>OY744482.1:91060341-92380079 GCA_963556165.1 Tipula helvola
ATTTTCTCGAAGAAGACGACAAAAACACGTCCTTCTTCTTCGAGCGTCAACGACCGACCTTTATAAAAATTAATAATTTATAAGAATAAAATATTTTATAATTTTTTGTTTATCTAATTTTAAGTTATGCTTATTTTTAAAACAAACAATACATCAATATAATATTTTTCGAGTACAACATTAAATGTTATTTTGAAATTTACTAGGTACGATTATTTATTCACTCAGATACAAACAGATTAAATTGTTTCTCTTTAATATGACTACAAGAAACGTCAAAGTTGTGATGCTTATGACCACCTATTTCATATGTCTTAGTTAAGAGATTTTTTAAGAGATTCTCATAACTAAAAGAACGGACAGAATCGCAAAATAGTCTTAGGTAAGAGAAATCTCTTAACTAATGAAAATTCCTTAGTTAAGACCTCTGTGACTGTACGTCAGAATCGCACGGTTAATTTGAATTACTAAAAAAGTTCTTAAATTTCATAGCGTTGGCCGTGATTTTGCTCAACATGTTGCCAACTGTTTGGTGCTCTGAAAGCGCCCATTGACATTTCTGTGACGTTTCATTGTCTTTTTGTGACATCTTAATGATTGAAATTTCAACGATATATTGATCGATACATTATTTGTGAATGCTTTATTAAAATCGTGTTTTAAGGTATTATTTATGAGTAACAAATTATCTTGGTATAAGGTCGCATATAAACCTTAATAGCAAATTATTATGGGACACCATTATGGTGGAGCAAGTTTTGGAGAAAGGCGCTGGGAGATATATAAAATGAAATGGTATGTGAGGAAGAGGTGGGATTCGGTGTCTGATTTTAATTCTGATTTTGTATTATTTGTGTTTTATTATTTTGTATTCTCGAATGGTCCACAGTGATGCCAAACACTGAGTGAAGAATCATATCGGTAAATTCTGACGTTTCTCACATAACATTGTGAAACGGCACAAATTTTCAGAAAAGAAATTTTGAACATTATGGATGCTCTCTAAGCGGAGTAATTTAAATTCTTAAGGATTTTCAATAGTGTACTAGAGATGAATAACTGAATCTAATTGTTAAAGGTAGAAGATGAAAACACGTGTCAGTTCTAAGTAATCTAACAAGGAAACCTTTTGAACTGTGAAATTCAAAAAATTATAAAAACTATTCTAAGTTGTAGTACATACTCTGTACGAAACCATTTATTATCGGTAACCAAGCTTTTTAAGGTGTTAAAACCACTCCTTAATTTAACCTAGTAAATTAGATTATAAGGGTTGCATTTCTGTTTTTTACGGAATGATTTTACCGTTTTTTGTCGCAAATTAAGGGGTGGTTTTAACGCCCAAATAGTACCTGGTTGCCGATAAAAACATGGTTTCATTATTGTCTCACAGGAGGCTACAACTTAGAATAGTTTTTATAAATTTTTGAATTTGACAGTAAGGTTCGCTTGTAAGATTATTTCTGAGTCCGTGATTTGGTGGCATGAGAGTAAAAGAAATATATTGCCGTGACCAAATGTGATATTAAGGAAGAGGTATCGAAATTTAAGAAAATGCCTGCCTAAAATAACAGAAAATGTTTGTGAAATATAAATGGTTGGTTTGGTGATCTTTAACGGACGCTTTGTAGGAAAAGTGTTGTCCGAGGAGTCGGAGAGCTCCAATTTTTTTTTTTTTTTTTTTAACGGCATTTCATTCTGACAACGAATTGAGAAATATATAATTTAGTATTGTATAAACAATAAATATACAAAATAATAAAAATTATGTACAGCGGGTAATCAACGTTCAGGCTGATACTGATGATTTTGGTTTCAAAATTTGTGTCTGTACAAAAAAAAGTTTTCTCAATTATACTTAGTCCTACGTTGATAGGTCGTGTCTCGGATACAAGCTCGTCGGTTTTGTTTCTTAAATTGACCAAATTGTTGTCAAACCATGGAGGATGGTTATTCTTACGTTTATAGCATTTAGGTACACGTTTGTCAAAAGCCTTAAGTAAAATCAAATAAAATGAGTCGGCTAAAGCATTAACATCACTCAATTTAGAATTTAAAATTTCATCCCAGTCCCAGTTATTAAAATTGTAATTTAACTTTGGTTGTGCATTGTTGACGAATTTACAAAACCGCTCCTGGCAGTCAAAGTTGATATCTATTCCATTGTGGTGAAATCTATCAGGAACAAAAGGTTCAAACGACTTAGTCTCCGATAATTAGAATAAACTACATCGCAATACAATATATGAGGCATGATCAAAGACATCAAGTAAAGCCTAAGGCTTTGTGGATAAAAATGATCCGCAATTCGCAACTTATAAAGGGTTGAATTAATTTTTTGACAAATAGATGCAACGTGATTGTTCCAAGTGAAGCTGTTATTAATTACTAGACCAAGATCATTAACTTTATCAACAAATTTAATGGCAGCTCCATTGATGATCAATTTCGCAAAAGTAAATGTGTTTTTAGATTTAGTAATAAGCGGCGTTGCACTACATTTACCTTCTTTAATAATAAATCCATTAGCACTAGCCCAATGGCAAATATTACTTAAATCTAAATTAAGTAAATCAACAATATTTTGAATTTGATCAAAATTATCACCCAGATAAATCTGTACATCATCCGCATAAATATGAAAATAACAATTAACCTAATTGAAGTAAGATCGAAATTATATAATAACATTAGCTTCTGCAAAAGCAGTTTATGATTGATCATATCGAACGCCTTGAAAAAATCTATCAAAATTAGTAGGACAAACGAATTGGTTTTATCTAGAAGTCGACTTATGTCATCTGTAACGTTTATCAGAGCTGTTTGTGTACTGAATTTTTTTCAAGGGCATCACACCTTGTTATTAAAAATGTATGTGAGGAACTCATTGAATGTTGGATAGGTCTTGCCTCCAATGTGTAATAACCATGTTTTTTTAATTTCAATGTCCCCATACGATTATACCGTTCTTTAACTTTAATCCAAGCATGTTTGTAATTGGCATTTGTTGATGCATTAATTTTATCCATAAAGTTATTCTTTGGCCCAGTTACATTTTCAATAATTTATAAATTTCTTCCAGGTATGATTAATGAGCTTAGTCACCTATTCCTAAAAAGACAGAGTAGGTACGTTTTGTTTGTCGAATTTTCGACCGATAAGTTTACTATCTGCACTCGCTAAGATTTTTGAAAAAGTTCTTCAATCCCAAATTTTGGAATACATACTTAGAACTTCACAAGATGCTTTCTCAGTACCAATCTGCTTATAGATCGAACCATTGTTCTATTACTGCTTTACTAAACATTAATGATGATACTCGTAGGGCATGTGTTCTTGTTCTATTGGATTTTAGTAAAGCTTTTGATAAAATTGATCATCAATTGTTACTTAGAAAGCTTAGAGACAAATTCTTCTTCTTCGTGCCTGGTTTGCCACCATTCTTGTTTATGATGTTTATTAACGATCTACCTTTTGTGATAAATAATTCTGAGTATATCACCTATTTGCTGATGACCTGCAGATATATGAATTTAGTAATATTAGTAATGGTTCCTTTTGTATTGAAAAGGTTAACCAGGATATTCAAACTACATATTTGTGAATGGTCCGCAATAAATAAACTTGAATTAAACAGCAGCAAGACTCAAAGTATTTGTTTAGCATATTCTAAGCAGTGTATACTGACCATCTTCCCAAAATTGTTGTAAATGGAACTGTACATTTTGACCAAGTCTTTGCGCTGGAAGTATCATGTCATGAGGATGAGGATTTATTATGAGAACATAAGGATTTATTTTTTCCTACTTAGAATGCTTTGGCCTACCACGAAGCAACTTAACTCGAATATTCGACTCTAGTTAGTATTTTACCGCATTTTTTATATGGAGATATTGTAATGTTCAGTCTTCAAAAGCAATATTTTAACAATTTACAAATGATCTTTTATTCATGTATAAGATACGTAATTGGATTAAGAAAGCATGATCATATTTCTGATTATACTGACATTTTATTGGGATGCTCCCTGGAAAAGTTTTACAAGTTCCGGGCATGTCTGTCCCTGTTCAAATTTTTGAAACTTGAAAAACCGGAGTACATATTTTGTAAATTAGAGAAATTAAAATCCAGTTGGCTTCAAGCTTCAAAATTTCCGAAAAACAGTAATAAAATTCTTCGCTTTTTGTGAGAGGAATCAGTTTATGGAATTCCTTACCTAATGACGTTGAAAATTGTAGGACAACTTGTTTTGTTTTTTAATTGTAGGAAAATTGTAGGACAGCAGAATTTCGTAATAAATTCTTTAATGATAGTTATTAGTAGAGATCGCACATGTTATATCAGAGCCTTCTCTAGTATAGAGCCATAATCATCATAACGTATTTATTAGAAGCTTTTTTTGGTGGTATAACTTTCCAGTGATTTCCATAGGAATACATAGTAAAAATGGTGTTTTTTAGCTTCAAATTTTTCAATGAAAAAAGCAAAAAATTTTATAAAATGGTTATATAACTTGGACAAAGCATCAACCAGACAGAGACGTCAACTGAACTTTATTGGATAATTTACTATCGATTTACAATATGTATACTGGGTGCTGTTAACGAGAAATAACTTGACAAAATACTTCAAGACGAGAACTGTTGGTGTGGACTGACGTTTGAACGACGACGGCCGTTGGTTCCAAATGCAAACAAAATGATTTACGGTGACTAATCGGTGAAAAAGACAAGACCATTTACCCCAAGAGATTGGATGAGGAAGGTATTTGAGTTGCTACGTAGTTTATGGCTTCTAGATATGAAAGCTATATACATCGAAGAGAAATTGTACTAGATACTTTTAGAGATAATCTAATTTCGTTACACGAAAAATAATTTTACAAACAAAAAGTAGCACAAAACCGTTGACTATGGTCTTTATTTGACTTTGATATCCTATGTTGAGTTTCACAAGCATAATATGTTTAGATGCGTTTTACATTACATATACATCCCTAATCTCATCAGTGCTGAATTGTTTTGACTATATGATCAGGATTTAACACTATTTTTACTGTTTCATTATCAGTTAATGTTCCGAATGTTGGCACTATATTATCCGAATCTACCCAGTTAAAAAAGTTGTATATAGTCTTGATTTATTTCACTCTGTAAAGTATATTTAATGTTGTAAGTGCCATCATCATTATCAAACAAAATATTGTGCCACTTTGTCCTTAAAACAACATCAGCTAAATCACCCCAAATTTAAAAGGCAGAAAGAAAGACGTCACGTCTTGTTCTAACTTGAAGTTTATTATTTTTCTTAACATTCTTCTGTTCGATAATGGCTTCTGAGGCATCGATTCGCCCTCTGATCGATCGGTTGTCTCGCAAGTCAGTACAATTTGGAGGCAAGTATTTCACTATTACGTTATGTTTACCAAATTTAGTGGGGATGTGCGAGGAAGTTATCGTTTAGCAAATTAATTTAACAATCCGCTCACAGGATTAAATTCTTTAGTATTAAATTTTTGAAAGCCCGCATTTTTTACAATTAGCTATAATTTCGATTTGTGAGTTCCAAAAGCATTGCAGCACACTTGTATCAAGCCCAGTAAACCTTTCTTTGGATTGTTTGGCCCCTTATATGGTCAATTCATTACTGTAAACTGAAGTCTTTCTAGGTAATGCCTTCCAAAAACGATTCCCGTCTCGTCAGCATCACAAATTTGGGGATAGGGTAAATTCTTTGAATTCAGTAAATCATCTAATTGATCAGCGAAAGTGTACCACTTTCATAATCCGACTTTTAAAATTTAAACCAACCAGCCTTGTGATTCAGTTGGTTATATTTTTTGAAAAATTTCAGCTCAAAACTCGATTTCAATCAGTAAGTATAGTGTCGAAAGCGTAATTAAAATCATCAATTACAAACGATGTTGTTCTAAAAGTTTGTTGGCAAGCGTAGTTGTTGGTTAACACAGTATCACAATTTAATCAAAAATTATTTATCGATGTCCAATTAATTTTCGCAACTCTATGATGTTAAATTGAATAATTTATCAATCAATCTTTTTCACAATGTATAGATAACGATTCCGGACATAAACACTTCTATTTCAAGTGTTGTTTGAGAGGTTCTAAAATCGTGAATACTATCATAATACATATAAACCATAATTATCGTATACTAAAAAGCTGATGATTGATAAAGTGAAATATAAAAACAACAAGCAATAGATGGAATTTATTCAGTAACTCAAGTTTATTGTAAGCAATATGAAGTCAATCGTGTTACTAGCGTTATTCGCACTCGCTGTGCAGGTAAGAAATTATTTGTTATCATCGTTATTCAAACGTATAATACTTTACTGCAATTATGTACAGGGCCAACAGGAAATTGTCGTGGAAACCAGTGGACGGATTGCAGAACATACTCCATACCATTGTTTAATTCGTGTCGATCGTGATACACCACAACTATGGCTCTATGCCGGTTCCATTATATCACCCAAACATGTCATAACGTCGGCTCATGTACTGTGGCAAGTAGCAAATTTCCATGTTGGAGTTGGCAGTAACAGACTAGATCAACTCATATACTATGCAATTGAAAGTTGGCATGTTCATCCAGGCTATTTGCATGTGGACAAACGTTGGTCTATTGGTGTTGTAGTTTTAAAACATTCGTTGACATTCAACTCGTTTATACAACCGGTTGCTTTACCGCCACTCGGTGCTCATGGTCCACTATGGGAGGAACAAGGTCATGTTAGTTCGTTCGCCCTAGATACTGGAATCTTGAAAACCGCCTATCAACGTATCAACAATGAGACATACATGGACATGGGACAAGATACAAAAATTTGGGGTGAATATGAAAAAATCGATGGAGTAGAGCAATGTATTGATGTTGCAGGTGGTGCTGCATTTATTGTTCGTTATTTTGGTGTCGATACTGTTATGGGACTCGCAATCACAGATCATTTATGTACATATGATGACCCGACTGCTTATGCTCGTGTTACAAAAGGCCGTGAATGGATTCATGAACAATTTGGAATATAATAAACGGATTTGTACGGTAAAGGATTCAATCAGATAAAAAGTTATTCCTTTTGAAATATAATCTTATAAAAGTTAAACGAATTTATTTTGATATTTCGAAAAGTGCATATTTGTGTTCTCTTCAGGCATTGTCAACAAGTTTAAAGTTACACTTCGTGTAAGACTATTTCACATAGTTGTCACCTCTGTAAGTAAATGTTGCATGTTACTGAGTGTTGAAGATAGACAGATTACAAGGGGTGAGGTATCCAATAAATCAGCCGAATCCTATCTTATGACCTGCCATAGATTTTGAAATGATAATTATCCCATTTCTCTACCAAGACTGGCCGAGAGGGCCAAAAAGCAATGCCTGTCGAGTGACAACCCAATGCCATCCATGACGCCAAAGAGACTGATTCCAGCGATCGCTTGATTGTCCATATTATGCTTCAACCACGGATTATGCTTCAACTACGTTAAGACCACTTCAATCGCTGTCACCTCAGGTATACGATCTCCAATAATAGAGATTACTCCAGCACCCACTTCGCCGTTTAGCTTGGAGCCGTTCGCGTGGAATTGCAAAGTTTCAGTTTCCGATATTGAACCATACCTCCAAGATTCCATTAAAGGAAATATGGTCCGTAATCGCTTCTTCAAACTTAGAACAGGTATAAAGTAGTCACGATGGGCCAGCTCATCCTTCAACGATCTGACAATAGTCGACTGTCCTGTATTAAGATACTTCCCAGCATTATTTCCCTATATTTGCTCCAGTTGGTCCTTCTAGGGTTCCCGAAGGCTTTCCGAGTAGCAGGTTTAATGTCGAGGCAATAAGTTAAATATCGGTGGTCAGTAAAGAAGTGTTCCTTATGGACCCTTCATTTTTTAACCATTTTAAAAATATTATTTGAGGCAAGGGTTACGTCTAGAGCCTCCTGCCTATTGCTAGCTACAAATGTGGGGGCTATAAATTTGTAAGTTTACCTAAAATACTTTGCTTGTGGCAAATAATATCGTCAATATTTAAAAATAATTATATCTAGTGAGCTTTTAAATAAAGCAAGATATTCCTGTTTCTATGACATTGACATTTCTGATATTGACATTTCTGTGAAGGTTTATTGGCATTTTAATGATTAAAATTTCAACGAAAAATTGCCTTTAAAGGTATTATTTCTGATCAAAGTCGTATATAACTCCGAATAGCAAATTACTATGGGATGATTTAAAACAATATCACGCCATTAGGGTGACGCAGGTTTAGGAGAGCTGGGAGATACTTAAAATGAAATGCTATATGACAAGGAGGTGCGGGATTCGGTAATAAATGATACATAATTTCGTTAATTCTGCTTTTGTATTGTTTGTGTTTTATTATTTTGTATTTTCGAATGGTCCACAGCGATGCCTCGTCCAGACTGAAGCACTGAGTAAAGAATTATATCGGCCAATTCTCACGTTGCTCACATAATATTGTAATCTGAACAAACGGCACAAATTTTCAGAAAATAAATTTTTGAACATTGTGGATACTCTCTGTATGGAGTAAATTAAATTCTTAAGGACTTTCAACGGTATACTAGAGATGTATAACTAGATCTAATTGTTAAAGGTCGTAGATGAAAAATGGCGAATGCGACTTTGATTCACTTTGGTGATATGAGAGTAGAAGATTTATATTGGCGTGACCAATTGTTATATTGGGGAAGAGGTCCCAAATTTAAAAAAAGCCGTGACATATTGTGCCTGCCCAAAATAACGGAAAATGTTTGTAAAATATAAATATGGTTGGTTTGATGTGATCTGTAACGGATGCTTTCTGGGAAAAGTGTCGTCCGAGAGTCGGATAGACCCAATTTTTTTTTATTGTCATTATATAGAGAGCTCAGATTTTTCTAGTATTTAAGTTCAAAAATTAATGCTAATATGGGAGTCCCTATACTAAAATAAGTTAAAGTCAAACCTTATTACTAGTTTCTATGATCAGATTTTTTTTATACATATGTTTATTTATTTAATATTTTACCAATACAGTAGATTCAACTAATGATTAATTAATTTATTCTAAACGCATTATTTGTTTTTCTTTTCCGTTAATTTTTGCCTCAAGTATCGTTGCCTACTCTAGAACTTTCGGAGATGTCTGTTTTTGCTCTCGTGTGTTCCGTTTCTTATGTTTAGGTGTGAATGTGAACATTACAATGAGTGACTAAATTAAAGTGTAATAAGTGGATCGGTACCGAACACCTTGGCCTCCATAAAGTATGGCTGTAACACAAATTTTTGGTCTTTGTTTGTTAATTTATTTAATTTAATTCATTTAGTGGATTTAATTTATTAAAAGTGTTTCAGTGTAAATTTCCTATTAAAAGCAGATCAGTGAAATGTGTATGACAATAGTACAGTAATTGAAACAAGAAACGTTCCATGTTTACCTTCATCTCAAAATCGTCAATGTGGGTAGCACAAATAAGTAGCACAACTAGTTCTCTGTGGTTGGTGACAAGGACTACACCCGCCTTCTGCACCGATAGAATAACAGTATCACAGAGAAAATTCTGTTAATGAGGCACAAATCAATCGGCTGAGTTATTGCGTCTTAGTCGCAACTTAGTCGATCCTAAGTCGCTCCGTTACACGGTTTCGATGGCAGCCAAGCCCGTGCACATGGCCTCCTGGGAATCTCTTCCCAGTTACCTACCGCAAGCCTCGTACCTGGTCATATCTCTCCCACTTTGGCTATAGCCTTCTTATAGAGATCCAACGATCACTGATCTGAGCATGCAGTCACACATCCTTGGTAACATCCTACATCTCTGAAGAATAGGGGTGCCGGTACGGCTTATGTATAAGTGCATTATACATCCACCCCCATTTTCCTAAAGTGATGCTCCCACCATTTTAACTTTCGTCAATAATGGCTAGCATCAACAAATGCTCCCTCAAGACATCGCTGAACACCTTTGTCTTGATATTGAAGTAGTCCGACTTCATCAAAGTATGCAGCTTGGCCTACTTGCTATCGACTATTTTAACCTCGTCATGAGACCACTGTCTTTTAGACACAAGGTCTCTTTCCCAGTTTCCACAGCCCAGAGTGCTCTTTGTCCAGGCTACTGACAATTTTTATCCTCGGTGATGTGCCCCTCGGGGGTTGCAGCCCACTTTTCAAGAATTCTAAAGGCGGAGTGACGATTCATATATCGCCTCTTGGCCAAAGGGATATCCCTCATGCCGGCTTCGGAGCCTTAGAGTTATTCACCTATGGAACCCTACAGTGAGCCCCAACCGTCTCGTTCGAGGTGCCTTCCTTTGTTTTTATGGGTTTTTAGAGAGTGCCGGTGCCCTTAATTTTTTTGTTTTGTAAATCCATATCGATCCCCACGAGTATCGGAGAAAGAAAGGTCCGTATGCGGAAGTAAGGCTATAACTGAAGTCGTGTGGTATTCAAAGGGCTCCGTTAACGACTGGGCTTGGTTAGATGGGCCCCCAGATAAGTAGGTCATCAGCACGGGTCGCTGTACATCTGGCCTATTTGCCATTATTTAGCGTGATCCCCTTATACCTTGGTCACTTCTCTTAGGCGACGGCAATTATAACGCAAGTGCGATTGATGCACACTACAAGTTGTATACTGATATATTTGATTCAAAATTTAGAGCTACTTGAACCCTACATTTGGAGTAATTAATCTTACTTTGGAAGGCTAATTAATTGAAATGCTTTTGTACGGCTAATTAATTGAAAAATAATATTTTGAGTGTTTTTGTTATTCTATGAGTGATATCAGCTTATCTTTATACAAAAAAAAAATTTCTTGGAACTTCCAGTTTTATTATCACAACGTCTAAATGTACGTAAACTTTTGCTGTTTGGAAGTATTTTTAGAACGTCCAATACACATCAATGTTAACCAGTGCACCTCGTGAGTTATTAATAGAAATGTTGACCAGAAATCAGTGAGTTATAAAGATGCCATTGTTATAAATCAGGAAATTGCAGTTTCAATGGGGCCAATGTGGCTCACGCCTAATTGGGGATCGATCTTTTATTAATGGTTTAATTTGGCTTTAGCAATGTGAAAGGAATAAATCAATCTAGATATTGGAGCAAATCAAAGGGAATCGAATATTCTTCAGCATTCTACTCTCGCCCCCATTAACTCTTCATTTTCCCTCAAATTTTCCCCTCAAATTTCACCTTCGGAATTTCTCACTAAATGTTTGTTTCAAAATATCCTCTAAAATTCTGCAACAAAATTATCCAGCGAAATTTTGGTGGAGAAAGAGAAGAGTTTTGAGAAAGAATTTTTAGTGGGGAATTTTAGTTGAGGGTTATTAAGGAATTTTGGTGGTGAAAGTAATTTGAGGTAAGTAAGCTGCAGTTTGGCTAGGAATTTTGTGTATGTGTGTGGGGGGGGGGGGTAATATGGAATTCTAATAAGGTATATTTCTGGAAAATATTGGTGAGAATTTTGAGGAGTAGTTTTGGAAGGAAATTTATTAGGAAATTTTGTGGAGAATGGTAGAAAATTTCCATGGGGTACGAACTTTTGGTGGAATTTTTAAAGGGTGATTTTAGGATTTTAGTAGGAAGTTTTAGTTGAGTATTTTGGTATTTGGAATTTTGGTGAGGACTGTTTGTGGGGAATTTTGAGGAGTCATTGAGTGACGAATTCTATTAAAAAATTTTGGTAGTGAAAGTAATTTTAGGCAATTTTCGGGTAAATTTTGGTAGAGAATTTAGAGGGGGAGTAATTGAGTCCGGGATTTTGTTGGGGAAAATAGTTTGAGAATCTTCAGAGGGGCTATTATGTGAAATATTCATGGCATAATTTGAAAGCGGAATTTTTGTAAGGTATACCGAATGACAAATTAATACCGTTTTATTTTACAAAAGTCGAGGTTATTTTTTGCCATACTGTTGTGAATTTGTGATGCAATTCTGGGTATCGAAAAAATGGGAAATTAATGAGAATATATAATGGATGAAGAAAAAATCCACCCTTATACTTGCCTCGGGTCGGACTGCTACACGAAAGCATGAAATGACTTTTGAAAATTTTTGAAATGATGGCGACCACCGACCAGTATAAAACCGCAGATTTTAATGTTATCGGGATAAATTTAAGACATACATTCGATCGAAAATGCAATTGTTGCCGGCCAGGTATAAATTTCTACAATTGAATAGAGTGGAACTAGCGGTTAAGGGAAGCATCGCGAGATTATTAATTCGTTTGTAAAATGGATGATTGTGAAATATCGTATTTCCACTGGGTGATACAAGTTATAGAAATGCACACTCCTCACGAAGCCGTGCGAACTAGTTTTCGAACTGTTTAAGAAAGCTGTGCTAATGTAAAACCTCTGCATTCCTGTCCTTGGTGTGGCCCGGAACCAACCTTATCTACCTAAGGAATTGCTCAATGAACCACATGTCAGGCATGACCAATCGGGAATTTCAACATGATGCGCTATCCGCGCAAAGCGGGTGCGGATCGGATGCGGATCAGTAATCTCTATCCGCAATTCCGCAATATGCGGATATTTAATTGTATCCGCATATCCGCTGATAATCTAATGTCGAATTCTTTCAGGCTAAAAAAAACTAATCTTGAACAAAAAAAAAAACGAAACTCGCCATAGTAGAACATGATTGAGATCAGTCGTTTTGCTCGAGATCAGTTTTTTTAGTCTGAAAGAACTCGACATAGTAAATACATTTCAAACCGACGCGACGGGTGTAACAAAAAATAAAAATTATTCTAATATTTCTTATGTATTATAGTTATATGTGTGTGTAGAATTACGCCGGTTGCAAAACAAAACTTCTTTCCTTCTACACAATACACATATACACGCATAAGTAAAAAATTAAACGGTAAATTTTGAAAGTTCCCACACTTGTTCTCATTTTGCAGATGCGGATGAGTATACTGATGCGGATATGAGAATTTTTAGCGAGTGCAGATGCGGATAAATTTTTGTTTTTTTCAGCGGATGCGGATCGGATGCGGATACGAAAAAATGTATCCGCGCAGGGCTCTATCAACAACCAATCACTGAGGGCGTATCTACTTAATGAACCATACTCATATATAGGGTAAAATACCAGACAGTCGTTGAATCAACTCCATTATCGACGTTTTTCGAATAATCAGAAATTAGGGAACGTGTTTATAATTTTGGAGATCCGTTTTACAGAGTTGATCGCAAAATATTTATTAAACAAAACGATTATTATTATTATTATTATTACTTGAGGGCCATGTGGGGGCTCAAGCCACCCCGCACTGCGACCTAAAAGATCTTTTGTGCATAAGCCCTACTTAATTATCCGTCCAGTCAATATTCAGGCTCTTAATGAACCTGATAACACTGCCTAACGGTACGTGATACATACTATCTGGGCTCATTGCTCTCCCTCCTAGATGTTTTCATTATCCGTCCAGCCAATATTCAGGCTCTTAATGAACCTGATAATACTGCCGACCGGTACGTGATACATACTATCTGGGCTCATTGCTCTCCCTCCTAGATGTAATAACATTTACTTCTGCTAGAAGAGCGGTAGCATTGGGGCTCAAGGACGTCGAGAGGGCAGACCCACTCCCGTATATTCCTATCCGTGCCTCGTCTACCGTTTTGATTTAACTCTTGCGAGTTGCTGGGACATACTATCTGGGCTCATTGCTATCCCTCCTAGATGTTTACTGTTGGAAGTACTTCTACACGTGATACATACTATCTGGGCTCATTGCTCTCCCTCCTAGATGTTTTCATTATCCGTCCAGCCAATATTCAGGCTCTTAATGAACCTGATAATACTGCCGACCGGTACGTGATACATACTATCTGGGCTCATTGCTCTCCCTCCTAGATGTAATAACATTTACTTCTGCTAGAAGAGCGGTAGCATTGGGGCTCAAGGACGTCGAGAGGGCAGACCCACTCCCGTATATTCCTATCCGTGCCTCGTCTACCGTTTTGATTTAACTCTTGCGAGTTGCTGGGACATACTATCTGGGCTCATTGCTATCCCTCCTAGATGTTTACTGTTGGAAGTACTTCTACACGTGATACATACTATCTGGGCTCATTGCTCTCCCTCCTAGATGTCTACTGTAGGAAATACTTCTACACGCGTTACATACTATCTGGGCTCATTGCTCTCCCTCCTAGATGTAATAACATTTACTTCTGCTAGAAAAGCGGTAGCATTGGGACTCAAGGACTTTGAGAGGGCAGACCCACTCCCGTGTATTCCTTCCCGTGCCTCATCTACCGTTTTGATTTGACTCTTGCGAGTTGCTGGGAATAAAAAAGTCGCCTGTAGGTCACCCAGGTTTACTACAGGAAGGCTAAATAAAACTGGAGGGTGCCTGGTATCCAGAGTCCGCATATATAGACTGATTAACCTATCAGCCATTCATCCATCGGCATATGCTGTTCCACCTTAGATTAGGGATTTTTTGTCAAGGTTTTCTCCTTTAGCGCCGTACTTTAGCCTGTCACAAAAGTCTATATTCAGCCTAATGGTTACAGTTACCGGTGGTTGCCACGAGGAGGCAGTACGTACACTTGCGCCTACTGGAAGGATACGGAGCCCCTTCCAATAGACGCCAATTGTCAACGATATTCCAATAGATTCCCATTTCGAAAGATATCAAGACTTCTATAACCAAGTTATCAATCGACGTCAAATAAATCTATAGCGTATGATGGAAGGGTCGTCCAGTTAAATAGAGCCTCTGCAGTACCAGTTAAATTTCAGGAGAATGCTAAGGCCATTGGATTATCCCTAGATCCTGATGTATTATGAATCGAAGAAGCTTTTACATGAATCTAAATTTCTTACGATCGAGATCAAAAGATCAACTTACATGGGATATCCAATAACAAAAGAAAGGTAATCTTCACTTGTGGGAATAGTATCTTTTGAAAAATTACCCTGTCGTTAGAATTTGATGAAAGTTAAATCATTCCTGGGAAAAGCGAGTACTAAAAGTTTTAATGAGTGTATTGGCTCTATTCATTGCCGAATTTACTTTGAATGAATTAAAGCGAAATATTGTCGAAGTCAGAAGCCACTGCACGAGACCTACATTCAATGCAAGAGGATGCAGTCTTAGAAGATGTTGATAAGTATGTTTCGAATTCACAGAACAACAACGTTGACAATAGTCATCAAAGTCTGAAGAGACGAGTGAGAAAAGAAAATGCACTTGCGTGACCAGGGAAACGTCCATGTTTACGATGCCGTGAAATATACTTTTGGTATTTAAACTGATATGGTATGAATGTGAATTGTTTTACTAATTAAAATTCGTTCAGTTAAAGGTTTAAGTTGAAAGTTATTTGAAGTCTATGTGTTATTGTTATCGTGACGGTGTCCTGTATGCTTAGTTGCTTGTTTAGAATTACTTTTGTAGTGGTGTTGAGTTTAAGTTCCATCTAACTTCTCTGAACAAATTGATAGAAGACAAAATTTATGTATCGGACGTTTGAAATCGTTCTTGCCGGATTTTAAAGTAATCACTCTGACCAAACCATCGGAACCGGGATGAATCGCTATGACATTTTTTGACACGCCATTTGAACCTTTGCTGCAGCGGGTGAGATATTCAATTTACCATCTTTTCCAGAAGTGTTGCCAATTTGTTTGACGAGTTGCCACCGAGTTAGATGTGATACCTTTAGGTGCATAATATCCATTTCTGGAATTTTAGTGTATGGATATCCGATTAGGAAATGTGATGATATAAGTGGATCGATGTCCGTGTCGTTTATGACAGAAAGAGGGGTCGTGAATTAAGAATACGCTCTATTTTCGCAAGAAAAGTCTGCATTTCTACGAGCTTCAAGATGTGTTTTCCTATGGCCCGCTTGATGTGAAATTTGGTGGAAATGTACTTAATAGCCGCTTCTTGCAAAGAAACTTGATAGATTATTGGATTCTTTCATGAGTTTGTGGAAGTTTTCTCTTAATTTGTATAGTAAGCTCCTACGAAATTGGTATCGTTGTCACTATGCAATTCGTGGCAAACACCCCGTCTTGCGGTCAACCTTTTCAACGATGTAGTGGACAGCCTTTGTACTCAAGCATATAAAAAGGCATATACATATTTGCTTTATAGGTTTTCTGCCCTCGTTTTTTTTTTTTGCGAAATTATTTGGCATGGGTCAAGCATAATCTAATCCAGTTTTCAAAAATGCCCGTATTAATTCCACTCGTGATCTCGGCAGGCTACTCATTAATTGTTTTTGACAGTGTGCCTTGAACTTTGCACAAATACCACCATTTCTTACGAGTTCTTTGGCCTTAGCTTTTCCGTTTGGCATCCAGGGGGTCAATTCTCGTTCTGTGAAAAGTACAATGAAAAGTGTTTTCAGTGAGAAATATAGACTTCCGATTCACGTTCCATGAGAAGGAAAAAAATGACGTCAAAATCTTCTCATATGAAAAAAAACTTTCTCACCGAGTATTTTGGTCGTGGGAATATAAATGAATATGGAAATTCAGTTTTATAACACCTAAATTTGCAATTTTAATGTTAAATGTGCAACCAAGCTATAATACTAGTCACTTTAAAACTAATTTATAAGCAAATTTATTAAAAAAAATTCAATTCATTTAAGAAAAATCCCTAAATAATTAGTTTCGTTTAGTTTAAATAAAATTTGGCCATTTTTGTAATTTATTTTATATTTTGACAAGCAATGACGAAAACTGGTTTAACTCTCTATTTATCTCTCTTTAAGAGCGTGATTAAATCTAATTACAAATTATAATCTCTTTTATTATTTATTTAGCTACTATTTGCACCATTTACCTAGCGCACCTAGCGGAAATATATATGAAACTTGATAAAATATGTTTTGTTGTGTAGTATTCAGCGTATTTTCATCGTTCTTTTTCATTTGGACAACGAGAATCGCATATTGCTGTTGCGTGAAAAGATACTAATGAGAAAGACGTGATGGAAACCAAATGGAAAGATTTTTTTCATTCCATTTTTTCATAGAACGAGAATTGACCCCCAGTACTCTTAACGGGTGATAGAAAGCAGAAACCTTGGACCAGTGTGTTTGTTGTTTAGATGGATATCTCGAAGAATTAAGGTGGCAATTTTTTATAGTATATTGACAATTATAGGGTGGTTAGTAAAATATGGAGCTACATAAACTTGTAAGGAGCTTATTACTCCCAACTTAGGTTACTGGTTTTACTGACTATTTCTTTAGATTGTAATTCAACTTTGATTGCTCGTATTTACAGGTTTATAATGCATACGACATGAAATAGTTCTTCTCTCCGAAGAAAGATGTCATTGATTCTGGAATCCTCAAAATTTGCTTCGCTGCTAACAAATTTTAAGATGTAGCACATCACCCTTTGAAGTTTAAGGAATCATGAAAATTTGTTAAACATTTCGTCGAACCATCCATTTGAATTTGATCGGATAATAGTGAATGTAAATATTTTGTTGGATGTTTCCTCTTCATGCCCATAGATTTTAGTATCAGGTTGGTTGATACAGGCAGATTCGCCCTTTTCACCTTAGGGTATGTGATTCTAGTTCACTAGATAATAGGCCCCGAGAGCCAGAATCCGCTGGATATTCCCTAGAAAGCAATAAAATGATTTCAGAAGTGCGATTGCCTACGAATGTGCTCCAACGTCTTAGGTGACTTGATATAGCCAATCAAGTAGGATTTGGGCATTAGTCCAGTCGTATGTGTTGTTGATTTTCAAGCTGGACTCCTTCTTAACTAGTTTTATGAGATTAGTCAACGATACTGCCGCACATAGTGCGGCGTGGATTCCAGTTGATGCCCAAAACTTTCACGGACTCTTCATATTGTGTCGTGTACTCTTGGCTGTTTTATTATTTGTTCTTTAATAGTCCCCAGAAATTATGTTTAGCACGTTCGTATTTGGATAGTATTTTGTTAACTTGTAGCGGTTCACCCAGTTAACCACTACAAACTTAGCAACACATTCTATATTGAATGCTTACTGGGTTGACTTCCCCTTCATTTTCTCTGCTGGACCAATCACATCGCAACACACACACTACACACAAAAACAAAATAAAATAAATTCTTTTTTATCTCAATCTCATCAATATCATTCACAATCAGTCTCGTCTCGGATTTCAGGGCGACAACACGTCGCTCGTGTTGTTGGCCATCAACCGCACAGATTGTGTGCCAAAAATGGTGGTAAAATAAAATAAAATAAATAAATTAAAAGAAAACAAAATAAATAAATTTTAATTGAAATAAATAAAAAATTATAAAATAAATAAATTCTAAATTAAAAAAACAAAATTAAATTTAATTTAATTAATTTAATAAATTTAATAAAGGTAAGATAAACCTTTATAAACTTCTATCAGTTTTATGGCTTGGCCTTCATCATTCGCCCTGGTCATAAGATCGTGTACGTGGTTGTCTTCTGCTATTTCCTTGACCGATCTAGTTGCTAGAAGTGAAGCAGATACTAGACTGTAGGTGACTGTCAATAAACGAACATTTCGAATGGGTTTAAATGGATCAGAGCGATAAACAATTTTCCACATCAGCAGACAACACTGCCTTATGACTCTCATCTTAATGGTTGAGCTATATTTTAATCACGCCATGATGTGGTAAATAAAATACGTTTTCCGTTGTCTTTAGCAGAGAAATCTCAATCATGTGACTGAGCTCTTGATATTCGATCATGAATTCATGGTATAATTTTGCGAATATTGGATTACGAATAAAGCGGCATTCCATTCCTCGAAACTGTCCTAAGCCATTAATAGAAACTCGTACATTCTGCTTTTTTAATTGAAATCGTTTGGCGCAGGATTCTGTTATGAAGCTGACCTGGGATCCAGAGTACAGCCCAGCAAACCTGCAGTCATATTAATTTTTTGGTTTCGTCTCATATCGGTCCTATATTAGTCATTTAGTGGCACGCACATCAAATATTGGTCATTGTGTTGACCACTACTCGTTAGTGGGTCTTATTGTAATCATTATGCTGGTTACTTAGCCATAGAGTATCATATATTGGTCGGTCTGTTGACCACTAAAGCATAAGAAATCATATATTGGTTTTCCGTATGACATGAAGTTATAAAAAGTCATACGTTGACCATTTCTATGGCTTAGAAATAATAAGAAGTCATTTTTCAATCATAATTTCGACTGGTCATTTATCGAGTATACTGGTGCTAGATAAGACACTTAATGACTTTTTTTTGTGATATGTAACCAGCTTGTGCTTTATTTCGATCACATGTATTAAGTTATGGGATTCAATATGATCAAAATAAAACTCAATAGGATAATTTACTTTAAAGTCATTAAAGTGTCTATAATTTAGAATGAGTGTGACTAATATTCCCAATGGTACAAGATGCTGTCAAAATACGATACAAATCTAGCACAATTTAATTTTCACCAAACATGGATGACAAACTAAAAAAACCATCAAGTTGGAAAAAATTAAAAAATAATAGTAAACTCCAAAGACGTTTTCGAAAAATAGTTTTGTCAAGATTTTCAACATTTAACAATGAGGTAAACAACAGGTTTAGTGTTAAATTCAGTGAACATGAAGATAATTTGGAAAATGAAAACTCATCGTTTACACATCCATCCCCATCAGGATTGAATAATTTATCAATTCAGCCATCTACGAGTCCACAACTTATTAGCCACATAGAATTCACGGAAAATCAAACTAATGTTGTGCATTGCTCTTATGCTCAAGACGATAGTATGCATGGTAGCGGAACTAGTGATGCTTTTAATGACAATGACGATATTGATTATTTTAGTCCAGAAGAAAACTATGACGAAAAAAAAATAATGATGATACTATTGATAATGTGAATGAATCCTCTACATGCTCTGGCACTAACGGATAACGATTGCCATTCAAAGAATTTTTGAAATCCTGGACACACCAGTGTAATATACCACTACCTGGTTTAAAACCACTAATCAAAGAACTAATGAAAATTTTAACGCCAATTTACAAAATGATCCCAGATCATTAATGCAAACTCCCCGTCAAACAGGGCACAGTTTCTTACAAATAGAAGGCGGTGAATATTGGCATCAGGGGTTTGAAGTATGTTTAAGAACATATATTTCAGATTTAAAGGAATCAATGTTGATTTCATTAAATATTAATATTGACGGTTTACATATTTGTAGAAGTTCTAAATCAGAATTTTGACCAATATTATTTAACATAAGTATTTGAAATACCAGAATTTAAGCCTATTAAGAGTAAGCCAAAAAAAATAGAAGAATTTTTGAAACCGTTTGTCGATGAAATGATTCCAATTCTCGACAACGGAATAGATATAAACTACAATCTACTAACTGTGAAAATCCGATGTTTTATATGCGATATACCCGGGCGCGGTCTTTTATAAAAGGCACAGCTTATTTTAACGCTAAACATGGATGTATAAAATGTACAACTGTAGGAGAATATTCACATACCTCAAATACGACAGTCTTCCATAATCCAAATGCTCCTTCTAGAACAAATGAAGCAGGCGCGGTCGGTCATATTGGGCAACGTGGGCAGTGCCCACTCTTAAATTTGACTCAATTACACAGATTTTTTTTGTATAAAAATAAATGTCACCGACATCATACAAAATAATGTTACTATAACTTGCACTGTAAATATTCCGCATTCATAATTTGTGTATAAGATTCTAATATGAAATACAACAACAAATCCTTTACATAAATTAGTCCATAAAACGAGAGTGAAGCTTTATCACAAAAAATTGGTTTTAAATGTGAAGCTAATAATCTCTATATCTATTTCTCTTTAACGTACGTCTACAATTATATTATAAAATCTAAATTAACACACATTCAGCCGTGTAACTGTATATTACATCATTTCATTCTCTTCTTCGTTCATAAATTCTCATTGGGCAAATCGTGTAGTGCCGCATGATGGTGCAAATCTACATAACATTGAGATGCGCGCGCACTTTCGCTCTCTACCTCAATTTTTCTATTTTTATTCCTTAAAGCTAAATATTCACACACACAAACAAGCATTGTGGGCAATTCAAGAAAATCACCCGCAAGTAAAATTTTTTTGTTGTCGATTGAATTTTGTTTTTGTTTTTAATTTTCGTTTTGACTACTGGACTTCCTCCACTTACGCGATGCTACCTAAGTAGTTAAATTAGAGTAGTTTTTGATGTGTATAGTATATGTATTTAAATATTCAGAAAATTCATCTAGGACGCAATCAGAAGACGACCTACATATTTAGTATGTATATGTTTTTAAATAAAATTTACGGATTCAAAATTACACAAGGAATTGTAGTGTAAATCATTTTTTTTTTCATTATGAAGTGTTGTGAATTACAGTCAGGACTTTGTCATATGTATTTTGAAACTAATTTGTGTGTTATCAAAAAAATTAAATAATTAATTAAAAAGTTTCGGACGTTATTGTTAGATGCTACAAGTTCATTTTTAAAAAGTTCGTATATAAGCTTTATATTACAATGTCTGTCGAAAATTTGAATTCTGTTGATTTTATTTGACAAACTTAACCTTTGGAGATAAAATAAAAAAAATTAGCCCAGATCGTCCGAATGTGGTATTATCAATAACAACTCCAAAATGTCAAACAGAAAATTCAACAAAGAGTGGTTTTCGAAAGAAAAAAATGGTTAACTCCCAGTTTAAAATTTAAAAGTTTGTATTGCTTTCCATGTGTACTATTTGGTGGTGATAATGTGTGGACTCGGCAAGGATATCCTGATATGAAGCATTTATCTACGGCTTTAACTAGCCATTAGTTTCTCTTAGTTCAAAATACTTTTATTTTTATTGAAATTACAATTTATTCTTATATGTACATCTTTTTTAGTATTTTGCAATGAACGGTTATGACACTAACTAATATATTTAATTTTTCGATTTTAAACACCAGTTTTAAAATTTTGCCCACCCTGAATTAAGACCCACGGACCGCTACTGAAATGAAGGATTCCGAGCAAGAATGTATGGCTTACACCACAACAACTATAAAGTACTTGAAGGTCCGATTTTTCGCACAAAAATGGAACCAATCACATCACCATTATTACGAATAAAGTCGTTAGATATGATTAAAGATATAATCGTTGGAGATCTTTTACACGTTTTACATCTGGGGATTGTAAAACGATATTTAGTGGGATTTAAAGATGGCAGTTTAGGATACGGTTCAAAGTGGGACTCGAAAACAACACATCTTATTGATGAGAAGTTATTAAAAATTAAATTACCTCAAGAAATACATCGCGGAGTTAGAGGTATAGATGTTCTTGCTTTTTGGAAGGGGAGCGAATTTGCTTCTTTTATTAATTATATAGTCATATAGTCATCCTAAAAGATCACTTACCTGTGTGTAATTCTGTGCAACAACTATTTTCTCCTCTAAACATTATAAAACGTATTGGCCATTGGCCAAGTCTTTATCAGAGCATTTTGTTGACAACTATACTACATTGTATCCCGATAACGTAACATCAAATCCACATAACTTCTGTCATGTAGCAGATGAGGTTAAGCGTTTTGGGTCAATGCAAACAATATCTACATATCCGTTTGAAAATACTTTGTATCATATTAAAAAAAAAAATAAAGATGGCAGTTTGCCATTGACTCAATTGGCCAATTGGCCATCCGAAATAACTAAACGAGTGGGTAATCAAATTTCGACAGAAAATTACCCAGTTTTAAAATATCCTTTAAAAATTGATAACACACATACTAAAAAATTTTTGTGTATAAAATTAAAGGATAATTTCATTATAAGAATTAATTTTGAATTCTATTTTGCTTAGTTATTAATAAAACTCTTTCTTGGGGTGACCATTTAGTTAGTATTAGTAAGAGGGTCTTTGGTATGCTTAGTTGTTTGTATAAAGTAGTAGGATTTTCTGATAGTCAGTTTAGGAAAAAAATGTTTTTGTCTTATCTTCTTCCTCATTTTATTTATGGTGACGTAGTTTTATTCGGTATGCTTCAGGAAAATATGAACGTTCTCCAAAGATGTTTCAATGCATGTACTAGGTTTATTTTTGGTATTAGGAAATTCGATCATATTTCTGCCTACTCTAGCCTTGTTTTAGGATGCAGTTTATCTACCTTTTGCGAATTTCGCGTTTGTCTTTTTATTTTTAAACTTCTCAAAGCTAAGAAGCCTTGTTATCTTTATAGGAAGTTACTTTTTAGCAGGTCTCATTCCTCAAACTTCCGCCTGATTCCGGCCAAAAATAGTTGTAGGTCGCTAAACAAATCCTTTTACGTTAGGGGAGTTTCTCTTTGGAATTCAATTCCATTGGAAATTAAGAGTTTAGGATCGGTCAAATTATTTAAGTCAAAATTTTTGGAGTGGCGTGATTGATGGGCAATACGTAGTTTTCTAAATTTATTTTTAATATTATTGTTATTGTTATTATTGTTAATTTTTAATATTATTTCACCTCTTGCTGTACATTTTATTGTAAATGAGCTATTGCTCAAAATAGAATGTGTATGCATGAGATGGAAATTGTTTGAAAAAATTTAAAAGGTTTTTCTGCCTAATGGAAGCAGCTTCATCATTTTATTTTTTTATTTTGTTCCGTTTACTCTGTTCCATCTGTGCTTTTCCTTTTAATACTAAATTATTGTTAAAGTACAATAAATAAATAAATAAATAAATAAATTTGAACAAAGATATTATTGCGAAATCATGGCGTTGAAATAAACGAAAATCCTTTTATTTATGGACGTAAGATAAAATATCGGGATGATTTTTTCTTACACATATAGAATCGTCTAATATTAATGAATATTATACCTCAAACTCTACCGAATTTGGTGCTAGTGAGTCATATTCAATAGAGGAAATATTATGCAAGTTAGTACCAATAAATAATGGAAATAGTCGTGTTGCATTTATACCGCTGCAGCACACTCTGAACTAAAAAATATATGAAGTCAAAATAATCAAATAAGACACAGAGTTGAAATATTTGTAAATGTATTCATGAATAAAACAAATGTATCTTAAAAGTAAAACTTAAATTCAGCCTTTTATTTCCAAAAAATTTCTAACTAATACTAAATAAAATTCATTTACTAAAATGGAGACAACATAGATTTGATCAAAAAATCAAAAATATTTAAATAAGTTTAAAAATGTATACCAGAAAGTAGAATAGAATCGTAGCAACCACCGGTAGCTTTGATGGTTAAGGCGGAACACGTTCTGATGAGGTTATTGCATGTATGGTATAAGGGTTCGAATTCCAGCCGGAGTCAATAAAAAATAGGTAAGTGAAAAATAATAATATAATCAATAATAATTCCAATGTCAAAATATAATTAAAAAATAATTAAAAGTATTAGATGAAAAATAGTAATATCGTAGTATAGATTAAAAAAAATAATGAAAGTGAGGAGAAATGGAAATAAATCTGGTGTTATTTTTATGACTATTTTCCAAAATCATAAATCGGTTTTATATTAGTCATTAAGTGATGCATTATGACCTAATCATTTAATCACCAAAGAAGAGTTATTGTGTGATCGGTCTTTTATCGGTCATTATAAGTCATTTAACGATCCATTTTTAGTCGTATTATTGAATCCATTTGATCATACAGTTGTTTCTACGATTTACATTTATGACCTGGGGGTCAATTCTCGTTCTGTGAAAAGTACAATGAAAAGTATTTTCAGTGAGAAATACAGATTTCCGATTCATGTTTCATGAGAAGGAAAAAAATGACGTCAAAATCTTCTCATATGAAAAAAAAACTTTCTCACCGAGTATTTTGGTTGTGGGAATATAAATGAATATGGAAATTCAGTTTTATAACACCTAAATTTGCAATTTTAATGTTAAATGTGCAACCAAACTATAATACTAGTCACTTTAAAACTAATTTATAAGCAAATTTATTAAACAAATTTCAATTCATTTTAGAAAAATCCCTAAATAATTAGTTTCGTTTAGTTTAAATAAAATTTGGCCATTTTAGTAATTTATTTTATATTTTGACAAGCAATGACGAAAACTGGTTTAACTCTCTATTTACCTCTCTTTGAGAGAGTGATTAAATCTAATTACAAATTATAATCTCTTTTATCATTTATTTAGCTATTATTTGCACCATTTACCTAGCGCACCTAGCGGAAATATATATGAAATTTGATAAAATATGTTTTGCTGTGTAGTATTCAGCGTTCTTTTTCATTTGGACAACGAGAATCGCATAGTGCTGTTGCGTGAAAAGATACTAATGAGAAAGTCGTAATGGAAATCAAATGGAAAGATTTTTTTCATTCCATTTTTTCATGGAACCAGAATTGACCCCCTGGTCATAAAAGAAAATCATACAGAATTATATATGAATGAATTAAAGTCGTAAAAATCGGTCATTTTCGATCATACAAACATCAAAAATTGGCAAATGATGATGTTTTTATGATTTTTATTTATGACTATGTCATAAAATGAAACCATAGAAGAGGATATATACTCGATTTAAAGGCTCATTATACGATTTCTGGTTTGCTGGGGGTGTCATTATTCATAAGTTGTCGACATCACTTATACGATTGAAGTTGAAAATATTGAAACAGAATGTGAGCTATTCGCATATGAAGTGTTGTTACATCAGCTGATGAAGAATATAAGTGATGTTGAGAAATTGTCTCTCCTTATAAGTGCTTGTAAACATTATGCGACTTAATATTGGCTGATGGGAATCGACATAAAAGTTAATTTTAATTAATGACGTGTGTTAACCACGATGGTTTAGCGGATATTCGACTTGTGCCGAAAACGAGAGTATTCACAAATAAAACAATCAATTAAATTTTTATTCACTTTATTTATATTCTTGTTAATTTGTAGTTATTAATTTGTATTATTATTTTCTTGATGTTATACGATTTTATGTGTTATATTAATTTGTATTATTAGGTTGATAAAGATGGCCACTGTTTTAAACGCGTTGTTACTTGTTTGCGCGATTGACACGAAGAGAGAAGACCGACACAAACACGTCGTGTAGTTTGACGTTTTCCATTTTTGTTTTTGGTGTTACCTGACGAAGGAAAATTGGTTACTTTGATGTGTTCACCACCAGGCCTTAGGTTAGGTTAGGTTGAAGTGGCTGCTATCGCACACTTAGGCAAGCAATGGCCCGTTGTGATACCACAGGATCCCATCTCCCCATTACTCCCGTTGAAACCAACCAGAGCTATTTATATAGCGTAATAAATCTCGCACTCCACAGTCCGCGAGTTCCGAAAGGCTGTCCATACCGTACACACCCAAATACTTATGCCTTCTGTATGATAGCGCCGGACATGAGCATAGGAAGTGTTCCAAAGTCTCCTCCTCCTCTTCGTCCATGCAACTTCTACAAAAGTCATTCGTCTGTATCCCCAGCCTTCTCGCATGCTCCCCAAAAAGGCAGTGACCTGTCATTATCCCTACGACCAATCCTATTTCTTGTCTTCCCAGGGATATTAGTACCTTGGAGCGCCGCAAGTCCAGTTTTGCCCAAACTTGCTTTGCTACCCTGCACGTGAGAGTGTTGATCCACCTCTCATTTGTCAAGGCGATTGCCTTTTTACTGAGCGCCCATTTTAGCACTGCCATAGGCCTTCCCAGACCTACCATTTCCCGCTGCATCTGGAGAGTCGTACCGTACCTAGCTAGTTCGTCCGCCCTGCAGTTCCCCGTGACGTCCGAGTGACCCGGGACCCAGATTATCTGGATGCTGAAATACTCGCTCATCTCGTTAAGAGATGATCGGCAATCCAGCGCCACCCGCGACTTCAGACAAACTGCCCCAAGTGACTTGATCGCTGCCTGACTGTCCACATAAATTGCGATATCCCTCCCGGATACCACATTATGCTTCAACCATGTCATGACTTGCCCGATCGCCACCACTTCAGCCTGGTACACGCTGCAGTAGTCAGGGAGACGAACAGAAATATTAACATTAAGTTTATCACAGAAGACTCCGGCTCCTACCTGATCGTCTAGCCTCGAGCCGTCCGTGAAAAATTGCACTGCCTCGTTTTCCAAGATTGATCCGTTTCTCCAGGATTCCCTTGAGGGAAAGATGGTACGGAAACCCTTATCGAAGCACAACGTTGGTGTAATATAATCCAGATTCGCCAGTTCTTCGCCAGCGAATCTACATATCGTCGAGTGTCCCACCTGAAGACACTTCCACTGAGAGACAGCCGAGAGTCTCGTAGCCACGTTGGCTGCCATCTGTTTACCATAAAGGTCGATTGGAATAAGGTGGAACATAACCTCTAAAGCGCGTGTAGGTGTTGTCCTAAGCGCCCCGCTTATAAGCATACAGGCCGTTCTTTGCACCTTCTCCATCATACCTCTATATGTTACCTTATCTAGAGCTGGCCACCAAACGCCCACCCCATACATTAGCACAGGTCTTACCACGGCGGTATAGAGCCAGTATACCAGCTCCGGTTTCAAGCCCCATCTCTTACCTATAGCGTTCCTACACGAGTATAAGGCTACAATAGCCTTATTCACTCTTTCCAAAGTGTTAGGCTTCCAGCTGAGCTTACTATCAAAGATTATGCCCAGAAATCTCGCTCGGTCAGCAAAAACTAGTCCGCTGCCGTTTATGATAGGAGGGCTAACCACCGGAATTTTATATTTCCTAGTAAATAGTACCAGCTCTGTTTTGGACGGGTTAATC
This sequence comes from Tipula helvola, assembly GCA_963556165.1. NCBI lineage: Eukaryota > Metazoa > Arthropoda > Insecta > Diptera > Tipulidae > Tipula > Tipula helvola. Next base: position 91,088,163 of record OY744482.1, read on the forward strand.
CCCAATCCACACTTGCTGGCCCATTTCGTAACAATCAGGAGTGCATTCTGCATAACATCCCTAATCGTATCTAGATATTTGCCTGAGACAGCTATCGCTACATCATCAGCATATGCTACAACCCCTATCCCCTCTCTCTCTAGTTCCAGCAGCAATCCATTAATCACTGCATTCCAGAGAATGGGGGACATTACACCTCCTTGTGGGGTTCCTCTAACCACCCGTCTTCTAATCTTGGACTCTCCCAGCTCCGAGGTAATAGTCCTGCTTACCAGCATCTGATTTATTAACCTACTTATAGAGCAGTCCACCTTCAAAAAAGACAATCCTTCCATGATCGCCTCCGTTTTTACATTATTAAAAGCACCCTCAATATCGAGAAATGCTACCATGCAAAATTCTTGCAAGTAAATTGATTTCTCAATTGTGCGTACTAGATCGTGCAGAGCTGTGTCCACCGACTTTCCCTTACAGTACGCATGCTGCGACATTGCCCAATTCCTGGGTGCAATTCTTGATCGAATAAACACATCTATCAACCTTTCCAGGGTTTTCAGCAGAAAGGATGATAGAGTTATAGGCCTCAAGTCCTTTGGAAGAGCATGTGAGCTCTTTCCCGATTTCGGGATAAAGACTACTTTGACCTCTGTCCAATTCCTAGGAATATAGACTAGTTTCAAACATCCCCTGAAGATAACCTCTAGCCAGGGGATGATGGCTGCCGAGTTCTTTTGAATCTCTGCTGGTATAATCCGATCCGGGCCCGCCGACTTATAAGGCTTAAAACCCTGCAGCGCCCACCTGATCCGCTCTCTATCCAATATGCCCTCCATAACTATTGGAGGTGTTCCTCGATGAGCTCCAGGCTCCATCGAGTCATCAAAGCTTCCCGGAAAGTGGGTATCGATGAGAAGCTCCAACGATTCCGCACTTGAAGCTGTCCATGACCCGTCTGGTCTAATTAAGTAACTAGGACTAGTTGGGTTAGTAGATAGAATCTTCCTAAGGCGGGAAGTCTCAGAGACTTCTTCCATTCTACCACAGAAGAGTCTCCAAGATCCCCTCTGTGCCTTCCTCAATTCTTTTTTGTACTTTCTTAGGTCCTCCTTATAGGAGTCCCAGTCCCGTACATGCCTCGTGTTCTTTGCCTTATTAAAGGCTGTCCTACACGCCTTCCGAAAGGTCTCCAATGGACCACCATGTCGGTTTTTGCCTGCCCCTTGGCTTTATCAAGGGGTAAGAAGCATTAAAGGAAAGATTGCATGCTTTTGTGACAACATCCACAATGCAATTCAATTCTTCCACTGTCTCCGGAAGTCCGGGGACCTCCGCCAATAGTTCCTCCAACACCTCCCCATATTTCTCCCAGTTTGTCCTTCTAGGATTCCTGAACGGCTTCTGGGTACCCGGGTGTATGTTAAGGTTATAAGTTATATATTGATGATCAGAGAATGAGTGCTCCTTCGCCACTCTCCATCCCCTAATCAACTGAAAAATAGTATCCGAGGCGAGGGTCACATCTAGAACCTCCTGCCGATTACTAACGATAAATGTCGGTTCCTGCCTAACATTGCAGACTGAAAGGTTAGTATTTAATAAGTAATCAAAAAATAACTCACCCCTCTCATTAATATCAGTGCTCCCCAAAATTGAGTGATGCGCGTTTGCATCACATCCGAGTATCACACCAATCCTATTTCTCCTTGCTTCTCGGATCAGGTCCCCCAGGTTATCCGGCGGGATCTCCTTCTCCCGATCCATATAAGCAGAGACCAGCCAAAACTTGTCTCTGCCAACCTCCATACTGATCGCAGTAACGTCACCACTACTGTATTGAGAAAGTAGAAAAATTTTTAAAGTATTTTTCACTAAAATGCAAGATCTTATCTTCTCAGAGTTACTCGAGTACAAAGTTGTATACCCTTTCACCTTAAGGCCACAGATCCTGTTTTTGTTAATCCAAGGTTCCTGGATTAACGCTAGCTCCTCTCCTGATCTAGTCAGTCTGAGAACGAGAGCCGCCGAAGCAGCCTTCGTATGGTGAAGATTAATCTGCACAATATTAATCATCATGCATTATCTCACTCACTTCTTAATGCATTCCCTGTTTCAGGCTAATGCTACCTTCCTCCGGGGGGCCGCTAGTATCCGCCGTGTCGCCCCCCATAATTAATGTTTCGCTGCATTGAGAATCCCCAGCCACCAGGCCTTGCACCGGTCGTGTATTCAGTGGTGGCCCCAACAACGTGTAACTTCAAAATATTGTTTTGGATTGGAGTAATGTTGGTATGTTGGTACATAAACATAAGTGATTAATTTGTAATGAATTTCGGATTTTAAATTGTAATTTAATGATTTAATTATGGTGTAATTTTAGATTGTGGAATGGAATTGCCAAATACATGCCTGTTCAAAAAGTTAAGTGATTTAATTTACAAATTAATTTAAAATGATCAATTAAGTAATTTCATTATTGTTCACGGCACTTTGTTTTAGATGGTTCTGTTGCTGTTGCTCTGATAACGATAAATAATGTGCCAATTAATGCACCTTTTAATTTTAATCTAAACTTCAAACTTAATGCTTCAAAAACACTTGTTAATATTTCTGATCAATCAATAAAAGATAGCAGGGAACACGTATTGCAAGGACAACAAAAGGAGCCACATTCGTCCGATTAAAGGAATCAGTTTAATCATTTCGTTCAATAAAGTTAAAGGTGCTGGTTTTGTGTATTTCTTCCTAATCCTTTTCAAGAGGACAGTCTTCAGTTAAAATATTGATTCGACAGTGGAAAAGAACACTAGTATTTATGTAGTTTAGAGAGTTAAGGCCGATTGCCAAATTTGATAATTTATCAATCAATCTACTAGAGAAGAGATAACCATACGCCGAACGTAAACATGCCAATTCCAAGAATAAGAACAATTGAAAATACTTACATTATATCGTGTCAACGGGTTGGATACCATCACACCTGATAATACAAAATATTCAATATAAAAACAACGAACAATCCATTGAATTCATTCAGTAACTTAATTTTATTGCAAACAATATGAAGTCGATCGTATTATTAGCGTTATTGGCACTAGCTGTTCAAGTAAGAAATTAATTGTAAACATTTTCTAATCAAAATTATAACCTAATACATTGCTCCAATTTTGCACATAGGCCCAACAAGAAATTGTCGTGGAAACCAGTGGAAGGATTGCAGAACATACCCCATACCATTGTTTAATTCGTGTCGAACAAGATATACCAAGACACATATGGTTCTATGCCGGTTCTATTATATCACCCAAACATGTTATAACGTCGGCTTATGTAGTGTATATAGTAGCAAAGTTCCATGTTGGAGTTGGCAGTAACAGACTAGATCAACTCATATACTATGGAATTGAAAGTTGGCATGTTCATCCAGGCTATAGGACTGTGGACAAACGTTGGGCTATTGGTGTTATAGTTTTACAACATTCGTTGACATTCAACTCGTTTATACAACCGGTTGCTTTACCGCCACTCGGTGCTCATGGTCCACAATGGAAGGAACAAGGTCATATTAGTTCATTCGCCCTAGATACTGGAATCTTGAAAACCGCCTATCAACGTATCAACAATGAGACATACATGAACATGGGAGAAGATACAATAATTATGGGTGAATATGAAAAAATCGATGGAGTAGAGCAATGCATTGATGTTGCAGGTGGTGCTGCATTTATTGTACGTTATATTGGTGTCGATACTGTTATGGGACTCACAATCACAGATCATTTATGTACATATGATGCCCCAATTGCTTATGCTCGTCTTACAGAAGGCCGTGAATGGATTCATGAAGAATTTGGAATATAATAAACAGATTTGTATGGTAATGGGTTTTAATCAGATTTAAAGTTATTCATTTTAAAATATATAATTGTGTAATCCTATAAAAGTTAAACGAGTTTATTTTGATATTTGGAAAAGTGAATAATTGTGTTATCTTCTGGCATTGTCAACAAGTTTAAAATTACACTTCGTGTAAGACTATTTCACATAGATGCCACCTCTCTAAGAAAATGTTGCATGTTACTGAGTGTTGAAGAAAGACAGTTAGGAGCATCCAGCAAATAAGCCGAATCCTATCTAATGATCTGTCATAAATTTTGAAATGATAATTACCCCATTTCTGCACCAAGACTATCCGAGAGCCACTCGTGTCGTCAAAGAGACTGATTCCAGATACCTGATTACCGCTTGATTGTCCACATTATGCTTCAACCACGGATTATGCTTCATATGTTATGCTTTAACTACGTCAAACCACTTCAATCGCTGTTACCTCATCTTGGTATAGACGCTGCAGTAATCATGGGGATGTATAAAAATGTTCACATTTAGTTTATCACAGAATACTCCAGTACCCACTTTGCCGTCTAGTTTGGAGTCTCCCGCCCCACATTATACATTGAAAGGTCAGTACTTATCAAGTAATCAAAAAATGGCTCACTTCTTTTGTTGATGTCCGTGCTTCTCTAGATAGTGTGATGCTCATTGGCATCAATTCCCATTCCCGAGCTACATTCGTTCAGGTTTGAGGATAAGCACCTCCAGGTTATCCGGAGGAATTTCGTTTTCCTGGTTCATGTGAGCTGAAACCAACTAAAATCAACAATCTTTCGCCCCATCCTTCTTATACACGTTGAGAGTGATTGACTCGAAACCGAAGTCAATCACTTCTTTTGTATTTCAAGCAGAACCAAGAACTCTTTATATTACCATAATTGATCATCTCCTGCCCTCTTTTGCTTCCTCGCCTTAGAGGCCTGAATGATCTTCAAAACCTCACTAGGACTAGCCGATTCCGATAGCAGACAGACCCGTGCCCTTTGCCTGCTGGAATGTCTTCCCGGTTAACTGCCACAAGCCTCGAGCCTGCACATACCTCTCCCATATCCTTATTATAGCGACCCACCTATCTCTGATCTAAGCATGCAGCGAACTTCACACACCCTTGGTACCATGCTGCATCTCTGCATTATATACCAACCCCTATTTTTCCGAAGTGATACTCCCATCTTCTTGGTTTTCGTCAATAACGTCATGAGACCACTGTATTTTAGACAAATGGTCTGTTTCCAAGTGACCGCCTGATACACCGCCTTGCTGCCACTTCTTAACACCATGAGCGTGGATACGGAGGCGACGGCAATTATAAGGCAAGTGCTCCGCCATAATGAACGGATCTTTCAAAAAATTCAACAATTATGTTAAGAAAAGGAAAATTGTTGAGATGTCTCAGAACCTGTTATTTATTGCAGTGGGGTGATTATTTTGTTTGTAAAAAGTAAGGGTTAATCATTCTGAATTTAGAAATTGGATAGTACTCGTACGTACATGCATTTTCGTAAAATATATAAGTGGTAGAAATGGAAAATTCTAAGATGCTTTCTAGACATACATATTATGTTGTAGGAGTTAAAGCTTGGAAACAACCCTATAGGGCAACAGCTGATAAAATATGCATTGTTTATGGTAATGCAGCAAAAAGTGGAAGAACAGTGAGAAATTGGTTCACTAATTCCGTTTCGGAGATATGACGCTTCAAGATGAACCAAGGAGGGCCACCGGTCTTCTGATGTGGATAACACGGGTAAAAATTTTGGTAAAACAGAACCCTCGCCAGCCAACGCGATAACTTGAGAAACTAGGGAAAATGTCAAAGGTTGGAGTCTGGCGACTACACATTCTCTTCTGGAAAATGCAGTAGATGGACAAGGATACGCCCCATAATCTGATCCTAAGATTAATTTTCACGGCAGGAACATTTTATTGTGTATGATGGGATTGCTACGGAAATTATTCACTTTGAAATGATTAATCGTAATAAAACAGTTACAGCAGAAGTGTATGTGCAACAGCTGCAACAAGTGTAAGCAAAACACTGTTACTGCTAGGCTACTTAAGAGCACATAGAAAACAATTTATAAACCGGTGACCTCATGAATCCATTCTCGTCCATTTGAAACTCGTGAATATTCAAAAGTTGTTCTCATTGAGCAATCTTCTGTCCATGCAGCGATTCCTACAATCATATCGACACCAAAAACTTGTACTATAAAAGCTGAACCCATTTCTTTGTTTAAGCATTCAACGGTTTAATTTGGCTTTAGCAATGTGAAGGGAATATGAATCCAGCTATTGAAGCAAATCAAAGAGAATCAAATCTTTCTCAGCATCCCATTCCCAACCCCCCTCCCACTAACTCTTCATTTTCCCTCAAAATTTCCCCTCAAATTTCACAAGGAATTTCACAAAATATCCTCTAAAATTCCTCAACAAAATTATCCAGCGAAATTTTGGTGGTGAAAGGGAAGAATTTTAGTGGGGAATATTAATTGAGAATTTTGGTATGGAAACTTGGGACTTTAGAAAAATTTTGAGAGTTTTATTAAGGAATTTTGGTGGTGAAAGTAATTTGAGGTAAGTAAGCGGCGGTTTGGCATCTTTTAAAAATGAAAAAAGTAGTGGCCAGATAATCTAATCACTAAACTTGGTCGGAAGATGGACGAAAAACAGATCGAGGATTTGTTCAATGACAATAAAACCAAATCACTCTCCGATATTTGCATTGAGTCAAAGGCAAAAATAACGGAGAATTGTTTTCTTTATCCATTGCATAAGTATTCCTATTGATTTCGCATTTTCCCGACACCCATATCAATTCCAAACGTTTATCAATTGTGTTTCACCCCTGACTGCGCATACACATATACACAAAAGTATGTCAACAGATAACCCTGACTTTGTAAAATAAAACGTTATTTATTTCTCATGCGGTATACCTTACAAAAATTCCTCTTTCAAATTACTCCATGAATATTCCACATAATAGCTCCTCTGAAAATTCTCAAACTGTTTCCCCAACACAAATTGCCTAAAAATACTTTCACCACCAAAATTCCTTAATAGGATTCGTCACTCAATTACTCCTCAAAATTCCCCACAAACGTACTCCTAACCAAAATTCCATATGCCAAAATTCTCAACTAAAATTTCCTACTAAAATTCCACTCAAAATTCCCTATAAAATTTCCTACTAAAATTTTCGAATAAATTTCCCTGCGAAATCACCCTTTAAAAATTCCACCACAATTTCCTACCCAACGGACATTTTCTGACATTCTCCACAAAATTCCCTAATAAATTTCCTTCCAAAGCTACCCCTCAATTTACCGCCCCAATATTCTCCACAAAAATATCTTATTAAAATTCCTTTTTAAGTCCCTCCATGAAAATTACATATTACACCCCCAGCCCCCTCCCCTCCAATAAAATTCTTTCTCAAAATTCATCTATTTCTCGACCAAAACTTCGCTGGATAATTTAGTTGAGGAATTTTAGTAGGACATTTTGAGACAAACATTTAGTGAGAAATTCCGAAGGTGAAATTTGTGGGGAAACCTTGAGGGAAAATAAGAGTTAGTGGGGGGTGGGGGAGGGGGTGGACTGCTGAGGAATATTCGATTCGTATTCCATTCACATTGTTAAAGCTAAATTAAACCATTGATAAAATTGAATTTAACTTACTTATTTGACAATTGAATTTACGGTATCCACCAAACCAAACAAATTTTTCTAAAATTTAAAGAAATAATATTTGTTGAAACTTCATTGACAAGATAAATTGGATTTTAACAAAATTAGAGAGCAACTTGATTTGAAAACTGCAATTTTTTGATTTACCAATGGCATTTTTATAACACATTGAATTCTGGTCAAAATTTCCAAGGTGCACTGGTTAATACTTATGTTCGTTGAACGTTCTAAAAATAATTCCAAATAGCAAATGTGTTTGGAAAGAAACCTAGACTTTTCGATCAATTCTTAGGTTTAGTAAAGTTTCCTTCTCAAAAACAAAGCAATTGTCGTAGAAAGTTGTTTCTACTATCATTTATCAGTTCATCCTGCATTTGTCATTTTCGGCAATCTCTACGTACATTTAGACTTAGTGATAATAAAGCTGGAAGTTCAAAGAGATTTTTTTTTTTTGTATAAAGATTAGCTGATACAACTGACTCATAGAATAACAAAAACACTTCAAGTTGTATACTGATATGTTTGATTTAAAATTAAGAGCTACTTGAAACTTACATTTGGAGTAATTAATCTTGCTTTGCTGTTATAGACAGATATGGCCACGAGTAGAACGGAAATGTTTATTGTATCAATCGGTTAATAGAATATAATTTAGATCACTTAGAAATGATGGAATATCTAATTTCCGGCATCAAGTGCTAATCACACCCATTTAATTTATCTTTTACATATATTTTCAAAGATCTGCGTACGGTGACTTTTGCCAAATCAATGTATTGATAAGATTGCGTTCACTATATAAAAATCGACCACCCAGTTCAAATAATTCATTCGTTCAAAACACCTCTATCAGTTGGAATACAAGCAAGACGAATTTATATCAAAATGAAATTTTTGGTTTTTCTTTGTGTCATCATTGCCGCCTGTGCAGTTCAGGTAAGAAGTTTATTTCATGCAGTACATCTTATGTCATAATTTAATTGAATTTTTATTTCTTGATATAGGCTCAAGTTGAACTCGAACTTCAAAATAATGGTCAAATAGCTGATTCATCACAGTATTACTGCACAATTCGAAGAGCTGGTGATTATGCTCAAATTTGGGGCTCTGGTACAATTATCTCTGAAACACACGTACTCACAGCAGCTGGTTTAATAGTCAAAGCCGGTGGTGAACTTCTTGTTGGTGTGGGAAGTAATCGATTGAGCCTACTTTTATTTTATGCCGTTGCTGAAATTAAAGTGCATCCATATTTCCAAAATGCCGATAAAAGTCACAATTTCGCCATACTTAGATTGGATCATGCACTCACTTTTGGTCCAACGGTACAACCAGCTGGTTTACCACCACTAGGACTTCACGGGCCATTATTGAATGAACAGGGTCGTATCGCAACATTTAACCAGGGAACAGTTTTAAAAAATACATTCCAACGTGTCACCGATTATGATGTTTGCTCTATTTATCGCATTAATCCGGAGGATGATTCATCATTCTGTGCTGAGCAAGAGGAATCTGATTTGGACAATTGCTTATACAAAGAAATGGGTGCAGCTTTTATAGTACAAGTTTTTGGTGTCGATACGATTGTAGGAATTGCTGCATGGACAGGAGATTGCTCAATGAGAACCACTTTTGAATATTCACGAGTTTCAAATGGACGAGAATGGATTCATGAGGTCACCGGTTTTTAAAATGTTTTTTAAATTGTTTTCTATGTGCTCTTAAGTAGCTTTTAATAAATAATATTCAACAAAAATAATAATTTCCATTTTCTTGATTGCTAAAACTGGCCAAGTCAACATCTCAACGATCATCGGAATATTTTATTGGGTTGATTCATAAATAATTGCCGATTTTGAACTACAACTTTATTTTATTATCATTATTGTTTATCATATCTGCCAGCTATCAGACAAATTGTCAATGCGCTCCGTGTAGAATGTTCTTGGCTTCACAGTGAAAAAGAATTGGAAATGCTGAGGTACCTACTCGTCGTTTTTAAACGCCACTTTGTTAAGGGAATCTTGAAGCAACCGAAAAAGTGGTAAACTAATCGGTTGAGCAATATCTGGTGAGTATGGCGAGTGAGGTAAAGTGCACCAACCTAGCACCAACATTTTTTTTTTTTTTCTGGAACGGAATTTAGTGAACCAATTTCTTACTGTTCTTTCATTTCTTACTGCATTACCATAAACACTGCATATTTTACCAGCTGGTGAACATGAACTTATAACTAATACCCACCAATACATACTTACCGCTGTCAAACATAAACGCCAATAAACCACTCTCATACTTAGTATTGAACCTACAACACGTATTTTCACTTACTATCATTACAGCCTATTGTTGTTTCCAAGCTTAAACTCCCACAACATAATATGTCTAAAACGAACTTTGGAATTTTTCATTTCAACCACTTATATATTTTACCAAAATGCATATACGTGCTGTCCCTGCTATGGCCCGAAACATCTTAGGTAGAATTGCAATTTTCTCAATTAGCCACATGTCAGGCATGACCAATCGCGAAATTCAACATGATGGGTTCAAATACCCTCATCCGGGTTCAATACCCAATCACTGAACTCAATGAACTGTGGCGGCTCACTCATGTACTCACGAATTCATTCGCTCTCCACCACAAGCTAACTCTCACGCGAACACTTTAAAAACACAAAACAATACACCTATTCGCACGCAATAAATAAACGCACCTATTCATTTACGCATGCATACCAACGGAGCAAAAAATACAACAAAATAAAAACGAACATTACAAACAAAAATAAAATCAAAATTGGAAATCAGTCTGCTCTCGAGTCTCGATCGTCAGTGCGGTGACATACCGCCAACCTCGCGCTAGGTAAATTTAATAAACGGTGGTGCAAATTATTAATTTAAAATGTTTATAATAAATATATAAATATAATAAAATAAATAAATAATAATTAAATAAATAAAATTGGGTGCGTGTTTTCCTTTAATGTATAAACCTACATTTGGTAACCCCGACGTCCGTTTTTACGGCCTTATAATAAATTAGAAATTATTATAAACATGCTATATAATTAAATAGTATAACGGGAAAAACAATTCATAAAAAATTGGAGTCAAACAAAAAATAAAATTAAAACATCACATTAAAATCTGGACTAACAGTTTCACACAACAATGGAGTCACATATTTTCGTCCATGAAATGGCGAATTTAAAATTTTTGTGCTTCGACAAAATTATCTTTCGATACCCGCGCGGCGGGATAACGGCACATTAAGTACAACATACAGTGCCACGTACATACTTACATACTCTTATAAAAACATATATACAACATTGTACAGCAACGAAAGAGAAACATACAAACAAGCATCAGCGATACAAAGTTCAACGAGTGAAACATCACCCATATCAACGGAGTAAACACAAACCCGCATACACACGTGTCAGAAATTTTGTTTCAATCATAAATATTGGAAGTCACCAAGATCGTATTTAAAGAAAACACACAAATACAAACAATACAAATTAAAACGGTATGCAGACATAATTTTACGGAAATATACATAGATGTACGGAAATACAAATAAATAATTAACAATGGACACATTTATTTTCGAGAAGCCATGCGCACACACGCTTCTTACAGTATCGTATGATACATGTACACATAAACGTTCCCACGCCATATCGTCTACCACCGTTATCGGAGTCAGTTTCGTCATCATTAACGGGAATGGAACAACAAAGGCGAATTAAAACGCCTACACACATACTATCGGACATCGTCACATTTACGATGCCGCACATACCATCGGCCATCAGCGTCATCATGGACAGCATGAACGATAACAGCAGCACAAATAACACCACCACTGACAGGTCCAACATCGCCATTACCATCGATGAACAGCAGCATCAACCACCATCACCACTATGGTTCGACAACATCAGCACCTGCAACAATCTCACCATCAACATTTTTTTTTTTTGTAAATACTTATCATATTTTTGTAAATTTTTCACCACCAATTCCATTAATTTTTTTTTATTCGGGTTAATTTTTCTTATTCCATTTTTAGGTTCAATAAATTTGTTTATTTTGTTTTATTACCACACGCACACAAATCTCGCACGGCAAAGCGACCACCCAGACATTCACCGCCACACCTCGCCCCGCACATTATACGGCCACAGTCGAGACTCACGTCGACTGCCGCCTTATAACATTCCATGTCACAGGGACACAGCCGAGACTCACTTCGGCTGTCCCCCCACACAAGTCGAGACTCACTTCGACTTTCCCCGGCCACAGTCGCCCGAGACTGGCCTCAAAGCGGCCATTGCCAACACCTTCCTTGGCTGGCCCCAAAGCATAAAACGACGTCAGATTGCAGAATTACGTTTTGGGGGTCTATTATGAAATTTTTTCGAGTCGAATTTTTCCGTTTTCGGTCTATTATGAAACTTTTCGACTCGGATTTTTTCGATATCGAAAAAATCCGGCCCGTATTACGGACTATTATGAAACTAAAAACCGAATCGAATCGGATTTTTCCGAGCGCATATGTCAACATTTGACTGCTATTTATTTGACGAATTTTGTTTTCGATAGATCGTTTTTTGGATTGGTGTTATAATAATAAGAAAAATTTGAAGTTTAATAATATTATAATAATATAAAATACATACTAATAAAAATATAATATAGGTACATAATTTTAAGGGAATATATTTAGGCTATACCTAAAGTTTTTGTGTAGTATTGGTTTACGATTTGATTTGGACTAAACATTTTTTAATGTAAGTGTTTATTGTAAAAAATAAAAAAATATTTAATAACAAATGTGTTAATAACTAATTTTTATGTGAATTTTTTATATAGGACCACCACCACCGCCAATCAATTCGAGCTGCTGGTTTCTTTCATGGAAAGAAATGAGGGAATTGCGAAAAAAATTTTAAATGCCCCTCAGTTTAAGGAGACCACTACTAAATTATGGGAGGATATTACGGCTGAATTAAATAACGAAGGACCCCCATCAAAAACTGTAGTTGGTTAGAAAAAGGTGAGATTAAGAAACATAATTATATGTATATAACAAAAATAATATTAACGTATTTTATATTTTATTAAGGTTTGGCGAGATTTTAAATACGGGGTAAAAGCCAAAATACGAGCCAATAAAAAAGCCTACAGCGGAACAGGAGGAGGGCCCTATAAAATTAAGAGGTTGAATCCATTGGAGGAACGAGTGGATCAGCTGTTGGACATTACAGGGGAAATCGAAGGCATTAATGCTAAAGATTTTTGCTGCGACGATGTACCGACAGAAATACCAGAAATTGTGGAATCCATTAATGCAACCAATGTCCAAACGCTACCGCGAAATCAAACACCCCAACCCACTACAAGCAATGCCACAAGACTACCCCAACAAACTACAACCGATGCCAATAGAGTACCCCAATCAACTACAACCGATGCCACTAGAGTACCCCAACCAATTACAATCAATGTCACTAAGAAAAACCCAAGGAAACAGTTAAAATGATTCTCAAACAGCAAATAAAGATGCAGGAAATATTTAATAAAAATTGTGAAGAGTTCCAAAAAAATCAAATAAAAGTTTTGAAAGAAATTCGGAACACTAACAAGGATTTATTAAAATGTAACAGAGACACTTTGCAGTTTAATAAAGAAAAATGGCTGTCTAAACAAAAGTTGTTAATCGAGAAAAACAAACTGAAAGAGTTACAACTCGAATTCCAAAAATTAGAATTAGAACTCACACAAAACACAATTATTTAATTTTTTTCATTTAATTAATAATAGATATACATAGATATTAGTTTAATAGTAAGTAATTGCTTATTTTAATTAAAAATGTGATGAATTGACCAATGAAATATAATTTATACTTTAATATGAGTACATATTTTAATTGTTGTTTTTAAAATATCAATACAATTAAATTTATAATCTATCTCTTATTTCATTTCGTATTCTTTTCGCTTCGTTTGGTAAATTTTCAGAGTCTATTTCTTCAATTGCATGTTGCTCGCTACGTTCCTCCGTTTCTAATAATTGTTCATCAATAGGTACATTATATTTTATACATAAATTGTGAAGAAGACAGCATACATTCACAATTTGGGCTGCCTTTTCGGGTTGATAATGCAACTCACGAGTATGTAATAGGCATTGCCAACGTCCTTTGAGCACACCAAAGACCCGCTCTATTATGGCACGAGCTCTAGAGTGTAAGGTATTGTAACTTGATTCACGTGACCCTTCTAAAGTTTTTCTGTAAGGAGTCATGCACCAAGGTTGAAGCGTGTATCCAGAATCCCCTAAATAATGAATAACAGAGTATTATAAATTGTCTGTACATACATAGCTATTTCTGTTAAATATTTTAACATTACCTAATATCCACGATGATTTATCACCAGATATAAATGCCTGCTTCAAAACTGATACGTTCTTACTCATGTTCCATACAGCCGAGTCATGTGAGCACCCTCCATAACGTGGATTAACCGATGTAATTCGCATGTTGTAATCGCATGTCTAGAAAAAAACAAATTAATTAATAATGTGCCTGTATGGTAAGGTAACGCTCAACAATTATTTACCATCATTATGTTTAAGCTGTGGGTGCCTTTCCTATTAAAGAAATGATGCTCGTTTTTGTTTGGTCGGATAATGTTAATATGTGTGCCATCTACACATCCAATAACACCCGGGAATCCTGTTTTGTTCAAGAAAAAATCTTTCGATTTGGCTTTTTCTTCCTCTGATAATTTAAAATGTATGTAATTTTTACACATTTCAGACTCCAATATATTCAGGGTTTCAGCGATTGCGACTGAAATAGTTGGTTGAGCCATCCCTATTAAAAAATCTTGGCCTACGGCTTGTTGATAGGACCCTTCTGCTAAAAGACGTAGAGTAGCTGATAATTTTAGAATTGGGGGTATCGCATCGATGTTTTTACGTGCCGTAAAATGTCTCTCCGTTTTGTCAAGAATTATTTTAAAACATTCCTTTGATATTCGAAATAGTTTGATAAACCTAAAAAAAATACAATAAACAATTGTATGTAGCATGTAACAACAAATAAAATTACCTTTTATTTGTCATATCAAAAGGATTTGATTCAGTACGCAAACGTTTTCTCTGTATAGAGATCGGCGTCACTTCATCTTCAGAATCATCATCATTGGAACCAACAAAATAGCCAATACTAATCATTTTAATGATTTGCTCAAATGTACCACACAATTGAATCAAACAAATGATTTTTTTTATTTAAGTTCACTTATTAAATTATTTTCAGCACAATATAGACACTTTTAAGATAAAAAAAAACAGCTGTCAAACTTATAAAAACTCAAATTTATTAAAAAACAAATAATGTTGCTAACTTCAGATTTATTTATTACAAATTCGATAATCCAATTTTCATAATAGGGTAAATCCGTGTCGGATCGATTTTTTCCGTTATCGAAAAAATCCGAACTCGAAAAAGTTTCATAATAGACCCCCAGGTCTCGACGTCACAGCTTTGCTTCCCGGCATGGACACACTGGTCGGTGTATCACCCCGCCTCCATCAGTCTGCGCTGCAGCACTCAGTGGGGACAGTGCTGAGGTGCACATCAGGTATGGTCGAAGCCCCTGCTCCCAGCTACCTGGTGTGTTCTTTGTCACTCTTCTACACTGCTGCCCGCATGACCACAGGCATCGATCACGTCACATTTCAGGCAACAATCTCCTTCCTGTTACATACAGCACACATCGTCTGGCTAATGATTTTGGTCAACCAAACATTTCAGCCATTCGACCAATACCACGCGTATGTACACATCACATTTATAGCGAGGGGAAATCATTCGAGGAGGAGTCCTGTGGCGGCTCACTCATGTACTGACGAATTCATTCGCTCTCCACCACAAGCTAACTCTCACGCGAACACTTTAAAAACACAAAACAATACACCTATTCGCACGCAATAAATAAACGCACCTATTCATTTACGCATGCATACCAACGGAGCGAAAAATACAACAAAATAAAAACGAACATTACAAACAAAAATAAAATCAAAATTGGAAATCAGTCTGCTCTCGATCGTCAGTGCGGTGACATACCGCCAACCTCGCGCGAGGTAAATTTAATAAACGGTGGTGCAAATTATTAATTTAAAATGTTTATAATAAATATATAAATATAATAAAATAAATAAATAATAATTAAATAAATAAAATTGGGTGCGTGTTTTCCTTTAATGTATAAACCTACAGAACCATACTCAGATATAGGGTAAGAAACCAGACAGTCATTCAACGAACTCCATTATCGACGTTTTTCTAATAATCAGAAATTAGGGAACGTGTTTATCATTTTGAAGATCCGTTTTACAGAGTTGATCGCATAATGTTCCTTAAACTTATTGTCAACAATATTCCAATCGATTTCCATTTCAGGTTTTACAGCTTCAATATTTCGAACTGAAATATATGAAAAACTTCTATAACCAAATTATCAATCGACGTCAAAGAAATGTATGATGATGGTTGGCTCGTTCAGTTAAATCATTTCTGGGAAAATCAATTACTAAAAGTTTTTGAAATTTTTTTCGAGTATTCTACACCTTGCCGAATTTACTTGGAATGAGTTAAGAAAACGTTTGCTCGTAACGATTATAGGAATGGAATAATAAAAACAAAGGAACTAGCTCACTTTCGCAACGATTTGCCTCTCATACTGGATGTCGATGGTAAAAAGTACGGGGCGTAAACAGCGAGGAGAAACCGATTCTTCTATCGAAGAACCCGAACGATCATCTAACGCAAATATTCACAAATTTCATGAAATTACCAGTCATACTCATGACCAGTCAGCGGTTACATCGCTGGGCTATATATACACTATTGGGGCACAATTGTTCAAGGGACAATTTAAACGGGCATACAAGAAAAAAATTTTGGCGACAAACATTAGCATCAAAAATAATAAATTGGCATCACAAATAATATTTTGGCACCACATATGAAAAAACAAACAAATATTTTTGAAGGACATTATTAAATACTGTGGCGACAAACATTGACATCAAAATTAATAAATTAGCAACAAATATATGATAATATTTTGGAACAGAAAAAAATAATTTTTAGTAGTAAAAAAAAAAAAAAAAATCGAGACAAAAAATTAAATTTAATCGATACAAATTATTTAATATTTGATGGGGGATCGATATAAAATATTGCAGTGTCATTAATAGATTCTGTATAATCCGCTCCTACGTGCGGCACGCAGTGCGACATATTTGCTTATCCTGGCTCCTACGTCCCTCGAAGTTTAAATCTAAAGCCCCTCGGAGAGTTACCTAAGCCGTTAGCCTCTACAATTCTAAGTTAAATTAGGGATCTCCATTTTCCAGAATATTTTAAAACTAATTTAATTTTTTTAATTTTTAATTTATTTATTTATAACTTTGTTGCCAGTTAATTATTTTTGTCGCCCAAAATGTTTATTTCGATGCCAAAAAATTATTTTTGTGTACCTTCCAATAGTGCGAAAAAATTATAAATATTGCCAAATTATTATTATGATGCCAAGAAATTTTTGTTTGTTGCTCATTAATTTGTGCCGTTTTATTATTTTTTTGTATCTCAAATATTAATTTTTTGTGTGCCGGTTTATTGCCAGCCATTGTTCAATCCGATTCAGGTCGACATCAATGCTTACTTCAAGACCATAAAAGCATTACAAACTATTTTTACTAATGAATGTCTGTCCAATGTATTCGTGAGTGCCAAAGGAAAGTCTTTTGTATGTTCAAAACGTCGATAAAGAAGTTAATGACGAACTGTGGCTCGACTGACTACGATATAGTTGCGTTTCTATCAACTTACCATTTTTATCGTGGCAAGCACCACGTCTTGCGGTCAACCTTTTCAACGATGTAGTAGACAGCCTTTGTACTTAAGCATATAAAAAGTCTCATATACATATATGCTTTATAGGTTTTCTGTCCTCGTTTTTTTGCGAAATGAATTAGAATGGGCCCAGCATAATCTACTCCAGTTTTCAAAAATTGCCGTATTAATTCCACTCGTGATAATAATTATTTTCGACAGTGTGCCTTGACCTTTGTATAAGTAACACAATTTCTTACGACTTCTTTGGCCTTAGCTTTTTTTTTTGGTATCCAGTACTCTTAGCGAGTGATAGATAGAAAGCAGAAACCTTGGACCAGCATATTTGTTGTTTAGATGGATATCTCGAAGAATTAAGGTGGAAATTTTGGATCGTAAATTGACAATTATAGGCTGCTTAGTAGAATATGGTGCCCGTAGATTTTAGTATGAGGTGACCATGATTCGGTTGATTGATACAGCCAGTTTGGCCCTTTCCACCATGTGATTCTAGTTCACTGAATAATAAGCCCCGGGAACCGCAATCCGCTGGATGTTGCCTAGAAAGCGATGAAATGATTTCAGAAGTGCGATTTGCCTATGTGCGATGGCCAAACCTTTCACGGACTCTTCATAATATGTCGTGTACCCTTGGCTATTTTATTATTTGTTCTTTGATGATCGTCAGAAATTTTGTTTAATACGTTTTCACTGTTACATTTCCACTTCCTGAGATGAAAACCGTGTTTGGGTGGTATTTCGTTGACTTTTCTATAAGTTTTATGGCTTGGCTTTCATCATTCGCCCTGGTCATAAGATTGTTTACGTGTACATCCTTAGCGATGATATCTGCAGCATGTGGTGAGGAATTTTGGATGTCTTTTGCTAATTGCTTGACCGCTCTAGTTACAAGAAGTGAAGTAGACGCCAGACTACGGTCTGGCATACGGGTGACTGTCAATAAACGAAAATGTTGAATGGGTTTAGATGGATCAGAGCACATAGTCCAAAATAAAACACGTTTTCCGATGGCTTTGGCAGAGAAATCTCAATCAAGTGATTGAGCTCTTGATATTCGGTCATGAATTCATGGTATAATTTTGCGAATATTGGATTACGAATAAAGCGGCGTTCCATTCCTTGAAACTGCCATAAGCAATTAATATAAACTCGTACATTCTGCTGTTTTAATTGAAAGCGTTTGACGCAGGACTCTGTTATGAAGCTGACCTGGGATCCAGAGTTCAGGGTATCATTATTCTTAAGTTGTCGGCATCACTTACGATTGCAGTTGGAAGTATTCAAATACCATGTGAGCTCTTCATTCGCATGAAGTGTTGTTACATCAGCTGATGAAGTAGATGGATTATGTTGAGAAATCCCCCCCCCCTTAATTAAATTATAAGTGCTTAGATGATTTAATTTACAAATTAATTTAAAATGATGAATTAAGTGATTTTATTAATTTTTCACGAATGTTTGTTTTAGGTGATTCTATTGCTCTTGCTCAGGAAACGAATAATTTTGAGTAATTCAACAATGATAGAGTAAAAAAAGATGTTTGATTAGCAACTGTAGTGTGCAATAGCAAGAAAATTTAGCATTGATAACGATAAATGACGTGCCAATTAATGCACTTTTAAATTTTAATTTAAACTTCAAACCTAATGCTTCAAAATCACTTGTTAATATTTCTAATCAATCAATAAAAGATAGCAGGGAACACGTATTGCAAGGGATAGAGAAGAAACCAAATTAGTTTTTCAAAATGAAGCGCTCTTTTTAGGTTCAACACTAGGAACAACAAGCTTCCGGTTAAAGGAATCTGTTTTATCATTTCGTTCAATAACGTTAACGTTGCTGGTTTTGTTTATTTCTTCCTAATCTTTTTAAGGAGAACAGCCTTCAGTTAAAATATTGATTCGACATAGTGGAAAAGAACATTAGTATTTATGTAGTTTTAAGGCCGATTACCAAATTTGATAATTTATCAATCAATCGACTAAAGAAGAGATAACCACACGCCGAACGTAAACATGCCAATTTCAAGTATAAGAATGATTGATTAATTCTAAAATCGAAAATACTTACATTATATCGTGTCAACCGGTTGGATACAATCACAGCTGATAATACAAAATATTCAATATAAAAACAACGAACAATCCATTGAATTCATTCAGTAACTTAAGTTTATTGCAAACAATATGAAGTCGATCGTATTATTAGCGTTATTGGCTCTAGCTGTTCAAGTAAGAAATTAATTGTAAACATTTTTTAATCAAACCTATAACCTAATATATTACTCCAATTTTGCACATAGGCTCAACAAGAAATTGTCGTGGAAACCAGTGGAAGGATTGCAGAACATACCCCATACCATTGTTTAATTCGTGTCGATCGAGATACACCACAATTATGGCTCTATGCCGGATCTATTATATCACCCAAACATGTTATAACGTCGGCTAGCGTATTATGGCAAGTGGCTAATTTCCATGTTGGAGTTGGCAGTAACAGACTAGATCAACTCATTTACTACGCAATTGAAAGTTGGCATGTTCATCCAGGCTATTTGCATGTGGACAAACGTTTTTCTATTGGTGTTGTCGTTTTACAACATTCGTTGACATTCAACTCGTTTATACAACCGGTTGCTTTACCGCCACTCGGTGCTCATGGTCCACTATGGAAGGAACAAGGTCATGTTAGTTCGTTTGCCCTAGATACTGGAATCTTGAAAACCGCCTATCAACGTATCAACAATGAAACATACATGGACATGGGACAAGATACAAAAATTTGGGGTGAATATGAAAAAATCGATGGAGTAGAACAATGTATTGATGTTGCAAGTGGTGCTGCATTTATTGTACGTCATTTTGGTGTTGATACTCTAATGGGACTCGCAATTTCTGGTGATTATTGTGATTCGGTGGAACCAACCGTGTACGCCCGTGTTACAAAGGGACGGGAATGGATTCATGAGCAATTTGGTATTTAGGCTGCGGTCGAATTCTCGGGTAAATCATTTACTGCGGTAAATTTACATTTTTAATGTTCGTTTTCTGTTAAATTACGCATTTTTTTCTATTTTTTATTCATTCAATTCTTATAACAATAAAGAATAAAGTATCTAAACGTAAAAGATTTACCTTTTTTTATTTCCCTTACTCTCCAGCAAAAAAAGGTAAATGCATTTACCGAATTTTGCGGATTTACCTGAGAATTCGACCGCAGCCTTAGTAAAACATTTAAAATAAAATAAAAATTTGTTAATAGATTTGGTGGTTGTTTAATTCCAAATTCTCTGACGCCTCAATATTACATTTTGACAACTTGGTAATTTAGTTATATTATGAAATATCTAAATTTGGTGGTTCCTGTTCCCAAGCTAAAAAATTCTTGAATCTGCCAAGTTTAGGCAAATTTAAGAATTTTCGAGTTAAAAAATTCAGGGAACTTTGTTTGGTTTATCTATAAATTGTCATCTTAATTTGTTTTATATAGTAGATGTGACGTGATCATCGAAAGAGCATCGCCTGTCCTGTATCCCTACAGACCAAATCGTACTTTAGTATACTACGTATGCCATTTATTTATGTTGTAAAATTATGGTACAATCTGAATAAAATATAAAAATTTGGAGCTTAAGACTCCATCAAATGAACAATATTCAAATATATTTTGTTGAAAGTTATGGACTCCAGTTCCAAGGTCCCGTTCAGAATTAGTTTTGACTCCGTTTCCATACACTGTCCCCAAGTATAGTTCAAGCTATGCTAATCAAAATCCCCTGATCATCTCCTATTTTCCTCTAAAACTCACTAAAGGGCAATAGTTTCGTTGATATATAATATACGGTTCATTATATGTTAAATGAATTATTTATCTACTCTGCCCGGTAACCAACTGATCGAACTAATTCATAATATTAACATTTTCTTTCGGTAACCAATTACAGCTCAAATATATTTGAGTTCAAGTGGCTCAAGTGTTATAATTTAATCACCGATAAATAAGTTTAAGGGCACATTCACTGGAAATTTTGGAGTTCAATATTTTATTAAGCTTCCCAGTCGGATAATTTTGGGGAATATGTTCAACTGACTTTAGATTTGGTTTTATGGGGAATACCAAATTTAACTGTACTAGTAAAACAGATAGGAATCATCAACGTCTGTGTCAACATATTAAGCTACGTATTTAATGGAGTGCAACCACACTTAATTATATTAGTACATACCCAACCAGCGGTGCTATTTCTGTTTGTATTGGGATTTTCCAACATAGATAATTAATATGACTCCTAAACCGAAAAGTTATTTGTTATCACAAGCACTTAAAAAAATTGGGAAGTTGTTTAATTTTATCGGACTACTTAATTTGGTACAATACACACACTATCAATTATAATGATAGATAGAAATTAGGTTAGAGTGCGGTTGGTGCACAGTTTAAATGTGTATGATGTAACCAACGGCTATTCAAAAACTTTTCACTAACTAAAAATGAATGAATTTTGTGATCAAACATTCTACAAAATGAAGCTGTTTGATCTTAGCCAATCCCCTGAGATCATACAAAATAATGGCTTTAACTTAGCTCTTCCAAATAAATTACAATAATAACTGTACTGCGGGGAGTATGAAAAATTCAGAGGATCCGTCCCACATATTTTGATAAGTTGAACAAATAACGATTGATCTGTGATCAGGCTAATCCATTTCTAATGAACCTCAAGGTAGCCCACATAATTTAAAAGTTTATTAGTTCTAGAGATCAAACCTCAGTTTAATTTTATACTTGTAACACACATTTGGCAATAAACTTGGATCCAATTTATGCTTACAGTGGAATTACTAGATATTAGTTTTACTTCTTTGCGGGAGACTACCCCTTCTTCCAATCGGAACCCATTTCTGTTCAAAATAATACTTTTATTTCTCATCTAAAATCATCTTGAGTAGAGCACCACATTCAACTTTCAAAATTAAAATGAGATGATGAAAACGCACTATACATTGGACAAGCGGGAAGAAATTGTTATATTTAATGAAATATTGTAGATCAATGATTAATGTTATTTAAATATAATAACCGTTATTCTTGTTCCCGATAGACAATCTTCAGCCCACGCAGTAATTCCTACAACAGTATCGACACCAAAAACAGATACTATAAATGCGGCACCCACATCTTTGTACAAACAATTTTGCAAATCAGATTCATCTTGCTCGGCACAGAATGAATATAAATAGAACAAGCATCATAATCAGTAACACGTTGAAATGTCTTTTTAAAAAGTGTACTCCTTGCAAATCCACCAATATGACCTTGTTCATTTAAATGTTCTTCTTCCGCTTCTCTTTTTGCTCAGATAATAGATCACAGAAATAAAATTTCGAAAACTTTTGACGGAATTCGTCCGGCCGAAAACCCCAGCAAACTTGTGAAAATGTCAAATTGGCTTATTCAAATACACTTTCTTGATGAAAATGATTCTTTAAAAAAGCTCTAAAACATTTTTTTGGAATCGGGAAGTAGTTCTAGGGAAGCGGCCACAAGAATTACGTAAAATAATGGGAACCATTTTAAAATGATCAACTACATCATTTTGGTGTCGATACTATTATGGGACTCACAATCTCAGATCATTTATGTACATATGATGCCCCAATTGCTTATGCTCGTCTTACAAAAACCCGTAAAAAGATTCATGAACAATTTGGAATATTGACGCACGGGTCGGTGTTGACATCAGTTTCAGACTCTCGACTAGAAGCCGCCTAAGACCCGTCCTGTTTAATCCAATAACTCACAATCAATCAATCTCACAACAATCTTCCTAAGGCGAGAGGTTTTGGAGACTCCTTCCATTTTATCACAGAAGAATCTACCTCCTTTGTGCCTTCTTTAATTCTTTCTTACAATTTCTAAGTTCCTCTAAGCCAATGGACAAGCAGTCGTCGAGGTCTCCGAGGCCCTCGATGGAAAAAACCCCTGCATTAATTCTTCTTCTTCTATATTTACTCCAGTTGGTTCTTCTAGAGTTCCCGAAGGCTTTCCGGGTAGAAGGTTTAATGTCGAGGCGATAAGTTAAATATCCTTGGTTAAAAATGAAGTGTTCCATCATTATGAGTAAAATAATAAGTTGATAAAAACGTAACTAGATCGTTGTCAGTCGAGCCACAGTCCATCATTAACTACTTTATTGACGTGTTGAACATACAAAAGACTTTCCTTTGGTGCTCACTAGTAAAAATTGACACTCATTAGTAAAAATTGTTTGTAATGCTTTTATGGTCTTGAAGTAAGCATCGCTGCCGACCTGAATCGGATTGAACAATTGTACCCCAATAGTGTGTTAGCCCAGCGATATAATCGCTGACTGGCCATGACTGGTAATTTCATGCGATTTGTGAATATTTGCGTTAGATGCTCGTTCGGTTTCTTCGATAGAAGAATCGGTTTCTCCTCGCTGTGTCACCCTGTAGTTTTAAGCATCGACAACTAGTACGGAACGTAAGTCGGAGCGGAAGACAGCTAGTTCAGTTGTTTCTATTATTCCATTCTTATAATCATTACGAGCAAACGTTTTCTTAACTCATTCCAGTAAATTCGGCAAGGAGTAGAGCCAATATACTCTAAAAATTTCTCAATAACTTGTTGGATTCGCTCTTCTCAGAAATGATTCAACTGAACGAGACTACCATCATACGCTGTTAATTTATTTGACGTCGATGGATAACTTGGTTATAGAAGTTTTTGATATATTTCGGTTCGAAATATTGAAACTGTAAAACCTGAAATGGAAATTCATTAGAATATTGTTGACAATAAGTTTAAGGAACATTATCCAATCAACTCTGTAAAACGGATCTTCAAAATTTTAAACACGTTCCCTAATTTCTGATTATTAGAAAAACGTCGATAATGGAGTTCGTTGAATGACTGTCTGGTTTCTTACCCTACATCTGAGTATGGTTCATTGAGTTGGTACAACCTCAGTGATTGGGTGTTGAACCGGGATCAGGGTATTTAAACCCATTATGTTGAATTTCGCGATTGGTCATGCCTGACATGTGGCTCATAGTGAAAACGGCAATTCTACCAAAGATGTTCCGGGCCACAGCAGGGACATGTGCAAATAATAGCCAATTTTAGCAAACAAAGTAAATGAAATTATTTTTGTTGAATATTATTTATTAAAAGCTACTTAAGAGCACATAGAAAAAAATTTAAAAACCGATGACCTCATGAATCCATTCTCGTCCATTTGAAACTCGTGAATATTCAAAAGTTGTTTTCATTGAGCAATCTCCTGTCCATGCAGCAATTCCTACAATCGTATCGACACCAAAAACTTGTACTATAAAAGCTGCACCCATTTCTTTGTATAAGCAATTGTCCAAATCAGATTCCTCTTGCTCAGCACAGAATGATGAATCATCCTCCGGATTAATGCGGTAAATAGAGCAAGTATCATAATCGGTGACACGTTGGAATGTATTTTTTAAAACTGTTCCCTGGTTAAATGTTGCGATACGACCCTGTTCATTCAATAATGGCCCGTGAAGTCCTAGTGGTGGTAAACCAGCTGGTTGTACAGTTGGACCAAAAGTGAGTGCATGATCCAATCTAAGTATGGCGAAATTGTGACTTTTATCGGCATTTTGGAAATATGGATGTACTTTGATTTCAGCAACGGCATAAAATAAAAGTAGGCTCAATCGATTACTTCCCACACCAACAAGAAGTTCACCACCGGCTTTGACTATTAAACCAGCTGCTGTGAGTACGTGTGTTTCAGAGATAATTGTACCAGAGCCCCAAATTTGAGCATAATCACCAGCTCTTCGAATTGTGCAGTAATACTGTGATGAATCAGCTATTTGACCATTATTTTGAAGTTCGAGTTCAACTTGAGCCTATCAAGAAATAAAAATATAATTAAATTATGACATCAGTACTGCATGAAAATAAACTTCTTACCTGAACTGCACAGGCGGCAATGATGACACAAAGAAAAACCAAAAATTTCATTTTGATATAAATTCGTCTTGCTTGTATTCCAACTGATAGAGGTGTTTTGAACGAATGAATTATTTGAACTGGGTGGTCGACTTTTATATAGTGAAAAGTAATCTTATCAATACAATGATTTGGCAAAACTCACAACGTACGCAGGTCTTAGATAATATATTTAAAAAATAAATTAAATGGGTGTTATGAGCACTTGATGCCGGAAATTAGATATTCCATCATTTCTAAGTGAACTAAATTATATTCTCTTAACCGATTGATACAATAAACATTTCCGTTCTACTCGTGGCCTTATCTGTCTATAACAGCAAACCAAGATTAATTACTCCAATTATAGGGTTCAAGTAGCTCTTCATTTTAAATCAAATATATCAGTATACAATTTGAAGTGTGTGCGCATCAATCACTGCTAGGTAATTGAAAACAATTTTTTGAGTGTTTTTGTCATTCTATGAGTGATATCAGCTTATCTTTATACAAACAAAAACCTCTTGGAACTTCCAATTTTATTATCACTAAGTCTAAATATTCGTAGAGATTGCCGAAAATGACAAATGCAGGATGAACTGATAAATGATAGTAGAAACAACTTTCTACGACAATTGCTTTGTTTTTGAGAAGGAAACTTTACTAAACCTAAGAATTGATCGAAAAGTCTAGGTTTCTTTCCAAACACATTTGCTGTTTGGGATTTTAGAACGTCCAATGCACACCAGTGTTAACCAGTGCACCTCGTGAATTATTAATAGAAATTTTGACCAGAATTCAGTAAGTTAAAAAAATGCTATTTTTAAACCAAAAATTGCAGGTTTCTAGTTGCTCGCTAATTTTGTTAAAATCCAATTTATCTTATCAATGAAGTTTCAACAAATATCATTTCTTTAAATTTAGGAAAAATTTGCTTGTTTTGGTGGATACCGTAAATTCAATTGGGTCAATATGGCTCCCGCCTAATTGGAGATCGATCCATTTTATCAATGGTTTAATTAGGCTTTAGCAATGTGAAGGGAATATGAATCCAAATATTGAAGCAAATCAAAGGGAATCGAATATTCTTCAGCATTCCACCTCACCCCCCCCCCCCCTCCACTAACTCTTCATTTTCCCTCTTTCATTTTCCCTCTTTAGAAAGAATTTTGAGGGGATAAAATAGGAAGTTTTAGTTGAGAATTTTGGTAAATGGAATTTTGACGGGATGTATGTTTGTGGGGAATTTTGAGGAGTGAGTGACCAATTCTATTAACGAATTTTGGTGGTGAAAGTATTAGAGTAGAGAAATTGGAGGGGAGGGGGGGGGGGGGGGTAATTGAACCTGAGATTTTGTTTGGAAAATAGTTTGAGAATTTTGAGAGGGGCTATTATGTAAAACATTTTTTTGGAATCGGGAAGTGGTTCTAGGGACGCTGCCACAAGAACCTACGCAAAGTAATGGGAACAATTTTAAAATGATTAATTTATTTGATATTGTTGATCAAAACATACGATTTTCATCCTACTGAAACCCCAACGGTAAATTCATTCTGTACAACCATTTTGCTTGGTACATAACATATATAATATACATATGTAAAACTTAATTTGTTTTTTTTTTCGATAAACCCCAAATTCACATAAAGAGCTTAATTTCAAAATTAACTATCTAATAAAAACAACAAAACAATGGTTTTATTGAATGATTTGCACTCGTAGCTTGTAATTGTACGGAAATGTTATATAGGATTGATAACAAAAAAAATACGTGCACGTTAGTAACAACTCGCATCAATCTTAAGCTTAACATCTAACTGAAGTGATAAAGTTGTAAAATCACTCAATAACAACATGTACATCAATTTCCGTTTTATTTAAATAAACTAATCAATTTATAAACGACAAAACAATGAACAACTTCAAGTGGAACATAAGTGGATATATTATTTTAGTAGTGTAATGTGAAGTGCACCAGTGTGTTTACATTTTTAGCGGTAAGACCATTATCTCCTTGTCTCATCAATTTTAACATGTTGTTTTACTAAATTCGCCATGCTACCGTACATACAACGAAATGCTGAACGAAAGGTGTCTCAAAAAATGTGTATCCGGCTTTGGTTAATTACTGAAAAACTAAAAATATAGCGAAAAGGTTACAATAGCTCTAGATAACTTAAGCATAAAATTGTATACAATAATAATAAATGGGTACACGATGTCGCGGAGACAACGGCCATAATTATGGTAAAACGTAATAGCAAGGACTTTGCGGTGCGTATATATTCAAAAAAAGCTATTGTGATAAACTATGTATAGGTAATGACTGAAACATCGTGATAAAAATGAAGATTTTTAACAAAGGTATGTCCGATTACCCGCGCAAAAAAGTGCACAAAACCTAACGAAAATAAGGACTTTTCGAATGACTCCAAAATCATTCCTACAGAATGAAAGAGTTCACAAAAAAAAAATGTCCCGGGACAAAAAAAAAAGTTTGGTACGACGCTATGACAAAATTAGTATCTTTTGAATGATTTTGTCAGTAGGTAAGCCAAGACCAAATTAGTACAGCAATTTTCAACTATAGTAACAAAAAATCAATTGTTCTCCAACCGTTTTAAAAGTAGCTAGTTTTAATACTATTATGGGCTATTAAAGTTGGTTGGTACAGTTTTAAACCTAGCCGTAAACCCCCCCCCCCCCCCCCCATCAGCTGAGATTAAATAACCTCTGTCATCCTCCGTCCCATGTGTTTGATAATCTGTTTAATATCGCACTGTGAGATATTTTCCCGTTCCTCTAAGAGCGTATTTCAGAATTGTTCCGTTGTATTAGGAGCTGGAATACGAAACCGAATATCAAGAATGCCTCAAATATGTCCTTAAGCATTGAAATCGGGACTCCTTGCAAGCCATTTCATCTTTGAAATATTTGCATTTACCAATTAGTCATTCGTGAGTCTGGCAACATGTTTGCAACACATTTTTTCTAATATTTCGTTAGAATAGCAAAAGGCTACTATACATCGATAGAGCCCAATCGAGCTCGCCAATATCATGACTGATCCGCGTCGAACCCTTTCGCCGAAAGTACATGGAACGCAACGCTCCTTCGGTTATCACCATACTCGTTCTCGCCTCTAAGGAGACCGTACACATAATCTTGATTCGTTGGATGAATAAGGCTTCAATCAGACTCAGTCCAATTTTCATATTACCTGTCAATAGTGTTGCCAACTATTTTTTTTAGTGGGTACCAGATTGAAGTCAAAAATTTTTTTTTGTTTCATTTGTTTTTATTTCATTTCCATCTTTTCCATATAATAAATAAATTGTTACCGACCAAACGGCTCAGTGGTTAAAGCTGTGGCGTTTGGATCGGGAGGTACGGGATTCGAATCCCGATAGGGGCGGGATGTAAAAGGGATTTTTCATCATCTGATTACGATCGGTGATGACGATGAACATATCAATGACCCCCTGTTGAGAGTGCAGAATCCATGGGCCGACCCATCTTTCATGTCAGCACTATAGGCTGGCATGAAGCAATGCAATGTGCAGGTGGTTTATACAAAAAACGGGTCTATAGCCGTACGTACTCGATTTGGAAACTACTGCGTAAAGTAGAACGGTAAAAATTAACTGCGAAAGAGTTGAGAGTGCCTTGAGCCCAGAAAAGATTGCACGCGATTTCAGCACGGAAATGGGACACATGTCTTCGGTTCTAAAGACTCAATGATAGATAATATTTGCCAGAAGCTGGAACCATAAAAAAAGTTTTAGGACAATAATCAGAAGGAAGATCGTAATTTACTGCTGTGTTAATCGAAAAAAATTTAGCTCGTAAGTCATTGGCAATACTTTTGTAAAATAACAATTCAGATCATTGGCAATATCGATATCATTTGTAAGAAGTGTACCATTGTCTGCCAATATGGTTTTAACCGAGGATACTTTAGGCTTTTTGGTTAAAATTTCATTGACAAGGTTCCAATTTTATTTAACATCATCGCGAGTATACCTAAGAAACTATTGACATACTATGCTTGTGTATCAAAGAATGCTGCCTCCATATGAATTGATGGACACTGAAGCCTTGACGGATGATGTTCGTGCTAAGCTGGAAGAATCATATATATTTGTTGTATCCGAATTTGAAGAAAGACTGGACGAATTAAAAGAAGCAAAACACAAACTTCAGGTCGATGAGGACAAACCACTGCCACAAGCCGTTCCACCTTCAATTAACGCCAAGCTGCCCACAGTTGATCTTCCTATATTTTCTGGTGGGTATTTGGAGTGGAAATCATTCATAGGCACTTTTAACGCACTTATACACGACAACCCATCTCTCAGTGACCGAACAAGATTCCAATACTTGAAAATGTCTCTTCGAGGTGTTGCCGCTAGTGCTGTCTCAGCAGTGGAGTTATCAGACGAGATTTATTAGGTTGCTCGAGAGATCCTCAAGGCTAGATTTGAAAGCCAAATTTTATTTGAGAACAACACGTTCACGCATTATTTCAATTTAGACCAATCGATAGACCTGATTCTAAGAAACTATTGGGTTTGATCGACCATTTCCGTTCACATTTACGTTCACTAGAATCGCTTAATAGACCAGTAAAGCATTGGGACGATCTGATCGTATACATCATGGTATCAAAACTGGATCCGGAGACCAAAAATAAATGGAATGATGCTGCCCCATCGATACGTCTTCCCACAATAGATGACATAACTAATTTTGTCAGTTCAAGAGCTCACCGGTTAGAAAGCCAAGCAGACTCAACGCCAACTTCATCTACATTATCAAAACCATCATTTAAATCCACTCACCGCTCTAATCGTGTATCCAATTCTTCACTCACTGCATCCAGATCATCGGTGTTTTTATGTGTCTACTGTAAAGCAAATGGACATACAATAGCTCGATGTCATAAGTTTCTACATCTGCCAGTTGATCAACGTTACAATTTTGTAAACGAAACCAAGTTGTGTTACAATTGTCTTCGGCCTGATCATATGGTTTCAACATGCCTAGTGACGTTTCGCTGCCGGCACTGCAGTTCATCGCATCATTCGTTGCTACACAAAGGTGCCAATGAGCAAGACTCCATACTTTCAAAAGCTGAGCCGCCGCCTACTGCTTTGAAACTAGAGGGCTCATCAATAATATCACATTCCAAAAAGAAGACTAGCAACACCGCTGTTACAACATCATCGCTTGCTGCCGCCAAATGCAAGACAACTTCGTTATCATTTGTCTACTTGGCCACTGCATTGGTCAAGGTTCTTGACCTTTTGGGCAAACGATCATCGGAAGAGCACTTTTGGATTCCGGTTCTCAGTTGAACTTCATGACCGAATAATTTGCAACGTAACTGAAGCTGTCACGTCGCAACAGTGCTGCCAAGATTTGTGGAATTGGATCCAAAGTCGTCGCATGTTCCGGCAGCTCAACGATAACATTGAAATCAAAAACTACCGAATTTTGTACCATGTTAGACGTCCATGTTCTTCCAAAAATAACGAGCTACCAGCCACTCACTTACATTGGTAATATTGAATCTTGGGCAATCCCCTCAAATATAAAACTCGCTGATCCTGAATTCTTTAACTTCCAAAATATCGATTTGCTATTGGGTGCAGAGATTTACCAGGAATTATTATCTGTGGGCCAAATCAACCTGAATGATCGGCTGCCTATGCTGCAGAAAACTGTTTTGGGTTGGATTATTGCGGGAAAATTATCATCAACTTCGAATTCCAACCATTGTTGCCATTTGGTCGTCGAGAATCGACGTTGAGCAACCAAATTGAGAAATTTTGGGACATCGAAAACTTCCCTCATTCTGCCAAACCACTAACATCAGAAGAAGTTGAGTGCGAAATGCATTTCAAAAAATTTACTACGAGAGATAATGAGGGACGATTCATTGTCAGGCTGCCATTTTCATCGGACCCGTTGATACTGGGCGAATCGAAGACACTTGCTACTCGTCGTTTTTATAATTTGGAAAGACGTCTCCATAAATCACTGGAGTTGTTCTCCGAATATTCAAAATTCATTGATGAGTACAAGAGGTTAGGTCACATGGAACATGTTGATCCAAAGTCCATCACTGAGCCGACATTCTACTTGCCGCATCATTGTGCTACAAAGCCTGAAAGTTCCACGACAAAACTGCGTGTCGTTTTCGACGGATCCGCCAAAACCTCGAGCGGAAGATCATTGAATTCAGGTCATTGGGTCCAGTCGTACAGAGTGATCTATTTTCGATTTTAGTTCGTTTTCGAGCGCATGCTTATGCATTCAGCGCAGATATTGCCAAAATGTACCGGCAAATTCAAGTACATCAAGGCGACCAAAAATTTCAATTAATTATGTGACGAGATTCTCCGGCTGAACCCCTCTCCATATTTAAGCTGAAAACTGTCACATATGGCACCTCCTCCGCACCGTTTCTTGCTACAAGATGCCTGAAACAGCTGGCACTTGAACAATAACTGTCTCTTCCTGGGGCTGCTGATTCTTTCGATAAAGATGTCTACGTTGATGACTTGTTGACCGGCACAAATTCACTTGCTTCTGCGACAGAGATGAAACGTCAAATTATTAATATACTTCAGTCTGGTGGCATGGAATTAAGGAAGTGGTGTGCCAACGTACCTGAGATCATCAAAGACATTCCACCTGAATTCATCGAGTCATTTGTCAACGTTGATGGAAGCGAGTGGATCAAAACACTTGGAATACGTTGGCATCCGTCGACCGACAAATTCAATTGCTTTGTTCATGTCAACACAAACTCAACGATCTCCAAGCGTGCTATATTTGCACAGATCGCCCAAATTTACGACCCGCTCGGATTAGTGGCGCCAGTGGTGGTGTTGGGTAAATTACTAATCCAGTCATTAAGGCAATTGAAACTGGATTGGGACCAATCGCTTCTACAACATCTACATACGCATTGGCAGATACTCCGAGAGAGTCTTACTGTACTCAACAACTTGAAGATCGATCGACACTTGTTCACTTCAACGGAACCATGTAGCATCCAAATACATGGATTTTCTGATGCGAGCGAACGCGCATATGGGGCTGTACTTTATGTTCGCAGTTCAACACCAGATGGCAGAGTCTC
This sequence comes from Tipula helvola, assembly GCA_963556165.1. Taxonomy (NCBI): domain Eukaryota; kingdom Metazoa; phylum Arthropoda; class Insecta; order Diptera; family Tipulidae; genus Tipula; species Tipula helvola. The sequence goes on from OY744482.1 coordinate 91,120,841, forward strand.
CGTGAAACTACTATATTCCAAGTCACGTGTTGCACCGCTCAAGAAGACAACTCTACCGCGCCTAGAGTTTTGTGCCGCTGTATTACTGGCACAGCTAACACAAAGGATTCACGAAAACCTGAATTTCAAAGTTGATCGAATTTTCTATTGGTCCGACTCAACGATTACACTACATTGGATAAAGTCGTGTTCGTCCAGATGGAAGACTTTCGTTTCCAATCGAGTTACTGCCGTACAAGAAATATCGATTCCAGAAAATTGGCTGCACATACCAACTGAGTGCAACCCAGCTGATTTAATTTAGCGAGGAATGCCAACCGATAAATTCATCCAGTCCGACATCTGGATCCATGGTCCGGCTTTTCTACTACAAGAGGCCACCTTTTGGCCAACGCTTCGACAAGAATTTCCAGTACCTAAGGACATTTCTGAGATGAAGAAAATTGTACCAGTGACCGTTGTATCAGCCGAGGTTCCAGATATCCTGAATGAAATCAAATTTCACAACGACTTCCGAAAATTAAAAAGAATTATTGCCTGCATCCTTCGGTTCAAAAGCATACCTAACTACAGATTTAGCGGTCCGCTAAAATTGGAAGAATTGGATCGATCTCTCAACACCATAATTCGAATTGTCCAAAGAGAATCTTTTCCTGTTGAATACACAGGATTGGAAAGCAAGGATTTCGTTGTGAAACAGCCATCACTCCGCTCGCTGTCGCTGTTCTTGGATGAAAATCATGTCATTCGAGTGGGCGGTCGCCTTCATCACACCAGCTTACCTTATACCTTAACACCCAATCCTATTACCAAGCTCACATAATTTTACTATAACATTACTCAATTTCTATCACAGGAAACTGCTGCATGCTGGGCCACGAGCATTACTGGCTGCTGTGCGTCAATTTTATTGGCCTTTATATGGAACAACGGTGTGCAAGAAGGTTTTCCAAGAGTGCAAGGAGTGTTTTCGTGTACGACCAATTCCAATGGCACAACAAATGGGAAACTTACCATCGGAGCGAGTTACCATTTCACCAGCTTTTTACACAGTTGGAGTAGATTTCGCCGGCCCATTCTACGTTCATTATCGCATCCGCGGCAAACCACCAACAAAGACATACCTCTGTCTTTTCATTTGCTTCGTCACGAAGGCAATACACCTGGGATTGGCCTCTGATTTAAGTACACAGTCGTTCATGGGATGTTTTAAACGTTTTGTGAGCACCCGAGGCTTATGTAAACGTGTGTTTTCTGATAATGGCACTAATTTTGTCGGAGCCAACTCAGAGTTGCGTGAACTCTACGCTCTGCTTTCATCACAGGATTTGAAGGAAAAACTGCAGCTGATGTGCGACGATGATCAAATAGAATGGAAATTCACTCCACCAGCCAGCCCTAATTTTGGTGGTCTTCATGAATCCGGTGTAAAATTAGCCAAATTTCACTTTCGGCGGACAATGATCATGGCTAAATTTACGTACGAACAACTTATGACGCTGATTAAACAGGTTGAGGCCGTCTTGAACTCACGACCTCTTGGGCCAATGCCAAGCAGCCCCGAGGACCTCGACTGTTTAACACCAGGACATTTCCTGATTGGACGACCGCTTTGTGGAGTTTTTGATTAAAATAAAATAAAAAAAGTTATTGGTGATTTTCGAAGTTTGAAATTGAATTTCGATATTTAATTTTCGAGTGTTTAAATTTGTGGCAATATTCCCGTCTATTTCCCAACACAAAAAAGCTTGTGCTCCATCAACGTTATTTATCCTAGCATGAGTAGAACATTGCTCTATTACCGTTGAAATTGTTTTTAGAAATGTATCAAGAGCTAAAGACGGATCATTTAAACTCGCAGGACAATACTCCAATCTACTTGCTGAAGGACCTCATTTAAAAGTGCAAAATTGAGATTACTTTTACGATCAATTTTCAAATTGTCATTAGACAAATAAAAAATGAAATAATGCTAGCTGCTACATTGACAGTAAACAATGGTAAATTTTTTTTTTCGAGATTGATAAGATTAAAACCAGAGATGATAGTATCGAACAGTGGTACTTTTTGGCAAAATTTTTGTTGTGATTTTTAGCGTTTTGCCCATCTCTGCTCAAAACAGAGTCGTAAGTTATTGTAATATCGAGGATATTCACTGATGGCTTTTTGTCATAAAAAATCGGTATATTTTTGACATATTTATAATGGAAATTATTAACGTCTCGAATAAAAAAATTATTTCGCTCTAACACCGCATTATTTTAAGCGATCCCGGTGTATTAATTTAATCGAGATTATAGGCTAAATCCGTCAATTTTTTGACGATTAGTTTAATTAATAATTGCAACGGTATTAACTTAATCTACGTCGTTCACAATATAAGAATCTAGGTTTGCTAGTAAATCGGGATTACTAATCCCTACTCTAAACACAGCACAATTTTAACTACAAACATTTGATCACAAAATTTTCGAAAATAAGTTTTAAATGCATTATTTGGGCATTAATGTAGGCAAGATTTACCTGTTCCAGTTTTATAGAAAAGAACCGAACTCTACCAATTAAAAAAAAAATTGATTCGAATCTGGCTTTTACGGTTGTGTCAAAAAAGGTCAAAACCCTTACATTATGGTCAAAATATATCGAAAAGTCTCAAAAAACTGTCGCAAAGTGTGAAAACTGTGGTTATTTTATAGCGAAAAAGAGCAAACAAAATATTCTTATTGTTTTATGAGCAAGTTTTTAAAACATACTGGTAAATTTTGAAACTGTTCTAACTGTTGAAGCAATATGAACGTAAATGAAGCTAAAATTAATCATTTTTCAATTTTTCTCGCTGGTTAAAAGTGTCGAAAACACAGATTTTGAAAGATCGACAAGAACTCATGAAAAAAGTGTCAGAAGCAGGTGTCACAAATACTAGTTTTTGACACTGCCCATCTGTGATCTGGCTTCATTATAAAAGTTAACCTAAACTCAACTTAACAGGTTGAATATCGAACAAACCTATCATTTGTCTTTGTTTACTTTTTATAATTTTGACAAAAAGCTCAAGAATAAAATTAGTTCATGTTATTTCTTTGATTTTATAAGAATTAGTACTATTTTGAAAGGGCTAGAATTAGTGCTACATTTACCGAAATAGTGCCAAATTACACTTAGGTGCAAAACTAGTTTTTAGAGTGCTAAAATATAATGAATAATGCTAAATCTGGCGCACTAAAAGTGCTAACTTGGTAACCTTGCAAATATTCCGTCTCTCCAAAAATGAAAACCCTCCTTGAGTTTAATTATGTTGGTAGTTCGGTTTCGTACTGAAAAGTAACGTCTACTCATCAGGTAGCTACGACCAAACTACAAAGATACAATTCTAGTTTACTGACTTAGCGAATTATATTCACTAAAATAAAAAAAAAACAAATTTCTGTTAATAAAATTGATTTTGTGGCTTTATTATAGACAATAAATTAGTTTTTTGATTTTAGTGAATATAATTCGCTAAGTCTGTACGTTCTGCTTGATATGTAATGTATTAAGCGAGAATTGTATATTTGTAGTTTGGTCGCAGACTCGTAGCTGCCTGATGAGTAGACCTTACTTTTCAGTACGAAACCGAACTACCAACATAATTGAACTCAAGGAGGGTTCTCATTTTTGAGAGTCGATACATTTGTATTGACTCTGGGATAAAGTAAAAGGGGGGGGGGGGGGTTAATAATATTTCTACTTTTGCCTGATTCTATGATATAATAAAGCCGAAAAATCAATTTGATTAAGACATTTTTTTAACTTCTTAAGCTAGAAGTAATTCTTAATTAAATTATTAACTTATTTTACTATCCCAAGGTTTGAAAGCTGGTTTAATTTTAATTTAATAAATACAAAAACTTAAAAATAAGAAGAATTACGTTGTGCTAAAGCATGAGTTATGCTAACAATTGATCGTCACGTCAAGGTGTCTATAACCGGATCGATCCCAATCAATATTTAACCACTCTGTCGAATCCTTCCAAGTTTACGGAGAATTGAGTGTACGGTAAGCCCTCAAAATCAATCAATCAATAAATTTGTAATTGGATGTTTTGAAGGGGCTGGTAAGCCAATGCTCCTACAAGATTTGTTTAAGCGGTATAAGATCGCATACGTCTTTTGACGAATGTATCAAATGCTGTCAGAAAGGAAACACAAATCAATGGTTTTGTTATTCAACTTAGTCAGATAATAGAACTGACGAAACATTTTTGTGAGTTTTATAATTGTAAAACGGGTTTGGAAAATATGATTGGAATGATTTCGCATTTTTCAGTATAACCGCTTATTGGTTCTGGCTATAATGAAGAAGTTATTGGTATAAATTTTGGATTGAAATTTAAGTTGTCTACAACACAAAAAATGGCAACTACACTAGTATTGTTGTACTAAAAGATAATATTGATGTGAAGCGGTACAATAGCATTTTTTTAATTTTTGCGACTTATCGGTTATCCCATCCAAGTGGCTAAACGATTCTTGTTAGTGCAATGTTGGTGCTACTGCGATAATTATTCACAAAAAGTATCGGAAGGAGGTTTATGGCGTCACTTTAACGCATTCTCATGAATTATAGATGAACGTAATGTATTTCGCGCTTGCTAAAATTTAATAGTGTTTCTCAAATTACTTGGAGTTCACCTTCAGCACTTGTTGGATTTTCGAACGAGTATTGGAAGGGGTAAATCAGTTAAGAATAAATAAATCTGATGGAAAAATAAAGGAATCTGATGACGACTTCATTAGTTCATTGTTTGTTTGGGGATTTGAAGCGTGTTTTGGAATTTGGGGTACTTTGATAAATACAGTTTGTTCGTTCGAATCTAAACGAATTAATAATAAAACTAAATTTAACAATTGTTGGCTGAGGGTTTGTTGGCTGAGGGTTTGTTGGGCTGACAAGTTTACCCGTAAAAAAGAGAACGAACTGAAATGACGGAAGAAGGGAGGCATCCTAATGCAATTTCGAATGTTGGTTTCATTGTTGCCTTCTTTCGTTTTTGTTTCGGTACAGTTGGCAATTTTTTGTTGGAAAAAGGATGCTCGCTCAGTGTTACAGCTTGGCCGTCATTATAAGATGTACGCCTAATTAAGTTTATTTTAGCTTATAGCGGGCTGATTTAAATCATTAAAGTGCGTGTTGAATGTGAAGTGGAATTTATGGTAAAGGGAATGTACTAATTGAAAGCCTATTTAGTAATAAAATAATTTATCAATTTTGGTTCATGTTTCATTTCTCTTCAGAAATATCTGAGGAGCTTGACAGCCCTCCAAAACGTGAAGTTTACAACGTTGGCAGAGTTAAGAAACTTTGTAGCTTGGCGCTAACCTTTATCTTACAGAGTATAGCAAAAAAACGTTCATTGGAATATAGAGTTCAACTGGAGTATAGTAAAAAAACAGTTCATTGGAAACTCAGTTAATTAAGTAGTACTCAGTTGTTAAACTCAGTTGATTAAGTAGCATGTAGAAAAAATTATCTTCGATTTAGTATTTGTATTTGTATTTCAGAGAAACCTGAGAAACCTGATGTTGTTTCCAGAATCTTCCAGTATCCAAAGTACATGTAGGTTCGAAAGTGGTTTGTCGTCTGGCTACCTTGTCATATATACTGCTAAAAGCTGCAAAATAACTATTGGTTATGCAACATAACTTGGACGAGTGTGTAAGTGCATATATGGTACTTAGATGTATGTGTATGTGTGTGAGTAGGTTTCCAGAAATAGAAACCATAAACCTGAAGCATCAAGCGAACGCGGAACTGTAAATACTTAATTAATTTGTTTACTGAGATATTAATTTATAACTTGTTTCAGAGTTTAAATTTAAGTAATTTCTAGTTCGGTTTATGAATATTACTTGGAATAACTGGTTAATTTGATTATAATTTTCAGAGATTCAAACCTAAGTAACCGGACTAATCTTCCGGATATATTAATATTACAATAAAATTTCCTTAATATATTTCACCACCACACTGACTAAATAAAATTATCGCTCGATAAGTTGAAAAAATTTTGGATTTTTTTAGAATGCACAAATGGTACGAACTCACTAATTTACGTGTGATCAAAAAGAAACAAGATAACCGACTGTGTAGTTTTGAAAGCTAAAAACGATTGTGTGTTCTTAGGAATGACAAAACAAAAAGTTCGTAGTAGAAGATGAACCAAAAAGTTCTTACGATTGTTGGTATGATGAAATAGATATGGCGTGCTTTGCGATGTAAAGTGCAATAGAATAGGCACGTCCTTTTACATCCAGAATGATTCGCAAACGGTAAAAGTAATTTCGCGTTAATGTGTGAGTGAATGTGAATATGAGTGAGTGAGCCGCTACAGGACTCCTCCGCAAGTGATTTTCCTCTCCATAGTGAATGATTGAATGAGTAGGTGCAATACGGACGGCTCTATGTGTTCGATGGCTTGATATTTGATCAGCCGAAGTGAGGATTCTGAATGCCGGTTTGAGTCGATCGATTGATATGTTAAGGTTTTTACCATTAATCGATACGATGAATTGCTTTCGTAGTCTACGTTTGACTCTATACGGGTCTTTGTAGGGATGAGATAATCCTGTGCGAACCTTGTCTGTTCTAATGAAAACAAAATCACAGTTGTCTAGTGATTTCGGAACAAAAATCTCATCTTGGCTTTGAGTTGCCTATGGAAGCATTCGACCATAGCATTGGCTTGCGGATGGTAAGCCGTTGTACGTATACGATGTGATGTCTGTGAAAAGTTTGGACTCGAGTTGCAGCTGACATATTGGTCATGCAGTATGCTTCGGATCAGCGGGTGAAGGGGTCGATACAGGTAAGTAAGTATGAATGTCCATTAGATGGAGCAAGTGGATCTACGATATCTAAATGGATGTGCTCAAATCGACTACGTGGAATTCCAAATTGTACATGGGGTGATTTTGTGTGCCGTTGAACTTTACCACGTTGGCAGGATAAACAAAATTGAGCCCAATTGCCTACGTCTTTGTTTATACTGTGCCAAAAGTAGCGAGCAGTAACCAAGTTACGAGATGCACGGACTCCAGGATGTGAAATGTTATTTAATAGACAATTTTAGACTGAATTGGTCTAGTCAGTGGATTGTGGTCGGTGTAAATGGTAAAGTCCCGTCCCGGCCCTCAACAAAATATCTGAAGTGTTTGACTGCCAGATATATTGCGAATAATTCCCAACACTTCTTATTGCAATGTTGTAGTACAGCACCGACAGCAGTGTTTGATACGTCAGTTGTTAAGCTGACTTTTGAGTCGCTCAATGGGTGCGCCAGAAGTGTTATCTGGGCCAATTCAGTCTTTAGCGACGTGAATGCGTGTTGACATTCGTCGGGCCAGGAGAAGTTCTTGGCTGCCTTGTGCTTTTTGAGTAAAGCTATTATTTCAGCAAGTTTTGATATGAATCGGTGGTAGTAAATTACCATACCGACAAATCGCTGCATAGTTCTTATTGGAAATTCCCTAATAGCGTTAATTCATTCTTCTGACGGCAGAATACCATTAGGGATCATCTTGTGGCTCAGGAAATCAAGGGTGGATGCGCCAAGATGCATTTTGAACTCTTGTTGTGAACATAAAACTCAGTTAACCTGTGGAAGAGTTGTTCCAGGTGAAGTTTGTGCTGTTCCTCAGAGTGTGAAGCCACAAAAATGTCGTTAATGTAGACAAACACGAAGTCTAAGCCACGAACGACTTCATTCATGAATCGCTGAAACGTTTGCGCGGCATTGCGTAAACCGAATGGCATTCGGATGAATTCGAATAGGCCAAACGGAGTTGTGATCGCCGTTTTGAAAACGTCTTCAGATTCGACGGAAATTAGATGGTAAGCCGTGACAAGTTCGATCTTAGAAAAAATTTTGCATATGGAGAAATTTTATATGTGAGGTATCGGATAACGATCCGGTGTTGTGACCGTGTTTAGACGACGATAATCCCCACATAGTCGCCAATCGTGATCTTAATTTTTCACCATGTGCAGAGGTCACGAGACGGGAGGTGCAGATGGTCGCAAATACCTAATTCCGCCATGTGCTTGAACTCTGTATGTAAAGCTTTATGGCGGACCTGAACTAATCTGCGTGGTCTTGACACGGGCAGATGACCTGATGTGACAATGTGGCGTACCACGTTGTGTCGAACTGGTAAATTGTAGTTCGGCTCTGCTGTAAGCGAGGGGAATTGTTTGAGCAGAGTGTCGTAACCATTGTTGACTGAATAATGGATCGGTGTCGCTGTGTCGACGCGAACCATTGTGGCATTGATTGATAGCTTAGTCGCTGAATCAACCAGCCGTTTGTTCTGTAGGTCAACAAGGAGGCCGAATTTACACGAAAGAAATCGGCGCCAATGATTGGATGATTCACATCAGCTAAGGTGAAAGCATGTGTGAAGGTTCTTTTTAGTCCAATCTATACCTGAAGCAATTTGCTGCTGTAGGTATTGATTATTGTACCATTGGCGACCGATAAGACTAGACCCGATTTTTGAGGTTTGAGTGTTACGAAGCTGTGGAATGGGATTACGGAAAGGTCCGCGCCAGTATCAATCAAAATATCATTTTATTAGTTGGATCAGATATGAATAAGCGGCTTTGGTATATTGTCTTATGGTCTGCCGCCGCGACCGTAAGCTGTAATGGTTTGGGACATGTTGGTCCATTTGCATTGATGCGACATTATTGGGTGGTGGGCGGATGTGAAGATGAGTGAATGAGCCGCTGCAAACTACAAGTACCCAATGGACATTTACTAAAAACTGTGTTGTCATGTACTAACCAATTTATCATAAATTATACCAACAGTTTTACTAACTATTGACTACATAGGTATCTGTAACCGAGGCAAGGCTTGGTCGTACACTCCCATCAATTAGGCTACTTTAAAGCCATGTAAGGAGAAAATCTTATCTCAACAACTACAAGAAATGGAAATAATTCGCCAAATTGTATAAAGGAAGCACGAAAGCCAACTATTTTTGTTTAATTTCGCAATTCGATAATTTAATCATTATTGGATATAGATTTCATATGAAAAAAAAAGTTTTTGAAATATCCAGTATCATTGGTATGGTCAGGAATTTTTGAAGTAAGCGCTCTAATCAACTCCTAATTGCACTTACAAAATTAATTTAACAATATTACTAGACCAACTGGCAGAATCATTAATTTATTTGAATCAGGCCAAACTGACAATGCAATTTATGCAGACAACCAAATACCACTACAGAAATAGTAACCGAAATGTCCACCCCTTTGTACGTTTCCATTAGCTTACCTGCTTTGATATCCATTAGCCAAGCTAACGGCATATACCGATGCGATCAACTGGTTAAAACCGCACCCCTAACCAACAAGGCTGTTTTTATCCGTGATATGTAAATAACGATTTAAACATTCCGTAGCTAGGTCTAATAATTCACTTTTTTGGGGGTGGCTTGTTTTGTGGTAGACAAACTGGAACAAAAACGACCTTCCGTAAAGCCGATTTAAAGCTGGTCATAAAAATTCTGTCAAAAGTCAAAGCCGCCTCAACTAATTCAGACCGAGCATTGTTTTTCATGGTAAACTTGCAAAATTCCCTGAGCTAATTGGGCAAATAACTCAAAACATGATAAGTATTTATTGTGCAACAACATTTGCATGTGCGAGTCATAATAATATGGATTAAATCGAATTAGAAGAGACTTTAATAATCAAAGAACTAAATATCGTCACAAAATATTCTAAGAAGATTTTTTTAATCATACAACTATGCTCAAATCATATAAAACAAAATATTTTAATTTAACTTACTAATTGCCTGACTCATTTCCTTTACAAAACATAAATCATAAATGAACAACATATTGTACAAAAATTAGTCTAAGAAATTGCGAATAAAATCAAAACGAATTTCGAATTCATAACATGTTGCAACCACGAGCGCGTTTATGAACAACAAGTCAATTGATAGTATTGTATAAAGTATTTAAGTATCGTAAAAATCCTTAAGAAATAATTCTAAAAATAATTTTTGTAAATTTGTCTACAACACAAATGAATTTAATTTATTCATCAAATGTACGTTTAGTAACCTCTAAAAATATTAAAATTGAACCAGTAAGCTGAATGACAACAATGTACATAAATACAAAAGAACACTTTACACACTGACACATAAAACGTAAAGAATTAATCAAGATCTTTGCCAAAGGAATTCATAATTAGACATGTACGAAACAAACATTTTACAGAAATATATCTTCTTTTAAATTGGTCCAAGGGCACATCATAATTGTGTACAGATATCTTCATGTATATCTATAACAATAGCAACATAAAACTATGTATTTATGAAAATTTATACGTAATTATGTTTCGGTTTCAGTTGCAATACAATACATATGTATAGTATACACAAACATGACTATGTAAAGTCGTTAACATTAAAGACTAAATTCTTAACGATTATGAGCGTGATAATAAAATTAATTTTATTAGCTAGCCAGCTATGTATATCGCAGACAATTACCGAATATTTGAAATTAGTTTTTTTTTACATGAACTATGCGGATAACAAGCCATTCCATTGATATATTACATTGAATTTAATTGTTTCCATTTCCTGAGAAAATATTGATTCAAGCATAATATACGAGCTTATTCACAGTATTATGGGCATCGTCATCAGAAGAATAAAAAAAAACATTTTATACTCTCGTTTATATGTCTCAAAAAAAAAATTGGAGACATGTAAATTGACGAAACCATTTCTACAAACTTAATTATTATTTAAGATAAGTGAAGACGATGAAGCGGCATTCATTAAATAATTTATTATACGCGATTCGATTGTGTCATACACAATTTTTTAAGACAATAACAAACGTTAATTGTTTCATATCGAGTACACGTAATATTATATTACACTATTGTCTCGGCCGTCACCCAATCCAAATGTGTGAGATTCAGGTAAATGTCATGATATGAAGATTTTACTGTTGTTATATTGTAAAATATCACTTAACTTGCGCAACATTTTAATTTTTTAACACCATACAACTCGTTAATGCGTCCGATCAAATTGTATACATATTTGATTGAAACGTTCAGATTAAATTGTTACGATATATAACGTTTAGCTATAGACAATGTGTTAATTTTTTACGCATCAATTCATATAATTGATCCATGCCTTTCTTTTCTCATTATTCGGTGGTATAGTGTTTGTCCTCAAGACATTTGGAGTTTGATAGTGAGGCTGCCGTATATGCAAGGGGATTAGTAGGATAAAGCATAAGGGATGTGGTCTTCCTACAAGGAAGTTAGCGTTCCCAAGTAACAATGAAATTTCTTTTTAGCTTCTACAGCTAAATTTTGTCACTTTTTTGGTCACAGTGATCAGTTTATATGACTAAATAGTTAGTAGCTATTAAGCATTATTCATATGTCAGAAAAACGTTGTTTTGACCAAAAATATAGCTAGTTTTCTAATATGACTTAAAAGCATTTGTACGGGCAATTTATTTACCCACAAAAAAATATATCACAATAGTCACTACAACAGCAATTTGGCTTTATAGCAAATAAGTCATCATAAAAGTTGTTATGCTTTAAAGTTGCTAATTTACGTGTATGCGGGTAAATTAGCCAGAATATAAAATAGCACAATAGTGACCACAGTAAAACGTTAGTCATAACAGCAAACCAGTCATCTCAAAAGATGTTACGCTATATTATTACTTTCGTGGCAGCTAAGGAGCAACAGTGACTATATAATCATTGATATAAGTTATTTGGTTATTATAGCAAATCTGTTTAGAGAACATAATTTTTGACATCGATTGTTGACCAAATAGCAAAAAAATACTGTTTCTGATTTGTTCGTGGTAGTACAATATTTCGGTCTACTATCATCAAATAATTAGGCATAATGAATGGCGGACATTCATTACCGTGAACAAGTTGTATTTTGCAAGGTATTTAGTCATACGGAAAAGTATAAATGCTATTCAGCAAATTTCGTGACAAAATAATAATTTTCATAGCATTTTGTTTATCAGAATAGCTAATTACCTATAGAATTACTAGTTAGCATCCTACGTGACCATTTTGTCATATTGACATTATTGCCTCTGATACAGCTATTAAGCCATGGCCATTTTGCAAAATTATTTGTTTAATGACAATTGTGTGGTGTGAATATTCATTTAGTCATACGGAAAAGCTGTTTTGCTTTCCTTCCGATTAATTTGCTATAAATGCTATTTGGTAAATCTTGTGACAAAATAGAATTTTTTTGTTGCATTCTTGTCTCCAGAATAAATAATTAGCTGTAGAATAAATATTTAGCATTTTCCCGTTTTTTGCGGGATTATCTTAATTTTCTTCGTTTTTCTTTGTCGTACATAGAAAAAAAAATACATTTTCAGTACTATCTTTCAATTCCCTATTGATTGTATATACAAACTATCTCTAATTATCCCATATTTTGGAATTTGTTCAAAAAATTTAGTTTTTAGTTACAATAAATAAGACGTGTTTATGCGGGGCGTTATAGACAAAAACAAAATAATTATTTTATAAAAACATGCTTTTACAAAAGTTATTTTGTTATTCTTCATTGGATTCACAACAATGATACCGGACACGATATAAGGGCAACGATTTATTTGGAACATAGATCAACTCTTTGAGCAAGCCTGTATAAGAAGTACAAGCTCGATCTCATAGCGCTGCAGAACAAATTATCCCGACTGCTGGCACCAGACTTGCTTTCCAATTCTTCCTGTTAGAGCATTTAAGGTGTAGGTACTCATTCCAATTACAGGGCCTCGGATTGAGTCCTGTATTCTTATTTTTCGTCACTATCTTCCCATGCTGGATTTGGGTAATTTACGCACCTGTTGCCTTCCTTAGATGTGGTAGCCGTTCCTCAGGCTCCCTCTCCGAAAACGAACTCTGATTCTTCGTAACCGGTTGCAATCATGGTAGTCCTAGACACTACCATCAATATAGTTGATATTCATTATAACGACACAGCACTTAATATATCGATTGATGTTAATCTAGTAAAAGCACACGTTGTGATTATGTGCATGTATTAGCTCTAGAATTACCACAGTTATCCATGTAACTATGTATACGATCTAATAAATCATTATTGATATACTGAGTTTTTTGTGGTTTCGCTGTACAAGAGTGTGTACTCAGCCATGCATGGCTTAATCTTTGAAACAAGCATATAACTACTGGTAGGATCAACCAGAATGTGAACTATGATTTTGATCATAAAATTTTAATCACTTTATGGACTAATTTCAATTTCTAAATTTTTTGCTACTAAATTTCATCATTTCCTGTTAACAAAAATAACGAAGATCACCATCACAATCAACAGCACCATCATCATCACTATCATCAGTCATCACCACCATCATCATCACCATAATCATCAATATCGTTATCACAAGAATCATCAACAACCTCATCACAATAATCAAGACCACCACTCTAACCATCACTGTCAATATCATCTTTTCCATGATCATCACCATTTACATCACAATCACCATCACCATCATTTCCATCCTAATTGGCCATATTCCAAAACATTATCTAAAATAAATCATCTTAAAATTCCATTTCCATCGTACATTTCAAATTTCATCGTTATCGGTTCACAAATAGCCAAGATTGCTATCACCATCACCATTAGCATTATGGTCATTATCACCATCGTACCGCAGTCACCATAATCATCACCAAAATCACAACCGTCGCTATCATAATTACCATAACCGTCACCACCATCATCACCATGATCATCATCATCACCATCACCATCATCATTAACATGACCTTGACTATCGTCACAACAACCATACCGTTGTTTCCATCCTAAGTGGCCATATTCCATAACTTCATTTAAAAATCATCTTCATTTAACCATCACCAACATTATCACTATCGGCATGATGACCACCATCACCAACATCATCGCCATGTTAATCACCATCTCAACCACCATCATGACCATCACTAATGCCATTATCATCACTGGACATCAACATCTTCATAACAATGAACATTATTTCCACTTTCATTTTAAAATAATTTAAGAATCACATTTCCAACGAAGCTGTCGAAATTTATCAAAATCGGTTAAAAAATAAAATCGAAAACTGGTTTTTATTAGTTTTTGAAATTTTTTAACACGAGTACTAGAGAGTCTTTGTAAACCTGTGGTTTTCGACACTTTGTAACACGACTTTTTGATAACGATTTTCATCAATAATTTTATTTCACTATAATATAATGTTTCTTTTCACATAAATGAATAATGAATAATGTTATATCGTAAAATTATGTCCTTATATACTCAAGTTCTTCTCTTTATTCTTAACTAACCATTAGATATGTATAAAGTAATAAACTAATTTAAATATAATTAAGGTCTTAAGGCTATAAACAAAACCAACAAAAATGTTTATACAAGCGGTGCCATTCGCTCTTTACACCGACCCTCTCTCAGAAATTGTGCTCTATGAGTTGGTATTGGTATGTCACAAAACCAACAAAAATGTAAACAATAATTTAGGCATTTGTGTTGGTTTTGTGTATATATATTTTCTGATTTATTTTATACATTACTAATACTAAGCCATAGGGTACAATTTTTATATCTTAAGTGTTTGCTTGGCACGGCTTGTATAAACATTTTTGTTGGTTTTGCTATAAACGACATACATTACAAATACTAAGCCATCGATTACAATTTTTATAGCTTAAGTGTTTGTTGGTTTTGGTTAGACACAATTTTTTTTTTTTTACTACATGTATGTATGTATAAAAGTAGCTAATAGCTATAGACTTTTTTCAGAAAAAAAATTGACAGATAAAATCAATTGTTAAAACATCTGGACAGCGATTTTGGTCGCAAAATGAGGATTGATTTGAGGATTACCGGAAGGCAATAGTATTGGTAAATTGTAATGGTGTCGAATGAGCATTTTTTCTTTCAGTTTTTCGTTTAATATGATGCAAATAAGAGAGATAACATGACGCGAGTAATAGGGATAACATGATACAAATTAGAGGAATAAGCTCAGAAGAGAACGACTGAAAGGATGTATTAAATAGACCTTTTTCCTTAATTGTCAAACATAGTGAATCGTTAGGAATATCTGTAGATGTTCCATAATATTGGAATCTTGTTTTCAGTGTTTTAACCAAATAAATTAAATTTTACATTAAATTTAACTTTAGAAACGCTTTTGGAGAATTGTGAAGTTGTTTCCCGAAATATAATTAATTATATTTCTACAACATTAATTTTTAGTTCGGACCATCTATGGATCGCCGATCTTACTTGTCAAATTTTTTCAGTGAAAAAGGTCTATACTGAGGAGACTGATGCCCGTCTCATGAAATAAATCGACGAGCGAGACACAACATGACGGAGTTAAAAATTCGTGTTCTCGGAATCTAATACAACTTTTCTTATTTTTTGGTTTTGCAAAAATAAGTTTTTAGCTCTTTATGTTGATAATTATTAGTTCGTAGGAACAAATAATTATCAACATAAAGGGCTAAAAACTTATTTTTGCAAAAACAAAAAATAAGAAAAGTTGTAGTAGATTCCGAGATCACAAATTTTTAACTCCGCCATGTGGTGTCTCGCTCGTCGATTTATTTCATGAGACGGGCATGAGATAGAACAACAAATTCCGAAATAAAGAAAAACTAAAAATACATATTACGAAGCGAAAGAGGCTCAAAATAAAAAATATTAACCAAAAAAAAAACAAACAAGTTAGAAAACAAAACGATTACAATCATAATAGATTTCTCATTTGACTAAAAACACAAAATAAAAATTTCCATTCAAATATTATCAGTGGATTCAAAACCAACATTAATGTAATACAAGCCTGACTATCAATATTTTTTTTTCGCTTATACATGAAAGTATTGGTGATCGGATACACTATATAAATTGTAGACAAAACAAAACATATGAATTTTCGCACCAATCCTTCCAAGTATAAGCGATTTAATGTAAGAAGGTATCTGTGTACCTCATCACGGAATCAGGCTTGTTGTACATTAGTGTTGGTTTTGAGTGTATTGCATACGTATTATACATATTTGCAACGCATTCTAAAATCATTGCCTTATAAAATACACAACACAACGATACATTGGAATTATCAGAAGTTTTGTTTTTTTCCTTTAGTTATAATGAAATGAGAAATCTAGTATGAATGGCTATAGTATTGTGTTGCAACTCATGATGGTCGGTTGCTCCTATAAGATGTTATGTCCGAGGGTAAAGAAATTTTATTCTAGCATATACACAGCAAATAAAAGAGCAAACTGGTTTATTTTAGTATGTACTTTCCTTTTTAACGTGCGTAACCTTTTTTATATACAATTTTTTTTTTTTTTTAGAATAAAATGTCCCCACCCTCGGACATAACATCGTATAGGAACAACCCTCACGAGTTGCAAGGTTGCAATACAATACTAAAGAAAATAAACAAAATCATTTTGTTTTCTTATGTCGAGTTCGATTAGGCTTGTCAAAAATAATTAAGTTGTTGATGCCCAATCGTACGCACAAGCAGCATGACTTATCTCATTTTTGTATTGGTGAATACATATGTGAACATTTTTTTGAGGTTATGTTAACCGTCCGTAAATCTTTAGTTTGATTATGCACAAAATTACACAGATTTTGTCACAAAAATTATTTTAATAACACAACTTACATATTTATTAATAAACAACGAACTCGTAAAAATTAAGAAGTACACACAATTTTAAAATTTTTTAAAAAAACACTTATTAAATATTTAGCAAAATTACAAAAGGTTTAAGAAATCACTCGATCGATTTCGGCTTGTTAGGCCATCATCGGTCTACCGATGGGCTCCATCTGTCACCTTTATTAGCAGAAATTTTCATGAATTTCTTCGAACAAACGATTGTATCAAGCAACAATCCTTATTTCTGTCATGTAATCTTTTGGTACAGAAATGTTGATGACATACTATGTCTATGGAATGAAACTGATAGGCTATTAAACTCTTTTCTCACTAGGTTAAATTCTCAGTATCCCACCATTAATTTTACGGTAGAAAAAGAAGAAAACAAATCTATTAACTTTCTGGATATAGGTTAGGTTAGGTTAGGTTAGAGTGGCTGCTATCGCACACTTAGGCCAGCAGTGGCCCGTTGTAATACCACATCCCATCTCCCCATTACTCCCGTTGAAACCAACCAGAGCCACTTACATAGCGTAACAAATCCCGCACTCCACAGTCCGCGAGTTCCGAAAGGCTGTCCATACCCTACACACCCAAATACTTATGCCTTTTGTATGATAGCGCCGGACATGAGCATAGGAAGTGTTCCAAAGCCTCCTCCTCCTCTTCGTCCATGCAACTTCTACAAAAGTCATTCGTCTGTATCCCCAGCCTTCTCACATGCTCCCCAAAAAGGCAGTGACCTGTCATTATCCCTACGACCCATCCTATTTCTTGTCTTCACACAATAACAAGAATTAATTCTTCATTAGAGTTCAAAATTTATCGAAAACCCACGTATACAGACGCTATTATACCTAACTCTTTAAACCATCCCCATAATATTAAAATGTCAGTTTCCTCTCATTCTTAGATAGATTAATAAACATTCTTTTGACCAAATCCAATTATAACAAAGAGCTTAATATAATTTTAGAAATAGCAGCGAATAACGGTTATGCAGCTAAGACTATATTAAAGCTATTAAACAGAAAATTGAAACATAAAGCTTTAGCTAACATTTATCCACCTGAAAGCCCAATGCCGAAAAATTGGCGCCGCTTAGAGTATATAGGAAAAACTAGCCAACGGGTTAGTAACATCGTGACACAATATACAGATATTAGCTTTGCTTTCTATAACAATAATACAATTGAATCGTTTATTCTTGAAAGGGATCATGTCCACTTTTTGTCAAAATTAGTATTATGACGGTTTTGTATCATAGACACTTACATACGTTTTATGACAAGACGAAATTACCATATGGTTAATGGAACGGCACCTACCTTGCAAAAAAATCATTTATTCTAGAAAGGGCACATGTCCAGGCTATGTGCTCTTTTATACTAAACTAATATTTAAAAAGAAGAAACGTGAAAAAGAGAGAGAGTTAATCATTAGTTATGTAACGATTATCTTTCTTGTAACAATTAACCGTAATTCACATTAAATAATTAAAACAAACATCGATATCATTTTAATATATAAATTATTAATTTGATTAATTTGAAATTTATGATTTTTAATAAATACACATTCTGTTTTTGATTTTAGAAATTATTCCCTCTGAGGCTGTTTACAGAATGGTTAAAAATGAAATAAAGCTGAATTTTGGGGTTATTTTTCAATTATTTCAAGAATAAACGATTCGTTTATTCTAGAAAGGGCTCATGTCCATGCATTAAAAATGAGCATAAAAGCTGAAATAATTGACAAATAACCTTAAAATTCAGCTTAACACTTCATAGCGACTCACATTTTCATCAACAAACTCAAATTCCCTCCTAAACTTATTTTTGTTCACAATATTTAGTTTTTTTTATTTCCTGAATAATTTGAAAAAATGGACATGAGCCCTTTCAAGAATAAACGATTCAATTAAGAAAATGATTTTTAACAACAAGCCAAGATTGATCGCCTTTCCAAGTCTGGCGGTAATAAGATCAATTGCAATGATTGCAGTTCCTCTTATATCAGACAGACTGGGTGCAATTTTGAAGTTAAAGTTAAAGAACATTTGTCTGGTAGCCATGGATCATCCCTTTATAATCATTTACGTTAGAAAATCACACATCCAGTTTAAACAATTTAGAAATATTACATGTACAACCAAAAGGCAGACGTTTAGACAACTTAGAATCTTACTCTTACGAAATCCGAAAAGCTATATTTATTAACCAAAATATCCTCAACGAACAGAGAGAAATCCGTTTCTCACCAATTACCGACCCCGCACTGTTTTATTCCCATACTCATACCATCCCATAAAATGACTAATACGTCGGGTTATAATAAAATAAAAAACGAAAAAAAAACAACATCTGGAATTTTGTTATTCGGCCGTTGACTAATCAATAATCATATACCCGTGTTTAACTCACCCCCTTTTAATTTTTAATGTTTATTGCTCTCACCATTTTTATTGTTTACCACTCCCACATTTTTTAATTGTATATTTTTGTTTCATTTTTTGCTTTTTCCAACTATATATAAAAATAACTACATTTTTATTTTTGCAGTTTAGTAGATAGTCCTATAACAAGCCGAAATTAATCGAGTGATTTTTTAAACCTTTTGTAATTTTGCGAAATATTTAACAAGTGTTTTTTAAAAAAATTTTAAAAATGTGTGCATTAAGTGTGTTTCGCCAAGTACCTACGGCAGAAAGTGTAAAAAGAATTAAGAAGTGATTAAAAATTACGAAATTTTTGACGTATGGAAGTGTCACAATTTTGATTGACATTTCTTTTTTATGTATTACATATATAAATATAATTAAAAGGCAACTTTCTATATTATTTTTAATTTATATATTTTTTAAAATAAGTATATTCCTTATAGTGAAATTTTATTTTTAATTTTCGATTCAAAATCGATTTCGATGCCAACAAACATCATTTTCAATGGATGAAAAAGGAGATATGATGGATCGTGTAGAGGAATTAGAAATATTCAATAACAAGGAAAATCAATTTATGTTGAACAGCAAAATAAACACTGCTACAAATAAAATGTACGAGCTGATTTCCAACGGTTAATCAACATAAGCGAAGGTTTTTGTAAATTTGGAAAATATTCAACGCAACCACTGAAAAAATTTTGGGTATAAAAAGCGAGGAAAAAAACGTTTCAATTCAATAAGTATTGCTTCAACTGAAGATGATGTTTGTTGGCATCGAAATCGATTTTGAATCGGAAATTAAAAATAAAATTTCACTATAAGGAATATACTTATTTTAAAAAATATATAAATTAAAAATAATATAAAAAGTTGCCTTTTAATTATATTTATATATGTAATACATAATAAAAGTGAAATAGCCACAACAATGAGGGACTTTCCCAAAATCGATTTTAGTTCATTTGCCCCCACGCTTGGGCAGCGCTGATTACACTTTTTTTTTTTTTACATGCAAAAATAAGTAAAATCATGTTTACAAATACAAGTTTCTCGTCTAAACTAGTGGATGTCCCCCTACTTTTTTTTTATGATTAATAAAATTCAGAATGTTGCGATTAATAATAAATATCAAATTTTAAAATTAATTTAGTCGAAATTAATAATTTAATTAAAAATTCAAGCACATGTTTTACCATATAAAACTCCATACGAAATATTTTAGCCGCCAGTCAGCAAGCGTTGAAATTCTATTTGGGAAAATCCCTAATTGAAAAGTATTTAAAAAAAAAAAAAAAAAAATGAGTTTCAATAATATTTCTTTTTTGTTGGTATTGGTAAATCTTTCAAAAAATCAAGATTTGTCAAAATTGATTATAATCAAAAAATAAATGATTATTTTTTTTTTTAAATTTAAAATATTACATATTATATTACATATTACATATTACATATTAAATTTAATGTCGTCGGTTACAACAGCGATAGAGACAAAAACATGAAGAAAGGGAAAAATTACTCAAAGCTAGCGTAAGTACCAAAGTACCGAACCGATTTCACCCGCTTCGCTTATTTTTGATACTTACCATGACAAAAACCCATGAGAAAATACACTAATACAATACAAATTTTTGACGGCATACAATAGTAAAATGTATATTATACGCCGTGTAGGTACATAATATATGTATACAAAATTCTCAATCCTTCCCTCATTTTGCGACCAAAATCGACCTACTGTAGGCCAATACACGGAAAAAAATAAACTGGTTCTCAGCTAAGAAACCGGACTTTTAATTCAAGAAAATGTACTTTTTCTTGATTTAAGAGCTAATTTTCTTATTTCTTTCGAATTTTTCTTCATGTAAGAATTGTGTTTCTTGCAATGAAGAAAAACTCGAAAGAAATAAGAAAATTAGCTTTTAAATCAAGAAAAAGTACATTTTCTTGAATTAAAACTCCGGTTTCTTAGCTGAGGACCAGTTTATTTTTTTCCGTGTATATTTTGGTGTGTATTTTTTATGAGAACTTAATTATTTAATGATTTAAACTAAAAATTATACGATATTTTTCGTACAAGTTAGCAAAATCACGTTTTTAGTTTTTTTTGTAAAGGCAGGTATTCACGTACAATTAAATTGCACAATATAATTGTGCGGCGTCAATATTGCATAATAGAATTCAAAAATCCTGAATAAAACTTAAGTAAATTGTGTAATGTACTGACGTTACTTAAGTATATTGCGCAATTTAATTGTACGTGAATACCGGCCTTAACGCAATCTTGAAATGTTTACAACGTCTTGTCGTCAAAATATGACAGATAATCTTTCAAATGGATTCTTCGTATTTAGTAAAGTATTTGATTTTATATGAAATTTGGTATTTGAAAACCACAAAAACTGTATTCTCAATAGGTACAACATTCTTAAACTTAAAATTGACCACCTTTAAGGGTGCGGATTCACCTCAAGCCCACAATGATAATGGCGTCATAATACAATAAAGTCACATTGCACTTGTCTCGCAGGTTCGGTGCTGGCTTGTTTGCTATATGGTTTTCTTAACTACCCCCATTATTACTTTAATACACATGTCTACTTTTTAGGAATCGATCACTGATGTTAAGGCATATTGAATAGTACTGTCATGCAAAAACTTATGATAATTGTGACCGACGTAATAAAGAAGCTGTGATTTTATACAATATACATAATAAATCGAATAATGAAATAAAGACTTAGCGTAAAATAAAGTAAATTTTTAACATTACACACGATATTTTAACCATAAAGCCGGAGTACATATTTTCGTTACTTCATTTAGAAATTGACTTTAGAACCACATTACTCACTGCATGTCCTTTAATTTATTTTAAATTAAATTAAATTATTTTCAATGGAGATTGTCACCAAAATGTAATATTACATTGGCCTACAGATATTTTGGACTAAAATAACCCAAATTTTTTTGACAGTTAAGCGAATTTATTCGTACATTTGGGCGAATTTAATTATAAAAATATTTTGAAAAATTTAAAACGATATCAAGTACTATATTATGTATGTGTAGCAGCAATTTCAACAGGTTTAGCCTTTTTCACAATTTTCAAAAATTTGTCGAACAAGCGCCCAACTCTTTTTTTCTTAAAAACCAATTTTTTTTTTTTTTTGAAACGTGACAACGTGATTTCTTCACTTTATGAAAACATAGGCTCATTCATACCTGATTCTGCTAGGTATTTACGTTTGTTTAAGTATCCCTACATTTTTTCAGTCCACTTACACTTTTCGTTAATTTGTGTAGTTACACATTGCGTGAAATACACCGGTACGAAACCGATGGTGTTAGCACAAAATTCGTCAAGGAATCAAAGTTCAATATTTAACGCAGGTTATATCAATAGTCGGTTTTCAATTCGTTAAAGAAATTCATTTGAAATTCTTCGGAACGAAACAAGATAAAAAAACATTTAAGCGATTACAGTTTTACTATCTAGCGGTAGCCTATGTGACCATTTCTAATGCTGCATTGTAGTGTTTCGTTTATCCTCTAAAACTATTTTCTATATCTCAGTTTAAATTGAATTTCGCATAAGTTTCGCGCGGGCTTACAAAATGTACATTGTACCATTTATTATACACAAAAAATATTTTTCTATCTACATCATCACAAGTAAACAACCATAAGTTCAAAATAAAACAAAAAAAACTTTTGCGAGACAATAGAATTGTCATCTTATTAAAAATAAAAAAATAATAAAAAAATTGTTAATAAGTTAAAATAACAATAAAAAATAATTAAGTTTTTTAGAGTTACTCCGGAAGAAAACTATCGTGATTAATTTTTGTTTTTTTGTAAATTAAAATTCAAACAATAAATTATTTACCTTGACTAAATGTTATCAATTATTTTGGAACGAATTAAAAACAAAAATATTCCATACCTTATTTAAACACATATTTTGGTGTTCAATAATGCAATAGGTAATTTATTTAAATTAATTACAAATGTAATCGACAAAATAAATTTTATGCCATTATTATTATTTACGACCATATTTAGATGTGTCAAGTATTTTATCAAAACTTCCGATATGCTATTTTGAGTGTAATTGTCGCCTCACCGAAATGATACACATCTCTCATTCATAAAACTAACATTAGACGACATTGTTTGTAAATGGTTTCATATGTAGATAGAAATCAAAAGTAAACATCTCAAAGTATTAACAATAGCAAAAACAAATTTCCAAAACCATGACGTAACTATCTAATTTGTAAGCAAGTAATGTATGCTGTATACAACAATTATTCTTATTTATTTACTTAAGTCTATAATTTACAAGAATTGTTCGTATAATATTATAGTAAACTTTATTTTGTATATGTAAAGTTTATTGTTATTAACTTCATAAAGCTACTAAATTATATTTTATTGTTGTGGGTGTAATATTGTTCATCATTCAATTATCTTCTATCACGATTTTGATGTACTTATGTGCTAAAATCTATTCTATATGAATGCGTAAAGCTGGGGGATATTGATATAGGTACTGAACAACAAAAAAAGTTGTTTTGTTTGCGGCTTAGATCATGAACATGACAAGAAATAGGGTTCGTCTCTTATTTATTTACATATATGCGTGTAACATTCATAAGTCTGACTTTGACATCTTTTGGTTGAAATGACGTTGATTTTATAAGCTGAAGGACATAAATTAAAATAAGATTTTGATAACATTTTTGTATATTATTATGAATGATTGTCACTAAATCATCAATATTATGTGGAGAATAAATATGTGATATCGTTGTTATTGTGTATATTGGTATATAGCTATAAGATGTTGCGAGAAAATTATATTTAATACAGGTTTTACACTTCAAATCGATCCTTTAGCAAATTATATGTATGGTCAATTAGGATGGAACTTGGCTATTTCTTAACCGATTTTAGTGAATTTTGACATCCGCGATGGAAATGGGATTCATTTTTGGATAAAGTTATGGAATATGGTCAAGTAGTATGGAACTTGGCTATTATTTAACTAATTATAATAAAATTTACCTGTGCGTTGGAAATCGGATTCTAAAATGATTTTTCCTTAAAGTTCTGGAATATGGCCAAGTAGCATTGAAAATGGAATTTTAAAATTATTTTTGGATAAAGTTCCGGAATATGGCCGAGTAGAGGATGGAAGTTGGCTATTATAATGAAATTCGACACGTATGATGAATGAAACTTGAATAATGTTATACGATGTTATAATAGTGTGACGGTAATTGGTGTGAAGTTATGATTGTATGATTGAAGACGGTATTGTATGACACTATGATGGTATGATTGGTGTGGTGGTATGATGATATAGTGGTATGATGGTATGATTGTACGATGGTACGATGTTACGATGGTATGATATCTGATGATATCTTTCGAAAAATCCGCCTGAAAGCATGTTAAACAAACTTCAATAACAACACAGGAATTTATTTGCATTTGTACGCCTGACCGAGAGAGTTTTACCCCAACTTCTTCCGCAATGTCTGAACAGGAAGGTAAAGACTTAATGATGAACTTGAGGGAAAAAGTTAAGTCAATTACCTGAATCATGAGGGTCTCATCTCATGATAATCCTGTTTCATAAGCTCACATTCATTATTTGGTTCTTTTGGTCCCAACCTAATACAAATCAATTATCAATTAACATTGACAACGAAGAATTACGCAGTACTCTATCCTTCTATGTATGTGGCTTTATCTATTTTTACTTTCTTCTTTCTTCCTTTCTTTTTCCTCCTTCCCCTTTTTTAATTTTAGGTGTGGCTTTGAAATAAGTTTCCAGCGGGGATATGTCATAATCGTGGTTATAATAGGAACTTCCTTTTGCACTGTATACAATAACTGCTATTGAAATTCTGAAAAGAGCAGACAAATGTATGTTGATCTTTCAAAGAATGTAAGACCAGTTAGTTTGGTAGTTGCGGGGTGTATTGCTGTGACAGTGATATGGCTCAATGAATCGCTTAACGGGTGAGTTGGGGCAATTTCGGTTGAGGCCAAAAATACTTAATGAATGATTCAGTTTGCCGATATTGTTCAAAGCTATTCATTGAACAAACTTTTTTGGGATTGTGTTATACTTTATTGTCCAAAATTTGATTGATGTAAGTGTGAAATACTCCGAGAAAATTAAAGGAAAATGAAAAAAGATGCAAGTATGTATATTGTAATTCATTTATTTGTATCTTAATATCATGACTAGGGAATGCAAATGAAGTGAAGGTGGCTGAGTTTATCTAAATTATGTTGTGGTTACTTCTTCCCCGTCTTGGGTTTCGAATAAGTCACTGGATTCGGATTTGTGAAGAGTATAAAACTATAAAGTAATTTAGCTGCCTTCTTCAGTTCACTTCGATGAGGTAGAAAACTTTCCCATTCATTGCCGGTCCTATTATAATATTGTAAGTCCCGATTAAGCGAGACATTCCAGGTGAAACACGACGTCCTGGATTCTTGGTTTCAGCGGTGTACCTCAACGCTGTACTCAGAATATGGTTTAGACCACGACGATAGATGTGGCCCCAGTAATTTATTCTGTATACTTTGGTCCTTTTAGGCTTATTTAAGCTTAATTCTGTTTCTTAATAAAAAGTTGCATCTGCCGAGCGATGTCTATTGTTCGACGACACCGAGTTCGAATGGTATAAGGCCAAATTAGACTTAAGGTCAGATGAGTGCCAAAGTATCGCATTAAATCGATGCGAGTAAAAGTTATACCAGATAGGATTAAACTAGAGGATGGGACGGAAGTGGAATTTGAATCTCTGATGAGAGAGTTGCATTTGTGGTGGTTGATCTCTAAACCAGCATAACGCGGGGCTTCAATTAATTCCTTAAGAACGGGCTAAATAGTCTGATGAGAGAGGGACATTTGTGGCGATTGATCTCTAAACCACGACATCTCAGGGCCCAATAATTTCTTTAAGAACGGGCTCAATAGCCTTCAGATTCTCGTGTTGTTTCAGTTTTAGTTCGTTCAGGAAACAGATCGGCAACTATTACGAAAACTTCATTAAGTATAGAGTTAAAAAATCTGAGCGGGAGCGGGCACCCCTGTTTAACCCCCCTGTTTTCCATCACCTTGGCCGTGGAGACATTGAACCATTTGATGGCGGCGTGCTCACGGATGAATGTCTTAAGAATGCGTTTAACCACGTCATGTGTTATGAATATTCAGCAACTATACATTCAGGCTCACCGTGTCGAAGGCTTTTGCTAGATCTATGGAGAGAAAGAGAACATACACTTAATGTCCAGCCCGCCATTCCTCGTCAAGAATGCGACGAATGGTGAACATCATGTTCGATTTTTACTTTTGTGCACGTTGGTGTCACTAAAACCACTCTCAGTGATAACATTACATTAATAATAACGAGTGTCTTACTTTAAATTAAGGGTTATGTGCAATAATTCAAGTTTGTGGTGAAGAATATTAATTGTTTCGCAAATTAAGCATTGTAAACAAGTGGAAATCTTATATACATAAAAAAAACGACGAGCTTGTATCCGAGACACGACCTATTAACGTAGAACTACGTACAATTGAGAAAACTTTGTTAGTACAGTCTAAGTGAAACCAAAATTTAGAAATTATAAATTTAAAAAACGTTAACTGTCTAATGCTGCCATCTTTATGCATTAGGCTGTATCAGCCTAAACGTTGATTACCCGTTGTATATAATTTTTATTATTTTATATATTTATTGTTTAAACAATACTAAATTTTATGTTTCCCAATTCGTTATGCCACAATGAAATGCCGTTTTATAATAAAAATAAAAAATTAGCTTTATCCGAGCCAACCATTTATATTTTAAAAATATTTTCTGTTGTGTTGGGCAGGCATTTTCTTAAATATGAAGGCCTCTTCCCCAATATCACAGTTTGTCACGACTCACGACAATCACAGACTCACAAATAATCTTACAAGGGAACCTTTTGTACTGTCAAATTCAAAAAATTATTAAAACTATTCTAAGTTGTCAGACAATAACGAAACCATTTTTTTATTGGTAACCAAGCCGTTTTTAGGCGTTAAATATAAAACCACCCCTTAATTTGCGAAAAAAGGTAATTTCATCCCCTAAACAAATAGAGACGGAACCCTTATAAACTAATTTACTGTGGATTAGTTATACTTTTTACGAGGAATAATTCCCAATTTGTTTTATCAAAAAAAATGGAGCAGCTAGAAGTCGAGATATATCGAAAAACAAACGTTTCCTGAGGTCAAATTAAGGGGTGGTTTTAACACCTAAAAATGGCTTGGGTCCCGTTAAAAAAAGGTTTCGTTAATGTCTCACAGAGTACTACAACTTAGTATAGTTTTAATAATTTTTTGATGTTGAAAGTTCAAAAGGTTTCCTTGTTAGATTACTTAGAACTGACAAGTGTTTTCATCTTTGACTTACTGTCTTTGACTTGGATACTATTGAAAATCTTCAAAAATTTAAATTACTTCGTCTAGAGACCCACAATGTTCATAAATTCTTTTTCTGAAAATTTGTGCCGTTTCACAATATTATGTGAGCAACGTTAGAATTGACCGATATGGTTCTTCACTCAGTGCTTGGCATCACTGTGGACCATTCGAGAATACAAAATAATAAAACATAAATAATACAAAATCAGAATTAACGTTAATTATCTTTTGTCACCGAATCTCACCTCCTCGTTACATATACCATTTCATTTTACATACATATGTATGTATCTTCCAGCTAAAAGTCAATAAAACGTCACATAAATGTCAATGTCACAGAAATGGGAATGTCTTGCTATTAATAAAAGCTTACTAGATATAATTTATTTTTAAATATTGACGATCCAAATGACGTATTAAATAAAATTAGTGTCTGGTCACTTGGAAACTTTGAAGTCCCATAATATGGCGTGCGGCATGTTTGATCAAGTTCATCACTATTTAATTAAAATTGAAATTAGATACATATTAATAATTTATTGTTTTAATTTTTTTTCAATCCAAACATTTTTATTTAACTTGGTTTTTAAAACATTACATTTATATTTATCAAGAGACATTCCTTTAATCAAATAAATTTCGTATAATACGCCAAATCCGTGACGCGCGTCATCACATTGAAATTTTGGTTTACCTTCCATATATAATGAAAACAAAGACGTAGTCCTACGTCAAAAAATAGAAAACATACGCGCTTTTTCGCGTCATACTCTAAAATCAGTTTTTAATTATTTATCTATTTATATAACGCGACCGGCGTTATAAGGTAAAAAACCTTTATGAAAAAATAAAACGTCTGTTCCAGTATTATAATTTCAAAATTGTGGGATGTGCAGCCACAAGCCTAAATGAAAATATTTTTTCCAAAATTAAAGACAAGGTATCTTTAAAAATACAATCAAATGTGGTTTACCAAGTCCGTATAGTAGTTACAATTGCAATTCTACAGTACGTAGGTATACTGGACAGACAAAAAAATTTTTGGAAAAGGAATTTATCAACACAGATATGACACCAACAAAGATCTAAATTCAAATATTAGTGCCGTGTAAATGCATTTGAACATCAAAATTCTCGATAAACAAACCAATTTAAAGAAAAGATTGATTTTGGAAATGTTACATATTAAATTTTAAATCAAGTAAAAATTCGTTTAATACATATTGTAATAGATTATGCTTATATTGGCAACTCATATGATTTATTTATATAATGCTGAAAACAAATGAGCAAAATTCTGCAAGCAGAAAAATTAGAATACATACGTTTATACGGCATGAAATACATGAATTCTACTTTCCGAGCAGAATTCTACTTTGAGTCTCTATTTCTAATTTTGCTGCGAACCAGTAGACTACATTACGTAAAAGATAACAAATCTAGTACAATATTTTATATTTGTTATTTTTTTCAAACAATTTTTTTAATTTGTTTACAGAAAATAAGTTTTATGTAGGAACTAGGAAGCGCCAAATTGAAGGATACAAATTAAATAATTTGTGACAAAATAAGGCATCATTCATTTAAAAAAATTGTACAATTAAATTAAATATTTATCAAATAAATACCACAAATAAAAATTCTGCTTGTCAAAAAGGACGCTCATATAATTCACCCAAATTTCTGCCGGCAGTGCTGCTAGCAGAAATTCTGCTCATGTGTTTCCAGCATAAAGAATATTTTGCGAAACTTTTATAATGAACAGAATTGATAGAATTTTTGGGTTTGAATAGCTATTGAAAAATTTGAAAAAATTTTAAATAAAAAATTTTGAAAATTTGGAAAAATTGAATTTAAGTATTAAAAGTTGAAGAATTTAAAGGTTTCCCATTTTTTTATATAATTTTAAGAATCATAAAAATTTCAAGAGTAAGAATAATTTTAAATATTTGCTGACTTAAGCAATCTGAAGATTCGGATGAATTTAATAATAAAAAACGAAAAATTTTGTACGACATTGTTGGATACATTCTAGATTTGATAAATAAGCCGTAATATTAGTCTAAAATAGGCGATAGAGTTTCTAGAATTTGCATAAACATAAGTTTTTAAAAAGTTGCCAATTCAAAGAACTAATTTTAAAGTTTAGATTCCCATTAATTTAACAGGATGAATCTAGGAATATAAGGAGTTGCAATAATTTATATATGTATTTGGATTTCCTGGACTTACATATTTCGAAGAAGTAACAGTTTCAGAGTAATCTGAAGAAGTTTTGAAATGAAAAATGATTGCGATTCCTCAAGTAATAAATAATCTTTGTAAAGTTATAATTTATAGCTATCATGAAATAACGTATAGCGAAATTATTATACCGTGGTCGGCCAATTCAACCATACATACTTCTATCACAAGCCAATGGGATTTAATAGAGAGTTGCACAGACTGTCTGTGCAGTCTGCCGATACAGAGCAATTTTAGGTATAACATAACATATGAATTCAAAACGACCCGAAGGGTGCACACTTCTATTTATCAGAGTCAACAGCATTCGAACATCTCTACAAAACCATTTCAAGTCATCCAAAGGAACAACAAATACTTCATGGTGCGGAGGCCGACAAAAAAAATTCCAAAATTTCCAGCGATGTAAACTTAAACTCGTATTTTTACCGACTGACAAAGATGATAAGTATTCGAAAACTATTACACTCCTTATTTTCCTTATATTGCAAATTTTAAATAATATAATGATGGGTTTCATTAATAATCATCATTGATTACTAATTAGTAAAATGTTACAGTATTTTCATAAACATTTATTCATATGGATGGCCCAAAATATTTTGTTAATTTTACTACTACAATCATGCTTTAATAATAGAATACCTCGCATATGTAGATTTAAACACCTACAAATCTCTCCCTTTCGCAGCATATACGATTTCCAAATGAGTCAATCCCTCCAAGATCACTACCTTATCGTGGCGGAGTGGTTTGCACTTAGTAAAGAGGGAGTTGGCAACACCTAACAGCGCCACTCTTATCGGAATTTAAATCTCCGGAATTCCCTCTTCTGTTGTTTAAATTTCTGTAGGTTAAATTTTTCAAGTGTAAAATTAATTTGATCTGGATGGTCAAAGAATCAAATTAAAACTTTTCATCCAGTTATCGAAAACCAAATAATATCGTTTTGTAGACTTATTTGAACGCAAGAGACAAAGTTGAAAGCATTATGTATATAGTGATAAAAATAACGTCGCTATCAATCATACTAAAAGCTTTAAACTAACATGAACACACGTACGCGACAACTCGCCTAAACAAAACCTTCAATTTCTTCACGATTCTATAAATCACACAAAAAAATTCGTATATACAATATATATGTATGTATCATACGTACAACCTAAAGTCGGTGCGATTCAATGTTGAGTTCAACTCAATGTCACCGTGAGAGAATCAACTGAACTGTGTATATACATATATGCAAAACAATTAGTTAAACCGCACAAAACATTTAATCAAATAAAGTTTAGTCCCCCCTTCCCCTCGCCACCCATTATATAAAATCTACCCCCCACAACATAATCGCATAAATAATTTTTTTGTCAAACAAACCGATCCGAAAATTAATCAAAACAAATAACCGATTCTACTCTACGCTCATTTCATTTTATCATTTTAACGTATTCACACCTGCATTGACGAGTGGTGCGATCCACAAGGCAAAAGGTATAAATTACAGTGTAATTCATCGTAAGAAATTTAGTTTGTTATTTGTGTCTTAAAGAGTTACATCTCACACACAGCTTTTAGAGCTTTAAAATTTATTTATATAAGTTTCGTTATTTAAATAGGGGGATAATTTATTTTTATTTATTTATAGTTATTGAAATAAAAAAATAAAAAGAAGAAAGTGCAATTATATAAACTGTTTTAAGCTTTAAAAAAAAGCTTTTTGTTTTAGTGAATGTGTTTGGTGATATATAAAACGACGGTTACCGGATAGTACACACATTACACATTCATTTTGGATTAATATTTGAATAATTAC
The DNA here is from genome assembly GCA_963556165.1 of Tipula helvola. Classification (NCBI taxonomy): domain Eukaryota; kingdom Metazoa; phylum Arthropoda; class Insecta; order Diptera; family Tipulidae; genus Tipula; species Tipula helvola. The sequence continues at coordinate 91,152,617 of OY744482.1, forward strand.
GATAAAAGATACAGGTAAGACGATATTTTTAACTGAAGTGACATCAATCATGATTTTTTTATTTTTTTGTTTATACATCTAATAGACTAAAACTTGTTTTTGTTTAATTTTTTATTAACTAACTATATGTCTATGAGGATACTTGAATTAAAACCTTAAGCCGTTGTTGTTAATTTAATATAATTTTTTAATTGATTGGTCGGTAAATAATTTGTGACGGTTAACAAAAAAGTATACGAGTCGTGTATAATGTGATCAATGTTGCGTATATAACATCGAGCTTTTTCGAAATCAATCCACTATACACCTATTATATTTATTTAACATTTACCAGAGATCACATGAATTACATTAAATTTTTGTTTTCAAATTAACACATTTTTTATGAAAAGTATATATACAAATAAAAATAAGAAAACGCTTACCACAAAACAAAAAATAATAATAAGACGAGACTGTTACCTATATCTCGACACGGATGTCGAACCTTGATTTATAACAAACTCCAATTAAAAACTATATTAATAAAACCATTTTAATTATGTTTAATAGGATTATCTATGCGATATGGAACGATTTAGTATATTTTTAATTCTAATCAGTGTGGCGATTGTCGTAATAAATGGCCAACAATCGTATAATAGTGTACCGGCTAGTGAACGACAATTTCGAGTCGCTTACGAATGGAATACAATCGATTTTGCGTTTGGTTCCGAACAATTAAGATCGAATGCGATATTTGGTGGCGCCTATATACCACAAAATAATATTATATCTGATGTTAAAGCGTATCGCAAACGATTATATTTATCGTTACCGCGAATGTTGCCCGGAGTTCCGGCTACACTTGGCTATGTTATACAACCGGAAAATAATGGACGTACCGATCCCGAAGTTGAACCATTCCCATCGTGGGAAATGAACGAGAAAGGAAATTGTTCGGCATTACAATTTGTACAGGGTATTGCGATCGATGCAAACGGTATATTGTGGGCGGTTGATTCTGGTCGCCTAGAAACTTTAGTACCAGGTATAAATTACCACTCCTATATATACATAAAGCATATCATTAATTTATTATAATTTTTTTTTTTTTTTGTTTTCAGGCGGACGTTCAAAATTCTCATGCCCTCCAAAATTAGTGATGCTGGATTTAAAACGGGATGGTCGTGTCATTCATCGTTTTGAATTCCCCGAAGATGTTGCCTCACGTGGCACCAACTATCTAAATAAAATTGTAATCGATGATGCATTCGGTGGATATGCATACATCACGGATAATAGTGGTGCAGATCCTGGTATTGTAGTTTATTCACGGAAATTAAATCGATCGTGGAAGGTGCGTGAACCAAATTCAATGCGAGCAGCAATTAATGCGGTTGAATTTGCCGTAAATCGAACAAGATTAAATTTTTCGATACATATCGATGGTATTGCGCTCGGACCGTATTTTAATCCGAGCTTATCCAGTGGTATTGGTATTACAAGTCCGATTTTAGCAAATCCACAATCAAATAATTACGAGCGTAATGTTTACTATTCACCACTATCTAGCTACCATTTATATTCGATGCCCGCTTCAATATTACGTGATCCACTTTTTGCGGATCGTGCATCACCAAAAGATATATTTGATGCGGTCACCGATCATGGTGTTAAAGCATCACAAACTGATGGTATGATAATGGATAATCATGGTTTATTGTACTACAGTTTACTTGGTGAGCATGCAATTGCGATGTGGGACTCGTACAAACCGTTTACACCGGAAAATCAAAATATAATCGCAAAAGATGAATCATACATTCAATGGATCGATGGCATGGGATTTGATGAAGAGGGTAATTTATACGTGATAATGAATCGACTACACAATTTTGTTGCGGGCCGTCTAAATCCAAATGAGGTCAATTTTAGAATATTAAAATCAAAAACAGGTAGTTTAAGTTATACGTACACAAATGGTAATACGATTGATCCACTACTAGCCGACAATGCGGTATATATACACGAAAGTTCATTTAATGGTTTTGGCAATGGAATATCATCGACCACACCAATTTATAGTTCGCTCGGTAGTAATGGGCGTTCATTTTACAATGCAGCCGCACGACACGGTACATTTATGGTGTACACAATAGTTGCAACTGTTATACTAGCATTAATTCTAAAATAAGTTAATTTATAAATTAAATTTATGTACATTCGAAAAAAAAAAAAAAAAAAAATCAGGAAATGATAAATAAATCTTCATCTTATCAATTTACACATAAATAAATATATTTACTAGTCGTTAATAATACTATTTTCTAAGAAAATTTTTAATTTTACTTTAATTGCCAAAAAATAAATGATAAATATTTTTGAAAAAAATATTAAAAGCAAAATACAAAAGACTTCATTTTTTTATTACCCTGATGCTTATTAACAGCAAGTGACGAACCCGAATGATAAATTAAAATCTTTCATACATATGTGCGCGTTTAGTTTTTTACATTTAGACACGCTAATTATATTTAATATTCAAGACAAGTGACCAATTTGTTTATATTGTTTTGTTTATTTGTGTACATGCACATACAATTTCAATTATTGCTCGGACAAGGTTATAAAACGCGCACTTTTTATCTATTCGCGAAAGATCATTGAATAATTTTTTTTTACATAAGTATTCACCATTATCTTAAAGGTGTATTTAATAATAGACAAAAAATGATGTAATTATTTTGATTACTAAACACCGCACTAATAAAACACGATAATTAAAGAGTTACACAGGATTATATAATTCAAATTCAATCCAGTTGTAAAGGTATATAAGTAAATATGAATTAGTTTATGAGTAATTTAGATTATTGATGAGTAATTATAAAGAATAACGTGCTTTCCGGCCATTCGTTTAATTTATATGATTGGAATTCTTATTGTATTACCTATGGTTTTGATTACTCAGCGAAATAGAAACGAGACGCAAAAAATCGCACCTTAAAAGTTCACCCACACAAAATAACAAATTTAGCATTTAACCTTCCACTATGTGATATCAAAACTGAACTATAAATTTAAACGTATGTAAGTTTATTCTTTTGACACCAATTCTTATCAACCTCTCAGTGTCAAACTAATAAATTATTATCTCAACGAATAATTTTATTGAAACGATTAACATTTGATGCGGTTTATCCTATAGCTCATTTTCAATGTCACAATGACATTTAGAAATTTTAATCCAATCATGGATGTGAAGATTTTCACTTTTTTCCAGCATATACAGTAGTATTCTATATAAGAAATTCCGGCTCCGGGAATTTCAGTCAAAAACAGAAAGGAATTTCAGTCAAAAATTAAAAGGCAACTCAGTCAAAATAGTTTTAGACTGAAATGTTTTTTCAGAAGGAAGTTCAATCAAAAAACTAAAAAGGCATTCAACTCAAAACTTTTTCGACTGAAATTCCTTTTGCATTTGTGACTGAAATACCTTTTGAAAAGGTAATTCAGTCAAACAATTAAAAAGGAATTCCAGGCAAAATTGTTCTTGGGAAATTCAATCAAAAACAATTCAGTCAAAAAACCAAAGGCATTTCAGTCATAAAATTTCCCATACAAATATTTTGACTAAAACTCCTTTTAAAAAGGAACTTCAGTCCAAAAAAAAGGTATTTCGGTCAGAAAACAGTTTGACTGAAATGCCCTTTGTGTTTTTGGACTGAACGACCTTCTTTAAAAGAATTTTAGTCACAAATTTTTGGACTGGAATACCTTTTGTTTGGTTAGTTTTTTTGACTGAAATGCCTTCGTAGTCCTATATGTTAGCTCCGGCACTCCAGTCAAGAGCATTTCAGTCAAAAACGGAAAGAAGTTTCAAACAAAAATTAAAAGGGAACTCAGTCAAAATAATTTTAGACTGAAATGCCTCTTCAGAAGGAAGTTCAATCAAAAAACTAAAAAGGCATTCAAGTCAAAACTTTTTCGACTGAAATTCCTTTTACATTTGTGACTGAAATACCTTTTGAAAAGGTAATTCAGTCAAACAATTAAAAACGAATTCCAGGCAAAATTGTTCTTGGGAAATTCAGTCAGAAACAATTCAGTCAAAAAACAAAAGGCATTTCAGTCATAAAATTTCTCATACAAATATTATGACTAAAACTCCTTTCAAAAAGGAACTTCAGTCCAAAAAAAGGTATTTCGGTCAGAAAATAGTTTGACTGAAATACCCTTTGTGTTTTTGGACTGAACGACCTTCTTGAAAAGTATTTTAATCACAAATTTTTGGACTGGAATACCTTTTGTTTGGTTTATTTTATTAGTCGCATCGTAAACAATTGATCGTGTTACAATTGAGCGTGAATAGTTGATCGTAGATACAATTGATCGTAGAAACAATTGATCGTGGATACAATTGATCGTATGAATTATTGATCGTGGATACAATTGATCGTATGGACAATTGATCGTATCAACTATTGATCGTGGATCAATTGATCGTGTGGACAATTGATCGTTTGGACTATTGATCGTGGATCCATGGTCAATTCTACGTATTTATTTGCAACTACAAAATCTTGCTTAACAAAATAGTGCAATTATTTTTCTTTTTAGTAGGTGTCATTAATAGATTCTATATAATCCGCTCATAAGTGCGGCACGCACAGCCGATCCCGGCTCCTACGTCTCCCGAAGTTCAAATCTTAAACCCCTCGGAGCGATAATCGGGGAAAAGCGCAGCGACCTCCCACGTACCCGTGAGAGTTAACGAAGCCGTTGGCCTATACAATTATAAGTTAAGTTAGTCGGTATAGGGTCGAAAGACCAAATGTGTCGTAAGGCCGAATGTGTCGAAAGGCCGAATGTGTCGAAAAACCGAATAGGTCGAAAGGCCGAATGTCGAAAGGTCGATTGTGTCAAAAGGCTGAATGTTAAAAGGTTGTTTGTATCGAAATTGATTTTAATATTTCATCTTTTTATGAACGAAAATTTTCAAAATGTATATTTTTATGAAAACCAAAATTTATATTTTTATCAAAATTTGTGTATAAAATTGTTTAATAGTAAATCACCTTAAATATTAAAAACTTCTTGCGTTTTTTATCATATAATTAAAAATTAATTAAGGGTTGGCTACCTTATCTAGAAAAAAAATACGGAAACTGAAAATCCAGAAAAAAAATCCAGAAACAAAAAACTCAGAAAAACAAAAATCCAGAATACTAAAATCCAGAAACATAATTATCAAAGTGCGGACCAAATTATAATTAAAATTTATAAAATGTCTATCAAATTTGAGTTTTCCGTAAAGCTCTTAATATTTATGATAATAGAAATTGCTTCGTCAACCTTTTAGACACAGATCAAAATAATCGTATTGCTCATATCGCTCCTAATAATAGTCTAAAAATGGGGTTGGCCACGTATCACTGTTTTTCAAAAGACTGGGCCCCTATTTGTGAATCCGAATTCGAATAAACGAATGGCGTTTTCGAACGATTGGTATTTGTGAATTCGAAAACGTATAATAAATCAACGAAAACGAATAACTATGAAACGAAAACGTTCAAACGTCAAACGAACGAAAATTTCCCTTATCGAGCAATCCGTTTTCGACAAACATTTGTACGTTCATGAACGGATTTCTGTTCGTTGAAAGAATTGTTGACGAATCCATATACAAATGGAGAATAATTCTTTACGCACAGCAGTAATTTAATAATTAAGATGCCATTTTAGGACGGGATCATTTTTAATTACAAATGTAACCACTAAATAAATAATTTTACAAGAAATACAATTTTTTTATAAAAATTATAGTGGAAGAAATATCGTAACCACCGACGGAACATGAAAATTTCAGCAAATAATAAATAGACACATATGTACGTACAAAAATATTATGTATTTTGAAATTTTATGCACCAATGAAAAATAATACACACAATCGAAATAAAACTATTTTTTCTGTTTAATAAAATAAAAAATTTATTTTCAGAAATTTGTATTTATGATTTAGCTCATTTTGGACACATTAATTTTTACGATGTACACCAAAACACGACTGTATGAAGCAATTTATCATAATCAATTTAAACTCCCCATAGAAGAAACAAATAATAAATAATTCTAATAATTATTTAACAGAATTATTTTTAATAATTATTTAACAGAAGACATATCCACAACCACAACACAAATTAAAAATTTTCAAACTGCGAGACTATAGACAAAACAATCAAACTTCAAAATTGGTCAAGGTTTGTATTTTTGATGTGAAAACATCTTTAGCGGCAGGAGTAAGTAAAAAATTGTATAGAACTCGGGTTACGGAAACAAAAAAGCCGAGCAAAAAATATTCCATGTATGTGTATATATCGACAAGAACAATAAATAAATAAAATGTAAAATCAACGCAAAATCTACGCATACACATGCAATATACAACATCATCCGGCATTTTAAAAACATCGTGAGCCGAATACAAAAAAAAATTTAAAAAATCCGCCTACTTTAATTTATTTGGTTGTAAAAATATTTTCTATATATGGCCGCAGCAGCAAGTGTTTTTGAAAAGCTAATTACAAGCAAAAGGACCACAAATTATGCTTGTGTAGTGTAATGCACAAACGGCAAACCGGCCTTTCAAACCGTCAAATCAAATAATTGACAAAATTGTTGGTTTTTCAATATGAAAATTATTAAAAAATAGTTCGAATCTAAAGTTCGACCTTATTCGTAAAAATTTTAATTAAAATTGATTTAATTTGATTCAAAAACTCCAATTTTATATTTTGACGAACGGATTTTTGCTTGACGGCCGGCAAAACTTAAAATTGGGGATTTTGAATGAAATAAAATTAATTTTAATAAAATTTTCTTAGAATAAGGTGGAACTTATAGATTAAAATTCTTTGTTAATAATTTTCATATTGCAAAGTAAAGCAACTTAGCCAAAAATTGAGTTTGACGGTTTTAAATGCCGGTTTTCCGTTTTGCATGCGGGGCAATGCCTTAAGTGACTCAAAAAAAATTAAATGGAAATAGCGAGCTGTGAAAACTGCATATATACCTACATTGTGCATAATAAAATAGTAATTTTAAAATTGTTTAATCGGTATGCTTTGTTATTAGTGTTTTGCCCTACCGCCTTTATAATTGCTATGAATTTACGGTCAACATTTCGCCCTAATAGAACCGCTTTAGTTAATTTATTTTAAATTGATCAATGACAAAGCGATGCGTATTTGTATTATTCAGCGGGTTTGCCGTGACCATTCAATATTATGGACCCTTGAACAAGATTGCCGTGTATGAGTAATGATATATTTTAAAGCGTAGATGGCAGGTTTAGGTGATTAATTTAACAGAACTGTACTTTGCTCATGCTCAATTAATGTCAGTAAGGTTCGTCCTCCAAATTCAAAATCGAATAATTTATTGACTTTTTGAACCTAAAATGTAACTTGGCTTATACACATGAAATAGCTTGAAATGATTCAATAGATATTTATACATAAAAGTGTTCACATACATCTTTTGCGAGTTGAGGGTGAACTCCCTCGTTGTTTTTCGTATAGGTTTACCCAAAAAAACAGAATTTCCCTTTTCATTATTTGATACAGTAGGTTTTTATTTTCGATCGAATTCAAAAATACCAATTCTTATTCGAAACGAATACATCATTCGTTTCGAATGACCAAACGAAACGGATTCACAAATAGGGGCCCTGTTTACAAAAGACTGTTTCTAAAATCTTTTCTCCAAAATCTTGTTTTACAAAATACATAATAATGTTTTTATAAACTTTAGATTTGTACTTCGGGGGACGTAGCAGCCGGAATCAGCAAATATGTCGCACTGCGTGCCGCACTTAGCAGCGGATTATATAAAATCTAATAATGACACCTACTAAAAAAAATAATTGCTCTATTTTGTTAAGCAAGATTTTGTAATTGCAAGATTTTAAAATGCAATATTTTATATCAATCCCAGAAAAACCAGTTCACTAAATATTCCTAATTTCACTATAAAATAATCAAAATATTTATTTCGAAAAACAATTTATACGGTAAGAATTTTACACGGTAAGAATTCAAAATACAAGATTGAACGGCAAAACAAGATTTTGTCTTGCAGCCAAATATCCCGATCCCCTAAAAATGGCAATAAAATTGATTTTTTTTCATTTATTTTAAGGGGGGCACCTCCTCCAAACAACTGGTTTTTCAATAATTTTTTACAAAAAATTGAGAGCATTTATTGCAATGAAACAATTGCATAATAATATTGACGTTCAAATGAATACACAAATTTTTATTTATGAGTGAAAAAAAACAAAATGGCGGCGCTAGAGGTGCTCGAACTTGGCTACTAGAGTTTGCGCCGTGGAACGCCCTGGTCCTTGTAGTTAACTAAAATCAACGAAACAAATTTTTTTCATTAAAATAATTCATTCCGCTTTGCATGAACCTAAATGTAGTAAAAAATAAAAATAAAATTGAAAATTTGAGGACAAAAATTAAAAAAAAAAACACGTTTTTTTTTAAACAATTCGTTAAAACCAATATATATTTAAACAACTTATACGAAATTTTAGATTTGTGCAAAGGCCGATAAGCTAAAGAATATGTGTACAAAATTTCAAGTTGATTGGTCCATTAGTTTTTGAGTTACATTCCACGACGCCGGCGCGCAAACCAACATGTTTCAAGAAAAACTCGATTGAAGTTTTCGTTCTTGAAGAGAACACATTACTTCGCATCACTTCGGTGACTTCCTAGGGACCTTTAGGACTTTCTGTTGGGCTTGAAATTTTGGAAATATATTCTTCAGATACTAAATGAATTTTTAAAGCAAAAAAAATTAATATCTGTGGCCCTATTCTGGTAATTCGCGGGGAATATGGAAATTTAATTGTACGTGTTCTCTATGGAATCACATTAAAATAACTAAAGATCCGCGAAGGACCCTTACAAGCAATATTAATATGATTATTTATTAATATCAACAAATATTTTCGTTAAAAAATTTATTCCCCATCAATTCTTTCATAAAACAGGTATGGAAGAACAAACGTCAAAACTGCTGTAATTGGGAATAATTTTTTCCCAATCAATTTTTTCCCCTGACACCAGAATACACTTTGGGGAAAAGGGAATAATACTGCAACACAATTTAAAATATCTATTTCCCAGGAATTACCAGAATAGAGCCACTGGAGGAGGTTCCCCGATTAACCAAAATATTTTTTCTGGATTGCTTTTCACCGTAATTTCTAGATTTTTTCGGAATTTTTTTTCTGGATTTTTTCTTTTCAACTATTCTGGATTTTAAAATTTCTGGATTTTTTTCCAGGTAAATGTAGTGATCCCATTAATTAATTATGTACTTATAATAAAAAAAATAAATAAATAAATTTGTTTTTTCGACAAAATTTGTTCACATTAATTATGCTACATGCACAGGACTTATTAGCACGTATTTTCAATTTATTTAAATTATTCTACATCAAGAAATAAATTCAATGGTTTTAAATATTCATTTCAATTAATTAAGTGAAGGAAAATTTAATGAAAATTCGGCCTTTTGACATTCGGCATTTGACATATTCGGCCTTTCGGTTTCGACACATTCGACCTTTCGACCCATTCGGCTTTCCAACATTCGGCTTTTCGACACATTCGGCCATTTGACATTCGGCCATTTGACATTCGGCCTTTCGGCATTCGGCCTTTCGGCATTCGGCCTTACGACACATTCGGCCTTTCAACATCGAACGATCAGTCACTAAATCAAAAGAAATTCCAATAAAAAATGTTTTGACTTGAATGCCTTTTTTGTTTTTTGATTGAACTTCCTTCTGAAAAGGCATAAATGTCTTCTATTTTGACTGAGTTGCCTTTTAATTTTTGACTGAAACTCCTTTCTGTTTTTGACTGAAATGCTTTTGACTGGGGCGCCAAAGCCAATATATAGGACTACGAAGGCATTTCAGTCAAAAAAACTAACCAAACAAAAGGTATTCCAGTCCAAAAATTTGTGATTAAAATACTTTTCAAGAAGGTCGTTCAGTCCAAAAACACAAAGGGTATTTCAGTCAAACTGTTTTCTGACCGAAATACCTTTTTTTGGACTGAAGTTCCTTTTTGAAAGGAGTTTTAGTCATAATATTTGTATGGGAAATTTTATGATTGAAATGCCTTTTGTTTTTTTACTGAATTTCCCAAGAACAATTTTGCCTGGAATTCCTTTTTAATTGTTTGACTGAATTACCTTTTCAAAAGGTATTTCAGTCACAAATGCATAAGGAATTTCAGTCAAAAAAGTTTGACTTGAATGCCTTTTTAGTTTTTTGATTGAACTTCCTTCTGAAGAGGCATTTCAGTCTAAAATTAATTTGACTGAGTTGCCTTTTAATTTTTGACTGAAACTCCTTTCCGTTTTTGACTGAAATGCTTTTGACTGGAGCGCCGGAGCTAACATATAGGACTACGAAGGCATTTCAGTCAAAAAAACTAACCAAACAATAGGTATTCCAGTCCAAAAATTTGTGACTAAAATTCTTTTCAAGAAGGTCGTTCAATCCAAAAACACAAGGGGCATTTCAGTCAAACTGTTTTCTGACCGGAATACCTTTTTTTTTGGACTGAAGTTCCTTTTTAAAAGGAGTTTTAGTCATAATATTTGTATGGGAAATTTTATGACTGAAATGCCTTTTGTTTTTTGACTGAAATGTTTTTGACTAGAATTCCCGGAGCCGAAATTCCTACATAAGAAACATTCTTTTGTATAGCAAACTCTGCACAAGCAACTCTGGTTTTTCACATCACTTCATTTCATTTTCAATTTGTATTTACCGTAAAAAAATGGAGCAAATAGGATACCATTATACCACCTGCCATGGCGCAGGAAACACTTTTTCCAATGCACTGACAACTTTACGGTTATCTTTTTCCCGCCAGTTATTATTATTATTACTGTAGGCCCATGTGGGCGTTAAGTCACCTCGCACTGCGACCTAAAAGATCTTTTGTGCATGGACCATGGACCCTGCTCAAAAAGCCGTCCAGTCAATATGCAGGCTTTTAATGAACCTGATAATACTGCCGGCCGGTATATGATGCATACTATCTGGGGTCATAATTCTCCCTCCTAGATGTTTCAGTCTTTGGCGGAAAATGGCTGGGCAATGGCACAGAACATGTTCCGCTGATTCCTTAAGGGAATGTGACCTGTGGGGAAGCCAGTAAGCAGCCTCAACTTAGGTTTCCTAAGTACAAGACACTCCTAAACCCTGATTGACGAAAGTAAAAAAAAATTTCTTCGCCTGTCGCAAACCTTGAATTCTGCGCCTAGGAGGACTTTTGCATGTCCTCCAAGCGTTTTACCGGTGTCAATGGAGAGACAGAACCCTCGCAGGCGAGGCCATCAGCTGCCTCATTTTCCACAATTCCAGTATTACCTGACACCCAAATAAGTGTTACTTTATTATAGTGTTGTATCGTTCATTCGTCCAGAGGCATTACTTTAATCAAATAAATTTCGTAATTACGTCAATTCCGTGACGCGCGTCATCACATTGAAATTTTAGTTTACCCCCCATATACATATAATGAAAACAAAGACGAAATCCTACGTCAAAAATAACAAAGAAAACTTACGGCATGAAGCCGATAAAAAACTCTGATGTCGATGAACAATTATATTCATGGTTTTTACGACCACGGGAGGCAAAAGCGCTGGAATTGAATATAGGTCACTTAATGCCAATGGACACGAATTTTTACCCAGCGATGGATTGCTCGATTAATTCAAAAACCGTCACGGAATTCAAATTTTGACGGTAACTGGAGAAAAACTTTCCTGTAATGTTTGATACTGATACTCCATTTACAAGCAATTTTCAAAAGGATCATTGCAGAAAATAAGTATTTACCGGAACAAATCTATTACTGTGACGAAACCGGTTTTGTACTATACAAAGGATTGTACAAAAAAAACAAATGGTGGCGTTTTTGAAAATACGGCTGTAATTGTAACAGGGACACGCATAAAATCAATATATTGATAATTGGAAAAGTCAAAATCCAATGTTTTAAAGATGTTGAAATACCGTTACACGTCATCTGAAAATGCTTGGCTGAAAATTCTGCGCTCTTCAAGAAGTGGTATAACGAACTTTTCATCTCTCAAGTTTCTCGTCACTTGAAAGCTAAAGGATTACCAATAAAAGCGATATTATTGGTGGATAATGCCACCTGCCATGGCGCAGGAAACACTTTTCTAACACTGAAAACTTTACGGTTATCTTTTTCCCACGTAACAATACCTCCTTATTGCAGCCGCTTATGACCAAAACGTCTTAAAATCCCTTAAACAGCATCTTCTAGTAACTCTCGCAGCCCTAAATGGCAATGGAAATAACAATATGATTTCTGTTTTTACAAAAATCAATTTAAAAGGCGTGGTATTTTTCATTTGCTTCGTTCCATTTTCGCCGGCAAAGTACTCACAAGTACTTCCCACTGCTTTCAACTACTCTTGCTTTTGTATATGAGTAGTTTGCTGGCTTTGATTTTTTATTTTTGCGTTCCATTTACTATCTACTTTTTAGTACTTGTGAGTACTTTGCCAGCGAAAATGGAACGCAGCAATTGTTGAAGCCTGGAATGAACTCCTATGCAGTCAGTTGTCAAAAGTTCATTTAAAAATCTGTTTCCAACGATTGGCCAAATTGAGTTCAACATATACCGGCTGACTATTTTACGGAAGAGGATAATATCCCCCGGGTGAGACTTTAGGTACAATTAAATTGTAAACGAAAATATATAAAAATAATATAAAGGGCTGAAACCTCATTAGGTGATCAGAATGTCTTCGGTTTTCAAAATTAAGTCTACTCCCAAATCAATCCCAAACTGAATCTTTTAAGTCAATCTTCAGCTCAACCTCCAAAAACCATATTTGTGTAAAGTTTAGTTCAAATTGGTCAAGACGTGTGGATTTGTTTAAATATCTTGCACATATACAGGTTGTACAATGGCCAATTAGGATAAAACTTATTTATTTCATAACGGATTTTAAGTGGGATGGAAATTGCCTATTTTCCAACTGAGTATTTTAAAATTCGGCATGTGCGTTGGAAATGGAATTCTAAAGTGGTTTTTGGATGAAGTTCTGGAATCATTTTAAAATCCCATTTCCATCACACATGTCAAATAAAATAATAATCGGTTCAAAAATAGGCAAGTTCCATCATACTTGGCCATATTCCAGAACTTCATCTAAAAATACATTTCCATTGGAAATACTGAATTTCATCAAAATCGGATGAGATATAGAAGAATCCCAATAAAATTTGTTTAAAAAAAATCACAAATCATCAATTTAACTGCTCACTAAACATCCAGACAGACGGACGGCCATTTTTTTGCTCTTTCAGGCTCAGGGACTTTCAAAACATCGAGAAAAGTGGTTTTGGATCAACCAAATTTTTCGTCATTTTTGACATATAGGATTTCAATACTTTGGTCTTTTTAGACCGAAGTAATTTAACGGAGAACGAAATAATGAACTGGGCAATTGATGAAGCTCCAACAGAAGATGAAAGCACAAACTTCAACATCAATAATGTTATTGATTGCTACAACGTCGCGGTAGGAGGGCAGAGGAAAACAATCTTCCGAGCAATGAACTTTTTGTTTTGCTTAGAATCAGAGAAAAGCTGTAGGAACTTCAACGATTAACTATATGTGATCTTATCTTAGCAAATAAAACCGTTTAATTATCTTTAAGTCGAAAATCTGATCTTTAATTAAATTTGAACTTTAGTTAGTTAAATTAATTAAACTTTTTTTCAAAATTGGATCGGAAATCTTTTTTAAGCAACTGTGTATTATATACATATGTGCTATTTTACACGTACATAGTTTTACTTAAATCGGATAATATTATATACGTGAATTTAGATTGGAGCCCTTTGTCTTATATGGATGTCTTATAAAATGTAAAGAACGGCAATGGGTTTTACCGGAACAAATTTATAATTGTGATAAAACCGGTTTCGTATACAAAGGCTTGTATTAAAAACTAATGTTGCTAATTTCGAAAAAAAAGTTGCTGCTGGGAAAGAAGCAATAAAGGAAAGAGTAACACTTATGCCTTGCATAAATGCTTATAACCTAAAGCTATTTATAACCTAAAGTTGATGATGATGGAAAGTAAAATCCTATCGTTGCTTTAAAAATAAAGATACTCCACTCTATTACAAATATTCTAAAAGCATGTGGCAGCCAACAACGAAACAAATAAGTGTTTGTTCCACAAGTAACGTACTCGTACATAATATGTACATAGAACCTAAAAAAATACCATTTAAAGCAATTTTATTAGTGGATAATGCAGGCAGAATTTGCAAACATGTTCAACGTGAATGAGAGCAGGTGATGTTTTGCCCAACAAATACCACAGGATCAAAAAATGATGAAATCACTCAAATAGCCCTATACAGGCAACACTTCCTTATAAGTGCATTGGAAATGGGATCCTAAAATGATTCGTGATTTTTAGCTAAAGTTCTAGAATATGGTCAGGTAGGATGGAACTTGACTATTCCTTAACCGATTTTAGTGAACTTTGGCAAGCGCGATGGAAATGGGATTCTAAAATAATTTTTAGACGAAATTTTGAAATACGGCCTATTAGGAATGAATTTATCAATTTTTGAGCCGATTTTAGTGAAATGTGACATTTGCGATGGAAATGGGACCCTAAAACTGTTTTTAAATAAAGTTGTTGAATATGGCCAGTTAGGAAAGAATTAAATCCGGAGCCTATACTACTATTAAAAGTTTCACCAATGCTGTGGGTACTGTCACCCGCACTTTTCTTATTTGCTTTGTGATTAAACTTCAAATAGTATCAAATAGTTTTTGTTCAACATATTATTTGGTTCCAATTGTAATCCAACTATACCGAATTCGAAGTCAAATTACACTAAAAAAATATAAAAATCAAACCACCAACCAACATGCCAGGGTCATCACGGGTGTCTCCGACACTAGATAGTGCAGCACATCCTTCTGTTACCAACAATCAGGAGGCATGCAAGTCTGATACAAACAAGACTATATTCAACAACACCAATGTTGGCAATTCGACTATACAAGCACGGAAATACAAGATACAAGACGTGAAAATACGTTTGTCTTTTAGATTAATCGACGATGCGAAACATCCACTAGAAGCTGAGGACATCAGCGATCGGTATCGCTATTACCTTTACGGTCATTTCACAGTAGCAACGGTGATCTTAAGCCGGTGGTTCGCTGTGGCGATGAACGTGGGGTTAATTTTAACTTATGCTGGAATGGTGAATCGGATTCTCCACTCATATGTTTTTCCCCTGCCTTAAATTTCACTTCACTTTTTCATAAAAAAATTTTTTAGCTATAGATAAATTAAATAGGTAGATTCTTAGACAACGTCCGACCTTAGGATATTTCAATATATTTTAATTTTTATTTAACTTTAATAGAGGATATAGAAATAGAAATTAGGACAGTACAACTATAATTATTTTTCTGGGTTATGTTTAACGATCGATTTGAGAATTTGGGATGACAGGGTATTTTAATTTCTGTATGTTAAAAATTGGGATTTTCGACCCTTAAATTTGTTTACAGTGGGGCCTTGCCCTAAACTTTGAACTTAAGAGTATTTCGCCACAGGTGCGAATTCTACAGCGCCAATATTGTGATATTTTTTATTTATTTTAATTTTAGCCGTAAATTTCTTGTACTTTTATCCAATATTGTAACTTTTTTGTTATAATCTTATATGATAATAATCAATTCTTACCTTATTTTTTGTTTGATGTTGGCCGTTTGATTTATCTCGCACTCATTGATATTTACTTAATTATTATTTTTCTTGCCAATCACCTTTACAAATATATTTTAATGAACTAGCAAACAACTACGCAAGAACGCATTTTTAACACATTGGCACAAATATTTCACAACTCGAATTCAATTAAATTTTAATTTTACGATTTTGTCGATCTTTATATTTGTTATGAAAGTTACAATTCGACAATCACGATGTGAGCACAATCACAATTTACTTTTTTAATAAATTAAAAAGATTATCTATAAATTTCTTTAACTTAGTATTATTCAAGACAAGCTATATCGCTCTCTGCTTAGGTTTCTAGTTTACTGCTTTTTATATATTTGACTTTAAATATTTTCCAATTTTATACCGTTGAGGTCTTGTGGATTTTCAGACTCAATTTTTTTTAAGTTGCTTAACCCTCTAATGAATGAATGTTTAATCACTTTCTATCAAAACTATGACTTCAACTCCAATAGTTGTTGAACAAATGTGCATATTATAACAACAAAAACCAAACCGTTATGACGAAACAGAATAACTCATGTAAAAACTAAAGAAAAAATATTCATGATAACGTAAAGTTACAAAAT
The DNA here is from genome assembly GCA_963556165.1 of Tipula helvola. Classification (NCBI taxonomy): domain Eukaryota; kingdom Metazoa; phylum Arthropoda; class Insecta; order Diptera; family Tipulidae; genus Tipula; species Tipula helvola. Next base: position 91,169,092 of record OY744482.1, read on the forward strand.
TCAAGATAACGTAAAGTCCACTTTTAGGCGGTTATATGCATTACAGGGTTAAAACTAACTTAAAATTGATGACCGTGTTGGTCAAGATATAACTACATACTAACAATATTGATATATTTTGTTTTTATTAAATCAAATCGATGCACGATCTATACTGGAATCAATTAAATTAAAGGCACCAAGCAGATCGAAGACTTTGCATAGACTAGAATACGAAAATGTTATACAAAAGATTAAAAACATACGTACTTAGGAAAATACGACGAACTATTAAGAAAAAACTGCAGTTACTGATTGTTCAACAGAGATCAGCACAAAAAATAACGGTTCCAAACAATAAACGTTTAATAATCAGGAACAAAAACTACAAACGTTTAATAATCAGGAATACACATCACGTTTAATAATCAGGAACAAGAATTACTGGAGAAAGGATTTAAATTTAGTATTGCTCCTCCCAACAATTAAACACAAACTACGCGACAACTATGTACTTGTTATTGAAAACGCTATAAGACGAACAAACGAATAGCAGGATGCCATACGGAAGCTTATTGCAATTTATATACACAAAAACAAGGCAACTACACAAACCAAAACATCCACAAAACCGAACCACATACAGTGAAAAATATAAATGTCACGTTATTAGTGACGCTCTCATAACAAAAGCCGATAAAGAAAATACACTCGTTATAATGAAAACAGATAAGTAAAACTCGAAGATTGATGAATAATATATCGAAAACAATAACATAGTTGAACTCCATCTCAAATAATCAGGTACTGGCACAGATGCGTGGACGATATTCTAATACTATTTAACGGCACAATAAGACAACTAAGCAACTTCACAAGAGCATAAACAACAAACATCCGAACATAAAATTTACTCTAGAATCAGAGACAAACAAATCCATTAATTGCATAGACTTGACAATAACAAAAATTAGGAACAACCATAAATTCAAAATATACAGAAAAAACACGCAAACGGATCATGCCATTTATTTATTGTACTTTAACAATAATTTAGTATTAAAAGGAAAAGCACAGATGGAAACAGAGTAAACGGAACAAACGAAAATATATAAATCACGAACTTATCTAAACAGACTAAATACGATCCCGATGAACAACCAGGACTATACGGATGAATTGAAAATCATTAAACACATAGGAATAAAAAATGGATATAACATGGACTTATTTGACAAAACAGCAGAATATGATGACCACGTCAAACAAGCAAAACGAACAAACGGAAAAATATATCACTATAGAATAGAGTATAATAACAACATCAACAAGAATATAGCGAAGATTTTTAAAAAACACGGATACATGATTGATTGATTGATCAGAATGTACGACCAAGCCTAAGCAAGACTCCCGGATCACACCGAGCCCTCCGTACACCCTTTACACAAAACAAAACTAAAGGAAAGGTAAGGTATGTTGGTAACAACGAATCAACTCCGTTCCAGACATCTAAGTAGAGAAGTTGATAGTTAATAAATTTGTTAGTAGTATATTTTTTTAATAAATTAGTTAGCACAAGACAACGCAATTTCAAGTTCATTTACTGCATAAGTTCCTGGAAAGCTGTTATAGGTTCTTCAGAAATTTCCTAAATTTAAAATCTGTATAAATCCTTTATAATAACTATTCTAAAATTAATTGAGTATAAATTTAACTCTCTGAAATAAATTATAAATTAGTCTTTATGTTCTACAAATAAATTAACATAAATAGTTTGTATAACAATAAATAAACCAACTACCACCCCGCTATCGCCTTAGCCAATGCCAGCTTGGTCGAGTCTCTCAGGTGATTCTAAACTAAAACCATTTTAACGATTATTTATACCAATACCAATACTAATACTAAAACTAACATTAACATAATACCAATATCCACATTGATACCAATAACAATATCAATACCAACATTATGGCATTAATGCTTCGATTACATCGAAATATTAATTTCACTAAATTTAATTCAACTTAATTGTAACAAAAATTAATTTAATTTCATTAAATTCAGGGAACCCGAAAACCCAATTAACTTCACCATTAGTTCTTTATTTAAAATCATCCCTTAATACCCTTAAATAAATTACATTCAATTCGGCATCTAAATTAAAATGACAGCAAATTAATCATCACTAACTGAATAACCTGAAATTCGAGGTGCATACAAAATTATAATTCTAAATTATGAATATTAAATACTAAAAATCTTCTTTCTTTTTAAAATTGTAAACTAAAATTCTAAAATCAGTAACTAAAAAATCTGAAACCCCATAAAATTTCATTTCCAAATCTATAGTTATAACTCTAGAAATTACCTCCAAAAAAAATTAAAACAAATAAGTGCTTATGGATTCTGCTTAAAATCTCACTGCGAAATAATTTAAATTAGATCTGGAACTCATTAAATAATAACAGCTTTAAGTTGTCCATACTAAAATAAATTAAATAATTTGAGTATTCACATTAGTACCATATATGACAAACAATTCGCACAAATATATGATTTGGTTAATAAACTTTATTTTTAATTTTAAACGCACAATCTGCTAATCAGAATTCCCGCTAGAAGAATATATTATATAAACTTAAATGCTGAATCATTTTGATTTAGAAATCTGAAAATTTATTAACCTTGCCCCAACCAACAATGTTATGAACAAACTATTTGAATCCAAAAACTCTTCACCTTAGACAACTAAAAAAATAAATTCTAAATTTTAAATCTTTAATTCCAAATTTCAAACTTCAAACCAAATCTCAAATTCCAAAATTCAAAATTTCATATTCCAAATTTCAAATTTTAAATTTCAAATTCCAAGTTTCAAATTCCAAATTTTAAATTCCAAATATCAAATTCCAATTTCCAAATTCAAATTGTAAAATCTTAAATTTCAAATTCCAAATTTGAAATTTGAAATTTCAAATTTCAAATCCCACATTCCAAATTCCAACTTTCAAATTTTAAATTTTAAATTTCAAATTCCAAATCCCAAAATTTCATATTCCAAATTTAAAATTTAAAATTTTTAAACCCAAATTCCAAATTTCAAACTTCAATCTCCAAATCTCAAATTCCAAATTTCCAATTCCAAATTTCAAATTCAAAATTTCAAATTTCAAATTTCAAATTTAAAATTCCAAATTTCAAATTTCAAATTATAAATTTCAAATTTTAAATTTCAAATTTCAAATTTCAAATTCCAAATTCCAAATTTCAAATTCCAAATTTCAAATTCCAAACTCAAAATGGTAGATCTTAAATTTGAAATTCCAAATATTAAATTCGAAATTTTAAATTTTAATTTTAAATTCCAAATTCCAAACTTCAAATTCCAAATTCTAAATTTAAAATTTCAAATTCTAAATTTCAAATTCCAAATTCTAAATTTCAAATTTCAAAATCCAAATCCCAAAATCCAAAATCCATACTTCCATATTCCAAATTTCAAATTTTAAATTTTAAATTTCAAATTCCAAATTTCAAATTCCAAATTCTAAATCTCAAATTCCAAATTTCAAATTCCAAATTTCCAATTCCAAATTTCAAATTTCAAATTCCAAATTTCAAATTTTAAAATTAAATTCCAAACTCCAAATTTCAAATTCCAAATTGGCAGGACAAAATTGACCACAACAAAATTTACGAAAAAAATAATAATTTGTGGTATGGCTATGGACCAGTCTGTGTCTATGCTGGTTTTGTTTGGACCGCACCTTAACCTAATCTAACCTAACCGTATCTCACATCTCACAACGTGGTCCAAAATTTGTTGATAAAATCACCTGGAATCTTATCCCTCATAGTTTAATTGGCAATCGACCAGAAATGTTTGATCCTGCTACTATAATTTTCCGCTTTCGTTAAAACCACCGCAAGTTTAAATCGAAACTCTGATGCCTTGGCTATGGAAACTGATTAAATTCAAAAATGTTGTATAATTTCGCGGGAATGTTTCATCTTGAGTATGGGAACATCGTTGCGCAGAAAAGCAAATTGAGAGCGAACTAATTTATTCTCAACACTGAATGTTACCTCATTTAGGCCCGATTTTATGAACGAGGATAAATGATTAATCCTCTGATTTAGCGTAGTTTGCATGGTTTCATACAAGGCAAACTACGCTAAATCAGAGGATTAATCATTTATCCTCGTTCATAAAATCGGGCCTTAATAAACCGAAAATGAACTTTCTGATGAAAAAGCGAGAGTCATTGGTATATGGACTAAACGGAAAAAGTAAATGGTAGATTGTTATTTATTAAGCGTCGTTAATGGTTAAGATTTGGCCATATCACCAAATAATTTATGGAGATTTACAGGATCCGTTTTTTTCCATATACATATTTGATTTTAAATTATAATTAAGAATATGTGAGACCATTTATACCAAACCATCACTCTGACACTCACTAGCACCCTCGGCCTGGAACTTCCAACGGATTCGTACGCTGGTAACTTACTCGTGCCTCCTATTTATCTTTTCTTCTATTGTTCTATTATTTCTAAGAAAAGTCGATATGATTTAAAAGAAAATTCATACAAATTTATGGTGAAAATCGTATCTAGTTATCATGCAAATTTTAGAAGAATCGAAGAAAATTCTGATAGGGAATATATTGAATCATTATTGATTAATTGCCAATATTACATAGATACGAATTTATATAAAAGTAAAATTATTTGAATTATTATAAAATATTTCAATGTCAAAATAATATAATTTCAATTGAATTGCCATAAATGGTTCCGCGAGGGTTAATATACTATTTGTCTTCTTTTTCTGTCCAAGAATTTAATATCCACAACCAACCGATTTGGCGTTACTTAATTACAATTCAAATAATTATTACTATTTTAAGACAATTACTTTTATTTGTGGAACATCGTTTTGGTGATTTATTAAGCCTGCATTTTGAGCATGTATACACATTGTGCTACTAAATATTTTCAAAATTAGTCGCGCGGTGGTCACCTAGTTTCAAATAATTATCACATTTGGTGTTTATTGAGAGAGGTACATTACAAAGTTAAACATTTTTTTTATATTATTTATTGTACAACGTTTGTTTTGGTATCGTGTTCAAATATTTAATTAATGTTAATTTACGTTTATTAAATTATCTGCATTTACTTTATACAACAAAAGAAATGATAAACAATTTTCTATATTAACTTAGTCTCTGGAATAACATTGGAGACCCTTATGAATGGCAACTTTGTATTCAATACTGTTTGTTTAAGAAAATTTAGGGGGTAAACTAGCGAATTTGGTGCATGATATGTGTCATACGGTTTGACTTAAATTCAAGTGGCATCAATTTAATGATTGGTACCGCTGGCTATAAACCGTTATTCATACTCATGTATTTAAAATTTCAGAATAGATGTTTAATCGAATTTTTATTCGAGCCGACCTCCGCTTCTAATTTAATCGCCAAAATATAAAGGACTTAAACCCGCGATTACATGAACTCAACTCAATATTTATAACTCAACCTCAAACTGAACTCAAACTCAACATCCAAATCTATCCTTAAATCAACGCGGTCCGAAAAACTACTAGCATAAATCAACTCGACTCTAAACAACTCAAGCTAACTTCCAACTCAACCCTCAACTCACCTCAAACATATTCCCAATTGAACCGCCAACTCAACGGCAAACACACCACACTCAATCCTCAAACCAGGTGGTAACATGGGATCATCATGTGGTTTTGCTCAATTCATATAGCAGGTAACCTTTGAGTGCCGATTATGTTTCTCTCGTTTTTCGAGAACTGTACGATTATTTACAAATACGCAATTGTAAAAAAACGCAATTATGTATGTAAGCGTTACGAGAGCTCAAACCAACTTGCAGAATTGTGTTTTGTTGCAATTTTGAAACAATTCTCGAAATTCGTTTAATATTTACATAATCCACCACCAGTCGTCTCAATTTTCGGATTTGGTGATTTTACATTTTTTTTTTATAAAGTTTAATTTTATACATTGGAATAACCTTAATAGGGATTATTCGAGCGGGATGTTGCCGACTTACATGTACAATGTACATCGACATTTTCGATATTTTATGAGATTTTTCGAGGTTTTTTTTGGATTGAATTAACCGTAGAATTGGGTTAGATTCTTCAGATTAGAGATTTTGAGATTTTAGAATTAACCTACAGATTTCCGATTAACATTATTCAATATTTTCGAGATTATTCGACATCCTCTAGATATTTTTTCAAGAAAGATGTTCTTGTTGGTTTTTAATTGCTTATAGCATTTATTACAGATTGTTACATTATTACTGATTTTCGAGGTTATTCTAGAATTCTAATTGTATTCGATATTTTCGGGATTATTCGAAATTTCTTGAAGATATCGATATTATTCGAGCTAATTCGACTTTGTTCGATTTATGTCGAGATATTTGATATAGGATTTGCAGGAGGTTTTTAAGCCTATTCGAGGATAGTTTGACACTGAGTGTAATGTAGTAGACATATTATTAGTTAAGATTTTAAAGATTTTTCGAGTTCAGTTTAAAGTTGAATTAAGCGTATAGTATTCTGAGTATATCCAGAATTTTGGATTTATCTAGATTTCCAAATTTAAATAGCATTGGTGGCGTATGTCATCTACATTATAACCATTTTTCAATACTTTCGAATTTAGCCGAGGTTTTGCATTGTCTGCTTGATATTTGTCTGATTAACAGAAGCAAAGTTGTTGTTGGAACATAATTTTTGGACACTCGCGGTCGTTTTTAAACCAATAGACTCAAAAATGCTTATACATATATGATTGTGTTCAACAAGGTTTCGGTCGAGGAGACCCAAACAACGTCGTTTCCTTTTATATTTAAGTTGCCTATAAATTGGTAAGAAAGAGATAAGAAGAAGAATAATGGCTCGTTCAAAAAATTAATGATGAAATTGAATAAAAATATTTTTACTTTCCACGTTTATTCTCTATTGAAAAATTTGAATATCTTTACGAATTTATGATTTTATAAATTCAGTAGAAATGTTGATCTTCTGTGAGATTTTTGGAAAAATGTCTGATAAATTTATTAAAAATTAGATCAAATTAGGAGTGTTGTTTCTTCTTATTTAATAAACCAATTAGCGACATTTTGATTAAATCGGTTGAAGGACTTATTTGTTTATATACATGCTATATTATTGTTGATTCTGATTAAAAAAAATTTTGTTGATATTTGTATAAAAATTTGCCGTCAGTAATTTCTATTGATACGGAGAATAAACGATTCAATTATGCATTGTCAAAAATTATGCCTTAACAATCTCTTCTCAGTGCCTTCATGTTTTTTTATTTTTTATTTGAAATTATATCGAATTATCGTCTTGATTTTCTAAACGTCATTATTAAGAGAAAATTTTGCGAACGGAAAAGTGAAAATTATTGTGCATTGGAATTTATGATCCTCTGAGTAAATCAAAGACGGAATAAATAGAGGTGAAACTGGGTTTATGATTGAGAATGAAGTCAACTAAATCGAGCATGAATTTCATATTGTCTCAAAGTGATGCCTCACCCATCTGTCGTTGTCATAATGGGGCCCAGGAGCTAAAATTACCTAAGTCTTTAGTATCAATTTTTTCCGGTGATTATTCAGAATGGCACACGTTTTGCGAGTTATACTATGCCAATTTTCACAGAAATTTATATTTCGTTGCGGAAGAAAACAACTTGATAAACCACCTTATAGAATAACTGATACGAATTACTAGGACCAGGAGGCAATCGTCAGCTGGTAGTATCCGTAAGTTGTTGGACACATCTGATGAAATTTTGAGAGGAATCAGGGCGATTGGTAAACAGAAACCGCAAAAAGAGATATCACTCGGATCATTTTAAACAAACTCGACAACGATACCAAATCCAAATGGATGGAACAAACAGGAGACGAGGATTTTCCCACAATCCAAACTTTACTTGATTTTTTGTAAAATCGCGGCGATGATTTAGAAAATATGCAGTCGGTCCAATTCTTGAAACGTGCGGTGAATCAGCATCCGAAACCACCAATAAGATTTAATTGTTGATCTGTTGCTGAAAGACGAAAAGAGATCCAATCGGACAGATTGAAACGAAATCCGTAAGATACCTATCTAAGGTTTATTTATCATTAAGTTTATATGTTACTATTTTGGAAAAAATAACATTCAAGCAACATGCAACCTATCTCTATATGGACCGTTTATTTCGAAAAGTGGTGCAAGTCAACCATCCAAAAAAGAAAAATCTTTGACAATGATATCAATATCAATAGAGATATACCGGCAAACGGCTTATCCCTAATTTTAATTTTAACCTTCACCTTGTCGGTATATACCCGGGTAAATATCGTGATTTTGAAAATTGAATTTCTCCGTGGCTTTTTAATTAATTTTAAATCAGCTCCGACTCAGTTACGCAATGTGCATGAAATTTATGAAAAATCAGTTATTACGAAAAATGATGTATATTTAAGTAAATTTTTTTGAAAATTTTACAGTTTTTCGACCATCTTCACAGTATATACCTGGGTATATAATTTATTGTTCCATATATTTTGTATGAAATTTCTCATAAGTTTTATTAAATAGTCGACTACATAGTTTAATTGTTATCTGTAAAGCCTGTAAATAACTATTGAACTAAAGTAGAGAATACATATGTATGTATGAATTCCGAAATGTGTAGATTGTGAAAGATTCTGTAATGTAAAACGCGTTAAACTTTAGAACCGACATACGGACATAGTTGCTCGATACAGCGTGTAGGAATTTTTGTTTTCAAAGTTGCCGAACTGCTATATAATTTGATCTTGCGTCCAGATTATTTGTTTTTTATTCGGATTTGCCGCATTTTATTTGATAAATCCATTTTCAGCCTTCTTATGTCCTGCATCGATGCGCCAAACAAAGTGCAAAATATATCCACATCGTCCAAAATCTTGATGTTAGGATTGGGCTCAATAAAATATGGCTCGCATATTATGTCATCCGCCATTAACCGTTGTTGTAGGAGTTTTCCTCCGTTGGTCAAACAAACCGACAGAAATCTAAACTGATCATCTTCCGAGTTTGATGCTAAATTCTCCACTATCTTTTGAAAATATTTTTGCTTCCTCATACGAGAGTTCCTCATACGAGAGTCTAGCTCATATGAAAATGTTTTACTTTTTAATTTTTGCTTGTTTTAAAAAGAATCCCATACGAAATTCCTACAATTTACATTTATATACCGGGGTATTTGAAGTGAAGATTAAGGATTTTTAATTGCCGACAAGGTGAGGGTTAATTTATGTAATAACAAGAAAATTCAAAGTCCCATATATCTCATTTATTTATTCTCAATTCTTTTACTTCCTCGTTTCATCAAGATATGGACCCACACCACCCCAAAAACAAACTGTCCATATTACTCAGAAAAAGTAATCACCAGATAAATATCCGGTCTTTTTTTCAATGTTCCGCTCAAACTGGAGAAATTTTATAAATATAGATATTCATAAAAGAGAAAAAAATATACAAATATAAAGGCCAAGACAAGCTGAACTCAAGTTATCAACAACACACTGCAACACACTTAAATCTTAAAAATTACTTATCTGAGACTGAGTTGTATCCATAGAAGTTTGTGTACCTAGGTATGACAAACTACAAACTATCGTTATCCTTCTTCTGTTTTGTTTATCTCTCACTTTTTTAATTCCGGCCATAACACTTTAGACCACTACACTTTCGAACACTGCCGTGCTAAACATGTTTTACTGATCTACATTTTTGGCCAAATTGAGTTATTGATGCCAATTGAAAGGTATTAATGTCCTTTATATTTTACATAAATAGATATAATTAAATCGACTTTAATAAATGCGTTATTAACCAAAATAAATTTCGTTCTAATCGAAAAAAACAGCAAATTTGAAGTAACACCGACTTAACTACTTGATATTAAACATGAACGCCTTATCTGTGGCACAAATAAGGCACTTTTCTTTCAAATATGTAAGTTAAGTTACTTTTGCTTATTTCCATAATTGAAATTGCATTTATGGCAATTTAAGAATTTTCATTTCCAATAGCAAAATTGACTTATTTGAAATTTTCTATTCGCGAATTGAAACAATAACAACTTATATACAAGGACTTTTAACTTATCTTAATGTAATGTTATTTAGTACTACAAATGAACCACTTACCAATAAATAATGAGGTAGTTTACACCACGAAATATTTAGTGGACTAGCCTAAATGGCGACCTATTCTAGCCCACTTACCGACCGTTTACATCACAAGAAATATAGGTCGCATTTGGGCCATATGTTTAAAATTAAAATATTCCAATAAATGTGTTTGTATTTAATATTATATCATTTTGGCATTTATTGATTTTAATTCTAATATTTTTATTTTTAATCATTATTTGTGCTATAAAAATGATAATTAACAAATTGCATCTATTGAAAAATTCGAAAATCCTTAGGTCGAACCTTTAACACCATATTTCTAGTTGACCTATTTTAGGTCAGGTTACACATTTTACTTGCTTAACCAAATTTGGGTAACTATACACCATGTGACCTATGCAAATTGGTCATTTAAGGTTGTATTCTATAGTTTATTTGAAAATAAATTTAACGATAAACGAAACATAAATACCTTAAATCGCAGATAAGGTATATACTCTTCTTATTAACACAGGATTTCAGCTTCTGTTATTTGATATAAATGACTTAATGGCATTTAAGTTATTTTTGTTTAGTACCAATCGATTATTTATAAAGCGTATTTAAAGTAAAAGACTAATTCTGCAAATAATTGATAAATTATGTGTAATTTATTTTTATTTTCTCAAGAAACATATTATTTATGATCTAATACATAATTTGAAGTCTTTAAAAGTAAATTAAATCCGCATTTAAGTAAATTATTCCCCAAATATTTCGAAAAACTTTAACATCAATTTTCTCCAAATGCTATTTTTGCAGATCAGTAAAACATGTTTAGCACGGCAGAACAGCCCACTCAAAAATAAAAACACAAAAATCTATCATTTTTTCCTTTACTTTCAATTTTCTCGTGTAATTTTTTTAGGTTAGAAAACAATCAAAAAATGAAAATTGCAAAAAAAATCGAAACAATTAACCTCACGTTGAAATTTGTATTGCAACGGCTACAAAACCCAACAATACAACAAATTATCAACTTTTTAAAATTAAATTAAAGCAAAAACAGGAGAAAGTTGATAAAATTAAACAGCGAATGAAAAACAGGACTTCACACACTGGCTATTCTAGTACTTTTTTTTCTTCTACTAAGGTACATAAACAAAATGTTTTTCTCCGTTGAATTGTCGAATATTCCAGTTCAGATAAAATTACACAAACACATCTCATACTTTGTCGCGCTCGAACATAATATGCAAACAAAATACAAGAGATGTAAAAAACGATTCGTTTTGCATGTTGATTACATACATATTTTAGGTACGTAAAATATAAAAATATATTTTACAACAAAATCAAAATTATGATAATTATCACGCCTGCACTGGATTTTATGCTGTTATGTTTACTCGTTTGCACTTTCATTTTTGTCAATTTTGATTTTGTTGTAAAGCAAATTTTAATGGTAACATGAATACAATTGAGTGCATGTTAACGACACCAGGGCAGTCGTAACAAGATTATGCATAATTGTTTCAAATCAAATAATGGGGTAGTTAGATGTACTTCAAAGGTTCGGTGTTCTTTCTGCGGACGAAAAGATAATACGTTACTTCATGAAGAATTTTCAAATGGGCCAAAGTCAATCCAATCGAATGTGATAAATGAACACGGGCAGTCAAACGAAGAAATGACAGAATATAAGATTATAATGGGTTTCGAAGTGTCACAAGGATACAATCAAGTATGTAAATATGTACTACCAACTGCTACAGTTTATATCTCGAGAGATGATGCTCCGGTAATAGATTCGTGCCGAGCTGAGTTTGGTGCAACGATGTAAGCTGGGAGTGAAACAAAATGCTATTCCGGTTGCTGATTTAAGTGATACCGCTGTGAGTAAAACGAGGGATTCTGTATCGATGAAGTTGCTAAATACAATCCTGTAGCATCGATATAAGCGTATGTTCTGGGAAAGGTTACAGTGTCACTACTGCAACGGGCATTTTAATACGAGGAACCAAATCAATAAAATGCATTGCTCGTCCTGATTTCCTCAGACATTTCCTGGTGTCTGGGGCGTTTTGCTTGTTTAATTTAAAGCTTCCGAACCAGGGTTCGCTTTAAAACAAATGAAATAGTCAGCTTAAGTACTATCGACAAGTAGCCAAACCACCGGCAATTTTACATCCTTGGTGTTAAACATGTTTTTATGTTATGTGCAACACCAACAACCATACCATCTTCACAAACTAAGCTTTTGGAAACCACAGCTTTACACCTTGTTGTCTTAGTTCCAGATGGAGACAACTAAAAATATCTCGTTTGGATGTTCTATGTTACGCTGTGTTACAAAAAAACATGAAAAAGGCCGATGTAGGTAAACGAATGCAATATTAAACAGTCTATGTGAGCCGAGCAACGTCGGTCTTTCTTCATAGAGTCCATGATAGATGTCTTTTCGCATATTTATTGAAAGTAATGAGCTAGCCACACATTTCCTCCATCTTTCCGGTAATTTGTCGATACCGTCCCAATAGAACTTTTTTTGTTTTTTGGTAAACAATTTTTCACCTTTCCGTACGTTTTGAAGTACTGCTCGGAAAGTGCGTATGCCATCGATCGAAATAAGTGGAAATCTGCTGGAGTAAGATCTGATGAATATGGCGGGCAGGTTAATACTTCCCAGACAAGTTCCTTTAATTCACATAAGAAACGTTGTACGACCAAAGTGTGGTTCAAATTGATTATTTGTTGTCGATAGCGATTAGTATTAATGGTTTCACCTGGTATGAGAAGCTCGTAATATACCAAACCTTCCTGTCCAACAAAACGCAGAGTATTATCTTCCTTTCGAAGCGATTGGGCCTTGCAGTCGATGTTGATGGTTGACCTGCATCAACCCATGATTTTCTGCGCTTGGGATTCTCAAAATAAATCCACTTTTCATCACTAGAGTCATAATTCTATACAAAAAACACTTTCTATCGTAATGTTGAAGCAACACTTCACTGATGACTTTTCGGTGTTCCCATTTGTCTTTCGTTCAGTTGTTGTAGTATAAATTTTCCTTCCTTTAAAATCTTTTGCTTTGCATGTAAATATTCGAAAATTGTTTACTGAGCCACGTTTACATGCATCTTCATTCAATAATGCTTGCAGATGTTGGTTTTTAAACTTATCCGGTTCAGGATGTTCTTTGTCTTTCACTTGAAAATCATCACTTTTGAACCGTTTAAACCAGCGTTCACAAGTATCATGGAGCATGTTCGCCATAAGTTTCCCGAAGAGCACGATAACTTTCAGCAGCAGTCTTCTTCAAAATTAAATAATGAATTAAAACTTCCCGCAAATGATCGTAGTTAATCTGTAATCCTGGGGGGCTATTTGTGAATTCGATTCGAACGTATTCTAGTCTTCGAAGTATTAGAATCTTATTTGAATTGAATCAGATTTGTTCGTTTCTTATTTAAATCAAATATAAATCTTATACATACTTCGAAAGGTGGAATACGTTCGAATCGAATTCACAAATAGCCCCGCTGGAAGTGCGGCAAAGATTAGTCTTCAAAATTGAACTAGTTGAGTGTCAATTTTAAAAATAAAAAAAAAATCGCGCACCGCTTAGATGATGGGTCTCAATGTATTTACAATATGATTTTAAAAAGGCTTCGCAAAACTCGTTTAATATTTTGAAGGTTCTAACATAATTTAACTAAATTTAGATATCAAAAATTGTTTAGCAAAAATTAAAAGAATAGGGGCTTTCATTTTCAATAGGGTTGCCAACTTTTCAAAGTTCATGCCCGAAGCAGATATATGTAAGGTGACTAGATCAAAAACGACCAAACCTAGACGAAACCTTAAAAAGTATGAACATCCGACTTTAAAAGCACAGGACAGTGTTTTAAGTCTGTAAATTTGTTGAATGGATTTGATTAGAAAAAAAGTTGCTACTTAAAATTGATTGCGTCGCGTGGGCCATCCACTGGCTACAAAACATATCGTCGGCGAAACTCGCAGAATACGTAAGTCCATTTTTTTTTTATATCGAACGAAAGAAGGAAAAATTGTGATTCGATTGCCGTTTCTAAAATATCATAAGAAGTAATGTTATGTGGAAAAACTTGAAAAGTAAATTAGTATTTGCCTATAACAATAAGTAGTAGAGAGATAATTTTCATTGCCTCCTGAAAAAGTAGTTTTTGGACTTACGGATTCTGGTAGTTTCGCTGACGATATGCGTTGAAATTTCTTCTAGAAAAGTATCAAATAAGCTGCTTTGTTTCATCATTTGAATGTGCTGCAACTAATTCATTGATCACCAATGTTGGTTAAGTCAGTTACCAAATTTCAATTGAATTGGTGCATATTCGCAAAAGTTCGTCCTTTTGAGGAAGTGGTGGAATTTCTTAACTAAAACATGGCCAGAATTCAATAAATATTGCGAGACACTACTAGGTAATGATAAATACAAACCATAAATTTAAAACAGAGGTTTGCTAAAGATTCATTTGTTTTTAAATATAACCAATTCAGGCATTTACTACATTTCCAGTACCAAATGGAACAGGTAAGTTTGTCAATGAATTTTAGTGAAATTTAATGTCTGAGTTATTAAGCGGATTCTAAATTCTATCAGTTGTTCCTATATAAAGCCGAATTATGTAAGTGGGTGGGCAAGTTAAAATATTTAATATTAAATTCAGAATTTTAAGCAGGGTTTATTTATTTTTTGGTGACGGTGTATCTAGTCGACAATTTCCAGTGTAAAATTTCATACGTTCATTAAAAAGAAACACAAACCATTTGGTTTGTCTTAATAACCGAAAATTGAGTTTATTAACTTGATATTAATTTACCCTACATATAATACTATTTAATTAAAAAATAAATTTAAACGTAATTAAAATTGTAACAATATAAATTAAATTACCATTCTGCAAGTAAAAAAAGGCTTTTAAATTCCTGGCTAATCTACAACAAAAAAACATTTTGTAAGTTTTTTATCACAATTAGCTAATAAATGTTTTGCTTAACATTTTAATAAAATATTTTAAGTTTTTTTTGTATCATCTTGACCGTTTAAGTATCCTTGTCTGGATTTCCTGGAAAAAAACAAGTAAAAGGAAAACGGTTAACAACCACTGACAATTTTTTTACAATTCTCATTGATAAAGACGCCATCTAGATTCTAAAGGGCTAACTATTTATCATTCCATGAAGTATGTAGACGAAAAGAAAGTTTAAAATACATCATCTAGCGCAAAATAGTACAAACTAAAACGAAAGCAAATTATTGCACAGCTGTTTAGGATTTCGATTCTGGCCCAGTAATCGAAGCCGAGTTAATATCCGAATCCGATAAGAACAAAACGGATAGAAAAAAGTTCATTAAAAAAAATATGTTTACTAATATTTTTTTTTTGATTTTGATTAAATTTATTACATTAACATTTTATTTAAAAATATTTGCTAAATAATTTAACCATGCGTATAGTAACAGACTCTATTTCCTTGCTATATTGCTATTAGGCACCTAATTCATGAAATTCTAATTTTCTTTGCGTTTCTTAATATCCTCATCATTCGTGCTACTCGTAGAAGTAGACGTAGTCGTGCTACTAGAATTTGGTTTATCGTCATTAGTATCCTCATTTTTTTTTGTATTATCCTGACGAACCTTATCACCGTCTAATGCGGAACGAATTTTGTCAGTTAAATTTGATTCGTCGTCACATGAAACTTTTGAGCCTGTTAAAAAACAAAACAGAAATGAGGTTGGCAATAGATAAAGGGTATGAGTTTTTTTTTAAACTATTTATTAGGTTGAATCATCCCAATATACAACACTACAAATGTACTTGTACTAATTAAGCGTCACTAAATTTATTAGAATCACGAGAGCGAATAGTTTGTTGACGCTCATACTCGATATACTGCTCAGTATGATTCGTCGAGTAAACGAGGAATCCGATAAAAATGATCAAGAATCCTAACGCAAAATAGAACTTACTACCTCGCTGATCACGCTTATATGCGATCGAGTCTTTGACATCATGAGACTCATAAGTATCGTCTTCTTTCGAGCCTTGGGTAAATTTACTAGAAACGTTCTCGTCACTATTGGGCGACGATGACGATGTAGTAGTAGTTGATGACTTACCGTCTTTGCGATGTGTAACTCCTAATATTTGTCCCGGCGTGTTCTCCTCTAGTTCGGCGTACGCCTAAGTAGTGTAATTGAAATATGTTAAATGTAATCGATAGTGGATAAAAAAAATGTACAACTGACCTGAATTAATGCTTTTTGTTTTGCATTCAAGGATTTCGGGACTATAATCTTAATATTAACATAATGGTTCCCATTCCCATAGGAATTGACCCGCTTCAATCCTTTATTGGACAAACAAATTTGGGTGTGCGATGATGTACCCGGTACTATCTGAATAACATGATCATCGTAAACGCCCTGTATTCGAATCGTTCCACCCAAAATAGCTTGCGACAAGGAAATTTCCGCGTCTGTGTGAACATCAGAACCATCTCTTCGGAAATATCTACTCTTTTCCACTCTAAATGTAACAAATAATTCTTTTCGTCCCACAGCCATTCGGACGGTTTGTCCATCCTCGACTCCTGCTGGAACAGGGACAGTGACTCGACGTCTTTGGACGGTTTGTCCTTTACCTTCACATTCTCCACACTTATATTTAATATATTGTCGAGTACCCTGGCAATATCGACATGTTGATCTCATAACAAATGGACCAGTCGAAATTGTTTCCATTCCGGTTCCATTACAAAATTGACATTTCCCTGGTTTTGTACCAGGTTCACATTTAGAGCCTGCACACTTTGGACATGTATCCACAACATTTACATCAATATCTTTGTTCACACCTCTTGCAGCCTGCGCAAAAGTTAGATTCATCATAACCTCTTGCGCACCACCAAAACCAAATGTGGATTCGGCAAAATCATCGAAACCAGCTTGCTTGAAATTGCTTCCGAATATTTTACGGAAAAGTTCCTCAGGATCTATTGTCGATCGATATTCCCAATGTTGACCAAAATCACCTCTTGGACCACCACCACCACCAGGCCCACCACCACCAGCTCGGCCCATTTGTTCAGACGTTTGTCCATATGTGTCGTATTCACGCCTCTTCGTATCATCACTTAAAATCTCATAAGCTTCAGAAACTTCTTGAAACTTTTTACTTGCATCCGGATCATCTTTATTCGTGTCCGGATGATATTTCTTAGCTAATTGATAATATGCTTTCTTAATATCTTTGGCTGACGAATTCTTAGCTACCCCTAGTATTTGATAATAGTCTTTGGCGTCCAATTTTCTACCTGTATGAAAGCCGCTTACTGCACCGCCTTTGGGAACTATAAAAAACACAGTTGCAGAATTTTGAGGTTAATTATACTTATATAGAACACTACAGGAATTACTAATTAAACTAATTAGATAAATTGAACAAATTATAAACAGAAAAATGTGGAATATTGTATGATGTAATTCCTGATTGTTTTTTTTTCTCGTTTACTTCATCACTCAGATACTCCTGTAGCGGGTTTACCTTGATTGCATTTTGATTTATCAGTAATGACATTTGTAAGGAATGCACTATTTCGATTAATACAATTACTGCAAATTGTATATTGTCTGGTTTGAACTGTTTTAAATGTATTTTTACCAATTTTATTTAAATTTATTGAATTCAAAAATTTTGTAAATCCTCGAGGCACAGCCATATTTCTTTGAAATGACACGAATGAAATCGTAAATAAAATTGTAGTAGATTTTGGGCAAAACTAAACGATTCGTTAAAATTTGAGAGGGGGTTTCGTTAAGTTATTGACATTTTTTGGCCGATAATACAGAATACGCGGGAAACTTGACAAAAACTTGTCAAAATTATAGTTGGTTCTTTGTTGGGCCTCGAAAGTAGAAATAATTTGTTTATTGTTTTATAAATTAATAAATTACCAGCTATGAAGTGTACAATACCAGAGATTTCTTGGCATAATCGTGATCCGGTGTTAAGTGTTGATATTCAACCAAAACGTGACGAGAAATGCGACTTTTATCGATTGGCGTCAGGAGGTACAGATTCGCATGTCTTAGTAAGTGGCCTCTTTGCTTGTCATCTGCCGAACTTTTTGTTCAATTATTATTGTTTCGTAGATTTGGTATTTAAAAAAAGACGAAGAAACTGGTGCCATAAATTTAGACGTCGTTGCTGATTTAGCATATCATCAGCGAGCTGTAAATTGTGTCCGATGGTCACCCTCGGGTGAATTTTTAGCCTCAAGTGACGATGAAGCGTGCATAATGATTTGGAAACAGAAGGGCGACACTGAAGTTGTTAACATAGTCGATGATACAAATGAATCAGATAAAGAAATTTGGCTCACAATGAAAATTATGCGTGGCCACATTGAAGACGTTTACGATTTAAGCTGGTGCCCCAATTCTCAATTTCTAATTAGTGGATCTGTTGATAATACAGCAATGGTCTGGGACGTACAGAAAGGAAAATCAGTATCTATTTTGCGCGAGCATAAAGGATTTGTACAAGGTGTAGCCTGGGATCCCTTGAATCAATATTTGGCTACTTTGGGAACTGATCGTATTTTTAGAGTTTTTGATAACAACACAAAAAAAATGATCAGCCAGAATAGTAAATGTACGCTTCCGGTACCCGAGACGTCACCATTCCATGGGAAAACTGTGAGATTATATCATGACGATACGTTACAAACCTTCTTCCGAAGGTTAACCTTTAGTCCTGATGGTCAAATTATTGTGGTGCCGGCTGGAGTAACTGAAATCGATGGAATCGAAAAGCCACTGAACACCACCTACATTTACACACGATACGCCTTAAAACAGTGAGAAATTTTCTGCTTTCGCTTTTATAGAAATTAATATTTGGTTTATTTTCAGACCGTCAATTGTTCTACCATCGCCGGACCAATATACAATCGCTGTTCGATTTTGTCCTCTTTTATTAGAACTTCGTCCGTACAAAGAGAAAAATCCACCTGTTATTCCACTTCCTTATCGCATGGTGTTTGCAGTGGCTACAAAAAATTGTGTTTATCTTTACGACACGCAACAGAAAAATCCATTTGGCCTTATCTCGAATATTCATTATACAAGGCTAACAGATCTTACGTGGTCTGACGATGGCCGAACACTAATTGTCTCAAGTACTGATGGTTTCTGTTCGATTATAATTTTTAATAAAAATGAAATTGGAACTGAATACAAGCCGGCAGAAAAAGAAGAAATTATCAAAACTTCTGAACCGATGGAATTGTCCAAGGTCGAAACGTCACCAGACGTAAACACAAAAGTAACTCCAGACAAGAAACTAGAAATTCCAACAGCTGCGATCATTAGCAGTAATGAGAAATTTGAATCTCCCGAAAAGCATGACCATCCAGTTACTCCAATTGCAATACGCCGTCATCCTAGAATTACCCCAACACAATCGCCAGGTGAAAAAGTTTTAAAAGCTAACCCAATTGCTATTCGCCGTAAACCAAAAGAAATGCCACCAACAACAGTTGATGAAACGGCAATTGATGCTTGGCCAATTGATGAAACAAAACCCGAAGTGAAAGTGGCACCAACAGCGGATCTAAAAAAAACCGAAGTGAAAGTGTCACCACCGGAACTAATGGAAATAGAATCAACCGAAGACATACGACTTGTGTATGAGGGTGATGAAACTGAGAGCTCTACTAAACCACCGGTGACGCCTGGAACCAAAGAAAATTTACAAGCCAGTGAAAATAAAACCCCGAAAACACCGCGACGTGTTGATTTTCGTACAATTTCGACCCCAAAGTCAAAAAAGAAATTATTGTAAAATTAAGAAAATCGATTTAATAAATGTTTTTTAATTATTTCTCTCAAAATATTTTATCTTCTCCTTTGGATTTGGCACTATTGTATCTTGACCCGGTTTCCAACCAGCCGGACATACTTCACCATGGCTATCGGTATATTGGAATGCTTGAACCAGTCGTAAGGTTTCATCAACATCTCGACCAACCGGTAAATCATTCATTGTGATTTGTCGAAGCACTCCTTCTTGATCAATGATGAAGAGGCCGCGAAGTGTATGACCTAAGTCATCTAAATAGACGCCATAATCTTTTGCTATTTGATGCGTAATGTCACTAACTAGCGGTATGTTAATTTTGCCTAAACCGCCTTCTTTGCGTGGTGTTTTGATCCATGCCAAATGTGTAAAATGAGAATCAATGCTGCAGGCAATAACTTCAGTGTTAATTTTTTTGAATTCCGCAATACGGTCTGAGAATGCAAGAATTTCTGTTGGGCAGACAAATGTACTGTAAAATAAAAAATTCATAAGTAACTAAGTAGGTACCAATATAGTTTCAAGCCCATCGCAGTAAACTTACAAATCAAGTGGATAAAAGAAGAATACCACATATTTGCCCTTGAAATCGGATAGTCGGAGTTGTG
This sequence comes from Tipula helvola, assembly GCA_963556165.1. Classification (NCBI taxonomy): domain Eukaryota; kingdom Metazoa; phylum Arthropoda; class Insecta; order Diptera; family Tipulidae; genus Tipula; species Tipula helvola. Next base: position 91,189,817 of record OY744482.1, read on the forward strand.
TAAACTCTCCATTAATCACAGCTGGTGCTTCGAACAATGGGGCCGGTTTTGAAACTAAAATGGTTATGGTTAGCTTTAACTAATTTACAATATTTGTATTAAACAAACTTACTAAGGGCTTTAGTATACTGCAGTTGATGGTCGGATCTTCCGCTGCTTAATGGATACACGGAGCCTCCAGCATAAGAATGGCATGATTCCTCATCCATTGCTTTTGTGAATTGTACGCACAGTATTGTGCCAATAACAAGAAGTACCACAACCGGTGATTGTAACATTGTGCCTGTAAATAGAGAAGAAGAAGGTTTAGAGAGTAGCAACCAACCGGCCGGCATATGTTTCACCAGCACTGAATAAATTCTCATTACGTAAATTTATTACTGAAAGCGAAAATAAACTAATAAAATGATAAATTAAACTCTTGTTAATTATAACTATTCTCTACTATACAAATATAGTTTTTTTGTTTTTATAGTTTTATTTTGCGTGCGTGGACGTCGACGATTCGCCCCTATGATCGAATGCAACATGTAACTAAAGTTTTTCAACTTGAATAAAAATATAAAATGATAAAATTACTTACGCTTTAACTCCTACCTAATTATCTTATCAATTAAAAAAAGAAGTATACGAAATATGTTTTAACTCGTTTAAAACTTTTAATTAAATGAAATGCTTTTGTTATCAAAATTCGATGAGAAACTTTTTCACCGCCACTCAGCTCAGAGTGACACAGCATTCACAATGCAAAAACTTTTTACTTTCGATTTACAGGTTTGTATGAATTTCCAACATAACGAGCAAAAATTTTTATTCGTCAAGTTGGAAATTCATACAAACCTGGAAGGCAAAAGTAAAAAGATTTTCATTGTGAATGCTGTGTGAGTTGTGTTTTGTGTAGTTGTTTATTTTTTTTTATCTGCAATGAAATGAATGAACAGTTGTAGGGAGCATTTGACACAAGCAAATTTTAACTTTATTTCGTCATGTTGGTAACTGTAACTCGTGGAAAGTTAAATATTTCGGTTATTCTATTACAATAAATGGTGAACTTAAATTCGAACTGTGTACATATTTAATTGGAAACTTTTAGACCCAGATTGGTGTTTGATAACTTTTGCTTGTTAGTACCTACTTGAATAAATCACATTGAACACTTACGCAATTTCAAAGAAAACCCAAACAGCACCTCAATTCCACTTCCACATTAGAATCAAGAGCATAACGTGCTGAATATTTTTCGTAAAAATTCTAATGTCCTTACACATATTTTATTCTTTATTCATGTCTAATATTAAAAATTGTGTAGGTAGGTAGTTCACTTATGACGAAACAGTTTACGAATCAATTTTTTTTTTTGAGCCTCAAGATAACAAAAATTCAACAAAGCTTAAGATAATTGAAAGATTGGTAGTTTTCAAATTGTCGTATCTGAAGATATCCACTTTTGCTAATTATTTTTATCTTTTAATACCGTTAAGCAGGAACTGTATAGGGCATGTTGATCGTATATCGTCATGCTTCGGTGTCAGCATGATATTTGGATGCTGATGGCGAAGTACGGAAAAATGGCTTTTGTATCAAAACAAAAAATTCCTATGCGATTTCCATAAATAAAAATTATGTTTCAATTTTATTTTATTCGTAATTTGTAATTATCGTGTACATCGTATTTTCTTACATCCTTTCCCGTTTTAAAATTGTCGTTACATTTACTGCGATCGTTTCTTATTTTAATTTTACAAACAAAATCAACGTAGGTACATAAATGGAAAATAATTTGTCAATATCTGTAGTAATTTCCATCACCGTCTTGCCGCGAATAGCCTGGATTTGTAAGTGGCGTGTGAGGACCACTATCCATTAATTTCACACTAAATGGATGTATACGCTCGGTTATTCCACTGTACTGAATTGGATGGCCAAGTGAAACTTCTGGCGTTAGGGTTTCATCAGTCGTATTGCGATCTCGCCGGAAAGTGGATTCACCCAATGTTTCAGGTTGCATAACAACGTCAGCTTTATTAGCAAATACTGTGGGTTTGCCAGTAAATAATATGGGTCGGCCAAGTGTTGCTGGCTGCAACACGGTATCAACTTTATCAGCAAATAATTCAGCACCATGTGCGTAAGTAGAAGATAGCGCTATATCTACTGCACAAGTTGGAATATATCTGAAATGTTGACAAAATAACAAATAATCGATAAACTCTGAACCATCAATAAACTTACGGATAAGCTTTAAACCCAGCAAATCGCCTCGCCGAGCTTAATGTTTGTTGATAAAATAGTCGATCATAAGGTTCTAAGCCGTCCATCCACGATTCTGACTTGCCCGCATTTGGTGGATGTGGCATAGGTTTGACAAAGACACCCTCGCTTTCGATTGCCGGAACACAGCTTACGTTGCGCTTACGAATTACTTTAGCCATTTTCAAAAAAAAAAAAAAAAAATTTAAGCACGAAACCAAAAATTTATGCTGCAAATGACAAACAATAACAAGAAACAACAAATTCCCTAATATCAGTGAAAACTATGGTTACTAATTGTTGGCAAGTTAATTAAAATACTACTACTACTAGGGCCACTCCTCTTCAATGACCTAACTGACCTCAGCAAGATGGACGTCAGGAGTATCCAGCGTTTCGTAACAAACTCAAAATGGTTTCAATGAGTTGGAGGATGAACTTTTAAATTATGGTATGGCTACGGACCTTTTTGTGTCTGTGCCTGGTCCTACTTAGTGGACCGCCACATAAACCTAATTAAAATACGATTATTTTATAAAATAATTAAAGGGATTTATTTTATTAGTTTACAATTAAAATGCTTCGAGTTGCTCGATTGGAAGCCATTTAGAACTTTCAAGAGCGTCCCATAAATTGCGATCCCTTTCAACAAGTTCCCGATTTAATTTATCTGTTTCCAGGACAAATTTGTGTTCGACTAGCGCCAAATCGTCATCATCATGTTGCTGTTCATACTGTTGTTGGGCTGCCCAATTTTCCGCCGCATGAGCTACAGCAGCAGTGTTATTTTGCGCATAGTATGCCGATTGATCAGCTTGTGATTGATCATAATATCCTTGCCAAGCTGTGTATCCTTGCCAATAGTTTGGATCATAATATTGCGAATAATCGGTGGTTGCTCCATATGAGCTGGAGACGGTTGGAGTAGGAGTCGGTGAGGTAGGAGTAGTAGTGGCTGTTTTTGGTTTAGGCACTGCGTTACAAATTTTTAAGGCTTTTGTACCAAGCCCAATATAACCATTCATTTCATATAATGCTGCCTGTTGTTCATCTTCCAGACCAAATCGGACAAATCCATACCCCTTTGAGAAACCGGAAGAATCCAAAATAACTTTGGCCGTTTTTATTGATGTATACTTCGAAGAGAATACTCGATATAAACTGTAATCATCAACATCTGAACTTAAATCACCAACCCATACAGAATATTCTCGTTCATTCCCTGGCAATTTGCTTTGATTACTGGCACTGTTCAAACGAAATCGTACGATTGGATTAGTTCCTGGAATTGGTTTTCCATTCAGCTTGTGCATTGCATCTACCGCAATCTCATCGGTCTGAAAATGAACAAAACAATATCCAGCCGGTTCTCCTGTGTATTTGTTCCGCATAAGTTTTACAGTCTGTGGGTCTTCTCCCATTTTTCTGAACGCTGCCATGATGAAATTTTCCGTCATGTACGGTTCCAACTGGAAATATAAACTCATTATTTACCAAAACGCATGTATACAACGCAAAACTTATTACTTACGCTTCCCATCCATAATTGGCAATGAATTATTTGATTCATATTTAATTTTTAAAGAGATTGCAAAACAAAAATATCTGAAGCCGCAACTTGTGTCAGCATCAAACAAATCCTAACTAAAAACTTATCGATTATGTGACATTTACAAAATCATCAAATTATTCGTGTCACCCGTTAAAAATATATCGATTTGTTTATTTCTGCTGACGCCGAATTTTAAACAATTAAATAAAATTATGATTCATTTTACATACCGCTACTTAATCAAAATTACAGCTACATCCGATACATGTTCCGGTAGTACTATTTTTAATTAATAAAACAAAATTCTCTTAACATTTTAAATAAGGTATAACTTATCGACAGTTGATTGTCACTCTTGTCATAACATAACCTGAAAATTACTAAAAAGGTGAATTTCCTAAAATGTTAAACAAATTAATTTTAACAAGAAATATCTATTTCCTTGCTACAAAAAATCGCGGGCTTAGCTATAAAAGTGATTTAGCACTAGAAAATCTATATCCGGGTAGCAGACAATCGTTATTTACACCACCACCACCATTAGTAAGAAATTTGAAATTTTATGTCCTGTGTTAAGATATTTACTAGTTTCTTTTGTAATTTCAGTCTCAGGATGTAAAATTTAATGGTTATATACCAATTAATGAACTGGAAATTCAATATAGCAGATCGAGCGGTCCTGGCGGCCAAAACGTAAATTGTGTCAGCACCAAAGTGGACCTTCGAGTAAATATAATGAAAGCTACATTTATCCCTGAAGCAATTAAAAATCGAATTTTAGAAGAGAATAAGAATCAAATTAATAAAGATGGGCAATTAGTCATTAGAAGTGATGTAACTCGGTATCAACAAATAAATTTAGCCGATGCTTTAGAAAAGTTGCGAGGAATTATTCGGGCTGCTGAAGTACCACAAGTAAAAGAATTGAGTGCCGAAACTCTTGAACGTATACGAAAAAGACAATTAAAAGCAGCTAGTGTTAGGCTTCACGTGAAACGCGAAAGATCGCAAACTAAAACGGACCGTCAAGGATTTTAGAGAAAGAATATCGTAGTCTCGTTATTTACAAGATGTATTTATTAAGATTTTCAGATAAAATAAACCAAAATTACTAGGATTCATTCAATATTTGTTTAATAACCGTCTACTCTTGGCGATGGTGCATAATGTTCCTCCTTCTTTCTGTCCCCTAAGATGTATTGTTTGTGCCGTTCATTTCGCATTGCCTACAATACAGAAAAATGCATTAAATTCGACAACTAATTACATATAATTAAACCATTTCGGATCCTACATGGAATCGCATAAGTTGTTTCTTCATTCCAACACACTCTTGGAAGTCTTGGATCAAATCTTGGCACTTCTTTTTGCCTCGTTCCATACCATAAGCCTCTAAACATTCCATCATATTCATCTCCATTTCACCACATTTATCATACTGTTGGTGATTGATCATCGCCCCAGTGAGATCTGTGAACGGGGTACGAATGAATGGTGCCAAAGACATCTATGTGACGTAACAAAATTTTGTTTATTAAAATACATTGAATAATATGACTTAATAAAATGTAATAAGTGAAGAACAATAAACAAATATGTTAAATTATTATATAAACCTTTTAAAATTATTGTAATATCAAGCAAAAATCCTAAAATTGAACAAAAAAAATTAATTGACAGAACTCAAGAAAAAATAGATTTTCGAGATTTTTCGAGATTCAAATAGGTGTGAAGTTGTTGCTAATCGAATTTACTTTTGACATTTCACAACCATGTGCATGTGACAGTAGTAAAAAAACGTAAACATGACTACTTCGGCCGAAGAAAATTTATTAAAAATGGAAATTGACGAGTTAAATATTACGAAAATTACAGAAGGACGAGCTACAATATTAGGCGAAGGTAATGTCTTTTATAATCCGGTACAACAATTTAACCGCGATTTAAGTATATCCGTGTTGACAACCTATTTTGATTTGTATCAAAATGAGCAGCGGGAAAAGCAGAAGAAAGACCTGGAGCATGATGTGAAAGAGGAAGAACCGATTGCCGGTGTAAAATATGAAAATGGCCTAACTATTTTAGAAGCCCTATCAGCCACTGGGCTACGTAGTATTCGATATGCTAAAGAAATTCCGGGCATCAAGAGCATAGTGGCCAATGATATATCACAACAAGCCGTTAAAGCGATTGAGGCCAATTTAAAAAGTAATAAAGTTGAGGATATAGTAACAGTTCAAAATATGGACGCCACGTAAGCTTTTTGTGTTTATTATTTGAAAAATATCCATTTGTAATATTCTCTTTAATTACAGCACACTAATGTACCTCTCAACTACACAAGAAAAACGCTTTACTGCTATAGACTTGGATCCATATGGGTGTCCTAGTCGCTTTCTCGATGGTGCTGTTCAATCCATCAAAGATGGAGGACTACTTCTAATCACTGCCACCGATATGGCTGTGCTAGCTGGAAACACTCCAGAATCAGGTTATGTAAAATATGGTGCTATGCCGCTTAAAACAAAAGCCTGCCATGAAATGGCTCTTCGCATTCTTCTAAAATGCATCGAATCCCATGCTACTCGATACGGGCGATACATCAAACCATTACTCAGCGTTTCAGCAGACTTTTATCTTCGAGTTTTCGTACGTATTTTTACAAGCCCTCAGGAATGTAAAAAAAGTACGAGTAAATTATCAACCGTATACCAATGTGCCGGTTGTGATTCACTTTCATTCCATCCGTTAGGCGTGCTGAGGCCAAATCCAACTGAAAAAAATCCTAAACAAATTAAATACTGCATTCAAGTGGGACCACCAGTAAATATAAACTGTGAATTTTGTCGGCATCGCCATCATATGGGTGGCCCTATATGGAGTAATCCAATACATGATTTTGATTTTATTTCTCAACTGCTAAAACGTATTGAATCCCCCGAGCTAGAACATTTAGGTACATTAAAACGTATTACAGGAATGATTTCGGTTATACAAGAAGAACTACCTGACGTACCACTCTACTATGCAATCGAAAATTTGTGTTCAACCCTAAAACTACCCGTAATTCCAACTTTAAAATTTCGTTCTGCAATCCTACATGAAGGATATCGCGTTTCATTTTCGCATGCTTGTAAATCATCGATAAAAACGGATGCACCAAATTGGGTTATTTGGGATATTTTACGATTCTGGGCAAAAGAGCATTCAGTATTGCAAAAACATTTTATTGATGGAACACCTCTAAAAGAAATTTTATCCAAGGAACCATCGAAAACCTATCAAATTCATGATATACATCCAAATGCGAATCCACCGAGTAGAAAATTTGCATTGTCCAGATTTCCAGAAAATCCAGCAAGTCATTGGGGTCCAGGAACACGAGCTACGCTGTTATTATCCACTGAAGGAAAATCACCGAAAAAGTTGAGGAATCAAAATAAAAAGAAGAAGTACCAGAGTGAAAATCAGGAAGGATCTACAGAGGTAGAGGAGAAGGTAGTTCTGAAACAGGCCAAATTGGATGAAGAGGAAGTTGTAAACGAAAATGGGCAATAAAACGGAAATAAATATTTTTAAGTTTTATTTATTTAATTTTAGATTTCTTTAGATAACGTAAGTATCAATTTCTGGTCTTTGAATCACGTTTAGGATTTCATAAGAAATTGTATGTGGCGACTCCCTTTGTCGTTTTTGATTGCCCCTATTTTTTCTTGCCCAAGCGAAACAGTGATATGTTCAGTATTAGAATTCTATAGGCTTCTGCACAATCGGTGACGCAATCAGGTTTTGTCTAGTCTTGGATTAAGCAGAATTAAGTAGCGTAAAATTATGTATCATTCATCATCCTATGAATATCACGTAAATCTTAGAAATTCCGTTTTTTCGTAAACCGTGGATTATTTCAACACGACAATCATCTCTGAAGGAACCCATTTCCAATCGTTTATCACTCAATTTTCATGGATTTCTGCTATATGACATACTGACGATAATTCTTCGGATCCGAATTCTTTTTACCATCTAATTGTTTTCGCCATTCATAAACCTCAAACGCGGAATGATTACCATCTTCTACAATCCAGCAAGCCAACGAAGCCTCAATAGCCAGTGTTATGTAGGGATTTCTGCTCCTTCAAATAATACGAGATCAAATCTAAGTGTATTGATTTAGCATCCAAAAACAACTGTCCTGGGATCCCACCGTAGTCCCACAACTATCTGAGCGGTTAATTGATCGTCGATATCCAAATTCTAGTCTGTTTTAGACAATATTTCACCCAGTGACTTAATCAGACTCACATAATTCGACATCCCACACTTTATTTCGAAACCAGCCTGTAAAAACCTGAGAATGGATCCAAAGATCGAATGCTGTACTGAAACTTCTCTCGTGGTAGTCGTTCAGATATTGTTGAACAAATATCGATTACACTCGCGGATATTTTTATCGTAGATTGTGGCATTTTTGTTTTTAAGACCAACTGTACCGGGTTCGGCTAGCATGACCTCCAAATTGATTTTTATTGTTATCACTCCATAGGAATCATTAGTGGGGTCGATCTTATTTTCTCATCAAGACCTAGTCAATATCTCGGTAATGCCCTCTGAAACGGCAACATTTCCTTCGCAAAACTTGAATAAAACATGCAATAAAGACTTTACCGAATCCGGACCCTTCAACAACAAATTATTTAGCGAAACTCCGTTCGCTTTATACTTGCTGAGTCGTAGATGATTCGAAATTTTTCTGGTTTATTCGGATTTTCTACTGCGAAAATTCCGCAGAACCGTGGATCCAGCACCATCTTTTTCTGAAACCGTCACAATCGGGACAACGCTGTTGAATAACTATCAGACAATCGAACGTTGGCCAATTTTTTGACTCACTCTTTCCATAATTTGCATAGCAAGGGCATCCGCATACCGCATTGCAAAGTTTTCTCTCTGCAACTATAGATTCCATCTCCTGGTAGCAGTATTCTCAGTCTCTCGATGAATTTTTTTCACTATTGAGAGAGATTCGTTATTACATAATATTTACACTCGCCTTCTTATGCACTTTTTCGGCTTTTCGTCGTCTACCATGTGGTGCCAGAGCCAATAGTTCGAGTAAATTTTACTCAATATTTTCTAAGTTTGGGGCGTTGTTATGTTGAATATCGGCATTTATTTCTAAAAATCAAAGAAAATTGTTTTTTTATTTTTGAATATACGTTAAAATTTTCAAAATAGGAATTATACCTACGTTCACATAAAAATAACTATAATTGGTGTTAACTTCATCGCGCGCGATGGAAAACCGACAAGGGATAATAGTATAATAGTATTATACTATTATGCTATTATACTATGGTCGATGGAAAATCGGTATTACCTTCTATCAACCAAGGTCAAAAAAATGAGTCCACTTTTCTCCATATAAAAACCGTGTTATGTCGCTTCTGGGTATTCTGTGCCATTGCCGTATATGTGGTGTAACAACCAACACGCTGCATTTTAGGGTTTAATTTGTTCATTGATTATCGTCTGTGTGACGCTTTATCTTACCGATTGAGAGAGTTCATCAAAATTTATTCGCGCACCAAATTTTATATCTCATATAAAAAGTTTAATAATTTACAAGTGCCGTTCATTTTAGGCTGGGATAATTTTTACAATAATTGTTGATATTAGGTATAGGCGTGTTAGTTGGCAACACATGTTTTTGGCGTTTTTTTTTATAAAACCCGCACCGCTCTAATAAGCCGCGGCTTACGTTGAAAATTACTGAAATTGTTTATAAAAATATTTAATTGGTTTTGGTTCTATAAATAATTCGCACTCCATTATATTTTTTTTATTTATAAGCCGCAGCTTATAAAGGAAAAATAGGGATACAAAAATAAATAACATCCGCTACAAATCAACATCAGGTAATCCGTGTTTATTTGCCTTTCGATAAACTTCAATAGACTTTCACTTGTAAATAGGTTCAGTCTATCAAAATAGTAGCAAAACAACGTATTTTATTATTACATCTTGCCATGATCTTTAATCTTGAATCAATATTAGATTAAGCTGATTTTGCGTTTACTAACACTCGTGCATATTTTAAAAATACGAGCACAGTTCAATTAACCGGTGAAATTTATCTTATCGCTATAAATATATCTAGATTGTGAGATTTATCTTTAGTTCTATTCTAGAGTACACTTCAAGTGCATCCAGCCCTAAAAAATAAAGCAGTCGGTGACGATGGCAGGCTCTCCTCTAATAAGATCACTAGAAGATAGTGAACTTTACTTCTCCGCTATTGATTATCTAGTATTTGGAGGATTATTAACCATGTCGGTTGGCATTGGAATTTATTTCGGTTTTGTATCGAAAATAAAGCAGGATAGCACAGATGAATATCTAATGGGAAGTAGATCGATGAATATCATTCCGGTTGCTATCTCTCTAATAGCTACGTAAATATAAGACTGTAACTGTGTAACTTTAAGATCATATTTATTCAAGTGTTTCAATATACATATAGTAATTCATCAGCGGGTACAATGTTGGGTATACCATCTGAAATTTACAGGTTTGGCTCACAATATTGGGCTGCGGTAATATCTGGAATAATTGGGGTATCGTGTTTAGCTTACTTATATATACCAGTATTTTTTGAGCTGCAAGCCACAACAATTTTTACATATTTAGATCGACGTTTTGATCGTAGAACAAGATCATTAGCAAGTGGATTATATTCGTTTGCAACATTTTTATCACTGCCAGTGCTAATATATGGACCAGCGATTGCCTTTAGTCAAGTGACTGGTGTGAAAGTTTTTGTGATTACAACGGTTATTTGTATAGTTTGTGTATTTTATACAACCATTGGTGGGATTCGAGCTGTGATTTGGAGCGATACGCTTCAATATATGTCCATGGTAGGTGCTATTTTGATTGTAATTATTTTGGGGATTAAAACTGTAGGTGGGCTAGACAATGTGTATGACATCAATGAAAAAGGTGGTCGTCTTATTTGGTTTAAGTAAGTAAACATTTTAAATTTTACAACCATCACTTATAAAACTATGTCCTTTCATGTTAGTATGGATCCAGATCCAACTAGTCGATCAACATTCTGGGGTATTACGATTGGATTAACAACACTATGGATGTCAAGTATTGGGATGTCACCTGAATGCATGCAACGTTACTTAGCAGTACCAACAATAAAAGATTCTATTAAAGTTGTTTATTGTTCTGGGGTTGGCCACGTGCTAATGAAAATGTTTGCTCTATTCAGTGGATTAGTAATTTACTCAAAATATGCAACATGCGATCCGATCACGATCGGAATTGTTGAAAAGCAAGATCAAATATTTCCGTATTACGTAATGGATGTAGCTAGAAATTATCCAGGAATACCTGGACTTTTTGTGGCCGGTGTCTTTTCGGCGGCGCTCTCAACGCTTTCGTCTTGTTTGAACAGTTTATCGGGATGTATCTACAACGACTTTGTTAAACAAATGTAAGCTTTTCGAATATTGAATACTTTCATACAACTAACGTTTTGTTATCTTCAGGTTACCAAATGCTTCAGAGAAGACATCCAGCAACATTATGAAATTAATTGTTTTAATGATAGGAAGTCTCAGTTTGGCTCTAGTTTTCTTAGTTGAAAAACTGGGAAATTTATTTAGTATCAGTATTGCAATAGGAGGCGTAACTTCTGGTACAATATTTGGAGTATTTACATTAGGAATGGCATTTCCCAGGGCTAACAAACATGGTGCCGTTTGGGGTTCAATTTGCTCGTTGTTTACGATGGTGATTGTAGCCGGTGGTTCACATTATTACATTGCACAACAAGAGTTAAACTACGAATCATTACAATTTCGAACGGACGGATGTGATAAGCTGGGCTTTACTGATTGGGAGGGTTCGGCAAAATTTATCGGTACACCAAATTCTACAAATCATATATATTATGAAAGTTTTGATAACTCGCAAGTGCCGTACGTTTTTAGGCTGGCATTTATATATTATTCGCCGGTAGGTGCGCTTTTAGTGCTAATAGTTGGTAATGTTGTAAGTACTCTGACAGGTGGACAAGATAGTGTGGATGAATCGCTCCTGTGGCCATGTATTAGAAAATTGAGTGGCAAAAATGAGAAACAGTTGAAAATTGAAATGATACCTCTAAATGCAATTAATATATATCGTGATTTTGAAGATGTTAATAAAGAAAATATAAAGTGATTACCAATATACACCTTGAACTTGTTTCTGTATTCTGGGCTGTATTTAATATTTGAAAATTTATCGGGTTTCGAAAACATTAAGCGTGTTCTTGTTATCCTATATCATATGTTCTTAACGCAGGAAGACGAAACAAATTGGTTACTTAATATGTCTTAACTATTATTGATATAGGAAATAATTAACAATGTGATCCACATTGAGAGACCATCAGCGGTAAGTAGTAAGTACAAGCCATTAAGTGCAATTAAACGCTATAATGTCTTATTAGTTTGTTTTTTTCTTTTTCAACTGCACAGCGGCTAAATTCTTGATCGCATTCAAGGTCTTGTTCTTTAAAAAACAAAGTAAATGTCACGTTGTACGACAACAATAAATGTGATCAAATTACGCGTAATTATGATTGTTATGCATAAACTAATGTGTTTTGTAAATCAGAGTTTAGTGAGTTATACTTCAATGGCCTAATATACAGATTACCTGATTAGCTTAATCTTAATCCAAGTAGCATTGAATAATTAAAATTAACAATTTTACCAATTGTTAGTTAAAGAACCTATTTAGTGTCAAGTTGTGATGAACTCAATCATCATCTCATGTCAAGTAGTGATGGACTCAATAAATATGGATGCATAATGTTGAGGTGTGCATTGTGTATAACATCTAGCAGTGCTTCTTGCGCATCTCGTAAATTTCCAATGGCTACAGCTAGCTCAATGGATGCCATCAAAATGGTTAATATCTGTTGTTCCGTTATATGCGTGTCATTTTTGCTTTTGTCTAGGCGCTGCAACTCCCTCTGAATGTTAATAATTGCTTGTATTGTGGCATTTTGGCTATGTTTGAAGATTTTTACAGCGTTATCAATTATTGAGGTTTCATTCTTTATTAGCAGTAACTGTAATAAATGATCTTCATTATGGGTTCTATAGTTTGAAAATGTTTTGAGTTAATATTCCAAACATGTCACCTAACACTAGTCATATTGTGTCATCCAATCCCCGCTTCATTCTTGTTGCTTCTTTATTAGATGATAGTAATTGATTGCCCTCATTTATTCTACTCTCTTGCGGGATCGTAGTTGCTAAATTACTAATTCAATTTCTCCATATTTGTTGCTGAATGTATTTTGCAACACATAAATGCAAGGCCACTTATGAGGCGATCTGCTGAATTGTGTCTCACCAATAAATATTCCGATTATTCGCACAATCAAAGTCCATCTCATGCCAACTAGCTCCATCTTACTGATTTCCTCAAGATAGATACCAGTGGGATGTTTGAAGTTCTTGTTAGAAGTTGTTGGTTTTACATCTTTAGCTATGTCTGTGTTGCTTATTTATTGCGACCAAGAATTATCTTCTTAATTTGGTGACTCGCAAACTTTGGTGATTGTTCATTTATATAGATATTCTGGTTGCACTGCAATACGAACCAAGCCATCTGAGCTAGTATGGATCTCCTGCATCTCTCCAATTTCGAGCGCGCATAGGTGACACTATTTTTTCCTTCAACAGAACGACATCTCCTACAGGGCTGAAGTTTCCGCCATTTTGGGCGTTGTTGCAACTGCTGCAGATAGTCCCTTGATCATCTTTTTCAAAAATCGTCTGCAATCTTTTGTACTAGATACCAGTGTGGCCTTAGTGAGTAAATATTTTCATTACTCTCAGGAACTAGATTCATTGACCACCTATTAGAAAATGAGCAGAGGTTAAGAACTCCAAATTTTCCGGATTGACATACAAGACCGTCAATGATCGAGAGTTTAAACATGCTTCTATTTGAGCCGTCATTGTTGTTGCTTCTTCAAATATCAGTGCGGTCTCCTCCATGACATTTTTCATGTGAGTTTTCAGTTACTTTACCACTGCCTCCCACATTCCACCAACATGTGGTGCAGCGGGAGGTATACAGTACCAAGGTTGTTTTATCTTGTTGTAGAAACCTTGCCATTTCTGATTCTAGAGTTGCAATCTTCTTGCTCTGTTGCTCCAATACTCGATTGGCACCAACAAAATTAGTTCCATTGTCCGAATTTATGTCTGTACACGGCCCCCTGCGTGACGACATTAGTTGGCTGATCGTTGTTTGTTTAAATCTGAAACATGTAACACATTTCTGTATAATGTGCCAGATTTCTGCTATTAATGATCCAGAATTCCATTGTGGTTGAGGTAAATTATCTCTAATCTGAGATACTCGATTGGCTACAAAGATTTCTAACTTTGCGGCATCAGCTCTTATCGAGCCCTAAACTATGGTGAAGTCCGTCTAATCGAACATCTCTACATCTTGGTAGTTCTTGGTGTTCTTGACATACACTAGAAGCCTGAATAACAGATGCGCTGCATTTAGTTTCAGCCTTGGATTGTCAGTTTTCTTTTGATTGAGGCAACTCTGGGTTTTGCTTTCAACAAACTTGTTATAATTTGCTCGAATGTATTCGTGGATCTTAAATAAACCCCTGCTGCAGGGGCTTGTTGTGAAAATGTAAAGCATCAGCAAATCCGTTCAAATCCAATTTTTGCGTTGACATTGTTTTAACCCATCTTGGTAGGTACTTTTATTCTGATGAATTCCCCTAATTGGGTCTTACATTTTTTTCAGTTTTGCTCTATATATAGCTTCTGGCAGCTTATCATCCCACTGAGCTCCCCAAGTCTCAGTGATAGCCAGCCGACCGGATCAAATAATTTTGAAGAGTCGGACAAGATTAAACGTTTCGTTGGTTCCTGCTTTGAAAGATTCAGCCTGGTTATGTCAAATTCAAAAGTGCCATCTTCAGGATTATAGACAATTCCTAGTGTTTTTTGCTTGTATAGGTACGGTTTTGATTCAAAATCACTTCATTAAAAAATGCGTTATAAATCTGACCTTTGAGGTATTATGACAGGGTGTCATTTTTGTAAAGTGGTGCGAAATTGCCTATGTAGTCCAGGCCCTGAATACATATTGTCAGTTTAGGCGATTAATTGTAGAAACCGTACATGGCGAAAATTCATAATTAATGATAACACGATTTAATTGTTTGTTATTTTCACAAACTTTTAATTTTATTTTTGTTTTTACATAAAAATGGAGGTTATATACGAAAGCGCTCGTCATAAAGACATCATCAGATAGACTAAATAAAATTAAATAAAAACACAGTTAAATAAATTAATACGTCAGATACAGTCTTTAACAAAATTATTTGTGCATTTATGAACAGTGAATACGTAAATGTTAGAGCGCTGTTGTGCGAACGAATATTATTACAAAATTAACGGTTAAGTCCGATTGAGTCGATCGGTTACGCCAATTATTTCACTTTGCCATTACGGTTGCCAATGCGTGAACTTTATATCTGGTGGATTCTCAACTATTTTAGCTAATCCATCCATCGTTGGATGGATTAGTTAAAATATTTGCCATCGTTGTGAGAAACAGCAACTCTGCTTCGTCTTGCTTCAACAGTTTCTTGTTTATTTCTTCGAAATTACTGTGAAAAGTTTCTCTAATTTGGTGAACTCCCCCATATATCTTTATGTTCCTTTTCTGGTTGAACACCGTCAACATGGTTGAATAAGACTTCGAAGTTCAGAATTCTAATATCGTTATTTGACTTCCAGCACAAAAACGTTTGTAATCTTATATGGAGGTCCTAAAATACAAAAAAAAACACCATCTTGGATTTTTCTTCGTAGAAAGTAGTGTGCTCTAGTGATGAATAGCAGAAGTATATTACTAATTTATGGTAGGTTCTAAAACAACATCTTGGTGCGAATCTTTGTTGAACTCTACCGGAGAATAACCAATTTTACAATTGCATTGTTATTTTAGTACTGTAATTGTCGTTAGTTTGAATTATCTTTTCCATGGTATGATGGTAATCTAGATTAGGAACATCTAGAAAAGTTTCATGCAAAAATGAAAGAAGTTATTGTACTAAAGTT
Source organism: Tipula helvola (assembly GCA_963556165.1). Taxonomy (NCBI): domain Eukaryota; kingdom Metazoa; phylum Arthropoda; class Insecta; order Diptera; family Tipulidae; genus Tipula; species Tipula helvola. The sequence continues at coordinate 91,205,792 of OY744482.1, forward strand.
ATTGTACTTTCGCTAGTCCGAATACAAAAACGTTTGTTTGCTTTCTTTTTCTATATGAAGTTTTGTTAGAAACATCAATAATAAAATTGAGATAAATTAACTTTCGTGTCAACACGAAAATAAAACCACTTTTACCAACACGTTCAACCCCTGGTGTGTATGAATTTAATCAAGAGTTTTTCATCAAAGACGGATACACATTAAATATAGAAACGATATCATAATGAAAATTCCATTTAACTTTATTAGAAAAAAAACTTCATTCAGTTGCAAAAAATCAAATACATATACACCCAGGTGTGTTGTGTTGACAGGAAGGTTAAATAAAAAATACCACGAAAGTTTAAAGCAACAATAATAATTTATAATTGATTAATACATGTATTTTGAAAAGAGAATAATCCGCAACCCTTTAAAACAGCTAATTTTGACTAATTTCTAGCTGGTTTGCCTACTAAACTTATTATTAAACTTATATTTTTCGATGTAACTTACCAACGTTCGCTTTATATTTGTAAAAATATTCTCTCTCTCTCTCCAGCTTTAATATTGTTACGGTGACACCTATGATAGAATAGAATAATTAATTGATGAGCGCATAGTTCTACTGCACGATATTAGAAATTAATAAGATATGCTCACGCGCATGTTGTCGTCATCGAGTGACAAAAACATAATCATTCTCTGAATCAAAAAATAAACGCAGTAGGCCATGTTCAAATGAAAACGCCGTACTAAAATGTATTAAGTTGTCACGGGATGACGAAATGCGCAAAATAAAACCAATTTTGAAAAGCAATTGAGCATATCTTTATATTGCTATATCGTGGTTCTACTGTACTAAAACTAAAATGGAATTTTCCATGATAAAACGGTTCGAATGTTTCTAAACTGTCCTTACCGGGACAATCGTGAAATTTCGAGAAGTTTTGGATTGAGTATTTAATGCCGGGTTTCCACCAAACGAACAAAACAAAAAACACAAACAAAAACTGTTTTTCTCAACAAAAAATGAAAGGTTTTGTAAAAAGTAAACAGTTTTTAAAACTTTTTGGTCGGAGAACAGTATTTTTAGCAAACAAACATTTTCCCATGTCGAGTCGGTAAGATCAAAGGAAAAGAAGTTTGTTTTCGTTTTTTACTCTGTGAGTCTGTTCTGTTGAAACACGTTTTTTTCAGTTTTGTTTTGTGCAAATTTGGTTAAACATTTTTAGTGCGTTTTTTTATTCGCTATCCGGAGCTGCTATCGAGAGCCGTCATATGAAAATAGCTCCGGATAGCAGCTCCATATAAATAGGTAGAGCTAAAAATTTTTTTGTTCATGTTTTCACTTATCAATTGAATTAAAAATTATATTTTGACGTTAAATAAATGTAATTTACCAATAAATAGCACATCAAATTTAAATTTGGGTGTAGAAAATTGACTGCTCCGCATAGCAGCTATCGGGAGCGAATAAAAAAACGCAGCTTTTATCAACTTTATTGTGATATTTGAAGATTGTCATCATTTAAAAGTAAGTACCGTTTTTTTATTTTTTAGCGTTAAAATATTTATTTAACTATAACTAAATATTTCATAATAATTAGTTAAAGTTTTTAGTTTATACTTTTATATAAATATCTTGCTATGAATAAAAGAGTTGACGGGATAATATATTATACCTATACATAATTTTAATTTAATTTTAGGCAATGAGTTCCAAAAAACAGTGGACTAAAATTGAGTGCAGCAGTCTTATTGAAATGTATCGGCAACATACTAACTTGTGGGACCCAACAAATACTGATTATAAAAATAAAAATAAACAACAAGATTCGCTGAAGGAAATTGGCAATTTCTTCGAAATTTCCACCTATGAAGTTGGTAGAAAAGTCAAAAATTTAATTAGTCAGTACAAACGCGAAAGAAGGAATTACAAAAGCATGAAAAAGTCTGGTGCTGGTCACTCCTTTGTTGCCAAGTGGTTTGGATAGGATGCCATAAGATTTCTAAATGATAAGAATAAACCGACGAAAGGGAGGAAAGGTGGTTTAAATTTGCACATGGAAGTAAGTTTTTAATTTCGAGGCACATTTAAAAACAAATATGTATTTTGTATTTTTATTTATATAAACGTAAAAGTTTAGTATAAGTAATATCCTATCCTCCTTCTAACACAATTCCCGTTTCTAAATCTTCCAAGTCAAAAGAACCTGGTGGACAGTATACATCTCATGATTCTGAATCTCTGCGTAAGAAGTTATGTAAACAGGTACATGCAAGAACTATTTTTTCTGCCTTTGCGGTTCTAAGAGTATAGGCTTACGCAGAATTCTAAATACGGAAGCTAAAATACCGAAGACATTGGCCTGGAAAAGGTTTCATTATATTTAATGATAACGGGAATGCGCCGTCCGCCACTAAAACGTACGGTACAGATTCTGTTCGTCCTGGTAGGGATAATTCTGGAGGCAAATTAAGCTTCAAACGTAGAAGTGCCTTTGCAAACGCGGTACTTTTGAAGACACCTCCGTCTGAAATTCGCCCTTGAGAACCAACGTGAATGTAAATAAATTTATAATTAGCATCTGCTACAGCAAAGAGCACAATGCTAAATGTTCCTTAATAATTAAAGAATTCACTGCCGCTGAACTTTGGAGATTGTATAACAACGTGTTTGCCGTTCATGCTCCCAAAGCACATAGGAAAATTCCACATAGTGTTGTAGTCACTTGCAATGTTTTTTCCATTCCTCTGGATTTGTGGGTGCCTAAAACATATTGCAAATATTAGTTATTTCTATCATTATTTACTATCAAAATATTTATAGTTTCATCATATTTTTTAACTTATTTTCAGGACAGTGACATGTCATCAGATGATAATTCTAATAACAGGCCAATTACAACTTACCATATGAAAGGCCAGACCACGAAAATAGTGAAAATCACTCAGAAAGGCCTTCGCCAACTAAAGAAGAGCCATTTTCTTTGAATCCCGTCCGTTCTTTTGCTATTCCCAAAGCGACAAGCAAACAAACAAAACAAAAGCCGGCTGCTACAAATATTCGTCAAGGGGCATTTGAAATGATGAAGTCGATCTATGATAGCCGGAAAACAAAACAAGACTCATCGCGCGATGAATACGAGGTTTTTGGTGAACTTGTGGGTCGGATAATACGACATTTAAAAACACATTATGCAAAAGCTACTGTACATCATTTAATCAACAATATATTGTACGACACAGATGTAGGAAAATATGATGTACCTACCATATAGCAACCCATTACAATCATCAAGTCTCGCGCCATCAACTCGAATGATGAAATTGTTTTTTGTGAGCAACAATTACTTAATAACGACTTAAACACTAGCGCCCGTAAAGAAGAAGTGGTCCATCAGATTTTAGAGGAACCTTTGGTGTGGGATGTAGCTACGTCTTTTGGCCTGAACTCCGAAAATGACTAACAAGGATAGCTTTGTATAATTTTATTTTGATAATAAATAATTAGATATTGTACATTGAAAACCTTTATGTAGTTTACCCACTTTTGCTAAATATAATTGACTGATCCTATTGATAGCAATTAAATTAACCCCTTAACGCATATTAAAACCGGCAAAAAAAAATATTTTTTTTTATTATTGAAAATGTTTATTTGCACCTATTTTAACACAATAACGATTTTGTTTAATTTTCCTTCTTTTAAATTCAAATTGTTTGTAACAGAAAAGAAAAATAACTAAAGAACAACAACAACGATTTTCCTTTGTTCTTCTTATACCGTTACTACCTCGGTGCATTGCATCATTTGCACGTTGTACTGTATAAAATTTTAAAGCTAAGAGATAATGTCGTTCACAAATACATACACGCATAACACTAAGTAGTTGTGGAGTGGCGCAGTAAAACAATAAAAGTTAATTTAAATTTTATTTTGCCTAAAGAAAAAACAAAATCTGCGAGAATTCTCTTTTGACTACAGAGAGAATTTTCGAAGGTTTTGGAAAAACCCAAAATCATTGTTGAGATGTCGGTAATGAAATTACATCATGCAGTCATTTTTCTGCTTTTTCATATTATCGTTTATGATGAAACATGTAGCCATAAATATGTATCTTATCGATATCATACACCATAAAAAATCATAAATCATAAAAATCGAAATTGATGAGTTGATGAGATAAAAAGCCATAAACACAGCCGTAAAGTACAATTGATCACAATATTTTAATTACAAAAACAAATGTAATTTAAACTATTTTTAGTTTAAAATTTAATTGAACGAGTTAACTCGTTCCTATGCATTTCTGCAAGTAACATCCGAACGAGTTAACTCGTTCCTGTGCGTTAAGTGGTTAATAATATATAATTAATTGGTCTTACTTTAATATAATGTTGGAGAACGTCATATATGGCTTCACATACTTCCGGTATGATCCTTGATACAGAAGAAGTTGAAACTTTGAATAAATATTTTAATGATTGAAAACTGTCTCCTGTGGCCAAGTATCTCAAAGTTAATGCCAGACGATTCTTCACAGAAATTGCATCCCGGTAATTTGTATTTTTCTTGGCGATTTTTGGTCCCAGCATATTAATCAACAATTCGAAATCGGTACTTGACATTCACATAGTAATTCTACTGTGCCGTAATTCACTCTTCGTTTTAATAAAGAACTAACCCAATATCTAGGTTTGCGTTTTCTTTGGGTCTCATTAATCAAAAAAAGTCCACAATTAATAATGAATGTCTCGTCGTCATCAGACATTTTTGCAAACTTGAACATATATACGGATACACAGAACAAACACTCAAAAAATAGAACAAACAAATCTTATGGAACAGTTTGTTTTGAAAAAAAAAACTGTTTGTAAAAAAACAACATGTTTTTGTTCCGCTTTCTGAAAACAGAACTGTTTTAAAAACTGTTCGTTGGGTGGAAACCCGGCATAAGCAGTGAACGAATTCAAATTAGAACATTAGTTTTTGGTAAACGATAAAGTGAAGATTAAAAAGGAAATTAAAAAGTGATTTAAAAAGTGTTTTAGTATGAAATAAAAGTTATAACTGCGACACTAATTCGATCAAAGGGCTCAAGCGACACAAATTCTGAAATTACGTTTTTAATTGTTTATTTTTCTCCGCTCTGTTCTCTTTCGATAACTGTAAACAGAAAAAATATATACAAATTGGTTTCGTTGTTTTTACCATTTTTCTATAGGGCGAACGGTACAAGTTTGTGGTTTCGCTACATTTTTTCCAATGCAAGTGACTCAACTCAAAGAATCTAAAAAATTTGAAAATAAATATTTTCTTTTTAAATCTTAATTGTGGTTAGTTTTAGTAAAAATAGTGTTTCAAAATGCTTCTTTATGACGTTAAATATTTTGAAAACATATTTGCTGATCCTGTTTTGTTGTAAATATACCCTTCACAGTATTTCGCTTCTGGTTCACAATTTACGTTTTGTCGCTTAGGCCCTTTTATTAAATTAGCGTCGGTGAACAGTGGAATTGTGCAAAATGTATAATAACACGTCGCGGACCGGGACATGACTGCTACAGCATTCATGAAGTTAATGTGGTGTAACATTCAAAAGAATACACCTATTACGTTTTGCACTCTTTCGTATTTTAAAAAAATATGTTTTTCTTTACACAACGTTCGTTTTGAATTAACAAAGCCATATAAATATGGATTTCTCCGTCTTTTAGTAGAACCCGACCCTTTCTTGAATTTAATAAAGATGTTGATGTTAAAATAAATTTGAACGATAATTCGACGATTCGCGACATTTTTAACCGATTACAGACCAAAACAGTCAAGACTGCTAGAGCAGTCATTTATAAAATAAGAAGGAAAGAAACTGTGCAAATGAATGCTATAGCAGTCATACCAATTTTCTTTCAAACTACTATTAATCCTATTCCTTTGTGATAAATCGAAGTGTTGTGTTTTATTCGCAATCCATACGAACTTTGATTGAAGAGGGTAAAAACGTAACAATATTTTACTTACACACTTATTGGGTCGATGACATGATATAAAAAATATCCGGATATTTTTTGTGCTAAAAACGAGTTGTTTTGAAAACTGAAAATTATTTCTTTTATCGGCGAATAAATTTATGTGATATGAGAAATATAAATTAAAATAATATAAAAATACATCGATTTGAACAATTGAACATTGATATCAATAAAAACATAATTAAATAATAACAAGAAAATATAATGTTGAAATACTAAATTATGTCAAGTACAAAAGTTGTGTTTTTATATATTTTATTTTAAAATTTAACCTTGATTAATTGCCTTGATTTAAAATTTCATCATCAAATTTTTTGTATAAGGTAATAAAAAAAAATTGTTTTTTATGTACAAAATTCATTTTTTATGTACAAATTATGGAAATTTAACAAATTTTGTAGTTCGTTAATTTCACACGTTAGATCGGCGCTGCAGATATTGAATTCATACATGAAGTTATATATAAGTTAGCGACTGGCGGCCCATTTTAATTATTTAGTCAAAGCATCAACGACATGCGACGTCTGCAAAAATGTTGAAACACAACATAGGAAAACCAACAAAGGCAAAAAGAGAAAAAATAATCTGTTAAAAAAAGTCAATTTAAATCCGAGAAACAAACCCAAAAATCGTCGTCTGTTTTTTTTTGCAGATGTTGAGTTTCATCGTTTCTCTGTAAGATCATCGTTGCGTGAATAAATAACTACAATAAGGTTAAATAAACAAGAATACCAATCATTTGTATTGGTTTATGACATTTCTTGTTTAAATTTATTTTTTATCTGTAAAGAAAGCGAATTTTTGATTTGGCATCTGCATCTGCAAAAATCTTTGAATGTAATTCAGTCTTAAAGGAATTTTTTTGTTTTGTTTTCTTCCGTTGTTTGCAGTCAGTAAAATTTTCATAATAGCTAAGTAGTGGTTTTTCAATCGACGACTGCAAGTATTCATTGACGATTGGAGCATCACGGATTCCACCGTTTCATTTTTAAACTGAGCTACCTGATAATGTGACGTTCGAAATTATTGTAAACAATTCCAATTTTGAACTGTAAATACAATTTTTACTTACCAGATTGCTAATAAATGTAAATAATTCCAATTTTGGACTATAATAGTTATTTACGTCACAAGGGCGGTAAATGAGTTGTTACAGTACGAGTTCGACGTTTATTTTGAACGAGTGCTGTAACGATCATTTAACGTACGTGTAACGTACAACGTTTTATTTCATACTGTATGGGACATTAATTCGATTTTTTTCATTTAAAATTAAATTTTAAAGTAAAAACATGAGTTTGAAATTTAGAGAAAATCAATCCAAATGATTTTCAAATTATCAAGTTACCCTAGTTATTTTTTTGTTTTGTTTGGTTTTACAGTCTACTCTACTGTAATAGCTCGTTTTCCGGACACTTTTGTTCTCTGACGTAATGATTCATTTCCCGGACTGAAATCAATCACGTAAACATTGATTTTCGGTATAGTATGAAATAAAAACAATTTTTAATTATCGCATTGCTAAATTTTCTTTTTTTTCTTCTTCGCAAGTGTTCTACCTAATTTTTCATGAGCAGCTACAAGCATTTACGTTAACATTATCCGCTAGGTGATATTTGATAATAATAATTTACAACAATATAAACCACAATTGCATTATTTTTTTGTATTATGCGAATTAAAAATTTAGAGGTTATGTTTTGCTCATGTCATATTGTTTGTGTGTTCCAATCGAACATTTAGCCGAGACATATTTTCCGCACTTTTAAGTACTAGTGGTGGTTGATTGGAAAGCTATTAATGTAATATGTACATGCATTAATCTCATGTTTTACTGCAGTGTGAAGTTATTTAATCTTTTTTATTTTAATTATAGCTTCTTTACTAGGAACCTATAAGTTCAACTTATTTTACATTTGAATAGTAAGTATAACAACGTTTATAATGTAAATAAAACGATTATATTAACGCATTTTGTTTGCATTAAATTAATTATTTCACTGATTGGTATCACAATATACATATAAATGAGTTATAGCAATTAAGTTTATTACTCATTAAATTACGTTTTTATTGAATTTTTGTTCTATTATTTTGAAATAAATTTAATTTTGTTGTTTTTGTTCTATTTATTCTGAACAAAACTGCTGCTGCGTAGAACACAGTACTAAAAGAAATGGAATGGGTTCTAGGTTAGGTTAGGTTTGGTGGTGGTCCACTACTAGGACCACGCATAGACGCAAAAAGGTCCTTAATCATACCACAATTTAAAAATTTATCCTCCAACTCATTGAAACCATTTTGAGCTTGATACGAAGCGCTGGATACCCCTGATGTCCATCATGCTAAGGTCCTTCAGGTCATTGAAGAGGGGTGCTCCTAGAAACTTTAGTCCGTTTCGTGCCAGACGAGGACAGGTGCAAAGAAGATGAAGTACTGTCTCTTCCTCCTCTTCGTCCTCGCAACTACGACATTAGTCATGTGAGAAGAAACCAAGTCTACTCGCATGCCTGCCTATGAGACAGTGCCCCGTAAGCACTCCAACAACCACACTGATCTGACTCCGCTGAAGTGAGATCAGCTGTTAGGATCTCGTCAAGTCCAACTTTGGCCAGGCCTGCCTAGTTGTTACGTATGAGGTGCTACTTGACCATCTGTCATTCGTCAACTTACTATAGCTTCCTCCTGAAGCAGCAGTTTACATACCGCAAGAGGCATTTCAATATCCTTTCTGCTTTTTGAAATGTGGTCTGTTGTACCACGTCAAGCCAGTTCATCTGCTTTTATATTCCCTGTACTAATGAAATGTCCTGGCACCCATATAATATGAATGTTGAACTGATCTGTCATCTGTCTGAGGTGAGATTGAAGCGCTTTAATGGCAGCCTGACTGTCCGTATATATGCGAATATCACGAATCGATATTACATTATACCTCAACCAGTCTATGACTTCCTTTATCGCAGTTACTTCAGCTTGAAAAATGCTACAGAATTCGGGGAGACAGAGGGAGAGGTTTAACATAAGTTCCTCGCAGAACACCCCAGCCCCGACTTTTCCATCCCAAACTTTTCCTGGTTCCAAAACTGCATCCATCATCCAGTCCTCTCTGGATGGGATCCTAGTCCGGAACATTGTGTCGAAAGATAGTGACGGCGCAGTATATTCGGTGGTCTTGGGAATCTCTGTGTTACGCAGTATAGCTGAGTGCCCTGTATTATGCAGGTCCACATTAAGTATGGCAGTACAAGCTGTCCACTGTTTTCCTAAGATATCTTCTGGATGTGCTCCTCAGTGCACCACTGAACCACAGAGATATTGTTCTCTGGACTTTCGTTATCAGCTTTTGGTTGATAGTTTTGTCCAGAGCAGGCCACCAGACTGTTACCCCATACAAAATAATGGGTCTGACTACTATGGTATAAAACCAGTGAACCATGCGGGGCTCCAGCCCCCAACCTTTTTCAATGGCATTTTTGCAAGAGTGTAGCACTACCGTGGCTTTCTTTACCCTTTCAATAATGTTAGGTTTCCAATTTAATTTGCTGTCCAAAACGAGACCCAGAAACTTCGCTTCATCTATAAAAGTCAAGATGAAACTATTTAAAGTGGGAGGATTAATATGAGGAAGTTCATATTTCCTAGAGAAGAGAACTAATTCCGGCTTGTGTGAGTCCACATTCAACCCACAATCATTGGCCCATAATGAAAGAATGCCCAGGGCATTTTGAATAAGCTCACTAAGGGTACCTGCATATTTGCCACGGACACCAATATCAACATCAACAACATAGGCAACCACCTTGAAGCCATTATCCTCCAGTCTCAGCAACAGGTCATTTATGACCAAGTTCCAAAGCAGAGGGGACAGTACGCCACGCGGAGGATTCCCCCACACTGGCATTTATGATCCTGCCTCTTAACATTTGATCTATCCAGTCCTTCAGTGATTCATTCACTCCCAGATTCGAAAGTGCCCGAGTTATAGTCCCTGGAAGCACATTGTTAAAGGCTCCCTCAATGTCCCAAAAGGTTACCATTGCATAGTCTCCATACTCGAAAGATTTTTCAATAAAGTATATAAGAGAGTGAAGAGGGGTCTCTACAGATCTCCCCTTACAATAAGCATGTTGAGATTTAGATAGCTTATCCGGCACAATCGTGCCTCTAATATGAGCTTCTATTTGCCTTTTCAGTGTTTTAAAAAGAAAGGAAGACAAACTAATCGGTCTAAGGTCTTTAGGATTGCAGTGTGAGCGTTTCCCGCCTTAGGTATGAAAACAATCTTCGCTTCTGTCCATTTACTAGGAATGTGACATAGTTCTAGGTTTCCTTTGAAAATTACCTCTAATTGTGAAATGGTTAGATCAGTAGTTTGTTGAATATCCGCAGGGATAATACCATCAGGTCCAGGCGACTTATATGGTTTAAAACTGTTTATAGCCCACAGGATCTTTCTTCTGCTAATAATCTGGCCTACGAGGCTACTTGCCTTATCAGCTAGTGCAGATTCGGAACAGCCAGAAAGTGAGTCTCCAGTAGAAGTTCTAACGATTCCGCATTATTTGTGGTCCATGTTCCATCCGGCCTTTGAAGAAAACTTGGGATGGAGGGGCCAGTCGATAATACTTTGCGCAGCCTGGACATCTCCGAAGACTCCTGAATTTTGCCACCATATAATCTCCAAGATCTGTTCTTGGCACAACTTAGTTGGTATTTGCAAATTTTGAGGACTTTCTTATAGGAGTCCCAGTCTAAGAGAACTAGAGCCCAGTATCGCTTCATTAAAAGCGCTGGACAGCTGGTCCACTAAGCCATCAAGTTCTTGCGTAATTTTTGGAGGTTTAGGCATAGGCACTGTTAGTGAATTATTCAGAATTGTTCTAAAGATATGCCAGTCAGTTTTCCTCCTGTTCCTGTAGATCGGACTTTTTGGAGAAGCCAAGTCCATTTCGAATTGAAGATAACAGTGATCAGAAAAGGAATGGTCTTCCGGCACTTTCCAGTTAGACTAAGCGTCAAGAGTTTGAGACTAGGGTAATATCTAATAACTCCTGTCTATTTCTAGTTATAAAAGTCGGCTTGTTCCCTATGTTACATATATGAAGGTTAGTACTTAAAATGTAATCAATGAGTAACTCACCTCGTTCGTTAGTGTCCGTACTTTCCCAGATTGTGTGATGAGAGTTTGCATCACTCCCCAGGATGACTCCAACCTGAGAATGACTGGTGGAATGTTCACTTCATCGTAAGCTAGGTAAGCTGATATTAGCCAGAGGTTCTTTTTATCAACCTGCTTCTGCTGACCGCTGCTACATCTCCATTTCTGAAATTTGATAGCAGAAAACAACTTATATCATTTTTAATGAGAACATACGACCGAACCCTACCTTCGTTTTTTACGTGCATTAATCTGTAATAGGGCGTCTTGAGCCCAAGTATCCGGTCTTCAGTGACCCACGGCTCCTGGATCAGGACGAAATCTGTCCCTTCTTTCCCAATTTTTAATTGAGAGAGCAGCTGAGGCTGCCTTAGAGTGGTGAAGGTTTACCTGCAGAAATGTCAATGTCATCTCTACAGCTTCTTCTCCACAACAGTAATGTCAGAGTCCCTGATGAGAAGTCTTCTGAGAGCCTCATTGCAGATCCCATGGACATTGACCTCTCCGTGTCCGTGGAGATAGTTCCCGCTTGACTGTCCACAACTTCCGCGCGCCCAGAAAGGCTGTTATGCACCGTGACAGTGTCTGAAGCTGACTGCGGAGCCTCCGGCTTGTCCGCGTCCTTCTTGTATACCTTGAGTGTGACTGCACTGAAACCATAGTTGATTAAACCGTTGGTTTTTTTCAGTGCAGTCAGTGACTCCCTGTTTAAAGTAATGACAACTGACCTATAGTCAGCCTTTGTCTTTTCGAGCTTGACAACTTTCCAGTTGTGCGTTGGCAAATCCGAGTAGCCAACCTGCAACGACTGGAGTACCACCTTCGGATCACTAGGCTCCGAAGTTATGTATATCCTAGCTCTTGGTCTGCAGAGTATTTCCTCCCTATCAATAACAGCAAGGCTGGCTCCGGGCCATATCTCGCCAAGTCCCTCCACTGGCTTCTTATAAAGTAGCAGTGACCTCTGATCCCTGTGCCAGCCCCCATCCCGTCAAGTCGGAGCAGGTCCTGGATTCTCTGACAGGACTTTCAGATAGGTGGAGGCTAGGGCCCGTTCCACCTTCCTCCAATTGGCGGGCGTGATATTGCCGTCCTTTTGGGACTGGTCAATAACTGCCACGACCAGCTGATCCTTGAGTACCTCGCTAAAAGGCCTCGTGCAGGCAGCGTGGAGCTTCGCTTTCTTGGCGATCTTCGGACTTTCCTCTTGTGATCGTGCTCTTTTAGGCTGTGAGCCAGCTGAACAGCCTTCCGATTTTTGTTCGATGACTTTCTCCGCCCTATATTCCGGCGAGATGTTATATACTTTGACTAGGGTCCTTCAAGCCTTTCTCCTAGCATTATACGACGGTCTTGAGGATCCAGCCTCCTTCGTGCTTTGGTTCCACTTTGTTGACCCAGGTTTGGTGACCCGAGTGGAGGGACCAGCTTCGCTTGAGCTTATGTCCCGCGGTTTAGTTGTAGACTTGGAGACAGGCCTGCAGAGCCGATTCCCCTTTTCTAGATTTGCCGGTTTTCTAAGAGAGCCGGACTCTTTTGTTTGTTGTTGTGTTTGGGTTTTATCTGGTTCATCCATATTAGGTCCCACGAGTAGCGGAGAAACGAGTGTCCATCTCTGCAGAGATCCGCAATACACAGATAAGGCTACTTAATCCGGAGGGCGCCAGGTGTTCGAATCCACCGTTAGCGACTGAGCTAGTTTTTAAGCTGGGCCTCCAGTCTGGCCGGTTATGGGCACGGTACGAATCACACCTTAACCCAGCCCAGCGATTTGTTTAAGGTTGATTCCTTTAGCGCCGTGTTTTGGCCTAGAAGCCGAAAAATCAGCAATCCAGTTACCAATAGTCCCCGCGTGGAGGTAACATGAGCACTTGCGCAAGCTGCAAGTTACGGAGCTGACAGCAAGTGTCAACTTGAATCCCCCGACCAACTTCGCCAAGATGGCGGATTTTTTGGGTTTTGGGACCTCCATATAAGATCACATATGTTTTTGTGCTGGAAGTCACATAGGTTCTCTACTACTCTGTAATAATACTATAGATTGATTAATTGATATCAACATATTTTGCATTCCTTGTATAAGTTGCAAAGGTTGAAAATGTTTACCATATATAGTGAATATTTTTGAATGGAAATTCCAGCGTATAGTACGGCGCACTAATTAATGCAAACTAAGATGAATTTGAATACATAATTAAATGCGTCATAACTTGTTTGATATCATTTTGTCGACACAAGTTAATTTGCTATTTACCCTGAGGACATAAAAAAAATAATATAATATAATGGGTGAAGTAAATAAAAAAAGTAATTGCTTTTACATAAATTCTTGCAAAAAAAAAATTTTATTAGTACCTAGACAAATTTAATTGATTTTTTTTACTTCTAAGAATTGTATTACTTTGACTTTCAAATGATTTTATATCCAAAATGTAAATACTTGAAAACATTGATTAGTTTTAGTTATCAAGTAAAAATCTTGAAAAATTTAAGTAAAAGCATTTACTTTTTTTTCACTCAAACAAGTTTACGGATCTTTATTTAAGATCTAAGTTTGTCTTTTATAATTAAGAATTAAGCCGCAGCCGAGCCGAAACGTCTAGCGTTTATAAAACGGAATGTTTATGTCGATCTATCAAACGCCTGATCGCCATTAACGTACATTATTTACCAAGTAGCAAGTACTTACATTTTTTTTTTAGAGGAATTTTATCAAGAATTAGACAAGTGAGTTGACTATTTAATTATTTACATAAGACAAGATCGTTGCTCTAATCTCTTTGTAAACTTTACTGCGCGCAGAGTTAATAATTTATTGTAATTTATGATTCAGATTTAAATTTTGAGTTTTGCTGAATAATGACGTATGGTTAACAAACTAGTAAATGTGGTTAATCGAACAGATAACTCGTTTAAATTTTGTATCAAAATAAAACCTCATGAAATCAAGCATGGTTTATGTGCTCTATAAATTCTCTGTAAATTCAAAACAAAACAAAAAAAAAACACTTCTTATCTCAACAATCTTGAAAAGTAAAACTTGAATTCTTTGTAAATTAAAAAAAAAAAATAAAAAGCTCAGTCAGTTCTTTGCTAGTGCGCGGACAAGGAAGACATAAATCGTAGCAAAGTTTTATAATTAAAAGTGCTGGTGTCATAATTTAAGAAGTGCTTCCGGAACAATGGATACTCCATTGCAATCACTCCGCGAAAGTAGATTATATTTTGGCATAATCGATTATGTTTTTTTTGGCGGGATACTTGCCGTCTCCGTTGTTATTGGGATATATTTTGGATTTATATCGAAACGAAAACAAGACAATACCGATGAATATTTAATGGGCAGTAAAACCATGAGTATTATTCCGGTTGCATTGTCACTAACGGCAACGTAAGTATATAAAAAAAAAAAAAATTGTATAAAACCCCGACCTTTGGCTCTATATACTATATTATGTGTGTTATGCTCAAAACATTGACATCGTATTTGTTTTTACTTTCAAAATCGTTTCGAGATGAACAACATTCATGAATGAATTAATAATTTTTAAAACAGATTCTTATACGTATATAAGTTTGTGTGTTGCCTCTTGTATCAAATAGATCATTTCCTAATTAGATGCGAGATTATTTTTTATGCTTTGTTTGGTTTGGCAGATCCATACATATTACATATATACATACATATATATATATACATATATATTATTGCTATCAAGTTTACAATATTTAAATTGATTTAAGAAAACTTTTAAATTTACAATTTTCAGCCATATATCAGCTATTACAATATTGGGGGTTCCGTCCGAAATGTTTCGCTACGGCATACAATATTGGGCCGCTTCAATATCTGGCGTAATTGTAATGTTGACCATTGCATTTTTATATTTACCCGTGTTTTATGAACTTCAAGCGACTACAATGTTTACATATCTAGATCGAAGATTTGATCGTAGTTCACGCTCATTGGCAAGTGGAATGTATTCATTTGCAACGTTTATGTCATTGCCCGTATTAGTATATGCACCGGCGATTGCATTTAGCCAAGTGACTGGAGTAAATTTGCATGTAATTACACCGGTGATGTCAGTGGTTTGTATATTTTATACAACATTTGGTGGCCTTCGAGCAGTAGTTTGGACAGACACACTTCAATTTATTTCCCTGCTTGGTGGTGTAATAGTTGTAATGGTTTTGGGTACATACGCGGTTGGAGGAGTAGAAAAGTTATTCGAACTCAATGAACAAGGTGGACGTCTTATATGGTTCAAGTATGTATACATTTTGAAATTTGAGTAGATTTTTGTTTAATAGAAGTGAGCGCAATTATATATTTTCATCATTTCAGTATGGATCCGGATCCCACGAGTCGTTCTACATTTTGGGGTATAACTGTTGGAATGACATCATATTGGATTTCAATTATTGGCGTGACACCAGAATGTATGCAGAGGTATTTATCAGTTCCCACATATAAAGACTCACTTAAAGTAGTTTGGTGTTTTGGTGTGAGTCATATTTTCATGAAGTTGGCCGCAGTATACTGTGGCCTATTAATATATGCAAAATATTCAACTTGTGATCCCGTAACAATTGGAGTTGTCGAGAAACCAGATCAAATATTCCCATATTTTGTAATGGACGTGGCCAGACATATTCCCGGTCTACCAGGGATTTTTGTTGCTGGTGTATTTTCAGCTGCTTTATCTACGCTGTCTTCATCGCTTAATAGTTTATCGGGTGCAGTTTATGGTGATTTTATAAAACCAATGTTACCAAATGTGTCTGAGAAGACGGCAAGTAATATGATGAAGCTGATTGTTGTGACGTTGGGTATTCTTAGCATAGGATTGGTGTACGTTGTTGAGCAACTAGGAAATATATTTAGTCTTGCGATGACCATTGGTGGTGTAACAGCTGGTACAATACTTGGATTATTTACTTTGGGAATGGCATTCCCCAAGGCTAACAAAACAGTGCGTTTTAATGAAACTATTGAATGTAAAATAAATATTTTATATTTTCTTAATTTTCAGGGTGCTTTCTGGGGATCCATTTGCTCTTTGGTTGCTGTAATCATTCTGGCCGGTGGGGCACAATACTACATTGGAAGAAAAGAATTACAGTATGAAACACTACCGTTCCACACCGATACATGCGATGAAATTGGATTTACAGAATGGCACAACTCAACCAAATTCATTGGAACACCAAACTCTAATACTCACATTTATTTTGAAAATTTTGATAATTCAAAAGTGCCCTATATATTCAGACTGGGTTTCATGTATTATTCATTAATTGGGGCCTTAGTCGTTTTAATAATAGGCAATATTATCAGTATTATGACCGGTGGTCAAGAAACGGTCGATCAATCTCTATTATGGCCATGTATACGCACGAATCGAAAAAATAAGAAAAAAGTGGTCGATTGCGAGGAAATTGAAATAAAACACCTCAATGAGGTTGATGAGCACAATGAGCTGAAAGATATAAATAAGAATAGTGTAAATATAAAAGAATGAAAACATAAATTAAAGTCTTTCTAATTTATAATACGTTATGTGCGTAGTTGATACCGAAGATTTAAGACAAGCAAATATAAAATATGTACGTACACGAGTACAATAAAGAATTTAGATTACTAATATGATGTTGCATTATCTAATATGTATACGAGAACTAATTTTGATGACACAAAAAATCGCATAAATATTGTAGACCATTTATTGAGATCGTTATATTTATTTAGTAGTAACTGATAAGACTGATAAATGCGATATTTGAATTTATCAACCGCGATTATAATTAACTGTTATCAGCAATTATAAACCGATTATAATAAATTTTTAATGATCAAAATTTTGCAGGCCTATATTATATATACAATATTAAGTACGATAAACCGTCAAAAATATTGTGACGTTCATGACCAAATTAATACGCAGCATATATCGTCATTAAAGTTTAACACACAAATCAACATTTTTGATGTAACGTTAACAAAACACTAAATTATGGTATAAAAGTACAATGGATTTGATGAGTGATGTGAACAAGTGAAATAAAGTGTTATGAGTGAAATACAAGTGATAGTGTGTTGAAAAATATAGTTTGGGTACAGTTTTACAGATAAATAAATTTGATGGCGCGATGTTATCTACCAAACATGTTTTAAAGAAGAAATCGAAGGAATTTTTCTATGTAGGGCCAGCTAAAAAATCAGTTTGTTATAGAATGCTTGGTAATTTCAATTCGAAAACCTGTTAGAATACTAACAAAACCAAGTCAATATATTGTAAATATTCATTAAAGCATGGTTTCATGGAATACATTTTTAGTCACTGAAACCCATTTTTACTCATTGAAAAATGTTCACCAAGAAAAAATCACTGAATATAATCGCTGAAAGTATTTTAGAATTAAACATCTCAATTTTGCCAACAATCACTAAATGGGGCAAATGTATACACTTTGGTTTTCGATGCTAAACAATTCGGTTATGTTAATTTAATGCAACACTCAGAAAAAAATATCGAAGTGGTCTTATTTGGGCCAAGCTCTTAGGGTTAAGCTATACAACTTTGAGTGCCACCAAATAAGAAAATCTGGAAATTTATCAAGGAAATTATTAGAAATATTGGGAAAAACCAGAATTTAAAACGGGATGACATTTCGCTCTTCGCTCTTAATTTTTTTTAAGAGCGATAATAAAAAATATTAAAACACTATTCTTATGGAATGATATTGTAAAAAAGATATTGCTCTGACGAACACGAGGCGGTATTTTTATTATATGGCTCCTGTTCTTTCCCGCTATTGTGTCTGCAATATCATATTTTTTCTCTTTGTTATTTAGTTATACAGGGTGTTTGGCACATGGACCGACACAATTATTTGGGGGTTGGGTGGGTCATTAGCTAGTTTTCACCCAAAGAACCTACGTCCTAAGTATCACGGTAATTGAGATATGATTTTTTTCGTTTTTTATTTAAATTACCTGAAATCTCGCCTTTAAATCGTCATATATGTATGTATAAAAAATTTCACCTTCTAAATTCAATATAAAAAAATTGAGGTATGGCCAACACACGACTTGCTTTTACGAACAGCCAATTTTGAGAAACTTTTATAATGCAAATTCCTTTCAAACTTAAGATTGTTTTTACTTTTTCATGTTTTCTGTAAATTGTATATTTTTGAAATATTTGCAAAATAAATTTTCTGTTTCACGGAATCTGGGAGCTGGGATCCCAAAATTTGTGTAAAAAGTTTAAACATGCAGTTTGATTGGTTAAAGATCTGGACTACAAACTGACAGACATATATACCAACAGACACCACTTCGAAACCCAATTTTTCGAACTCATTATTTTATTACACACGTAAAAGAAATACAAGGTGATATTTATGAATTTAAATTTTTCTTTTAATTTTTTGGAATTTGTATTAGTGATTTTTTGTAAACCTTATACTTTTTAAGATATTTGCAAAATAAACTTTTGGCCCATGGAAGTGGCCACTTCCGGTTGACCGATTTGGCTTAAAATTCACTGGGACCTCCCAATTTATCAAAAAAGCTTAAATCTGAAGTTTCAGTTCGATTGGTTAAGCCATCTGGACTGTAGAGAGGACACAGACTGACAGACAGACATCATTTCGAAACTCACTTTCTCGGACTCAGGAGACCTCAAAACAGATAAATCTTCAATAATCTCAAGGTCGATAATTTTCATGATTATTATTTTGAACTTAGATTTATTTTAAAAAATGGAGGTGTGGCCAACACACGACTTTCTTTTACGAACAGCGAATTTTGAAAAACTTTTATAATTCAAATTTCCCGCAAACTTAATTAAGATTGTTTTTATTATTTCATGTTTCTGTAAATTGTATATTTTTGAAATATTTGCAAAATAAATTTTCTGTTTTACGGAATCTGGGAGCTGGGAACTGGGACCCTAAAATTTATGTAAAAAGTTTAAACATGAAGTTGCAGTTTGATTGCTTAAACCATTTGGACTACAAATTGACAGTCATATGTATATACCAACAGACACCACTTCAAAACTCAATTTTTTGAACTCATTAGTACACACGTAAAAGAAATAAAAGGTGATATTTATGAATTTAAATTTTTTGTTTTAATTTTTTGGAATTTGTATTAGTGATTTTTTGTAAATCTTATACTTTTTAAAATATGTGCAAAACACATTTTCGGGCCGAGAGTGGCCACTTCCGGTTGACCGATTTGGCAATTTAACATACATGTAGGCTAAATATTTTTATAACATACAGTACGTCACTGAAGTGTGCAAATTAATTATAATTAGCATAATTGGGCTAATACACACAATAATTAAAATGACAAATGCAAGAACTGCTGTAACTCCCTGTAAAAAAGTGTGGGGGGGGGGCAGGAGTTGCGAAATATTTTTGCAATTATAAAACGATATATATACTTAAGTATTACAAACCCTATTAAGTCGTTAAAAAAGTTAAGAAACATGAAAAAATGATCCACATTCAATTATGTAATATTTGCATTAAAAACCGGAAGTATGTCACTGTAGTGTGCAAATTAATTATAATTAGCATAATTAGGCTATATATACACATATATTTATGTGTTGGCAAAACAATATTTAATTTTTTTTTTATAAAATTTTTAAATTTTTTTTAAATTTTTTTTTTAATTTTTAATTTTAATTTTTTTTAATTTTTAATTTGTTTATTTTTATTTTTTTTTTATTTTTGGAAACATTTTGTATTAGTAATTTTTTGTAAACCTTATACTTTTTAAGATATTTGCAAAACAAATTTTCTGGCCCAAGGGAGTGGCCACTTCCGGTGGACCGATTTGAAGTAAAATTCACTGGGACCTCCCAATTTATCCAAAAAGCTTAAATCTGAAGTTTCAGTTCGATTGGTTAAGCCATCTGGGCTGTAGAGAGGACACAGACTGACAGACAGACGGACAGACAGACGGACAGACAGACGGACAGACAGACGGACAGACAGACGGACAGACAGACGGACTGACAGACAGACATCATTTCGAAACCCACTTTTTCGGACTCAGGGGACCTCAAAACAGATAAATCTTCAATAATCTCAAGGTCGAAAATTTTCATGATTACTATACTTTATTTTACTTACGTAAAAGAAAGTAAAAGTTGTCTAGTTTATACCCTTTCCAACGGGCTACAATGTTAGAGGAATTATTTTTAAAGTGGTCAAAATAAGAGATACAAGTTGTCAGGGTCAAGAAAATTATTTTTATGTTTATTACGTTTTTATTAAACATGAGTTATAATATTTGTTCAAACTGTTCTCCAATACTCCTGCATGTACGATACCTTTTCATTATCTCAACTGTTGTTATCCTAAGTCGCATTTCTGTTTTCATTCTTACAAATGCGGTTGTAATTCGTTTCATTAAAAATTCTCGTGTAGATACCTCTGTTGCATAAACTAATTCCTTTGCATGTTCCCAGACGTAGAAATCGAGGGCTGTCAGGTTTGGCGACCGTGCGGGACAAGAAATAGGCCCCCATCTCTAGGTAATCACGTACCGTTCGATGATAATATGCCGGACAGCCGTCATTTTGAAAGACGATCGGCATACCTTCTTCTAAAACTGATAATATAGTTTAGATAAATCGGATTGGTAGATGCTGGCCTATTTCTTGGCCCGCTGGTTTTTGGATATACATAATTCTGGAATATGGCCAATTACGATACAACTTGGCTACTTAACCAAGTGAATAAATTCGACAATAATTTTAAATTTAAGTGGACGGGTAATACTGTTAAGTAATTTAAATAAAAAACGCAAATTATTTCTACGATGAATTTTGTTTATTCTTCATTATTCAACCGCTTACCGTAGTCAATTTATAACAACGGTCGAAAAAACAAAACCAGTCAAAAAAAATATCATTTTTTATTTTACTCTCCTCAACAAACCAATCGGTGGAAAGGAATTAAAAGAGAAAATATAATAATAAAGTATGAAATAATACAAAGATTGTTTCCTTTACAAATATTGGTAACAACTATGAAATTTATTATTTTCTTTTATAATTTAAACATACATACCTCCTTCTTTGAAGTATTTAATACTCCAAACCAAGGTTTAAACAGTAATATAGGGCCGACCATGAGACAGTCGTTTAACGAGATGCCGGTTGAACTTTTCGACGAAGCGTTGAAAACGACGCGATGTCTTGACGTACTATTGCTCTCTCGGACAACTGAATGATGCGGCGTGAAATAAAATTCGCCCTTCGATAACATGGATGTTCCGGAATCTGAAAATTCCTCCAAATGATTCAAGTCCCTGTACTCATTCATAAATTGAACGTACTGAACTCGAACTACACCGTTTCCATTTAAACGTTTTTCTAATGTATAGAATTGTTGCAACGCATTAGCTGAGGAATCAACTACGTTTTCAATGTCGTTTTTGACTGGTAAAGTCACAACATATCTACCATTTTCATCTTTTCGAATGTTTTTAACATAATGTTGCTCGTAGAATTTTTCTTCCAGCGACAATTCATTTGGAGAGTCAATGTTTCCAATCATTCAAAATTTCTGCATTTTGTCGTTCAACTATCCTGAAACGACACGTGGTATGACAATAATTGATCATCCGATTGATTTAATTGAAGATTATCAGAAACTCTGCCCCTTACCACGTAACCAAATTCAGAATTTTGAAGTATTATACCACTAATAACACCGTTTTTTGGGGGACTTCATCGGCAGGCTGAATGTGCTCGGGAATCATTGTTTCGTCTATCTTGACGGAACGGTGCGGTATTAAACCGGAAATTTTATTCTTAACCAAACTTATAATCTAAAAATTGAGATTCGATAAAAATGGTTAGCTTTTTTTTAATTGTTGTAATATCATTGTTAATGTTAGAGATCCTAATTTTCGGTTATAAAATTTGCTTGGGACCCACTATCCAAAACCGAGCGACATGGAACTCGAATTCCTTTCACGTTTTGAACTCATATAGCACTTGTTTCATGAACGAGTTATAAATTAGAATTAAATTCAAAAAATGACGATGTCAAAACACATGCATCCGAAGTTTGTGGTGATCTCAATTCAAAGTTTGAACATAACTTTGTTTCAACATTCGGTCCAGCTTGGTTTGTAGAACCAGGGGGTCAATTCTCGTTATATGATAAAATGGAATGAAAAAAATCTTTCCATTTGGTTTCCATCACGTCTTTCTCATTAGTATCTTTTCACGCAACAGCAATATGCGATTCTCGTTGTTCAAATGAAAAAGAACGATGAAAATACGCTGAATACTACACAGCAAAACACATTTTATCAAGTTTCATATATATTTCCGCTAGGTGCGCTAGGTAAATGGTGCAAATAGTAGCTAAATAAATGATAAAAGAGATTATAATTTGTAATTAGATTTAATCACTCTCTTAAAGAGAGGTAAATAGAGAGTTAAACCAGTTTTCGTCATTGCTTGTCAAAATATAAAATAAATTACTAAAATGGCCAAATTTTATTTAAACTAAACGAAACTAATTTTTTAAGGATTTTTCTTAAATTAATTGAAATTTGTTTAATAAATTTGCTTATAAATTAGTTTTAAAGTGACTATATAGTATTACAGTTTGGTTGCACATTTAACATTAAAATTGCAAATTTAGGTGTTATAAAACGACTCTAAAAAGTGAAAACTTTCCTTGAGTTTTCTATGTGGTAGTTTGGTTTCGTACAGATAAGCTCGCACAATAAAAAAGTTCGGTCGATTCATCAGGTACTTAGGTAGCTGCGACCAAACACAAAAGAGGTAGTATATTCCCGTGTCTCATTTTCGTCTTTCTTTGCGCATCACGTCACGTGAAGACAAAAAAGCAGAAATTTATATGAAGTTTGACGGTTTTTTGATTAATTTTTTAAATAAATCAAGAATAATCGTAATTTTTTTTAACAAACAGTATTTACAATTGATAATGATAGTTTACCGAGACCCTTTTTATGCTTTATATTTTTTTTATGGTCCAAATATTTGAGAAATAATTCTTTCGAGTGTATAATGTCTAAGATAAATGGCAAAAAGGGTATACAAAATTATGAATACATAACATAAAACAATTAAATTATTAAATGTTTTTGGTCATTTACGTACCAATTATTAAAACTTTTATTTTTTTAC
This sequence comes from Tipula helvola, assembly GCA_963556165.1. Taxonomy (NCBI): domain Eukaryota; kingdom Metazoa; phylum Arthropoda; class Insecta; order Diptera; family Tipulidae; genus Tipula; species Tipula helvola. Next base: position 91,229,171 of record OY744482.1, read on the forward strand.
GTTATGTACCCAAATTTTTGCCATCTAATTTCGTTTGGCTTCAAATTATTGGTATCCACGTACCTATTCAAATATTATATCCAATATCCATATTCAACGTTAAATGTAAATGAAAAAATATATTAAATAAAAATTCAGTTCACAAATTATTAAACGCCCAGTTAATAGAAAATATAAATTTGAAAAAAAGGAAATTAAATAAAACTATAAATTAAAATTAAATCTCTGGCACTGGCTTATTTCATTTATTGTCTTATGGTTTTCGCTACAAATAAATCAATACACCCATTCACTGTTTAGTGTTCTATATGTGTTCTTATCAGAAGTACAATTGATAGTTTTGTTGCAATAGGAATTATTCAAATTTAGTATATTTAAAATCGAACACTCCCAAATTTTTGAATTAAATAATTAAAATCAAATCGGTCTCTGCATTTAACAAAAAAATTATACTCATAAATTCCAAAACTTGTTATACAATGTACTCAAACAGTCTGCTCTAGACACGAATATTAAAACATGCTTCTTTTCGCGATTTAATTCCGAAAGTATTGCAGTATATAACTAAAATCAAAATTGAAATGTTTAGTTTTAACATAAAGTCGAAAAATAATTAATGGCAAAAATAAAAAAAAATTCATTTATTTTCCATTTATTTAAAAAATTAATAAAAATATCACGAAACTCCATATAAATATCAGCACTTTTGTCTTCACGTGACGCAAATTGTGAAAAAAGGATAGCAACAGCATGCGCAATATTATACCTTATTTTCTGTATATACATTAAGTAGGCAAGAACGTAGTGACTTAGCGAATTATAAATTCACCAAATCAAAAATGATCAAAACTTTTTTTTTTTGGGGAGTAAAATGAACATATGTATATTTTGTCACAAAATACCCGCATAAATAAGTTCCAAATTGTCAACTTATTATGTGACAAAAACGAACTTACATTTTTGACAAATTGGTGACTATTTTTTTTTTTTTTTTTGGGTAGTAAATTCAACGTACATTTTGTCACCAAATACCCGCATAAATAAGTTCCAAATTGTCAACTTATTTTGTGACAAAAACGAACTTACATTTTTGACAAATTGGTCTAAAATTTTGTGATCACCATTTTTGGTTACTCGGGTTGTTTCCTTTACAAATATTGTTAACAACTATGCAATTTATTATTTTCTTTTATAATTTAAACACCAAGTATGATGAAATCCGACATGTGCGTTGGAAATGGGATCGTAAAATGATTTTTACAAGTTCTAGAATATTGCCAATTAGTATGGGACTGGGCTATTTCCTTATCGATTTTCGATCTGTCTCACAGTAGATTAACCTCAATAGCTATTCCACAGAAAAATCAACTGACTATAATTTTTATGATGTTGTCTGTCGAAGTTTTGGTGAATCTGGCAGCTGTTGAGATTCCTCTTATTGACATATTTATTACACGGAGAAAATAAACTGGTCCTCAGCTAAGAAAACGGACTTTTAATTCAAGAAAATGTACTTTTTCTTGATTTAAAAGCTAATTTTCTAATATCTATCGAGTTTTTCTTCATGTAAGAATTGTGTTTCTTGAAATGAAGAAAAATATATTGAGTATAACTAAATAGTAAACCCCCGATTCTGTAAATAAACGAAAATCTTTATAAGAAAAATTTCAAACACATTTTCTAGCTATGTCACAATTAAGTGTTACTTTGTTTAAAATGTAATCAATCAATTAATATGTTCAAAATATACCAAAGAAAGTATAAGAAAGTACATAATAATAATTCGGTTTTATTTGTGAAAATGTAAGGTATAGTGTAAGTTAATGATTAAACTTAACAATTCATAAATCAAAAATCTCTTTGTAAACAACATTTTTAGTAAAAATGTTACTACTTCCTTGAATCAGCTTTGATGATTTCGTGTATCCCAAATTTTACCATTGTTAGACCTTGTTTATGGTCTTAGAAAATGCCTCCAGGTCGGAACTTGAAAGATCGATCCTTGGAATTAAAATGATGTTACCTTTATGAGGTCCAGTGAGCACTTCTGACTCAATCACGTTATCTTTCAGGCTTTTCACAACTAATCGTGTACTGTTGCATAAACCTTGTTTAGTCTTGTTCAGTAGTAGCATGACTATAGCTAAGGGCTGAAACCTCATTAGGTGCAACAATATTTGGGTAAAGTTTGGTTCAAATTGGTCAAGGCGTGTGGATTTGTTTAAATATCTTGCACATATACATGTTTTACAATGGCCAATTACGATAAAACTTGTCTATTTCATAACGGATTTTAGTAAAATTTGAAATCCACGATAGAAATGGGATCCTAAATAGATTTTTGGATAAACTTAATATGGCCAAGTGGGATGAAACTTGCCTATTTCTCAACCGATTATTATGAAATTTGGTATGTGCGTTGGAAATGTGATTCTAAAATGGTTTTTGGATGAAATTTTGGAATATGGCGAGTTAAGATAGAACTTGGCTATTCCTTAATCGATTATGATGAAATTCAAGATTTGCGATGGAAAAGTGATTCTAAAATGATACTGCTAATTCCGAGACTCTACACTACCGTTAGTAGTTTTAATTCTTCCACATACACTTGCCACATACTTCATTTTTTAGGCATGGCCAAACTTACAGCTCTGACAGTAAATACTCAAGAAACATACCCCAACGTTTAAAGCGAAGAGTTGGCGAGAAAAGTTTCTAGGCGAACTTGAATATTATTTCGAAGGTAATCTCGATCGTTAAACAATTAAAATAAACTTTCAGGCTGCCTCAAAGAAACTTCAATAGCTGCATGATTTACAGAAACCTCATCAGACAACAATTTAAAAGCCATATTGACATATTCCTCACAACTCCATCCTTGTTGTGTCACATTACCTTCTATTAGTTGGAAACGTCAAAATTCATCTTAATCGATTTAAAATAGCTAAGGTACATCCTAATTACCCATATTCCAGAATTTAATCTTAAAATCATTTAAGAATACAGTTTCCAACCAAATTGTCCAGAACTTCGTCCAAAAAAACATTTTAAAATCCAATTTCCAACGCGCATGTCAAATTTCATAACAATCGATTGAGAAATAGGCAAGTTACATCCTATACTTGGCCACATTCCAGAACTTCATCTAAAAATAATTTGAGAATCTTATTTCTATTGAAAATACTAAATTTCATCAAAATCGGATAATATATAGAATCCCAACCTTCAACTCAATCGCAAACACTAGCTAATGGAGTTTTATCATTTCACATGGAAATTGAATAAATCTAATGAAAACTCACTATCAACGGTAAAATACACGATAGTCTGAAAAAAAAAAACGATAAGGTTGGATGGTGGGATATATTTAATTGAAAAACTCAGCTCAAGATAATCACACCAAAGTCATTTTTGGTGATACGTTAATATAATTATCTCGTTTCATTCTGAGAGAACAGCAAAAAACTGAAACAAACACGTTTTGTTATGATTGAAAAGATTATTTTGATTTAAGGGTTTTAGCAGACTTTATCTTCAGTGTGTACACTAATTTCAAATTATTACGTGGGTTAATAGTAAACAGCTTCTTATCACCATTTTATGGCTATTTTACAAAGTCAAAATCATAGACAATTAAACAATTCTCATGTAAAATTGTTTGCGCGTGGTTGAATCTGCCAAGCCCATAATTCACAATCGTTTAATTTGATCTCACCTTTTACCGTGCTCTGTCTAAAATTCCTCATTCGATGCATATACTGTACACAAATACTTGTTATAATCACTTAAATATTATGTTTCTTGTCCTTGATAAATTAACTACTCTTCATAATCGCTCGACTTATTTTTTCGTAAGCATAGCTACAAGCATTTACGTCATAACATTCTCCTCTTGGTCATTTAATAGAAATTTACAACGATATAGCTAAAATAGGTATATACAATTTAAATATATACAGGGTGTTATGTATTTGGCTGTAATTATTTTAAGGGACAATGTTTTAGGGCCGCCCCGGTGGCACAGTTGTTAGCATGCTTGGTTTAAGCTCCGGAGGTCCCGGGTTCAATTCCCAGCGGGTGATGAAAAATCATGGCTGATTAATGTAAAGATCAATGAATTAATCACTCATTATCCATTGAAAAAATGATTACGAAACTTCACAATGAAGCGGCCAAATCCCTCTATGGGATGTAGCGCCAGCGAAAAAAAAAAAAAAAAAAATGTTTTAGGGATAGGGCGAGGAACATTTTGATTCACGAGTATCAAAGAAACCGTGTTTGAGGTGGTACCTATAGATTCATAATATTTTAGTTTTTTACCTATTTAACGTGAATCAACTGTCTGTATAGTTAATTTATGGGAATTACTACTATACCTTCATTTTGGTGATCATACTGGTATGTAGCCCCTACCGACATTTAGATATTAAGGCTCAACCCGAGCTTTTTAATTAAATTTACTGAAAATTTTGCCTTGCAATTAATACTGTGGTCTGTAATCACAGTTTTCCCCTTTCAGCATGCATAAAGCGTACAGAAATAAATCAATTTTTTTACGATGATGAGTTGTCAACGCAAATAATAACTAAAATAAATCAACAAAATAATGGAAATTTAATGTACTCTAATTACCGACGAATGAAACTTGTTTTTCGGAATTATTACACAATATATTAAAAGCTAGTTTTAGTCGGTATATAGAAATTGAAGTGTTTTTACCATTTACATCAATAATGAAGTCATATCGAAAGGTCTGCATCTTTTTCGTAACTTTGTTTACACGAATGAAATCACAAGTTTCTGAAGTTTTAGGTATAAATTGTTTTGAATTGTGGGTTACTCTTGTATCAGTTAGGGTTAGTTTACGCATTCTTTGTCTTAATTGGTAAATATAACCATTGGTATTACTCATAGGATGTATTTTATCTTCAGACAAAAACTCACCAGGCAATCTCACAGTTTTCCATTATTTCCGCGAGTGTGTATTGTATGTCCTCTTTTATCAATGTGCGAAAATCTAACAAAATAAATCGTAATTCCTCACTCCAAGGATGGAAGATTTCAAAGTTCGGAAAAATGTTTCAACCTTCCCTTTGGTAACAATAGTTGATATTTAAATACCTGAAGAGCTTAACAGCCATATATACATGGTAAAAAGTTCTCTAACAAATGCGGAATACAGCGTGTGAGCAGGAGATCATTTTTAAGAATAGAAACTGATTGGTTTTCATAAATTATATTGTTGTATAACAGCTCCTACTATGACATTTGAAGCATCTGTATTGATGCAGTAATTTTCATTGATTATTGGATGCACACGTTCGATATTGAAACGCCGAATGTCGGAAGGGCGAATGTCGAAAGGCCGAACGTTGAAAGGCCGAACGCCGAAAGGCCCAATGGGTCGGAAGCCGAATATCGAAAGGCCGAATATCGAATAGCCGAATGTGTAGAAAGGCCGAATATCGAAAAGCCGAATGGGTCAAAAGGCCGACACACATTTGTGGTACATCTATCAGTAGAAGCACGCGGGGTTGGCTACCTTATCTAGAAAAAAATAATACAGAAACTGAAAATCCCGAAAAAAATCCAGGAAAAAAAAATCCAGAAACAAAAAAATTCAGAAAAACAAAAATCGAGAAAACTAAAATCCAGAAACGCAATTATGAAAGTGTGGACCAAATTAAAATTAAAATTTATAAAAAACTATCGAATTTTACTTTTTCCGTAAAGTTCTTAATATTTACGATAATGAAAATTGCTTCGTTAACCTTTCAGACACAGATCAAAGGAATCGTATCGCTCATATCGCTTTTACTGATAGTTCTACCACAAATGTTTCAAGTTAATTTGTTGTTGGCTTAACTTGTTGGGTTAGTATGGCATCGACGAATGTATTGGAGCGAATTGCGGATTTAATGCTTCGTAAATGCTTCGTCAACCTTGCAGACCCAGATCAAAGGAATTGTATCGCTCGTATCGCTTCTACTGATAGATGTACCACAAATGTTTAAAGTGATGTCAAAAGTCTAAAAATGCCTATAAAATTTAATTTTTTTCATTCATTTTAAACAAAATATTTTTTCTGGATGGCTTTTCCGGTAATTTCTAGATTTTTTTTTCGGGATTTTCAGTTTCTGTATTATATTTTCTAGATAAGGAAGCCAACTCAAAAAATGTCCTGTTTCTTTTTTATTATAATTAATTAATTTTTAATTATATGACAAAAAAACGTAAGAATATTTTAATATTCAAGGCGATTACTATTAAACATTTTTATACAAAAATTTTGACAAAAATATAAATTTTGGTTTTCATAAAAATATAAATTTTGAAAATTTTCATTCATAAAAAGATGAAAAATTAAAATCAATTTCGACATAAACGGCCCTTTCGACTTTCGGCCTTTGGACACAATCGGCTTTTAGACATTCGGCTTTTCAATATTCGGCCTTTGGTCCTTTCGACACATTCGGCCTTTCGGCGTTAGGCCTTTCGACATTCGGTCTTTCGCCATTCGGCCTTTCGACATTCAGCCTTTCGACATTCGGCCTTTTGGCATTCGGCCTTTCGACATTCGGCCTTTCGGCCCTATTCCGATGCACTTATAAGGCAACATTAGGTAGTGCATGTTTTGTTTTTTGGATTGCATCTTGCCAACTAAGAATTTTATTTTTTTTTTATTTTTTTTTATTAGGCTTGGCTCCTACGTAACCTAGAGCCTTATTGCCAGAAACCCAAATTTACAAATTTCTTATTACAATTTTAACTTCATAATTCAATTTTTTAATTACAATTTTTATTTTTATTTTTAAAAGAACCAGATTATTCCCCACACATATTCCGCAGTTTATTACCAATCCGCCATCATTCAATAAATCACTTAAATTTCTTGCACTCCGAAGGATGTTGAACTGAGCTCTGTATTGGCTGTATCTAGGACAAGCCAATATGAGATGTTTAACATCCTCCACACTTCCACATAACTCACAATCATTGTCCTCACTCAAATTACGTTTCCATAAGCATTCCTTCCAATTTCCGTGGTTCAGCCTGATTCTCTCAATCATTCGCAACATTCGCGTATCTCCTTTGAGTTCCTTATAGAAAGCAGTTCTCAAAGGAGTACCACGGATCGCTCTGTACTTCATTCCTTTCGTTAGACTTTTCACGTAAAATTCACTCTCCCATTTTTCCACAGATTCATCTGAAACATACGAAGTACGTCTCTTGCATCCTTTCTTTCCTACTCCTGAACCAAGTCATTCAATGTACCCTTTTTAGCTAACATATCGGCTCGTTCATTCCCTTCGATCTGTCTATGTGATAGGATCCATTGTATGGTCACATCACGTTGACAGCTTCGAACGCATTCAAAAATCAAATCCACATACACATTGCCTTCCCTTCCACCTCCAAATTTAAGCAAACATAAACCACTCTGAGAATCGGAAAATATTACTATTTTCGTTTCCCCTTCATTCACAGCCAGTTTAATTCCTTCAAACATTCCAATCAGTTCAGCGTTCATTATACAGATGCTTTTATCCACTTTAAAACACTTCTCAAAATTCTTACTAGGCATAAAGACACCAACATTCTCATTCACACTAGCACCTGCATATTGCCCATATTGCTGAATGATTTTCCCAAACATAATTTTGGCGATAACTTCATTCATTCCCTTATTATATTCCTTCATATTCAAACATACAGTAAGATTATTAGGAACGGGTTGCGGACCAGCATTACCTATACTCAGAAAAATGTTCATATTTTCAAGTGCAATGATAGTTCTATATGTTGGATTGTACACCACCCTACTTTGTAATCTTATATCATTTCATTCCAAAACTCATTTTTCTTAGTTATCATTCTCACTGACTCTCTCACTGCGATCCACTCTCTCTTCTAATCGAGAGATGTTCACCCATTTCAGACCACAGAGTGTGTACTGGGGTTGAATTGATCGCTCCCAATACCACTCTGGCGCATGCATTCTTTACTTTCATTAATTGGCTCAAAGCCCCTTTTGAACCATTCCCATACACACTAATACCATATCCAATTTTAGAGGATATAAGGGCCTTCTTTAACATGTCAGTCACGCTCGGATGAGCGCCCCACTTGGGTTTGGTCACCCGTTTAATCACATTCAAACGTTCCTTGCAGTTATCTGCCAAAATGCTCATGTGCTTCCCAAAATTCATACGTCTGTCAATCCAAATACCCAAATACCTATACGCATTTACTTGTTCAATTCTATAGCTATCCACACTGATGTTAACATTTGCAGCATTTGTTCTCAAACTCATATAAGCATACTTATTAGGGTTCACTCTCAGATTCAACATTTTAAGTTTTTGAATTAACTCATCTACTCCCTTTTGCGCTTTTTGAGCCGCCGCATCAATACTTCTGCCTTTCCCAATCACTACAAAATCGTCTGCAAATTGCAGAACGATTTGATTGTCAGTATTGATGCGGTGTATCTCGCTGGTATATAGGTTGAACAGAGCTGGTGATATTTTACTTTCTTGCGGATTGGACTTTGTAATAAAATAATCAAAGCAGGCCAGAAATCTTTGAAGACTTTTAATCGACGTCGGAGTTGGATTTAGCAGTTTTTGAAACATCTGCTTTTATAGCAAACAAACACTTATAACAAGGGTGGTGGTATGGTAGTTGCAGTTTCTAACAAATATCCATCCAGACGGTCTCTTGATTAGCAATCGATGTCGTCAATTTGTGACTGACTTTGCGCCTGTCATTAATCGGATTTGTACACTCAGGTTTCATGGACGTCACTTTAACATCTCATTTGTGAACTTTCATCCCGCCACTGAGGGGAAGCCTGATCAAATCAAAGACGCTTTCTACGACCAGCTCGAAACCGTCCTGTGCAACATTTCGCAACATGACATTAAAATTGTTTTGGGCGACTTCAATGCTTAAATTGGCAGTGCTGGCAGTACATATCGAAGCACAACGGGACGCGCGCCATCAAGCTAGCTTTACTGTACGGCTTTGACTTTCACGTCGCTTGAATGTATGTCTTAGCAAAATTAATTTGTATAAATATTTTTTATTTTCTAAATTTTAATTTACCAGTAAATGTTCAACCCAGGAGATATTATCTTGTGTAAATAATATTCCAGAAAGTATCACACAAATAAAAAGTATTTAGATTATTCGGGTTATGAAAATTCATCCGATTGTGTAAATGAGAAGTCTTCCAAAGTTTATATTATCTTCTGATGATTTTGGCGGTCTGCAAATCAGTGAAGGATCGAATAAACCGATGAAAAAAACAACAAACTGATACTACATGTGTCTAGCAAAGTTTCATTTAAAGTTTCAGTATTGGCGATGATACTGACTGGATGAGCTGCTGTTTCTCGGCGTTTTTTGGTGCCCCCCATTATGAATGAGCAGATGCTCAAAATGGAGTGTACCGAAAGATTATGTAAATTAATAAGTCAATAATAAATAAATAAATAAATACAACTTGGTGGTTGCCAGCACATACTTCCCACATAAGCGTATTCATATAGCCACATGAAAATCAAACGACGGGACAACGGTCAACCAAATCGACCACATCCTCTTATCCAAGAACCATTTTTCTAGCTTTAAAAATATCAAAACTAAACGTAGAGCTAACGTTGATTCAAACCATTTCCTGGTAGTTGCTGAATTAAAATTTCGTCTATCAAATCAACCACATATAATCATCGCTTTCAGCGCATCACTCGTTGGAACACTGCAGCATTGAACAACCAAGTTACCAGGACCACCTTCGGGATGACTGTATCAAAAATCTTGCCAAATAAACCACTTCCTGACTCCGTTCAAGAACAGTGGGACATTATCAAAACGGCGATAACCGATGCCTCAAAGTCCACCATATGCCGAAATCCATCAAGGCCTAAAAATCTCTGGTTTGATGATGATTGTATTGGTGCTAAATCTATCGCGAAGAACATGGCAATCCCATAACGCCTACGTGACTGCGAGGAGAATGGCTAATCGGCTATGTAGACGGAAGAAATGGGAATGGCATGAACAACAGGCACGCAACATCCAAAATTCTAGCCTGATAGATAGATATCGTTGCATAAGAGAATTAGATACGGACTTTCATCCACATAGCAGTGCTAATCGCAACAAATCCGGTGAGTTGGAAATTGACACTAAAACCGTCCTCGAAATTATTTCTCTTCACTTTTAAATAAACAGGCACCACCTTCTGAGCAACAAACCCTTTTACTTCAACGCGATATTAACTTCGAAATGACACCACCACCTCCTCCATCATATGATGATGGTGTCTGCAACGAAATGCTCAAATATGGCGGTGATTATCTATTCTACCGCATGTTTGAGCTAATATTAACAATTTGTTCTAGAGAAGAAATCCCAGTAGAGTGGAAGACGGCTCTTATTTGTCCACTTCATAAAAAGGGAGATAGATTGAACTGCAGCAACTATCGCGGTATAGCTTTGTTGAACACAGGCTACAATGTTTTGGCCAACGTAGTCGCAGTAAAGTTATCAACTGTGGTTTTCGAACAATTAGATCAACGACCGATCAAATTTTTACGCTGAGGGTTGTGCTGGAGAAATGCTATGAAAGCAACAGCCATGTACACAGTCTATTCATAGACTTTCAACAGGCGTCGATAGCATTAAGAAATACGTTATGGACCGTATTGTCCTACCTGGGCATACCGTCAAAATTGGTTTCAATGTGCCAGCTTTTAATGGATAGCTCAATATGTAAGGTGCTAATAGAAGGTAAAATTTCGGATGCCTTTGAGATAACATCTGGAGTGCAGTAAGGAGACCCAACAGCTCAAACGCTTTTCAACCTATCATTGGAGTATGTCATTCATCAGCTCAATATGGCGCAGCGTAGCTGCTTGTATTATAAATTAACCCAGCTATTAGCATATACACTGACGATATTTGCATTATGGATCGCAATATCATTTCTCTGAAAGAAGCCCTCCTCCCATTGGAATTAACAGCCCAACAAATAGGCCTTTAGATCAATGAAGCGAAGACCAAATTCATGGTGACCGCGAGAAGTCAGACTCGTGGGGACTTCATTTCAAGAGATACTCAATATGAAAAAGTGAATGAGGTCAAATACCTAGGATCACTGATCACTGAGCAGAACTCCGTTTCTGTGGACATTTCATCGAGGATTGCAGCAGGCTACCGAGCATTTTACGCCAATATAACAATTTTCAAGTCTCCTCATATATCCCACAAAATAAAACTGGACATCTATAAGGCACTGATAAGACCAGTTATCACCTTTGGTTGTGAGTCTTGGACACTAACAGCGCAAAACATCCAGAAAATTGCTGTAACTGAGCGTAAGATCAAACGAAGAATTCTCGGTCCCTTTAAAGAGGGAGCCACGTACAGAATGCGAATGAATCACGAGATCAGAAATGATCTCGATAAATTCGACATCATCGGATTTATAAAATCGTCAAGACTAAGATGGCACCAACGAAAGTAGGACCTCGTGGGAGACCACCTACCCGATGGATGGACGATGTTAAAAGGGACCTATACACACTCGGTCATTGTTTCTGGCGTTCTTACGTGATTAAAACTTTATACGTCTCGCTTGTTCGTTCATTGTTGGAATATGGTGTTGCTGTATGGAGTCCGTATTATATTAAATATTCAAATCGCATAGAGTACAAACGCGCTTTTTAATGTACGCTCTACGAAGGCTACCTTTAGAGATACAAGTGTGCCTGATTCCATACTTCCAGCGTATCGAGGTAGATTTAAATTAATCAGAAGCTTGTAACTTCGTTTGATGCCATATCGTTCGTACTGAAAGTAGGTTAAATTTAAAATTCTATGTATACTATCGTTGTATGTTACCAATTGGCAAAATCTTGAAGATAAGTTCCACAGGATATTTCTGTTTAATCTATTATCTATAGATATTTGATGAAAATCTATAACAAAGGCCAGACAAATAAATTAGTTTGCTATTCATTTGGCCAGACAACTTATCAGTTTGCTATTCATTGATTAAATTATTTTAAATTTTTGTTGAACTAATAAATTAATTGTTTATGTTTTACCTTTTGATCACAAATTTTTTAAAGTTAATTTTCCGTTTAATGCAGGAGTTGATTTTTTACTAACACATAAACAGTTTAAGAATTTAAGTAAACATTTTTAAAAAACTTTACCCTCGTCCAAAAGACCCCATCGGATTTTTGTTAAAACCGATCAACTAAAATTTAGTAACAAAAGGATGCTACATAATTTCTTTTCGTCCTTTGTGCAGAGGGCCAATGCTAAGCGGCTTTAGTATGTGTCGATATTTTATTGTCGTTTTAGAGCTTTTAGTACGTTGTAACTAAACTGCTGTTAATAGGACTAAAAGTATTACGTGCAATGCAAGGGGCTCTTTATAAAAAAAATTTGTATTTGTGAGGAACTGTCCTAGATTCATTCATATAAACTAAACAATTCTGTAAGTATCACTCAGCTAACAATAACTCAATCAACAAATAGTAAAATTACTCGCAGTTCTTTACAAATACAAAACTATCGTGACCTTTATATACATACTTACATTTATTATCCAATCTATAAACGTTCTTAATTTTCCTAAGTACTAAAACCAAAACAGATTTGTGCATGATACATATGTACTATATGTACATAACTACAATGGTGATTGCAACATACACATACATTATTTTATTATGTACCTACTGTGTAATACATCATCTACTCTTTAATTCTCGCATTCAATTCATCGCGAATCTCCATTGGTTTAGAAACCAAAACAGAACCGAAATCATTATTTTCTATTACTATGTGCGAGATTTGTTTCATTGAATTTGTCGTTACCGGTTAGTTCTCATTTGATTTTAATAATATAAAGTATTAGAAGCTATAAGCGCGCGAGCTCCTACATAATATATAATACGATGGATAAGGTGCAAGGCGACAAGTTATATTTTTCGATTATCGATTATACGGTATTTGGTGGAATGTTAGGAATATCCGCGCTTATCGGTTTATATTTTGGTTTTATATCGAAGCGAAAGCAAGATAATACCGCGGAATATTTAATGGGCAGTAAATCGATGAAAGTGCTTCCTGTTGCGATTTCATTAACAGCAACGTAAGTTATACAACTGCGTGTAATATGTGTATAGTGCGAGGTATAAGTAATAAAGTTTTAAAATAATAATTTTAGACATGTTTCATCGGTTACAATATTGGGTGTACCATCTGAAGTGTATCGCTACGGAACACAATATTGGGCCGCATCCTTATCAATTATTGTGGTCACCTTCATAATGAGCTATTTATATTTGCCCGTATTCTACGAACAACAAACATTAACTGTATTTGAATATTTAGAGAATCGATTTGATGCACGAATGAGAAAATTTGGTAGTGGTCTATATACATTTGCGACTATACTCTATATGCCGCTTATGATATTTGCACCGGCGATAGCATTTAGTCAGGTAACTGGAATTAATTTACATATCATAACGCCAATTATGTGTGCTGTTTGTATTTTTTATACAATGTTTGGTGGAATAAGGGCTGTTGTTTGGGCCGATACGTTACAGTTTGTTTCAATGATCGGAGCACTTTTATTCATTATGGTGCTGGGCACCTATAAAGTGGGAGGAGTTAAACAATTATTTGAAATCACAGACCATGGAGGCAGATTAATATTGTTCAAGTAATTAAATTAGTGGATGAGTGTGTTTGTGAATAAAAAAAATGTTTAATAAAATTTTGATTTAAGCATGAATCCAGATCCTACAATTCGGCAATCATTTTGGATGGTCTCCATTGGATTGACGGTCATGTGGCTAAGCGGCGCTGGTGTATCGCCAGAATGTACTCAACGTTTTTTAACTTTACCTTCTTACAATAAGGCTCTACTAACATTATGGCTGTTCTGTTTTGGGCATATTGTGGTCCGAATGCTGGCCGTTTACTGCGGCATAGTAATTTTTGCTAAATATCAATCATGTGATCCGCTAACACTTGGCCTGGTGAGCAAACCTGATCAAATATTTCCATACTATGTAATGGATATTGCAAAAAATTTCCCTGGTCTACCCGGGATTTTTATAGCTGGTGTATTTTCAGCGGCCCTCTCCTCGATGTCATCGGGTTTAAATTGTTTGTCAGGTGCCATATTTACGGATATTGTTAAACCATTGTAAGTGATGTTTTGTGAGGAATTAATATAAATTAAATAATTACCAAATATTTACAGTATGCCCAACACCACCGAGAAGCAAGCGAGTAATTTTATGAAAATTATTGTATTGCTTATTGGTATTTTCAGTATAGGACTTGTATTTGTTGTCGACAAATTGGGCAGCATATTTAGTTTAGCGATTTCAATCGGAAGTGTGACACACGGATCATTACTCGGGATGTTCACGTTGGGAATGGCATTTCCAAGTGCAAATAAAATTGTAAGTGCGACAACAGTTTAAAGTTTTTTTTTTTTGAGGGATTTAAATAAGTTCGTGTTTATTGTTTCAGGGAGCATTTTGGGGATCACTCGCCTCTTTAATCACAATCGCTGTACTTATAACGGGAGCACAAATTAATGTGGCCCAGGGAAAATTAGAATATGAAACGCTTACGTTTCGAACGGATGAATGTGAACGATTTGGATATGCAAATTGGGAAAATGCAACCAACTTTATCGGGTAAATAGTTTTTAAATTCTTTATAGTTTATTGTTTTGTATACATATATACATAATAAACAATACGGTAAACACAATTGTGCAATTAGTTGACCGTCGGTATATTATTCATGTATATTTATTACAAAACATTGCGGATGCTCATAAATATTCAATAGTTTTTAAAAAAGTGTATTGGCGTCAAGTTCACGCTATAAATAATTCGAATAATTTAGACGAAATAATTATCCCACACCGTTATCAAAAACTATTGCGAACATTATATTTTATAAAATATGTACAATGTTGTAAAATATTAATTTACGGTAATTTAACGGTAAATTAATTATTTATTAAGAATAACAATCGGTCTTTAGAAAAGGTGATCGAATTCTTTACGAGTTTAGAATTCTGTTTGGAATTTAATAACTTCCTGCATAAAATGTACGAGTACAATGCGGAGATTAGTTTCGATTTTTATACTCAACCAAATTATTTTATAACTCTCATCATAATAGTCGTGTTCCAGTCGACCACTTCAAGTACTTGTGAGTACTTAGGTTTGTATCTTTGCTTAAATTTAACTACTCGTAACTGCTCTTACATTCTGGCAAGAGCAGTTACGAGTAGTTAAATTTAAGCAAAGACACAAACCTAAGTACTCATAAGTACTTGAAGTGGTCGACTGGAACACGACTAATATTCAAGCTTTGTGTTAAACACCTTTCTGTGCTGAATAATTAGAATTTGAATGAAAAAAAACTGCAACAACCCTAATCAGCATGGGTTGAGTCTGGTAGGCTCATTTTAATTTTATTAGCTAAAAATTAACCGAAAAATAATTTTTTATCAAAATTAAGCTTTATGTATTCTAATAATTATTATTTAAGATCTAGAATTACCTACTAATAATTTTTTATTTGTGTAGAAAAAGCCATTTTAATTGAGTATACAAGTGAAAAAACTGTTCGGGTCACCTCGACCAAAACTTTGTAGTAGCAATGTTTAGGGTACATATTTATGCTTTTATGGGTCTATTGGTTTAAACGACCGCAAATGGTCAAAACAACTTGTTTTCAAAATTTTCGTTCCATTAACAACTTTGGTTCGCTGAGTTATTTTATTTTGAGAACCTTGAATAATTTTCAGTAAAAACAAAATCATTAATTAGAAAATCTGCAATAATCTCGAAAATTTACCTAACGTTTCCAAATTTTACAAATCTTTGCGATAACAAGCAACCCTGAAAAATTTGAAATATACCCCAAAAATATCATCTATTGAGTTGCATATACTGTATCCTCCAAGTTTATCACTATAATAGCTCAATGTTATGAAAATTCCGAAAAAACCACTAATTCTGTAACAAGACGCAGTGCAAACCCTTGTAAATTTCGAGTAGTATCGAGAAACCCGAAATTTTTTGAAATGATCGAATAATCTCGAAATTGTCCAATAGTCTTACATTTCTAGAATGCTATAGCTTAGACATTCACAAAAAATTTCGAATACTAGCTATTTCAAGCTCTACAGGTGATGTAGCCATTGAATTTTCTGCGGGACAAATCTTATCTGGGTTTTGTAATATTTGTGAATCTATTGGGATTTTTCCTTTACCTGATATTGATTTCTGTAGATCTGGAAATTATGCCTTTCGCCTTTGTATTTAATGGCGTTGATGAACTTACTGTGTTGAATGCGATTCGTGCAAGTAAATCAGATTCAAAAGCTTATGATATGGTAGACTTCAAGGTACTAAAATTATTTGTTGACCTGTTCCTGTCACTTATAACATTAATCATAAATCAATGTTTAACAAAGTCTGTGTTTCCTGATTTATGAAAGATAGCTTCTATCACACCACTACCTAAAAAAGATGTTATTTCTGGTATTGGTGATATACATACGTCCAATTAGTATTTTGCCTGCTCTATCTAAGGTCTTGAAAAAGTTATGCAATTGCAGATCCAGGAGCACCTTAATAAATTTGATTTGCTTTGTAAATATCAATCCGGGTACAAATCCGGCTGTAGCACTACTACAGCCATTGTACATATCCATAGTTGATGATCTGTCGTCTACCTTGGACAAAAGGAATTCGATGGCTATTTTGGTGCTCTTGGATTTTTCTAAGAAACATTTTTTGATTGCGTTAATCATATTCAGTTGCTACATAAGCTGTATTTGTATTATAAGTTTTCCAATTCTGCTATTATATTGATACATTCATATTTATGTAATCGTAATCAGTTTGTGAGGTGTGGTGATGATCATTCTTGTATTGGTTGGATACTTGCTGGAGTGCCCCAGAGATCCATATTTGGCCCTTTGCTCTTTTCTATTTATATAAATGATCTATCATAGCGAATCCTAAATTGTCGGTTTCATCTTTATTCTGACGATTTGCATAACTGTATATTGGTGGTAGCTTATCAGAATTGAATGAAATTGTTATGCGACTTAATTCTGACCTTAGAAATATTTCTATGTGCGCCAAAAAAAATTCCCTTTCAATTAATCCAGGTAAAAATAAAGCATTGTTTCTTTCTAGAAATACTTCTCTTAATATTAGACCTGTGCTTTATTTGGACAGTGATATCATCTCATTTTTCCAACAACAAACAATTTAGGTCTCATACTGAACTCAAATCTTACTTGGAACGACCATGTGAGCTCCTTGTGCCAGCGTGTTAATTATAGCTTATACACGCTTAGGTTGATAAAAAGTTTTGCCCTGTTAACTTAAGAATTTATTTAATTAACCTGTTAACCGAGTGGGACGTATAAATACGTCAAACGTAAACAATATCGGGTACGGGTAGGACATATGAATACGTCCTTGAAATATATGTTGCGCCCTGGAACGGGCCGGAGGTTTACTTTATGAATATATTTTATGGTATATTTAAATTTTATTTTATTTTTATGAGTTCGCGCCCATTATATGCTGCGTAATTAAAAAGGGAACTCCTCGGTAACTCCCTGGTTAACAGGTTAAAAGTTTGGTTGTACCCATTTTCAGCTATTGTGATGTAGTTTATAACAAATGTGACAGTTCCTCAAGATGTATACTTGAGGTTACTTTTAATAATTGTACTCGATATATTTATGATCTTAGAAAGTTTGATCATGTCTCTGACTATAAAGATATAATTCTTGGATGCGACTTATTTCAATTTTACAGCTATAGAATTGCCGTTTTTATTTTTCGTATAATCAATTAGTTTATGCCATTGTATTTACATGAGAAATTAAATTTATCCCAGTCACTGCGCACAAAAAATATTAACTTGCCTATTAACAGAACTAATGTTAGAAATAATT
Source organism: Tipula helvola (assembly GCA_963556165.1). Classification (NCBI taxonomy): domain Eukaryota; kingdom Metazoa; phylum Arthropoda; class Insecta; order Diptera; family Tipulidae; genus Tipula; species Tipula helvola. The sequence goes on from OY744482.1 coordinate 91,247,214, forward strand.
CAGCATTGATAAATGGAATTATCAACTGGAATAGCTTTGCCTTTGGAGCTAAAATACATCAGCTCTCTAGGTTTATTTAAAAAGGGTCTGTATAAATTGATAACTGAACATCGATAATGTGAATAGTTTGTTCCTATATATTCTTATTTCTATTATATGATATTACACTGCGTCAATTAAAAAACGGAACAGAAATTTTCTTCGAAAAAATACCCAGATTTGAACGCTTGTATCTTGGCGAAACAACACCTTTCAAAAAAAAAAAATTTTGTTTCTAGTTGAAGGAAATTTTGTTTCCTTTTCGATATTGCGGAAACCGTTTTATTTTATTTTATTTTTTTATGACTTTTTTGAGTAAAACAAAAGGTAAAAAAAAAAAATTTGCTGCTGTTTGAAACTGTAAACGAACTTGCTCGATATTTAATTCAAAAATTCAAATCGGTCATTTTATAGAGAATTTAGAAGCCTTGCAAAATGATACTAGAAAATTTCTGTGCGGCCACCCATTTCCGAGTTATTGCAGTTTTAGAGAAAACGTATCAAAAAGCGTAGAAGTAAATTTTCTTATCTTGTAAACTTAGCACTCTACGATAAAATATTAAGTCACTTTAACACTAAAACTTTAAAACACTAAAACTTCAATAACTCGACAAGGAAGGGTCGCACAGAAATTTTCTAGTATCATTTTGCAAGGTTTCTAAATTCTCTATAAAATGGCCGATTTGAATTTTTGATTAAATATCGAGCAAGTTCGTTTACAGTTTCAAACAGCAGCAAATTTTTTTTAGACACCTTTTGTTTTACTCAAATTAGTAATAAAAAACAAAGTTAAATAAAACGGTTTCCAGTATCGAAAAGGAAACAAAATTTCCTTCAACTAGAAACAAAACATTTTTTTTGAAAGGTGTTGTTTCGCCATGATACAAGCGTTCAAATCTGGGTATTTTTTCGAAGAAAATTTCTGTTCCGTTTTTTAATTGGCGCAGTGTAGTTTTTGTTTTGTTCTCTTATTGTAAATTTGTAATGTGATTGATATTCAAAAGCTTCGGCTTACTTAACATTTTAATAAAATATTACTATTACTATTAGTTATTAGTTATTTTATTACTATTACTATTACTATTAAAGCTAGAAAAAATTGGGAATCTTTTAATAATCTTGAAAAAAACGAGAAACTACTAACGCTCTCGATTAATCTGAAAAATATCAAGCAGATTTCGCAAAATCTCGAATAATCTCGAATATATTGAATAAATAATGGTTATAATTTTGCTTTCATACGTCACTCAACGCTATTTAACACTAACAATTACACTTAACAACGTTATTTAATTTTTTAATTTAAATTTATTTATAATCTAATCTCTGTAAGATAAAAAAACTCCTTTAAAATTTAAACAATAGTAAAACATAACCTCAATTTAAATAAAACTGGTAGATTTTGGACAAAAAATACGTTGTTCCATTAATAATAATAAATAATAAAACATTAAACAACAAAATAATTAAAATATTTTTGCGATTTAAAAATTGCCGTGTCGTATCACCAACATAAACAATTTTTTTTAACCCTAATCCAACCACCATATTTTTGTTATGTCAGTAAATTCAAATTCTACTCAAATAACTTACTAAATTTTTGCAAACAATTCCAAGTACGTTGTATGGAATGTATGGAAATGTTTCAAAATAAAATACATACAAGTTTACAACTAAATTAACATTATTTTGAAAATCGATGCATTTATCAAATGAGCCAAAAAAGCACACCTTGATTGGATTAGGGTTAAAAAATGACATTCCACACAAACAAAATTGGTACAGAGCCATCTATTAGAATTTTTTAAACTAAATTCCCTCTGCCGTTAATTTTGTGCGTAGCTACTTCTCAACTACACCATCGTTTGAGCATGAGTAGTTGCGAGTAGATACAAGTACTTATGAGTAGTTTTGTTTACGTTTCTTGGCTGGATTCAAAAACATGGTTACCAGTTTCGAATGGAATTTTTTTAATTTGTAATTAGAATCTACTAGAATTTTTGTGACCTGTGACGTGAAGATTTTTTTCCAAAAAATTTTGGTTACACAAAAAAAAATTAAATTTTTGTTAAGATATTTTAAATAGGTACGTACTTAAAAATGCGACAGCAAAAAAACAATCATTAAAATACATATAACGGGTGATCCAATAGGAGGTACTTTTTCCAATTGGGATTCTCATTGAAATTCATGCGTGACAACTGTAATATTCATATGACATTTGTGTTCAGTATTCATTGGCATTTTACCATGAATAGATTTACGCATGAACAACCTTTACAAATTGAGGAAATTTATTTAAAAAATCAGTGTTCAGTGAACAATTGTTTTCGTGCTCTTGTGCAGAGCAATGATCAATGAGTTTTTATTGCCAAAAATTCAAGATATTGGTGTAGCCGACTTGTGGTTTCAACAGGATGGTGCAACCGCAACGTGCCACACAGCAGGCCAAACCATCGATTTATTGAAAGAAACTTTTAATGGGAACATCATTTCAAGAAAGGGACCCGTGAATTGACCTCCAAGATCTTGTGATCTGGCGCCATTAGATTACTCTTTATGCGGGTATCTGAAATCACTTGTTTATATCGATAAACCACAATCGATTCTTGCATTAGAAGCGAATATAACACTCGTAATTAACGGAATATCGGCCAAAATGCTCGAAAGAGTGCTCGAAAATTGGACCCATAGAATGAATCATCTAAGAGCTAGTCGCGGACAACATTTAAAAGAAATTATTTTCAAACATTAAATGTCATAAACCGAACTTACGTCACAAATACAATTTTTGATTATTAAATTGATTTTAATGCGTTTTATTTTAAAAAAACTTCCGGAAGCTCTTATTTTTTTTGTAATAATTTTTGCACAATTTCTTTAAAATATCAAGACGCAAATGAATGAATGAATTAAACGAATAAGTAAAATTTATTGGATGTTTTCCTCATCCGACGCCATTTTTTACACTTTTGTTACCAGTTATTGTAATTGTAATGGTATAATTTATGTCAGGTGGAGTAGCCAGGTAATGCTCAAACGATGGTGTAGTTGAGAAGTAGCTACGCACATAATTAACGGCAGAGGGATTTTAGTTTAAAAAATTCTAATAGATGGCTCTATACCAATTTTGTTTGTGTGGAATGTCATCTTTTAACCCTATTCCAACCAATGTATGCCTTTTGATTCATTTGATAAATGCATCGATTTTCAAACTAATGTTAATTTAGTTATAAACTTGTATCTATATTATTTTGAAACATTTCCATACATTCCATACTATAAATTTAGTAAGTTATTTGTGTAGAATTTGAATTTACTGACATAACAAAAATATGGTGGTTGGATTAGGGTTAAAAAAAAAAATTGTTTATGTTTGGCAATTTTTAAATCGCAAACATATTTTAATTATTTTGTTGTTTAATGTTTTATTACGTATTATAATTAATTATTATTAAAGGAACAAAATTATTATTAATGAATCAAAATCTACCAGTTTTTTTTACATTGAGGTTATGTTTTACTATTGTTAAAATTCGCGTTCCATTGGACATCTACTCACAAGTACTTGCAAGTAGCAAATTGTTTCCAACACTACAAATATATTCTATTTTTTTGGCTTTTACTGTCACACATTTGAAAAACAAAAACAAATATTTTTGTGCATGTTGTCAACAAGACCTTTTATTTGTGATCATTTATATTTATATAAATTGTTATTAAGAATTGAATAAATTAAAATATTTGTGTTGTTTAAGTAAATAAATTAAAATTATGTTGGTTGGTCACAAACTCATATCACACCTCTTTCATTTTCAATTTAGAACGCTGTTGCCTCTTTTAAAAAACCTGACATAATATTCTACAAATACTGCCCATTAGTGACATCTCTTGGCAAACATATGTATAACACTAAAATTCTTCTTTTGGTGATGCCTCTTTCGGAAAACATGATCTAAATATGTAGTTATGTTTGTGAAATTTGTCTAAAGTTTCTCCGATCGAAAATTTTGATATTTAACCTTTATCAGCAGATTAGTTTATTTCTCCGTCTGTATCCGACCAATTAAATGTTGACAATTCGGCAGATTTAGACTTAATAAATTTTTCAGATCCAGCTTGATGCCCTTAATAATAAAATTACTGGTTAATTGTTCGTTCAAGGTTCCAAGCAAGTTCAACTTACACGATATCCTCAAGATGCAAACAATCGTAAATTTCGCCAATAATTCCGTGTAATTGCTAAAAATGAATGTGTATCGCGACGACGGATATATCTATATTTTAATACTGCTGACACCGCATTTTGTTTCTGTTGTATTGGTTACAATAATTGAATCCATTTATCTAAAGTGAGTAAGTCACATGAAAATAGTCCAAATCATATGATATGTTCAAAAACGTGGATAGAAACGGCAAAATGTTTTCAATAGATTGATGAGTATCGCTTTATATCTTTCGCAAAATAATATGGCATTCCGCGGTTCTTCTGATAAGTTATACACCAAGAACAACGTAAAATATTTAGACCTAATTGAATTACTTGCCAAATTTGACCTCGTCATGCAGGAACACGTTCGTTGAATCCATCTTAAAAAACGAGTTATCTTTTTATATTGTGGAAAAAACATTGTAAACGAAATTATTGAATTGATGGCTGAAAGTCACTAAACAAATAATTTCATGTTTTCACAATGCAAAGCATTTTTCCATCATAGCTGACTGTACTCCGGACATCAGTCATGTAGTGCAATCATCTCTGATTAACAAAAGCAACAAAATAAAATTATAGTGTCTACTATTAATCTCAAATTTATCTAACCTCCTTCTAACCAATTCCCTACTTTAACATCCTTACATTAAGTACTCCCTCTTTTCAGCCTATGCAGTTTTAAAACTACATGTTCCAATAAAATGTCGGATTCCAACTTGCTCTAAATTTGATTTCTTATTTTCTTACCAAACTCCCAATTTCAATTCTTTAACAATTAAAAAAATAACAGGGGTGCTCCAACAATTTTCGCGCAGGTGCTCAAAGGTCTGGAGCCGGCGCTGCTAAAAGTTAATCAAACACGGAAATATGTATGTAGGTTAATTCACAAATCTGAGAATGCCTAATTTCAACAATCTAACCCAACTCTTCGCTTAATTCAATCCAAACCAATTTCGAACAATATCGAAAATATGAGCCTCAATACTATACTTACATAAATATATACCACTTCAAACAAATCTCGAATAAGGTTATAAATCTCGTAAAATCACAAAATATCGAAAATATCGATGTACCTGAAAGTCAGCAACACTCGAATAATCCCTATTAATATAATTTCAATGTAGTTAAATTAAACTTTAATGAAATCGACCAACCGGCTCAGTGGTTAAAGCTGTTCATTTTTCATCATCTGATTACGATCGGTGATGACGATGAACACAACTATGGACCCTCTGTTGAGATTGCAGAATCCATTGGCCGACCCACCTTTCATGTCAGCACTATAGGCTGGCATGAAGCAATGCAATGTGCAGGTGGTTTATACAAAACGGGTCTATAGCCGTGCGTCCTCGATTTGGTAACTACTGCGTAAAGTAGGATGGTAGAAAGTTAACTGCGAAAGAGTTGGGAGTGCCTCGAGCCCCATTAAAGATTGCATAGAATAAAACGAAAAAAAAAAAAAAAAAATTTAATGAAAAAAATTTTAAACCTCCTAATCCGAAAATTGAACGTCTGATTTATTATTATGTAAGTATTTTAAACGAGTTTACAACATTTTTTGAAAATTGCGACAAAACGCGATTATAAAACATTTCCAGGTTTAGTTAGGCGTACATATACATACATAATTTCGTTCCCTACAATTGCGTTGTAAATTGAGTTCTCTAAACCCTAGCTGTAAAAACGAGAGATACATAATTGGCACCCAGAGGTTATCCGAGAAGATGAAATTGAAATGTGGATGGATTACAATAACTGACAATTTGCTTATTGATTCTAATTCTTGAGAAATTATTTTGTTCACAAAATTTTATAAAAAATTCATAGTACATTTTATTACCGATTTAATTTTGTGAACAGGTAGATGATGGGTTGTCACATTTATCATCAACTTAAAAAAAAAAATCATCGGTCCCGTTGTCGAGAAAATCTGTTTGGGAGTTTTCTCTTCCAATGCACCCCTTCTATTCTAGATTAGAACGGACCCAAAAGTTAACACAAACTGCTCATTACACCCATCCCTCGATTTACGAAATCTCTTTTTACGAATTTTCGGAAAATTTTCAAATACAATATTTGTGAGAATAGTAGGCAAAACAAAAATAATAAAAATGTATGACTGGAAGGACGTATGTAAGGACGGACACGAAAATATTTTTTTAATCGGTGTTTCGGATTTCTGGTAACCTATATGAAAATCTTGAACACAATTTTTTCGCGATTACAATACTTACCCAATATATAACTTCGTTATAGTGGGCATAGTAAAAATTATAAGGTAATTAAATCACTTATAGTACACTATGACCCCGTTTTGCGTCGCAGTTAGGTTCCCAAAAATAGTGACTCAAAGTGAAACAACGCAAACTGAAAATTATTTTTGATATAAATACGAAGGTTTTGAAGGAGATAGGTTCCTAAAATTTGATGATTTATCCTGGTAAATTTCCTTATACATTTTGATTGAGTTTTTAAGCATTTTTGCTATCATCAAACTGCGCTCCGTGTCAGGATCATCGTTTATGAAAATGTTTGCTGCTTCGTCAATTAATTCCATCCATTATTCGCTTATTGGATAAAGCCTGTTTTGGTTCTTCGCCTTGGTATTATTGGTGTCTTATTAGGAGGCATAAATACAAACCGAACATTTTCATCAATATGATCTAAATCTATAGGATTGCTTGGTGCTATATCGAGTAAAATTTGTGCCTTGAAACTTATATTTTCATTGTGACAATATCTTTTTATTTCCGGAATTGCACATTTGGAAGCCCAATCACGAAAAGTAGCCGCAGTCATCCAAGCTTTTCTATTCGAGCGCCAACGAACAGGAAGTATCTACGTTTTTGAAACATCTAGGAGTCTCGCTTGCATAAATAGTAAAGGGTTTTAATTTAAAATCCCCTTCCGCGTTGCCGCCCCGAAGAACAATAATTCTATACTTGTACCACAGATAAGAATAGACAGGTGTGGATCTTGTATGGGCCATATTTATATTCTAAATTTCAATACCAAATTCCAATCCAATTCTTTTAGAGCAGGACGTACATTTCTGTCTCTTTTTATCTTTTTTTACGTATGGCTATTTTGATTATATCAAAGCAAACATGGCATGGCTATTTTGATTATATCAAAGCAAAGATAAACCAATTTCAAACAACATTTTATTTTATAATATATACGTCCTGCTCTAAATGGATTGGATTGGAATTTGGTATTGAAATTTAAAATGTAAATGTGGCCGATACAAGATCCACATCTGTCTATTCTTATCTGTGCTTGTACGGTTTAAATCCGGGAGCAGATTTTTCTTCTCTTGAAATAAAAGTGCGCTTCAAAAGACGTTTCCAAAAAGGCCCCGTTTCGTCTACATTGAAAATCTGTTCGGGGCTGATTTTACGAGGTCCAGTAATTTATTCACGAATAATTAGCCGGCGATAAGATCTGCACTAGGAGCTTCTCCTCTAACTCCGATGTTGTGTAGCTTCATCCGATTTTTTGTAGCGTTCGAACCAACCTTGGCTTGCTTGGAATTTTTCCTGTTGCCACCTAATTATTCGATATTTTTTTAAACGGAAAATGTATGATTAGGAAAGGTGTTGCATATCGGAGTATGATTAGGAAGGGTCCCATTTGAAACGCGATATTTTAAAACGCGATTTGCCAAAACCCGATATTTCAAAACGCGATATGGTACAAAACGCGATATGGTACAAAACGCGATATTTCAAAACGCGATATTTCAAAATGCGATATGGTACAAAACGCGATATTACAAAACCCGATATTTCAAAATGCGATATGGTACAAAACGCGATATGGTACAAAACGAGATATTTCAAAACGCGATATTTCAAAACGCGATTTCCTAATTAATAATTATTATTATTTTAATTTTTATTATTATTTTAAAATTTTAATTTTAAAATATCGTGTTTTGTGCCATATCGCGTTTTAAAATATCGCGTTTTGTACCATATCGCGTTTTGTACCATATCGCGTTTTGAAATATCGCGTTTTATCGCGTTTTGAAATATCGCATTTTGAAATATCGCGTTTCGTCATATCGCGTTTTAAAATATTTCGAGCGGATCCCGATTAGGAAAGGTGTTGCATATTGAAAAAAACGCAAAGTGAAATAATGCAAATTGGGGTCAAGCTGTATAGTCGACCAACGCAACGGGTTGAGTTTCGAATTTTACAAAATTGCCCTGAACCAAATAGAACGTTTATCTATAAAACTGAAATACACAAAACTCCATTTTAGCATGGTTTCGACGGCTAATGATGGGTAATCGTATAGATGTGGCTGTACTTTAACAACAATATTAGGTGGGTTGTGACGACGAGTTCTAAAAAAAAAATAATAAAAAATCAAATAACGAAATAACGAAATCTAATTATACGTATTCTTCCCCAAAATGGAAATTTTTAAGTAAATAAATAATTCTTTTATTGTTACTTGAACTCGAACCCGACCACAATATTTTCCTGCCAGGGTACGTGGACGACGATTTAATGATTTCGGCACATATTGTCTTAAAAAGCTATAGTTACAATTAGAGATTGCGATTTCCCGATAGATTATAGACTTGGTTCTGGAAGTTGATCCGAGTACGCACAAATGGATGTTGAGTAAGGGAGTGGTATACTGCAAGTGGAGCTGTGCGAAGGTAAAAGACTACGTGTTTCTGAGAAGGTGCTATAATTGTGTGAGTCTAAGGCATTTGGCCGCCCCGGTGGCACAGTTGTTAGCAGGCTTGCTTTAAGCTTCGGAGGTCCCGGGTTCGATTCCCGGCGGGTGATGAAAAAATCACGGCTGGGTAATGTAAGGATCAATGAAGTAATCACTCATTATCCGTTAAAAAAATGATTACGAAACTTCAAATGAAGCGGCCAAATCCCTCTATGGGATGTAGCCCCAGGAGCGAAAAAAAAAAAAAAAAGGCATTTGGCCAGAGATTGTCCCATGAAAGGGAAGCGATTGTGTTGGAAGTGTGGTAAGGAGGATCACCTTGCGAGAAATTGTGACGGGGAGCCTAAGTGCGTAAACTGTGCGGAGGCGGTAGTGAAAAGGAATCTTAATGTTGATTACAAACACTCAGCATGGGATGATAAGTGTCCAGCATATTTGGAGAGAATAAGGAGAGTGGTGAAAAGGACGGCGAATTCAGATTGACGAGGGGATGGGGTGGTAGGTGGGCATCTATAGCTTGTTAATACGGCAAGCATATTAAGTAGTTTGAATAAAATTTTAGAGGTTGAGAGAATGCCGCTGTCTGCACCTATCACTCAACCTGCATTAGCGATTTCTGCTGCGGAGTGAACCATAATGACACGTTATCCATTTATTATCACAACTCTAGCGGTATTCGTTCAAAATCACATGAACTGTATTTATCGGTGTTGGAAAATGACTATGATGTCATTTGTGTCGCGGAAACATGGCTGACTCGTTCGCACAATTCTGCAGAGTATTTCCCTCCGGACTACCAAGTCTTCAGACGCGATCGTTATATTCGGAGAGTGAATCGCTGGCGAGAGGTGGTGAACTTCTGATAGCGGTCTCGAAGGATATACGTGCCGATATTATTGTCCTGGAGAGTAATGGGTTGGAGATTTTAGCTGTTAAACTTGCTTTCAAGGGTAAGCTGTTGTTGATAGTAAGTGTTTATATTCCATGTGGGTCCTCAGCTTATATGTACGGAGAGTTGTCTGTGTGTTTCTCAAACCAACTTGCAGCTGTGGCTGCGGAATTCGATTCTATGATGATTTTGGGTGATTTTAACCTGCCGAAAATAACAAGACGTGCTGTTGATGATGATCTTCTGCCACTAAATGGCGATTTAATCTAAGGCCTCGTGATGGATTCTATCTGTTCTCTTGGACTAAGACAGATTAACAATATTGAGAACCAGAGCGGCAATATCCTTGATCTAGTGTTCACCAGTGGAATTACATGGCACAATCATTGCTTGTGATGATCTAGGCAGTTCTGCGAGTATTTTTCATACACCATTCCATATCCAATTAACTTTTGAGAGTTGGGTTAATGTTAACGTTAATTTTAATTCTAGTGAGTCTTTCAACTTTAAAAAGGGAGACTATCCTGCTTTAAATGAGTTTATGGACAATATTAATTGGGATCAATATAAGATTGGTAGTTTGGACGCTTATATTGATCAGTTTTATAAAATAATGAACTCTGCAATTGAACAATTTATTCCTCGGTCGCCGGTAGTTTTGTCAGCACGGGAGCCGTGGTTTAATCGTTGCCTGTCAGGCTTAAAAAATCAGAAATCTAAAGCTCATAAAAGGTATAAATTGAATCCATCCGTCGTAAATTATGAGATATTTAGTGCTCTTCGAGCTCAATTTAAAGTGTTAAATCGTTTCTTGTATAATTCATATATTGTTGAGATTGAATCGAATATTAGAATCAATCCTAAATATTTCTGGACCTACATATGTTGATTCGAAGCGGAGCTGTAGAGGTATTCCCTCTCAAATGTCTTTCAATTCTGTGACTGTAAGTGGTCCACATAGAATCTCTGACATGTTTGCAGCATTTTTTGAAAATGTGTATGTCCCATCTTCAAATGATGATTTCGACTTTGATTTTAGTAATAATTCTAACATTCATATTCAGTTTAGCACCGATGACGTTCTGCAGGTATTATTGAATGTTAATGTGAGTATAAGTAGTGGCCCGGACAAAATTCATCCTATTATGTTAAAAGAATGTGCTTATGGTTTGATTCAACCGCTGACGTACCTCTTCAATTTGAGTTTGGCGAATGGAGTATTTCCTTCAATTTGGAAATCCAGTTTCATTAAGCCAATTTTCAAGAGTGGACGGAGATCAGATATTGAAAATTACCGAGGTATTTCAATCTTATCGGCTATTCCTAAATTTTTTGCATCGATGGTCAAAGACCGAATCTTTTACTTAATAAAAAATTCCATTTCTGAAAACCAGCATGGGTTTTACGCGGGACGTTCAACTGTGACTAATCTTGTTCTGTTCGCAAATTTTTTGACTTTGGCATTAGAAGGTGGTGACAGTGTTGAAGTTGTGTTTACTGATTTTAGTAAGGCATTCTACAAAATTGACCATGTCTTACTTGTAAAGAAACTAGAACAACTCAAGTGCGACGTTCTTTCTTTAAAATGGATTTTGTCTTATTTAACGAACCGTACTCAAAAAGTTCTTTTAAATAATATTTTATCTAGAGATAAAAATGTTTTGTCTGGTGTTCCACAAGGTAGTCATCTAGGACCTCTTTTGTTCATTGCATTCATAGGCGATGTGAAGCGGTGCTTCAAACATTGTGAGTTTTTGATTTATGCTGATGATGTAAAAGTATTTTGCAAGATTAAAAATGAGGGTGACCTGTTAAATCTACAACAGGAATTAAATATTTTCTGTGAATGGTGTAACCATAATAAGCTTTGCCTAAACGTTTCAAAACGTAAAGTTATGAACTTTTCAAGAAGACGAGATGGCTGTGACAATAGCTTATTTTTAAATGGAGTTATGATTGATTGGGTCCATTCTTTTATAGATGTAGGTGTCTTATTTTCTTGAAATTTATCGTTTATAGACCATATTGATAGATGTATCAGCAAGGCTAATTCAATGTTAGGGTTTTTATTCCGTTTCTCAAAAGATTTTCATGATCCGTATACTCTAAAAGTCCTCTTTGTGTCATTAGTTCGTTCACACTTGGAATATGCCTCAATTGTCTGGAATCCGTACTATAACAATTCCTCTAGCCGTCTAGAATCAATTCAGAAGCGATTTCTGAGTGCAAGGATTTTGTTCAAAAAATGAGACTTGAGAGTTGCAATTTTTATCGGCTTACTAGATGTACGATAATATTAAAATTAAACCAAACAACAATAATATTTACTGTTGTATATCTAGTACGTCCTCGAAAATCGCAACTCTCAAGTCTCATCTTTTGAGCAAAATCCTTGCACTGATGTTTGCTTTAAGGCTTCTCCCTCGGGAGGCAAACGCTCCTAGGTATGTGCTACCGCCATAGTTGGGCCGTTGCCTGCTACTGAATATTGAACCATTTTCCATCCGTAGGCAAGTTTCATGCGCACTTTTCGCGCGCGACGTTATAATGGGCCGAATTGATAGTTCACAACTACTGTCGTTGTATTCATTACGCATTCCCGTGCGATCACTCAGGCACCGAGGCATTGAGATTAGTCTCCGCTTCCATCGGTCGAATTTTGGTATGTCGGATCCAATTTTTAATTCAAGTCGTATATTTAATAATGTTTCTGCTGTGTTCGATTTTAATTTGTCCTGAAATGAATTTAAAAGTGTTGTTAAGAAATTTTTATTAAGCTAATTTGAATTATACAATTTGTATTGATTTCATGTTAACTTTTTTATAACTACCAGATGTACAATGGTACTGTTGGCTAATAAATAAATAAATAAATAGATTACCTATCTCGAGATATCTATGATAGAAATTTTGTTTGCCCTGTTTTCATTTCTCGAGAGTTCGGGAATCTCGTAATTTTTACACGAAAGTCTCGAGAATTCTCGGGAAATTTTCTCAGTATTAACAAAATAACTACATTTAAACATATGTTTGTATTGCAAAAATTAATTTGAAACGAATGTAATTTGTGGTTAATAAAGTCAACCATTTATCCTACTGGGTAGCTCTCGTGGATACGAATAAATCCGACATTTTGAGGGTTTCCCGTTCTCATAATATTTATGAACATTTAAATACCTTCGATTGCGCAAACTTGTCCATTCATCTATACTCTGGCTGAATTTGCGATTATCGAAGTTCATTCCAGTGCTTTTCCTTCGAATTTGGTCCATAACTTTATCATAGTACTACATACTTATATATTAGGTTCATAATAGTAGTTGGTTGGTAATTAGTAATTTTTTTAATGAAAATTATCAAACGCAACTAATCTAGGAACAATTTCTTCAAGTGATCTATGTTTTGTTTGAATAAAACATTTTGTGGGATTAGAATCACTGGATAACTTTATTTGTTTCTCATTTGACACTAAATTTTCTGTTGTTGTTCCGATAGCTAGCTTTTCCATTCTAGGTTTACTCTATAACTGAATCTTTACGTTTATTTCTTTCTTGCATCTTTCACATATTTCCGGCTTCTTTGTCACCACTTAAAATTGGTCCCACACACTTTGATTTTGTTTATTGTCGAACGTGTTCATTTTTGCGGTTGATAAGTTGTGTTAAAACTTTACTAATTGCACATTTATTACTACGACTTTATTTATTTTGCATTGTTGGCTTTATTTTATTTAAGTTAGTGTCTTTCAAAATCTCGAGACAAACGCGCTATTTCTCGAGAAACCGAAAAAGTATTAAAGTAAACTTCTCGAAAAACGAGAAATAAAATATTTTAAAATTCAAGAGAATTCTCGAGACAGGAATTCTCGATTGCAATCACTAGTTACAATAATTTTTCCTTAACTTCAAATTTTTTTATTAAATCGGTTTACAAATTTAACTTAACTTTAAAAACATTTTGAATTCATGTCAATGCTAATGTTTAAATTAAAAAAAAAACATTCTACTACTATTTTACTATGTGAATGTTAATTTTGAATTAAACCTTTAAGTATTGGGATTAGTAAAATTTCTGTACAAATCAACTATGATTAAATAATTCAAATTTCAAAATAGTGTTTGATAAATATTAAACAAACTCTAAACAAGCTTGATAATTTTTAACTAAACAAAAAAGCTAATTCGGTTGAACTTGATTTTAATAGACTTTTGAAACAAAAAATTCAACAATTGCTGGTAAAAATTTAGTTGGAAACGTATAAATCACAGTTATGAAGCCACTAAAGCTTCCAATCGTTAAATGTTCAAATTAATATTAAATGTTTAAACTAGGAATTATTTAAGGCATTTCAAAAAGCTTCCTCACTTTATAAAATTATTTTAAAAGCTCTGAGGTAACGTTTAGCTGAATGACATAATGCTCTGTCGAATTATTATAGCTGTGCGTACTCTAGAACCAAACAATTTGCATATACATACAGTAAAATATTAACACGGGTGGAGTTGGGTTTAAAATATTTGCTAAATGAATTTCAAAAAGCTCAATAATTTAAAAATTTTAAATTTGGTATGAAAGGTGGTTTTAGATTTATTCCAATGAAAAAGAAAAAATGTCGAAGCCAGTTGAAACTACAAAATCAGACACAAATGATTAACATTTGCATTGTTGTAATTAACAGGTGCGACATTTGCAGAAAAGAATTGTTTGTGAAATCAAATAAATGTTTTAATTAAAAAAAAAATGTTCTACGAGTATTTCGGACATTAAATCACAAGTTGTTACGCTAATTTACAACACATTTTAGATTTTAACGTAATCATTTTTTTCTGTTTCTTTATTTCAGAACACGCAATTCATCGACACACATATATCATGAAAATTTCGACAATTCTGCCGTTCCATTCATTTTTCGACTAGGATTCATGTACTATTCATTAATCGGCGCCCTAATTGTATTTTTGGTAGGATATCCGATCAGTTTACTTACCGGTGGGTGCAATGATCTCAACGAAAAGCTTCTATGGCCAATGACTCGACGTTGGTATTTACGCAACAATAAACCACGTCAAACAATAAATAACACCGAAATGAAGAGTTATGATAATCCAAGTGATATACGCAAACTGTAAAAAAAAAAACGAAAAAAATATAAATAAAGATTATGAAAATTTTCCAAATAAAAAAAAATAAAAAAAACTGTTGTACAATATTATTTTTGAGATAAGATAGAAAACCATATAAAATATTTTAGTTGTAATTTAGACGTTGGCTGCACAACGGTGGAAACTATAAAATGGCCGAAAATATAGTGGACTCCTCCGTTCGGGATGCCAATCTATATTTCACCGTGTATGATTATGCAGTTTTTGGAGCCATGCTAGGATTGTCCGCACTAATTGGAGTTTACTTTGGATTTATATCGAAACACAAACAGAATACTAAAGAGGAGTATTTATTGGGTAGCCATATGATGAAGGCACTTCCAGTTGCAATATCATTGACCGCAACGTACATATGTTGATTAATTATATATAGAAAATTTGCTAATTATTAAATTTAATTTCATATCAATTCTATAGCCAAGTATCATCTGTATCCATGTTGGGAATACCGGCCGAAATATATTTGTATGGGATCCAATACTGGTCAATCGGTTTAGCCGTAATTATTGTGTGTCTAGCACTAGGATTTTTTTTTCTTCCCGTATTTTACGATTATCAAGACTTAACGATTTATACTTACCTGGAGAAACGTTTTGATCGAAGGCACCGGTCATTTGCAAGTGCAATGTACATAATCAATGGTGCACTTTATATGCCGTTAATGGTTTATGCTCCGGCTTTGACATTGAGTCAAGTGACTGGAATTAATTTGCATATAATTACACCGGTAATTTGTATGATTTGTATTTTTTATACAATGTTCGGAGGAATTCGAGCAGTTGTATGGGCAGATACATTACAATTCGCCTCTATGATGGGTGCACTGTTTTTTATAATGTTTTTGGGAACTTATTTAGTTGGAGGAGTAAGTAGCTTGTTGGAAAAATTGGATGAAGGTGATCGGTTAATATTTTTCAAGTAGGTGCATTTAGTTTATTATTTAGTGAATCGATTTGTTGTTGATTTATTATATATTTCAGTCTAGATCTTGATCCCACATTACGTACAACATTTTGGATGATGATTTTGGGTATGCCAGTTTTGTACTCAGGCATTCAACCAGAATATATTCAACGATTTCAATCCATTCCCAGCTATAGAGAAGTTATTAAATGTTTAATAATGTTTTGTATTGGACATGCAACAGTTCGCATGACGACCGCTTATTGTGGGGCTATCATGTACGCTAAATACCAATCGTGTGATCCCTATACATTAGGCTATGTGAAGAAGATTGATCAGATTTTCCCTTATTACGTAATGGATGTATCAAAAGGAATTCCCGGTCTTCCTGGCATTTTTGTGGCTGGTGTATTTTCGGCTGGCCTATCATCAATGTCGACATGTCTTAACAGTTTGGCGGGTTGTATTCATATAGACTTTATTAATAGATAGTAAGTTAAACAGCCGAATATAAATATGAACACTTGCTAACCGCATAATCTGTATTCGCAGTTTCCCAAAAACATCGGATAAGACTGACAGCAATATTCTAAAACTTATTGTTCTTATAATTGGCCTTTTAAGCATCGGAATGGTATTGATTGTAGAGAAACTAGGCAATATTTTTAGCTTGGGGCTTTCCCTCGGTGGTATTAGTAGCGGTACCTTGCTCGGCCTTTTTATTTTAGGGATGGGCTTTCCAAGAGCTAATCGCCACGGTGCACTTTGGGGTGCAATAGTATCGGTCACTCTAGTAACAATTTTAACACTTGGGGCTCAGGTGTACATTGCCGAGGGAAAACTTAAATATGTTTCGAAGCCATTACGAACAGACGGTTGTGATGCATTGGGATATGTCGGTTGGCAAAACGGAACATTACTTCGTGGAAATTCAAATTCAACGATTTACATAGAGAACGAAAAGTTTGATAATTCTGACGTGCCATTCATATTTAAGCTCGGATTTATGTATTATGCCCTAATTGGGACAATCGTAGTGGTGATAGTGGGATACCTCGTAAGCATTTTGACAGGAGGATGTGATGATCTTGATCCTCGCCTATTGTCACCGATGGTGAGACCCTGGTACAAGAAGAACCAGAAACTAATGGCAAAGAAGATCGAAGCCGAAACCTTAAATAATTTAATTAATCGCCAGAATGATTTGTGATTTAAAATTATGTAAATTAAAATAAATTATTTTAAAGTGTTTGTTTACTCCCGCGTCTGAATCTATTTTAGAAAAATATTTTTGTTTGCTAGATAAAAGATTATTTGCTTATCTTAACAGATCTGTAATGTAAACTTTCGATTTAGTATGAGAGTCAATATTTATTTAGTATCGTCTACAGTAAAATTCTTTAAAATATCAAGTTCTTTTGGCCGCTCACCAGTATAGAGATACTTCCTAATGATTGGTGAAAGAAGACGGTCGTCCAAACCAACACAGCCTCCCGTATATAAACTAATCGGATATCCTACTATTAATACGATCAAAGCTCCAATTGGGGCATAGTACATCGTGGTTAATTGGAACAAAAATGGGACCCCGGATTTATCAAAATTTTCATTTTGTACATAAATCGTCGTATTTCTTTTGGTAAAAATCCGCCAATTTGAAAAACCTTCATCATCGCATCCATCTGTTCGCAGCGGCAAAGATTGGTGTTTTATTCGTCCTTGAAGATTGTAGTATTGTGAGCCGAATGTCAGTAAAGCAATGACAGTTAATGAAATGGTTGCACCCCAAAATGCTCCCTAAAATTAGTAAACGATCATTACAAATATTTAAAGCTGTAATCCAAAAAACACGTGCTTACATGCCGATTAGCTTTCGGGAATCCCATCCCCAGTACGAATAATCCAAGTAAAGTTCCAGCCGTTACACTATTAAATGCAACACCAAGGCTAAACAAACTTCCGAGTTTTTCAACAATAAAAACCATTCCAAAATTTATAATTCCAATCAGCAGAACAATGAGCTTGATAATATTACTGTCGGTTGAATCAGAGGTGTTTGGAAGGCTTTAAAATAAGATAATTAGCTACACCTAATAAACGGAAATCAAATCTCAATTATTTACAATTTTTTTATGAAGTCCGAATAAATCGATCCAGCCAAACAATTGAGAATAGTAGATAGCGATGAGAGACCTGCTGCGAATACACCGGCTACAAAAATTCCTGGCAACCCAGGTAAATCACGTGCAACATCCATAACATAGTAAGGAAATATTTGATCAAATTTCTGAACTTTACCAATTGTGAGCGGATCACATGTGTAGTAACGCCCATATATGACCGCACCACAATATACAATCAACAAGCGAATTGTAATATGGCACACACAAAATATAATTAAACATTTTATGACTTCTTTGTAATTCGAGATGGATTGAAATCGTTGAACACATTCAGGCGTTACACCAGAGCAGAGTACGGTTAGGCCAATAAGGTATATCCAAAAGGATTGCCGCAATGTAGGATCTGGATCTAAGCTGAAATTGATGAAAGTTATGTATAGCACGCGACAAATTTTTATATTCAATAATAGAATGTAATACTCTGCTATGATGAGTCGTCCACCAGATTTAATTATTGTTAATAATTTATCCATGCCGCCCACTAAATAAGTGCCCAACACTGCAAATATTATCAACACTATAATCATAGATATCAATTGTAGTGTATCAGCCCAAACAACGGCCCGTATACCACCAACTAGTGTATAGAATACACATGTAATACAAATCGCAGACGAAATAAGAGGCAAACTTAATCCGCTTACTTGATTTAAAGTAAGAGCCGGTGCATATACCATAAGTGGCATTATTAAAATTGAATTTAATGTGTACATAGCACATGCGAATGTACGCAATCGTCGATCAAAACGTTTCTCCAAATATGTATAGATTGTTAAGGCCTGGAGTTCATAAAATACGGGCAAAAAGAATACGGCTAATGAAATGCTTACGATCACAATTGAAATTGCAATGACCCAATATTGTGTTCCATAAGAATAGACATCAGCAGCCACAGCTAGGACGAGTAGCGATGAGACATGCCTATATATGTATACACAAAATTTTTAAGTTAGATTTCTATTAAATAATGAAATGTTATACATACGAAGCTGTTAATGACATCGCTACCGGAAATGCTTTCATCGTTTTACTGCCCATTAGATACTCAATAGTATTGTTCTGCTTTCGCTTTGAGATAAATCCATAGTAAAACCCTATTAATGCTGACATTGCCAACATACTAATGAAAACAACATAATCAATGGTTGTAAAATGTAGCGCACTGTTATTAACCTTAGACATTTTTAAAACACTATGGCTAAACATTTGTTCACAAACAATGACTTTATAGTCTTGTTCAGGTGTTTTCTAAGAATTTTCAAGATGCATTATATTGTTATCAGTTATCACTGTCTTATAAGAGTAGTGTAAGATAACGATAAATCAAATGTCTAGTCTTATCTTATCGGTAACCAGTAGAGTAGCCTTCTCAGAAAATAATTCTTTAAACGTAATTTAGAGCGTAATCCATAGCTTACTATAGACTACTCAAAAGGCAGTGTTTCATAACATTTAAATGGTGAACAAAGTAAAAAACTTAAATTCAAAAACAAAAGGAAAGTAAAAACATAAAAGGATAGCCAAAGCATCCGCGCCAACAAACATTTTTGATTGACTTAGCCTCGGCGAACATCCAGTTTAACCAGTTTCGTTACTGGCCTCTTGAACACATATCTCTTTCTCTTGATATACCTACGACTCGATCAATAATAGATTAATTATTTTGCACCCCGACGAGTTCGAGGTAGAGTATTTGATTCGGGATCTCAAAGGATCTCCTGTGGAAAAACTTACAGCCCTAAAAACAGCCATAACCAACGAAGAGGAAAATCCAGTGTTAAAACCTTATAAAGGCGGACATATGCTGCAGCATGCTCAGCGCCACAACGGAAATTACGCCGATGTGCCATCAAAATCAAAGACCATCGGTTTTGCGTCACAAATGTTCTGTATACTGACCGACCAAGAAATTGATTCAATTACATAGTTTTAGTAAGACGATGTTTATCGTTAGAAGACGCTTGGAAACGCACTGGTTACGAACCTGAAAAACTATGTGTGATGCGTAGGCATATTGAAGAGGTTAATTTGGCTAAATCGGAAGAAAGCGTAATGCATATGAATGAAATCACTTCTCGCCAAGGAAAAGAATTTTGCAATTTGTTGGGACTGCCAAGAGATTGGTCACATATTTATTGATTGTCCTAAACCAACCAAAATATTTTTCTGGCCGTTCTGGAATGGTGAAACCCAATTGCTTTTGATGTTTGGGAAACACATCTACGAGAACGAGGGTTCAAACTACCGATAATTCGATATCCCCACCTCTTCAAAGATCAAACCCGACGTTAAACAGCGGTCCATAAATGATTCCACAGCCTCCTCGAAAATAACCCAACATACGCCTGTTCATCAGCCCTGTTACATATCCAATTGCACAAAAATCTGATCGAGTCCGTAGTTACTGGCATAATAAACGCGCTCTTCATGAAATTGTTTCAGAAGCCATCTTTAACAATGTTTCTGACAACCGATCATACGCCAAAGCTTTTCTAGATGGGCAAGAATATCTATAGGGTTGCTTGATAGCAGAGCAACAATAGCAGCCTTAGGAATGGAAAGCGAGAAATTATTAAAAAATCCTTCTTACAAAGTGTTCGTCGCCGAATGTGCTTAGACCCCCGCAAGCTGAATAAAGTGACGATCAGGGACGCGTAACCATTACCGATCATCGACGTACTCTTGGGTCGACTGGTTCAAACCAAATTTATCTCAAACATCAATTTGTAGAATGCTTTTTGGCAGATCCCGTTGTCTCAAGAGTCCCGAGATAAATCCGCTTTCATGGTCCCCGGTCGCCCTTTATATCAATTTGTGGTAATGTCGATTGGACTTTGCAACGCACTGCTGACCATGTGCAGGCTAATGTACCGTATGATCTCCTCGGTACATCCGAGAGTTTTGAGGAACACATTCAGCTGCTTAAACAGGTTGCTTCCTTATTGAAATCTGCAGGCCTGACGGTCAATCTTACTAAAAGTAAATTTTTCGAAAAAAAATTCAATATCTAGAGTATGTAGTGGAGGATGGTGGTTTGAAAGTAAACCAGGAGAAAGTCAATACTATTCTGTCATTACCTGTTCCAAATACAGTTAGAAAGGTTCGTAGGTTTTTGGGCATATCAGGTTTGCTACTGCGGCAGCCCCAATCACTGACCTTTTGAAAAAACAACGAACATTCAAATGGACGGACTAGTGTCAGTATGCGTTTGAACTATTGAAACTCACATTATCCGAAGCACCAGTGTTAATTCACCACCATTTTAGCCGACCCTTTCAAATTTAATGCGATGCCAGCAGTACCGATATTGGCAGTGTTCTGTTTCAAGTTAATGATGTTGGTAGCGGACGACCCATCTTTTATATGTCCTAAACTTAATGCTGCGTGGCAGAGTTATTCAGTTACTGAACAAGTTCAGGCCATATATCGAGGCGTACTTGTTTACCATCGTTACTGACCACGCCAGTTTAAAGTGGCTCATGAGCCAAACCGATTTATCTGGCAGACTTGCGAGATGAGCATGGTTCCAGGCGTTCTCTCGCTTGCCTTTATGGACGAGACGAGATAGCATAAACCTTGAGTCTCCAGCCTTTGATGCAGATGTTCGTTCGTAAAGTGCTAAGTAACTCGTCCGCTTATATTAATCTTCGCGTAAACAATAATAAGAAGCTTCTTGCTTTTATCAAGAGCTAAAACGAGGTCATGCAGGCGATTGACTGGAGAGTGGTCAGTAGAGAGGCGAAAGGCTCTTCAGCCTTTTGCACCTTCTTCATGGACCACTCTTCGGCTGAGAAGTTCAAGCGAGTTGGCTTTAGGATCAACTTTAAGTTACTGATTATCCATCTCCATCCCCAGTGCGGCCAGGGTGGTGTCAAACCGGCTTCTGTGGGTCAAGCCTGCATAGGTTACGGTGGCGGCACCTGTGGGCAAAACCACTAGGGTGGCCTCTCGAAGAGACTGGTGAGGAGAAGGTGCAATCAATGAATTGCGCTCTGCAGCTCGTCTCCAAAAAGTTCTTTTCAAGGATTACTCAAATGGTTTAGGACTTCTTCAGAAGCAACATGGGAGGTTCACTGAAAACCGGAAGGGAACATTGGAGGTACTATAAGATACCCACTTTCCGGATTCAATAGTGGTATAGGAGCCCAAGAGAACCCGCATGACCGTTCAAGTGAGGTAGTCTTTGCACCTTACGGTAGGATCTGGAGTCTCTCTGGGCAATTTTTTACACCCAGCAAGGTGAGATGGGCTATTGGCTCTTTCAAACCTTTCAAATCCGCTGGAGTTGAAGGATCTTTCCAGCTTTACTCCAAAAAGGTATTGAGGAAATACTCTCCAGCTCGATCAAGATGTTTCGGGCAAGTTATGCTTTTAACTATATTCCGAAACTATGGAGGATAGTAAATGTGGCCTTTATACCAAATGGAGGGGTCGTCCGGACACCCAGCCTAAGGCTTATCGGCCAATTAGTCTAACACCGTTTCTATTGAAGACGATGGACAAACTCTTGGATCATCAAATAAGAAGTGAGATCCTTATAAATAATAGCTGCATCGGGACCAGTTTGCTTATATAATGGTAAATCCACTGTGATGGTTCTTAACGGTCTAGTCACAAGGATTGAAAGAGCGGTAGCATATATAGAAATTGCCCTTTGGGCCTTTATGGACATTGAGAGGGCTTTTGATAATACCTTCTATGGATCGATAGAGATAGCAGCAAAGGAGAAGGGGTGTCGCTTTCTACAATTACGTGGATCCGCTCCATGTTGGAACATCGCGAGATTACAGCCAGATTGGATGGCGAGTCAGTAACAATCAGAACCGTAAAGGGATGTCCCCAAGAAGGCGTACTGTCTCCATTTTTATGGTAATTGATTATTGACGGACTACTAGTCATTCTTAGCAGCCATGAGTTTAATGTCCAGAGCTATGCAGTTGACATGGCTATCATAATTAGAGGCAAGTTTGATGGGGTCATCTCTGACCTCATGCAAAATGCACTCGATTTAATATGGCAATGTTGTGACCTGGGAGAACTCAGTATCATTATACACAAAAATGCCATTGTCCCCTTTTACGAGGAGGAAAAGCTCTCGCTTGTAGCTCGCTCGTTAAACGGTACTACTGTTCCTTTTTCCAAAGAGGTTAAATACATAGGGGTCATCCTAGATCAAAAACTGAACTGGAAACAACATTTACTGAAAGTTCAAAATAAAGCCACCAAGGCTTTTTGGGCCTGTCAGAGACTCTACTGACGTACTTGGGAACTACAACTAAAAATGATCTACTAGCTACCTACGCATCGGTAGTGTGGTGGCCTAAAACTGAACAGAGGACAGCGTAAACTTTGTTGAATGTAGTTCAGTATATAGCCTGCATTAGTGTTATGGGCTCAATGAAAACATGTCCAACCGCAGCAATGGAGGCACCCCTAGAACTAACTCCGTTGCATCTGCATGTTAAAAAGTATGCTGCTATTATGGAACTTAAGATGCAGGCGGAGCTAAATATTGTACATGGTGGGTCATTTGGAAATCCTTAAGGAAGTTCAGACAGATCCACCATAGGAATGCCTTCCGACTGTATGCCAGCTAAACTGGATTTCCACAAACCATTTTGTGTTAGATTACCGAACCGGGAGGTGTGGAGTACAGGGAGACCATCCTTTGACCGAAGGTCATTGGTGTGGTTTACAGATGGATCAAAAACGGAAGATGGGGCGGGCTAGGCAAACACAGGAGTGGGATTGCCTTCTCGAAGTGCTTGGGTAACAACGCTGCCGTCTTTCAAGCAAAAGCACATGCCATAGAACTTTGCGCTAGGATAGGCATAGCAAAAGGCCTAAACGATGCAAAGGTATATATTGTATCAGACAGCCAATTGGCCTTAAAGGCTTTTAGGTCTTGTACCGTTCAGTCAAGGCTGGTATATGGAATTGTCTGTAGATAGGTTGTCTGTAGGTGTAAGGTAACACCTTTTTGGTTGCCAGGTCTCACTGTATTCGTGGGAAATGAGATAGCTGATGGCTTCGCCCGCGAGGGTTCTGCGTCTCTATTCATTGGATCAGAGCCTTTCTGCGGCGTCACTAAGGGGCACCTTAGGGTAGCGGTAAAATGCTGGAAGCAGGTGCAAAAGTCTTCCTACTGGCGCAGAATTCCAGATTTGTCACAGGCGAAGAAATTTATATCACGTTCGTCAGTCAGGATTAAGGAGTATCTTGTACATCTGCTTACTGGTTTCCTCAAAGGTCACATCCCCTTAAGGTACCACCTTAAGAAAATGGGCCTCAGTACGACAGACGAATGCCGCTTGTACGACCTGGAAGCGAAACATGTTCTGTGCCATTGCTCAGACATTTTCTGCCAAAGACTGCAACATTTAGGAGGGAAAATAATGAGAAGGTACGAATCATAAAAATAATCAACATTTAAAACTGTTTATTTTTAATTTTTATTTTATTTAAGTGTTGGGTTTTTAGATTACAATTTAATATGGTAGATAGGGGAATGATATTATTACATTAAAATCCGTGCTCAATTGGTTCGCAACTGGTAATCACCATTCTGTGTTATATACCGTACCCATGGCAACGCTTGATAACCACTCTTTTCGATAATTTTTAAATAGCGCACTTGTATACCAGACGTCGTAAAGTAAGGAATTTCAAATTTCACCTGGATCGGTGGTTTGCCCTCACTATCTTCACATTCAACACTTGGTAAGCCGAAATGAGCTCGCATCAAATATTCTTTGCCACCCTAGAATAAATTAATAGGTATATCAAACATTATAAATTTAAGCGAGATGTAAACAACTTACAGGAAATGATTTAATAGTCCAAGTAATAGCATTCTGCTCCGGTGCATATTTAACACTGCCCACCGTAGTTTTAAATTTCGGCGAATCAGCATCCTGAGGCACCGGAATTATAATTTCCACATTATTAGCTGTCGAACGCCGTTTAAATTGTGATTTTGCTTTAATCATGTATTCAACGCGACTATGAGCGTGTCGCTCAATTACCGATTCAATCCAGATCAATGGTTTAACATGGGTATTCAAACGATACGACATAAGTTCAAATTCACCATCGGGCGGAATAAATGAAATGGTGCGATCATTTTCGAAACGTGACAAACGAACGCATTGATGAAATTTTACATCTTCTAATTCAACGGATTTGGATTTACCGCGACCGGTTGATTCAAATAATACTTTGTCGTTGAGACCAAGTCGCAATTCGGGCATACCCGATAGATAGACTCGCATTTTAATTGCACCAACTATTTCGCTACGCAATACATTACCATTTGCGTTGGCCAACAAATTAACACTTTCGATAACATCGAGAAATACTTCATTTTTACGATATTTTATGCCTTCCGAACGCCATGAAACGGCATTTGTTACAGCCAACGGGATACGTGGTTGAATTTCTAATTTATGACCCTCTTGAGTGATGTATTCCTGTAAAATTTTACTGTCCGTTGTTTGGGGATACCCAAAATCGGTTAATTCATCCAGGAGCTCATATATTACGACAAAATTGTCACGAATACTTTCCTCTTCCAGCTCTTTGAAATACTCCACAAATACTTGCACAATTTTGTGTAGAAAAACAAAACATAATGCTATATTAGCATTCTTACGTGTTACCAAAACAATATACAAATTATTTGTTTTAATATATGCGAAGGTACATTCTGGTGTTTGGAGTATCGGCGTAACCAGGCCTTCTTCCTCTTTCTCCATGAGCAATGGCATAAACTTATCGATAACACCCATATCAATATCACCACGATAGTTACGCGATATTAACACCTAAAAAGCAGAATTAATTAGGTAACATTTTTTTTGGGGGGACCCTAAATTACAACAAACGTAATGACACACCTTGCCTTTGACATCCAAAATGTAAATTGCGGACGATGACATTTTGCTTCTTGTATGGTTCACTTACAACTATTGCTTTAATAATTTACTAACAATAATGAAATAAAACAAATTGATTTACATTAATATAATACACATATTTCAGAATTCGGATAATTAATAAGTTTTCAATAAAAATTACGATTGATCGTATAAAAAATAAAAATCCAAATAAAAGTTTTGCAGTTTCTGGCTTTTTGGTTGTCGTAAAATAAATGACACGATGTATGACATATGTCAATGTAGTGACATCGTGCGGTGGAGATTGGTATTTACATATATACAGTATGGACCATAAATTTTGAATCAATTATTTGCTAGTACTTTTTTAATGTTATTTTTATTTTCGGAATTCAAAAATTATTTTGAATTTCGGAATTTAGAAACGTTAAATTGCTTTAAATTACTTCGATTTTCTTCTGTAATGAAAAGGGTGATCCATAAGAGCTTCCGGAAGTTTTTTTGAAATAAAACTCATTAAAATCAATCTAATAATCAAAAATTTTATTTGTGACGTAAGTTCGCTTTATGACATTTAATGATTGAAAATAATTTCTTCTAAATGTTGTCCGCGACTGGCTCTTAGATGATCCATTCTATGGGTCCAATTTTCGAGCACTCTTTCGAGCATTTCGGCCGATATTCCGTTAATTACGCGTGTTATGTTTGCTTCTAATGCAGGAATCGATTGTGGTTTATCGATATAAACAAGTGATTTCAGATACCCCCATAAAAGTAATCTAACGAAATCACAAGATCTTGGAGGCCAATTCGTGTTGGCCAAACCACAAGTCGGCTACACTAATATCTTGAATTTTTGGCAATAAAAATTCATTGATCATTGCTCTGTAGTTTGCGCCATTGACGTTTGCACGCTGTCCTTCCGCATTTTTAAAGAAATACGATCCGATGATGCCACCTGCCCATAAACCGCACCAAACCGTGCATTTTTCAGGATGCATTGGAAGCGTTTGAATCTCTTCTGGCTGTTCATCAGCCCAAATACGACAATTTTGTTTGTTGACGTATCCATTCAGCCAAAAATGAGCTTCATCGCTGAACACAATTTTTCGATAAAAAAACGGATCAATTTGGAGCTGTTCCAACGCCCATAAACTAAATCGATGACGCAAAGGAAGGTCAACCGGCTTCAATTGTTGAACAATGTGCCATATGGTAGACCCAGAGCTTAAGAACGGCGGCGAATTGATTGATTACGGTCTTCACGTACACTTTCAGCTACAGCAGCAATATACACATTAGATCGACTTGTACGCACTCTAGTCGGGTGATGAATATCCAATAATGAAAAAGTGGTTCGAAATTTATTGATTGTTTCGCGAATAGTGCGTTCAGTTGGACGATTATGAACACCATAAAATGGTCGAAGAGCACGAAAACTGAACGAAATTGAAATAAATTTCCACAATTTGTAAACGTTGTTCTCGCGTAAGTCTATTCATGGTGGAATGTCAATGGATACTGAACACAAATGTCATATGAACATGACAGTTGTCATGCATGAATCCCAATGAGAATCCCAATTGGAAAAAGTACGTTCTATAGGATCACCCTTTATAATCCGTATCATTACTCGGGACACCTGCAGTGTGGAGGTTTATGGTTATGGGACACAGTATTGGTCTGCATTTCGTGTGTTTATAAAACGATTTAATCGTTTACTACGCAAATTATTTTCAAAACCAAACTTTTTAAAGTGAAACTGGAGTTGAGAGTAAAATTTTAAGGCAGCATCAATATACCTTTCGCAAAGTTTCGTGACAGAAAAGATACGATTACTTTCATGGCATATTCGACTGGAAAATCTAAAATTATGTAAAACATAAAATCAACATTTAGGCTCTTAACTAGATATGTATGATCAAATTCGACATGTACGATTAGAATAAGATTCTAAAATAATTTTTAGACCAAGTTCTGGAATATAGCCAATTCGGACGGAACTTAACTTTTACATAATATAACCAATTACGGTGAAATTCTATAGTTACTATGGGATTCTGTAATAATCTTTAGATGAAGTTCGGAAATATGGTCAAGTAGGATGGAATTTGGCTAATTGATTTAAATCGGATAGATTATGGAATTCCAGTTACATGGAAATAGGATCCTAAAATGATTTTGTGATGAAGTTCAGTGAGTTTATGTCCGCTGGAGAAATTTATTGTTTCTAGAAAAAACTGTCGAGTTTTGTATTTTCATCATTAAAGCGAATTTAAATTGTTGTAATTTGTCGTCAAAGACTTCAGCACATTTATTCACCACACCCTTCCCCTCCCTTTGAGTATCGTCGGAAACAATGCCTTCTGGAACCACTATGACTTTCGTATGCAACTGTACTTTAGCCTTCACCGCCCTTGCATGCGCCGCTTAATCCTTGGTGTTTCAAAGCGCTGTTAATGATAACCGGATTACTTGATTACCTAATTTAGTTTTCCATCTGATTTAATCGATAAATTGTTTTGCAATTTTGATAAGTGCCAAGGCTAACATTTAAATTATCTCAGCTCTAGCTTAATCAATTCTCGTTTATTCATCTTATATTCGATGAGTAACGGCGTTTAATTTATAACGGTTGTGTATTGTGTATAAATATTCGTGTTTGATTTAATTAAAAAAATGTGGCCGCATCATGGAAATCAATAGTGATTCCATTCTCGAAAGCATCGAAGTTCGTTTAACAAAGATGGAGGAATATTTCGCGGAGTTTGAAGATACTGAAAAGCGGTTACTCTTGATTCCTGATTAAACCTCAAAGTATGATGAATTCGATTTAAAGTATTTTAAAGTTAAGGCTATTTAGCCCGAAGCTGATTTATTCAATAAAAATAATAAATTCTGCGCTCAGCAATTTTTCTCAGACAAATCAGGAATTCAGGACAAATCATTGATTCATCAATTAAATTTCCTAAAAGATGAAGCTACAGGTGGACAAACGCTTATTTGGATGGGAATCACTGAAATGCCCGGAATGAAGATGCGTTTTCTTTTACGTAGCCACATACTTAGAGGCCTCAATAAGAAGGATAGAGTAATGCCAATCTGTTGGATAGATCACTGCAGCGATGCTTCGTTGTCAGTGTTAATTGCTAATTGATTTGTAAGAGGTTGTGTCCCAGGAAGTAATTATTGAATGTGAGTCAGAATTACCATTCCATCATGATTCAGGTAATTAAGGTTTATGTTTAAAAAATGTTTCATTCAAATTCTTCCTTGTCTTTACCTTCATACTGGTTGGAATACAGAGCACTTTTGTAGGATTAATATCAAGCCAATATCAGTCATCGTCTTCTCAAGCTGGCTCGTCAATGGTTTAGCCGCATACTATGCTGAACATACATATACGTTCATAACGCGAGCAGTATCCGCTCCAAATCAAAGTCGCTTTATTTATCGATTTTGGAAGGTAATTACGATATCATATGTATAGATGAGATATGGTTATCGTCTAACTTTAAGTCGAACGAGTATTTTTCTCCTGTTATACATCGCAGGGACAGGCACCTTCTTGATTTTACTTGCGATGTGGGTGGTGGCGTTATCGTTGCTTTATTTGACAAATTCTCA
Organism: Tipula helvola; assembly: GCA_963556165.1. Classification (NCBI taxonomy): domain Eukaryota; kingdom Metazoa; phylum Arthropoda; class Insecta; order Diptera; family Tipulidae; genus Tipula; species Tipula helvola. The sequence goes on from OY744482.1 coordinate 91,276,824, forward strand.
TCGGTGGCAGTAACGATTGTAAATTGTGTTACGGATAGTTATGTGTTACGGATATTTATGTGTGTCGCATATATTTTATGGGGCTTATGTTGGTCGGAGTTCGATTAGAGACGCTGGAAATCACTACACCAACGGCCACCGACTCTATTACTTTGTTTCCATGCAGAGTTCAACCTAGGTTGAACCTAGGTTAGCGTTCATGGAAACGGAGTTGAGTTGGATTTTCGTTGAGTTAATTTGAACTCAACGAAAATACCTGAGTTGAGTAGAGTTGAAATTCAAAATGGCGCGGCGAATAAATATTAATGATTTTTATTATTAACACCATAAAAAAATATTACAATACCTAAATACAACAAAAAAGTATGACAAGAAATGCAATAATAAAGTCCTAAAAGTATATTATATAACGGGCTGGTGACAGAAACAAAAACTTTCAACTCAACCTAACTCAATTTCATGGAAACAATCGACACCATTTTGAAATTTAACGAAAACCTAATTTAAATCCAATCTAACTCAACCTCGTTCATGGAAACATGGTATGTGCTCGAATAAATTAATAATAACCTTGTTGGTGCTTGGTGCACGTACTAACAAAAAACACTGATTGGTTATATTTATGTACAACAATAATTTATTGTTTTTAACTCTGATAATAATAATTTATCACACGATAATTACATATTTTAAATATTTATCACCACGTATAAAAATGTTCGCAACCGGAAAATATATGAATTTTATTTTAAATTTGTTAATCAACAATGGCTGTTGTTAGCAAAGCAAAAAAAGTAAAAAGAGACGCGAGTTGTTTTTTGTGTAAAGAAGAATAACTGCGACGCGCATATTTCGTTTTTGTTTTGTTTTTGATTTTTTGTTATTTTTCGCATAGTTGGTATGCTTGCTATGGATACGAAAGTAATTAGGTGCGTTGTTTTTGTTTTGATATGTGTGCGTATGGGAACACATAAATTCGCTAATTATTATTGATGTGGCGGTGGGTGAATTGTTAAATGAATGAGAAAATCAGTAAATTGAATGAGCGAGCCACTACAATTCCTTCTCAGAAAAATATGAAAAATTTATAAATATTATCAATTCGGAAGTGGTTGGTTAATTTGGCGAACATTAGACTGGGACTTTGTTGACAATAATTTAACTCCATTGAATTTAAACGCTGAGGTGGATAATTTTATAGCTGAAATACTTTCATTTTGGCTAAAGCAATGCGTTTTCATTAAACTAATAATAGCGGAAATATTTTGGATTAGCGTTCGTACCACTAGACCATGAAGTTACCGTTCGGGCTTCTGAGGGCTTAACGGGATCATCTAGTATTTACCATTCACCATTAAATATTACTTTACTTCTGGGATATTGCGAGATAGTTCAGAATACTATTCATTCGTAAATTATAATTTTGAAAGGGGAACTACATTACATTTAATACTTTCCTCGATAACTACGACTGGTATTCATGGTCAGTTTTGTTACAATCTGCAAGATGCAAGCAATCTGTTTGCAAATTTGTTTGGAAATGTATATACTATTAATCCAAACTTTTCGAACTCAAATATTATTGCTAATTCGCCATTCATATTGTTCCAGTTAGAAGAACACATAAAAGAACTTGCAGCAGCTCTTTATCTTAGTACGGACTGATTGAAACGAATCAGCTCTTCAAAATCAGTAGCAAATGATGCAAATATTTTGTTGGCTGCCGGTAACAGATTACTTGAGTGGCCGGAGCTGGGTTTCTAGTGAATGTGAGAATTCGCGTGCTAAGATACAGACCATAACATCCGAAGAAATCAGGGAGGAATTAATCCTTGATAAACTGATGGAAAGATTACGTACTCAAAAGGATCATCCATGTTCAGGTCGCACATAATGTATTAAATCGAAGTAAAGGACCATCGGCCCCAACTTCGTTTGATCAGCGATATCAATGAACATCAAATAACTTCCCAATAGGCGTGTCGAGTTTGATTCAACGAGAGGCACCGATGTTACACCGAGTGAATCTATAAATTGAACAATTCCGGAGGCGACCAATCCAAGATAATTTAGCTATTTACAATTGGAAGATCACATTCTATGGAGATAATCGTGACAATTTGACAGTGGAAAGGTTTCTTTACCGAGTGGAGAATTTGTTAAGGCAAATGGTATAACACAGTATAGGAAGCATCGAGAGAACATTGGAAAGGTTACTTGGAGGCAGATACATGAAGCAATGCTTCATCGGTTCCGTATTCGAAAAACTGATGGCGATATTCGACAAGTCCTAGAAAGTAAAAGAGCGCAGTTCTTAGATTTTTATCATAAATCACGCAGCATCTCATTAACGTAAGAAATTCATTACCAGATCAGAAGCTCATTCGATTAATGATTTGGAAGAATCGGCTGGTTTCCTGAAATACACCAACCAAAGTCGTTGTCAAGTCAGTTCGAGCAACCAGATTCTGTGCCCAGTATTTCGGACGCCAACCTAATGTCAAATATGAAGGGTACTTATCAAAGACCAGTAAGATCTGTGCCAAGCAGAGTAAGGAATAATGTTTTCCGCGTAATAGGTTTTGTTTCGGTTGCGAAGTTAAAAATATTTTCAAGCAACAATGTTTAAATTGTAATTCATCGTATTGTAAGGAAAACTACAGAGGGGAATTCAGGAATAATGGAGCTCTGAAATCCCAACCAAGCAACAAACCAGAATTTCTAATAAATTTAGTGATTTATATAATCACCCTGTCGATTAAATAGAACGGTCCGATACTTTAAGCTTCAAAAAACGATTATAAAAATGATTTGTGACACGAACATAACCACTCAAATTGACTCAAGACCTTGGCGTTCCTTACAAATGTTTTCTAGATAGTGGAGCAAATATTATTGTTGTATAGGTTGTGGATTATAAGAAGATAATCACTTTAACTTATTTAATTTACCATTTTGTTTATCACCAGCAAATGGCGAAGTTCAGCACGTTTAAGGCCATATTATTGTTCAAGTATCTTACGCAGGTAAGACTAAAAGTATTAGAATTCACGTAGTTCCGGGATTAAGTCAACTGTTTTATTTAGACATAGATTTTTGGGAAGTGTTTGGTTTGACACCTGCACTTATAAATGAAATAACACTCGACCATTAAAACCTACAACTAAATTAGATAATCGTATAATATGTATGATCTTACTCCACATCAAAGATCTTTATTAAATGATGAGATCAGCGCAAGTTTCCATCTTTGTGAGAAGTTAGAATTGGGACGCACAAGTATCACAACGGCATTATACCATATCACCTTCTGTGCCTTAGGAAATATTTGAGGAATTAGATCGAATGATCAGTCTCAGAGTAATTAAGAAAAGCCAAATCTTCTGGTCATCGCCAGTGCCTTAATGCTCGTAGAGTGAATGTGGTAACGGGGAGGGATGCTTATCGTTTGCCTCTGATTGAGGGTATACTCAGTTAATTAAACCAGATACAATTTATAAGTGCTATCGAACTAAAGGGTGCCTACTGGCAAATACCTCTTGTCCACCATACCAGTTCACAATTTTTCCGTTTGTATTATGCAACTGAATTAAGCTAATTTGACCATAAATGCGGAAAAGAGCATATGTATGTATGCACAAAGAGACAAGATACCTCGGTTCCCAAGTAGCATTTTACAACTAGTTAGTTGTGTACAACCAATTGATGGTTGTCACATTATTGTCACAACCAGGAATTGCTTGTGAAATGGTTGTCAAATTTAGCAAAAACTTTATTGAAAAATTATAGTTGTGAAGTTGTTGTCTCTTGTAATATCCACAGCTGAATGGTCACCACAACCAATTAGTTTGTCACATTAGTTCACACATGCATGTCACAACTAAAAAAGCTACCAATTACGAAACGCCACACATTGGTTGACAAAATTGGTTCGCACACGCATGTCACAACTAAAAAAGTTACCAGTTACGAACCACCAACAATTGGTTCGCTGCGTTGGTTGGAACATACATGTCACAACTAATTTAATAACCAATAATGAACAATAATAAATGTTACATTAAATTAGTTGTGAAACAGTTCTAACAACTGGTTACAATCACCATTTAAGATAAGTTGTTAATGGAGTGCATAAGAAGTTGTGAAATAAACACAAAACTCATTTTGCGAACTAATTTAGTTGTCGTTTAAATTGTTAGTTGTACATTGGATGTGAAAACTGAGCTTGAGAACTACGAATAGCCATTTTGTTTATATGTCATTTGACAATTTAAGAAGTTACATTTTCACGAAACATCTTAAATTCAAAATGTTCAAGCCGAAAATTGAGATTTCCAAATGGAAAAAATATAAAAAAAGTGGTACATACAGACGGTTATTGATTAGGAATCGGTTAAATTTAAAATTTGCAATATAGACATTGTTCCTTGTGAAAATACGGTAGTTGAAAGTATTGTATCCCTGAGTAACCAGAACGTGCCTTCAGTAGAAAGTGTTTTATCCCTAAGTAACCAGAACGTGCCTTCATTTCCATTTAAAAGCATAAACGATATCGAAATCACAAGTCAAGGAAATTTGGAAAATGAAGGTCATTATGAAGATTTTGAAAATTTTTGTGATGAAAGTGAAAATGAATTTGAAAAAATCAATAACGATACACATTTCCAAGAGGATTTAAGAACTTGGGCTACTACTTATAACATAAGGCATACAGCAATCAATTCTTTACTACAAATTATAAGGAAACGAACGACGGTAAATGTGCCTCGCGACGCAAGAACATTATTAGAAACACCTAAAAACCTAACATTAACCACTCTAGGTCATGGTGTATATTGGCATCAAGGCCTTGAAGTCTGCCTTAAATATAGTTTGCATGATGTTGAAAAACCGTTAAATATTTCCTTAAATTTTAATATCGATGGTCTTCCTATTTACAAAAGCTCCAAAGAAGAATTTTGGCCGATATTATTTAGCATTCATGAAATCCCAACATTCACACCAATGGTTATTGGAATCTGGAGTGGGGTAGGAAAACCTCAATCTGTAGAAGATTTCTTACGGTAATAATCAAATTTTTTTGTCCGCCAATCTCGCTTTCACTTAAACTTTATCTGATTTAATTTCCATTATGTTAAATAATCAATTGTTTTCTATTTATAGACCGTTTGTGAACGAGTTAAATGATTTATTGACTACTGGTATTCAAATAAATGGATATCATGTGAATATTCATATCAGATGCTTTGTTTGTGATTCACCAGCAAGAGCTTTTCTAAAAGGTGTTATTAATTTTAATGGTAAACATGGATGCCTAAAATGTGATGTAGTTGGAGAATGGAGCCATATTAATAAAACCATGTCATTTCCACATATTGGACTACCAGAAAGAACAGACCAAGATTTTCGAAATAGGATCTACAGTAGCCACCATAAAGCAGTATCACCACTTGAAGATCTGCCTATTGATATGATCAAAGACATCATTGTTGCTGAAGAGTTACATTTGATACATCTAGGTTACATGAAAAGATGTTTATTTGGGTGGAGAGATGGAACGTTCAAAAATTATATGGGGAAGTGGACTGCTTCTGAAATTTCATCAATTTCAAAATATTTATTATCATGTAAAATGCCGAAGGAGTTACATCGGGCAGTGAGAGGTCTTGATTACCTTTCAAATTGGAAAGGTTTAGAATTTCGGACGTTTTTTCATTATATTTCAATTGCAGTGCTGCAAGATTATTTAGAATATGAATTGTACGAACATTTCTTGTTGATATTTTGCTCTATAACAATTTGTTCTAGTAATGTATATTCACATCTAGTTAATACTGCTAAAGATATGATTAATGTTTTTATAGAAATGTATATAAGTATTTATGGTATGGGGTCTATCTCCAGTAACATACATAATTTATCTCATGTAGTCGACGAAGTTAAAAGATTTGGTATCTTATCGACGATGAATGCATACCAATTTGAGAATAAACTCTATCACATTAAAAGAATGCTGCGTCATGGCAAATATCCGATGGCACAGGCTGCGAAACGTTTGACTGAAATGAGTAAATTATCATTAAATTCAAAGTACATATTTAAAAAAATATCCAATTTGTTCAGGAGAGAACATCGGCGAACAAGTTCCAAAAGCAGAAACAAATGACAGATTCTTTTATAAATTGGAAATCGAAGTTGGATTATATTTAAGTAATGAAGTGCACAACAAATGGTTTTTAACAAAAAACAACGAAATTGTGGGGATGGAAAATTCAATCAAAAAATCTTCAGAACTATTTATTTTTGGTGCTCCGTTGTCTAAATTACACAATGTATTTGAACAGCCAATTCGTTCTTCGTATATACATATTTTTAAATCCAACATAACAAAAAAACTAGACTCAAAATTTTATTCCATAAATGATATAAAGTGTAAATTAGTCATGATTCCACACAATCAGAATCAATTTATATTTATACCTCTAATACATACCTTGGATTTGTGTAGTAGAATAAATTGAAAATCGAATACAAATGTAATTTTTGAAAACATTAAAGAATATATTTCAGAGTATAAAATAACATATTTAATTGAAACAAATAATTAGTTGTTGACTTCATTGTAAAATTAAAATAACATTTAAATAATAAAAAATATGATTATTACAGCTGAACGTAAGTGCTCAATTAAAAAGACTTAATTGGATTTATTATTGGTTACCATTTCAATGTCAGATATGTTGTTGTTCATCGGGACATCAACCCGCATGGACCCCCGATATTGAAATATTTTCATCATCACAAATGATGCCTCCCGTAGGAGAAATTAATATATCTTCAGTATTTTTGATGTTCTGGTCTAAATTTTCTTCTGCAATAATTTCGTCGTTCTTCAAACCGCGCTTGGCCACTTTAGATCTGTAAAAATTCAAAATATACATTAAATATGGTTATTAAATTATAATCAATATGAAGTTATATGATGTCTACCTCTTAGTATATTCGCCTTCACTAGTTTTACATAATTTCTCCTCTAAACGACGTTTGCTGTTTTTACAAACAGCCTTAAAAAACTTTTGATTTTCTTCAAAAGTATATTTTGAATCGGCTAGTAAAATTGCATTGAAAAAACAATGATGAATATTGCTAAATATGATTAAAGCTGGTTTATCTTTACCACCACATTTTGTCCATTGGCATAATTGCATAACTTCGCGTGTAATATAATGATCTATTACTTTATAGGAAACATCCCATCCATTTCTTTTACCACTAGTTCCACAAATTTTAGCTAGGTAGGATGTCTAAATAAACAAGTGAAATATTATTTAATACGTCAAATTAACATATAAATAGATAATATAAATATATATAATTAATTAATTACCACCTTCCTCATAAATGACTCATCCTTCAATTTGTTATCACATATAGCTAACTCTTCAATGGTCGAAATTGGCTCAAACGTAAAATTTTCCTCTTCAAGTTGATCTTTTGTCTTACCAGTCGATAGCAGTCTTATTATTTCTGAATGTTGAGTCATTATTGTTGAGTCAAGATTGTGGTTTGATTGGCCTCTATTCGACTAATGGAACTGTTCCAATCATTGTTATTTTCCTCCAAATATTCCACGTTATCTTCTTGGTAAAGGTCAATGATTTCTCTACCTTGATTAATATCGCTGTTATTAAGAAGTTGGGAATGGCCTTCGGTTAAAATTGTGTTCAATAATGATTGGGACAGAATTGAAGTTGGAGGCTGCTGTTTTTGCTGTGGGGTATTCAAGTTTGATGTCCGAGATGGTTCTTGTATTGGTGATGTTTGAGGCATGATGTGATAAGTGGCAAGTGGTGATTATATTGGTTTTCGATATAAATTTGGTACTTGTGATAGTTTTTCTGCTGTTGATGTTTGATGTGACATGCCTTGATTCGGTGGAACTTTTAAACTATTAAAATGAAGTTGTTGTGGGCTGTTTTCACCTGGAACAACATATTGCGCTTTTTCAACATGATTGTTGAAATTTATCGACGATGTCCGTGGATGAATTCGTTTGGTAGCACGAACAAACTTTTCATTTTCCTCATCTTCGGTATCAGAAAAACCTGATAAATTTTTCTCAAGTGCTAGCCCTACTTGAAAAGATTCAAGATTACGATTGATAATTGTACACGGTGTTTGTGTCCATGTTTTTAAATCTGGTACACTGTGTGCATTTTTTCTCAATTTGTCGACTTTTTTGCTATTTGGCCAGTACAGCGTCTTTTGTCTACCATTTTCTACAACCCATTGAACTGGAACAGTGCTTAGCAAAGTTTCGCCATTCTCCAACGTTTGTACCAACATATGAGACATTTTTCTAGAAAAAATAAATATGATAAATATAATAATTAACATTGCAGTTGTGAATTGGTTCGCATTGTCATAAAATCACAACACATAAAAAAACAAAAGAAAATAGTTTGTGTAAACATCGATTTCACATATCGCCCGCTTCGTGGCAATAACTCCTATCTGAAAAAATTGTGTTTTTCAGGAAACGACAAAAACTGTTTCTTATTTCTATGGGCTGCCTTTATAGAAGTAACAGTTTTATCTATCAATATTTTTTGTTCTTTCTGTTTCTGTATATTAAACTTACATGTGTAGGTACGTACCCTATATTCCCGTATTTCTACGTCAAAATCTCATTTATGCAAAAATTGCAGATAGGAGTTCTTGCCACGAAGCGGGCGATATATTTTTTTGTAGATTGGTTCGCACTCAGAATATAAAAAATAATATTTGTGAAAAGGCCGAGTTCACAACAATTTGCTGTAAATCGGTTCGCAATCACAACACATAAAAATGTATAAATATTATTATTTGTGTAAAGGCCGATTTCACAAACAATTTAAGTTCGGTAGTTTATACGAAAATCGTACGCAATGAACGAATATGCGTATTTAAAAAATTTATACTGCCATATTTAGATTTTTATCGAAATAATACAATAAAAAATTAATTTAAATATATAATTATCACTTTTTAAACTAGCACATTTAATTATTTTAAATACAAGACTTACCTGTTATTTATTACACAAACTTATAATATATTATGTATAATTAAATTATCATCAAAATAAAACAAGTTGCTTTATTCACGTTTTTCACGATAATGTAGAAATGTCAAAATTCTAGTAGTGAAAATAGTTCTTCACTAGACTATTTCACAACCCATTCACAAACAAACGTTGTTAGATTGGTTCTCAACAGAACTAATCAATATAGAAAGTTCGCTTCACAACCGATTCACAATTTACTTTCTCTAACCTAGTTCCAAACACAACCATTTCACAAAATTGTATTGTTCAACTTGATCTAGAACGGTTGCAGGCACAACTATACTATAATATGGCGGATACAATATTTTTATAGGGAGAATACGTTCCGCCATTTTGAAAAAAACAAATCATAACCTACATACAGCAGTTCATTGATCTTTTAGTTGATATAAATTATTTTTTTTTAATAATTTTTCCTTAAATTTTTTTTTTTGAAATGCAAATGACATCGGGCCAATCTTTATTTTCAAACTAAAAATCCCTGTTTTACAGTAAAATTAACATTTCCCATGGTTTTTCACGTACATATATGTGCGATAAATAATGAAATTGAATTATATATGAAATCACATTAATATAAAATATAATTATTATTCATTATTATTATATGTTCCTTCATACTTTCATATAGTTATTCTTTTCAGTTGTGATAAAAGTATTGGTTCAATCTATAGACAACTTCGTAGTATCACAATGGTTGTGTTATTTTAATAAATACCTTATGTATGTGAAAATTTGGTTGTGAGTCTTCGATCACCAGTACTAGTTGTGAAATAGTTGTAAATGAGCTGCGGCACCGGCAATTCTCACACAGCGTTGTAACAACTTTTATAGAACTATTTTACAACAGCTTCATCACCGTTTCACAAATTCAAACAGTTGTGGGATATAACCGTAACTTGCTCACAACGTTGTCACAATATTGTGACAACCGATTATTTTCGCCAAATTGGTTGTGACAACCACGTGGAGCCGTTGTGATCTACGGTTCGCCACATCCAAATAGCGATGAAATTAGTTGTGACAAAGATGTGGGAACCGTTTCACAAATTGAAATGCTACTTGGGTTATCACACGATCACAACTGACCAGTCTAGTTTGCATTGGTTAATGGTGCAGAAAGATTTATCTGGAAGATTGGCAAGATGGTCATTGAAACTGCATTCACATAACTTCACCATTATTGAGTATCGGAAAGAACCATAAGACGTAGTGCTAGGCAGCTTATCTAGAATTAACGTCCAACTTGATTGAAGATTCACCGTTGTGCATGGATACGAGTTCATCAGCTTTTAAAGATGTCGAATACTCGGAACGGATTAAAACTTTAGAGGATAACGCGCATATTAGCACTAGTTATAAAATAATGGATAGTAAAATTTACATCAACAAGGAGATGGAGACACCGAAGGGTAGCGAAGATGCCTTAGATTTCTTACTTGGTTTGAAGATAGTAGTTCCAGAGAGTTTGACGAAATCGTTGGATAAGGCATTGGAGATCTAGAGACGCTATTTTTATTGGCCCGGTATGACATCTCAAGTGCATAAATTTATTAATTCATGTGATATATGCAAAATCTCCAAGCCAATTAATTTTAATTCTAAACCACATATGAGTAATCTAATAGAGATTAATCGCCTCAGCGTATTTATGTCGATTTTCTTGGTCCAAATCTAGGAACGAAGAATGGAAACACGCCGATTTTGATAATATTAGACCAATAAAGTCGATTTCCAGTTCTACAAGCTTACGCTCTGTGACGGCAAAAAAATTAGAGATGTAGTACCCTCGTCAACAGAATTCTCTTCGCACTCTACTTAGTTTTCGGCCAACATCAAATTATGCATGGTTCAAATTACGAATTGTTAAGGAAATTAAAGTTTCTTGACGTAAGAGAGGCGCGAATTATTAACACGGCGGACCGGTTGCCATCTGTGCAGAGAATGGTATACTTGCAAATTTGGAAATGCTACCCGTTATCGGGAGTTTCAGCGGGGGTCAAAAAATGTTTGTTCGCAATTTCGTGCAAATTAGTGCCCCTAAAAACTTTCCGAGCAAGTTAGCTCCGAAATTTGTCAATGCTATCATATTGAAACGTGTTTAGGTAACGTGATTTATAAAGCAAGCAGAAGTTTGCCGGCTTGAATGAGACCTTCTCATGGTGGGTGTGCGATTGCCCCACGATTGTAATATTTGCTGTTAACAAATTTTGTTGCTTATTCCATACCACTTGCTTTAGCAAATAAAAACAAAATGCACTGAGAAATATTCAAGGGCAATGATGATGTTGGTAATTGGATTTGTCCATTTTGAATGGACAGATGTGATGCTCTTGGTCATGGGTATATCTTTTAGCAAAACGCATCTAGATTTATTAAAAACCCCAATTCAACTGCTCACATTTTGAAAGAAAACTGTACGGTGTTACACCTTATTTGCTTCAATTTTTGTTGTATTATGTATGTACATATCAATTTTGTTGGCGGTTAGATAATACAAGCAAACATCTTTTAACTCCATTTATTGGAAAATGTAAATGGTATACAAACCAATACAACAAGCGAAAGTCGTGCGAAGCTAAAACGTAACGTGTCATTGAGAATTTATATAACCGATTTTATATTTCGTATAATTCGTCGAGTCAATGAATTTCTTTTGGAGAGCGGCCTAAATAAATAAATTTAATTTTGTTTACTGATAAGGTTATAACACACGTTACATTTTACTTATAGTATCTCTTTAGTTGTGTTTTAATTGTTGTTCAAGTTGTATGTTAAAATGAGTGGTGATATTCATAAAGTGCAGACTATAATGGATCCAAATTTACATTTCTCGACTATCGATTATATTGTGTGTGGCGTGCTACTAATCATTACCGCTTACATTGGTATACACTTTGGTTTTATATCGAAACACAAGCAAAATAATACCTCGGAATATTTAATGGGAAGCCGATCGATGAAAATTATTCCAGTAGCGATATCATTGGTCGCATCGTACGTATATAAACATTTTTCGTTTGTGTTTTTTAGATAACTGAAACGTTATATTATTACAGGAGTGTTTCTTCCGTATCATTATTAGCCCTTCCGGCTGAAGTTTATCTATACGGAACTCAATATTTCGTCAATGTCTTCAATATAACATTAGCTGGATTAGCGATGGGCTTTATATTTCTTCCAGTGTTCTACGAACTGCAAGATCTGACAATATATTCGTATCTGGAGAAACGATTCGATCGAAAAATGAGACAATTAGCAACTGTTATGTACACATTAAACTCGTTGTTTTATATGCCACTCATGATATATGCACCAGCGTTAGCATTTAGTCAGACAAGTGGTATACCAATGCATGTGATAACCACTGTTACGTGTCTGTTGTGTGTATTTTATACGATGTTGGGTGGAATACGAGCTGTTATCTGGACTGATACACTACAATTTGGCTCGATGATCGGTGCACTCATATTTTTGGCCATTTTTGGCACCCAAAGGATCGGTGGTGTTCATAAATTATACGATGTGTTAGATAAAAGTGGCCGAATAGTATTTTTTAAGTATGAAAGCTAATATTTGGAAGGACAAAATATGAATTAAATTTGTTTGCAGTATGGATCCTGATCCGACATTACGCCAATCATTTTGGCTTATGGTAATTGGTATATTTGTAGCTGGGCATGGTGTTTGCCCTGAAATTGTGCAACGATTTCAATCATTACCCACCTACAGAGATGTTATCAAGTGTTTAATACTTTTCACGGTTGGACATATTGTAGTTCGTTTGATGGCCGCTTATTGTGGTGCTGTAATTTTTGCCAACTACGTCAGTTGCGATCCTTTTATATTGGGAATTGTTAAAAAAGTTGATCAATTGTTCCCGTATTATGTTATGGATGTGGCACGAAATTTACCAGGGATACCAGGGGTTTTCGTGGCAGGCATATTTTCGGCTGGGCTATCATCAATTTCAACAATACTAAATTGTTTGGCTGGCTATTTGTATACGGATTTATTGAAACGATAGTAAGTTATATTGCCTATGATGGCCATCAATTTTCTAATTTCATAATCTAGAGCAATTCTATTTATCTGTAGCTTTCCAGATACCACAGAAAAAACTGATAGCACCATAATGAAATTGTTAGTGCTTGCAATTGGAATAGTTAGTCTTGGGTTGGTATTTATTGTGGAGCATTTGGGGAGTTTATTTAATGTGGCTGTATCGTTTTTGGGTATCACCAGTGGTACGCTATTTGGATTATTTGTTCTGGGAATGATGATCCCGAGTGCCAATAAACACGTACGTTTACATTTATATTATTATGAAACCTTAATATAAAGTTTTCACTTCTATAATTTTACAGGGTGCATTCTGGGGGTCGGCGATTTCATTTCTTACTATAAGTTTTATAGCTCTTGGTGCACAATTTTTTACAAGCCAAGGTAAATTGAAATATGAAAGCAAGCCGCTATATAGTGATGGATGTGATGCTTTAGGATTAGTCGGCTGGCAAAATTCAACTGGATTTATAGGGTTTGCATATATATAATAATTTATAAAGGAATTTACGTAACACGATAAATTTGAATTATCTTTTAGCACTCCGAATTCATCGGTTCACATCCTAAACGAGAATTTTGATAATTCTGGCGTACCGTTAATATTTCGGATAGGATTTTTGTACTATGCCCCACTTGGTGCAAGCATTGTAGTTTTGGTTGGATATTTTACAAGTATATTGACGGGGGGTTGTGCTGATATTGATGAGCTGTTGCTGTGTCCACCAGTGAGAAAACGTATTGAACAAAGTCGAAAGGTGAAACATCAGGAAGAATTAAGTGTACTTGATAGTTCGGTTCATAGTAATAAAATAAATGATCGGATTAATAATAATAGGACTTAAAAAAAAGTTATTTTAGTTGTCCCACTAAAATTTAAGGTTACCTTAAAATTGTATTTGTTGTCTGCGGCTATTACATCTCTTAACCAAAATTATTTAATTTGTCTCATCAAATGTCAGGTCATTTAAACTTTTAAAAGTATCCCCCATTCTTCTGCTTAAAAAACCGGTTAATATATTTGGGCAAGGCATTGCTGTCGGTGAAGACTCGCCCGATTAAAAGATGTGCTTGTGCTATATAGCCGACATCTTCTGCTTGTCTTTTCATTATGAATTCAATCTTTGTTAACAGTGTTCTGACTCGTACTCCCGTATCGTCTTGAGGGCCAATACCTTGGTTATCTTACCGAAACTGGAATACCGGCTTATAAAATTATTCATGAAACTATCTGTAAATTTTATGAATGCGTCCACTTTTGACGATCGTATTTGTTCTGCGGTTGTCCTTTGTTCTGACATAAACATAATCTTTGATTGAACCATTTCTAATTGCACTTACTGACTGAATTGCTGACCAGTTGGTCATTCCAGGTTAGATTTTGCATCCAAAGGCTTTAAAACATTATTTTGATACGTATGGTAATGGGGTTCAACCAACCGAGTATGTCAAAATTATGGTTGGCCTCCAATAGAAGTGTTCACTTTTTGTGCATGGCTCGTAACGGTAATTGTACGGCAAATTGAAAGGTATCTACGTACGTATTCTGCATGTTTCCTCATTTCTTTGATTCCGCTTCCCAATTCGTTTTGAAGCAATGTTCCCAGTTCTTCGATGTTTGAAAGAAATTTGCGGAGTTCAGTCGAAGACCTTGCGGAAGCATCAAAGACAACTCGAAGTTTTATGGTTGCACTACCTGCCTTTAACACTTCGTGGTGCGAAAGATAGTATTTGTTGGTTTTGCTTCTGAACCAGGGTTCATTTTGCATGTATCCAAGCTTTTCATGTTCACTCATAAGCGCTCTAGACTTTCATATATTCCTTGCCCCTTTGAAACCTTTTCTCCATATCTTTCAACCGATTACAAGCCGCGTTGTATGATATTCCGATCATGTTTTCCTGTTGTTTGAATGGCAGCTTCACTATGAATCTATTGTCTTTATCATGTTTCGTATGACTGGGAGATTTCCTTTCACTACAGTTCTGCTGCGGTTATTTTGACAATTCTCGTATCTTCTTCCGCCTCCCAGAACTTGCGGAGACACCCTACAATATCTATTAATACGTTAAAACTATTATAGCTGTGTTAATATAGTTAGCTCATTATTTAAATTTCTTCCGGCCACTATCCATCCAAAATTAGTACTAACGGCTGTTAGTCCACTTGGCAGGTTCAGACTATCGAACAGCAACCCTTGGAAGAAGACATCCACTCCCAACAGCACATCAACTGCAGCTTGGCAGTTAGCAGTACGGTAAGTTGGCAGTACGGTTTAGATAGCGATATACAATCGTGAACTCTATGGTTCTCATTTAAACAATTAAAGCGTCTATTGTTACTTCTTATTGCATCTGACCTTCTATCTGCTGACATTCTGTTATATATCTCACACTTGTAAATCCGGTGTCCATTTTGTTTGCAAATAAGACAAGTTACTCCTGCTGCTCCTGAGGATGTATCGACAGAATATGCTCGTATTGTTGGTGGTTCATGTCTATTCGCTTTGCAAGGGTTGTGAGCAAATTTTCAAAACTCGGAAATCGGCATTTGATCCTAGCGCTTTGAGTCCTCGAATTGACTCATCTAACACATTCGTAATGTATCTAATATTGCTCGAAATTGGTTTCAATATGCTTAGCTGCTCCATAAGTTATTATGAAAGCGTAAAGCATTTGTCGTGTGACACTTGCTATCGTATCGCTGGATTAGCTTCTGGAATGCCTCGTTGTATTTAGCATTCGCTACTGGAAGATGCGGAATGTGTGCTTTTCATTCCGTAGGCCAACCCATCCAGCGATACTGAAATTCGGTTTAATTCGAAGTTTAATACTGGAAGAAACTCGAGCGCTTGTTTGGGATATTGAAATGTAGATTTTGATGTTTGTTACGCCATCGCATTCTGCATTATACCCCTAAGAAAGCAGCCCAAATCATATATGACATATTTGCTTTACACAACAAGTTTTTGAATAATACAGCGAATTCAACAGATTAGAATTCACAAACGAGCAATTTTCAAATGAAACATCGGAAGTGAATACCTCCATTAATCGAAATCAATGGTGCAATTTAGGGTATCAAATTCGAAACCAATATGCGATTAATTTATAAAATTTGTAATAAACAATTAAAATTTCAATATATTTATTTGTAAAAAAAGCATAATTCAATTTTTTAATTAACACAATTCACCTATTCAAAATAAGTTCGATTGCTTATATAAAACTAGGAGTACAGCCCGTCCTAAGACGGATACAATTTATATATGTATAATTACCTGTTGAGGATCGGAAAAATTGCATCCAAATTTTGTTAGGTAAAAGACTGAGTTGTATCTTAACGTTATCTCGGTTAGGCGCAGCTTGTAAAATCTAGAACTGATTCCTTGAAGTGTTGCATGAATCTGTTTGGCACAAAAAACTATCATATTTTTGTAGTCATCCCTATCAGTCATTAGTTGTAAAACACAATTACAGAAATTTCAATGCTATGCTTAACACGAAAGCAGAAAAATATTTAAAAAATTTAATGAAAGAGAATGAGAAAATTATTTCTACGTAGTAGTCTTTCGAAGAAAAAGTTTTCCCCAATTAAAAAAAATATAATCAAATGTTTCGGAAAGCGAGCGTTCCCAATCCCAAGTCAATCAGTGAGTCAGTCAGTAATGAGCGTAAATATATTATACTAGCTGAAACACCCGGCATTGCTCGGGAAAAATTAATAATTTTATTGTTGTACTCTCACACCACCATCGTACTATTATATATGTATACTATATGATGGTGTGTCATCATACCATCATACCCTCATACCATCAAGCCATCATAAAATTCTACCATCATACCATCGTACCATCATAACACCATACCATTATTTATGGCAGCGTTTCCCAAACTATGTTCCGTGGATGATAAACAGGCGTTCCGTTGAAAATTCTAAATATACTAAAAAATTCGAAAGCAGATGCTAAAGTCTCCAAAGTATAATTTTAGAATTTTTTCATAATTTACAGTCAAGCATTCTACAATATTTTCTAAAGTCCACTGAGGATAACTCTTGGATTAGAAACCCATTTGTAATAACATAAGCCGTAATTGATTTAATTGCTAACTCTTGATTTCCACTAAATGATTTTTTTGTTAAATTTAACAGAAGAGTATTCCAACATGTCTAAACTAGCCGTTCATGTTTTACTTCCTTTCACAATAACATATTTGTGCGAGACCGAATTTTCAAATTATTCTGCAACAAAATCAAAGTTCAGAAACCGTCTGAATGCTAGACCAGAATTCAAATGTATAAAATTCGCATTTGATTTAAACAAGAACCGAGCGAATCTAATTCAATTCAAATAAGAATTTTATATTTACGTATTCGTATCGTATTCAGGGGGTCAATTCTCGTTCTATGAAAAAATGGAATGAAACAAATCTTTCCATTTGGTTTCCATCACGTCTTTCTCATTAGTATCTTTTCACGATACTGCAATATGCGATTCTCGTTGTCCAAATGAAAAAGAACTATGAAAATACGCTGAATACTACACAGCAAAACATATTTTATCAAGTTGCATATATATTTCCGCTAGGTGCGCTAGGTAAATGGTGCAAATAGTAGCTAAATAAATGATTAAAGAGATTATAATTTGTAATTCGATTTAATCACTCTCTCAAAGAGAGGTAAATAGAGAGTTAAACCAGTTTTCGTCATTGCTTGTCAAAATATAAAATAAATTACTAAAATGGCCAAATTTTATTTAAACTAAACGAAACTAATTATTTAGGGATTTTTCTTAAATGAATTGAATTTTGTTTAATAAATTTGCTTATAAATTAGTTTTAAAGTGACTAGTATTATAGTTTGGTTGCACATTTAACATTAAAATTGCAAATTTAGGTGTTATAAAACTGAATTTCCATATTCATTTATATTCCCACGACCAATATACTCGGTGAGAAAGTTTTTTTCATATGAGAAGATTTTGACGTCATTTTTTTCCTTCTCATGAAACATGAATCGGAAATCTGTATTTCTCACTGAAAATACTTTTCATTGTACTTTTCACAGAACGAGAATTGACCCCCAGGAATAGATAATGTTTTCCGAAAGAGGCAGCACGCGATCAGAGAAAAAGTACAGAGTTTTTTTCCGAAAGAGGCAGCACGATCAAAGTAAAAGTACAGAGCAAATCAATAAAATCAATAAAATATTACTGACGTTTTTCACAAGGGGGTAGCCAAAATCAATTTAATTATCACATCACTTTTATAACACGAAAATATTTTTGTTTATATTTACAAAATGCATACATAAAAATGTCATACAATTTTTGACAGCAAATATTTAGTGACACCTAGTGGCTTTATGTGAAAGTTGCTTGTGTTTTCGGAGTTCTCCGAAAGGTAGTAGCTCTTGCGGTTGTAGAAAATTTGACATTTAAACATGATCTATTGACAATTGTAAAAGTAGGAAAGCGCCTCGCGAGGAATAAAATTAAAATGATGCACCTGATAAAATGACATTTGCACGAAAGAAAATTTAGCAATGCGGTAGTTAAAAATTGTTTTTATAGTCCAAAATTGGAATTATTTACAATTATTAGCGTATCCGGTAGGTAAAAATTGCGTTTACAGTTCAAAATTGGAATTGTTTACAATAATTTCGAACGTCAAATTATCAGGTAGCTCAGTTTAAAAATTTTCCACTAGGTGGAATATGTGATGCTCCAATCGTCAATAGCCCCCAGATATAAAAATTCGGAATAGGGCTGAAAGGTCGAATGTCGAAAGGCCGAATGTCAAAAGGTCGAACGCCGAAAGGCCGAATGTGTCGATGTGTCGAAAGGCTGAATGTGTCGAAAGGCCGAATGTCAAAAAACCGATAGTGTCGAAAGGCCGAATGTCGAAGGGCTGTTTGTGTCGAAATTGTTTTTTTTTGAAAACCAAAATTTATATTTTTATCAAAATTTTTGTATAAAATTGTTTTATAGTAAATCGCCTTAAATATTAAAATCTTCTTACGGTTTTTTTGTCATACTATTAAAAATTATTTAATTATAATTAAAAAAGAAAACAAATAAATTTATTTTCAGTTGGCTACCTTATCTAGAAAAAAATAATACAGAAACTGAAAATCCAGAAAAAAAAATCCAGACATAAAAAAATTCGAAAAAACATAAATCCAGAAACACAATTATCAAAGTGCGGACCAAATTAAAATTAAAATTTATAAAATGTCTATCGAAATTGACTTTTTCCGTAAAGTTCTTAATATTTACGATAATGAAAATTGCAGTTATAGATCAAAGGTTGACGACCTTGCAGTTATAGGAGGATTTTTCAATTAGTAAGAGAGTTCCCATATAGATGGTGTGTCTGGGATTTAGTATTAAAAAAATTAAATAAATATTAATAGGACTAATTTGTAACAATGCAGATACAAACGTCTCATCATAAAAACTAATAAATTATCTTTATAAAACAACAATATTCGTATCTTGACATGTTTTACTTAGAAATACAACTCTAAATTTATTTTAAATAAATAGAAAAGTATTTTCCAATTAAAGTTAAAATGTATTCATTAAAACTTTATAAATAAAAACCTGTTACAAAATTCCAATAAATCAAGAAATATCATTCATAAATAACGATTTATTTACACTTGTGTTACATAGGAATTCCTATGTAAATGTTTGACATTTGAGATTTTGTCCCAGGACAACGACGCACCATACAACAGACACTCGAAATAAAAATTTCTCCTATAGATCAAAGGAATTGAATCGCTCATATCACAAATATGTCAAGTTATTTTGTGGTTGACTTAATTCGTTGGGTTAGTAGGGCATTGACGAATGTATTGGAGCGAATTGCGGATTGGTAAATGCTCCGTCAACCTTGCAGGCACAGATCAAAGGAATTGTATCGTTTCTACTAATAGATGTGCCACAAATGTGTGGGCTTTTTGACCCATTCGGTTTTTGGACATTCGGCCTTTCTACACATTCGGCCTTTCAACCAATTCGGCTTTTCGAAATTTGACCATTCGGTCTTTCGGAACCTGATATAAAAAGAATTAGTAGCTCAAAGAGCCAAAAACATCAGAATCATTAAAGACCTAATTTATTTTATTATTTTCATGTTTTTTATATCTATAATTATATTTTGTTTATAACTTTTACATGTATGTAGAATGTAGTTAATATACAATTTTAAAAATACAAGCTAATCTCCTATATAAAAAACGTAAATGTTCCTCCAGTAATTTTATTTATACGAAGTGTTCCTCGGTCCGAAAAAATTGGGAAACGCTGATTTATGGCATCATACCATCATCATAACATCAAGATCGATTTATAAATTGCAATGTATTGCATTGTGTGTACGCCATTTTTGTATAGAAAAGCACACACAATTTAATTTTTATTTTATCTATTTATAATTACAAATTATCTTTATGTTATTTATTATACAAGATTTTATTTATTTGTCCACCACCGTTTCTACTGTTTATTAAATGACCAGCAGAGATGAGCGCGCGTGCGCTCACCACAAATTCCGAGACGAGACTAACTTTTGGTTTATTTTGTTTTGTTTTGTTTGTGTATGTGTGTAATGTGTGCGTGCGCTGTGATTGGTCCAGCCAAAACGCGAAGGGGAAGTTAAAGCATTCCTAGCTATACAAGCCGTCAGGTCAAAACCTGCTTAAATTCTCTTTAGGCTGTGTTTCAATCGGGTAAAAAGTTACATTTTTTAACTGTGGTAAAAAAAATTAAATTTTCCTCACTTTTTAATCGTTTTGGTGTTTCAAATGAAACTGGTTAAAATTGTGACGTTTACGTTTTTTATTCTTGTTTTGCGTAGAGAAAAACAAAATACAGGCTAGAAATTTTTAACTGGTCCCGGGACCAGTTAACATTTTTGTGGTGAATAAAATGCCAAAAAATTAACTTTTTAAGAAGAGGAGAAATTGTTAAGAGTTTGCAATTCAGTTTCGAATTAACTTTTTAACTTTTTATGCGGTTTTCTCTTCGTTTGAAACGCGGCCTTAGAAAGCCCAATGTATTGTATACTATTGCTGTAAAAATTAGTGGATTTCCAATCGACCACCGCAAGTACTTATAAGCACTTATGGTTCATGTCTTTGCTAAATTAAATGCTCGCAAGTGTTCTACCTAATTTTTCATGAGCAGCTACAAGCAGTTACGTCAACATTCTCCGCTAGGTGATATTTAATAATAATTTGCAACAATAAAGCTAAAATTTATTTTTTAAATATTTATTTTAATATTCTATTACCATACATTTAATAAATTAAACCACAATCGCATCCTTATTTACAAATACATCTTTATGTCATGACGTCATACCATTCGTTCAAGTTTTTTTTTTCTAATAAGCCGTTAGTGCCACCTGCTTATAAACTCGACTAATTAAAGATATTTAAAAAAACAAAATGGACGTGTAGCTTCTGTGTTTAAAATCAGATGGCGGTAATACAAAAATTGAAATTTGAAATTTCAGCAAAACAATCCAAAATAATGTTTTAGCAAGTTTAACGATCATGCGAATGTATTTCACAAGAAATACGCCAAAATCATTATAAATATTTAACAGAATTATTGCACTGTTAAAAATATTTTCAAAATTCGAAATTTGAATTTTCGAAAACGAAAGAAACCTTTTGTAGCTAACTTCATAATATCTTACGTCATTGATTCCGTTTTTATTAATTTTATACTGTATCAAAGCATTCCTAG
Organism: Tipula helvola; assembly: GCA_963556165.1. Lineage (NCBI taxonomy): Eukaryota > Metazoa > Arthropoda > Insecta > Diptera > Tipulidae > Tipula > Tipula helvola. Next base: position 91,298,754 of record OY744482.1, read on the forward strand.
CTATACAAGCCGTCAGGTTAAAATTCGAACTTAATATATAAAATCCCCTTATTTACAAACACATCTTTATGTCATGACGTCATACCATTCGTTCAAGTTTTTTTTTATAATAAGCTAGTAGTGCCACCTACTTATAAACTCGACTAATTAAAGATATTTAAAAAAACAAAATGGACGTGTAGCTTCTGTGTTTGAAATCAGATGGCGGTAATACAAAAATTGAAATATTTAAATTGAAATTTCAGCAAAACAATCCAAAATAATGTTTTAGCAAGTTTAACGATCATGCGAATGTATTTCACAAGAAATACGCCAAAATCATTATAAATATTTAACAGAATTATTGCACTGTTAAAAATATTTTCAAAATTCGAAATTCGAATTTTCGAAAACGAAAAAAATCTTGTGTAGCTAACTTCATAATATCTTACGTCATTGATTTCGTTTTTATTAATTTTATACTGTATTTACATTCCTTTTTTGCATATCCATACAAAGAAAAAGTAAATTTGTACAATTTTATTTTTAATTATAATTAACAAATTACTAGGCGGCCAGGTGGGAAGTTGCTAGGGGGATGCAAGCCGATAGGCTCCGTAACTAGCAGTTTTCCGCAAGTGCTCGTGTTACCTCCTCGTGGTGGCTGCTGGTAACTAGATTGCTTTTTCGGCTTCTAGGCAAAAACACGGCGCTAAAGGAGTAAACCTTAAACAAATCACTGGGCTGGGTTAAGGTGTTATTCGTACCGTGCCGATAACCGGCCAGGCTGAGGGCCCAGTTTAAAAACTAGCTCAGTCGCAAACGGTGGATCCGGATACCTGGCGCCCTCCGGATTAAGTAGCCTTATCTGTGTATTGCGGATCTCTGCACAGATGGACACTCTTTTCTCCGCTACTCGTGGGACCAAATATGGGAGACCAAAAAACAAAACAAACAAAAGAGTCCGGTTCTCTTACAAAACCGGAAGAGGTAGAGAAGGAGACTCGGGTCTTTAGGCCTATCTCTAAACCTGCCAATAAACAACGGGACAAAAGCTTAGATAAGGCTGGTCCCTCCACTCGGGTCACCAGGCCTGAGCAAAGAAGTATAATTCGGAACCAAAGCACCAATGAAGCTGGTTCCTCAAAACCAACATATAATACTAGGAGAAAGGCGTGGAGGGCACTGGAGAAGATAAATAAGATCCCTCCAGAAGACAGGTCGGAGAAAGACAAAGGTACGCTTGTGTGGGCGAAAAAAGTCACCGAACAGATGTCGGAAGGTCCTTCAGCTGGCTTAAAGATTAAAAGGAACAGATCTCAGGAGGAAAGTCCTAAGATCGCAAAACGAACTAAGCTCCATGCTACCGAAATGAGGCCTTTTAACGAGGTACTCAAGGATCAGCTGGTAGTGGCAGTTGTTGACCAGTCCCAGGAGGATGGCAGTATCACGCCCGCCAATTGGAGAAAGGTGGAAAGGGCCTTAACCACCATTTACCTGGATATCCTTGCAGAAAACCCAGGACCTGCTCCGACTTGTCGGGATGCGGGTTGGCACAGGAACCAGGTGAAACTGACTGCATGTGTGGATCAGAGATCTCTTCTGCTCTACAAGAAGGCAGTGGAAAGACTAGGCGAGGTATGGCCCGGAGCCAGCCTTGCTGTTAAAGCTAGAGATGAAATCCCCTGTAGGCCAAGAGCCAGGGTGTGGATTCCTTCGGAGCCTAGCGATCCAAAGGTGATACTCCAGTTGTTGCAGGTTGGCAACCCAGATTTGCCAACGCACAACTGGAAAGTTGCTAAGCTCGAGGAGCCACGGGCCGACTACAGGTCGGCCGTCATAATTCTAAACAGAGAGTCACTGACTGCGCTGGAAAAAACAAATGGTATGGTAAGCTATGGTTTCAGTGCAGTCACACTCAAAATCTACAAGAAGGATGCGGACAAGCCGGATGCTCCGGAATCTGAAGAAGCTGCAGGAAGCTCATCTGGGCTCCTCCAAGAGGGGAACAGCCTGGTGGAAACCATCTCTACAGATACGGAGTTGACAATGTCCTTGGAGTCATTAAGAAGAATCTCAGAGGACTTCACATCATCAGGGGAGGACTCTGATGATACATTGGTAGGGAAGGAAGTCTAAGAATGGTGACGTTCTTGCAGATTAACCTACACCACTCAAAGGCAGCATCAGCTGCTCTACTTTTAAAAATTGGAAAGGAAGGGACGGATATTGTCTTGATCCAAGAACCTTGGGTTGCTGGTGACCGGGTACTTGGACTCAAGACACCCTGTTATAGATTAATGCACACGGAACAAGAAGGTAGGGTTCGGTCGTACATTCTCGTTAAAAATAATATAAATTGTTTTCTGCTATCGAATTTCAGCAATGAAGATGTGGCAGCGGTCAGCATTGAGGTCAATAAACGAAGCCTCTGGCTAATATCAGCCTACCTAGCCTATGATGCAGTGAACATTCCACCAGTCATTCTGGGTGAGGCAATTTTGGAGGCTCAGAAGCGCAAGGTTGGAGTCATCCTGGGGAGTGATGTAAATTCTCATCACACAATCTGGGGAAGTACGGACACAAATGAACGAGGTGAGTTACTCCTTGATTACATTCTAAGTACTAACCTTCATATATGTAACATAGGCAATAAGCCGACTTTTATAACTAGAAATAGACAGGAGGTATTGGATATTACACTCGTCTCAAACTTCTTGACGACTAGTCTATTAAATTGGAAAGTGTCGGAAGACCTCTCTTTTTCTGATCACTGTTATCTTCAATTTGAAATGAGCTTGGTCTTTCCGAACAGCCCTCTCTACAGGAACAGGAGGAAAACCGACTGGGATATTTTCAGAACTATTCTGGGAAATTCACTACCAGTGCAGGTGCCTGAACCTCCAAAAACTACGGTAGAACTCGATGGCTTAGTGGACGAACTGTCCAGCGCTTTTAATGAAGCGGTACTAGGCTCTTGTCCTCTTAGTAGGCCTAGGGGCAAATCTCGGCCACCTTGGTGGTCAAAGGAGATTCAACAAATACGTCAACGGTGCAAGAGACTCTTCAAAACAGCAAGGAAAACAAAAGCCGCTGTAGACTGGGACTCCTATAAGGAAGTCCTCAAAATTTACAAATATCAGCTAAGAAGCGCAAAGAACAGATCTTGGAGACTATACTGTGGTAAAATTCAGGAGACATCAGAGATGTCCAGGCTTCGCAAGGTACTATCTACTAGCCCTTCCATCCCAAGCTTCCTTCAAAGGCCGGATGGAGCATGGACCACAAATAGTATGGAATCGCTGGAACTACTATTGGAAACTCACTTCCCTGGTTGTTCCGAATCTGCACCTACTATATCAGAAGGTAAAAGGGCTAGTAGCCTCGCAGGCCAAATTATTAGCAGAAGAAAGATTCTGTGGGCGATAAGCAGTTTTAAACCATACAAGTCGCCAGGACCTGATGGTATTATCCCTGCGGATATACAAAAAACTACTGATCTAACCATTCCCTGGTTAGAGGTAATTTTTAGAGGCAGCCTAGAACTATGTCACATTCCCAGTAAATGGACGGAAGTGAAGGTTGTCTTCATACCTAAGGCGGGAAAACGCTCACATTGCAGTCCCAAAGACCTTAGACCGATCAGCTTGTCTTCTTTCCTTTTCAAAATACTGGAAAGACAAATAGAAGCTCATATTAGAGGCACGATTATGCCGGAAAAGCTGTCCAAATCTCAACATGCTTATTGCAAGGGGAGATCTGTAGAAACTGCTCTTCATTCTCTCACATATTTTATTGAAAAATCTTTCGAATATGGAGACTACGCGATGGTAACCTTTTTGGACATTGAGGGAGCCTTTAACAACGTGCTAACAGGGGCTATAACTCGGGCACTTTCGAATCTAGGAGTGGAAGATTCTCTTAAGGACTGGATAGATCAGATGCTAAGAGGCAGAATCATAAATGCCAGTCTGGGGAAATCCTCCGCCAGAAGATTTGCAAGCAGAGGCACGCCGCAGGGTGGCGTACTGTCCCCCCTTCTCTGGAACTTGGTCATAAATGATCTATTGCTGAGGCTGGAGGATACTGGCTTCAAGGTGGTTGCCTATGCGGATGATGTCGCTATTGGCGTTCGGGGAAAATATCCCGGGACACTTAGCGAGCTTATTCAAAATGCTCTGGGCATTCTTTCACTATGGACCAATGGTTGTGGGCTAAATGTGAACCCACAGAAAACCGAATTGGTTCTCTTCTCTAGGAAATATAAAATTCCTCATGTCGATCCTCCTACTTTAAATGGTTTCAACTTGGCTTTTACAGGTGAAGCAAAGTTCTTGGGTCTCGTCTTAGACAGTAAATTAAACTGGAAACCGAATATTACGGAAAGGGTAAAGAAAGCTACGGTAGCGCTATACTCCTGCAAAAATGCAATTGGGAAAGGTTGGGGGCTGGATCCCCACATGGTCCTTTGGCTATACACAGCAGTAGTTAGACCCATTCTTCTGTATGGGGTAACAGTTTGGTGGCCTGCTCTGGACAAAACTGTCAACCTAAAGTTGTTGACAAAAGTTCAGAGAACAATCTCTCTGTGGATCAGTGGTGCAATGAGGAGCACATCCACTCAGGCACTGGAGACTCTGCTATTTCTAACTCCTCTAGATATCATGGGAAAACAGTGGGCAGCTAGCACTGCCATACGACTGAAATCCACCTTAATGTGGACCTGCAATAACACAGGGCACTCATCTATACTTTGTAACAAAGGGCTTCCCAAGACCACCGACTATACTGTCCCGTCACTATCTTTTGATAGAAAGTTCCGGACTATTATACCATCTAGAGAGGACTGGATGATGGATACAGTTTTGGAACCAGGAGTTTTGAACTTCTTCACTGATGGTTCAAAACGGGATAGAGGAGTAGGGGCTGGGGTGTTCTGCGAGGAACTCATGTTAAACCTCTCCTTTCGTCTCCCTGACTACTGCAGCATTTTTCAAGCTGAGGTAACTGCGATAAAGGAAGTAGCGGACTGGTTGAGGTATAATGTAATATCGACTAGAGATATTCGCATATATACGGACAGTCAGGCAGCCATTAAAGCGCTTCAATCACACCTTCTCACGTCGAAAGTAGTCCAGAGCTGTCTCTCATCTCTTAACGAGATGACAGATCAGTTCAACATCCATATCATATGGGTGCCAGGACATTTCGTTAGTACGGGGAACATGAAAGCCGATGAACTGGCTCGACGTGGTACAACGGACCACATTTCAAACAGCAAAAAGGATATTGAAATTCCTCTTGCGGTATGTAAACTGCTGCTTCAGGAGGAAGCCAGTAAGTTGACGAATGACAGATGGTCAAATAGTACCTCATGCGTAATAACTCGGCAAATCTGGCCAAAGTTGAACTTGGCGAGATCCAAACAGCTGATCTCACTTCAGCGGAGTCAGATCAGTGTGGTTGTTGGAGTGATTACGGGGCACTGTCTCATAGGCAGACATGCAAGTAGACTTGGTTTCTTCTCACATGACTACTGTCGTAGTTGCGAGGACGAAGAGGAGGAAGAGACAGTACTTCATCTTCTTTGCACCTGTCCTCGTCTGGCACGAAACAGACTGAATTTTCTAGGGGCACACCTTTTCAACGACCTGGCGGAGCTCAGCGAGAAGGACGTCAGGAGTATCCAGCGCTTCATAGCAAGCTCAAAGTGGTTTCAATGAGTTGGAGGAAAAATTTTTAATTTGTGGTATGGCTACGGACCTTTTTGTGTCTATGCCTGGTCCTGGTGGACCGCCACCCAAACCTAACCTAACCTAACAAATTACTAAATTTAAATTATTAGTTTTAAAATATGTTATACTCAAAGGTTTGATTTAAATATAAACCTAAAAATATTTTCTGTTACGAGTATTTTTCACTCATAAAATTGTAATAAAAAATGATCAATTTTACATGAGTTCTTATGGGAAAACGTAAAATGTATACCCCTTAAATTAAGCTTCTTAATTTAAAGGGTCGATGCTAATGGCTTATATATCTAGGAGCTTTGACCCAATACACATTCGATGTAGAATGTGCGCTGCCAAGTTTGTAGTGGTTTATTAGGTGAACTGCTACAAATACATTCACTGTTACAGTTTACAGTGCAACACAGCACAGAAGCAACCGTAAATAAAAGCATTCAGCGTTGTTTGGATATACGGTGTATATAATATTCTTCGTAAAACATTTGAAGAAAATATTCCAGGTTGTCTAACTACTGTTTTGCCTCTCTTCCTTCTTTCAAAAATCTTTCGTGTTGCAATAGTCAACGTTTTTAACTAATAACAATTTACCATAAATTATTCAGCCCAAATGTTCTCTAAACAGAGCAAAATCTTATACGCCATACAAATTTGAAAAAAAACCAAAACTTCATAATAGAGCCTAATTTGTTTTGCCCCAAAATGCCATCGCCGAGGTTTGAACTCGCAACCTGAAGATTTCAAAACATCAAATCTACCACCACGGATACTGCATCGGTGGATTTTCAAAATATAACGATGTTCTATAGAAAAAGTTGAATGTTGAACAATGTTTTACGTCCAACAAATGGCGCTGTTTTTCAAAAAAGGATGTTTTCACCTGTCACAGGTGTGCGGCATCCTCGAATTCTAACGAAAAATCTTTGTCAAATGAGATTATGAAATTAGACATACTATATACATATATCTTTTATATATTAAGAAAAATTTCTAACCCTGGAATTTGTTGCAACAGCCCATTTGCATTCGAATTGGCGATTCTGAATGTGTTATTCATCTTCATATAGATTAGTACATCATAGAAGTGATTTCCTTCACTGTTTCTTGCTTATTTAAGCGTTTATTTAAAGCGTCCAGGCTTCTTTCTTGTTTTAGCAGCCTTAAATTGAAGGCCTCTATATTCTTTAGGGGTTTTTCAAGAATTAGGCCTTGGTCGTCTTCCTTGTTACTTACTGTTTCCAGCTGTTGTACAATCTGAGAGTATGGTTTTCGGCCTACTATTGCACTGGCTTGTGGTACCGTAAAATGGGGTGAATAGTAACAGCGGGGTGAATAGAAACAGAACTTTAAAAAATAATTAACTTGAATTTTTTTTGCTAAAATAGTAAGCCTGTTAAAGCAGTCGTCACGTCACGTGTACGAAATAAACCAATCAAAATAACATTAGACTGTTAACTTCCCTACGGAAATTATCAGTTATTATGATTTTAATTGGAATATTTCGTACACGTGGCTCGAAATTGACCGATTTAATAGGCTTGCTATTTTAGCAAAACATACTCTGGCTACTAGCACAGAATACATACATATATATAAACAGAAAAATATCTTCTACTAGCTGAGCCCGGTCCGCCTTGCTGGCCCTAAGTAAACCTTTTCTTTTGTATTGTCTCTCGATTTAAATAGATGTCACAGCATTTAGTTATTGAAAATTCATTTTTCGTATATCTGTAGAATAAGTACATTGTATTAGAGTGTAAACATTATAACAGGAAATTGATCTGGCAATATTGTGAATGAGCTATTGGAATGCAAACTGCTGTTAAATGATGAGAATGGAAAGATAAATGTAGATGATTCGTATTATATGCCGCACAGTGATACCTGATGGAAGAATATTATTAAAAAATGTAATAAATATTTTATGTGAAATGAAAATCGTATAAATTTATTGTAACGTTCTTTATTTGAAAATTTGTTTGGTTTAAAATTTGGTAATTAAATTAGTAAAATGTTAATTGATAAAAATTATATTATATTTTATATAGCGAACCCCGATGCACTTCGTTGCAAGCAATCAAAAAAAGAAATGAAATATTCTAGATTTTTTTTTATGAAATGAATGCATTGTATTTCAAAATTATTAATGTCAATCCAAAACATTTGGATATACAATATTTTTCGTTTGCCCATTTGAAGCGAGCACAAACAAACAATTTGGAGTTCCAACTCTTGAGCAGGCCACGTATAGCTGTCCATGTGAAAAGCACGGCTCCTCCAAATATAATCCGCATATTCGAAGCGTTTGTCCTTGCGCCTTATTGATGGACATGGCAAATGATAGACGCACTGGGAATTGCAAACGCTTAAATTCAAATGGCATGTCTGTTGGAATCAGTGGAATACGTGGTATGAGCACAATTTCACCTTTCGCTGTTCCGATCAATATTGTGGCTTCAATTAAATTCGGCATCAATTTTTTTACTACCAATCTTGTGCACAGTTTTTTTTCTGCAGTAAAATAATTGATGAGCCAACCTTTAAATTCAAACAATGCGGTGGCATACCAGGTGGTTCCAATGAATTCAAAAATTCAATTGGATAATTCACTGCATCATCTGCATTCATTGCGCTATCAACAGATTTATATGATGTCACTGCACCTGGTAATTTTTCTTGAATCTGATAATTGATTGCATTGACGTGTAAATTTTTCGGTGCCAGTATTGCGCGTTCTCGAACCAATTGTGATTCCTGTAATTTTGAACAATATTTGGGAACACACTTTCAATCAACTCTTCTTTTAATTGGAGAATGGTACAAAAATTGTTCGGCAATGTAAATCAATCCATTTGTATTATCGACTCGAATTTTGCCATTTCCAATATCTAACAATTGCTTCGAGAACCGATCTGCAGATTGGTCGTTGTGCAATTGAACGCGCATATTTATGTTCAATGTCAATTTTTGCACATGTCGCCACAGAAGAGAAGACTTTAAGCATTCATTGATCTCATCCGCTGACAATAATATCAATGCACCACAAAAATTTCTTGATTCTGACGTAGATCTTGCATTGTACGGTGTAATGCTTCCAGCGATTTTTTATGCGTCATTGTACATTCATCCAAAAGAATAATTGCTGCTTGTTGCAAAACTTTTGCCATCGCAGAATTTCTTTAAATATTGCTCGTGGGATGTTCAATCACCTGTTAATTTGAGAATAATTATATTTTATAATAATATCGATTAAATTTTAAAGTGATCAATCAATAAATATAAGCACACAAATATAAATATAAGTGCCAATGCAATTTTTCGTTGCGATCGAATGGCTGCCAAAATCAGTGATATCACAAATGTTTTTCCCGTACCACCAGGCGCATCCAAAAAATATAATCCACCGACTTCATTTTGTACAGCTTGCATGATGGTATCATAGACATGTTTTTGATGGTCATTTAATTTGGGAACATTCAAATTCACAAATGTTTGCAATTCATTGGGATCATAATATTGTTCACGTTGCAATTCTCGATCAAATAAATCATGCATTGGACGATTGGGTGGTGATAAACCTAATTGCCCTAATGCTTTATTTGCAATCGTTAGGCACATATCTTCAATCGCTATCAATGCCTCATTATACATTTCCAATGAAATCAGCAAATCAGCGTTTCTTGTGTGATGACGCATTCCAATCAAATAGCCTTCTGCCATAAAATCTTTGTATTTATTCCACAATTCAAGTGGATTTGATGGAAAACATGTTAATATGATTATGGCATATAACATACGTATTTGATGTGGAGAAAAAGCAATCGATGCATCGAGAAGCGTTAAATCCCAATGCGCATCATTTTCAAGTAAACCTAATTGCTCACATGCTTCACGATACGTCACACATAAATTACCATTTACTCTTCGCAAATGTTGAAATGAACGTGGTCCAACAACATTTACAACAACAACCGCAAATAATAACATTCTGCAATGTTTGGATGAACTGTGTATAATCTGCCCATGGTATCTGCAAAAAAAAACACCCGGATGGCCATCAACAGGTATTCCTTGTTTACGTCGTTGCCATTTCTTTGCAGTCCAAGTGAAATAATGCGTTACATCTGAATACAGCAACGTTCTGGCAAATTCATCGCTTTCACACAATTGAAAGAATGCAGTTAATGTTGTTGCTGGTGGCTGTGCTGCTCTCTGCTGTACATTTGCATCGGTAAAATACACACGCTGGCCATTTTCAAGATGAACAGCCAAATGAACAACAGCAGGATATCGCTCATGAATTGGAAATGAATAAATTCTCCAAAGAGCTTCATTAGTGCTAATGTAGCGCCCCATTTGATATTGGGCGATTTCATCATTGCTATTGTCACCAGCTACTCCAAAAACAGCCATATCACTGCCTTTATTCACATATTTGCAAATGTATTTAATCGACTTCACAGAATTACAGTCTCAACATTTATGTGAGCCTGAAATACTTTTGACAATAGTGGAGAATAAGGCACAATCCAACGATTATCAACTTTAATGTCTAGATTGCGTATTTTAGTTGTTGTTGTATGGCCATTATCCTCCGGTGACCGACGTCGGTACAACGGGTATCCGTCGTCACCTGTAATTGTATCCGAAGTTAATGCTCTTGGATATACCGTTTTGTATATTTTCCATCGATCATGCATGGTGAATTCATATTTATTTGACCGCAAGGGCCATGGATCATATTTTTCGTGACAACTTCAAATAATTCTGGATCGCTGATTTCATCTGGAATTTCAGCTGATATAATGTTATCAATTTGATCGGGTGTTATTTTACGAATCAGCCATATCAAGATGTGCGCGTGCGGGCCCTCTCTTTTGCCATTCAATTGAATACATCCAGCAACGCACATCTCCAACAATTCGCAATTTGATAATCAAATCCATCAGTGCTTTTACTTTCTGTCGAAATACAATTGCTGTTATATCGTGTCGATCTGTTGGATTCTGACCATCAAATAAATTGTTTTTTATGTCAGCCCACTGTAGATTGCATGTGAATGTTATGAATAGGTCGGGACGATCATATTTGCGAACGTATGACATTGCATCTTGCGTATATTCGTGCATGTGGCGCGGACTGCCAACATATGTCGATGGTAATATTGTTAAACGTCCGATATCATTAACATCACCATCATTCACTATTGCATCTTGCAAGTGTATGTATTCTTTCGATCGCAATTTGGCTTGATTGAATCGAAAGTAATTAAGGCGTTCTGCTTCAATTTTCGCATACATGTCAACAGCGTATTGGTGGAAAAGTTTGCCACATCGCATAATAAAGTTGTCTTCTTGTGGGCGAATCTCGAATCTATATACGAATAATAATTCATCCCACTAACTTTTTTTCTACCTCACGACCTATGATGATTACATTATCAGAAAATTAAAATCATGTCTTCTTGTTTTGAAATAAATAATTGAATTCATATTATATATTTTACCGGTTCGTGGATCTATCATTCGTATATTGATATGGTAGCCGTCGTCACCTTTCCAGTGCAATAATGGATATTGTAATGCATCATGCTGCGGTGAAGCTCTGAAATACGCCGTAATTCTTAATTTCTTCGATGTAGCACAATATCGCGAGATTGAAACTGGTCTTCAATAATTACAATGGCCACTTTATCAATTGTTGGTGCATTAAATCGTCTCGCATGCTCTCCAAAGGGCGTTTTGTCAGCCCTGATAACGATTCTGTGATCATCAGATGGCATACGATCGAGAGCGGTTTTAAACAATCGAATTAATTCATTGTGCTGATGTAAGAATGTTTGAAGTTCAGAAACAATTTGTCGCCTTGCGCGCGCAGCAATTGTACAACGCCGATCCAATTCACGATTTGCATCTCCGATAAAGTAGATTTGCAAAAATTGATGATCAGCATCAGGATATGGCAATAAGGAACCAGTTCGATGATAAATCTGACGTTGAATCTGTAATATTTGTGAAATGTAATTAGATGCTGGGTCAGAATTCTTGAACACATCAAAAAAATTGCTGCTCAGATCGCATTTTTCATATGATATTCCGCATGAAGTAATCACCTTAAACGTCGACATGAAATTGTCTCTTACAATTTTGGTCGCACCAAAAGAAGTCATTTGAAATGCCGCATTGTATTCTTGAATATGAGACACAAAATGCTTAGACGTTTACGACGTTCCAAAAATGAATGAATGAAGTGGATCGGGGGAGATTCAAATGCTGGCAGTCTCACTTTGCCATTGGCACAACACATGCCAGGCGTTTCACCTTGAAATTTGGCTGCATCACAATGTGGTCATCTCACCTCATCCACCAATATTGGCATGTTCACTATAATCATTTTCGCTATTGTAAGCGAAAGCAGCATATTCCATCTCTTGCACAGCACGACGTGAAAGTCGTGTCGTTCATCTCGATGCTGGATTTAATGGATTTGGATCTGCCGATCTATGACGACGTGAGTTCCGTAATTGTTGTACTTGATTTTGTTGTAAGTGTTCCTCTACACTTTGCGCTAGGGATTACAAAATTACCGAGATTTTATATTACCGGTTTTCGGTATTTTTTTAGCTGAATTACCGGTTTACCGGTAATTACCGGTAAATTTCGTTTCGGGAATATATTAACCAAACGCCATTATAATTTTTTAAAATTAGAAGATTATACATATTTCGGTATTACTTAGCCATTGCAATATTTAATTTAAGAAAGTTAAACATTTTACGTATCGTACCACATTTTATACCACAAGAGGATCGATTGTACCAAATGTATACCGATAATCATACATAAATTTCCCATAAAATTATATTAACTTATATACTTATTTATATGTAAATATGTGTATATTGGGTAGTAATGGAAACAGATTATATAATATAGGAGTTAGCTAGGCCCGTGGGTAGCTAAAATTGAGCTGAGTTGAGTTCAGTAAGCATGTAGTTTTTACAATCGAGTTGATTTCGGGATTGAGCTGGCTTTCGAGTTTGGAGTTGTTTAGAGGGTTTAGATTTGGCTTGAGCTGTCGTTGAGTTGAAGCTTAGTTTTGGTTAAATTAACTTGAGTTATCGTATTATACACAATACAAACATCAATTGAACGTCTTCCGGTTGATTCGAAATCAATATAAGTAGATTTATATGGCTACTCCTAAAGATTTAACGTTTGAGTACCTGTACTTAAAAAATTTCTTGATACAACTGATCAAATGAATATCAACTAGTTTTAGATTTCTTCAAAACTAGTTGGCTACAAAATTAAGCGGTTTTCGAAGAACCTTTGAGTAGTATGGCAAATTGCACCGTCTTGTTGAAAATAAACATCACCCAAGTCGATTCCACCAAGCTGGGGCAAACAATAGTTCGTTAACATTGCATGGTATCGCGTAGAATTGATTGTAACGGCTGTTTCGTACTGCTCTTGAATAACATTAACACGAATTTCAATCGAATACGACTTCATAGCGATAAATGGCAAACATACAACCCAACAAAATGACATGACATGACAGAAAACAAACACGGTGTCTTTGCAAAATTATTTTTTATTTTCCTGCGTTTCATTTGGACCTTTATTATAAAAAACTCTGAAAATCGTATAATAATCCATACAGAAAGAGCAACTTGAATTTTTTTGCGATACGAAAAAAAAAATTACCGAAATTATTTCGGTAAAAATTATCGATAATTACCGGTTATTTTAAATTCAAAATTGTTCGGTAAAACCGGTTTACCGGTTTATCGAAAACCGGGATTGCAATCCCTACTTTGCGCCCCCCTTTGATTAAATCTATAGGTAGAATTACCCGTACGTCGACCTATAGTTGATCGTCTTGTTGGTGGCATTTTTTTCTAAATCAATGAAATTAATTCAATATGAATTAAGGATTGTTTATTTAAGAATAATTCAAAAAAGTATTGTTGTTGTGTGAGTGCTGTTATGCGTTGCATCCAATTAAACTTTCCCAAAAAATCATTAAAGTAAAATAAATTTGTTTTGTTTATTTGGAAAATATTTTGCACTGAACACACTTAAAATCATTTTTTATTTTGTTAATACTTACCAATATTTATGAAACTCAAAAAAAATCACTTGTAATAAAATTCCAATGGAAAGCAGCGAATGTATGACCGGCTGCATCAGAATCCAAGAGTGAAAGAAAGTGATTGGCAAACATGTGCATTTTGACAGGTTCATCTGTTTGTCATTTGTATGCTGTCAATCAAATGAATGTGTGTATTTATGAGTTTGTGTATTAGTTTGGATCGATTTTTTGGAATGATATCAAAGGGCCGAAATGGGTCGATGGGTCGAATGGCCGAATTTTTAATATTCACTAATTTACATCACTAAATCACTAATGAAATTATTTTATTCGTCTAAATAGAATTTTCCTTCACTCTAACGAATATAAAATGGTCTGAAAAAAAAAATAATCGGTCCTATATTTGTAAAAACAAAAAATAAATAAACAAAAAAATTCGGCCCTTCGACCCATTCGGCCCTTTGAAATTCGGCCCTTCGTACCCATTCCGATTTTTTTCGTTAGGTCGGACCGAAATTTAAACTTTTTTTTTTCAAATGTTGAATTAAAATTTTTTCAAGAGGGGGGGCTGGGACCATACCCAATCGATCACAAAGTGTGTGCATGAGGTGTGGGGGGGGGAGTGATCTTATTTTTTCGCTCAGACGCACCATTCTCGAGATATGTATATGCAATTTTTCGATTTTACGTGTATTTGTTGTTGTTCGATTTTACGTTGTACAGTCAAACCTGTTTTTGTGCGATAGATAGGGACCGTACAAAAAAAATCGCACAAAAAAATATTCATAAACTTCATAAATCGCTATAATAAGTAATTTTGGACAAAAATTTAAACAAATTTTTTTTTATGCGGTGGATAGGGACCGGACCGCATAAAAAAAGTCTCCCTTAGAAAATATGTCAAAGTTTTACGAAATTAAATTACACATGGAAACATTTAAAAAAATTTTAATTTCTCATTTTAAAATAAAACGGTAAATTTCCTTTTTTCTTACATCATTATGTATATTTTTTTAGTTTATGTTCAAGGTTAACAATCCGTGTGGCTATTACCTACTACGCATTTCGTTGGTTGTGAAGTAAACATTTCTTTTAGATAACTAAATTATATTCTTTGTGTGCAAGATAATAGGTAATTAAATTACATATTGAAATTTGCTGGAATATGGAATATATAAGAATATTGAGCATGTCTAATGATTAATGAACTTGGCTGATGCAATAGGTATGAAAATGGCTGAACAGAATCTCGATATTCATATACCGCATAAAAAAAAATCGCACAAAAAAAATCGCATACAAAAAATCGCACAAAAAAAGCGCATAAAAAAAATCGCATAAAAAAGACCGCACAAAAACAGGTTTGGCTGTATGTATTTGTTTTACAAAGAGCGAGTTCATTTCAGGAAAAAAATCATAACTCGAGAATGGCTAGACCGATTTTTGATTTCAAAATCAATTAACCATCATCACTCCTCACTGCACCTTCCATAAAAATGTTATGGCAATCGGTTGAGCCGTTCTTGAGTTATGGAGTGACAATCAAAATGTACACTTCTTTTTATATATATAGATTGCGCTTTAGTCCTAAGCTGGTGAACAAATATTTTCGTTATTGTTTTTTTCGACTGATTTTGATTTAGAAAAGATAGAAAAATAATTTTATATGCAATCAATGAAACAAAAAAAAATACAAAAGTGTTTGTAACAACCTCTTTGGTTTGATAAATAAAAATCAGTACAATTTTAAAAGGAAAGAGAAATCTTTACACTTTATAATGTGCTTAAAAGAGATAGACGATCGTGAATAATTTTTGATTTTGGTCTTGTTAGCTTTGCGAAACATTAAAATCAAATCAAAAAATAAACAAAGGACCAATACAAGTGGCAAATTTTCTTTTTGTTAGATGTGACAAAAATAATCATTGACCCTTCACCTATAGGTAAATAGCAATGAAGATGGAACGAATCTGAAAGAATGTTGCAAAAAATATTTTGAGATTTTTAATTTAAAAATCAAGAAAACTGAGAGAATCACAAACATTTTTTTTGTTTCATTGATTGCATATAAAATTATTTTTCTATCTTTTCTAAATCAAAATCAGTCGAAAAAAACAATAACGAAAATATTTGTTCACCAGCTTACGACTAATGGCCCAACCAGCGAATCAGTAACAACTTAACGTAATAATGCGATATACAGAAAGTACATGTTACTGGCCAGTGAATCTTTTAGAACTTTTCGTTCAGTTCAGCTGTCACTTAACAGAGCGAAAATTAACGCGCAAACTGAAGGAAATGTCAGATTACATCAAAATTTCCAAAGCATACTTTTATTAAAAATAATAAATTTTGATATTCACATTACAAGTTTAATACTGTATTTGTCAGTTGTTACGGGTTCGGTGGCCGATACGTCAAATATTCTGTAAGGAATTAATTTCGTCAAATTCTCTAAGGATTCTTACTGATTTGCTGGTTAGCCCATAAAGCGCAATAGAAGATATTGTTCTGTTTATATGTATGTACATATTCTGTGCTACTAGATGAAAAGAATTCATAGTTGTATTTTACAATAAATACTGTTTCAAAATGACATTTTCATAGTACAATTTACATTCTAGCAGCTATGTGTAAAAATAAACACAATAAAATAAAATTGCAAAAAATTTTCTCTTCGAATACCCCTCGAGCATTGATAAATACCTCATAATTTTATTATATTTTCCTCAAGCACGTTGCTTTTAGCAACGTGCTTTCGCAAAATATAATAAAATTATTTGGGGAAATTATCAATGCCCTTGGGATATTTATTACCCCCTGATAATTTTTCATAATACATAATAAAAAAAAGCAACGTTAATTTTTTAAGTTGGTGATGAGTGCAAAAATAAAAATAATAGGGATTTTTGGTTGAACACCCGAAGTTTTAAGGAATATATTGGTAAATATAAATCAACATTTTTTGGTTCGAAAAATACTCTAAAAAACTTTGGATGTAATTGAGCCATATTTGGAGTAATATCAGAGAAAATTCATGTAAGTTGTTCAATTATGTCTTCTTTTTTACTTTTGTAGTTAAAATTGTAATTAACTTTTACAAGACACCAGACAATACAAGTCGAAGAGCCAAAAACATTATAAAAAGCATGGTCCTCTGATATTGAAACAAGCAGTTGAAGATGTTAAAAATAATAAGTTATGATTAAGGAAATCATCGGAGAAATACGGTATATACCATTCCGTGATATATCGCCATTTAAAAAAGGTGATACAATACAAAATCAGGGGGTATTAACCTGTTACCCGGTAAAGATTTCATCTGCTCGTTTCTGAAATGACACCAGCAAGCATTATCTCACCGCCGGTTATGTCAAAATACCAAAAGAAATCGGGCTGCTGTTTCACCAGAAATCATAAATGAATATAGGAATAGAAAGAAGCCGAAATTCAATGATTGTTTCTATTCACCCCAATAGCAGATGAATAGAAACAGTGAGGTTTTTTTTTAAAAAAATCCGCCATATTCATTTCTGTTAGATCAAAGTAGTTTGAAAAGATTTTAAGATATTTCATATATTAAAAACAAATATCCTCTTAGCAGTACATGCTTGTAAACTTGAAAAGTATTTCTATTCACCCCATTTACGGTAGTTCTACTACTGGGATTTTTGACATGGTCCTATTACTGAGCTTTCCACGGTTTAGTGGGCCCTGTCGTTTTTTGTTTCTCAGATTTTGAAGTTCCCTGGCTACTTCACTACTTCACTTACAAGCTAGGGCGAGATGTTTCCCCGAACATTTCATAAATCTCGGCTCTCGTTTGCAATATTTCTACGTATGATTATATTCTTGGCATTTCTTACGCACTGAGGTATCAAGCCAGTGGTTTTCTTAATGCTTCTATCCTAAGGACTGTTAAGGACTGCCTTAACATTGAAATTTTCTTTCCATTGTAGGCATCTCAACTCAAGCAAGTTTGAGTATATAAGGAGCGAACGAATTGGAATTAAAAACATTAGTATTTGGTAAGCGATAAAGTGAACATTAGAAAGTGATTTAAAAAGTGTTTTAGTGCAAAATAAAAGTTATAAGTGAACGGTGGAATTGTGCAAAAGGTATAAAAAGTGATGTTATGAAATATCGTTAATAAATTGTGATATATGGTGGTGTTAAATATTCGTTTGTAATAAATTGAAGTGTTGAGTTTTATTCACCATCCAGTGATACGAACCTTGATTGATAAGTCAAAAACGTAACAATATATATACAGCACGGGGTGGGAATATGTTGTAATGTAATGGTATTAAAGTACAAAAGTGATCTGTGATAAACAAAAGTGTTAAATGTTCCATAAAGTGAGATATTCTTTATCCGCTCGTCAAAATGCTACGGATTCTGTTAACGGCTTTTTAATAATAACTATCGCGTTTTTTCACGGCGTAACCAAAATCTAAAAAAAGGGAGCCGTTACACCCTAAGTGGTGTGAATCCGAGCTTTGCGACCCTTTATGCAGCTTCATTCACTTTTTTTTCACATTATAGTTCTCTTCGAAAATGGCTCGATTTCGTTTCGTTTCAGCAACGATTCGTAGATGGAATATCGGTTCATTAAATTTTTCACTGTTAATTCATGTGATAATCAACCTACTTTAGATACTCTATCGACCTTATTTTTGTATCCAGCCTTAAAATGGTTCAAAACTGTTTTTTGGTCAATGTTTACTTCCGCAGTGGAATGAAATGTGCCGGTCTTCCTCAATTTTTTGGAGAATATCATTGACTTTTTCAAAGATTGAACGACCAGAATGTGGCGCGTCTTTATCATCGAAATTTCCAGAGCGGAAACGAGTAAACCACCTTGGTCGAAGTGATATTGTAAAAAACGTAGCGATTTTTTGACGTGAATACGTCTTTATTTTCATATATATGGGGGGGAGGGGGGGGGGGGGGTAATTCAAAAAACTGATAATAACAAAATAATGGGTATACGATTTTATGCTGCAGCCAAATATCTATCATCTACATCCAAAATTTAACTACACCACTCGATATATAAAGGATCAAAGAATTTGTTACGTTGAGTGAGGACTGTGACGCATCGCTTGCGGAGGCGGGGGAAGCACCGCCATTTTTTGTAATACTCGTCCATAAGAAACGACAGAAAATTTAAAAAAATGTTCTGCAATATGACCAATTATTATGGAACTTGGCTATTTCTTAACCGATTTTAATGAAATTTGGTATGCGTGATGGAAATAGGATTCTAAAATGATTTTTGGATGAAATTCTGGAAAATGGCCACCAAGGAAGGAACTTGGCCATTTCTTATCCGATGTTGATGAAATTCAGTATGTACTATGGAAATGTGATTTTAAAATGATTTTTGGGATAAAGTTCTGTAATATGGCCAATTCGGAAGGAACTTGGATATTCCTGAACCTATTTTAGTGAAATTTGGTATGCGGAATGGAAATGTGATTCTAAAATTATTTTTAGATAAAGTTCTTGAATATGGCAAATTAGGACGGAACTAGGCCATTTCTTATCCGATGTTGATGAAATTCAGCATATACGATGGAAATGGGATTGTAAAATGATTTTTGGATGAAATTCTGGAAAATGGCCACCAAGGAAGGAACTTGGCCATTTCTTATCCGATTTTGATGAAATTCAGCATGTACGATGGAAATGGGGTTCTAAAATGATTTTTGGATAAAGTTCTAGTATTTGGCCAATTAGGACGGAACTTGGCCATTTCTTATCCGATGTTGATGAAATTCAGTATGTACTATGGAAATGTGATTTTAAAATGATTTTTGGGATAAAGTTCTGTAATATGGCCAACTAGGATAAAACTTGGATATTCCTGAACAGATTTTAGTGAGATTTGGTATGCGCGGTGAAAATGTGATTCTAAAATTATTTTTAGATAAAGTTCTGGAATATGGCCAATTAGGAAGGAACTTGGCCATTTCTTATCCGATTTTGATGAAATTCAGCATGTACAATGGAAATGGGATTCTAAAATGATTTTTGGGTAAAGTTCTCGAATATAGCCAATTCGGAAGGAACTTGGATATTCCTGAACCCATTTTAGTGAAATTTGGTATGCGGAATGGAAATGTGATTCTAAAATTATTTTTAGATAAAGTTCTGGAATATGGCCAATTACGAAGGAACTTGGCCATTCCTTATCCGATTTTGATGAAATTCAGCATGTACAATGGAAATGGGATTCTAAAATTATTTTGGGATAAAATTCTGGAATATGGCCAACTAAGATGGAACTTGGCTATTCCTTAACCCATTTTAGTGAAATTTGATATGCGGAATAGAAATATGATTCTAAAATTATTTTTAGATAAAGTTCTTGAATATGGCAAATTAGGAAGGAATTTGGCCATTTCTTATCCGATTTTGATGAAATTCAGCATGTACGATGGAAATGGGATTGTAAAATTATTTTTGGATAAAGTTCTGGAATAAAGCCAATTGGGAAGGAACTTGGCCATTTCTTATCCGATTTTGATGAAATTCAGCATGTACAATGGAAATGGGATTCTAAAATGATTTTTGGGTGATGTTCTGGAATATGGCCAACTAGGAAGGAACTTGGATATTCCTGAACCTATTTTAGTGAAATTTGGTAT
The DNA here is from genome assembly GCA_963556165.1 of Tipula helvola. Lineage (NCBI taxonomy): Eukaryota > Metazoa > Arthropoda > Insecta > Diptera > Tipulidae > Tipula > Tipula helvola. The sequence continues at coordinate 91,319,230 of OY744482.1, forward strand.
GCGGAATGGAAATGTGATTCTAAAATTATTTTTTATATAAAATTCTGGAATATGGCCAATTAGGAAGGAACTTGGCCATTTCTTATCCGATTTTGATGAAATTCAGCATGTACGATGGAAATGGGATTCTAAAATTATTTTGGGATAAAATTCTGGAATATGGGCAACTAAGATGGAACTTGGCTATTCCTTAACCCATTTTAGTGAAATTTGATATGCGGAATGGAAATGTGATTCTAAAATTATTTTTAGATAAAGTTCTGGAATATGGCAAATTAGGAAGGAACTTGGCCATTTCTTATCCGATTTTGATGAAATTCAGCATGTACGATGGAAATGGGATTGTAAAATGATTTTTGGGTGAAGTTCTGGAATATGGCCAATTCGGAAGGAACTTGGATATTCCTGAACCTATTTTAGTGAAATTTGGTATGCGGAATGGAAATGTGATTCTAAAATTATTTTTAGATAAAGTTCTGGAATATGGCCAATTAGGAAGGAACTTGGCCATTTCTTATCCGGTTTTGATGAAATTCAGCATGTACGATGGAAATGGGATTCTAAAATGATTTTTAGATAAAGTTCTAGTATTTGGCCAATTAGGACGGAACTTGGCCATTTCTTATCCGATGTTGATGAAATTCAATATGTACTATGGAAATGGGATTTTAAAATGATTTATGGGTAAAGTTCTGTAATATGGCCAACTAGGATAAAACTTGGATATTCCTGAACAGATTTTAGTGAGATTTGGTATGCGCGGTGAAAATGTGATGCTAAAATTAATTTCAGATAAAGTTCTGTAATATTGCCAAATAGGAAGGAACTTGGCCATTTCTTATACGATTTTGATGAAATTTAGCATGTATGTACAATGAAAATGGAGTTTTAAAATGATTTTTAGATAAAGTTGTGCAATATGGCGGCGTATTATGAAAGAACTTGCCATTCTGACGTGAATAGGTCTTTAAATTTCCTTTCTTAGTGGGAGGCAATTCAGAAAACTGATGATAACAAAATCGGGGGATATAGTTTGATGCTGCAGCTAAATATCTATCATCTACATAAATGGCATATACATACAATACGCTCAAAGAAAATAGTACTCGTAACGTACACGTATTCACGTCAAATACACGGCTGTATTTACGACACAGCCACACCCCCATTTTTTTTTAGAATTCTGATTCATTTTCAAAACGCAATTACTTTTAGGATTAATTTTACCAAAGTCATGCGAGCCTAAAGTTATCTATTGGAAAAAACGCCACAATCTTTTTCCTTCGCCTATTATTTAAGCTTTATTCATAATTTGGGAGTGGCATGTGAAATTTAGTGAATATCAGTCATGAAACTTCTCACACTGTCACACCGTAGAACCAACATATTTCTTAGATCTATCCCGCTTAAATGCTTTCACGCCTGTTTATGATTACTTGCTCAAATTTTGACTTAAATACCAACCAAAAATGTCTCAAAATAATTTGTATGTTAGAAATAAAAAAAAATTAATTGCTCCACGATGAATCGGTGCGAAACGTATTTAATGATTATGGCCTGATATCTTTATAGTGTGTTAAGCCATCTCACAATAATAATATTGCATAAGTACGACATAAAACGAAAAAATACTTTTATGAAATTAGTGAATGTCACGACGTTACGAAATTTAGTGTGAATTTTGGCATCTTACGATCAAGTTGAAAATATGGCAACCGATGTGTTACATTTCACAATTATCGACTATGTCGTCTTTGTGGTCATGCTAGCTTTGTCGGCCTTAATTGGATTATATTTTGGATTTATTGCGAAGCGGAAACAGGACAATACCGCAGAATATTTAATGGGTAGTAAATCGATGAAACCATTTCCGGTTGCAGTTTCATTGGCCGCAACACAAATTTCATCGGTCACCATAATTGCTATGTCCTCGGAAGCGTATCAATATGGGGTGCAATTATTTTGTGTTGCCATTTCGATGACAATATTGGGTATCATATTTTTTGTATTTTTTCTGCCTGTGTTCTATGAACTACAAGGTTTGACCATATATGAATATTTGGAGCGGCGATTTGATAGACGACAGCGAATGTTTGCTAGTGGGATATATGTATTGCAGGCGGTCTTGTATATGCCACTTATGGTGTATGGGCCAGCGTTGGCAATGAGTCAAGTAAGTGGTATAAATATTCATTTGGCAACGCCCATAATTTGTCTAGTGTGCGTATTTTATACGACTTTTGGTGGCATACGAGCTGTGGTGTGGGCCGATACTCTTCAATTTATCACAATGATTGGAGCTCTAATATTTATTGCAATATATGGAACATATCGTGTTGGCGGTTTGGCCGCTTTATACGAGAAACTTGATTCCGGTGGGCGAACTGTTATATTCGAGTAATGCACAATAATATATATTATTAGATTTGGTACATTTTAACCGGCTATTTAACGTTTTAGTGGCAATCCAGATCCAACATTACGAATTTCGATATGGATGATGTGTTTAGGTGTGCCAATAGTTTTTAATTTGGTGAACCCTGAGTGTGTACAACGGTTCCAGTCGATTGGAAATTATAACGATGTAAAAAAATGTTTGGCGATGACCACTATATTTAACATTGGCATCCGTTTCTTAATAATATTTTCTGGGGCACTCATGTATGCGAATTATTGGAAATGTGACCCGTACACATTGGGTTTAATTAATAAAATCGATCAACTATTTCCGCATTACGTTATGGATATATCACGCAATTTACCAGGGTTACCAGGTGTTTTCATAGCTGGCATCCTTGCGGCTGGATTATCGTCAATGTCGACCACATTGAACAGTTTATCGGGTTGTATCTATTCGGATTTTTTGAAGCGCTTGTAAGTTTTCTGCTTATACATCCAAAAATTATTATGTCTATTATTAATTGAATTTGGTTTTAGCCTGCCGAACGTATCCGAGAAAACAGCCAGTACAATAATGAAAATTATTGTGGTTTTAATTGGCCTTCTAAATATTATTCTCTGTTTTGCTGTTGAACACCTGGGCAATTTACTTACTATATCGTTTACAATCACAGGATTTACAAGTGGTCCAATATTTGGTTCGTTTGTGTTAGGTTTCGGGTTTCCAAAAGCTAATCGTCATGTAAGTAACAATTTTTCATTGCTATATAAACCAACATTGAGCTCATTATTATTTCAGGGTGTATTCTGGGGCTCTTTGGCATCAATAGGCTCCTTAATGATCATTACAATTGGAGCTCAATATTATACGCTAAAGGGTAAATTGAAACATGAGACCCTACCGTTTAGTACAGAACAATGCGAAGAATTTGGTTTTACAAACTATACGAGTTATCCGGGATTTGTTGGCAATCCTAATTCAACGATTCATGTTTACAATAAAAATGAGGTTGATGATGATAGCGTGCCGGTAATATTTCGTCTAGGATTTTTGTATTACGGCTTGTTAGGAACTATAATTGTGTTAATCGTTGGAAACTTGGTGAGTAAAATGACGGGCGGATGTGACAATTTGGACGAGAGATTGTTAACGCCAATGGTGCGAAAACGATACAGGGAACAATTGATGAAACAAAAACAGAATGAGGGAAACTGTTTCAACAATTTGGCAACAGTACCAATGATGAAGAATGTTAATGAGGATTGAAGTATAATAAAATAGTTTGTAATAAATAAATATTTGTTTAACGATTTTATCTCGACTCACACAGATAACACAAATTAATTGTTCAAAATAATGATGAAAGACCTGGTTGAAGACCTTGCACCTATAATTAGTGTTTAGGTGTTTACAGTTTAGAGAGTGTCAACAAAGCATCAACTAGAATTACTAAGAGACGTCTAGTGCCTTATAAACTAAAATTCAAATACGGTGGATGTAGAAATAATTTATTAAACCATACAGTGAAACCCTAAATTATTTACTTAAAACTAGCAAATCAAAATTTGCTCTCATATTTGATTATCAAAAAACAATTTCTAACGTTTTCAGGTACATTAACGTTATGACTTATAGTCAGCCTGTTTACACTATGGATTTGAACAGATGTTCTAGCCACCTCGCACTGCGAATATCTCTGGATTCTATGTCACAATTCTATCTGAACTTTGAGTTCTTTAACTGTGTTTAGACAGTCACATACCAGTCTTGACTTAACTGTATAGGACTTAAAATAATTTAAGGCTGCTTGGCTGTTTGGTACAAAGTATACCTTTGCATCATTTATGCTTTTAGCTAAGCCTACCTTGGCTTAAAGTTGTATAGGGTGAATTTCTGCTTAGAAGACATTGCATTCGTGCCCAATGACTTCGAGAGAGCAGTTTCATTCCCCTATATTTCTATCTCGGCTCTGTCTTCTTTTTTAATCCCGTCTGTAAATCATATAGTGTTGAAAGGACTCAAAGGTGAGCCCTCGTTCAAAGGGAGGTTCACTCGTGCACCACCCATGCCCCAATCTAGCAAAATGACACAGAAAGATATGTGCAAATCCAGTTTATTTTGCATTCACTCTATGGTATGGTCTGCTTGAAACTACTTAAGGATTCTCAGATACCCTTCAATATTACCTTCTGCCTGCATCTTGAAGGCCGTAATTGCAGCATCATAGCATGGAAGAGCTATCGCTGGCTTCGGGCGTTTTCTCATTGAGCCAGGCTACTCGCTAACCTTATGCAATAATGTTTGTACCTTCTTCCCTAATTTTTGAACCACCATACTTCCATACTCTTTTCTATCGTTGTCAGCAGAAACGATGTGATATGCTTTCGGCTGGGTGGAATGACCCACTATTTTTGGGATAAAGTCGTAGTTAAAGGCATGGCTTGCCCGAGAAATTCAAACCAAGCAGAGAATAATTTCCTCAATACCTTTCTGCAGTAAGGCTGAAAGATGCCATCTCCTCCAGCGGACTTATCTAATACTTGCATTAATGGGAGTGACAGTTTTTCCAGAGATACTCCAAGTCATGTGGGATGGTGCGTAAGCTACTTCACATGGATCATCGAAATAATTTTTCTTAGATTCTGTCACTATTGAGTCCGGAAAGTGGGTCTCTAGAGTACCTTGATTGTTTCTTTCCGGTACTCAGTGAAACTCTCATCTGCCCTCTGGAGCAGTATATTATACCGTTGGAAGGAATGATCCCTAGACAAGACTTTCCGGAGAGGAGCTATAGAAGGCAGATCATTCATTACTTCACAAAATTTTCTCCAAGTTGCCTTATTGAATCTGCTTAGTTCGAGATAATATTGTGTCAAATCCAACTTCTAATCGCCCCATTAATTGCATTTTGGACTCTTCTCAAACGCTGAGTGTGTAGAATTGTGCAACTGATTTAAACTGAACTCTAACACATCTGCTTACTCTAGGTTCCCCATAATCAAGGGCATTTCTGACGCAAGAAGTACTTTAAATCTCTGCATGGTTTCGGCCGCTATATCAAATCGAATGTGCATGTGCCAGTTATTTACTGAATGACTCAAATTTCGGCTGGCTAGTGTCAAGTCTAGGATCTATTGTCAAAGTTGGTATTTCCCCCCTATTGATAATGTCCACTTTGTTAGTAATCAAATACTCAAAAAGGTACTCACACCTGTCGTTAATGTAACTGTTGCCCAACACCGCATATGGTCCACAAGTTTACTTGTCATCCTATACGGGATTCTATCCCCTTCTGTTTGGGGCTATGCGCCGCCTAGCTCTATCCGTACGCACTGTTTCTAGGTCACACTCCAGTTTACCCCTTTCTACTGCTACAAAGTTCCTGAAGATTAACTTTCGAATGGGAATGAGGTTTATTTGCGAGCTTGGCAAAATGGTCCCTCTGATCTCTGAGTTCCGTTATCTTGAATCAACTTACCCACTTCTTTTGGTAACCCCTAAACATGATTATTTATAGTACACGATTCCTGAATAATGGCCATGCCGATGTGTTGGCAGACAAACATTTGGCAAAGGAGGTCTGATGCTTAGCATGAAGCAGGGTTATCTGTAAACATGTGATTTGTGTCGTCATAAATTATACGGACCAGGCCTCTTGCAGGCCTAACAACTATTGAAAAGGTGAAGAACTCTGTAGCGCCTTTTGCCTTTTTTCGAATCACCTTCCATATTATCGCCTGCATAGCTTTAATCTGGCCCTCGATAAGATCAAGAAGCATTCGACGCTGTTTGAGAAGTTATTCGGTTGAACAGCCTTCAAATGTCACCTTTCCATGGCTTAGTATCTCTGATTGCAGCCTTAAGCTATTGTGCAGTGGGCTGTGATTTCTAAGGAATTTTTGTTTTTGTTGCTTGTCCCCCTGCTCCAGGATTTAGCTGATCCACCATCAGGATCTCCTCTGGGTAAAATCATAATGATCTTCGATTCCGCTGCCTGTCTGAATATAATTTCAGACCGAACAAAGAACCCGAGTTTATCACCGGGACACTACCTTCCTCCATAGATTTATTTTGTGCTGGTGCTGTATTTTCCTAAGAGCGATTCCTCTTGGTTACAGAAATCTCTGGAGTAGCACTAATCTCCTTCAGTAGTCGCGATGCCAATAGTTTTGTCCCCAGTATTGGTGCTTCACACAACTTTACGTAAGGATCCTCAAAAGGTCTATCAGTGACATCCTTCTCCAAACCCTTTCCCAAGTCCACACACACCACTCTTTTCCACCAGAAAGATGTTAATTAATCGATCCAGATATCTAGTTTGGAAAATAGAGGATTTAATTCCCCCAAAATCCATAAGGAGCCCCTCGTCCTATGATTCATCTGTCGCGAAGTGTCTAAAGGCAAACGTTGGCGCTTGTTAGTCGATAATCGAATTAATCACCAATAATCAGTAAAGCGGGAGCCGCATGGAAAGTTATCACTGCAAATCTGAAAAGAATCATTCAGCAAACGTGCTAAACTGAATGGCTTAGAGTTACACTTGGCTGACACGTTAACATCCTTAGCAAAATTGCGTAACATGACATTAAAATAATTGTCGGCGATTTCCATGCTTGAAACCACTTCCTGACTCCATTTAAGAACTTTGGGATATCATCAAAATGGCGGAAACCGCGATGCCTCAAAGTTCATATCATAAGCCAAAATTCATCTAGACCTATAAATCTCTCTTTGGATGACGATTGTCTTGGTGCTATTCGGCAGAAAGATCCCGCATGTTAACCAAATATATCACACAGAACAAGACAATCTCATAACGCCTACATTGCTGCGAGGAAAATCTCCAATCGGCTATTTAGATGGAAGAAACGAGAATGGCGTGAGCATCAGGCATGCAATATCCAAAATTTAAACCCTAGGGATATATATCGCAGCATAAGATAATCAAATATGGACATTCATTCATAGAGCAGCATTATTCCCAACGAATCCGGTGAACAATTATTTCCCCTCACTTTTAAAAAGACAGGCACCACCTTCCGAGCAACAACCTCTCTTGCTTCAACGCGAAAACAACGTCGAGATGACACCACCACCTCTATCATCGAATAGGGAATGAATAACACTACCACACGTTTTAGATCATATCTATAATTTAGTCTAGAGAAGACATCCAAGAAGAGTGGAAGATGGCTCTTATCTGTCCACTTCATAAAAAGGAAGAAGAAGAGATCGAATACGAATACAGGAATACGATTTGGAACGTATTGTCCTACCTAGCCAATAGCCAATGATATTCGCTTCAATATTCTGTACGAAATTTTCTTACAACTTCTGTATAACTTTCAACAAATTTTAGTGGTCAGTGGTACGGTACCCAACGTTATTCCAAAGAGGAATCCTGAACCCACTGAATATTGATAGGTGGTAGTCGAAACGGTTATTGTCCGTATACCCACCGCAGAACCAACCTCGCCCATTAAAAAGCAAGCTCGACGCTTGTAAAAAAAATACCGAAGGTGTTCTCTCTGTGAGACCTTCCCCCATTCGAAAATGATACGAAAAACCCTTAGACCATACAATAGAATGGACCGCTAGCGAAGTGACGTTTCCATATAAAATTATAAAGTCGCTTGTCTCCAACATCTGCAGCGCAAAGTAGCCTTGTGACCGATAGGGTAACTATAGCAAATATAATCAAAATTAGTATCAACAGATGTCACTACAAAATCCAGTAGATACATTTAGTACCAACAGATGTCACTGAATTGTTTAAATTTACATATAAATAAAATACAAATCGATAATTCAAAAAAACTATTTCATTGATCCACAAAATGGATAATTTTAGTTAAATTTGTTCTAACATAAAATTTATTATTTAGATTTATAAGATTTACTATGGATGAAGTTGCAGTGACATCTGTTGGTAATAAATGAATCTACTTAAATTAGTAGCGATATCTGTGGGTACTAATTTTGATTATACTTGCTATAGTTACCCTATCAGTCACAAGGCTACTTTGCGCTTTAGATATTGGAGACAGTTAAAAGCCATTGCTGGTGGTCCATTCAATTCTATGGTCTAAGGAAAAACCAATAAAAATATAAAAACAAAAAAAAACATAAGAACCCAAACCTGTGGTTGTGCTGATCCCTTCAGTAACTCACTACCAAGTGCCCCAGGTTATTCTTGGGTACGAGTTAACGGTAATAGGGGTAAATAAGGCGACTACATGAAAACTTCACCAAACCATCGATCAACTGGGTGTTAGAGGGATCCAGACCGTCCAACCCACAAAAAAAAAATTAACTACACTTTTGGAAAAGAACTAACCTATATCATCCCATGCCGGCCCCTCTCGGTCGTTCTCTTGCTTCGATCGTTTTCCTATTGCATCTCCAGGCTCAATCTCCTATTAGGTATGTATTATAGTCCCGAGTACTAATTATTACGGTCTATTCAAGCATTGGCCAAGTCTGACTCTATCTGTCCCCCACAACTCACACTGAAGTCAGACCACTGGCTCATGATCTGTTGACCGATGAAGATTACGAACAAGACTTCGTTCTTGTCGCTGGACCCTTGTCCGTTACACCCTTTAGAAGTCAACATTTCGGATGTTTTCATCCTTTCAAACTCTATTTAATCTATCATTGGAGTATGTACTCTTTTTATCCAAATTATTGCACGAAGTGAAACAAGCGTTAGCTTGTTCCCTTGAAACTGACTCGATCATAGTATGTACTCTCATGGATGCAAGGATATTTTCAAAGGTGCAAAATCTATATATTGTCAATAGGAGGGCATCTGAGATTAGGTATATCAATTAAAAAACATTAAATCAGGGCACAATCCAGATTATTGAGCGAGCCGAGGGTGGACCGTTGATGCTTTCAATCATAATTTTTGGTGGTCAGGACTTTTACATTTCAGTATTGATATCAGGCAATGGTGAAAGAGAAATTATAGTAAACCTGAAGAACAAGAAACAACCTGTATCAAAACTCAAAATTTATTTCATCTATATAGCGGGGATTATGTTGTCACGTGCGGGATGGCGCGATGCACCGCGCAATTTAATCAATTAAAAACAGTCGCTGGAAATTTTCGCCTAATATAACTTCTCACTCGATGAACGAAAATCGATTTTGTGTGATCATCAGCCATGGGGCGACATTCGGGGGCAGATGATCCGTTTGGTCATATGTATAAGATGTATGATCGTGGTTTATGCGCTCTTTGAAGCACACCGATGGTATAAAGTTGTAAACGCTGATCAATATTTTTACCCTTACAAATTTCTCGCGTTAGTCCCGATCTGTGTGTTTACCGTTAGAGTAAATACAAGTCTAGTTATTCATATGCCCATCACCCACTGAAGACTTTTCTAATCGATTGATTCATTAGCGGACTTAATTACTTCGCAGTCAGCGATAAGTGGATATAGCTTTCCGATCCGATACAGATATCCCAATTTTGCGCTCAACTCTTATCGTAACACTGGTAAGCACACAAAACTCATAAGTCACAACTAAATATCATCTGAAGGTGAGTTGGGATTATATTGGGGTTGAGTGATCAATTCAGTTGGGGATTTATTTGGGGGTTGAATTGAATGCAGTTTTTCAGAACATGTTGGCTTGGGAGTTGAGTTGAGCGATGAGGTTGTTGTTGGGTTATGGGTTAGAGTTGGATAATAGGGTTGCTATTGAGTTGGGATTAGGTTAGGATTGAGTTGCGATTAAGTTAAGGTTGTGTTGAGGATTTATTTGGGGTTGTATTGAGGGTTGAGTTGGAAGTCAGCTTTAGTTTAGGTCATGTGCGAATTTAGTTTATCGGATCGTGTTAATTTGAGGGTTCTGTTGAGCGTAGAGTTTGGGTTTAGGCTGAAGTTTAACATGAAGGGGGAGGGGTAGTGTGAAGTGGGGGACTAATCTTAAATCTTCTAGGGTTAATCTTAATTCTGTGGTCTTACTTTAGTAAAAGTTATTCCTATTCGGATAGGAATAAAATTTTGCCCAAAGTAAGAGCAATTCTTCTTCAGAATAAATTTTTTTTTTACTTTCAACAGTTGATACCAAGCTCTAAAATATAATTTATTATTTAGAATTTTAACAAATACAAAATAATGATATCAAATTATTGAATAAGGGATAATTATTGCAAATGATAATTAATAAAATTTATTATTCTGATTTATCGAAAAATTGAAAATTGTTATTTACTACCAACTCATAAAACTAAATATATCTAATATATGTACTCTAGTGGTAAATACTACAACTACGAGAAGAAGAGAATTTTGCTATTCCTTCTTCTCAGCGGAATGAAACTCTTCATTCCGGAATGAAAATACACGGCATTGTTGTTTTAAAATTGCCAAAGTAAGACTACAAAAGTGTCAAAATAAATATTAAATTAAAAGCAAAAGCTAAGTATAATAATTCTATGATTAAATTTAATATTAAAACATTTTCTTTTTGGTTTTAGGTTTATTTTTGGGCCAATCTTGTCTCCGAAGCTCTGCGTCAACATTCCGCCGGCCATGAATCGGTGGATTCATATGATTGTACTGGTAATTTGCATAATTTGTGGATTGGTCGTTGTATAAATTTGCTGTTGTTGGCCAAACGTATATCCACCACCCGAATCTTACCATCCTTGCCTGGATGAGTTGACATTACTCTACCTAATCTCCAACATTTTGATGGTAAACTTGGCTCAGAAATTAGAACTATATCACCTGCTGCTAAATTGCTGGATTTCATGGTCCATTTAGTTCTGTTTTGGAGGATTAATAAGTATTCTTGGTGCCATCTGTTCCAGAAATGCTGTTGAATTTGTTTAAGTAATCTCCACCTGGCCAACGGTGATACATTTTGTTCTCCGATGTTTTCATCTGCTATATCGGTGAATACGCGGCCGATTAGAAAGTGAGCTGGGGTTAAACAGTCGATCTCTTCATCTTGGGTCGTGGCTATTGGCCTTGAATTCATAATGGCCTCTATCTTCGTCAGCAACGTTGAGAACTCTTCTAGGGTAAGTATGTGGTTACCGACTACTCTGCTCAGATGTAATTTAGCTTGTTTTACCGCTGCCTCCCACATCCCACCCATGTGCGGTGCACCTGGTGGAATAAACTTCCATTCAATCCGAAATTGCAGCTGTGCTGAAGCTATATTGGATGTGTTAGCTTCAAGAAACTGAAATAATTCTTTCAAAAGATTGTTGGCCCCAACAAAATTTGTTCCGTTGTCACTGTATATAATGTTGCAAGTTCCTCGCCGTGCCATGAATCTGCTTAATGCTCCGAGGAAGCTCTCAGTTGTCAGATTGCACACAGTTTCAATATGTACAGCTTTTGTGCTTAAACACACGAAAATGCAGACGTATATCTTCATTGTTGACTGGCCTCTTTTCCGTACTGAGCTGACTTTAAATGGTCCACAATAATCTACGCCCACTTTATGGAATGAATTCACGTACTGGATTCGTGCGGCTGGTAAATTTCCCATGAGTTGATTTTCTGGTTTGGGGTTTTGTTTTATACATTGGATGCATTTTCTAATGATTTCCCTTGACACCACCTTTGCTTTTATGATCCAAAACCTTCGTCTTACTAAGCTGGTAAGTAAACTTATGCCGGGATGGTTATGCAGGATGTGTGCATCTCGTACTATGCATTTAACAACGTGATGGTTTGCTGGTAATATCATTTGATGTTTAATGCTGAATGTTGCAGTTGAATTTTGAATGCGACCACCTACGCGAATGATTCCTTTCTCGTCGAGGAATGGATTCAGACTTAATATTCTGCTACTGCGTGGTAATCTTTGATTAAGCTTTAATACATCTATGTCCCTGGAAAATTCGTTGTATTGAACATGCCGTATTAGTAGCAGCTCCATCATTTCCAATTCGCTTTTCTTAGATTATGTATAAATCGTTTTATGATTGCTAGAACCTTGGACATCTTTAAGAAACTGCCATATCTATTCATTAGGTCATCAATAAAGGCGTTTGACTGCACTACGACAAATGTATCCACGGCGGAAGATCGTAATTCTTCTGTTGTCGCCTTTGTTGATTTGCTACCTCCTAATTTGATTGTTTTCATTTGTTCAGCATTTATCAACCAATTGGGGCCGTGCCACCACAGATTACTTCTCGGCAGGATTGTCTTTGGATGCCACATGAAACCAGCGCTCTCGTTTGTATAACTTCACTATCTCACTGGTTCTATTTGCTACGAATGTGGTCCAACGCCTCGGATGTGCCGACAACCAATCTAATACAATTCGCGAATCTGTGAACAATGATATGTTAATTACCTTTATAGTTTGTGACTCTTCAACTGTTTTCATTAGGTTTGCCAGCAACAGAGCACCCATCAACTCCAATCGCGGGAGACTAATTTGCTTTACAGGCGCCACTCTGGATTTTGCTGTAATGAGGTTTGCTACCGGCCCATCATTCGTATCTACTAGAGCGTATACTGCCGCAGCATACGCGTGTTCACTGGCGTCACTGAAGCCGACTAAGCTTAATTTATCTCTCGACCGTACCCATCTTGGAATTTGCACACCAGTAACTTGACAAATATCCCTTCTGATATCCAGCCAGGCCTTTAATACATTTTGTAGCAGCTCATCATCCCAGCCTAGGTTTTGCACCCATAGACTCTGAAGTAAGATCTTAACGCGAATGATTATCGGTGACAGCCAGCCTAGCGGGTCGAAGGTACGGCTGGCATCCGACAAAACCGTTCTTTTATTGTGGTACTTTCTTTCTGGTAAATTTACAGTAAATTTGAAATTGTCTTCGTAGGGATCCCACTGCAGGCCTAAAACCTTTGGGGTATTCGAGTGTTCTTCAATAGTTTTCGCTTCCTTCTCCTCGCAAACTTGTGCTTGAATAATGCATTGTAGCTCATTGTCGTTAGTCAGGAATTTGCGCATTTTGAAGCCATGTTCTTCTAACGCAGTCGTGACTTGCTTCATCATATTTTTTAATTGTGTTGTAGAACTTCCTCCGGTCATCATATCATCTACATACATATCTTCTAGTATGACTTTGGCTGCTTCTGGCTTATGTGGTAATAGTCGATTTTCAACTTCTGCTGTTCCGTATGTTAGTGTTTTTAATTTGTATGTATCCGGCGGTTGATTTGCGCTGTTTCGCCATAAAATATTTTGGAACCGTTGATCCTCATCATCTACCCACACTTGCCGGTACATTTTCTCGATGTCACCACAAAGCACAAACTCATGTAAACGGAATTTCAACAAGATTTTGATGAGCGGTTGTTGAACTGTGGGTCCAACCATTAGTATATCATTAAGTGAAATGCCTGAGGATGACTTAGCAGAGGCATCGAAGACGACCCTCAACTTAGTTGTTGTGCTGCTTTCCTTAAACACTCCATGGTGTGGAATAAAATATTTATAGGAGTTGGTACTTGGATCCACTTTTTCCATGTGACCAAGCTGCAGATATTCGGCCATGAATGATTTGTACAGCTTTGCAAATTTATCGCCGCGTTCGAATATCCTCTCCATTGCCTTAAGACGGTTTAATGCTAAATTATAAGATGTTCCAAGCATGTTTCCAGGTTGCTTGAAAGGTAATTTGACGACAAACTTATTATCTTCGGTTTTTTTCACAGTTTTTTCAAATAACTCTTCGCACCTTTGCTCTTCAGGTGTTCTTCTTGTGACCTTTGGTAATCCCTCTATCTCCCAGAATCTGCGGAGCGAATTGTCGATATATAAAAAGATGTTAAAATTCTCCATATCTTTGGTTAATTGATTAACTTTTACGCTTCCGCCGGCCACAACCCAACCAAACACAGTACTAACTGCTGTAAGTCCGCTTTCTAGAATTAAATTCTTGGATTCTAGTACTTTGAAAAAGATATCTACTCCGAGTAAAAGATCTACCGAACCTCGCTGATTAAATTTTGGGTCGGCTAACTCCAATCCGTCTAATATTTGAATATCTTTTTCGCACAAATGATGATGATTCGCTATGACTGACACTTTGGGAATTATGAATGCTTGTGAAGTGAACACTTTCGTTCCGTCTATTGAAGCTATTGTCAGTTCCGTACTGCCTTTCGTCGTCCCCATTCCAGTCTCTCCCAATCCTTTCACTAAAATCCTTGCATTTTTGCGCGCAAGATTTAATTCTTTGGTACATACCTCCGATATAAATGATGCTTGAGATGCTGAATCCAATAGCGCCCGGCAGATATGAAATTTGCCGGCATTATCTTTGACTTTGACCAATGCAGTTGGTAATATGGTGTGAGAAGTTGCAGGAATTGTAATAAAGTTGTTGGTTTCGGAAACGTCGCTCGATCTATCTTCTGTCGTTGTTGGAAGTTCTACCTTATGGACTTTAGTCCATCAGTTCCTCTGGCAGTATTGACATCTGGCTCTGGATTTGCAATCATGAACTCGGTGTCCTCCAAATAAGCAGTTGAAGCATCTGTTACTTGTTTGTACTGCTTCCGACCTTTGTGCTGATGACATATTTTTATAAGTCTGGCATTCGAATATCCGGTGTTCGCTTAATTTGCATATTGGACACTTGCTAATCGTTGCTGGAGATGCAGCTACTGTAAATATTCGTGAAACCGACGTGGGACTTGAAGTACTTTTCCTTGCATAGCCCTTTAATGACTCTACGACATCAATCCGCTTGCCAAGAAACGTTAGCAACTCCTCAAATGTAGGAAAATCCTTTTGAGCTACCTCTTGCGACTAAAGCGACCTTGTCTCATTATCTAGTTTACTGAGTGAGAGCGATATATATCAGCCAAGGATCTCTTCTATCTGCGTCTGCGCCTAGCGCCTTGAGCCCTCTAATTGTTTCATCAAACACATCGGTTAATTTCCTGATGTTGACAGCATTTGGTTGCGATATATTTGGTTGATCCATGAAACCCTTAATGAAAGCGTTAACTGTATATCGCTTCCGGTCGTACCTCTGCACCAGCTTCTGCAATGCTTCGTTGTAATTCGCATCAGTTACCGCGAGATGACGAATAAGTGATGCTGGTTCTCCCTTTAGTAAACCTCGCAGGTACTGAAACTTCTGTGCTGCGGTTAAATTTCCTCTTTCATGGATTATTGAGCTGTAAACATCAAAAAATGATTGCCACTGCATATAATCACCATCAAAGATTGGTATGTTTAGCTTTGGCAAACGCACTTCTATAGGCTGCTGTTGCGATGTATTCATGCTGGTTTCTAATTTAGGCTCGCTTAACAGCACTTAGAGCTGCGAGCACTATGTAATAATTATCTTCGAAGTCCGAGAAATCTGACTCCGCATCATGGTCTATAGGTCGAACATTTCCCTCTCGATATTCTGGAACTCGTTAAGTAGCCGCTGTACCCTTTCCTGCTTTACCTGGATCTCATCTAGATTTGCTTGTTCCAAATTACCTTTCACATACGAGACCAACTTCGTCATTGATCCCTTGACAACCGCTCTTTGCTTGCGTAAACTCTCCATCTTTACACTTAGTAATTTTACACAATTCGCAACTGTTCCTTTTTTTTCTTTTAATTTCACTATCGACTTTCAGCACTGTGAATTTATGGATTACTATCACTAAGCACGCCCGTTTTCTAATGAATCGATAACTATTTCGATTTAAGCTTAGGTTAATAAAGCTTTAGAACGATTATTGGGTTTTCTTGAAACAAAACGGTGGTTTAAACTTTAATTTGCTTAGTATTACTCACGATTAAACCGCTATACTTTTTTAAGCCAAAATGGTCGCCTTGTGTCCGAGCCCTTCTTAAATAGCGAGGTATCGCTTGAAAATCTCCGCTAGACAATTAACTCCAATACTCCGAAATATTGCAAATTCCGTGTTGATTTTATTGCTCCCTTGTTACAGAATTAACAATATTTATGTCCCTGTTTCGGCGCCAATGTTTTCTATGGATAATCTTCGAATAAACTCCTTATCCAAAATTGTTTTTGTTGAAAATATGATTTCAAGAACTTTACTCAATAAAAACTCTCGATATTTTCAAAGTTTAATTTCTAATTATAATTTATTGATTTTCATCTTTTTACTTCGAATTACATAATATGAATGTACAAAAAATGATTTGCAAATTTTTTACAACTTAATAAACCTTGATTGACTAGTTTTAAACCGCAAAATTACGATTCAGGATTAGTGACATCTATGAAATACTAGTTGAATTAATTACATTAAAATTATAATAAAATCATTCTCATTTAATCTTAATGCCATCTATTATTACTAAATAACGTAATTAACATAGAATTTGTACTAAATTAATTAATTGGATCTAACTTCATTATTGTTTACATAAAGTGTCAAAATAAATATTTAATTAAAAGCAAAAGCTAAGTATAATATTTCTACGATTAAATTTAATATTAACATTTTCTTTTTGGTTTTAGGTTTATTTTTGGGCCAATCTTGGCTCCGAAGGTCTGCGTCAACAGTTATCTTTACGATGTGTGTAAGTCTCTACTAAGCCACACTTCAAGATCGTATAATAAATAAACAAAAATAAAACGATTTGTAAACTCATCATAATATCATATAATCAGTGTTGGCAAAACGAAAAAATTCTCAATCGTTATGGTAACAGTTTTAGTCATAGGTACTCGAAAATTTCGTTTCCGTTACGGGTTTGGGTTTCAAACCAAAAAAATATTTTTTTCCGTTATGTTATAACGTTATCGCATTCATATTGTTATCGTTATAAACCCACCAGTAAAAATAACGTAAAATTTTGTGCACGAATGGAAATTTTGAAAAAATTAAAAAACGGTTGTGTTATTTGTTCAACTTTTTTATTAAGTAGGTACATCTTGAAATTCATTAGCTTAATAATTTTAGTTCTATATTGGTCTAAATTTAAAAATATAAAAAAGTAAGAGTTATTCTTATTAGTTAGTTCACAGCTTATAGAAATTCACGAGCTTTATAGACCGGGAGCCGTGGAGTAGAAAAGTGTAACGAGCAAGTACACGACCAAATTTTATACTCTTAAAATCAACATTTCAGTCTGGTTCAGAATACTGAAACTAAAAATTTTTTTTCTGATGAGCACATCATGTATCTTTTAAGATTAGATAAAGAATTCGTTATAAAAAAAAAAACGAATGGGGTTAAAGCTCCACCTGAACCGCAAATGTTTGGTAAAACATAAAATCAAAAATAGAGGTAAGTGACGATTTTGGTCATCATACAACAAGCTCACGTTATGAACAGCAATAGCTTAGACGGTTCAGTGTTATAAAGACCTCCGATGGCTAGCAGAGAACAGTTTTTGGTTTATTTTAAATCGTTAAATAAAGAAATAAATCTGTTGTCATAGCCCCACCAGTAGCAAGCGGATAGAATTAAATAGTAAAGTCAAAGCAAATATCAAAGTGTTATAAAAGTAGAGTGAAATAAAAAGTACAAAGTGTTTTTAATTGCAAAATCCGGACGAACTCAGAAGCCCAGTTCGTAACAATATTTTTGCTACATGACATGATTTGTTTTTTTGAATTTTGTATTTTGAAAGTGATGATCATTGAAAATTTATGGTATGCAATTATATTATATTGGGAAAAGCCGGACGCACTGAAATATTTAGCCTCAAAGATGTGTCATGACATTTTTAACACAGCTTAAATGTAACGTGAACACTGAAACCATAGACATTTATACTAGATTTCTCATTTCATAGTAACTAAAGGAAAAAAACAAAAACTTCTGATAATTCCAATGTATCGTTGTGTTGTGTATTTTATAAGGCAATAATTTTAGAATGCGTTGCAAATATAATACGTATATGCAATACACCGATAATATTTGAATGGAAAATATTTGTTTTTATTTTCTGTTTTTAGTCAAATGAGAGATCTATTATGATTGTCTATGCTGAAACTACTCTTGCTATGTTTTTTATATTTTTTGTTTCTATTTTAATGTGATAAATAAAAAGAGACGAAATATTTTTATTTAATATAAAATTTTACATGACACGTAAAATTTTAACGCAACATTTAACATAACATTCTAACGCAGCTTGTAACATGAACCCAAAACTAGTACCCTAAATGTTTTACCAAACATAAAAAACGAGGAAGCGCACGTTTGAATTCCGTCAGAAAAATAAATGTAATAGATGATTTTTTGGTTGAGTATAGCTTTCATTTTTGTTAAGCTTATTTTTGTTACGTAAAAAACGATTTTGTATTGTGGTATATGTTTTATTTATTTTTTTCAAATAATGAAACGAAACAAAAATAAAAATTGTGTTATTGATTTAGATTGATTGATTGAAAAGACTAAAAATATTGTGGTTTTCCGTTATAGCGTTACGTTATGCCAACACTGCATATAATTGAAAGGCCAGACTCGCTCGATTATAAAATATTCAGTTGAAATTTTGAAGCGTAAAGGAAAAGTTGTGTGCGCGTGCTCGCAACGCTGTATTAAAAAATGGAAGTAGAAACATTACGTTTTGGTGTTGTGGATTATGCGGTATTTATAATAATGCTTGGACTATCGGCTATAATTGGGGTGTATTTTGGATTTATATCGAAACGAAAACAGGATAATACGGCAGAATATCTAATGGGAAGTAAATCAATGAAACCGATTCCGGTCGCAATTTCATTAGCAGCGACACACATTTCATCAATTGCCGTTATTGGCGTAGCGGCTGAAGCATATCAGTATGGTATACAATTCTGGGCATTTGCCTTTACCATGATAATTAATAGTGTAACATTTTATATATTCTTTCTTCCGGTGTTCTACGAATTCTCGGGCTTAACAATTTATGAATATCTGGAGAAACGATTCGATCGTCGTCAACGAATGTTAACCGGTGGACTGTATACGTTGCAAGCGTTTTTATTTATGCCTTTAATGGTATATGCACCAGCATTAGCATTGAATCAAGTAAGTGGTGTCAATGTACATTATGCAACGCCAGTGATATGCCTAGTGTGTATATTCTATACAACATTTGGTGGTATCCGAGCCGTTATTTGGGCAGATACACTACAATTTGTAACAATAATTGGATCACTGATTTTTATCGCAATTTATGGGACGTATATTCTTGATGGATTTCAAACTTTTATAGATCAACTCAATCGAAGTGGTCGCCTTATATTATATGAGTATAAAATCAAACCCGCATTTAAATTTATGAGAAGGTTGTACATTATATTCAATTTTACAATTCTAGCACAAATCCTGATCCAACATTGCGGCAATCAATATGGATGATAGTATTTGGCATGATTGCCACAGGTAATCTAGTGATTCCGGAATGTATTCAAAGGTATCAGTCACTTTCAAGTTACAGAGATGTTCGAAAAAGTTTAATTTGGGCCACAATCGTAATGTTTGGTATGCGTTGGCTACTTTTGTATTGTGGCACGTTAATTTATGCAAAATATGCTACTTGTGATATATACACAATAGGAATTATAAAAAAGTTTGATCAATTATTTCCATATTATGTAATGGATATTGCACGAAATTTACCCGGATTATCTGGTATTTTTATAGCAGGGGTGTTTGCTGCCGGATTATCAACGATGTCGACAACATTAAACTGCTTGGGAGGTGTGGTTTATAATGACTTTATACACCGATAGTGAGTAGTATATAGTGAAAAATGTGTGCATGATCAAACAAATTAAAATGTTTTCTTATCACGTGTATAATTATAGTACCCCGAAAGCATCCGAAAAGACAGCCAGCAACATAATGAAATTGGTCGTATTAGTAATTGGCATGATGATTATAGGACTTGTGTTTATTGTTGAAAAGCTGGGCAGTTTAATGACGTTAGTATTTTCACTTACTGGTCTGACGGTTGGTCCAATATTCGGATCATTTGTCTTGGGAATATTCTTCCCGAAAGCTAATCGCCATGTTAGTACTGCACTTGTACAAAATCGAGTTTTGTTTTATATTTTTAATTCGTACTTCTCTTTAGGGTGTATTTTGGGGGACGCTAACATCAATGGCCACATTTTTTGTAATTACGATTGGAACTCAATGGTATACTATGCAAGGTAAAATCAAATTTCCAACACAACCGCTTTATACAGATGGATGTGAGGAACTAGGATTTAATAATTACACCCTCTATAAGGGTTTTATAGGGTAAGTGTGATTTAATATAACATTCCAGCTTATATCGTTTTTCTTTCTGTATGTAGGAATCCAAATTCAACAGTTCACATCCATTTCGAAAACCCAGAGGCTAACACTGTACCATTTATTTTCCGGCTTGGGTTTATGTACTACGGCTCTCTCGGTACGCTGATCGTATTAGTTGTTGGATACATTGTAAGTGTCTGTACCGGTGGATGTACAAATTTGGACGAACGATTATTGACTCCAATGGTCCGCCATCTCTACAAAAAGCAAATGAGGAAACAAAAAGAGGTCGAAGCTCATGAGATACATCGACTAACATCACCAGTTTTGTATACAAGTGATTAGATTAAAATGCAATCAGTATAAAATACAAATATAAAAATTATTTATTAAAGCCATTAAATTATCACCTAACATAGGCCGTATTTGAAGCGTACGGCCTATTTACGGTAAATTCGTTTAAATTTGTTAAACGTTCTTGCCGTAATTTTTTCGCAATTGTACCACCCACGAAGCTTTACATAAATCAGTGAGTTTGTTTAAACCAGAATAGAAATTTTCTTGTTCGTGTGGCACCAATATTATTTTGCGTTCGATTCATTAGCCGTCTTTTGCATATAACCGTAAGCACGTTTTATTTCCGGCAGAAGCCAGACATAGTCATACGTAACAACATAATACCGTATTTGTAGATAGTAACATAAATATTCCGTAAGCTGTGATATATCACCATGGAAAAATACACGAAAGATATCGCTCGTTACGTGAAAGTTTTAGCCACAATAATCGATCAAACAACGTTATATTCATGATCTGGTGGTAAAGTTTCAGTCGACTGTAGCAGTAATATCGTCGTAGCGCCCGCGCAAACTTGTAACTAAGTAGACTTGAATTTCGGCCAAAAAACTAATCTTCAGCCAGCGAGGTTCATTTTTGGGTGAATGGCTTTCAAACAAAATTGATGTATATAGGGTGAAATAATTACACAAAAGGTCTTAGACCGGCCAAATTACTCGCTAAAAATCACTGTTTTAAACGGATTGTGGATTGATCACGGAATCCTACTGCTTCGAGATCTCTGAAGCATGAGTATTATCCGTCAATGGGGATGGGGATCAGGCCCTTCCATGGGCCACCAAGTTTCAATAAGCCGGAGGTATGTGCCAGACAAATGGCGAAATGGTTGCTCTATTGCATGAAATGTGTCCTGGATGCGTAATTCCACAAAACGGTGATGTTAATTGGTCGCAGGATCGTGTGATTTAACAGTAGGGTTATGTCAAGCCACTCGTCTAAGCCAATAAGCCAAGTACGATTCAGGAGCTAAAAGATAACATATATGATGTGAATTTATTGCTGTGAGTCTTATTTATGCCAAAATTTCTTCGAAAACTTGGGCCAAACGAATTCGTCTTATCAAGTGAAGCTGCGGCGGCTATTTGAACGAATTATTTTCTATTATTTGATTGGGGTTTCACTGCCAATTCCACTCGGTTTGTTTTTTATTCAATTTTGAGATCCCAAATTTTTGCATTATTTTAGTTAAAATCTTCTGAAACTTCAGGCAGACAAAATTAAAATTCAATTTACTGAGCAAACTGAAATATTTTTTGGAAATTTTAAATTACTAATAGTAATGTATGGAATAATATGTACGATCAGGTTCCAGAAGGTTTTAGGTAAACTAATGTTTACATTTGGAAAGTATTGGGAGACAAAATTCCGCGTTCTTTTAGGTTTTTCATGGAATTTCATAAAATATTGCAGAACAACTTTATTTGTTTTAATATTACCAGTAAACTATCTTCAAGGTTGGTGGTTTGGCGTCTATTGGAGGGGGCTCCGTAACCTTCCAGTAGGCGCAAGTGTACGTACTGCCTCCTCGCGGCACCACTGGTAACTGTAACCATTAGGCAGAATGTGGCCTTTTGTGACCCAAGGAGAAAACCTTGACAAAAAATCCCTAATCTAAGGTGGAACAGCATATGCCGATGGATGAATGGCTGATAGGTTAATCAGTCTATATATGCGGACTCTGGATACCAGGCACCCTCCAGTTTTATTTAGCCTTCCTGTAGTAAACCTGGGTGACCTACAGGCGACTTTTTTATTCCCAGCAACTTACAAGAGTTAAATCAAAACGGTAGACGAGGCACGGGAAGGAATACACGGGAGTGGGTTTGCCCTCTCGAAGTCCTTGAGTCCCAATGCTACCGCTTTTCTAGCAGAAGTAAATGTTATTACATCTAGGAGGGAGAGCAATGAGCCCAGATAGTATGTAACGCGTGTAGAAGTATTTCCTACAGTAGACATCTAGGAGGGAGAGCAATGAGCCCAGATAGTATGTATCATGTACCGGTCGGCAGTATTATCAGGTTCATCAAGAGCCTGAATATTGGCTGGACCGATAATTAAGTAGGGCTTGATGCACAAAAGATCTTTTAGGTCGCAGTGCGAGGTGGCTTAACGCCCACATGGCCCTCAAGTAATAATAATAATAATAATCTTCAAGGTTACCATGATAAAACTGGAAGTGTACAACTTCATAAAAGTCAGTTCTTTTGCATCTTGTGCAACCAGCAAGTATATTGTAGCATATACTTCAAGCGAATTCAAAAAACTGTAAATTTTTGACGTATTAATATAGTTATCATCTTTCACCAAACCCCATTTCTTTAAGTATACAGTAGTTCTTTAAATAAAGAACTTACTATCTAGGATGTTAACCCATTTCATCCCACTGTATCTGTACGGGAAAAGAAAAATCACTAACTTTGCGACGCCACTGCTGCGGTATTTAGTGTCAAATTTCGATTTGTATTTTACCGTTATACATATATGGTTTTTAGTTTGTTTAACATATTTTTAAAAAAATCCATTTCGAGAAAGGATTTTGAGTGATTTAAAATATTTGAAGTACAAATATTTTACAAAATTTGTTATTGGTGTGGGATCAAATGGGTTAAGAATATTTACAATATACAGGGCCGTTCTTACATATTTAGGCGCCCTAG
The DNA here is from genome assembly GCA_963556165.1 of Tipula helvola. NCBI lineage: Eukaryota > Metazoa > Arthropoda > Insecta > Diptera > Tipulidae > Tipula > Tipula helvola. The sequence goes on from OY744482.1 coordinate 91,342,824, forward strand.
GCTAAAAATATTAGGCGCCTTTGTAGAAGCAAAAAAAATTTCCCAGTGTAGAATCATCTTCTGTTTTAAAACCAGTACATTCGACACCATGAAATTCTAGAGAAACTACAAGTTCAAACAGCATTTAGAAAGAGAGGCAATTAATTCCAGAAACGAAAAAACGTTAGTGATTTCGACGATCGAAGACGATACAATGAATAAAATGAGAACACCTGATGATTGTGAAAATGCCTACTAGCATTGATACCTCTATCAATAGGCGTTGAGACTTGTAATTGTCATATAAACGGCCATTTGCATCTGTCGAATATTCCTACACGTTTCGTCGAAAATTCAATTTTTTTGAAATCAACTGAACTATAGCCCCCAAATTCAGAGCTACAAAATTCGAAAATCTGCAAATGTGCTCCGATTTCGATGATTGATACCTCTTTCAATAGGCGTTGAGACCTGTATTTGTCATACCAACGGCCATTTGGATCGGTCGAATATTTTTACACGTTTCGTGTAAAATTCAATTTGTTTGAAAATCAACTGAACTATAGCCCACAAATTCAGAGCCACAAAATTCGAAAATTTGCAAATGTCCTCCGACTTCGATGATTGATACCTCTATTAATAGGCGCTGAGACATGTAATTGCCATACGAACGGCCATTTGCATCGGCGAATATTCCTACACGTTCCGTGAAAAATTCAATTTTTTTGAAAATCAACTGAACTATAGCCCACAAATTCAGAGCCACAAAATTCGAAAATCTGCAAATGTGCTCCGACGTCAATGTTTGATACCTCTATCAATAGGCGTTGAGACCTGTAATTGTCATACAAACGGCCATTTGGATCGGTCGAATATTCCTACACGTTTCGTGGAAAATTCAATTTTTTTGAAAATCAACTGAACTATAGCTCACAAATTCAGGGCCACAAAATTCGAAAATCGGCAAATGTGCTCCGATTTCGATGATTGATACCTCTATCAATAGGCGTTGAGTCCTGTAATTGTCATACAAGCGGCCATTTGCATCGGTCGAATATTTCTACACGTTTCGTGGAAAATTCAATTTTTTGAAAATCAACTGAACTATAGCCCACAAATTCAGAGCCACAAAATTCGAAAATCTGCAAATGCCCTCCGATTTTGATGATTGATACCTCTATAAATAGGCGCTGAGACCTGTAATTGTCATACAAACGGCCATTTGGATTGGTCGAATATTCCTACACGTTCCGTAAAAAATTCAATTTTTTTGAAAATCAACTGAACTATAGCCCACAAATTCAGGGCCACAAAATTCGAAAATCTGTAAATTTGCTCCGATTTCGATGATTGATACCTCTTTCAATAGGCGTTGAGACCTGTAATTGTCATACAAACGGCCATTTGAATTGGTCGAATATTCCTACACGTTTCGTGGAAAATTCAATTTTTTTGAAAATCAACTGAACTATAGCCCACAAATTCAGAGCCACAAAATTCAAAAATCTGCAAATGTGCTCCGATTTCGATGATTGATACCTCTATCAATAGGCGTTGAGACCTGTAATTGTCATTCAGACGGCCATTTGCATCGTTTTAATATTTCTACACGTTTCGTGGAAAATTAAATTTTTTGAAAATCAACTGAACTATAGCCCACAAATTCAGAGCCACAAAATTCGAAAATCTGCAAATTTGCTCCGATGTCGATGATTGATACCTCTTATAATAGGCGTTGAGACATGTAATTGTCATACAAACGGCCATTTGCATCGGTCGAATATTTCTACACGTTTCGTGAAAAATTCAATTTTTTTGAAAACCAAGACGACTGGTATGGTGTGCTCTAGCGGACAATAGTGAACTACGAGACTTCTAATAATAAGAATTTGCTATCTGAAGTTATGGAAATAGTGTCTATTGAATTTGAATTGTTATTTAATCAAAGTGTGATGGTTGGAAAACCTAATTAATTTATTATGAAGTTCAAAGTGTGTTTTTTGTATATTTGATTCAATTGGAACAATTTAATCGTTTTAAATGCTCGAAAACCGTGCTTAAAAATTGCAGAAATTTAATGTTAAATTCTCTATAAATACATCTTTGAGTCTCTAAACCTTTGTAACGAAATGCAATGGAGTTCGATCAGCAATTCAAAAGATAATTTTTAAATCAGTAAACCAAACTCCAAAACATGTCAGTTAACAGATATCCACACTATTTGAATGTTTCTGGGCGGTCGTTCTGCCGGCTTGTTGTTTTAACTGATGTCCATTATTTAAGGTATAAATTGCAAAATGATTTATCAATGAACTTTATATATTTAAAAATTTTTTTTTGCTTTTATTATATTTTATGATTGTAGTTAAGTGATAATCACTTAGGAATTTGACCATAACGGTTTGAAAAATGTTCGTTCCGAATAAAACGGTCTTAAATATTTTCCTGTGGTTTTAATTCAACACTAACCACTTAGAAATTTCAATTCTTGCACTTGATCTGTAGATTATATTGTTGCACTTGTGCTTAGTAATTCGAAATTTATGGACATAGATTTGCCTAACGGTTTTTTTTTTTCACTACCGCAATTTTAGTTCTTGGCGGTTATAACACAATATTGCCCATGTGTTTCGTTTCACTGGTTTTCACAGCACAATCAATTAATTAGTTAACACTACGATGCCAACCACCGTCAATATGTCCATGTGACTGACACTAATCTTTCGGAATCACTTATTTAAAGACACTAACAGTCAATTCGATTTTTATCAATGCGTGTTTTAATATGATTTATCTCACCAGAAAAAAAAATTGATTTAGTTACTGAATCCCTAGTATAATATATATACGATAATACATATAGTTTTATATCATAGACTATTTCTTGATTTATTAACACTTTAAACAAGAAATCAAAAAAAACTATTAATCGAACCACTTATTTATACTAAAAAAAAAATTATTGCTAATCAATCACTAATTAATATCATAATTTTCTCTGATTCACTTAAAAACTAATATTTGGGCACCGTTTCCAAAGTCTATCACTCGAATGAACAATCCATCCAGAAAAAAAAACAATCTCGACCCTTCGCGAAAAAAAACAAATAAACTTGTTTGTTCAAAAAAAAAATCAATCATAAAAAAATCGTACCATCATTATCATAAAATTTAAAAAAAAAATCCGCGCCAAACTAATTAGTATTGTATTATTGTTGTTGCATATTTGCCACGTTTTAACAGATAATTACAAGCTAAAATTTAATATTTTTAAAACAGTTATGTTTTGAGTGTCAAGTAGCTTAATATCAAATTTATGCAATATTTAAGCAACATTTTTTGGCATCTAAAATGAAAAAGTGGTACCAAATGAATCCAATATACAAAAATCACACTTTAAACTACATAATAGATTAACTAGGTTTTCCAACCATCACACTTTGATTAAATAACAATTCAAATTCAATAGACACTATTTCCATATAACTTCATATAGCAAATTTTCGTTATTAGAAGTCTCGTAGTTTACTATTGTCCGCTTAAGGCGCTTTTTCGACTTTACCAGTCGTCCGTCAATGCATAAAATAACTATCGCGACTCGTGCATTCCAAGCGACGAATAGAATAAATTTATTATAATAAAATGGTTTGCATTTCCTTTGAAGTGAAAAATGAAATTCAAATAAAAGATGTTCTCTAAAATATACTAGGTCTTGGACATTTGGTGGCGCCCTAATAATGCGGCGCCCTAGGGCTGCAGCCCTTATAGCCCCATGGTAAAGATTGCCTTGACAATATACATTATGTGCATTAATAGTACATTGGAAACCCTTACGACGCATTGTCACAGATAAGAATATCAGATGTTTCAAGATGGACAAATTTTTTTAGGGAGTAGTAAAAGAAAATTATTAAAAATTTGCTTACACTGGAACAGAGCTATATGAATGTGCCGAAGAAACAAAAAATTGTAAGAGAATTTGGTTCTATTAGTATAATTCGCTAATACAATCTGCACAGTACATTCTGCATATAATATGTTACGGCTACCGTAATGGCGATAAACCAACGGACATTATTTGGATTATATAATTATTAATTAATGCCATCTGTAGTTCTATGGTATTACTAAATATATTATTTCCCTTTAAGGAAAGGGAAATAATATATTTATAAGTTAGTTAAAGGAACTAATGCCATCTAGGACATTCCTATTAATAAGAAACCGAACGCATTAATCGCTGTCAAGTAAGAAGATGAAATAAAAGAACGTTTAATCGCAATAGAACTTTTGTACGAACAAGAGGTGTTTTATTTTCGTTACCTTTTATTATTTTACTTTGTGCTGAAGCGCAAACAATGGTGCCAGAAACTCAAGAAACGATTGGGGAACGGTGATATTTAGTTTAATAAAGTATAATTAGTCAGTCTAATAAATAATAAAATTGATATTATTTTGTACGAAGAAAAGTTGTAATTTAAAAGTTAAAATCAGAGTTGTAAACGATATATAAAATCGTGTAGCGATATATAAGAAAGGAAAAAGAGTATTGGGGCACGGCGGCAACGCGAGCGCTGTTGTAGAATTTTGAGAGTGATATCAGAAAGGAAAAGAGTAAGATGATTTTTTAATTGTATGGAACAAGGGGCATTATTGCGATGTATTTTTGCGATTTTTTGTGAAAACGGTCAAGTTTGGCGCGTTACAGTTACGGAAGATTGCGAGATTTTCCACCAATTTTTCAAATGGGAACGATTTTCGCTTCAATATTCTGTACGAAATTTTCTTACAACTTCTGCATAACTTTCAACAAGGGTGCGCGATGAACGCTCGATGGAGATGGACGTGTTTTAGGCTATCTCCGTAATTGAAATTTATTTTAAGTTTTTATTTTTAAATAAAATAAAATTAAATTAAATTAATTTAAAATAGTGTTACTATGTATGGTGTTGTGTTAATGTTATGTAGTGTAGTGTAGTGTAGTGTAGTGTAAAAGTGAATTTATCTATATATCCAATGGAATCGAAGGAGAAACATGTGTAAAAAAAAAATAATAACGGTTCTAACGAGATATCGTTACAAAGGTATTTTTATTACATGTATTGGTCTATATACATACATGTGATATGAATTCTGTAAACATTTTTTTGTTTCTTTTTATTTGATTATATGATTTTACTTTGGTAAGGGTTATTCAGTTAAAATTTCTGGTATATACATGGACATATTTAGTAGAACATATGGTTCTGTTTAATTTTAATTTTCTACTCTTTTTAATATGTTTGGCTGTGTGGTATAAAACGGGAAATTCTTTCGTTTACCACAGGTGTATTTTGTATACGTAGAACAAATGCATGTGTGTTCGATTTAAATGGGATTCTTTACTTCGTTCTCGATTATAACGTTTGAATCGAAAACAGCTTTATGCAATACATAACAAATTATAAATGCATGCCATAGTTTAGTACAATGTATTGTTTGTAATGTTATACAACAACAACATTGTTAAATTTCTTGTATTTCTTGTGACTGTATATTATTCGGCTCAGTTGAATTGTTCTTATCGGAATATATATTGTGTCTTGTGAAAATATCCAAAGCAATTGTATTTTCTAGTAAACACATGTTTTGAATTTCATTACATTGCATGTGTATTAAAGAATCTTATTTGTTGTTGGATATTGCTTGTTCTTTGACACATTGGCTGCTACGTGACTCACCGGTGGGTCATACATTAATGAATTTTAATGAAAACTTTGTAACGAAGACCTGACTATGAGATTCACTGTCAAAGTCAGATCAGCGCTAACAGAATTACCCCGGTAGATGACCCAGCTGCAGCATTTTGCCGGCTAATGCTTAGTCTTGGGGTGGGGTTATGCTGGATCTACCGGAGCCATGAAAGCTGCACTAACAGGTCTATATCTCGACCTAACTCAACCCATGATACTCAACACCTGAAAAAAATTCAATTAAAACGACACCTAATTCGTTTAAAGCGATTTATAAAAAAAATTCTTTATTGATGACATATCAATCGAAGAAAATATTTAAATTGTTGAGAACAAAAACAAAAATTTGAAATTAAAGAGTTAAAACAAATCAACAACAATATCTAGTTAATTTACGTTACTCAAAAAAAAACAATAATTTTTAAACACACAGCACAACTGCAGATCGTTCAACGTCATACCACATAAAATAAAAGCTGGTTTTGATCCCGTTTCTGAATCTGAGGAGGTGACGAAGAGCTCGACGTACGCCAGTCAGACCTGTAATGAAAATTAATTAGACGAATTGGTGGTTGTGTGACTGACGATCCGTCGCTGAACTATGAGTGGAAAATATGTTAATTGATATAAATATAAAAAAAAATTAAGAAATATAATACATAATAATAATATTTCATATAACAAAAAAAATAATAATAATAAATTACAAATACAACAAAAAAAAAATTGATTTTTGCAAAGGATACGATACGGTTCTTTTCCCCCTATGGTTTCCGTCTTCTTCCTGGTATGGTAGTTATTAGCAGGAACGCGTCTTGGATTTGGTGAACAGGTAAGTACCATATACACCGATGATGCTGTGTTTTATTCGTTCGTGTATCTACAGGAACACACCTTGTTACGTTGGATTCCCTTCGTCGTGGGTCCACCACGAAATGGTTAACAGAATACAGAACAGAAAATGGTCGGTTGTATATGCACGCACTATATCCGCGCTGATCCGATGGTTTTCTTATTTTTGCTAGTTGGTTTTATAATCCGAAATTGGTTTATTGATACTGTAACAAAATCCCCCAAAAGGGATTTTGTTAAACAGAACATAGCAATAGAGGTCTGGTTGCGGTATTGCACTGGCTGAAGCTCGCCGCTAGGCGTGGGGGTTACCAGACATATTACTATGCTTGAAAACCGCATAGAGATAAAACGAAGGGGACAAGAAAATTATCCTACCGTGCCACGACCACAGTGGTAGATAATCATAAATGTGGGTTGCGTTCGACAAGGACGCCGGTGCCACTCCGGCGTCCCTGCTCAAGGCCTAGGTCAGCATAAGGCCGCCCATCCTCACGTGATCACAATGAACTATTTACACACACATCACTTTTAAATCAAATGTAACCATAAACTCATAAAAAAAATCTGTAATTACCGGATGAAGATCAAATCCGACAAAAGGAAAAAAAATGAAATGAAAAGAAATTTAAGAGGAAATGAACCGTTATCAAAAATTACAACAAAAAACGTGGTGCGAATCGATTCGGGGATGACGTGGAAGGGCACGCCACCCGAAATCTGAAAAAACCGCAAAAATTTATGAAATTTAATCAAAAAAATATAGTAAATAAAACATCCCCAAAAGTCCACTTTGGAGTACAAAAATAAATAAGAGAAAAAAAAAAAAATCACACGGTGTTTGAGTTTCTTGTATATTTTTACTCAAACACCTTACCTGAATATTACTAAACAAATTTTGGCCTGTCCGACCACAAAAATTCAGCGCCGTCGCAGGAACCGTCGCAGCTGCCCCCTCAAGCTCGAACCCCACCTTGTTAGGTTGCTGCCACAAACACGATCAATACAGGACAGAATAAAACTGTTCTCTTACCAAGCGTTTGATAAATTACTTTTATCAGAGAGCTTAACTAGGTAGTATGAAGCATCTTAGTTTGACAAAACTGGAACTTTTATCACATGCATACACGGTATTTAATTCACAAATACCCTGACACGAGAATGGAATGGTTGATAATTCGAATGAATAACTTCTTCCAACACACTGTAACTGGTAGCTTTACTTTTATCAACCCGCATAAATAATACAACCAGTCAAACCAAAATAATCACAATATAGAACTTTATTGCAGCTTGCCTCAGTATATCCAACACATTAATGTTACTATCGCACTAACTATCCCACAGATTAACGTTATTTTATTGCTATTAAGTATTTTTTTTTTTTCCTTTTATAATTTTCTTTTCTCAAAATCACTTATCATGAACCAAAACGCAAAAAAAAATTTCAGAAAAAAAATTTTATTTAATGACAGCACCGATAATTTTACATTATGAATCTTATTATAATAGTCGTATAACATAGTTTATAAACATATTTTTTTTTCTCTTATTGTTTATTGAATTATTAAACTCACAGACAAAAACTTAAACCAAAAAAAATAATAGTAACACAATGTATCAAGCAATAGAAAAAAATTTTTTTTTTTTTTAAATTTTATGTTCAAAAAAAATTATGTGTTTTTGTTTTTTTTTTCATCGTCAAAAAAAAAACATGCTCTATTTATTCACATTCCAAAATCGACCTTTTTCTTTTTAATTTCAAAACTAGACTAAAAAAAATAAAATTCCCGACGCGTACAAAATAAAAATTTATTCCCCCACCCAAAAATTATTTACTAAAGAAAACATTAACCCGACCGATAAATTTCGGGTGACGTACACATACGACATCACCCAAAATCGACTCGCACACACCAACACTATTTAATTTAATCACTGGAACATTCCATTTTCATGGAAAATCCACGCGCTAACCAAAACAAAACAGATGAAGCAAAACGACAACCACTACACGTCATTACATACCATCAAACAAAAAATGATAAAACGAATCGAGTAACCGACCAAAATAAGGAGAAGTATAAAATGCTAAATGGTACACTCTACCAAAAAAAAAAAATATATTTCCTATTACAAATTAAGCCAAAGAAAGAATGACGTGTAGTGGAAGAGATTTTATGCAGCGCAGTGGATAAACATGCAACCTTGTTGGGATTTCCAACCGTAATTACAGATTTAGATTAAATAGAACATAACAACCACAAGCGGTTGTTACAGCGTGGGGACGACTCACACCCGAGAAAAGATCTCAAAGCCAGGCATGAAAGTAAGAGGGAAGGAGAAAAAAAAATTTCACTAATAATTTGTCACAATCGTATATCCTTGGCATGATAAACTCCCAAAGGTTTTCCATCAAGATTTCTGATATTATAAGAGACTGTTCCGATTTTATCAGTGATAAAAGCAGGAATAAACTTAGCAGCTAACTTTGCAGAAAATCTATCAGGAGCACTACTTTGTGCGAAGGATCGGACAAACACAGGTTGATCAGGCAGGAAATTCCTAGTTTTACTACGCAAATTATATCGAACCGCTGATTTCTCATGTGCAACTTTCAGGTAATGAGTTATTTGATCACGAATAAGATTCAATCTATTAGATTTGGACAACACATGTATTTCGTTATCATCCTGAGGAGATAAAAGTTTACGTAAAGCATAATCTGAACCGTTTAATGACATGTGTTGACCGAAGACCAAATAGTGAGGAGAAAAATTCGTGACGTCGTGTTTAACATTTCGCAATGCTGCAGTGATTTCAGAAAGATGGCAATCCCATTCATTATGTGCATGATCATCAAGATAAGACCGAATACTAGACAGTAACGTCCGATTAACTCTCTCAGAAGCGTTGCTTTGAGGAGAGTAAATAGGAGTACGTATATGATCAACATTATATTTTTTCAAGAGATCTTTAAATAAGTTAGATATGAATTGTTTACCATTATCAGAAGTAATCACTGCAGGCACAGAGAAAAGTAAAAACACCTCATTTTCCAAAAAGCTACACAGAGAAGAGGCGGAAGCTTCACGCAATGGTTTGACTAGAACAAACTTTGAATAATGATCCAACACTATAGCGATACAGGTATTACCTCGTTTGGAGCGAGGATAAGGTCCAAGGAAATCAACGAACAATTTTTCAAAAGGTCTGGTAGACTCAGTTTGAGAACCCATCAAAGGTTGAGTGCTAAAATTTACAGGCTTATTCATCTTGCATTGTACACAATTAGAGATGAAAAGTTTGATTTGTTTAGTCATACCAAACCAGAAAAATTGCCGTTGAAGTCGTTCTACAGTTTTTTTTAATACCCATATGAGCAGAAGTAGGAGAAGAATGAGCCAGTTCAATTAAGTTTGCAGTCAAGGACAACGGAACTACTAACTTCCATTCAGACAAATCAGTGGACGTATAACGAGAAGCGTAGGAAGGTAAGATCAAGAGTTTATTATCACGGATTTTGAAGTTGTGATCACAATCTTTTAATTGTTGTACTCGATTGATCTGTTGTACATATTCATCGTCCTGAAAAGCTGAAGAGTTAAGATCAATATGTAGAACCGAATTGTCACTTGAAGAATTTAAACTGGACACATTTTCTTGTATAACAGGAGACTTAGATAGTTCTGCGGAGTCCGGTAATTCACTCAACGCAGGTATTTGCAAAGTAATGCCGAATTTATTCCAAAAGTCAATCCCTAAATAGAGAGATTGCTTTAAAGAAGGTACTAAAAAGAAGCGCATGTAATGAGATTGAGAGTTAAAGCTAATCTGAACATTTATATAACCAATGACGTTCTGAGGTTGACCACTCGCAGTCTGAATAGAAGTAGGAAAATTATGAATATGAAGGTTGTTGTCCGCCAACAACTTTTCAGAACCACAACCCAACACACTTACATTCGCTCCACTATCTAATAGACCTCGGTATGGAACATCATTGACAAGAATATCGGCATAAGGCCGTTTATCGCTTGTCTCAGAACCGAGTACTGAAGAAACAACAAAGGATCGCAAAATCCGACGTTGCTCCCAGTATTTTTTTGAGCGAAGTAACTGAGCTGAGATGAGTTTCCCAAAAGTGTTGGGGATAGGTGGAACGGAATCAGAAAAATTGGAACTATTGTTAAATGAAGAAATTGGAGGAATGGAGTGTTCCAATTTGGAAAAGGAATTTACTCGACATTCAGGTGGAGAAACAGGCAAGCAAGAGTCCGATACCATTAAGTCGGAACCAGCTGAACCAGATCCAGAAGAGATTGCGGAGTCAAAGGACTCAACGCGAACTTTCACTGGTTCGACTGATTCTTTCCATCTGGCATCAGTCTCTTCCGAAACTCTGGGTCGGTATTGCTGACTGCATCTACTTTGGTAATTATGGTTGGGGTTGAGATGGTCTGTGGTTCCTGGTTCCCCGATCTCCATGAACCACTGGTCTGGTTTCCCGCACAACGAACACAATTTGTTGAGATGGTGCCTTTGAGACCACAACGATAGCAAAAGGCACCCAAGTGAGGACGAGGACAGTCTTGAAAACCATGCCCTATATCAGAACAATTATAGCAAATGTAATTGCGGCCAGATCTAGAGGTATTGGTTACATTAGGTGAAGGAGAAGTAGAGGTGTGTTTAAAAGACTTAGAATTTGTAATAGTCGTTCCCATTGGAGCACGATAAGAATGGCTAGGGCTGATAGCAGAAATATGTTGCACAGATTCGGACGTCGGAACAAAAACACCAGATGGAATGCGATATGCGGTTCCTGACGTATCTGCGGATAAAACTGACGGATTAGAAATTGGAACGACTGGTTCTGAATCATACATTCTCTCAACACCGAGTTCATTGATACTACGACGAGGGTGCATCGAGTAATCAGGTAGAGAACGAAAACGTTTTAGAGAATCTTCCCATGAAGTACAGCTTTTGATGAGCTCATTGATATGTGAGAAGTGTCGATCAGTAAGTTGATACTGAAGGACAGGCTTCATATTGTTCATCAGTAGTTGTATGAACTCATCGTCGCTGTAAGGGGTGTGACACTGCAGGGCCAAATTCCACATGTGATGATAAAACTCCAAGAATGATTCGTTAGGTAACTGTTTGCGAGACTCAACCATACGACGAATTTCGTAGGGAGTACGCCTATCTTTAAATCTTTCTTGGAAGGCTAATCGGAGGCTATCCCAAGGTGCTGAAGGATTATACCTGCGGTAGGTCCAGTACCACTGCAGTGCCACATCTTTCAGGACAAGATGCAGATCCAGAAGTACAGAGGAAGGTGATAGATTGTTGGATTTCACTACAGAGTCCAGCTGAAAAAGGAACATGTCCACAGTTATGCCAGAAGGTGAACCTGTGTAGGAAATCCCACAACGAGATAAAGAACGTCTATTGAAATCAGGATTATATTGAGTAGATGGATTATGAATTGCTGAAGGCACGGGATTCAAAGTACTATTATGAAGATCTCTAGCGTCTGGTGCTGACTGAAAATTAGGACGTTGGGTGGCCTGCTCCGGAGATGAACGCTCTTTAGAGACAGGTTCCAAATGCGAAGACGTTAAACCAAGGAAATCATTTAACTGTTCGAGTCCTCCCTGAGAGGTATGTGCTGGTGGAAAGTGAACTTGGGCTGATTTTTGAAGATTTTGATTCGCTGCTACGACAGCCGGGTCCATTGGCAAAGAACGACTGCCAGGATATTCGTCAACAGAACTTTTAACCCCGGATACTACAGGAATGCTATCACCCGAAAGAATTGGAGCAGTCTGTCTGACTAAAAGCTGATTGGTGAGAAATTGCACTTGTTGCATTAATGATTTTAAAAGTTCTGCTTGGTCACTAGAGTTAACTGCCTTATCTGCCGTGGTAATGGTGTTAGAGGTTGAAGGATGCAGTACCGAATTGCTAATCTTACCCGCAGGACTAGGTTGAGATTTACTCACTACTTCTGGAGGAGTCAGTTTTGATTCTACCGGATATACCTCCTGAAATACCAACGCTTGACCTCCATCAATACCTTTAGCAGACTCAACAGATTGATCCAGTAAAGTAGGGTCAGTTATATACTGATCTAACGCCGTGTATAATTTAATACAAATATCTAAAATAATTTGAGCCTGCTGTCCATATGTAGGAGACTGAGTAGCTCTCTCCAACCGATCATGTACGTGAAGTAACCGCGACCGCAGACGCTGAGCTGTTCGAACCTGATCTTCTACGTCTAGATTTTCAATACCAATAAAGGTTTGTTGGAGACTCTGCACCTTGCTTTGACAAGTGAGAATTTCTTCATTGGGTTTCTTTTTAGCTCGATTGTGCATCTCGATCGGTTTGTCCTGAGTACCATCCCGCTCTGCGGCCAACGCCTTCCTTAATTCATTCACCGCTTCCTCAGTATTGGGTTGGATAGATCGAAGCAAAAATTCTACTTCAATCTCATCAGCCTTAAGATGTGAAATATCCATTTTAACACGCAACAACGGATTTAACGAGAAAGAAAAAATGACTTAATCAAAATTGAATTTAAACGTGATTTTAAAAGTAATGAGAATTAATTTTTAATAAATGTAAACTAAAAAAAAAAAAAAAATTCCAACTTATATTTACTGAATAGATTATAGTTATAATTAAAATTACCTAAATCAAAAGTTATTAAAATTTAACGTAAATAATAAATGAAAACCAGCGATACTGGCAATTTCAACCAAAAAAAAAAAAATCAAACAAATTATTTAATTGTAGAGATTACTAAAAAAAATAAATTTTCCCAACCAAAAAAAATTAAATATAACAATATTTGGATATATATATATATATGAAAAACAAAATAGAATTAATTAATTTAAAGCAGAAAAAAAAAATTTTAAATTATTAATTAATTATTTAAAGAAATTTATTGAAAACATACATTGAAGCACCAATCTCAAATTAGACTCACTATGACCAAGTAGATATCCACAAGCCGGGCTGTTTGAGGAGCTGCGAGAAACAAATTACTATCCAATGGACCACTCGCGTCAATACTGAACTAGCGCTCAACTCAAAACCTTATTTCTCATCCGTACTCGACAGTCTATCCCAAGGTAATGTATTGGAATCCAAAGTGCTGATTAATACTTCAAATATAATTTAAAGGACAAAAATTTATGTTTATTGAATTTACTAATGAAATGAATATGAATAAAAAGAATTATAAAAGAAAATAGAGTGAATTTATATATATATAATATATATGTATATATATATATATATATATACACCAAAAATTACGGTAAAATTAATTTAAATAAAATGAAACCGATTCCCGATCAAAAAAAAAATTATCGAATAATAAAAATTTTTTTTTTTAACTATATTGAATGAGTAATTTAATAATTTCAAAAAAAAAACTTAACCAAAACCGGAAAAAAAATTAAAGTAAATAATTTAATAAAATAATGAAATTACGGAATTCATTCGCAAGCAAATATAAACCCAAAACAAAAACAAAAAAAAAATCAAAATACCGAAATAGAATTACTACAATATAAAAAATGAACTAACCAAAATTATTAACAGTATTTTAGCTGCTCCATTAACCAACTGAAAAACAACCAATAATCAAAAAACAAAATTTCACAAAAATGAAAAAGCAAAAGGAAAAATAAGTAAAATGTATTACTTGTATCAAAAAATAACAAAAAATGTGATCACGTGAGAGATGATCACGACCCCATGCTGAGCCAGGCGTGAACGCTATAATAATAAAAAAAATAAAAATTACCACTGTGGTCCCAGTAGTTTAATTAGAATTGAACAAAAAAATTTGAAAAATAAAATTTTACCTGAAATTAGAAATTGACTAAAGATGTGTAATGAGTACTGCGATCACGAACTGTCCAATCAACACCACATTGGCGGAAACAACAAGTTCGCGATCCCAACACCCACGACACATGGAACCAACATGACGAGCGATCCAGCAAGATCAAATAACCAAAGGTTAGAACATACTGTGATCCCTCCCCATGAAGGTAGTCGGACTGAAATAGAAAAAATTAAGTTAATTATAGGTACGAAGACTCTAAAAAATTTAAAAAGACTAAACTCAGAACGAAAGAAGAATGAGCTCAACCACAATCAATGCCACATGGCAGAAATGGTAAGCCCACTCATCAGACGAGCTGAGAATAGGGATCAACATTCTCATCTGCATGCAATCAAACAGCTTACGCTGGTTGCAATGCAGATTTGAATGTTGATCGGGCAGAAAACGTTGATGTGAGCACCCGTGCAAGCTCAAACAACGCAAGCGTTGGACCTTGCACGTGGCACTCACAACAAGTAAGCTGAAACAAAATTGTGAAATCTGAAAAGACGAAAAATGCAAAAAAAAATTAGCCGAAATATTTGGGCGCCACTGTAACAAAATCCCCCAAAAGGGATTTTGTTAAACAGAACATAGCAATAGAGGTCTGGTTGCGGTATTGCACTGGCTGAAGCTCGCCGCTAGGCGTGGGGGTTACCAGACATATTACTATGCTTGAAAACCGCATAGAGATAAAACGAAGGGGACAAGAAAATTATCCTACCGTGCCACGACCACAGTGGTAGATAATCATAAATGTGGGTTGCGTTCGACAAGGACGCCGGTGCCACTCCGGCGTCCCTGCTCAAGGCCTAGGTCAGCATAAGGCCGCCCATCCTCACGTGATCACAATGAACTATTTACACACACATCACTTTTAAATCAAATGTAACCATAAACTCATAAAAAAAATCTGTAATTACCGGATGAAGATCAAATCCGACAAAAGGAAAAAAAATGAAATGAAAAGAAATTTAAGAGGAAATGAACCGTTATCAAAAATTACAACAAAAAACGTGGTGCGAATCGATTCGGGGATGACGTGGAAGGGCACGCCACCCGAAATCTGAAAAAACCGCAAAAATTTATGAAAGTTAATCAAAAAAATATAGTAAATAAAACATCCCCAAAAGTCCACTTTGGAGTACAAAAATAAATAAGAGAAAAAAAAAAAAATCACACGGTGTTTGAGTTTCTTGTATATTTTTACTCAAACACCTTACCTGAATATTACTAAACAAATTTTGGCCTGTCCGACCACAAAAATTCAGCGCCGTCGCAGGAACCGTCGCAGCTGCCCCCTCAAGCTCGAACCCCACCTTGTTAGGTTGCTGCCACAAACACGATCAATACAGGACAGAATAAAACTGTTCTCTTACCAAGCGTTTGATAAATTACTTTTATCAGAGAGCTTAACTAGGTAGTATGAAGCATCTTAGTTTGACAAAACTGGAACTTTTATCACATGCATACACGGTATTTAATTCACAAATACCCTGACACGAGAATGGAATGGTTGATAATTCGAATGAATAACTTCTTCCAACACACTGTAACTGGTAGCTTTACTTTTATCAACCCGCATAAATAATACAACCAGTCAAACCAAAATAATCACAATATAGAACTTTATTGCAGCTTGCCTCAGTATATCCAACACATTAATGTTACTATCGCACTAACTATCCCACAGATTAACGTTATTTTATTGCTATTAAGTATTTTTTTTTTTTCCTTTTATAATTTTCTTTTCTCAAAATCACTTATCATGAACCAAAACGCAAAAAAAAATTTCAGAAAAAAAATTTTATTTAATGACAGCACCGATAATTTTACATTATGAATCTTATTATAATAGTCGTATAACATAGTTTATAAACATATTTTTTTTTCTCTTATTGTTTATTGAATTATTAAACTCACAGACAAAAACTTAAACCAAAAAAAATAATAGTAACACAATGTATCAAGCAATAGAAAAAAATTTTTTTTTTTTTTAAATTTTATGTTCAAAAAAAATTATGTGTTTTTGTTTTTTTTTTCATCGTCAAAAAAAAAACATGCTCTATTTATTCACATTCCAAAATCGACCTTTTTCTTTTTAATTTCAAAACTAGACTAAAAAAAATAAAATTCCCGACGCGTACAAAATAAAAATTTATTCCCCCACCCAAAAATTATTTACTAAAGAAAACATTAACCCGACCGATAAATTTCGGGTGACGTACACATACGACATCACCCAAAATCGACTCGCACACACCAACACTATTTAATTTAATCACTGGAACATTCCATTTTCATGGAAAATCCACGCGCTAACCAAAACAAAACAGATGAAGCAAAACGACAACCACTACACGTCATTACATACCATCAAACAAAAAATGATAAAACGAATCGAGTAACCGACCAAAATAAGGAGAAGTATAAAATGCTAAATGGTACACTCTACCAAAAAAAAAAAATATATTTCCTATTACAAATTAAGCCAAAGAAAGAATGACGTGTAGTGGAAGAGATTTTATGCAGCGCAGTGGATAAACATGCAACCTTGTTGGGATTTCCAACCGTAATTACAGATTTAGATTAAATAGAACATAACAACCACAAGCGGTTGTTACAATACACACAAAAAAAATGCACTGTACGCGGCAATAAATGAAGGAAACCACAAACAAATCGAATGTTCTGGCGTGACGCACTATCTACACGTATATTATTGTTTTAATTTATGGCTATTGACACAATTCACTGTCCACCATATACATATTATGCAGATTCACACCGTTTCTTTTAGTTTTTTTTTTTTTATTTGTTATCTATTAAAACGATTTTAACTTACGATTTATTTTCTTCGCCAGCTGCAGTTAATCGTATTTGTGTGTCTCCTGTATTCGTCTTATGTGTTTTTTTGTTTGTTTATTTATATCCATGCGTCTATGGTGTATACGCAATTTGTATCCTCCGGAATATGACCGCTGTCGTCCGATGCCAAACCAAAAAGACCTTATTTTTTGTTATTTACTTTATGTCACCTCACCTCATTCGTTTTCTTCGTTTCGGTTGTTTTTTTTTATATTTTTTTTTAGTTCGTTTAGTTGAATTCCTTTTTGTGAACGATTCTGCCATCTACATCTGCCGACATCAATTCAATAGTGTTTTTTTTTCATTCTATAAGCCGGAGCACAGATGGCAGATCGTTACAACTTCTAGACAAAAAATTGGATTACCCTGTCATTGCTTATAATTGCTGTGTTCCATTGGCTTGAGTAAACTACTCACAAGTACTTGTATCTACTCGCAACTACCATAGAGAAAAATAGAATAAGAGAGATTACGGTGAATTAGTTATTTATTCTTTAACGAAACTAGCGACAAAGCATATATCCTATTTTTTTGTACTCGATTCAATATCGGAAAAAACAAAAACAACAAGCAAAATAATTGTTGTATTATTCTATTCTATAAACATGATACATTTGTGTTGGTGTACTACCTACTATGTTATATTCGCATGAAAATGTGATTTACTAAATCGCATGCTTGGCTGTATGCTAAATTTGTATATTCGTATTTATCAAGCTTTGCTATTGGCTTTGTTTGTGTATAAAAAAAATCAAAAACCTAAACAATTTACAAGGAGAAAATAAAAATAAAATCTATTTGTGCCTTCTGCGTTAATATTTGTAATCTTTATGAATGAAAAAGGCGTAGCTATTGGCGGATTGTTGTTGTTTATTGTAGATGTATGCGAATGTATAATAAAATCACCGAAATAATACGTTGTTCATTTTCTTCTTTTACAAGAATTTAATTGAAATTTTTAGAACGGCCTGCCTAATTCAAATGAAATCTTACACAAAAGCAATATAAGTAAAATTGTGTGTATGTGAAAATACATTAGCGAATTTAATAAAAATTTGGTTTTAAAAATTTTCGTTCTACAAAATTTCGGTTTTTCAAAAATCATAAATTTAAAAATCTCGGTTTTCAAAAGCTCGGTTTTCAAAATCTCGGTTCTAATCGCGGATTTGTTTTAGTTTTTAAAATTAAATTCCCCATTTTCTAGAATTTATAATTTTTGGTTATTTTCGTTTTAAAGTGAAAATCCCCATTTTCAAGAATTTATAAAAACCGAAATTTTGTAGCACCGAAATTTTGAAAACCGAGATATTATAGCCAACCTGATCTCAAAAGCTCGGTTTTAAAAAATTCATTTTTATTAATTCGGGCTTTTGATGATGATTCGGGCTCGAATTAATAAAAATTTATTTTTCAAAACCATAGCTTTTGAGAACGAAGATTTTCAAAATCGAGATTTTGAAAACCGAAATTTTGAAAACCAAGATTTTGTAAACCAAGATTTCGTACCCAACCCAGCAAAATAGTAGAATATTCTAAATAAATTTAGAAGTAAAGAGTGTAAATAGGATAAAGCTATGTATGAACTTATGGATATCATAGTTCGAATATCTCATTTGAACATATGGTTGCTAATTTATTTTACTATTTCTGAAATAATGGGACCTATCTCTTTCTATATTTTGCCACATTTCCATTTGTAAATGGAACAGATATAAGAGTAGGTCTAAGCCTACTATAATCCTTTTCGATGATGATAATTCATTTCGAGGGAACCAAAAACGCGTTAAAACTGACACACTATAACAAAATGATTTATAAAAAAAGTACCTACATCAGCTGACTTTCTTTACAAAATATCATTGTGTTGAGAATGTTTTTATTAGGGTTTTTCAGATATAACACACATGAACAGAATTACATATACTACGATCCTTCGTGAAAATAAATAACTAGTTTCAAGAGAAAAAAAACTTAAAATGTACTTTTAAATTTTTATATCAATGAAGCGATATTTTCCTATTGTAGTCGCTGTATATTTCTGTGGAATTAAACAAAAACATGATATCTGCAAACAACAGCCTGATAAGCCATATTTGGAAAGTAACGATAGGAAATTTTTTGCTCAATATGATGTACGCTTTCTATAATTAGGCTTACTATTATTTCAATCGCTGGATCAATTTTTACCTGCACCTATTAACCGCAACAAATGGTTTATTAAATTCATTCACAAACTGGTGTGGATTCAGGATTAATAAAAATTCATATTTTCGTTTTTATTCCAAAAAAAAAAGTGTAACGCTTAATTCATTCAATATAAATATAACCAAACAATTCTTTTATTCAGTATAAGATAGGTAGACACAGAAATTTTATATAAACAAAAACGAATTAACATTTTCCAAATGGACAATTTTACTTTCTTATGTACGATATTTCAAACAATCTGTTATTAACAACAACAATAATTACACAAAATTGCATTTGGCATTTATGAAGACAAAATAGGATAATATGATAGTCCAAACATAGGTTTGCCATTTCATTTGCCAAGCCGTTGAAGGTGAAGCCCCTATGCAAACACCTCTATGATTACCTGTTAATGGGTAACACTACAACAGAATTAAATGTACCTTTTTAAGTATTTCAGGTATGTAAATCGGCAGCTCATTCCCAGAGGGTCGCATGGCAAATTTGGTTTGCTTAAGAAATAAAAGTAGACTATGCTTCTGAATTAGTTGTTTCATTTTCGTGTTGATAAATAGATAATGAAAAAATGTAGTATCCGAGAACATGCAGTAAAAATCTAAGGTAGGAACTCGGTTGTTTCTTAACCGATTATGATGAAATATGTTCCTTGAAATTGGCCATATGCCAGAACTTCTTCTAAATATAATTTTAGAATTCCATTTCTACACAATCAGATCAAATTTCACCATAATCAGATAAGGAACTGTAAATTGGTCATATTTGGCCATTGTTATATGATCAACCACATAACCAGCACCAAAACGCCAGTGGAAAGATATATAAAAATAAAATACAGCACTTTTCCGTGAGCATACTATGCACACTATAAGAAAATAGATACATTAAGAACCGCATTCTAATATCATCCTCAATTACTACTTAGCACTTTATTCAAATGAGTTCTTTAAAAACCAAAATCGAAAACGTCAACAAATTTAAATAGGGTTACGACAAAATTTCGTATGATTACGGCAAGTGTGATTTGGAAATCCAGAGAATTATTTTCCTCATTTGAAAATGTATTTATTATAGGTAGGTCAATAACCCACATAAATAAATAAAACAACAACAATAAGAAAATCGTGTGACTAATTAATGATTATGATTTTCCCTTAAATCAAAAAATTAAAGTCATTCAAGTAAAGTTGATAAGAAATGAAAAGCAAATCAAAAATAAAATGGGTATTTTAATAATCAGAATCAGAAGAAACTTTTGTAAGTTACCCCGATTTACGGACGCTCGATTTATAGATAATCAAAGTTACGGACATGACAAATATATGATCAACGTTTCGGTATACAGATGAAATATTCGCAATTACGGACTGAATATTTTTTTCTCATTTTCTTTGTGCATGCCTTTCAGGGACTCTCAAAAATAGATTATACGGGGGATAAATTAAACTTGTACTGAACTTATATGAAAATGTCTGAAAAGCGAACAGCGAGTTATGATGGAAAGCGCGTGAAAAATGCAAGTAAAGCAATAACTTTAGAATTAAAACTTGGTATTTTAAAGCGGTTTAATGCGGGCGATACAGGTACAATTTGTCAATTGTACAAAGAGATACCTTTAACCGCAATAATATTTCAAAGTAAGGAACTAAGGTTATGGAAGAGATGGAACAGTTACTTAGTGCGTGGATAGACCATCAAACTACTGGAACATACCATTAAGCACCATGATAATTCAGGAAAAAGCAAAGCGCTATCCAGAGGAGTTTTTAAAAATTGTACAAGCCGGTGGATGGATACATATTACAGCAGGTGTATAATGTCGATGAGACAGGTAACGCCAAAGACGAAAAAACATCTCAGGATTCAAGGCAGCTAAACATCGAATTGCAATTTTGATTGGAGGAAATGATGCCGGTCATCAGAATTTAAAACCGGTTCTAATCTGTTATTCAGAAACTCCCCAGAATTTCAAAAATATTAATAAGTAACAACTTGGAATTATTTGGCACTCAAATAAAAAAGGCTGGATTACTACACGAATTTTTGAGGAATGGTTAAATAATGATTTTACAAATTCAGTTACAAAATCCAACACTGGTCAAAATATTTCAAACAGGGCTCTGTTAATCGTTGACAATGCACGTAAATACCGTAGATATTTTTGAACTCTTGGAATATGATAATGAGCATATTTTCACTGAAGAGCTGTTCACGCTAGTTAAAGAAACTATACCGATCCACGATAGACGGTAAACTCAACTTCAACATGATTTGTGCAAGTAAAATGTCTAAAGCTTTTCCATTTTTTTCTAAAACTACTGAAGCAAATGCTATTGAAAAATGTGCTGGTGTAAATTTTAGTGGCAGTTCCGATGAACAGTTCAGCAGTTCAGACAATTAATTGTAAACTTCGTTAGATTTATAATTTAGATTTAATAAAAGTAAAAATAAATTATGATTTGTATGAATTTATTTGATTATTTTAAAATGAAAAAATGGTTTGTGTTTCGTTTCAATTTACTATAACTTTTGTATTTTTTACAGTTCCCTTATAAAAGTACATAAGTTCAGTGTCACGCAGATGAAAAACACGTATTTTTTCATTATTTGTGCTAATTTATGGTAAAATTGGTTTCGTTTTTCGGATTTTATTCACTAGTTACAACACATTTATAAGTTTTCAATAAGATATAGTAAATAGTAATAAACGTTTCCTTTTACGGATTTTCGGTTTACGGACAGTTTTTGGGGAAAGCATATTGTCCGTAAACCGGGGGATTTGTATATGCATTTCGTTAAATAAAAGTCTACCTGACATTCTTTGAAAAAATCTTAATTGTTTTTATTAATTAAAAATTTATTTGTTAATTCCTCAAAATTCAAAATCGAACAATTTAATTTAGCAAAATAATAAAGTTTATGTCGAATTTGTAAGCACACTGTGAAAGTGATAAAAAATGCATACATCTATTTTCCATACCAAACATTAGCATGGATAAATTCTGTGGAATTAACCAAATCTGGATATTTGCAAAAAAACATTTTTTTTATTTTTTCATGCAATTCGTTTTAAAATTTGAAGCTGTTTGAAGTCATTTTACATAATTTTTTATATTTTTCGAGAAAATTTTCATCAAAACTAGTTATCTGAAATCTAAAAAATAAAATAATCAGAAAACACTGCGTTTATAAATCAGAACGATGTGAGTTTGAAAAAAATTAATTTTTTAACTTATTCAGTTTTACGCAATTAATAAAGTTGTAAATAAAATATCAAAAATGCGGTATCTAGATATGTCCCATTATTTCAGAAATAGTAAAATAAATTAGCATCCATATGTTGAAATGAGATATCCGAACTATGATATACATAGCTTTATCCTATTTACACTCTTTACTTCTAAATTTATTTAGAATATTTTACTATTTTTGCTTTATGTACAAAAGAGATGTTTACAATATGTACATACATTCATCTTATTATTTTCGTGTTAGTTACTTAGGTAATTTTCTAAAATTCATTTGTATCCTCTCTAAATTAAATCTGTTCAATCATAACTATTCGTTCAATTTCGTTATCATTTCCTTAATTATCTTTTTCTATTACATATTTTGTTTATCTAGTACATGAGTTGTATTAAATGGGTTGGCTACATAATCTTGGTGTTTAAATCTCAGTTTTCAAAATCTCGGTTTTCTAAATTTCGGTTTTCAAAATCTCGATTTTGAAAATCTCCGTTCCCAAAAGCTTGGGTTTGAAAAATAAATTTTTATTAATTCGAGCAGCCCGAATTATCTAATAAAAAAATTTCAAGACCGATCTTTTGATGAAATTTGCGATTATGTATCTGGTTGCGGGTTGCTTGCTTGAGTGTGTATGAGTGAGTATGTATGTTTGCATATGTGTGTTTGTGTATATGGGGTTGGGCAAAACCTGCTAAAATTCTCTCTTCAGAAAGCCTGACTGCGTTGTATAGCTCTCTTACACATATTTAACCCTTAAATGACACACTTAAGAAAAATCACATAAATACCACATTGGGGTCTTTTAGACCCAGCCTGAAAATTGCCTATTATTCCTCGAATTTTTCTACATCTAACTTTAACAATTTTTTGGTATCCCGTCAATTCACAGAAAAAAAATTCACAGAAAAACAATTCACAGAAAATTTACAGAAAAAATAATAGTATTTCCCAGAAAATCGCGCAAATATCTGGAAAATGGAGATTTAACATTAAAATTAGAATTAAAATCTCCATTTTCCAAAATATTTCAACACAAAATTCTGGATAAGTAAGATAAAATCTTCATTTTCCAAAATTTCTGTATTTTTTTTTTCTGCGAAATGTTTTTCTGCAAATTGTTTTTCTGCGAATTGTCGTGGAATCCAATTTTTTCCAATATAGTTTAAAGCTTACTAAAGGAGATCAAATTATTACATTAATGAAATTTTAATTTTATGATACCAAAAAAAAAGGGTTTGTGAAAAAAATAAGAAAATGGCTTGTTTTACATAAAAATAACCGTATTTTTTTAATTTTCAATATTTTTAGCTAAAAGTTTAGCGGTATACTCTTGAGATAGTATCTTTTTAGATAAAAATAAGTCCGATACTGAATCTTTAAAAAAAGGTATTTATTTTGCAATATCAAAGTTGAATTTTTTCTTATCGTCGAAGATGGCCGACCACGGCTCTGGCCAGCCGCTTGACGCTCTTCTACATACAAACGCCGTTGATCCAAAGTACCCTCACCCATATCTTTCTGGTCTGCTTCCATGGCACTCTCTGGAGCACCGCACATCGAAAAGTTTGAATCATTGTCTTTACTGTCCACAAACACGTTATCTTGTCCTCCTGAAGATGCTTCGTCGACGGGTTTTAGCACTTCTCAGACGGTTCGGCTCTGCAAATTATACGCCATCTAATAAAACGTCAAAATCAAAAGAAATATGATAAACCAAACAAATTTTAACAACGAGCGCAGTCTTATTCACGACTAAAAAGCAATAAAACAACACAAAAAACGGCAAAAATAACTTTGAAAAATTATTTCGTATACAATACAAATATTTTCATTCAATTTTGATCAAATCCGATCACCTAGAGATCTTAGTCATATCACATTTTTCTTGTCTGGTCAAGGTCTATTAGCATGTCTCTGTTTCTTGAAAATCGGATATGTACCTTTCGAATTACTTTGTTTAAAGACAGATATCAGCAGCGGGGATATAAGGCATCTCTCTCGCTCTAAGTTTGCTAGAGTTGAGATGCCTAAAAATTATTCCGATTTTCACACAAATATACGTATATGACACACTGGGGTCCGTTGGACCCCACCGTGATTTTGGACATTTCTACACAGCTGCTAGCAGTCAACCGGCTTGAGCTGAGTACGTAAACAGGTAGTGCAATGTCTCAACTTTAGCAAGGGAGAGGACACGAGATGCATTTTCGGAGGAAACATTTAAATATGAACGATTTAAGAAGGTCTGGGGTCCACTGGACCCCATGTGTCATTTAAGGGTTAAAAATATATACTGGTTAGTGTATTGGTCGCTACGAGAAACCATATAAAAAAAATTCAATTTTGTTCGTTTCTTACCACTACTATTTCCAGTTGAGATCATAACCATATATAATACGATGGCTTAGTATACATTTAGTTGGGATTTCTCAAGAGAGAATTGTAGAAGGTTTTGGGGTTGGGTATTAAATCTTGGATGACAAAATCTTGGATTTCAAAATCCCCTCCATCACTTTCAAAATTCTGGAAAATGGGGATTTTCCATTTTAAAACGAAAATAACTGAAAATTATAAATTCTGGAAAATGGGGAGTGCAATTTTAAAATTAAAATATCAACAAATAATAAATTCTGAAAAATGGGGAATTTAATTTTAAAGATTTCGAAAAATCAAGATTGGTGGGATATTTCGTCAGGCTAAAATATCTCGGTGATTCAAAATCTCGGTTTCTATAAATTCTGGAAAATGGGGAATTTAATTTTAAAAACTAAAACAAATCCGCGATTAGAATCGAAATTTTGAAAACCGAGCTTTTGAAAACCGAGATTTTTAAATTTATGATTTTTGAAAAACCGAAATTTTGTAGAACGAAAATTTTTAAAACCAAATTTTTATTAAATTCGCTAATGTATTTTCACATACACACAATTTTACTTATATTGCTTTTGTGTAAGATTTCATTTGAATTAGGCAGGCCGTTCTAAAAATTTCAATTAAATTCTTGTAAAAGAAGAAAATGAACAACGTATTATTTCGGTGATTTTATTATACATTCGCATACATCTACAATAAACAACAACAATCCGCCAATAGCTACGCCTTTTTCATTCATAAAGATTACAAATACTAACGCAGAAGGCACAAATAGATTTTATTTTTATTTTCTCCTTGTAAATTGTTTAGGTTTTTGATTTTTTTTATACACAAACAAAGCCAATAGCAAAGCTTGATAAATACGAATATAAAAATTTAGCATACAGACAAAGTAAAGTGCTTTGTGTTTGTTTGATTGCTTGGATTCATTTCTATAAAAGATCTTGAATAAGGTTCAATGTAAAAAATTACGTGCGCTCGCATCATTAGAGAGATTTGGCCTACGTAGTTTCTCTTATTCTATTTTTCTTTATGCAACTACTCATGCTCAAACGATGGTGTAGTTGAGAAGTAGTTACGCACAAAATTAACGGAAGAGCGATTTTAGTTTAAAAAATTCTAATAGATGGCTCTATACCAATTTTGTTTGTGGGGAATGTCATATTTTTAACCCTAATCCAACCAAAGTGTGCTTTTTGGTTCATTTGATAAATGCATCGATTTTCAAAATAATGTTAATTTAGTTATAAACTTATATGTATTTTATTTTAAAACATTTCCATACATTCCATACAACGTACTCGGCATTCTTTGCAAAAATTTAGGAAGTTATTTGATTAGAATTTGAACAACATATAACAACATTTGTTGACAACAAAAATATGCTGGTTGGTTTAGGGTTAAAAAAAAAAATTTGTTTATGTTTGTGATGCGACACGCCAATTTTTAAATCGCAAAAATATTTTAATTATTTTGTTGTTTAATGTTTTATTACGTATTATTATTAATTATTATTAATGGAACAATGTATTTTTTATAAAAATCTACCAGTTTTTATTTAAATTGAGGTTATGTTTTACTACTGTCACGAAAATTCGCGTTCCATTGGACATCTACTCACAAGTACTTGCAAGTAGCAAATTGTTTCCAATGGAACACTACAAATATATTCATACATCGGAACAGCTTTAGCAGAGCATACCATTTTTCGCGCATGCGCAATTTTTGCAAGCGCCATTTTTTAAAATGTGGAATTAAAATAAACTATATTTTGGATTAAATCTTGACTAAAAAAACCATGCAAAAGCACTTACTATTTGACAGCTAACATAGAGAAAAATAGTATAAGAGAGATTACGGTGAATTAGTTATTTATTCTTTAACGAAACTAGCGACAAAGCATATATCCTATTTTTTTGTACTCGATTCAAGATCGGAAAAAACAAAAACAACAAGCAAAATAATTGTTGTATTATTCTATTCTATAAACATGATACATTTGTGTTGGTGTACTACCTACTATGTTATATTCGCATGAAAATGTGATTTACTAAATCGTATGCTTGTCTGTATGCTAAATTTGTATATTCGTATTTATCAAGCTTTGCTATTGGCTTTGTTTGTGTATAAAAAAATCAAAAACCTAAACAATTTACAAGGAGAAAATAAAAATAAAATCTATTTCTGCGTTAGTATTTGTAATCTTTATAAATGAAAAAGGCGTAGCTATTGGCGGATTGTTGTTGTTTATTGTAGATTTATGCGAATGTATAATAAAATCACCGAAATAATACGTTGTTCATTTTCTTCTTTTACAAGAATTTAATTGAAATTTTTAGAACGGCCTGCCTAAATCAAATGAAATCTTACACAAAAGCAATATAAGTACAATTGTGTGTATGTGAAAATACATTAGCGAATTTAATAAAAATTTGGTTTTAAGATTTTTCGTTCTACAAAATTTCGGTTTTTCAAAAATCATAAATTTAAAAATCTCGGTTTTCAAAAGCTCGGTTTTCAAAATCTCGGTTCTAATCGCGGATTTGTTTTAGTTTTTAAAATTAAATTCCCCATTTTCTAGAATTTATAATTTTTGGTTATTTTCGTTTTAAAGTGAAAATCCCCATTTTCAAGAATTTATAAAAACCGAAATTTTGTAGCACCGAGATTTTGAAAACCGAGATATTATAGCCAACCCCAACAATGTACATAATCGCAAACCTGATCTCAAAAGCTCGGTTTTGAAAAATTCATTTTTATTAATTCGGGCTTTTGATGATGATTCAGGCTCGAATTAATAAAAATTTATTTTTCAAAACCATAGCTTTTTAGAACGGAGATTTTCAAAATCGAGATTTTGAAAACCGAAATTTTGAAAACCAAGATTTTGTAAACCAAGATTTCGAACCCAACCCAGCAAAAATAGTAAAATATTCTAAATGAATTTAGAAGTAAAGAGTGTAAATAGGATAAAGCTATGTATGTACTTATGTATATCATAGTTCGATTATCTCATTTGAACATATGGATTCTAATTTATTTTACTATTTCTGAAATAATGGGACCTATCTCTTTCTATATTTTGCCAAATTTCCATTTGTAAATGGAACAGATATGTATAAGAGTAGGTCTAAGCCTACTATGATCCTTTTCGATGATGATAATTCATTTCGAGGGAACCAAAAACGCCTTAAAACTGACACACTATAACAAAATGATTTATAAAAAAAGTACCTACATCAGCTGACTTTCTTTACAAAATATCATTATGTTGAGAATGTTTTTATTAGGGTTTTTCAGATATTACACACATGAACAGAATTACACATACTACGATCCTTCGTAAAAATAAATAACTAGTTTCAAGAGAAAAAAAACTTAAAATGTACTTTTGAATTTTTATATCAATGAAGCGATTTTTTCCTATTGTAGTCGCTGTATAATTCTGTGGAATTAAACAAAAAAATGATATCTGCAAACAACAGCCAGATAAGCCATATTTTGAAAGTAACGATAGGAAATTTTTTGCTCAATATGATGTACGCTTTCTATAATTAGTCTTACTATTATTTCAATCGCTGGATGAATTTGTACCTGCACCTATTAACCGCAACAATTGGTTTATTAAATTCATTCACAAACTGGTGTGGATTCAAGTGCGTGGATAGACCATCAAACTACTGGAACATACCATTAAGCACCATGATAATTCAGGAAAAAGCAAAGCGCTATCCAGAGGAGTTTTTAAAAATTGTACAAGCCGGTGGATGGATACATATTACAGCAGGTGTTTAATGTCGATGAGACAGGTAACGCCAAAGACGAAAAACATCTCAGGATTCAAGGCAGCTAAAGATCGAATTGCAATTTTGATTGGAGGAAATTCTAATCTGTTATTCAGAAACTCCCCAGAATTTCAAAAATATTAATAAGTAACAACTTGGAATTATTTGGCACTCAAACAAAAAAGGCTGGATGACTACACGAATTTTTGAGGAATGGTTAAATAATGATTTTACAAATTCAGTTACAAAATCCAACACTGATCAAAATATTTCAAACAGGGCTCTGTTATACGTTGACAATGCCCGTAAATACCGTAGATATTTTTGAACTCTTGGAATATGATAATGAGCATACTTTCACTGAAGAGCTGTTCACGCTAGTTAAAGAAACTACTGATCCACGATAGACGGTAAACTCAACTTCAACATGATTTGTGCAAGTAAAATGTCAAAAGCTTTTCCATTTATTTCTAAAACTACTGAAGCAAATGCTATTGAAAAATGTGCTGGTGCAAATTTTAGTGGCAGTTCCGATGAACAGTTCAGCAGTTCAGACAATTAATTGTAAACTTCGTTAGATTTATAATTTAGATTTAATAAAAGTAAAAATAAATTATGATTTGTATGAAATTATTTGATTATTTTAAAATGAAAAAATGGTTTGTGTTTCGTTTCAATTTACTATAACTTTTGTATTTTTTACAGTTCCCTTTATAAAAGTACATAAGTTCAGTGTAACGCAGATGAAAAACACGTATTTTTTCATTATTTGTGCTAAATTATGGTAAAGTTGGTTTCGTTTTTCGGATTTTATTCACTAGTTACAACGCATTTATAAATTTTCAATAAGATATAGTAATAAACGTTTCCTTTTACGGATTTTCGGTTTACGGACAGTTTTTGGGGAAAGCATATTGTCCGTAAACCGGGGGATTTATATATGCATTTCCTTAAAAACAAAATTAAAGTCTACCTGACATTCTTTGAAAAAATCTTAATTGTTTTTATTAATTAAAAATGTATTTGTTAATTCCTCAAAATTAAAAATCGAACAATTTAATTTAGCAAAATAATAAAGTTTATGTCGAATTTGTAAGCACACTGGGAAACATTAGCATGGATAAATTCTGTGGAATTAACCAAATCTGGATATTTGCAAAAAACATTTTTTTTATTTTTTCATGCAATTCGTTTTCAAATTTGAAGCTGTTTGAAGTCATTTTACATAATTTTTTATATTTTTCGAGAAAATTTTCATCAAAACTAGTTATCTGAAATCTAAAAAAAAAATAATCAGAAAACACTGCGTTTATAAATCAGAACGATGCGAGTTTGAAAAAAACTAATTTTTTAACTTATTCAGTTTTACGCAATTAATAAAGTTGTAAATAAAATATCAAAAATGTGGTATCTAGATATGTCCCATTATTTCAGAAATAGTAAAATAAATTAGCATCCATATGTTGAAATGAGATATCCGAACTATGATTTACATAGCTTTATCCTATTTACACTCTTTACTTCTAAATTTATTTAGAATATTTTACTATTTTTGCTTTATGTAGAAAAGAGATGTTTACAATATGTACATACATACATCTTATTATTTTCGTGTTAGTTACTTAGGTAATTTTCTAAAATTCATTTGTATCCTCTCTAAATTAAATCTGTTCAATCATAACTATTCGTTCAATTTCGTTATCATTTCCTTAATTATCTTTTTCTATTACATATTTTGTTTATCTAGTACATGAGTTGTATTAAATGGGTTGGCTACATAATCTTGGTATTTAAATCTCAGTTTTCAAAATCTCGGATTTCTAAATTTCGGTTTTCAAAATCTCGATTTTGAAAATCTCCGTTCCCAAAAGCTCGGGTTTGAAAAATAAATTTTTATTAATTCGAGCCGCCCGAATTAATAAAAAAATTTCAAAACCGAGCTTTTGATGAAATTTGCGATTATGTATCTGGTTGCGGGTTGCTTGCTTGAGTGTGTATGAGTGAGTATGTATGTTTGCATATGTGTGTTTGTGTATATGGGGTTGGGCAAAACCTGCTAAAATTCTCTCTTCAGAAAGCCTGACTGTGTTGTATAGGTCTCTTACACATATTTAAAAATATATACTGGTTAGTGTATTGGTCGCTACGAGAAACCATATAAAAAAAATTCAATTTTTTTCGTTTCTTACCACTACTATTTCCAGTTGAGATCATAACCATATTATATATATATATATATATATATATATATATATATATACGATGGCTTAGTATACATTTAGTTGGGCTTTCTCAAGAGAGAATTTTAGAAGTTTTTGGGTTTGGGTATTAAATCTTGGATGACAAAATCTTGGATTTCAAAATCCCCTCCATCACTTTCAAAATTCTGGAAAATGGGGATTTTCCATTTTAAAACGAAAATAACTGAAAATTATAAATTCTGGAAAATGGGGAGTGCAATTTTAAAATTAAAATATCAACAAATAATAAATTCTGAAAAATGGGGAATTTAATTTTAAAGTTTTCGAAAAATCAAGATTGGTGGGATATTTCGTCAGGCTAAAATATCTCTGTGATTCAAAATCTCGGTTTCTATAAATTCTGGAAAATGGGGAATTTAATTTTAAAAACTAAAACAAATCCGCGATTAGAACCGAGATTTTGAAAACCGAGATTTTTAAATTTATGATTTTTGAAAAACCGAAATTTTGTAGGTACGAAAATTGTTAAAACCAAATTTTTATTAAATTCGCTAATGTATTTTCACATACACACAATTTTACTTATATTGCTTTTGTGTAAGATTTAATTTGATTTAGGCAGGCCGTTCTAAAAATTTCAATTAAATTCTTGTAAAAGAAGAAAATGAACAACGTATTATTTCGGTGATTTTATTATACATTCGCATAAATCTACAATAAACAACAACAATCCGCCAATAGCTACGCCTTTTTCATTTATAAAGATTACAAATACTAACGCAGAAGGCACAAATAGATTTTATTTTTATTTTCTCCTTGTAAATTGTTTAGGTTTTTGATTTTGTTATACACAAACAAAGCCAATAGCAAAGCTTGATAAATACGAATATAAAAATTTAGCATACAGACAAAGTAAATTGCTTTGTGTTTGTTTGATTGCTTGGATTCATTTCTATAAAAGATCTTGAATAAGGTTCAATGTAAAAAACTACGTGCGCTGGCATCACTAGAGAGATTTGGCCTACGTAGTTTCTCTTATTCTATTTTTCTTTATGCAGCTAATACCTTATTTAGTTTGAGTCTTGGGTTTAAAACACTTGTTTTGGTATGTGTATTTACTAAAATAAATTTTGAAAACTTAGTATGCTTGTTGTTTTTAGATAGACATAAACCGTCTGTTTTCATAAAAATGAACTAACTTTTGACATTTGCGTAGAAATTTGATTTATAGCAAATGCCAATTTTAACAATTATTGTTAATGTTTATTTATAATTGTTTTCGGATGAATTTAAGCAAATGATGAGGCCCATCGTCACGGCCTATTTGTGTTATTGTATGTTGTACTACTTGTGGTATTGTATGTTGTGTTATTGGATGTTGATTGTTGCTAGTAAAAATGTCCAAGACGGTTTAAATGAATTTGATGGTTCTAACTTGTGTTTTTTCCATGATGGGCCACGCGGACAGCACGTTCTATTAATTCTGTTAAATAATATGTGAAATCACATGTGACAACGAGTCTAGGCTATATTATCCCACTCAATTCATCATGGATTAATTCATCCCGCACAATTTATCCCCGTTATCAATTCAACCCCTGAAATTCAAATCAATTTTAAAACAATTCATCCCCTGAAATTCAAATCTTACGCCTCTCGGAGGGCTAAGCGGGGGGGTCGCTACGCTCCCCCCGCTTAGCCCTCCGAGAGGCGTAAGATTTGAATTTCGGGGGACGAAAAAACTATTATTATTATTAGATTTTTTAAAAACAAACAAAACTGAGGATTTAAAGTCGTTATAAATTCTGGGAAAGGGAGATTTTAATTTTAAAACGAATATAAACAAAAATTATAAATTCCGAAAAATGGGGACTTGAAGTCCCTATAAATTCTGGAAAAGGGAGATTTTAATTTTAAAACGAATATAAGCAAAAATTATAAATTCTGGAAAATGGGGACTTAAAGTCGTTATAAATTCTGGGAAAGGGAGATTTTAATTTTAAAATGAAAATAAACAAAAATTATAAATTCTGGAAAATGGGTCGCTACGCTCCCCCACTTAGCAGTCCGAGGGGCTTTAGATTTGAATTTCGGGAGAAGTAGGAGCCGGGATCATTAAACATGTCGCACAGGGTGCTGCACGTAGGAGCGGATTATATAGAATCTATTATTGACACATATTAGTGATAGGTGGCCAACCTCTAATTTAACTTAGAATTGTAGAGGCTAATGGCTTCGGTAATCCTCTTCTATAAAATTCTTTTGGAAAAGGGGGAATTTACTGCTCTTTCTAGTAAAAAATTGAGAAAACTTCTTTAACAATTTCATTAATTTCATCTGAAAATCATTAAAGAATCCCGTTTCCATATCGAATTTCATCATAATCGTATTCAAAATTACAAAATTCCGTTAATTTCATCTGAAAATCATTTTCCATCGTACCAAAATATACGAAAAATAATGCATTACATATTTATAAAAGTAATGCATTACCTGCAGTTTACAAAAAAAAACACAATCATTTTTTTCGAAAAGTGGCATTTTTATTTAGTTCATATTATTGTTACATTTTAAAATATTACATATTTTAGTTTTAGAAATTAGCACTTTATTAAATATGGAGCTATTTTCTAGTTGAAAATATTTCTCCCATTGTAAAAAATTGGCGCTGTGTGACATGGTATGCTCTGCTAAAGCTGAGCCCATACATCATACTACTACCTTCTAAAATCGCGAATTCAGGTATTTGGTATGGATTCTAATGTGAATAGACTTCCATATTAATTTTTATTTTCTTCTATTATAATATTTATAAGTACTATGTACATAATGTAGTTGAATAAGATAAATATGCGCATGAAATATGTACTCACAAATAAAAGTATGTTTAGACATGGATTAAAAACAATTTTATTTTAATGAAATGTGTTGATAAAATTTAAAATTTGTTTTTAATGATCCAAAATGATGAGTTTTGGATTTAGATAATTTGTTCATAAGTCATAACAATATTGGTTGGGGCAAGGTTAAAAGGAATCTGAATTTAAATTTATATATCTTCTACTAGCGGTAATTTTGTTGAGCAGATTGTGTGTTTGAAAATTGTAATTAAGATTATGAGCCAAATCAAAATTTGGTGATGATTGTTTTGACATACATACATATATGGTACTTATAAGAATATACTAATGTTGATTTCTACCCCAATTATTTAATTTAATTTAGTAGGGACAACTTAAAAAAACTGTTATTATTTAATGTATTTAATGTGTTCCAGATTTAATTTAAACTATTGTGCAGTGGAATGTTAAGCAGAATAGCCATAAGCAATTATTTATTTTAATTTTGATTATGTCGGTAGTCTCTGGATTCAATAACTAGTTAAGCTATAAATTATGAAATGGAATTTTATAGGGTTTCAGATTTTGGTTTCTAATTTTAGAATTTTGGTTTAAAAATATTAAAAAAATATAAGATATTTATTGCAGTATTTAAAATTCATAATTTAGAATTAAAATTTGTGTGCATCTTGAATTTCAGGTTATTTATTTAGTGATTAATTTTCTTTATTTTCAATTTAGATGCCGAATTTAATTTATTTAAGGGTGTTAATGGCTGTTCAGTAAATTATGTTATGAGTTCACTGAATTTGGTGAAATTAAATTAATTTTATTAAAATTAAATTAAATTTAGTGAAATTAATTTTTCGATTAATCGAATCATTAGTATTGGTATCGATGTGGATATTGGTGGATATTGGTGTTGGTGTTGTTATTGGTATTAATGTTTGTGTCAGTTTTGGTATTAGTTTGGGTATTTATGTTGAGATTGGTATTTATATTAAAAATTAATAAATAATCGTTAACATGATTTTAGTTTAGAAACACCTGAGAAACTCAACCAAGCTGGCATTGGCTAAGGCAATAGCGAAATGGGTGGTAGTTGGTATAATTATTGTTATACAAACTATTAATGTTAATTTATTTGAAGTATATAAAGATTAATTTAATTTATTACAGAGAATTAAATTTATACTTAATTAATTTTAGAATAGCTATTATAAAGGATTAATGTAAATGTTAAATTTAGGAAATTTTTGAAGAACCTGAAACAACTTTCCAGGAACTTAAGCAGTAAACTCGAAATTGTATTGTATTGTAATAAATAATCTACTAACATATACTACTAACAAATTTACTAATTATCAACTACTTAGGTGTCTGGAACCGGGTTGATTCTTTGTTATTAACATACCTTTCCTTTCCTTTGGTTTTGTTATTTGTAAAGGGTGTACGGAGGGCCCGGTGTCATCCGGGAGTCTTGCTTAGGCTTGGTCGTACATTCTGATCAATCAATCAATCAATCAATCAACTTCTGCATAACTTTCAACAAATTGTAGTGGTCAGTGGTACGGTACCCAACGTTATTCCAAAGAGGATTCCTGAACCCACTGAATATTGGTAGGTCGTAGGTGGTAGTCGAAACGGTTATTGTCCGTATACCCACCGCAGAACCAACCTCGCACAAGCTCGACGCATGTAAAGGAAAGAAAACCGAAGGTGTTCTCTCTGTGAGACCTTCCCCCATCCGAAAACGATACGAAAAACCCTTAGACCATATACAATAGAATGAACCGCTAGCGAAGTGATGTTTCCATATAAAATTATAAAGTAGGTTGTCTCCAACATCTGCAGCGCAAAGTAGCCTTGTGACCGATAAGGTAACTATAGCAAATATAATCAAAATTAGTATCGACAGATGTCACTACAAAATTCAGTAGATACATGTAGTACCAACAGATGTCACTGTATTGTTTAAATTTACATATAAATAAAATACAAATCGATAAAATTTAAAAAAATTATTTTATTGACCCACAAAATTGTTTTAGTTAACTTTGTTCTAACATAAAATTTATTATATTTAGATTTACATATAAGATTTACATGGATGAAGTTGCAGTGAAATCTGTTGGTAATAAATGAATCTACTTAAATTAAATGAAGGGGGAGGGGAATTGTGAAGTGGGAGGTTCAGTTAAGATTAAGTTGAGTTTAGGGTCAAACTGGAGTTGAATTGAGAGTTTAGTTGGGATTGAGTGAGGGTTTTAGCTGGGGATTTATTTGGGGTGAGTGGAGGGTTGAGTTGAAAGTTAGCTTGAGTAGACATTAAGGGTGCATGTATTTTTCGTGACAAGTTGATTTGGGGATTGAGTTGAGCATTGAGTTTGGAGTTGAGTTGAGTTGGGGTTGGGTTTCGGTTGAGTTGGGGATTTAATTAAGGGTTAATTTGAGAATTAAGTTGGAAGTTATCTTGATTTGTTCTAAGTTGAGTTCATGTATTCATGCGGTTTTCGAACCGTGTTGATTTAGGGGTTTAGTTGCAGTTTGATTCTTGGGTTGAGTTCAGTGTCGAGGTGTTAAAATTTAAAATTTCGCTGTTTTACGCGCACGGCAATTTTTTATGATGGTTGGCTTGGGGATTGATTTGATGATAGCATTGGGATTGAGTTGGAGATTGAGTTGGTGATTGAGTTGGGGTTGAGTAAGAGATTAAGGAGTTCATTTAAGCGTTGATTTGTTGGTTATATTGAGTTAACTTGAGATGACTTCATTTATACACGTAATTTTCTGGGCCGAAGTATTGGTCCCTTCCGAAATTTGAATTTAGGAAAGGGAGAAATCATTGTGAAGAACGAGTACGAAACTAAACTTATTGCAATTCTACTGTAACATTATCATTTTTTGCTGTTGCTTTATTTTTTCAATAAGGTTGTTTATAAGACGTCTTGGTATGTACATGTAGTTTTTGGTATCCTATCAACCTGAATACAAAGTTCATTTAATCAATTTTGAGCTCCACATTGACCGCATTTGAATAAATTTATACGAGTACACACAAATTTTGATTATTGTTAATGTATCATGTTTACATTTCGTTGTAACCAAGTTTGTATTTCTTTCATTAAGATACATAATCATTATTTAAGCTCAGTGGAGTTCAACTTTTTGAACGATTAGTATATAAGTCGTGCCATTGGCATTTAACTTGATTAAGCAATCAGCCTGCAAATTGTCATATTGCGCGTTAGACGTAAACATTTTATATGGAGTGGGTCAGGCTAATAAAGGCGGAAATATACATGACTCGTAAGTTTGTTGCGTGCACAAACAAAAATATTACGAAACTGGCTGGCTTTTATTGGTATCAACTTTACAACTTTCTATTTCGCTTGTCATTAAACAACCATTAAGATCACCAAAATTTCGTGTTGATTCTTTAGTTATCTTTACGATGTGTGTAAGTCTCTATTAAGCCACACTTCAAGATCGTATAATAAATAACAAAAATAAAGCGATTTGTAAACTAATTATATCATATAATTGAAAGGCCAGACTCGCTCGATTATAAAATATTCAGTTGAAATTTTGAAGCGTAAAGGAAAAGTCGTGTGTGCTCGCAACGCTGTATTAAAAAATGGAAGCAGAAACGTTACGTTTTGGTGTTGTGGATTATGCGGTATTTGTAATAATGCTTGGACTATCGGCTATAATTGGGGTGTATTTTGGATTTATATCGAAACGAAAACAGGATAATACGGCAGAATATCTAATGGGAAGTAAATCAATGAAACCGATTCCGGTCGCAATTTCATTAGCAGCGACACACATTTCATCAATTTCCGTTATTGGCATAGCGGCTGAAGCATATCAGTATGGTATACAATTCTGGGCATTTGCCTTTACCATGATAATTGTTAGTGTAATATTTTATATATTCTTTCTTCCGGTGTTCTACGAACTCTCGGGCTTAACAATTTATGAATATTTGGAGAAACGTTTCGATCGTCGTCAACGAATGTTAACCGGTGGACTGTATACGTTGCAAGCGATGTTATTTATGCCTTTAATGGTATATGCACCAGCATTAGCATTGAATCAAGTAAGTGGTGTCAATGTACATTATGCAACACCAGTGATATGCCTAGTGTGTATATTCTATACAACATTTGGTGGTATCCGAGCCGTTATTTGGGCAGACACACTACAATTTGTAACAATGATTGGAGCACTGATTTTTATCGCAATTTATGGGACGTATATTCTTGATGGATTTCAAACTTTTATAGACCAACTCAATCGAAGTGGCCGCCTAATATTATATGAGTATAAAATCAAAAGCACATTTAAATTTATGAGAAGGTTGTACATTACAATTAAATTTTACAATTCTAGCACAAATCCTGATCCAACATTGCGACAATCAATATGGATGATAATATTTGGCATGATTGCCACAGCTAATCTAGTGAATCCGGAATCTATTCAAAGGTTTCAGTCACTTTCTAGTTACAGAGATATTCGAAAAAGTTTAATTTGGGCCACAATCGGAATGTTTGGTATACGTTGGGTGATTTTGTATTGTGGCACGTTAATTTATGCAAAATATGCTACTTGTGATATATACACAATAGGAATTATAAAAAAGTTTGATCAATTATTTCCATATTATGTAATGGATATTGCACGAAATTTACCCGGATTATCTGGTATTTTTATAGCAGGGGTGTTTGCTGCCGGATTATCAACGATGTCGACAACATTAAACTGCTTGGGAGGTGTAGTTTATAATGACTTTATACACCGATAGTGAGTAGTATATATAGTGAAAAATGTGTGAATGGTCAAACAAATTAAAAATGTTTTCTTATCACGTGTATATAGTACTCCGAAAGCATCCGAAAAGACGGCCAGCAATATAATGAAATTGGTCGTATTAATAATTGGCATGATGAATATAGGATTTGTGTTTGTTGTTGAAAAGCTGGGCAGTTTAATAACGTTAGCATTTTCACTTACTGGTCTGACGGTTGGTCCGATATTCGGATCATTTGTCTTGGGAATATTCTTCCCGAAAGCTAATCGCCACGTTAGTACTGCACTTATACAAAATCGAGTTTTATTTTATATTTTTAATTCATACTTCTCTTTAGGGTGTATTTTGGGGAACGCTAACATCAATGGCCACACTTTTTGTAATTACGATTGGAGCTCAATGGTATACTATGCAAGGTAAAATCAAATTTCCAACACAACCGCTTTATACAGATGGATGTGAGGAACTAGGATTTAATAATTACACCCTCTATAAGGGTTTTATAGGGTAAGTGTGATTTAATATAACATTCCAGCTTATATCGTTTTTCTTTCTGTATGTAGGAATCCAAATTCAACAGTTCACATCCATTTCGCAAACTCAGAGGCTAACACTGTACCATTTATTTTCCGGCTTGGGTTTATGTACTACGGCTCTCTCGGTACGCTGATCGTATTAGTTGTTGGATACATTGTAAGTGTCTGTACCGGTGGATGTACAAATTTGGACGAACGATTATTGACTCCAATGGTCCGCCATCTCTACAAAAAGCAAATGAGGAAACAAAAAGAGGTCGAAGCTCATGAAATACATCGACTAGCATCACCAGTTTTGTATACAAGTGATTAGATTAAAATGCAATCAGTATAAAATACAAATATAAAAATTATTTATTAAAGCCATTAAATTATCACCTAACATCGGCCGTATTTGAATCATACGGCCTATTTACGGTAAATTCGTTTAAATTTGTTAAACGTTCTTGCCGTAGTTTTTTCGCAATTGTTAGTACAGCATCTTCCGCATCGTCCAAATCTTTTTTCAATGTCCGATTATAAGTATCATGTAGCCACTGTACCGCCTTTGCGACATTCATTTGATACGTTTCGAATACCTTTTTTGTATGACGATAACGAGCATCATTCGCCATATCTGTTAACATATAAATATTAGCGTGTCGAACCGCAGAAGCCTGTCTAGGTGTTACGAACGGTATTTCAACCTGGGGCAGTGCATTTTGTGCCCCTTCAAACGCTAGTAATGAGCTGAGTAAAGCATGACGACAGTCGAGTGCTAGTGAAACACGTTCAGTTGGTTTTTTTGATGGACCAACTAGTTGCCAAAATTCAGCTGCCTGTAAAGCTGCTTTAGCTGAAGTACGTAATAATGTTCCAGATGTTCGCCATTGTTCTGAAACACTTCCTAACTTATCACGAACTTGTCGAACTGTTTCCAATTCCATGTCCAGTTTTTCTTCAAATTTCGATAGGTATACACCTCCACTCGTCGATGCTGAATAAAGGCGAATTATTAATTTGATCAACTTACTAATAAAATAATTTGTATATACTTACTGATCAGATTGTCCTGCTCCGTATACAAATACCTCAAACGATTGTAAGAATCCATCAACATAGCTGCTCGCTTTTTTGCATGTTCAATCATTTCGGCTTTTAACTGTGTTGCCAGAATATACATAATATTTCGACTTACTTTCGCCAGAAATTCTTCGTGCAACACCGCCTTATCTTTATCGAATGCGACCCCCAGCTGAATAGTGAGCTAGAAATTAAAATGTCATAATATTTTGTTTCATGTTATAAACATTTAATCTATAATTTCTCAAACATGACATACATGACGAACCTTGCTGACCTCATCATTCTCTTTATCTAATCTTGAATCGTTATCGATTACCAATTGATCAATATCGTCCAGCCCATCTGGAAGCTTATTCGACGAATTATTCATTTGTGCTATGCTATTGCTTAGATTGATTTGGGTTTCCATCAATTTCTTTTCGGGTAGAATGCTCGTTGTCATGAGCTCGTCAGTTTTCATTGTTGCACTGTCCATGGTGTCGAGATGATCGATCCATGCTTCGACGGTGGCTAATCGTGGACCCGGGCATAATTTTTCTAGTTGACATATTTCTTCGTCGATTCGTTGGTACGCTTGTAGTATAGTCTCGTTTGGCTGCTTTGGGAGTAAATAAAAAACTACTTTAGTTAGGGTTCCTTATACAATTTGTACATGTTGATAACATGAGCTCAATGTGTGCCCCAATTTGGAGTTGTGTTAAAACCGAATGGGTGGTTCGTTAATTGAAGTCTTGTTTAAGACAACCCACGAAGCTTTGCATAAATCAGTGAGTTTGTTTAAACCAGAATAGAAATTTTCTTAGCTGTGATATTTCATCATGGAAAGATACACGAAAGATATCACTCGTTATACGTTATAGTTTTAGCCATCATAATCGATCAAATAACGTTATATTCATGACCTCATTGCAAAGTTTCCGTCAACTATAGCAGTAATATTATCGTAGCGCCCGCTCAAACGAAAATATTGCAACCATCACGGCGCCATACGTTCGCTGACTGGGCTTTAGAACATCTCGAAGTAGTCTTGAATTTCGGCCAAACCATGTATGGGTTTGTAAAAAAACAACAAAATTGCCGAATTTGCAATTATTTGATACAGATTATGGATTGGTGATGTATGGATTGGTCAGGCCCTTCCGTTAACGAAGGCGGATGTATGTGCCACACAAATGGCGAGACGGTTGCTCTATTGCATGAAAAGTTTCTTGATGCGTAATTTCACAAAACAATGACGTTAATTGATCATGTGATTTGACACCTTTACACTTTTTTCAGTAGATTTATGTCAAGTCACTCGTCGAAGCCAATAAGCC
The DNA here is from genome assembly GCA_963556165.1 of Tipula helvola. NCBI lineage: Eukaryota > Metazoa > Arthropoda > Insecta > Diptera > Tipulidae > Tipula > Tipula helvola. Next base: position 91,384,556 of record OY744482.1, read on the forward strand.
AAGTACGATTCAGAAGCTAAACGATAACATATGATGTCAATTTATTGCTGTGAGCCTCATTTATGCCAAAATGTCTTTGAAATATGGTCCAAACGAATTCGTCTCATCCAGTGTAGCTGTGGCGGCCATTTGAACGAATTATTTCCCATTATTCGATTGGGCTTTCACTGCCAATTCCACTCGGTTTATTTTTACTCAATTTTGAAATCCCGAATTTTTGCATTATTTTAGTTAAAATCTTCTGATCTACTAATAGTAATGTATGGTATATACGATCAAGTTCCAGAAGGTTTTAGGTAAAATAATGCTTATATTTGGAATTATTGGGAGAAAAAATGCCGCTTTCCTTTAGGTTTTTCATGAAATTTCATAAAATATTGCAGAACAAATTTATCTTATTTTAATATTGCAAAGTAATTATCTTCAGGGTTACCATGATAAAACTGGAGGAGTACAACTTCATAAAAGTCAGTTCTTTTGCATCTTCAGCAACCAGCAAGTATCTTAAAGCATATGCTTCAAGTGGTTCCAGATTGATGCCGTGATGAAGTCAAGAGCTCTTACGGACGTCATGGCCGGCAATGTTCCCGCAGCGAATGCGACCAACGAAGAAAAAAAATCAATACGACAGAAACGATGGCAAGGCGATGGCGATTCGGATTTCATCTGTGCGGATAGTGAGCAAGCGAATCACATTCTAATGTGCAAAACAGCGAAGGAAATGGCAGATAAATTAGCCAGCATTCACGAGAAACGCAGTGAGGTACGTATCATGAGCCTATAAGAGGAATATTTTTCATTGAAGATGGCTGATGACGAATCAGTTTAGGCGTATGTGTCAAAAGTGAGCCAAATGGCACATGAAATCGAAGATCAAGGTGAAAAATTATCAGAGAACATCAAAATGGTGCGCATCATCAGCAGTTTGACGCCGAAATATCGGAATTTCAAGACGGTCTGGTACAACATCAAAGAGGCCAGAACAGTTTACTTGCACGATTGCAACTAGAGGAGGCCCAAATGAATAAAGTGGATGACGATGCTGCTTTCAGTGCAAAATTCAAGTCGAAGCAGCAGCGAACCAGCAAGAAGCAGTCAACGTCGAATGATGAGCTAAAAAGGAAAACAAAATGCAACAAATGTCATGAAGTTGGACATTGGAAGAGAGAATATCCGAAGCGTAGTAACAAATCGTCCGAAAGTAAGAAGGGCGATAGCGATTCTGCATTTTGTGCGGATCCCGAGAGTTGAAAAGCAAAAGACTACATGAACGTTTGAATTGCTCATTCTGGTGCCACAGAACATAGTATGTGTTTTCGAATCGAATGATCGCCTTTGCCTACCGATTCGTGGCACGGGCACAATTCTAATCGAAGCCAAGGTCAACAGTGTGTGTGAGAAGAGACACCTGAAGAGCGCATGTGCTCAACAGCAGCATGTGCCTGAGCTGAAACAGAATTTATTCTCCATGGTGTCGGCCACATCGAAGGATTTTGAGATAATGATAACCCATGAAGGCTGCAAACTGATGAATGCTGTTAGAATCGTGTATGTTGTTGGCGTTGGCGTGTGAAATGACAGCAAACAATTGACAATGGTGTTTCGACAGAGAATCGATGAACGTGCAAATTCTGCGACTGTCACACTTGAGCAATTGCATCATCGCTTGGGGCATCTGAATGTGGACACGATAAAGCGTATGTGCAACCAGAATTTGATTGAAGGCATAAAATTGTCGGACGGATATCTACTGGCTAGCAAATCTAAGCATGTCGTCGTCTCAGGACTAGATTACGCTAACCACCAAATTACAATTTTTCGGGTTTTGATGGTTTCTGAGGTTCTAAACCATCCTCTTTCGTCTGCGCGTATTTACGTTTTAATCAGGCTACCCATTCCTGAGGGAACTGGTTTTGTTTTTTCCGCTATCCACCATGCCGTAATGACCTCGCAAACTTTAATTTTGATTTTTCTCATAATAGTGATTTTGTCGCTTAGCGTACTCTAGTCCTGAGACGACGATGTGTTGTCATTGGTTCGCAGTTCGAGAAGCAATTCAGTGAAGCATATTCGTTTCGACAATGGTACTGAATTAGTCAACAAAGATTGTATGCAAGTGCTGTCGAATGCTGGAGTAACACGATGTTGCTTTCCAGCAGTTTGCAGAAGCGTTTATGGCCAAAAGCAGTACGAACAGCAGTGTACATCTTGAACATATCGTCGAATAAGAAATGTCCGACCGCAACTCCGAACGAGAATTGATTTGGTGTGAAATCAGAAATGGGTCATGTACGAATTTTTGACAGCGAGTGTATTATACTATTGGACGTTTGGATTTTGCAATTAAAAACACTGTATACTTTTATGCCACTTGACTTAACTTTATTTCACTGTACTTTTATACTATGTACAAAACTACTTTGATATTTGCTTTGACTTCACTATTTAAATCTGTCCACTTGCCACTGGTGGGGGCTATGACACAACAGATTTATTTCCTTGTCAAATGATTTAAAGTAAACCAAAAACTGATAAATCATCATCATTCATCATCGTTCGATGGCGAAAGACCGAATGTCGGAAGACCGAATAAGGCCGAACGCCGAAAGGCCGAATGGGTCGGAAGGCCGAATGGGTCGGAAGGCCGAATGTCGGCCACAAGCCGATTGGGTCGAAAGGCCGAATGTGTCGAACGGCCGAATGTCTAAAGGCCGAATAGGTCAAAAGGCCGAATGTCGCTTAATTGATTTAAATGAATATTTAAAACCATTGAATTTATTTCTTAATTAAAATAATTTAAATAAATTGAAAATATGTACGTGCTAATAAATCCTATGCATTTAGCATATATTAATGTGATAAATTTTGTCGGAAAAAAAAATTCAGAAACTTTAAAATCCAGAATAGTTGAAAAGTAAAAATCCAGAAAAAAAAATCCCGAAAAAAATCTAGAAATTACCCGAAAAGCAATCCAGAAAAAAATCCAGAAAAAATATTTTGTTTAAAATAAATGAAAAAAATTCATTTTATAGGCATTTGTAGACTTTTGACATCATTTGAAACATTTGTGGTACATCTATCAGTAGAAGCGATATGAGTGATGAGTGAGACGAAGCTCCATTATCATAAATATTAAGAACTTTATGGAACAACTCAAATTTGATAGATCTTTTATAAATTTTAATTACAATTTGGTCCGCACTTTGATAATTATGTTTTTGAATTTTAGTATTCTGGGTTTTTGTTTTTCTGAGTTTTTTTCTTTCTCGATTTTTTTTTCGAAATTTTCAGTTTCTGTATTATTTTTTTCTAGATAAGAGAGCCAACTAACTCTTAATTAATTTTTAATTATATGGCAAAAAAAAACGTAAGAATATTTTAATATTAAAGGCCATTTACTATTAAGCATTTTAATAAAAAAATTTTGATAAAAATGTAAATTTTGAAAATTTTTATTCATAAGAAGATGAAAAATGAAAATCAATTTCGACACAAACAGCCTTTCGACATTCGGCCTTTCAACAAAATCGGCCTTTCGACATTCGGTCTTTCGACAAATTCGGCCTTTCGACACATTCGGCTTTTCGACACATTCGGCTTTTCGACACATTCGGCCTTTCTACTCTATTCCTTCATCATTGTTGACGGGCGGTGTGTATCTATTTGTATCGTTGTTTATTTTATTCTTGATACAATGAACCAAGCCATCCTTCATTGTATTCTACACATCTTGAACGTTCTTGTTTTTGACAAGATTTTATCAAATTTCTCAAAATTTGTCAGAGTTCCACAAAAATCTATCAAGATTTGTTTGAATAGTATGTATAGTTACTTATTAATTGAAGTGATGAGTGTTAATCGAACGATCAATTCATTTTAGATAACCTAGTTAATTTAGAATAGGGTCGAAAGGCCGAATCTTCAAAGGCGGAACGTCGCAAGGTCGAACCCCGAAAGGACGCATGTCGGAAAACTGAATTGGTCGAAATGCCGAAAGGGTCGGAAGGTCGAATATCGAATGGCCGATAGGGTCGAAAAGCCGAATATTAAAAGGCCGAATGGGTCGAATTGCCGAATATCGAATGGCCGAAAGGGTCGAGAGGCCGAATATCGAAATTCCGATTATGTCGATAGGCCAAATATGTCGATGGGCCGATTGTGTCGAAAAGCCGAATATGTTGAAAGACTGAATGTGACAAAAGGCCGAATGTGTGGAAGAGAATTTGAATTCTTCAATTTAATTGTTGAAATAATCTTTTTTCTTGTAGTTAAAAATTTGAAATTGAAGGTATTACAATAACTTCGTGGATACAAACTAACCAATACAAATTTATTTCCACTGGGAGAATACATTTTATTTTATTAAGTGAATGAAAGTTCTGATAAGTGAATCAAAGTGAAGGGAATTAAGTGAAGGGAAAGTTTTTTAAGTAGGTAAACGATGATTCTATTAAGTGAAGGAGAATTCTGTTAAGTAAAGGAAAATTTAATTTAGTTAAGTCACGGAAGTTATATTCAAACAAGAAAAAATCCAATAGGTGAAGAAAAATTCTATTAAGTGAATGAAATTCAGTACAATCAGGTGAGAAATAGCCAAGTTTCACATTAATTGGCCATACTCTATAACTTCATAAAAAAAAAAAAATTTAGAATTCCATTAACATTTCTATCGTATAAATCGAATTTAATGATACTAGGTTATGAAATAGCCAAGTCTTAAAGTTTACGGTTTTGTTCTTATGCCATAGTACACTAGTGTAACATGCCATAGTGTACCATATGTCGAATTGTACCATATGCCATATTGACATGTGCCATACTGAAACATGCCGTACTATCGTATTCCGTAACGACAGGGACTCGTTTCAAAGAATGATCTGATCATTTTGCCGCCGTGTAGTACAACAAACAATTTTCCTCTATTTTTTAATAAAACAAGAATGTTATAAACTAAAGTGCTCAAAATATAATAAAGTAATATACGATTTCCCCTACAATTGTTCCGTAATTCTTATTAAAGAATATTTAATAATTTAACCACATAATTCAGAAACAGTTTTAACGAAATTTTCTAATTAGTTATCATGTAAAACATGTGTTTAAGTCCTCCACCATTAAAAATGAAAAATGACAAAACTAAAATAATAAAAATGGACAATTTGTATACGCGAAATGCATAATATAAAACTAATTTTTTCTTACCTATTCAATTATTAAAAGAGGCGGCAAAATATGCTCAGAAATAACATCCTCGACCAAAAAAAAAAAAAATAAACATATGTATTACCTGTCCACAACAGTTATTATAACAAAACATACAAAAAATGTAACTGATACATCAATTAATATGCTACATATACAGGATTTATTAGCACGTATTTTCAATTTATTTAAATCATTCTACATTAAGAAATAAATACAATGGTTTTAAATATTGATTTCAATAAATTAAGTGAAGGAAAATTTCATAGAAATTCGGCCTTTCGACATTCAGTCTTTCGACCCATTCGCCCTTTAGACATTCGCCTTTTCGACACATTCGGCCTATCGATCCATTTGGCCATTAGATATTCGGCCTTTCGACACAATCGGCCATTCAACATTCGGTCTTTCGACAATCGGCCTTCCGACATTCGGCCTTTCAACATCAAACGGTTAATTTGTGGCAGCAGGCAGGCACCTATACTATTATAGAATTATCTTGGGTTGCTCATAATTCTGTGGCAATATGACATAAGGGAATAACTCTAAAATTCGGATTTTTCAGGAAAATATTTTTAAAATATTAAGAGTCGTTCAAAATCGTATGAATTTTATAAATTCTTGCTTTTTTAAATGATTATTACGGTTTTGTAGTTGCTGGATTATTACAAAAAAATTGATGTGATATGAATTCGAGTATGGAGATTTCGAATTTGAAATAATACGTAAAAGGGTATAACTCGAGTTATTCCCTTATGTCATATTGCCACAGAATTATTTGTGTAATTCATTATCTATTTGCAATCGAGCATAATAATTTAAAAATAAAAATCACAAATTATTACAATATTGATTGATTGATTGATTGCTTTAGTGTGTACGACCAAGCCTAAGTCAGGTTTCCCGGAACACGCCGGGTCCACCGTACACTCTTTTACGAATAATAAGATCGAGAGAAAGGAAAGATATGTTAGTAATAGAGAATCAACCCGGTTCCAGACACCATGGCAATTGATAGTTAGTAAATAAGACAACACAATTCTAAACTACGTGATTGTTAACCTGGAGCATTGAGTCTGGCTATAACTTTATTATTGAAAATTGTGTATGTGTGTATGCGTCTGTATGTATGGAAATGTATGTATATATGTTTTTTTTTTTTTGGTGGCGGGAGGAGATCATAGACTAATAAGTAAGACTGTTGGATTTTTACCAACTTAAACCTCCCTCCAATATCCAGTGCCATACAACCCCACGGAACTATCGCTAGACATTACGCCGTAAATGCAAAAATATATGCTCCACATTCTCCACTACTTCAGTGCATGTTGGACATTAAGGACTATTGTCGTGTTTGTACCTGAACAAATACTCTCGAAAACAGCCATGCCCCGTTAAGAATTGAGAAAGGTAGTATAGTCATCTTCCCCATATCTCCGTTCCATCCAAACTCCAATTTGAGGAATCAAGCGATGAGTCCATCGGCCTTTGCTTGATTGGCTCCATCGTGGTTTCCTCTTGGGCAATCTTCCTCCTTTCTGTGACATTCACATCACTGCCACGTTCTTCATACAACCTTTTTCGCTCTTTAGCTAAGAGGTCCAGCGAAGGCATTTCTACGGTTACACACACTGCATCGTCTGAAACTATTCGAAACGCGCAGATAGAGCGCTAAGTCGATAAACGGAGTTTAACTTACGCCGGTTGATGAAATCACATTGGCTAAGAGCACTCATCGTTTTTGTCTTGCTCCGTTTGTACTCGACATTATTCTAGACAGTGCGCAGTTTACAGTGGAGGCCTTTTTTGCAGCATTATTTATATGCTCCTTAAAGTCTAATCTGCTAACAATTGTTATACATAGATACTTAATCAATTGGTTGTGAGATGATAGTGCATTTGCCTATATCCAGATTTATGGTCTCCTTCACCTTCCTGCTAGAGATTAGTACAGCTTCCGTCTTCTTTTCAGCCAAATTGTAAACCCATTGACTGCATCCAGTTATGGATCATGCGATCGGTTTCGTTACAGATACGGATTACCTCTTCCTTGTGTCTAGCCACAACTATGATCGCGATATCATCTGCAAACCCAATGACTTTAGCTTCTTCGGGAATCTGGAGCCTTAACACACCATCCATCATACATGATGTTCCACAGCAACGGGCCCAACACAGATGCTTGCGGAACACCACCCGTAATAGCGTATTGCACTAAACCATCGCCGGTTTTATACACGAGGATCCTGTTACAGAAGAAGTTTAGTCTTCGATAATTTTTAACATAGTATTTTCCATCGGCGAAGTTCAAGAATGCACTTCCATCGTGTCGAGTTAAAAGCATTTCTTATATCCAAGATAATAATTGCACAGTATTTCTTTTTACCTCCCTTCCATCTACTTCCGGCGATCTCATTTTGGGCGATTTGTTTGACGAGTTTAATGGCATCAATTGTTGAGTGACCCTTCCCAAAGCCGTACTGGTGTTTGGCTAAGTCATCGACACTTACAATTAATTGCCTCCTTTAATCTTGGCAAAATTACTCGCTCCAATATTTTCCCCGTCACGGAAAAAAATAAATTGGTCCTCAGCTAAGAAAACGGACTTTTAATTCAAGAAAATGTACTTTTTCTTGATTTGAAAGCTAATTATCTTATTTCTTTCGAGTTTTTCTTCATTTCAAGAAACAAAATTCTTACATGGAGAAAAACTCGATAGAAATAAGAAAATTAGCTTTTAAATCAAGAAAAAGTACATTTTCTTGAATTAAAAGTCCGTTTTCTTAGCTGAGGACCAGTTTATTTTTTTCCGTATAGTGTCGAGCATACAATACACACAATGGTCTGCACGACGATGGATCTTCCCTTGTTCAACAGCACTAGTATTTGATCTCACGGGAAATACACCTTCGCTTATGCAAGAATCGAACACATTAGCGAACAGCTCGTTTATTGTTCGAATTGCTACTTTGAGTGCTAAATTCGGTATGTCTGCCCGGGTGCCTTATTATTTCTAACTTTCCCTGTAGCTTTGATCACTTCATCGACCGTAACGGTTGGTACTTGTTCGTCGTCGTCAGTTGCTGCTATTCCTCTAGTTAAAACATGCTCTTGATGCAGGAACAGCGATGTTACTAGGCGGTTGGGCGTTGGGAGGAGCGAGATTTCATTCCATCATCATGTTCCCAATTAAAATCAAAATAAAAAGTTATTCAAGTTGCAGTTGTTCAATTAACTGTTGCAGTTGTTCAATTACCTGCTTTTTTTCAATGTCAATATTTTATGAACTACACCTAGCTTGTACAATAATTGAAAGTTGAAACCAAAACCAAAATTAAGATCAATCAAACCCCTTTCAAAAAATATAGGTTTGACCTTCTCTGCTCAAATAAGCGAATGCGTCTTTCATTTTTACAAAAGTATGGCCTAAAACACTGCTTTAGGCACACTCTTCAGGCATTCTATAATGTGAAATAAATTTTTTGAATTTTGATTCAGCATCTGCATGTATGGCAATGTTTTATCTCTCGCACATGAATTGCTTAGGAACTATCGATTTGTATCTTTTTAAAAAAATATTAAGTTACTGATATTTGCTTTGGTATAGCACCAAACCTAAGAGACAACATAGTTAGTAACTAGTACTATTATTTTAGTCGGCGAAGATAATAATAATGGATTGCCTGGAAAATTAATTTATACCATTAATTTCTCGTGGTCACGGAACTATAAATTGCCCACATGTTCATGTTAATAATGAGTCTTCATTAATTAATGTAATACGTATATTAGTATATGAGGTAATAATTGGACAAAATTACTGCTCCGCATTCACATGCTCCCAATATAATATCATAGTATTTGTACATAACTGACATTTAAAAACTAAACTATATAAGTGTGCCTAATTAGTAGGTTAATAATAAAAAATATCGAACCATTAACAATATCAATTACGAATAACGAATATGATGGATGTTAACAATTAAATTCACATTATTTGTACCCAAACAAATAATAAATTTCCAATCAAAATAGTCGAATAAAATTCGAGGGAGATAATAGACATTGATAAAAATAAACTATCCAGCATGTAATCGATATGAACATGTATTGAATGAATATCGATCGCTTTATGGCACCTAAGTAGTACCCCAGCCATACACAAAAAATATTTTTTTATGTTGATTCACTTCCGATAATAATTATTTACCAACTAGTATATTTACACATCATAAATTAAAAATGTATAAATTATATAGATTTTATTGTTATCCATCATTGCACTATATAATGTTTACACTATATCGAAATAAACAAATAAAAATTCCATCATATGCATGCAATTTTTTCGATGAGTCACACACAAAAAGCTCAAGTTTTTATTATTTGTTAACACATCACAATGTATGAACTAAAAAAAAATGTCGCCATATTATTACCGACCCGATTTGTAGTCAACGGCTGTTGTGGTATTTTTGCAGGGTAATCATCATCTATCGCAACCATATGATTATTATCCATGGAATAATTTTGGTTATTATCATCACGTCGCATCATAGCAGAATTATTTGGCGACGACGATCGGGATGTAGATGAGGTACAACCCATATTTCACATCATTTATTTTTGCAACTTTAATATTTATGCACGCAATTAAAATTGAAACTAAAAAACTTTTCACTTTTAATTAAACATTTTAACCGGTTAAATATAAACAAACAAAAATAACCGAGTTTATTTATTATGTGGGCTTTTCAAATGAAAACTGGAAAATTATTAATAAATATTTAAGTAGCACAAAAAAAAAAATCCGATTGTTATGATTTCAAATTCATTTCAATACTGAATATATGAATTTTGAATTAATAAGGAAAAGCTTGGCACTAGCAAAAGAATTTATTATACCCGTACTCTAGACATGCTCAATTATTTTGTTGTTTAGGTTTGATTTTATTTTTCCATAATTTTTATTAAATATTTATGGTAAGTTACAGTTGGGAGTTGAAAATTTATGTCGTTTCTACAATATAGGTGGGTGAACTCATTGGAGATTTCTTTTAGCGGAATTTATTGGTTTTGGTTAATGTAATACTTGATGATTTCGAGAAACAATTATTGGGGGGATTTATGTAAATTTTAGTTGGTAGTTCTGTTTGTTTAATATTTGTGTTAATTTGTACCAATTATTTAGAGCGCTCACCTTTAGCGGGCTATTTCGAAAATGGACTATTCCACTAAAAGAGCCTACTTAGTAATAAAATTGAATAAAAAAATCTATAAACCGAAATCCAGAGGCCGAAATCGACCCTTATAACATATTGGTGAACGTTGTGGTGGTCAGCAAAACGGACTCTTTTACATGGTACGTCAAATCATTTTGTAGAAAGTATTTATATTGAAACTGATTTTGTAAGAAGTTTATATATGTAAACCGATTTCTTTTGCGGTAGTTATATTCTGGAACTTGAACTAATAATTAATCAAAGCCATCACTTTTGGCATTTTGTTTGAGGGTGATTTCTTTGAGGATGTAGATCAAAATCTAATCTATGTAATTTGAATAATGATGTAAGGAGGTCAACATTTACAATGTTTCGTCTGGAAGTGGATTCTATTTTATCAGAATTGTCAAAACTTGGTATTTAAAATGCCGGATTCGATTCTATTCCACCCGTTTTATATTTCCATTCTATTTAATCGAACTCTCGTTGAAAATTGCTTCTCTATTCTAGGGAAACGCTGCATTATTTCAGTTTTACCAAAGGTTTTTGAGAAACTAGTTAAAGAGCAATTGTGGTTTCATGTTAAGACATTCCTTCCAGATAGCATGGATTTTTTCCTGGTATAGGTTAACTGTTACTAACTTAGTTGTGTTTACAAATTGTAATATTTCAAACAGTTTTTGGAAGTTTTACTTCAAGAGTGATTAATGTTTCTTCACGAGTCCCTCAAGGTGGTCATTTTGGCCCCATGCTCTTTATTCTTTTCGTAAATGATGTGGTACATTATCATCATCATATCGACATAATAATATAGCATAATTTGATGCTAAACTGACGCTCGCCCGCTAGTCACGATTTCGACTTTAATGGTTGAAAGTATCAACACTTTCATAATACAACCATCAAATTTTTATTTTCGTTCGCTACCTAGAGAAGCAATCTCAAAATGCTACGATTGTCTGTTAAAACCGTTTCAGTTGCAACACCAGCATGCAACATAATGATTTCCAACATGCGTTTAACGTAGAGCTTCTCAACTGTGCAATTGCTGAAGTTGCCTATGTATTATAACAGAGCCTTCTAGAGTATAGAGCCATAATCATTATGACGTATTTTTTAGAAGCTTTTTTAGTGGTATAACTTTTCACTGATTTCCATAGGAATCCATAGTAAAAATGGTGTTTTTTAGCTTGAAGTTTTTCAATGAAAATAGCAAAAATGTTACAAAATGTTTATACAAAAGTGTTCTACATATCTTTAGCAGCAATATACAAGAAGGGTATATGGGTATTAAGTAAATATTAATTGCAGAAATTTTAAAATTAAATTATTTCTAAAATCTATTTTTCAAATTTTCATTTTGAAAAATACATCAAAGTTGGCTCTGACAAATTAAAATAATACTTGCTAAATTTATCTTTAGTTTTACTACTGTACGTTAGATGTCTATAATTGATGGCAGAGAAATACGAAAAAAATTGTTTAATCACACAATTATGACACGTTCTTAATATTTTCTGAATTTGTTTTGCTTTTCCTAAAATTTTTGAACTCAAATTTCCCCAGGTCGCAATTTTTGCTACAATTTTTCAAAATATTTACTACCAACTCCATCTATGTATATTGACGTAATGCACACGATTTTTAGTAAGCTTTTCTTTTTAATTTGACCAGAAAGCTGTTGTAATGAACTTTTTTTTATATTTTGGTTTAAATAAATCAATTATTACAAGAAAATGAAAACGATTTACTTAAACGAGATTTATATATGTTGAAATTCAAACATTTATGAAAATATTCCAGAAATAATAATTAAGAATTTGCAGCGTTTTCATTTACAAATTTGTCTTAGGAAACAAAGTGTTTTCCCATATGTTTTATGTGTTTTACTATGGAAATTTTGATTTTTTCCTCGTTTCTAATTCCCTTATAAAAGCTTCGTTTTTTAGATTATGGCTTGTATAATCAAGGTTGCTTTGATTATAATCCATAATAGACAATTGTTTCCAAGCATTACTGAAATCAAATTCATCGTCATTATCCATTTTTACCAGAATGCACTGAATTTTTTTTTTCAAATAGTAGTTGTATGATTGATGTGGTGTTAGGTGAGAGAAAAATTATTTTTACGTTGGGATGGTTTAGTACTGGATGACCAGGCGCATTATCAATAATTAACAGGGCCTTAAGTGTCTGCTTCTATTCTTGCAAATACCGCTTCATCTCTGGTACAAAACATTTTTCGAACCAATTTTTGAATATAACGGCAGTGACCCACGCGTAATTTTTAAATCATTGCCTTTTAGTGCTCGCGGCCTAAGGTTTTTATTTACGAGCAGAGGTTTAAGCAATCGGTCTCCGGAAGCATTACTGCATAGTGAAAATATTACACGCTCCTTTGCTACTTTAAAACTACCTACTGACTTCTGAGCTTTTGACACGTACGTCCAGTTTGGCAGTCGTTTCCAGTAGAACCCGGTTTTATCTACGTTGAATACCTGGTCTTGTGTGTAACCACCTTCTTCAATAATTTTTGCCAGTTTTAGGAGATAATCTTCAGCAGCTTTTACGTCAGCAGAAGCAATTTCTCCTTTGGTTTTCAAATTATGGAAATCATGTAGTTCTAAGAATTTAGAAAACCACCCTCCACTGACTGAAAATTCATTTTTTTCTGTTGTGCAGATGATGATGTTACAGGCTCTTGGTGCAAAATTGCATTATAAATACGAATGACCTTTTCTTTAATTGTAAGCCGTGTCAACAGGGATCCTTTTGATCGAAGATTTTCCGCCAGCAGTTCTCTCAGTTTTATTTACTCACACTCAGACGAGTGAAAAACCCTCAGAGTGTCGGAAATTTTTTAAATGAGCCTATTTCGATGTATTTTTATCGCTAAACACGAATTCCCTTTTGACCAAAAGTGCAGCAATTCATCCCTAACGATCACTGAAGGCAACGCAAAAGTTTGGAATGATCCTGTTCTGGTCCACAGTTGATTTCTAACCTCCAAAAAATTCTGAAAAAACAGGTTTACGTAGTTTGTGATCACTGAAAGTTTGGCAAGAGTTTGGAATGAATTTATTCCGATGTATTTTTCATCGCTAAACTCAAATATAATCTCATTTTTGGCTAAAAGTTCCGCAGTTCATTCCTAATCTAAACACATTCGCAAAAAAATCAGTTTCAGGTAATTTGCGATGACTGAATGCGTATTTGACTATTTGCAAGTTTGAGAAACAACGATAGTCTGAAACTAAAAATTTTGACTTTTTTGTTTACACTCCATCAAGTTCGAGGGTAAACAAAATATCAAAAGAATTTAATACATCGCTACGTTTAGTGATTAAATCTAAGGTACTAAAGCTGAGAAAAGCATTCTAGCTGGTACTAGCACTATAGGTCAAACATCATTAATGATCATTCTTGATAAAGTTGTAGAATTTCAATGGAAACAGTTGTTAAAATGGGATTGCTGTAGTTTTCAAGAAAGAAGCATATACATAGAACTAGTCTTACAACAAAATTAAAAAGGCTTTTTTAACACATAATACTCTCTTCTCAGAAACAGAGCTTTACAAAATGAAAAGGAGACTCAATAAGAGATTTGAATCAGCAAAATCTGTACTTGAAATTCTGTAAAACCACTATTTTCCAGTTACAAAAGGAATAGAAGTCTGTGGCAATAAGACATAGTAGCTTATGTCGACTTAAGATAAAATTAAATTTGCAATTTTCAACATTTTCTATCTCTCCTGTAACTCCACCAAATTTAACTTAAGTCATCGCGTATTGTGACTAAAGCCTTTGGTCACAAGGCTAGCGCACATATAATAGATATAAAATGGTGAATATTGATACCTCAATTTTTTTTTAAGTCGACATAAGCTACTACGTCTTATTACCACAGAAGTGTTGATTAAAAGATACTCAAATACCTAGCGAGTTAACCTAGATAAAGTTAATATTTAAGAAGTGAGGTACATAAATGGACTCAATGCGACTCAATTAAATCAATCACTTTGAAAAGTGATATCAGGGGGGTCTCGTTGTAATCATGCACCCCAAAGGGGTTAGATTGCGGCCTACTAGGTAGACCCATTTTTATAGATTTGTATAAACCGCCATTCGTGCGTAAATTATTGGCGTCATTACATATAATTTTTGAATGAGTGCTATCTTACAATCCGAGGTGGATTTATTCGTAACATTTAATAGAATGAAATCTCGACTTAAAAGTATTGTGGCTGAGAAATTTATATGTTGTAGAGGGCTGTAGCCACTAATCCCACGTTAATTTTGATGAATTCATCTGAAAATTTTAAATTGTTCTGCGATGATTGCTGTGATGTTTTTGACATGTAATGAATATTCTGCTAAATCTTACTACGGAAAATAAGGATCTTGTTTGCAACACGGCATCTTTGGCGTGCATCTTCCATTGGCGAAAGCAAACTATTCGCAAGTACTTGTATCTACTCACAACTACCCATGCTCTAGTTGGATTTTAGTTGCGAAAATTCCAATAGATGGCTTTTAGACATTTTTCGATATTTTTCGAGAGTTTCTTATTACGTTCGAGTTTTCTTATTTTTTGGTAATGTAAAATATCAAAATTAATACAAAATTATTTTGTTGTTGATATTACATTTTTAAGAAAAATGGATTTAAATATCAATGCGGTAAATATCAATGCTTTCATCTCATATACTGTTAAAGTTAGCCGAAAGTTGGCAGCAGAAAGTAAAAAGTCGCTAATGCAGATTGTATTACTCCAGCCGTGGGTAAAAAATCGGTAATGCAGATCGTGTTAACCCTGACGAAATCATAAACATCGGTAATGCAGATTGTATTATCCCAGCCGAAAATAAAAGATGAAGTCGATACCGATCGGTAGTGTTTAGCCTAAAAACTTCTAAGAATTGTAAGGGTGCATGATTATCATTGAATACCATTTTAATATTCTTATATGGCAAAACCTGGCTGTAGTTCCTCGTGGAAAATTGTGGAAAAACCAAAAAAATATTTTAATTGGAATAAAAACCGCCTCTAGAGTATTATGTCTGGAGATGAATTTTGTTGATTTGACTTGTCAATAGCTATCGCAAGAAAAAAATTCAGTTCAAGTTTCCCGTAAGAAATCTCGGAAAATTTGATTTTCCAAAAATCATTAGAAAATTTGTATAAAATCAGTCTCTAGACTGTTATGTCTGGATATATATTTTATTGATGTGACCTGTCTATAGCTTTTGCAGGAAAAAAATGCAGTTCAAGGTTCCCTTGGATAACACTCTAGAGGCTGACATTTATTTTTTACTTTCGGCTGGAACCTTTTTCAAATTTACCGAGAATTTCCACGGAAAACTTGAACTGAATTTTTTTTCTGCGATAGCTATTGACAAGTCACATCAATAAAATACATTTCCAGACATAACACTCTAGGGGCTGATTTCATTCAAATTTTCTAATGATTTTTGGAAAATCGAATTTTCCGAGATTTCTCACGGGAAACTTGAACTGAATTTTTTTCCTGCGATGGCTATTGACAAATCCAATAAAAACAATTCAACGTCAGATTTACACTCTAAAGGTTGATTTTATTCCAATTTTGTGAATTCTTCTGATTTTCCGATGTTTTCCGCGATTAGGTTAAACAAAGTTTTACACGTAAGACTTTTTTCAAAATGGTTTATTACCAGCCATGTATCCTATTTACTTTCGGCTGATAACCACAATTTTTTTTATTTTCGGTTGCAATGTTAATAAGGTAATCTCCATTATCGACATTTTACTTTCGGCTGGAAACTTTCGGCTAACCTTAACAGGGTTCCTCTCATTACATGTCCATTTTTTTTGTCATATTTTTAATCTAATTTTAAATATCGCCATTACTATAATAAACAACTTTACAAAAGGCAAAAAAACAACTAAACAGAAGGCTGTGTTTTACTTGTGTCACTCAATTTCTCGTTCCATTGGGTATCTACTCGCAAGTACTTCCAAGTAGCAAATTTTGCCCATTGGAAGACGGCTACCCGAGTACCCAAGTGTCACAAAAAAGCGACAAAAATTTCACATAAAATGGTGATTGGTGGAAAAAAATGTGACAAAAAGTTGTCACAATATGGATGAAAGATGGTGGATGGGGTTGACGCCGATTGTCATGCATAAACGAATATTTTGTAAATCAAATTTGTCGGTTTAACCAAAAATGATGATCACAAAATTTTAGACCAATTTGTCACAAAATGTAAGTTCCTTTTTGTCACAAAAAAAGTTGACAATTTGGAACATATTTATGCGGGTATTTTGTGACAAAATGTACGTTGAAATTTTCACCCAAAAAAAAAAAATTGTAGTCACCAATTTGTCACAAAATGTACGTTCCTTTTTGTCACAAAAAAAGTTGACAATTTGGAATATATTTATGCGGGTATTTTATGACAAAATGAATTTTGATTTTGCCACCCAAAAAAAAAAATTAGTCACCAATTTGTCACAAAATGTACGTTCCTTTTTGTCACAAAAAAAGTTGACAATTTGGAATATATTTATGCGGGTATTTTGTGACAAAATATATGTTCATTTTACTCTCCAAAAAAAAAAAAAGATTTTGATCATTTTTGATTTAGTGAATATATAATTCGCTAAGTCATTACGTTCTTGCCTCATACTTAATGTATGAAGTTGGAATTTTATTTTTGTAGTTTGTGTTTGGTCGTAGTTACCTGAGTACCTGATGAGTAGACCGAACTTTTTGTTTGTGCGAGCTTATCTGTACGAAACCAAACTACCACATAGAACACTCAAGGAAAGTTTTCATTTTTTTAGAGTCGATACATTTTGTAACGAGGCTCGGCTCGGGTAAAGGAAGGGGGCGTTTAGATATCTCTACATTTTTGGTTGATCTTTTTTTAAAAATAAATAACAATAAAAATATCAAATAAACCATACAATGGAGTATTTTTTACAAAATTATTTAAGTAGGGTCATAAAAACTTTTCTTACGCATAATTGCATCAATAAACCAACAAATATCCACAAAATTGTTGATCATTGGGTGATACTTTTATCATAAAAAAACTGTCGAATTTGTGGTTATAATTTCAACAAATAGTTCATAATTAGTTTCACAGTAAACCATCAATTATTCAGAAAATATCGAGAAATATTTGACTTTGTTACCATGAAAAAACTGTCGAATTTGTGACTAAATTGTCAACAAATATTTCAAGAATATTCCACCAAAAACCGGCAAATTTGATTTACCAAATGTTCGTTTACGCGTGACAATCGTCGTCAACCCCATCCACCATTTTTCATCCATATTGTGACAACTTTTTGTCACATTTTTTTCCGCCAATCACCATTTTATGTGAAATTTTTGTCGTTTTTTTGTGACGCGTGGTTACTCGGGTATTCACAAGTACTTCCAAGTAGCAAATTTTTCCATTGGAAGACAGCTAATATCTGTTAAGGGACATCGCCATACCTTTCCATAGTAAACATGTGGTGAAACATATTGACGATTGTAAAAGTAAAGAAAGCGCATCAAGGAAAAGTTTGATGCTACCTACTGACAAAATGACACTTGTACAAATGAGAAAAAAAAATGAAGCAATCCGGTATTTAAGAATTGATTTTATAATCAAAAATTGGGATTATTTACAATTATTAGCAATCTGGTAAGTAAAAATTGTGTTTATAGTTCAAAACTGGAATTGTTTAGACCAATTTCGAACGTCAAATTATAAGCTAGCTCAGTTTAAAAATTGTTCACTAGGTGGAATCCGTGATGCTCCAATCAAATAAATTATAATACCCTATAAAGGACATAATGACACTTTTCCATAGTAAACTTGCGGTCAATGATATTGGCAGATTTATCGATAATGCAGTATTATTTAATACGTGAAAACATAGTTCGGGATAACTTCTAAAGATGTCAGCTTTAACAATTTTTAATTTTTGGTAAATAAATCAAAAATAAAATTAATTTTTTTTATAATTCATGTCTAGTTGTAAGTTTTATTCGTGTTTTTTGCTTTTGTTTATATTTTTGTTTCGATACAACAAAAAAAAAATTTAAAAAAAACTACTATGTAGTGCCATCTTAAGATTTAATCTATCTATCGCCATTTTTTGATGCGAGGAACTTTATAGGTATTATAATTTATTTGTCAATAGGGAGTTTCGTCGATAATGCAGTTTTATTTGATATGTGAAAAATTAGTATCGGTAACTTTTCCACATGTCAGCTTAAATATCAAATAAAATTAATTTTGTTCTACTGACGATTGGACTGGCACAATTTACTGGGAGATTTTTTGGTTAAATAAAAAAAAAGTTGCTAAGCGGCGAGGATTGAAATGAAAATCAGCAGCATGTTAATATAGCCTCCTACCATCATCCCACCGTTGTATAGTTTAAAACTTTTTCAATTTGCTTAAGTTCTTATTTAGATTTTTAGAAATAAATATTTCTCTGTTAATATTTCCCAATAAAGAATTATTTACAAATGTTAGAAATTTCGATTAAATGTAAAATGGCTGAATTGGTTCAAGCGGTTAGCGATAAAAAATGATGAAAGCTATCTATCTAAACTTTCTGAAATGATATTTGAAGACTTGGTAAATTATCGTGGGCCCCCACTTCCGTTGTTACGCCACTGGCACTCTTCGTTTCTCTTCATCCACCTGTGTTTGGCAGTATTCGAGACAGCGCGTTGTTTACTAAGTGGGCTTTTGGGCAACGGTATTTATTTGTTGCTTCAATTTGAATAAACCATCGATGGTCACATCCAAAGTTGTGGTTTTCTTTACTTTCACATCAGTAATTAGCACAGGTTCGGTGTTCTGCTCAGCCAATTGTAGCTCCGCTGATTACAATCTATTGAGGAGCCGATGACCTTGGTTTCGTCAGATATTCAGAGCCTAAACACCATCATATATTATGTTCCCCAGTAGTGGGCCCAACACGTATCCATGTGAAACACCACCCGTAATAACTTATTCCATATAGTGCCATGATCAGTTTTATACAGAAGAATCCTGTTACGGATGTAATCTTCGATAATATTTGTCAAAAATCGTGGAACTTTCTATCGAAGTAGTTTACAAAGTGCTAAGTATCATCGTGCCATTTTAAAAGCATTTCTTACATTCTGGATAAAAAGGCACAATATTGCTTGCTACCTCCTTTCCATCTACTTCCGGCAATTGCATTTTGTGCAATTCCTTTAACAATGTTAGTAGCATAAATTTTTGAGTGTGCTTTTGGAAGCCTTATTAACGTTTGGTGTAGTCACCAGATCTTACTATTGCCTCTTTTAATCTCCCAGAAATCACACGCTCCAATGTGTTTTATATAAGGCCGCCTCCACGGCTCGCGATCAACTTTTTCACCCAGCTCAATAAAACATTTTTGTTTCCTCTCTAAGTGATAGTAAGTATTCTGTATTCCACCCGTGTTTTAGTTCTCTCTCTACTATAGACCATCGCAGAATAACCATTTACAGAGGCGTATGTGAATCCATTGAGTTCAACTTCTTGACCATGAATATAGAACCATCTATCTATTCTAATATCGTCAAGTTTAATCATATATTTCCGAAATCTATAAATAATCTCTACTACTCTAATCTTAGCCTTCGTGCTTTTTTATCTTAGAGCACCTTAGTGGGGTAAATAAAATTAATTTAATTTTGTAGGCTGGGCAATCTTCATATATATGCTTGAATTGCAGGTACGCAAAAACCTCTTTCCTAAACTTCTAAACAGTTTTACAGCCATTTTTCGTGAATCCCCTAGTTCTGGCACATCCTATCTTCTTTAAATGGCAAGCTAACCACGTATTTTCAATAATCACATCGTTGGACTAAACGCTTCTAGTATTCTACACAAAATTCTTCCTCCTCCGTTTATGGAAAAGCAACCTCGCAGACCTCTTCAGTCTCCCAAAACCGTTTGAGAGATGCGTCAAAATTTAGGTGCAAATTAATTGAAATCTCTTTAATACCGCCTTCGATTTGAAGTGGTGTTCCAGCTGTTATCCACCTCAGCCTTGTATTTTGAGCGTAATAACTCTTTTTAATATTCTCGACTACTCATCGCAAATTAGCTTAAAGAATTTGTCGCTTCCGAGTAAGACATCAATCTTCTCAGCCTTGTAAAAATTCGGATCTGTCAATTTTATTTTTGGCACTTCCGATACCTTATCCATTTCCCATTTAATTAAAGGTTGATAAAAATAAATTGTCTGCACAATAAGTACTGTGGCTGTTGTTTTATAAGAGGATTTCACCCCAAACTTTGAATTGACGTGTAATGTGGCTACACCCTTTAATATACCAGACGTCGAGTCATTCAATCCTTTGATTAATTATACTCTGCCATTTTTTTTCTTTAGGCCCAGACGCTGAAAACACTCCTCGGTTATGAAAGATATTTGTGATCCGGAGCTCAATAAAGCCTTGCATATGTTCCATTCTCCTTGTTGACCCTCTAAGTCTCTAAGTCTAGAATGGCCGCAAGTTGCTTTTGATTGGCTGTTATCTAGATGTTGGATTGTTTGGTGCTCTCTCTAACATCTGATGCATCTTCTTTAAGCTTTACATTAATAAAAGGAATGACGTTCATCAAGACTCTTAGTGTATTCTCTATGGAGAATAAGATTCAACATTAAAAAAATCCTTACACTCAAACAATTTATGTTGTTCTTTTTTACAGAATCCCCAGACTATCATCGAGCGCGGTTTATAAACTTGGCTTAGGTCTCTTTTACTTTGGTTGGTTTCATACTTGGTAATGAATCCATTCTTTTGCTTAAAAATGCTAATAATTGATTAAACATTGGATACTGGACAAGATTATCTAATCTAAGAACCGTAATCCAAGCTTAATTGCAGATTTTGGATTTTTTTGACTCAGAATTTGCTAATTTACAACAGGTAAGGTGGGTTTTTAAAAAAAATTGAATTTCCTACGAAATGTTTGGAAATAATCAACCACAATAATTATACGTCCTGAAACCTATTAAAAATGATTATTATTAGAATTTTTTAAACAAAAGGATGGATTTTACAAGGTTTAAAACCACACCAAAGAAAAAAAGAGCTCTTGGCCAGTTATTTCCAGTCGCCACGCATTTGTTTAGTTTCTGCATCCATCTTTTGTAGCGCAATAAAATTCAACCATTTATCTCGACCCTCTGCTTTCTCACTCAGTGCCTTTAAACCATGCGTGACTTCATCACAAGTATCGTGAAGGTATGCGATGTTTGAGACGTCATTTTTGTAACTGCCGGCTAGTCAAAATAGGTCTGGATAAACGATTCAACTATATCGTTTCTTGCCGTATCGTTTACATAATTTTTTAATGGATGCTGTTGTTGTAAAGTATTGTTAATACTTTGTATTTATCTATAATTCATGGCAACTACAAATTTTGAGCGCCAGACTGTAAGAATAGCAGTAAATGATTTAAGAAATGCAAATAATAAGCCTGATGATTCAAAATATTTAGGAATCAAAATATTTAGGAATGATTTTATTTATTCTACAGTGGTCGGCAACACTAACTAGAAAAAAATACAAACGAACACGCCATGCGGATGGAAGACGTCAAGACTACTACGTTAGTTTAGTGTTGCCACATTATGCAAATATAAGTTCATTGAATTAGATTCAATTAAATGATGTTAAATATAATTATTAATTCAACACTCCTCCTCAATGAACTTCTATAGGCCACATAATTCGCGCAGCTTCTGTAGTTGTATTGCAGCTAACGGGTTTGTTAGCATGTCGGCCTCGGTTGATGATAAAGATAAGGCAACGCATGTCTGTTTCTTACACCTTCAGCTGATGGTTCCTCCAAACACGAAGAAAATATAGCCTGAATTGGATTTTCTGTTGTTTTGATTTTCTGCCCAATTGGCATCAACATAGCCTAGCAGCGGCTCATTTGTGTTTCCTCCTAGTCTTAGTTTAAAATCGATTGTGCCCTTGAGATATTTGAAAACACTTTTTACTTCCATCCAGTCAGTGAACCTTTTGTGCTAAAATAGCTACACTTGCCGAAACATCTCCGGCTATTAACAGAAATATATAGCAGGTTTCCGATGAGTTTTCTGTAGTTTTTGTTGGTCAGTAGAAATTCCGATGTGTCGGCTTCTTTGAAATATCCCACTCCAAGTGTAATAATTGAGATCTTGGCATCGGCCGTGCCACATTCAACAATCACTTTGTTGATATAGACAGCTTGGCTAAATAAATAATTTCCAGCTGCTGCCTTATTTATTTCCAGACCAAGGTACTTTTTAATTGATCCCAAGTTCTGGATCTTGAACTTTGTTTTGATTGAATTTTCTGCTTGTTTAATCATTGAAGTGTTGTTACTGGCGACCACAAGATCTTCAACATAAATAAGTATGTAACAAACGCCATTCGCGTCTCTTTTTATGTACAAACATGGATCGGACTTACTTTGAATAAATTCAAATATTATAAGGACCTCATGTAAAGCTTGGTTCCAGCACCTAGCCGATTGCTTTAATCCATATAAGCTTTTGTTCAGTCGGCACACAAGATGTTCTTCATTTTCTTTAACAAAACCGGATGGTTGTATCATAAATAAAGTTTCTTCAATTATTCCGTTCAAAAATTCCGTTTTTGCACCGAAATAGAACACGGCCATTTTTTCTTTCGCTGCAATCGATAAAAGAATTCGAAATGTTGGTTGCTTTACCACCCGAACACCTCATCATAATCTTTGCCGTATCGTTGTGAAAAGCCTTGTGCCACTAGCCTATAGCTTTGAATCGATAAACGGAACGGTCCGTTCCATACTTCACTTTAAATACTCATTTACATCCAATAGGTTTTCATCCTTTAGGTACTTCAGTCAAAACCAAGTTTGGTTTTCGCTCAGCGAGTCTATCTCCTCCTGCATGGCACTCTTCCATTCGTCTTTATGGTCTCATGTCATTGATTCTTTTAAACTTTTGGGTTCTTGGACAGCATAAACAACATTCAATTCATTTATTAGTTGTTTTGGTGGAACTACCTTGTTTATTCGTGCCGAACGCCGTAGGTCACCAGAATCGTTGTTGTCAATTAATGTAACAGTGCCGTTTTTCGACCCAGAATATAAATCCACGTCACTAAAATAAACTTCGCTGTCATTTTCAGATGATGAATCATCTGCTGGTTCAACCGGATTGTCTGGAAAAATTTTGACAGGAGCCTCATTTGAAACGGTTGATTTAGCCGGAACGCTTTCATCATCGATGTCATACCAAACTGATGTTACAGATGTTTCTCGTTCCGAATTTTCACTTTTCGTCACTACTCGCTTCTTTTTAATCCTTTTTATCACCGTCTCTTTAAAAGTAAACTTCACATCTCGGCTGATTACCACCTTTGATGGCTTGGCTGATTACCACGCTTACTAAACCAAAGTTCAAATGGTGTCTTTTCTACTCATTTTGTCGGCAATCGGTTTGTATGAAATTTGCCATGGTCACGGCTTCTCCCCAGAACGTGTACCCCAGACCAGCATCTAATAGCATGCATCTTGCCATTTCAAGAAGCGTACGATTCTTGGATTCTGCAGCAACGGCATTATGCTGGGGGTGTAGGAAGAGGTTCACTGGTACTGAATGCCTTTTCGTGCCATGTATTCTTCAAATTTTTTACCTAAGTATTCTCCTCCTCGATCCGACCGCAAGAACCTCATTTTTTTCATACATTGTTTTGGTTATCTCGATAAATTCTATGAATTTTCCAAATACTTCAGATTTATTCCGCAACAAGTAGATTACAAACGTTAGAATGGACTAAATCGAGAACAGCCTTTGATAGATTTTTGGATTCTTTAGGGAATTTTATTCTGGTCATCTTTCCCTTTAGTCATATTTTCCAGTTCACTTTCCTTTTGAAATCATCTTTGTAATGTGCAATACTTTGATGTCTCGATGTCCAAGAATAGCATACCATTGGTGTGCACACATACTTACACGTTCTTATTCGATGTGCGCTCTCTGTGGTTCTCTTAACTTAAACAATTTACCACAAATGTCTGCAACGGCCATTCGCCTTTTGTTATCTCCAGTATGTATCTCGCAATTTTTACCATCGAAGCTGACTCTGTGTCCTTTTTCTGTTAAATGCTTCACTGAAATTAAATTTCCATCGATTCCAGGCATAAAAAGGACATTCTTCAACCTCACAGATGTTTTTGTATCGGCTGCATTCAGTAACGCTACTCGAACAGATCATTTTCCTTCAGAGACAATTTCTTGACCATTTGCAACGCACACTTTTCACGATGCGATAAATCCAATTCGATGAATAATTTATTCTTACCAACGATATGGCAGGTTGCTCCGCAATCCAGAATCCCACCATCGCATTTTCTTGTTGCAAACAGAAATTCGTCATCCGATTCTTTATTCACCATGTTCGCTTTCTGACTTTTGTACCCTTTAGACTCATTGCGTCTGGAAGCGCTAATCTTACTGCAGTATTTACGTACGTGTCCTTTCGTTTTGCAAAAATAACATTCAGTCTCTGGTTTCGCCTTTATAGATACTTTCAATGCAGCTTCTTCACTGCCATTTGTCGACCAATCCATTATTTGTTTATACTCTGCGATGATCTTCGATCGAACCAAACTCGAACTTAGTTCCTCTTCCTATTGCGCTTCTAAAGAGGTTATTAGCCCATCATAACTTTCCAGCTGCGATCCTAACAGTGTTGCACTGATGAAAAATTCGGGTTTAATTTCTTTTCCCATAGCGCCAACAACTTTTGAAACAATTCATTCACTTTGTTTACATGTTCCTCAACATCACCTCCTTCTTTTAATCGCTGTTCTATACACGATTACCAGGAGTACCCTTTTCGTGGAGTTCTTTGAGCGCGTCCCATGCACCTTTCGCTGATTTGCAATTTCGGATATTCTTTTATTGCGGATTTTTTTATAGCTCCGTATAAGGCATATACGAAGGAAGAGCAGTTCTTAGGCCGCGTCAAATAACCTGGAATTCTACTCGTGCTTGTCATTCATTCGTCTCGTGGCATAAATTCGTAATTAAAGGGTATTCTCATCAAACATGGACGGGATAACAATGTTTATTTATTTATTAGGGGACACACTGAACAAATCCAATTACGTAATGTTGTTGCTTTTCTACACAGATACATCGCAAGTTTTTTTTCTTCATTATTTTGTTTTAAACAGATCTGCTCACAAAACATTTTTCTGGGCAGTGAAACACAGTGACCTATTGCAGCATGTGTTCATATTTTATATTCGTATATATACTCACCTCACCCCATATCGAATGAATATAATGACTTACCTTATACTGTATTTGACACCATAAATAAGCATATACAAATTATCAGTTTATTGTTTTGGCGAATCATGCAATTGACAAATACATTAAATTTCCATGTCACACTTGGCTTTCATATTTTCACCCCATCGTTGAAAACCTTGTATTTACGAAGTAGATACATATATATGCAATAGTACAACAAAAACCAACTTATAAATTTCTACAACAAATTACTCCGGCAAATGCAATCTAAACAAAATTATTTTGAATTATATTTTATTACAATACAGCTAATTGTTTTATTTTTATTGATTTAGTGACAACAACAACACAAGCCAAATTGAACAAAATTATGACCGCATTAAAATGGGAAAATCACCCTTTTGTATGGGATGAGTATAGGGTGATTTGTAAGCTACTAATAATATTATTGAGCTGCTTAACAAATTTGTCGATTCGTCCACAGTGGCTGCACTTTGAGTATGGCCCATTCCAAAAATCCAAAACTACAATAATTTTGTGTATTCAAAAATCCAGTGCCATAGAAAAATCGTGCACGCGGTTGTTCAGCTAACAGTGCTTCATCAATTTCGTTGGTGCTGCCACCACCACCACCACCTCCATTATTTTGCGGCCGATCATAATAATAATAGGTCGCCAATGATGTGCTATTTGTTTGGACGGTTGCTGTATGTGGTGGTGCATAAGATTCTAGATTTGCAATCGGTCGATTATTATTATTCCATTGGCGTTTTTCTGCCCGACCTAAATAACGATTTGGACACTCTTCTTGTATAACTTCGAGTAGAAATCCTTTAACTGGTCTCGAATTATCACCACTCGTTCTTAAACGAATTATTTTATCGCCAGCAGCCCATTGTGATTCGTACACTAGACCTGTTCGGCAGCCACAAATACGATTTCCATCGATCTCAAGGAAATTATTGGTGCATTGATTGGTTTGGTCGATCACAAGGAAAAATTTGAAACGAATTGTTAGGCGGCATATATTCGGACTACTTTTATTGATGATGAAAATGCATTCACCATTCGGTTGAACATTTGTTGGAAATCCTGGATTGGTTAAATAAAATCGATTTTGGTTGAAAGGAGTACGGCAACAATTGACTGGAAATTGCGGTGTGATAGTTTGCCGTGATGTTGGTGGTTGTTGTCTGTAATGGATTGGAATAATAATCGGTGGATCGGTTGGTGTTGGCTCGATCCAAATGGGTGGTACTACAGGTGGGTATGGTGTGGTATTAATTGGATTTTGAGGATATATCGGTGGGGGATTATTTGGGTATTGAGGATTACAAGGCCACTGCTGGTTCCAACTGGGCGGTCTGGGTATTGGATTTGTAGGATATGTTGGAAATGTTGGATATGTCGGATACGTTGGATATTGTGGTCGATTATTGTTGTTGTCACAACAATTATTTGGATAATATCCATTGTTATTCCCCGGGTAATAATTATTGTTGGGATTTGATGGATACCCAGTCTGGGGTGGTAAATAAAAATTTCCTGGTGGATAGTAATGACTTGAAGGTTGTACGCTTAAAGTTTTTACATCAAAATCATTATTATACGTGACCTCAGGTGGTATTAATTCCAGATCTAATGGTGGCTCAGTTGTCTCTACCGGAAATGTTTCGGCCACAATGTTTATATCGTTCAACTCAGTTGTAGTTGTCTCGAGATTATAAACCGAAAAAACTGTTGACACTTCATTAACTTCTACACACGGCAATCGAGTTACAGTAATTTTAAATCCCAAATCTTGATTCTGCTCGTCAGTCACAAACTTAATATTTAAAACTCCGTTTATCGTTTTATACGTTTTTAAACCAATAGCACTGCCACAAATTATATCATGATCTTCTTGATTATCTAGATCTGTATAACTTATAACCACTTTATCATTAACACAATCCGGAGACGTTTCTAATGAAAAGTCCATAAAATTAACGGTAAATTCATTTTCACACGTATACGGTGATTTAATCACATAAAAACAATTCAGATTAGGCAAATATCGACCCGGATAATTTGGTGATGTTAACTTAGTATGTATGGTTGCGTGCTCACTGTAACACCATTGGCAGGTCACTAAATTTGCGTACACTACTAACACAATTAAAACTAATTTAAACGTCATTATGTTAGGAGATATTGAACTTGCTCCAACTTAAGACACTTTTCGAACTTTCGAATTACTAAAAAACTTTACTTTTATATAGTTTAGGTAAAACCAACAAAGGTATATTCGCCAGTGCTGGACAAACTACAATAATATCTAAATGTTAACTTACATTTTTAATTTCATCGGTGTAATAGTTTGCCCACATCGGCATCTCAAATAAAAACGTACAAAATCAAATAAAGGATTTCCGGTGAGAACCTATATATGAAATCGAAAACTATTCGGATACTCATAAAATAAGGTAAATATTAGCAAACTTGCGGGTGTGTGATCATCAAACTATTATGTGTGTTCTCAAAATATTTCGCAATCCATCTCGTCTTAAAAACAAAACCACCGGATGTACAGTGTTTACTTATAAACTTATCTACTTATTTACTATACCAAGGTATTTACAATTTACTCATCATATTCTTACGATCTAATTTAGCGTAAATAATGCCGGCTGGTTTATCCACAGGCAAAAATACATCTTGATTATCACCTTGTACAACTTTTGGGAATTTAGACAAGTCCACGGTGAAATAATGTTTATTTGGCATTTCCATATCGATCGATGAAATTTGTGGAATTGAGTTTAAAACTTCTTTTTCCGTTAGATACAGGGTGTGTTGAACACTTGGTGACAAGATACCCATTTCTGGTTCACCAGCAAAATTTTTCAAAATTATATGCTTTACAGCATGCCACGCCTTATCGTAATCAACATCATCGATTGACGAGTATTCCCACGATGAGCTAACAATTGTGCTAAATATGCGATCTTCCATATCGGGAAGTGAACGATATTCATCATCGATAAAATTGACAAATGATGATTGGGTGGTTTTCAAGACTCGAAGTTCTTTAATGCCGCTAATTATCGTCGGGATCAAATCTATAAAATATCAAAATTAAATATTATTACTCGTTTTAAACACAAATGGTTAATAAAAATTACCTTGATTTCGATCCTTTGTTACGCTACAGTAACGTCGTACAGTTGGTGTCATAACAAATGCATGATTATGTAGCTTCTTAAATGGGCCCTCACCATATCCAATACGGCCCCATGGATATTCTTCAATTTGTACCGAAACCGCTTTAATGTGATCATATTGGTCGAGGAAATGATTACAAAGAATAATTCCAAAATCTTCCGGTGATTTAACGCCATATTTCTTGGCCAGCAAATAAACCGTATTCTTTTGTGAATCAGTTGCTACAATATCAGAGTTGTCACCTAAACCAAATTCAAATGGAAATCACATTAATATGTATTGATAAGATTTGCATCAATCAATTATAGAAAAATAAAAACGGTTTGACCCCGTACCGTGTGAGACATGATATCGCATGCATAATTGCACGTATACATAAATTAATTAATAAAATCTAGATTAAACTTGATTTTTCAATTTTCTTTTTCCGAGGTCAATCTGCTGCACGCGATTATCTTATCGATCACTATTATTTGAAGAACTGCTTGATTTCAATTACACATGTACATTATCTCATTGCTAATTATAAAAAAATTCATGTTTAAATTACAGGTCATCGTAAAATCTATATTTTGTATAACGATTCAACCATGCATCCAATAACTCTCCAGTTAAGTAAATTACTTCGCCTAAATTATAAACTAATACCAAAATTAAGGATGGATGCCAAGGTTCAGGTTAACAATAAAAATGAAATTAGCTTTCCATAGTTAGTGTTAGCTCCACGAGGTGCCCCTGGTAATTAAATTGCTGATTTATTGGTTTTTAGGCCAAAACACGACACTATAAAGCAGTCAACCTTAAACAAATCGCTGGGCTAGCGCCCTCCGGATTAAGTAGCCTTATCTGTGTGCTGCAGATCTAAGCACAGACGGACAGATTTTTCTTCACTACTTGTCGGACATAATATTGATCTAAAAAACAACAACAAAAACGGGCCGGCTCTCTTAAAAAACTCCAGAAATTGTGGACAAGAAAGAGGACTCGGATCATTAGACCTGCGTACAAATCTACAAACAAACAACAAGCTCAAGCGAGGCTGGCCCCTCCACTCGGATCACCAAGCCTGAGTAGACCAAAACAGGGGAATCAATGCACGAACGAAGCTCAAGATCGACGTATAATATTGGAAGGAAGGCCTGATGGGCCCTAGATAAGATAAACAATGCTTGGGCATAAACGGTCAATAAACTAAAGGCGGAAGGCTCTTCAGCTGGCCACAGCTTAAAAAAAAATTGAATCGCAGGAATAACGTCCTAATATCGCTAAGAGGACGAAGCTCCACGCTACCGTTATGAGATATTTCAATGAGGTCCTCAAGGATTACCGGATGACTGTATCACGCCCGCCTATTGGAGGAAATTGAAAGGGGCGTTAGCCAAAAACTACCTGGAAATCTTGTCGGAAATTCAGGACCTGCTGGTTCAAGTTAAACGGACTGCTTCTGCAGATCAGAGATCTCTGCTGCTATACAAGGAATCGGATTGGTGGAGGGACTTGGGGAGATAAGGCCCGGAGTCAGCCTAGCATATTAGCAATCCGGATTTGCAAACGAACAACTGGAAAGTTGCCAAGATCGAGGAGCCAAAGTCCGACTATAGATCAGCCATGATAATTTTAAACAAGGAGTCACTGACTGCACTGGAAAAACCAATGGTACCATTAACTATGGTTTCAGTGCAGTCACACTCAAGGTTTACAAGAAGGATACAGACAAGCCGGGGGAGCCGAAGTCGGATGGCGACACAACCACTGTGCTTGAAAGCTCATCTGGGTGCCCTAAGGAAGCAGACAGTTAAGTAGAAACTCTCTCTGCTGATACGGAGATGACAATATTCATAGAGTCACTGAAAGGGCTCTAAGAGGACTTTACATCAGGGGAGAACTCTGATGATACCGTGGTAGAGGTGAAGATTTAGAACTGTTAACTGTTGTTTCTCCAAATCAACCTCCATCACTCTAAATCAGCATCAGTTGCCAGTTCCGGTACCAAAACTTCCAAAAACTACACAAGAACTGGATGACTTAGTGAACAAGTTGTCCTATTCCTCTTATTATGCTTAGAGGTAAATCTCGGTCACCTTGGTGGTCCAAGGAGATTCAACAAAACTGTAAAAAATGCAAGATGCTCTTTAACAAAGCAAGGAAAACAAGAGATGCAGATCTTTGAAACTATACTGCGGTAAAATCCTGGAGCCTTCAGAGATATCAATGCTACACAAACTACTATCTATTTGCCCTTCTATCATTAGTTATCTTCAATGGCCGGATGGTATTTGGACCACTACTACTGCGGAATCGTCGGAACTTCTGCTTAAGACTCACTTTCAGGATTGTTCCGAATTAGTGCCTGTTACGTCAATAAAGAGTAAAACTCTGGTGGCCTGCTATGGACGAAACTGCCAACCAAAAGTTCTTGAAGAAAGTTCAAAGAACAGTCTCTCTGTGGATTAGTGGTGCACTGAGGAGCACGTCCAATCAGGCACTGGAGAATTTGCTATATCGGACTCATCTATATTGTGTGACAAAGGTGGCAAAAGGATTCCTAAGATCACCGACTTTACTGTCCCGTCACTATCTTTTGATACAAAGTTCCGAATTAAAATCCCCTCCAGAGAGGACTGGGTGATGGAAGCAGTTCTGGAACCATTAACTATATACTATTTCACAGATGATTCTAAAAGGGATGGAAAAGTCGGAGCTGGGGTTCTGTGAGGAACTTCTGATAAATCTTTTCTTTTGGTTGAAGTATAATGTAATATCGGCCGGTGATATTCACATTTATAAGGACAGTTAAATGACAATCACACCTCCTCAAGTTGAAAGTAGTACAGAAGTGTCTCTCATCTAATAACGAGATGGCATATCACTTCAAAATTCATTTTATACTGGTGCAGGACATTTCTTAGCACATGGAATATAAACGCCAATCAGCTGACTCGACGTGGAACCATGGGCCATATTTCTAAAAGCAGAAGGGATATTGAAATGCCTCTTGCGTTATGCAAGCTACTGCTTCAGGAAGAAGCTAGTAAGTTCGCGAACAGATCGAGTACCTCGAAATGGTTTCAATGAGTAGGTGGATAAATAATAAATTGTGGTATGTCTACGAGCCAGCTTGTGTCTATGCCTGTCTTCCTGGACCGCCTCCTTAACCTAACCTTACCTAACCTCGAAATCTTGAAAATGTTCAATATTTACAAATAATCTCTTAGAATCTCGAAAATATCAAAAAATATTACAATGATAAAACGCTATCTGAATCACGAAATATATCAAATTATTCCGCAAATCTCGAAAAAGTCTAAAAGTTTTCAATAATTCTTTCTCGAATTATTTTTTTAAAAAAGCGGCAAAAATAACCTTAAAAATTCCCGGATATCTCAAATCATTAAAATTCTGAAAGATTGTGTTGAACTAAATTTATGGCAATCTTCAAAATTTCGAATGAAATCGAAAAATTTTGAAAGATTCCAAAACCACGATAATTTCTTAAGTCCTCATTAATCTTAAATAATTTCAAATAATTCGATAAATGTTCAAATTAATTCATAAATAATATTGAAAATTGGGACAATCATATTCCCAAAAATAAAAATCCACCAAAAATCCTCATAAAATACAAAGAAAAGTGCCTCATGAAAAAAGGAACACCACTTCAATATGAAAACAAAAGGATGCTACGTGATCTCTTATCATCCTTATGTAGACAAGACCAATGCTAAGCATCTTGAGTCGTTTTTTATTTTAGTTTGTTAACATAATTACCAAAAAACAGAATTTTTTGAAAAATGTTCTAATTCCTAAGAATGTTGGAATTTCAATTAATAGTCAAAGCGGTGGTTTGGGGAGCTCCATTATCTAAGGTATAAAACGAATTAAAATAAGTTTTCAAAAATTTGTTATCATTAAAAAGTTTGATTCAAAATTTCGAACAATCTCCAAAATTAGCGAATACTGCGAATACAGAATCTTCAAGCATTCTCAATAAATCCTAAAATTTTTAGAGAATCTCAAACATTTTTAAATTGTTTGTAACCCATCGGACCCCCAAATCATGAAAATGAGGTAAACTGTGAAAAATTGCAGAGACTCTTGAAAATTAGAATAATTTTCCAAATTTCTATTGAAATCGAAAAGTAACCGGTAACCACTCTAAAATTCCCAAAAATGTCGATAATTTCAAAAAAACTTATTAATCTCAAATAATTTCAAATGATTGAACAATGTTACCGAATCGTTATCAAAAAAAAAAGAAATCCTGATAAACGTTTTTTTAATGAAACAAATTTTTGAAAAGTTACTTTAATTCGTTTTATACCTTAGGGGAAAAAGGACCCTGAACATATAGCATGAGAACCTCCATTGAGTTCTACAGAATACAATTCTCACTTCATACATTAAGTAAGAGACAAGAACGTACTGATCTAGCGAATTATATTGACTCAAACAAAAACTCAAGGAAAATCCTCATTTCTGTGTGTTTTATGCTCATACAAATAATAGAAAGAGAAGTTTGTCTATGTATTAAAATCAATAAGATTCTTTCGGCTTTCTACATAGACAAAATATATTAACAATAAAGGTATAAACAGAACAAGAGCGATAACTACAAACGACGACTGCAAAATATGTTTTTCTGCCAGTAAACCCGGCTTTTCTTAGTAAACACAATAAGAGCATCAGCGACCGACGACAAAATTAAATAACATAATAAACAACATAACCTTAAAAACCGTCTCATTAGCTCAATTAACTTTTTTAAACGATAGTATTATGTCTAGTGAATTAAAAAAATAATTTAAATTAAATTTGGTAATTGAAGTTACGTTGCTTGGTGTTGAGAGCGAGAACTTAGGATATGAAAAAATTGACCACCAAAAGTATGCAACTACCAACATAAGTCCCAAAGTATGCAACTACCAACATAAGTCCCAAAAGTTCAAGGAAAACCACTTGTTAATAATACTATTATGGTTGTGCAGAAATGGATCGAACGTCATTCAATGTCACGCTGAAATGCACTAACATAATGTGGTTCTGCAATGATTGTAGAGACCTGATTAAGAACAAAATTTTCTTAAAAATGTTTTCAACAAACTCTCACTGGGACATTCCCAATCACAAGCAAATTAATATTGCGCAGCAGGATGTGGTGAAATGCTTGCAGAAGGAGATTAATACGAACAAGGAGAATATTAGCTTAAAATGAAAAAAAAAAAATTGAAACTGCAGATAAGATTATTTTTGATAGCAGAATGAAGCCAACACATCGCCAAAAATAACGCTTTACAGGGGGCAAAGTGAAAGTGGTTAATGACCTATGCGGCATTACGACTCCAGCATAGAATCAATAACTGAACCCCCAAATATTGATTCATCAGAGGCATCAACTAGCAAAACGGATAACATTTGCCTTAGAAGCCCCTCGAATGATGGGGCAATATCCGAAGCTAATACCCAGCAGAAGATAAGGAATCAACAAGCAGTACGAAGTTCTAAATCTTGCCAGATATTATCAAAACTGTACCACAAAAATTTTGGTTTTATCAATCCAGACTGGATCCTCAAACAACCGAGGATGATATTTTAGCTATGGCTAATAAGTGTTTGGGAACAAGTTTCTACCATGTTAGTAAATTGATTCCCAAATCAAAAAAAATTCGGGATCTGGAATACTTATGTTTTAAGTTGGGGATAAACGATGATCTCAAGGAAAGGACAAGGCTTTAAGTTCGGAAACCTGGCCAACTGGAGTACATGTCAGACCATTTAAGAATCAAAATTTTCGGAAAGCAGTTGTCTTAAACGTCAAATTTCGCAACCCAACTGCAAAAATCGAGACTAGAGTTTAACATTAACTGACTACATTTTTTTAAACGAGTTTCTTGTTAGCTCTAGAGAGTTCCTTAGGCGTGGGAAAAACTTGAACGAAACCGTTTCGTTGTTCAACGAACTACTCAAGACTGGTGTTGAAAGGTATGTCCCTTTAATTAAAACTGAACCTCGGTTTCTGGTTCCCCAACATACTGGCCCAGTGACGAAGCTAAGATACCGGACCTAATCGACTTTTATGTTGCAAGAGGTATATCTCAGAACTATATTCACATTGAAAACAGCAATTCTCTAGTATCGGATCACTCACCGGTTATCATGACAGTCAGTGAAACTGTAATTCAAAGGGAAAGTGCACCCAGATTAACAAATTCTAAAACAAACTGGGATGTCTTTCGTGAAATAATGGAGGACAAAATCAATCTCCAGGTACCGATAAGAAATTCTCGACAGTTGGAAGACGAATTGGAGCAACTCAATGAAATAATTCACTATGCTGCATTGGCAAGCATTCCCATTTTACAAAATAAGAAGACGCTTAACATATCCTACCCAATGGAAGTTAGAGAGTTGGTAAGAGAAAAACGACGAGCTCGTAAAACCTGGCAAATTAATCGAACACCGGAGAACAAAACAATTCTTAACAATTTATGTAACAGCCTCAAATCCCTTCTTAAAGAAGTTAAAAATCAATCAATCAACAGATATCTAGTTAGCCTAACTGATGAAAAAAATTCTGATTACTCACTGTGGAAGGCGACGAAGGGACTCAAAAGACCCAAAATGCAAGTGCCTCCACTTAAAAAGGATGATGGAACCTGGGCAAGAGGCCACAAAGAGAAGGCTGATCTATTTGCGGAGTATCTCCAGGAAACCTTCCAACCACTACCAAGACAAACTGCCAATGAAAATATAATATCTATTCACAAGCTGGATGAGTTTGAAATACGGCCAGTACTACACATAATCAATGCGAGCTTTCGGTTAAAATATGTTCCGAATCAATGGAAAGTAGCAGAAGTAATCATGATACCAAAACCTGATAAACCACCTTACGATAAAAAATCATACAGGCCAATTTCTCTGCTGCCAATCATGTCAAAACTCTTTGAAAAATTATTACTAAAGAGACTTAAACCAATAATTGAGGACCGACAACTAATTCCTCCACATCAATTTGGATTCAGAGAAAAGCATTCTACAATTGAACAGGTCCATAGAATCACCAACATAATTGAAAGAACGTTAGAACGTAAAAAAGTATGCTCAAGCATATTCCTGGACGTCGCGCAAGCATTCGATAAAGTCTGGCACAGTGGTCTGGAATACAAGCTGCATAGAGATCTACCGAGACAATTCTATGCCATACTAAGATCTTATTTATCCAATAGACACTTTCGAGTGAAATATGAGGATGAATACTCTGAGCTAAAGAAAATCTCTGCCGGTGTCCCGCAGGGGAGTGTCTTAGGACCAATCCTGTATTTACTATATACAAGGGACATACCAACCACAAATGAAGGAACCATAGCCACCTTTGCAGATGACACAGCAATTATGGCAGTTGGAAATAATGTCGCTGATATTAAAAATTTATGACTGTGTGTATACCGTTATACATTTTTTTAGAAGAATTTGTTTGACTATGTACAAATTATACGTACACGTTGCCTATGTTTTAAGGCATTGCCCCATTTCAAACGGAAAACGGGCATTCCAAACTGTCACATTCAATTTCTGGAAAAGTTGCTTTACTTTGCATTAGCAAAATTATTACAAAATAGAGCGAACCTATAAGTTCCAATTTTAAATTTTATAAGCCATGAAGCCAAAATCGGTTCGTCAAGATACAATTCAAAATTGGGGATTTTTGAATTAAATGAAATAACTTTAACAAAATTTTACAAGAATAAGTGGAACTTCTATGGGTTCGCTCTATTTTGTAATAATTTGCCCAATGCCAGTGGCGTAACTAGGTACCCGCCGCAGCACACGCAGAAGCGGGTCAGGTTATTCGAGAATTTTAGAGCATTTGCGAAAAATACGATTGTTCGATATTTAAAAAATTACCCGATAAGATCCGAAGGTTCTATTCTTATTGCATATCGTTTTTTGACGTGATAACGTCTTACACCGCATGTTCAGAAAATTAGAACGAACATTTGTTGTTGGTCGTGTGCAATTACTCATCAACAATAAGCATTGCAGTTAATTTAAATATATGATTGCTTAGGTTGGTCCTTAGGCTTCATGCCTCACACATATGTAATATTATTGCAATGACGTCATAAAGCACCGAGGAAAGCCGCGCCGCGAACCTCTTTGAATCATTCTAACAATAATTTTGAAAAATTTTGTTTTTTTATTTAATTTTTAATATCAACTGATAAAAGTAAAAAGAAATTTTTTTTCGGTTTTTATTTTTATACCAATAAAGGCCGTGATACATGTTCAATTTTTGCCTTTAAGGCAAAATAATTCTGTGCGTTGATTGGTTAAATGTCGGCCATCTTGAAATGTCTTTAAGGCAACATTTTAAAATTGAACATTGCTTAATTTTTCATACGGCAAAAATTACCTAACCTCAAAATATTTTGAAATTTCCATGTTGTGATTTGTCGGTTACAAAGGTTAAAAAATTAAAATTGTATAACAATTAATTTAAAAGACCTAAAATTGAAAATGAACGTGCAAAGTTAGTTCTGTTGATTTTTAATTTTGCTTGTATTTATGTTACAAGTTTTTAATGCTATTAAATACAAAACCCTAATTATAATCCTTAATCTTAATTCAGGTCGAATAGACTCTCGAACTAAATAGCATTTTTCGATACTTGGACCTACAATTGCTAACTTGTCAAATTGAGTTCCGCTCATTCAATGATACAATTTAAAATTTTGGTGATCGGTTAATCGCATTTCGGTATCAAATTTTTAATAAAAGTAGGTAAAACCCTTCAAGTCTTTGGTTTCCTTTTAAAAATATGATCTTCTTCTTCAATATTTTCTTTTAATAAGTATAAAGACCGATATTTATAATTCGTTGCTTTCTATTCTGGTTTTTATTCATTTTCACTGCCAACTAAAACTTGGCAACCGTCAATTTCAAAATTTTGATTTGAATAAATTTTAGGTTATATTTTATACAATGGCAAAAAGACCCTTACGGCAAAATGTTACATGTATCGGTACAAAAGAAATTTCAATTATGCCGTGTAAGGCAAGAAAAGTTAACCAATCTGCGAGAAGATTTTTTTGCCTTAAAGGCAAAAATTGAACATATATCACGGCCTTAACTCTGTGGCAATAACCCAAAACGACATAACTCGAGTTATGTTTTTTTTTTCAAATTTGTTAAAATTTAGAATAGCTGCATCGGGGGGAACAGTTTGATCGAGGCGAAACAATTTTAAAGATAACTAACAGTATCGTTAAGATTGTTTCGCCTTTATCAGAATGTTCCTTTTGATGTACATAGTTGTTTTTGATTTTAATGGGCTTGGAAAAATATAATTCAATTTATGTTTGAGAGCAAAGTAGACGGTGTTTATTTTAAGCATGATTTGAAATTTTATTTTTATGCCAATTACTATTTCAGTTACCTATTATTATTATTACCTAATAGCACAGAATATATATAAACAGAACAATATCTTCTATTGAGCTTTAGTCCTAAGCTGGTGAACAAATATTTTTGTCATTGTTTTATTCTACTGATTTTGATTTAGAAAAGATAGCAAAATCATTTTATATGCAACCAATGAAACAAAAAAAAATACAAAAATATTTGTACCCACCTCTTTGTTTTGATAAATAAAAATCAGTACAATTATAAAAAGAAAGAGAAATCTTTACACTTTATAATGTATTTAAAAAGAGATAGACATTCGTGAATTATTTTTGATTTTGGTCTTGTTAGCTTTGCAAAACTTTAAAACCGAATCAAAAAATAAACAAAGGACCAATACGGGATACGAAATTATACAAGTAAATTAGAAATGCCACACAAACACATATACAACCTTATGCGAGTGCAAGTTTTCTTTTTGTTATTATGTTTGATATGATTTTTAGTATATTGCATCGTTTATATTTTCAGTGAAATATACTTATATGGATTTGTTTTTTGAATTGTACAAAAACTATTTCCATGTTCACATCACATACCTGTTTTCGAGATACACCTACTAACTTGACTTACGATTGCGACGCACGTAAAGTTGTATGTGTGAAAATATGCATAAATAATTTTCATATTCGGATTTGATATAATTAATGTACTATGGGGCATGCTTATAGTAAAAATATTTGATGCTTTTGACGTGATAACGTTTTGCACCGCAGGTTCAGAAAACTGACCCGAAATTTAGCCCTTGGTCGTAAGCAATTACTCAACAATTTGTTGTACGATACAAAATTAAGATGAAACCATTTTTCAATTTTAATGTATTTATATAGTTCTAATACGTTGTTTAGTATTATATTTTGTACAATATTATAATCAATAAAAATTAAATAATTAATTATTAAAAATACTTGACCGACGATGTCACCTATAAAGAAAGAAAGATAAAATAAATTTCATATAGTATGCCCCATTGGTAGCATAATTTAAAACAAAAATTTACTGCAATTCGTTTGTCTTAATAAGTGGTTGGAAGCAAATTCATTAAATAATTGTGCAGGAAAGTAGCGAGCGATTTATTTTAGTTTTATAATTATTTACGAAACAATGAACAACAATAAAAAACGCACATTTCGAACATCTTGTATTGCCCCTGGTTGTGGAATGCAATCCGCAAAAACAGATTTGCGTTTTTTTAAAGTGCCAGCGGACGAAACAAAAGCCAACGTTTGGTTCATAGCTTTAAAATTATCACCATCGGATTTAAAAAATAAAAATAATTTTATATGTGAACAACATTTTGATCCTGTTTTCCTGGGACGAAATCGACTTACGAAGAATGCTGTACCCGCACTATTTAAAAACGACAATATTTGTTGTAATATTCAGCAACATCCAACATCGGCAACGTATTATGTAGAAAAGAATAATAATGTAACATCAAGTAAATCTAA
Source organism: Tipula helvola (assembly GCA_963556165.1). Lineage (NCBI taxonomy): Eukaryota > Metazoa > Arthropoda > Insecta > Diptera > Tipulidae > Tipula > Tipula helvola. The sequence goes on from OY744482.1 coordinate 91,424,421, forward strand.
TACAAATACAGTCACTTCTGATACACCTTCCGAGCTAGCTGATCTAAATTTGCAGTCATCAGATCAAATTTTATATAAACTACAAGATGCAATAACTGAAGAGATGACAGAACATATAACAGAAGATCTGTGGGGACCAAAAACAATTGCAACAGAGGTCCAAACCGGGGATTTGAATTTGGATAAAGAAATCTCGAAGTTTATTGATTCTTGTCGTTGTTGCCACTGCGATAATTTTGAGAAAGAAGATTATAGTTGTTTGAATTGTAAAAGCAAACAACAATTGTGTCAAAAATACAAAACAAAAGTGCGAAACTTAACCAAATTATTGATAATTTATCGAAAAAATCTAAATAACCTAAAAAAAAGTAATAGCAAACTTAAACAAAAATATGATTTATTGAAAAGTAAAAATATTAGTGACGTAATCGACGAACAACAAGTGAACGATTCAACAAAAAATGTGTGCAAATTATTATTAAAAACCTCTTATTATTATACAAAAGCCGACAAACTATTTGCCCAGGGGTTCTTTTATAAGTCGGCCTCGGCTTATAAGTATCTCAAAAATGTCTGGAACTTACGACTTCCATCTGAAAGTTCGATTCATAAATGGTCACCAATTAAATATGTGGCACCAGGTATCAATGACATTTTAATGAACCAGTATATATTAAAATTTGAAAAAATGACAGAAACAGAAAAATTGTGCGTTATGTCCTTTGATGAAATTCGAATTCGAAAGGATCTTGTATTAAACAGTGTTTCTTCTAAAATTGAGGGTTTTGTGGATGATGGTAAAAGGCGAACACCAGAAGTTGCAGATTCTGCTTTATTTTTTATGTTGCGAGGCTTAAAGGAAAAGTGGAAAATTCCGTTGAACTATTTTCTAGTATCTAATTTAAAAGCAGTAGAACTGCACAATATAATTTTGAGTAATATTAAACTGTGCAATGATAATCTGGGTGTGACGGTTGTGATGATAAATTGTGACCAAGGTGCGAATAATCTAGCCAGTTACAAAAAACTGCAAATTAACATGGATCAACCCTTTTTGGTGCTTAATGGTAAAAAAATTTTTGCGCAACATGATCCACCGCATTTGGCGAAGTCTTTGCGAAACGCGCTGGAAAAACATAACATTCAACATCAGGAGAAAGGAAGTGCCAGCTTTGACGTTATCAGAAAAATTTATCATCATGAAAAATTGAAACCATTAAAGCTGATGCCGAAAATCAGCCAGCAGCACATGTATCCAAATGATTTTCAGAAAATGAACGTGGGTTTAGCAAAAGCAACAATCAGTTACACAGTTGCTTGTGCCATTAGAACGACACTAAAAACTTGCCCGGAAATATTTGGAGCAGAGCTAGATAAAGCGATACCAACGGCGGATTTAGTTGAAAGATTCAATAACCTCAATGATTGCTTAGACACCAAATATATTAAACACGGATCACCATATCACCAGCCGCTCGAAGTGGGTAACTGTGTGGACTTATATTTAAGAAATTGTTTCGAATATTTGGGAGAATTACAGATAATTTCCCCGTCGATAAATTATTTTAAATTTATAAATGGCTACAAATTAACGATTAATGCACAAACGCAATTGGCTGAATATTTGGGTGAATTTTATAATGTAAACACTTATAAAACCGGCAATACCGATCAAGATACACTTGAAAATTTCTTCTCCGTTTTAAGAGGAAAAGGTGGTTTTAATAGTACACCAAGTGCTTATGAGATTGGTGTTCACTTGGGGAATATCATGAGCCAGCAAATTATTTTTCAGTCGTTAAACAGCAATTGCCTTCCTGATGATTGCGATATTTTAAATATAGATTTAAAGCAATTCAGTGAAGAATACCACCAAAGTTTGAAGGAATGTACTCGAAATCTTAATTTATTTGAAACATCAGACGTTCCTATTATAAATAAAAGGGATGCATTAAAGTCAAATGCTACAATGTATTTTGCCGGGTACTGTGCTTTCCAAAAAGTAACTTGTGAGACATGCATACAATTATTAACAGATCCAGATAAAAGTGTGACTCCTGATGATACCTTTATAACCGAAAAAAACTATAGAAAGCGATTGGACAATTTTGGATCGTTAAAAGCGCCTTCATATATATGTGGAGAAGTGGCCAAATTAGTGACGGATATATTTGAAAAAAGATATTTTAGTCACTGTTATATTTCTAATATTTGGCAAAAACTTACCGATGAATGTACGATAAATATAAAAATCAGTTTTCCAGCTTTCCTTCCTAATGAAAGTTCCAAATGCTACGAACATTTAAGAAGTTTTATAAGCTTTTTTATATTGGTCCTTATACGGAAAAATTGCAAATGGTCAATACAAAATAAAGTGTTTGAACATAAGAAGCTAAAAAGGAAAATGAAGTTGGGTAAAGTCATTGGAAAAACTATCGGAAAGGCAAAGAGAACCGATAGGAACTCGAAAGCTGTAAAAAAATTAAATAAATTAAAAAAATAAAATGTTACACCCTCCTACATTAATAAAATTATATTGAATGAGTCTGGCTGTGAGTCTGGTTACATTAGGTTAGCTTGAACTCGGTTATTTAAAATAATGGGTCTCCAAAATTAATTTGGCGTGTTTTAAACTAATCAAAATTGTTTTGGAATATGATTGTATTTAATACTTGACCTTGAATTCGGCTTTGTGGAACAGAACTTCATAAAATTTATAACTTATTAGTCATATTGATACAAAACGCAACCCTTAAATAAAATTGACATAATTAATAAAATGTTTTATCAGTTTCTGGGGAAAAAATGATTTGATTGGAAGGTATAAATAGTAAGTTATATTATGCATGCAAAAATTATCATTTTGATAAATGATTTATAAAGTTAGGTTTTATTGTGTTTACAACTAGTGAAGCTGTAGGCTGCGGGTAAGGGTAGTTATGTTCGTAAACTATTTTGAAACAGTTAAAATTAAAATATTATTAACTTCATAAATTACATTTAAAATATCATAGAACCAACCAATTTTAATCCTAACTTTTCTTTGTATTGAAGCCAACTCTTGAACGTATTTTGCATGGATAATTTTCTAAATTTAGAACTGTCATTGTCCTTCTACCTTTGATACGTACGTATGTATATATTGAGTTGTACTATTGAGCGTATTCACAAGATGTTCGATAATCTCAGATATATCATCAGATACATCTGACAAATAAATAAAAAAGCTCGGGTTGTGCTAGGTCGTATACGGCTGTATAGGTGAAATAACGTCTATAGGTTTCTCACCACCTGATAGACTGTTTAGGTTTGTTAAAATCAATTTATTTATTATTAGCTTCATGGATTCCCATTTACTCTCAGCACAGCGTCGATGTGGAATTAAGGGCGATATGGTATGAGAAGTACGATATAAAGCGCATGATCCCAGTAGATATTTTGCAGATTATAATTTGTATTAACATTTATATTAACGATAATTACTTTAATTTTAAATTAATTAACAAGTTTCCTAACGCAAATATTGACACAAGAATTGTTCCGATCAGGTGAGGCGTTCTCTCGCTACAGGGCATTGTAAATCGCCATTTTGTGATTTATAAGTTTAATTAAAATTTATGTGGAGATTAATTATTTTAATTTAAAATAAATTATTTGCCACAGTTTCTTATTGTTCTGATCAGATGAACCGTTCTGCCGCTACAGTGGTTCAATCATTAAAAATCTCACGAAATCAAAGGTTCGTGGCGCGGTTTTCCTCGCCGTCTGTTGATGTCATTGCGATAATATTATGCGTGAGGCATGAAGCCCTGTAATCATGTATTTGAATTGAACATACATGCAATCAATAAGCTGATACTTATTGTTGATGAATAATTACTCATAACCAAGCGCAAAATTTCATGTCGAACACTTTCCAGATATTAGGCTCTGAGGTGTAAGACGTTATCACATCAAAAGAATAAGTTTGAGTCATCTGAGTTTTGTATATTTTGTTCTAAATTGACTCGATGTTTAGACGATATCGATGTTATCCTAGCTTTCGTTCTTGCTAACAGCGCTACAGACGATCCAATTTGGTCGGGCCGACCGTCGGTTCGACCAGATCGGTCGTTATGTCTACAGCGATCCAACTTACCATCCGATTTTGACAATATTTTATAATTTATTTCTGTTTTGGTTGACACATTTTGTTCACATATTCTTAGATTAAACTTATTTTTATTTTTTTAATGTTCTCACTTCGAAATTTAACAGACAACTATCGTCCGATAACACTACACACCATCTGATTTGGTTGGTTGGTCGGACGGTTGGAGGAATTTCCATCCGACACATCCGATTTAATTTTGTCGGACCGACATGCATACACACGATTCGATTTTACATCCAACCCAACCAAATCGGCCCGACTTCCCGATCAAATCGGATCGTCTGTTATTTCAGTGAAAATATAAACGATGCAATATACTAAAAATCATATCAAACATAATAACAAAAAGAAAACTTGCACTCGCATAAGGTTGTATATGTGTTTGTGTGGCATTTCTAATTTACTTGTATAATTTCGTATCCCGTATTGGTCCTTTGTTTATTTTTTGATTCGGTTTTAAAGTTTTGCAAAGCTAACAAGACCAAAATCAAAAATAATTCACGAATGTCTATCTCTTTTTAAATACATTATAAAGTGTAAAGATTTCTCTTTCTTTTTATAATTGTACTGATTTTTATTTATCAAAACAAAGAGGTGGGTACAAATATTTTTGTATTTTTTTTTTGTTTCATTGGTTGCATATAAAATGATTTTGCTATCTTTTCTAAATCAAAATCAGTAGAATAAAACAATGACAAAAATATTTGTTCACCAGCTTAGGACTAAAGCTCAATAGAAGATATTGTTCTGTTTATATATATTCTGTGCTAATAGTCTAAGAGCTGGTAGACAATTTTGAGTAGGTATTTGAGGCAGCATGAAAATTTGTGTGACGCTTCTTTAGCAATGTCTAAACACAAAATCAAAGACCTGGCTGAAGGGTAGCGAGGCATTGTCAACCTTTGATTTTTTTAAGTTGCAAAATTTTTTTTGCAAAAAATGTATTTGAGGCATTCTGAAATTTCAATGCCTTTTAGTTTAGTATTTAATAAAACATAAAATAAAAAAGCCAGATCACTTAGTCGGGTCTAAAATGTTGCCAGGCGGCTTCAAAGTTGAATTTTGTATACTTCTAAAAAATATATTTGAGGCAAGCTGAAGCTTAGACAGATAAATATATAATACCTAAAAAAACATAACTTCAAAAAGACAGGTCAATTTGGTGGGGCTCTCTACCTGCCAGGTGGTCGGCAATGTACTGAGCTTTTAAGAGCTTTTGTCGTAATACTACTTTGCAGTTTTCTATTTCGCCTATTCTATTACATCTAGTCATCATCAACACTACTTTCTTGAACCTTATTACCTGTTTCAACAGTTTTTTTCAATATATAAGCAGAAAAATTCATAATTTTTACCTTTGAAATAGATTTTTCGAACCTATCAGCAGATTCGTTACATTCAGAAATAAACATTTCACGTAATTTTGCATCTACTTCTTCAGTATTTATCAAAAAATCTTGTTCTGCATTTAAAGCTGCTTTTCCACTCGAAATATTGAAAAGTCGTTTCTGGTCGATGCTAGTATCGAATGGATTCATAAATTTGGAAAATGCATTGACAAATAATTGAATTTGTTTAGTGTCTCTGTTTAAATTATATTTTTCCAAATCAGCTGTAACATGTTGTTGTTTCCGTAGACAAGTAGCTTCATATGTATATGATACAACAGTTGATCGAATCTCGTGGCTCTTACAACAGCGCTGCCGAGCAGAAATGGAGTTAATAAAATGTACTGCACCGGTTAATCTTCTTTCAGCATCTGCGTTGATTGTCTGTTCCAGAGTCAGATCAATTGGCTGTCTACAGAATGACTTGTCCGTTCTTTGGATCAAAATAACTTTTTTCCATGGATTCTTGTAATCGTGGATGAGTTTGTTCTAGTTTAATTAAAATATCGTGATATTTAACCAACCAACGTGAATAATTTGGCTGATTTTCGACAAAGAAAAGATTGGCCATTTTTGATTAAATAAATTTAAATAGATCAATATCGCCTGTCCGTATACTGCGGCTTAACTTCTGACAATAATTGACGAGATTTATGTACGGCGCATAAAATTGAGGCTTTTTACTATAAGCTCCATTCAAATGGGCTTCTTTATGTTGAAGATATCAAGATATGAGGTTTGAGGCTTCAATATTTTGTAATAAAGCACCATAAGATAATTTTTGATTATTAAACTCCATCAGCTCTGTACGTAAATTTTCTATAATCGTTATTTTTTCATTTTCCAAGAAAAATTGAAAATGCAAAATTTCTACTCCAACTGCCATCAGTGGGTGAAATCGTTTACATCTATTAAAGTGCTTGCCAGAAAGGAATGAATCAACAGATCCATTTGCTATTTTTCACTTTCAACAGCAATATTCATTGGTCCACAGCTTTGAAATATGCAAGGATAATATGAAACGATCCAAAATGAATAAATATGTTATCAAATAATGGCTGCTCACTAGCTTGGATTTGCATCGCAACTTTAGCAATAGCGTAATCGTAAGTAACTTCAATATGAGACTGCAGTAGGTACTTCTTCAGCAATTTTTTAACTTTATTTCAGTGTTTCGAGAACAACATTTTTAGAAGTAGTGTTGATGATAACTAGATGTAATAGAATAAGCAAATCAGAAAAGTGCAAAGTAGAATTATGTCAACAGGTCTCTTAAGAACTCAGTACATTTCCGACCACCTGGCAGGTAAAAAGTCCCACCAAAATGACCTGTCTTTTTGAAGTTATGTTTTTTTAGGTATTATATATTTATCTGTCTAAGGCTTAGCTTGCCTCAAATATATTTTTTAGAAGTATACAAAATTCAACTTTGAAGCCGCCTGGCATCATTTTAGACCCGACTAAATAATCTGGCTTTTTTATTTTATATTTTATTAAATACTAAACTAAAAGGCATTAAAATTTCAGAATGCCTCAAATAAATTTTTTTCCAAAAAAAATTTAGAAACTTAAAAAAATCAAAGGTTGACAATGCCCCGCTACCCTTCAGCCAGGTCTTTGATTTTGTGTTTAGACATTGCTAAAGAAGCGTCACACAAATTTTCATGCTGCCTCAAATACCTACTCAAAATTGTCTACCATCTCTCCATCTATCACACATATGCAATATTATTGCAATGACGTCATAAAGCAGCGAGGAAAGCCGCGCTGCGAACCTGTGATTTCGAGTGATTTAAATGCTTGCACCATTGTAGCAAGCGTATGACTTATCGAATCGGAGCAATTCCAGTGTCAATTTTGTAAGAAACAGTGGTGGTTAATTTATTTTAAATTAAAATAATTATCTCTAAATAAATTTTTATTAAAATTACAAGCTACAAAGTAGCGATTTACAATGATTGAGCTCACTCTATCTAGAGAGCGCCTAATATAAACTGCTTTATGCTATACTGCGTTTCTAATACACTAACCCCGAAGAATTTGAGAGATACTTGCCTGGATCTCACATTCATCAGGCACATCACCGTTGCGACCCTGCGCTTCGTAACGTACTTCTTGTACCATCGCCCAGTATTATTCATTTACAAACAGCTGTGCACTCTCATTTCTTGATGCTAATAATAAATAAATTTATTTTAACAAACCCATACATCGTGCCATTTCCCTCACTGCTTAAAATCTCATCTTGGCCTTAACTTGCTTAGTAGTATTATAGTAACATTAAGTTACTTGACAACTAATTCCAAATTTACACGAATTTTTCAAAATTTTCCTAGGTTTTCTAGATTTGTACAGTCTTTCCGATACTATTCATTAATATCCAGATTTTTCTGTAGTATTTAAATTATTCGAAATCAATCGACATTCAAATAATTGATAAATTGTTCCGCGGTTAATTCTACATTTCTTAAGTTTTTCGACAACTAACCATTCGAGAATTTTAAAGAATTTCGAATTTTGTAAGGTAATGTTCTGCGCTTAGCTTTGAGTTGTAAGAACTTGGAGAGTTACACATAAATCTAAATGATTTTTTGAGATTATGCTAAAATTTCGATATTTCTCCGATTTCTTGTAGGTTATTCGAAATTATTCAAGAATGTCCAGGTAAGATACAATAATAATTCGACCTTTTTGAGATTATTTCGGAATTCTTGATATTTTTGAAATTATATTAGAAATTTGTGATGCTTTATCGATATATTTAGAACTCGTCATAGCAAATAGTTGCAAGATGTTTCATTTTATTTGAGGCCACATTCAAATGAATCATATTTTGTTTCATCTATTTATGAACGATGGCCTGCATATCACAAAAATAAATTTGAGTAAACCAATACGTTTTATTATACATGGAACACTCGAAAATGGAAAAACAAATATTCTGATTATTTTTTCCTAAAAATAACGTTTATGTTGGGTATAAATACCTTACTAAGATGTTGAGCAAATATGTTTGCTTTATCTGCATCACTTCTTGCCCAGTTTCTGTCAGGGAGACGAATCGGAGGACATGAACGTGTTTTTCGTTTCAGCTTACGTGATGCTCTCCACAGAGAGTAATCTGTTGCTTCAGCCGCTGTGAGTTCACTGAGATAATGTTGAACTCCTTCATAACGTTTTTTTAATAAGGCCATTTTCAGGTTTTTCTGTGTGGTTGCCATTGCCTGCTTATTGAGCGTTTTATCATTAACAGCTGCTGAATATTCTCAGACGGTTTGTCCAACTTTAAGGAAACTGAGCTGCCTGGTGTCGCAACCGCTACAGCTTGTTTTAACACAGTCGTTATGCTTTGTGCTGCTGCATCGATTTCATGTTTTATTTTTAGCGGGATATTTAAAGAACATTCTTTGTTTAACGTAGACTTGAATTGGGTCCAATTAGTATGTTGATTCGTCAGGTATCTAGGTAGAATCTAGGCGATAGTTTTAGAACTTGCATGTTCAGTGTTATTAATATCGGTGAATGATCAGAAGATAGATCATAACAGGTTTCGGCGATTATAAGAGGTCTAGCTACACCCTTTGTTACACAAAAGTCCATTAAATCGGGAAATTTATGTCTCTCAGTTGGCCATTAAGAGGGGTGGCCAGTAGATATGTGATCTAATTTGTCATTTTGCATCCATTCGCACAATTGTTTTCCTTTCGAAGATATTAGTCTGGAACCTCACTGGATATGTTTGGCGTTGTAGTCACCTCCTGCAAGGAACTTATCTCCAAGAGTTTTGAAGTTGTTTGCAAACTGATGTCTTTTCACTGAATATTTCGGTGGACAATAAACTGCAGATATGGTGCATTTTCCTAACCATTCATCCAGACAGATGCTAGTTGCTTGTATATGATCCTCAGTCCTCACTATATTTTTGGAGTTCATAATGTCTTATTCTGTTTTTGATAAGGTTAGCCGAGAAAAGCTCATTGAAAATAAAAACTCTAAATTAATCTTAAAATACAAGCTTCCTTTATAATATTATATAAATGGTTTGGTTTGAAAAGCTCTTAAAACTAAAAGCCCTGAATAATTTACATTGAGCACAAATATACTAAATTCTACCAAAATTTCCGTCAACCTTGTTTTATGAGATTTCGAAGTAAAATGGTTTGTTTAAATAGATTCAATAAATGAAAGCTCTTAAAACTAAAGCTCTTGACAATTTTTTCAAATACATAATTTATACTCATAAAACATTTTATGAAAAATCAGAAATTATTAAAAAGTTCAAAAATGTTAAGTTTAAACCCAAAAGTATAAATTAATTGTCAAGCTTAAAGCTTATTGAAAAGAAATATTCTAAATTTATTCCAAAATCCCACCTTATTTTCTATTGAATTTCAGAATAAAAAGTAAATGATTTGGGTTAAAAAGCTTCGATACGTGAAAGCTCCTAACACTAAAAGTTTGACATTTTTTACAAATACAAAATAAAACATTTTAACAAAATCCTCAAATTATGAAAAGGCTCAAAAATATTAAGTTCAAACCCAAAAAGTATAAATTATTTATCAATCTTAAAGCTCATTGGAAACAAACATTCTAAATATATCCCAAAATTCCGTTAAAAAGGGTAATTTTGAGGCAAATTGTTTAAAAAGTTTCAATCAGTGAGAACTCTTAAAACTAGAAGCTCTCGAAACTTTTCGCAATTACATAATTTTTGCACATAAAACAGTGTAACAAAAACCTGAGATTATTAAAAGTCTGGGAAATGTTAAGTTTAAACCCAAATATGTACATATCATTAATTTATACCTATCAAGCCCAAAGCTCATTGTAACAAATATTCTAAATTTATCCCAACATTTCGTACTTCTTTTGAATACCAAATTTCGGTGAAAAATGATTTGACTCAAAAAGCTTCGATAAACGAAAGATTATACTACATATAATACCAAGTTTGCTAGCGAAATGGTTTGGTTTGATTAAAAGCTCTTGAAAATGTACATTGAGAACGAATATACTAAATTATCCCTAAATTCCGTTATCCAATGTAAAATCGAATTTCTGAGTAAAATGGTTTGGTTTAAAAAGCTTTTCTAATTGAAAGCTCATTATTCTTAACATTTTTTACAAAACATAATTTTTGCTCAAGAAAAACCTTAAATTATGAAAATTCTCCAAAATATTAAGTTCAAACCTAAAAGGTATAAATTAATTATCAAGCTTAAAGCTCATTGAAAACAAATATTTTAAATTTATCTAAAAATACCACTTTCCTTTATAATATCAAGTTTCGTAGTAAAATGGTTTGGTTTGCAAACCTTTTAAAACTAAAAGCTTTTTATGATTGTTGTTTAACTTTAAGATAGTGTAGCCTTAATTCTGCTACTAAAATCATACTTCTAAGTTTAACGGTTTGGTTAAAAAAGCTTTGATAATTGAAAGCTTATAAACATTAAACTAAAAGCTTTATAAAATAAAACATTTTTGCAAAAACCTAAAAATATTTAAAAAGCTCAACATTAAAAGTTACGTTAAAACCCAAGCTTATTTAAATTAATTATCAAACTTAAAACTAATTGACAATTTTTGCAGATACATATTTTATGCTTATAAAACTCTTTAACAAAACTTACGGATAATTTGATGTTTAAGAACTTTCAAGAATATGCAACTATATCGATATATTTAGAAATCGTCAGAGCACTGAGTTCCAATATATTTCGTGTCATCTACTCTCGAAATCAGATACTTTTAACTAATGCCGAGACTAGACAATAGGAAGAAATAAATTTTTCACTTAAAGCTTTACTTGTTCATAGGTACAATAAGCATTATTTTAGGGGCCCAAAAAAGTTTTGCGCGGGGCCCGAAATTTGTAGTTACGCCACTGCCCAATGAACTTCCAAATCAAATTCAAATCAGACGAAATTATTACACAACGACATGGTCTTCAATCTCATTCATTATGATAGCACATCTAAATACTAGCAATTGTGAGTAGTTGTTTACTCACGTCAATAGGACATAGCTATTATCAATGAAAACGTTTATTTCATTCTTTCACTTATCTTGTTTTGATTTAGTCCCACATTTCATCCAACTTATCAAGCGAAAGTCTGCTAAGTTCATCGCCTAATCTATTCTATTTTTATTAAAACAAATAGATTTAGAAAATTTCTATTTACTGATTTATTATTAGTAACAATAATAATAAACTTTAGGAAATTGGTTTTGTGACTTTGTAAGTGTTGCTCTATATAGTATACTAAGTCATGGATTTTTTTTTTTTCAAAATTCTTATCAAACGAAAATATTTTTGTTTTCTCTATTTTGAGATTGCTTTATTATGCCTAACCATATTATTATGATGATTGATGAGTAATAATTTCGAATGACTAAACAAACAAACACTTTTTTTGTATGTTTATTAATTTTATGATCATATTATGTATAATACAGAAACTTTATGGTTGGCCCAAATTTTATAATCGGTGTCATATGACTTTTAGATTCAAATTTTATATTTACCATAGATATAATCCTTTTTACTGTAAAGCTGTAGTCTGGTACTAACTTCAAACTCTTTTACTGAATGCACTGGACCATTTCGGGTGACATGCAAAATTTTCACTTTATCTTTGCCATAACCATAATTTGTGATTTTATAATCTAATCGTTCTTCCAAATTATTATCGACCGATTTAAATTCAGTCTGATGGTCGATGGTTCGCAACTTTTGTTTCAACATTTTCGCTACTTTAAAGCACTAATTTACTTATTACTTTGCACAATGTACGATGTTACTCAACTGAACTTTACAATGCAACTGATGCAACTTACAACTAAAATTGTTCAATTATATCATGCGAGATAATGAAAGTTATAGTTTTGTTTATAACTATATAAAATTATTGATAAGATCATATGGAAACAACAACACAATTTGCACTCGTTGTGATCATGTCTTTCCATCTCCCTTCCGTTTGACTGCGTAACAACTTCTTGTTTATAAATGGCGATGTCTTTATCTTAGGCTTACAAACATAGTAAATAGTTTTATTTGATTATTATTTAATTCTGTTATCAATACAAGCGAGCCGTGTGTGTTTCACAAAAGTTGTAAATGTATGTGTAGAGAAGATTTGTTAATGGTTTATAACATCAACAGAAAAAAAACTGGTTTGACTGTTTCATATCTGGCACAAGTAAATAATGTACCACATAAATCTCAAACTACTTTAGAATATTTACTTGAATATATTTTTTTTTTGTAGCAACCTACGAACTATTTCCAAACCCATAAAACAAAATGCAATTATCAAAATTACCGCAATTACCAAATCCGATTTTGGTTCAAATTCAAAATTACGATTTTCTGAATGTTCACAAATTAATCGTAACATTTTCGAAATTTTTATTTATTTTACGAAGTTCGTTCAAATTCCAAATTATGTCGATCACACCATCGAATGCACAACAAGCATCATCCGATTTGCAATTACATTTAAATTCACGCCTGGCTGAGGTAAATATTTTACGACAGTTGAATAGCGAAAATGAGATAAAAATTTGCCAGCTAACAAATCGTTTGCACGCCATAGAAATGGAGATCGATATAAAGCAGCGTGAGAACGCCATACTACAATCGTCCATCGATGATTTGACGAAAAAGTTGAGAACCCACGAAAAATTATTTCCCGAATTTGTGACAAAAAAGTCAATGCAATCGATTGAGAGTGATCGTGAACCCGATAATAAATTGGCGACGATTATTAAGCGGAAATATTCCGAGTGTGAATTACTAAAAATTCAACTGGAAACATCCGAAATGACTTTGCATTCGAAATTAAGGCATATTGAGGTTTTAAAGGGGCGCGAACAAGAGTGTCGAGAACAAATTAAACAGCTTACCGAAACGGTGGAATCTTTAAAAGCGGGTAAAACAGAAATGGAAACAGCTCATGACAATGTCAAAAATGTTTACTTAAGCGATTTGAAAACATTGTCGGAGCGAAATGTTACGCTAGAAAATGAAATTTCGGATTTACGTCGTTTAAATAATGAATCCAAAATTAAAATTAACCAGCTAACAAGCGCCGCTGCTCCATCGGATCCACGAAATTTTGATCGGCAAGCATTTGCCGATTCTATATCGAACACCCAGCTACTGGAAGAGAACGGACTATTGAAACAGAAAATCCGTGCCTTATCGTCACGATTACAAATAGCCGTGAAATCGTATGAAATCCTTAAAAATTCCCAACTAATAAATAGTTCGGCCACCGTCTCTGATGTTGTGAAAAAAATTTCAACGAAATTTGTCGATACCGATCGAATGGCATCGATTGCGGGTAGTAGCGGTGAGAAAAAAGATTTCAATGGTTGCCGAATGTTACACAAAAGTAAACTAAAAATGGAAGAGAGTGCCGAAAGTTTTTCCAAATCAGAAGATTATCGGCAAGCGCGTATTCCATCGCTGCAAAATATTGAAGAAATCGATGAAAATGTGATAGCTCAAAAACAGGAAACCAAGCCATTATGTTCCGAAAAGGAAAAAGAATCAGAACCGTGTTGTGACAATAACCTAAAGGCAAAAAGTATGAAAACCGTGCTACGTGAAATTCTACAGAAAAAAATGGATACGCAACATAAAGTAGCACTTGATAGTGAAATTAAACAGGATGCGGTCGCATCGGCTGTTAAAAATTTATCGTGTGAAATACGCCGCAAAGAAAATACGGCATTCAATTCGATTATTAAATCGCGTAACACAATTAATGTCCCAGTACCAATACCAAAATTTAAAGATCTTATTGCTTCGTACGAAACGATAAAGGGCGGTAACACAGTTCAATTGTCTAAACATCATGAACGGGAAGCGCAACGGATAAATATTGATTTAAGTGGTAGTTCGGCGGTCAAGGATAATATAACGATGTTTGGACAAGAAATGAGCGATCAATTTGTTAATAGCCTAAAGGAGAAATTTGATAGTGATAAAAAACCAACGGATAGTCGAATTCCAGTACTCATACGTGAGAAAAAGTCAATGCACAAGAATAATAATTTGGATCAAGCTAAAAATTGAGGTGGTGGTCAGTTTGGTGCTTGATTCCAATCAAAACGGAAGAACCAATAATAAAAGACAAAACTGATGGATAGATTTATTTAAATATATTCTCATTACACATTTTTATTTTTTTTATTTAATTTACATTAGTTTTACAAAGAGTTTTCCAAAATTTATGCATCTCTCACTCGTATTTGCTTCCTTTAGCACCTACTCATTACTCTGTCAATTCGAAATTTAATTATTTTAAAAATTATTATGCCTACAATTAACAATTAAAAATAAATCATAAAATTTTGTGTCATATGGCATACTGTATGACTATATATTTTTGTCATATGGCAAAATTGGTTGTTTCTTAATTTTTTTAGATATGTTTTTTAATTTTATTAATTTAATCATTTAAAATGTATGATGTTACGGGGGAGGAGAGAGAAAATTCGGTGGTTTTGATACATTCTATTCGTTAAAAGGGATGGGATGAAACCGTTTATTTGGGAAATTGTGGTGCGTCCGGTAACTTTTTAAATTCTAGGGTTGGTTAATTGAAGAGTGTACTATAGGTTTAGAATTTTAAGAACCTTCTATCGATCTTTTTTTATTCATTCAACTATTCAATAAATATAAAAACAGTTTATGTGTATCTATATAAAGGCACCTTTATGAATGGAATCTAACATTCGTATATTATGTAGAAGGACTCTATGAAATTTAAGGAAGAGTAATAATTTATAGCTTCAATTAACCATTTTGATTTATATTGTGTTAAGGGATGCAAATACATAACTATTTAGTAGATTTTTTGTATATAATTTTAGAATTAGATTTTATATTTAGCAAAGCAACATTCAAAATTAAAAAATAATAATTAAAATTAAAAAAATATATAATTTATTTGTTAATTAATTAATTTTATTATTAGATAATATACGTAAATGTTTTTTTTATTTTTTTTTTAATTTTTTTATTTATTTATGGTTAATATGAATATAAACGTTCACGCCTCAATTCATTGTCCAAATCGGCGAGCTGCTGTAAGAAACCATCATTAGGACGAATTTCACGATGTAATCGCACCAATCGTATTGCTTCGGATGCGGTCATTTTTTTGGCAATCATTAAATATACAATGGCACATGTTGCAGACCGTGACACTCCCATCAAACAATGTACTAATACTTTACCGCCACTGTTTAAACCGTTCTCAATGAATTTCGATGCTATATAGAAGTAACGTGAAATGTCTGTGGTTGATTGATCCATAAGCGGGAATCCCATATATCTAAAATTATGACCACCTCTTTAAATGGATTTTATCATGATTGGAAAATAAATTTTTTATTTAATAATTTTTATTTTTTGATAATTTTGTGTGTGTGTGTGTGTGTGTTAAAAAAAATGTAGCTAACCAAATAGCTGGCCAAAACATAGATGTGTTAGTATTTACCAGAATTATCAGAAAGAATTTTTTGTCATTTTATGGGCAAACTGAGTTTTTTTGTCTGTCTGCCTGTCTGTCTGTCTATCGGTCTGTGGCGTGTTACAATTGGCGTGTTTCTTTATTAACATCGGAGAGATCAGAGAGATAAATTACGGTCGTTAGCTAAAAAATTTGCGTGACTCCATCATTACAACTTTTTAAATACAACAGTTTGTTTTCCGTTCTTCTTTTAATTTGCTTCTACTTTTTTTATGCCACGTGCAATTCATCTTCGTGCTCTTGTTTATAAGTGTGTTAAACGCCCGACCGCTAAGGTATTACTCGTTGTTAATTAGTTGTTGTTTAAAAGTGTCTTTTGGGAACCTACCTCATTATCGAAAAAAAATATCGCAGCATAAATATTTCACAGACAAAAAAATTTACGATAAAATATAAAGTCACATGTTTCTCGCAAGCAACCATCATCGCAAACAAAATTTCTCATTGCAAAAAATATCGCATACAAATATTTCGCCACAAATTTAATCGCTTTACGTTGTGAGCAATAATTTGACTTGTAATTGGGAGACAACAGGAAGAATTGTATAAATTCTAGAAAAGCGGGGGTTTGGGGGATAGCCACCATCCTCTAAGGTACCCAACGAATTAAAATTACTGTTTGACGGTAACTTTTGTTTAGCCAAATCATAAATTTGATAGTTGACTGTTTGAGAATGTTTCCCGTTTAAGAGTATGCTTATGAGTGCGAGCGCCATAAGACGTTAGTGCATATAGTGGTGCACGTGGTGGTAAGATAAGATTTCTCCCATATTTTCGATAGGTCTTGAAAGTGATTCGAGTAATCTTGTGACTGATTTGACATCTCTATTGAGAGATAAAATGTTGGTAATATTGAGGAGTACACTATGTGGTAATACGTTTCCTTCGCTGGTATGCTTACGATTCTTCACTTCAAGTTAAAGCCAGAGCCTAAGCTTATTATACCGCTGTTGGATATTTTTATAGAAAATAGCTCTTGTTGACAAACGATACTCATCGTACGTTCGGTTGGAACTGAATAAATCCATCGATGATCCTTTAGTTGAATCCATGTGTCGGGCATATTAGTCACCTTCCTTTCGACTACCTCCCATTGGTTACTCACTTTTTGTTGTCGTAACAGGAGCAGTTCGCATAAATATGTTGTTTTATAGCGTGAGTATATATAGCCTCACAAGAAGCTTCACTTGTGGGCCAATCGTTCAGTTGATTTTCAATAATATTAAATTTTCCACAAAATGTGTAGAATTATTCGAGCGATCTAAATACCCGTTGGCATCACAATTACAGGTCTCAGCACCTATTGATTGAGGTATCAATCATCGAAATCGGAGCATAATTGCAGATTTTCGATTTTTAAAGCTCTGAATTTGTGGGCTATACTTCAGTTGATTTTCAATAAAATTAAATTTTCCACAAAATGTGTAGAATTATTCGAGCGATCTAAATACCCGTTGGCATCACAATTACAAATCTCAGCACCTATTGATAGAGGTATCAATCATCGAAATCGGAGCATAATTGCAGATTTTCGATTTTTAAAGCTCTGAATTTGTGGGCTATAGTTCAGTTGATTTTCAATAAAATTAAATTTTCCACAAAATGTGTAGAAATATTCGAACGATCTAAATACTCGTTGGCATCACAATTACAGGTCTCAGCACCTATTGCTAGAGGTATCAATCATCGAAATCGGAGCATAATTGCAGATTTTCGATTTTTAAAGCTCTGAATTTGTGGGCTGTAGTTCAGTTGATTTTCAATAAAATTATATTTTCCACAAAATGTGTAGAAATATTCGAGCGAAATTATTTCTCGTTGGCATCACAATTACAGGTCTCAACACCTATTGCTAGAGGTATCAATCATCGAAATCGGAGCATAATTGCAGATTTTCGATTTTTAAAGCTCAGAATTTGTGGGCTATAGTTCAGTTGATTTTCAATAAAATTAAATTTTCCACAAAATGTGTAGAAATATTCGAGCGATATTAATTCTCGTTGGCATCACAATTACAGGTCTCAGCACCTATTGATAGAGGTATCAATCATCGAAATCGGAGCATAATTGCAGATTTTCGAATTTTAAAGCTCTGAATTTGTGGGCTATAGTTCAGTTGATTTTCAATAAAATTAAATTTTCCACAAAATGTGTAGAAATATTCGAGCGAAATTATTTCTCGTTGGCATCACAATTACAGGTCTCAACACCTATTGCTAGAGGTATCAATCATCGAAATCGGAGCATAATTGCAGATTTTCGATTTTTAAAGCTCAGAATTTGTGGGCTATAGTTCAGTTGATTTTCAATAAAATTAAATTTTCCACAAAATGTGTAGAAATATTCGAGCGATATTAATTCTCGTTGGCATCACAATTACAGGTCTCAGCACCTATTGATAGAGGTATCAATCATCGAAATCGGAGCATAATTGCAGATTTTCGAATTTTAAAGCTCTGAATTTGTGGGCTATAGTTCAGTTGATTTTCAATAAAATTAAATTTTCCACAAAATGTGTAGAAATATTCGAGCGAAATTAATTCTCGTTGGCATCACAATTACAGGTCTCAACACCTATTGCTAGAGGTATCAATCATCGAAATCGGAGCATAATTGCAGATTTTCGATTTTTAAAGCTCTGAATTTGTGGGCTATAGTTCAGTTGATTTTCAATAAAATTAAATTTTCCACAAAATGTGTAGAAATATTCGAGCGAAATTAATTCTCGTTGGCATCACAATTACAGGTCTCAACACCTATTGCTAGAGGTATCAATCATCGAAATCGGAGCATAATTGCAGATTTTCGAATTTTAAAGCTCTGAATTTGTGGGCTATAATTCAGTTGATTTTCAATAATATTAAATTTTCCACAAAATGTGTAGAAATATTCGAACGATCTAAATACTCGTTGGCATCACAATTACAGGTCTCAGCACCTATTGATAGAGGTATCAATCATCGAAATCGGAGCATAATTGCGGATTTTCGATTTTTAAAGCTCTGAATTTGTGGGCTATAGTTCAGTTGATTTTCAATAAAATTAAATTTTCCACAAAATGTGTAGAAATATTCGAGCGATCTAAATACCCGTTGGCATCACAATTACAGGTCTCAGCACATAATTGCAGATTTTCGATTTTTAAAGCTCAGAATTTGTGGGCTATAGTTCAGTTGATTTTCAATAAAATTAAATTTTCCACAAAATGTGTAGAAATATTCGAGCGAAATTAATTCTCGTTGGCATCACAGTTACAGGTCTCAACACCTATTGCTAGAGGTATCAATCATCGAAATCGGAGCATAATTGCAGATTTTCGATTTTTAAAGCTCTGAATTTGTGGGCTATAGTTCAGTTGATTTTCAATAAAATTAAATTTTCCACAAAATGTGTAGAAATATTCGAGCGAAATTAATTCTCGTTGGCATCACAATTACACGTCTCAGCACCTATTGCTAGAGGTATCAATCATCGAAATCGGAGCATAATTGCAGATTTTCGATTTTTAAAGCTCTGAATTTGTGGGCTATAGTTCAATTGATTTTCAATAAAATTAAATTTTCCACAAAATGTGTAGAATTATTCGAGCGATCTAAATACCCGTTGGCATCACAATTACAGGTCTCAGCACCTATTGATAGAGGTATCAATCATCGAAATCGGAGCATAATTGCAGATTTTCGATTTTTAAAGCTCTGAATTTGTGGGCTGTAGTTCAGTTGATTTTCAATAAAATTATATTTTCCACAAAATGTGTAGAAATATTCGAGCGAAATTATTTCTCGTTGGCATCACAATTACAGGTCTCAACACCTATTGCTAGAGGTATCAATCATCGAAATCGGAGCATAATTGCAGATTTTCGATTTTTAAAGCTCAGAATTTGTGGGCTATAGTTCAGTTGATTTTCAATAAAATTAAATTTTCCACAAAATGTGTAGAAATATTCGAGCGATATTAATTCTCGTTGGCATCACAATTACAGGTCTCAGCACCTATTGATAGAGGTATCAATCATCGAAATCGGAGCATAATTGCAGATTTTCGAATTTTAAAGCTCTGAATTTGTGGGCTATAGTTCAGTTGATTTTCAATAAAATTAAATTTTCCACAAAATGTGTAGAAATATTCGAGCGAAATTATTTCTCGTTGGCATCACAATTACAGGTCTCAACACCTATTGCTAGAGGTATCAATCATCGAAATCGGAGCATAATTGCAGATTTTCGATTTTTAAAGCTCAGAATTTGTGGGCTATAGTTCAGTTGATTTTCAATAAAATTAAATTTTCCACAAAATGTGTAGAAATATTCGAGCGATATTAATTCTCGTTGGCATCACAATTACAGGTCTCAGCACCTATTGATAGAGGTATCAATCATCGAAATCGGAGCATAATTGCAGATTTTCGAATTTTAAAGCTCTGAATTTGTGGGCTATAGTTCAGTTGATTTTCAATAAAATTAAATTTTCCACAAAATGTGTAGAAATATTCGAGCGAAATTAATTCTCGTTGGCATCACAATTACAGGTCTCAACACCTATTGCTAGAGGTATCAATCATCGAAATCGGAGCATAATTGCAGATTTTCGATTTTTAAAGCTCTGAATTTGTGGGCTATAGTTCAGTTGATTTTCAATAAAATTAAATTTTCCACAAAATGTGTAGAAATATTCGAGCGAAATTAATTCTCGTTGGCATCACAATTACAGGTCTCAACACCTATTGCTAGAGGTATCAATCATCGAAATCGGAGCATAATTGCAGATTTTCGAATTTTAAAGCTCTGAATTTGTGGGCTATAATTCAGTTGATTTTCAATAATATTAAATTTTCCACAAAATGTGTAGAAATATTCGAACGATCTAAATAGTCGTTGGCATCACAATTACAGGTCTCAGCACCTATTGATAGAGGTATCAATCATCGAAATCGGAGCATAATTGCGGATTTTCGATTTTTAAAGCTCTGAATTTGTGGGCTATAGTTCAGTTGATTTTCAATAAAATTATATTTTCCACAAAATGTGTAGAAATATTCGAGCGATCTAAATACCCGTTGGCATCACAATTACAGGTCTCAGCACATAATTGCAGATTTTCGATTTTTAAAGCTCTGAATTTGTGGGCTGTAGTTCAGTTGATTTTCAATAAAATTATATTTTCCACAAAATGTGTAGAAATATTCTAGCGATCTAAATACCCGGTGGCATCACAATTACAGGTCTCAGCACCTATTGATAGAGGTATCAATCATCGAAATCGGAGCATAATTGCAGATTTTCGATTTTTAAAGCTCTGAATTTGTGGGCTGTAGTTCAGTTGATTTTCAATAAAATTAAATTTTCCACAAAATGTGTAGAAATGTTCTAGCGATCTAAATACCCGTTGGCATCACAATTACAGGTCTCACCACCTATTGATAGTGGTACCAATCATCGAAATCGGAGCATAATTGCAGATTTTCGATTTTTAAAGCTCTGAATTTGTGGGCTATAGTTCAGTTGATTTTCAATAAAATTATATTTTCCACAAAATGTGTAGAAATATTCTAGCGATCTAAATACCCGTTGGCATCATAATTACAGGCCTCAGCACCTATTGATAGAGGTATCAATCATCGAAATCGGAGCATAATTGCAGATTTTCGATTTTTAAAGCTCTGAATTTGTGGGCTATACTTCAGTTGATTTTCAATAAAATTAAATTTTCCACAAAATGTGTAGAAATATTCGAGCGAAATTAATTCTCGTTGGCATCACAATTACAGGTCTCAGCACCTATTGATAGAGGTACCAATCATCGAAATCGGAGCATAATTGCAGATTTTCGATTTTTAAAGCTCTGAATTTGTGGGCTATAGTCCAGTTGATTTTCAATAAAATTAAATTTTCCACAAAATGTGTAGAAATGTTCTAGCGATCTAAATACCCGTTGGCATCACAATTACACGTCTCACCACCTATTGATAGAGGTACCAATCATCGAAATCGGAGCATAATTGCAGATTTTCGATTTTTAAAGCTCTGAATTTGTGGGCTATAGTTCAGTTGATTTTCAATAAAATTAAATTTTCCACAAAATGTGTAGAAATATTCGAGCGATATTAATTCTAGTTGGCATCACAATTACAGGTCTCAGCACCTATTGATTGAGGTATCAATCATCGAAATCGGAGCATAATTGCAGATTTTCGATTTTTAAAGCTCTGAATTTGTGGGTTGTAGTTCAGTTGATTTTCAATAAAATTAAATTTTCCACAAAATGAGTAGAAATGTTCTAGCGATCTAAATACCCGTTGGCATCACAATTACAGGTCTCACCACCTATTGATAGAGGTACCAATCATCGAAATCGGAGCATAATTGCAGATTTTCGATTTTTAAAGCTCTGATTTTGTGGGCTATAGTTCAGTTGATTTTCAATAAAATTATATTTTCCACAAAATGTGTAGAAATATTCTAGCGATCTAAATACCCGTTTGCATCATAATTACAGGTCTCAGCACCTATTGATTGAGGTATCAATCATCGAAATCGGAGCATAATTGCAGATTTTCGATTTTTAAAGCTCTGAATTTGTGGGTTGTAGTTCAGTTGATTTTCAATAAAATTAAATTTTCCACAAAATATGTAGAAATATTCGAGCGAAATTAATTCTCGTTGGCATCACAATTACAGGTCTCACCACCTATTGATAGAGGTACCAATCATCGAAATCGGAGCATAATTGCAGATTTTCGATTTTTAAAGCTCAGAATTTGTGGGCTATACTTCAGTTGATTTTCAATAAAATTAAATTTTCCACAAAATGTGTAGAAATATTCGAGCGATATTAATTCTCGTTGGCATCACAATTACAGGTCTCAGCACCTATTGATAGAGGTATCAATCATCGAAATCGGAGCATAATTGCAGATTTTCGATTTTTAAAGCTCTGAATTTGTGGGTTGTAGTTCAGTTGATTTTCAATAAAATTAAATTTTCCACAAAATGAGTAGAAATGTTCTAGCGATCTAAATACCCGTTGGCATCACAATTACAGGTCTCACCACCTATTGATAGAGGTACCAATCATCGAAATCGGAGCATAATTGCAGATTTTCGATTTTTAAAGCTCTGATTTTGTGGGCTATAGTTCAGTTGATTTTCAATAAAATTATATTTTCCACAAAATGTGTAGAAATATTCTAGCGATCTAAATACCCGTTTGCATCATAATTACAGGTCTCAGCACCTATTGATTGAGGTATCAATCATCGAAATCGGAGCATAATTGCAGATTTTCGATTTTTAAAGCTCTGAATTTGTGGGTTGTAGTTCAGTTGATTTTCAATAAAATTAAATTTTCCACAAAATGTGTAGAAATATTCGAGCGATATTAATTCTAGTTGGCATCACAATTACAGGTCTCAGCACCTATTGATAGAGGTATCAATCATCGAAATCGGAGCATAATTGCAGATTTTCGATTTTTAAAGCTCTGAATTTGTGGGCTATAGTGGCCTTATGAATCCAGATGGAATGCTGGGGGTGTGCAGCGATATAGGCTTATATATTTGGTATATTTTCTTATATACGAAAGACATCTTCACTTCTAATATCAAATATTTTCTTGCAGCCTTGTCTTGGCTGTCATGTGCAGTACCAATATGTCATCAATATTTTCGATATTGGGCAGCATAAGCTCATTTGGTAGATTTCTGGTCATAAAATCTATTTCTTCTTTGAGTTGTTCGGTTGTCAAGAGTCTCGTGGTAATGACTCGGTTGTACGTTTCCAATACTGCCTCATTCAGTGTGTTTTGGATTTCTTCGAATGCGTTCATCCGCAACAATTTATGTAAAATTTGGTATCTCTACAGGAATTTGATGTATTCGATTTTTAAGGGTAGTGATCTGTAGCAGTACGCTATAGTTCTTTTGATTTTAAGAGCTGATGGAAATCTTAAAAACTCTATTAACTCTGGTTGTGGAGGTGCATGCAATTAGTTTTCAGTTCTTCATTCTCTGCTTCTTCAGGTGGTTCAATCGTTAGAGGGAAATTTGATCAAATTGATTGTTTCGCAATTGTCGAGAGTTCATTCCACGTGAGCTACATCTGCAGGGGTGCAACTGGATTTTACATAATGCCACTGACTTGGTTGCTTAAGTAACTGAATTTCAGCTCCCAAAAAAGTTTCGTATTTGCTGGGGTTGCCTGTTGCCTCTTACCCATCCAAGCGTTATCATCGAATCCGTCCACGCATAAGTAGAAGCGTACTCCAAATTCATGGCATCTTGAATCTTTTGTAATAACTTTGCCAATAGTACGGCACCACATATTTCTAACCTTGGCAATGATATTCTGTTTTTTATGTGACCGACTTTGGTTTTTGCTGCTATTAGATAAACTACTGGTGTGCCTTCGGAGTTTGTTATTTTGTATAGTATACCGCTGCTGCAAATGCCTTCTCTGATGCATCGCTGAATCCATGAAGTTCATTTTTCCTTATTTCCATCCATTCAAACCTTCTTTGAATTGAATCCATTGTTGTTTTAGTTCAACACTTAGTGTTTCATCCCATTCAACACCGGCCATCCATAGGTTCTGGATTAATAACTTTGCTTGGATGATTATCGGTGTAAACTCACGCATATTTTCGGACGATATAATTTTAAACTCAAAAGTGTCTAAAACGGGGTTTCAGATAATTCCGAGCATCTTTATTGTATCATCGATTTTAATGGAGCACAGTCCATCCTCGGGAGCGTTTGCAGATAAATGTGTTATCAATTTTATGTCGTTACTTGCCCATTTTCTTAAATTAAAACCTCCTACTTTCAGCAGTGGTATATGAGTTGTGACTGGTCTTCTAGTGTTTCTTCTTGTTTCCACCACCAGGTTTTTCGTGGATGCGTGGTTGGTGATGCAATTCTTCTAATTCGGAAATTTTTTTTAGTTGTTCATCTATCTCAGTTGATGAGACGTGCTAGTTATATTTTATCCCTGCCGTTTTGCTGGGTGTTGATATTCTTCCTAAGATGATCCATCCAAATTCTGTGAGCTGCGCTGCTGGTTCGTTTTTATTTCATTTTATGAACGGCGGCTTCATGATCTGAGTGTAATAGTCTGCACCCGTCCCAATAGTATGTCAATCGGTACTGGAATATTGTTGTTCGGATCGGTCAATAGCAGCTCGTTCAAATGATTCCACTCTTTAAAATTAAATGGGGTTTCTGACAGAATTTTGCTTATCTTGGCTAGTACTAAAGCCTCAATTTCAATTGATATATATGCTGATGGATCTTCTCAAAATAGTAGTTGTTTTTAAAATATTCCTGATTTTCTAGATCCTCTTGTCTTGTTTCTAGGAGGATCTCTTGGTGCAGCTCATTTTCTTTATAGCTTTATTTAGCTGATTGAACTTTTGTTAAAGAAATTCGGGTTCTTTTCTGTGTTTAATTAAGCTGCTTTGCTTGCGAGATGAGGCCCTGCAAGTGGCTTATTTTTATTAACTGCTTTCTAAGCAGCTTTTTGTTGGGATCATTGTTGTCATCTTGTACTGTCGCGTTTATTAATTTGGGTGTGATCTGTTGGGAATTGTTTTCCCCAATCTGTTTCTATGGTCAAGGTGGAGAATTTAAAAGCTTTTGGAAGCTGCTTTCCAAAAGGGTCAGATACTTGCTATACGAATTGATCCAACACCACGTGGAAATTTTACCATGTTGTCCAAAATTTGTATGTATGAGAATTGAGTTGCCCGTTGAGTTTGCGGTTCTGCTGAGGATTAGTGAGCAAATCAGTTGGGGAGTTATTTGAATGTTAAATTTTCGGTTCAATTAGAGTTAGACAAACATTACGCATCCTCAAAGAACAAGGGTCACAAGCAAGAAGCAACATAACCGCAAAAGCAGTACAAAACAGATTCAGGGCCAAATAAATCTAAGATCTGTGATTGTGCTCCGATTGTGTTTCTTGATACTTCTCAATATAGGCTGTAGGAACTGTAATTGTTATTCCAACGCGCATTTAGGTTGCTTGATTATTTCTGTACATTTCATAGGAAATTCAATTTTTTTGAAAATCGCCAAATTCTGGGCCAGAAATTCCAAAATGAGCAATTGTGCTTCGATTGTGGTTCTTGATACCGCTAAGGATGGTTTTAAGACCTATGTATAATTGTCGTTCCAACGCGCATTTAGATTGCTTGCTTATTCCATACATTTGATAGAAAATTCGATTATTTTGAATATCACTTTACTATAATCAACAGATTCTGGGCCAAACAATCCCAAATATTTTACAATTTAAGCTTTTAATACGTTGTGACGTGTCAATAAACACGAAATATATTAAGAAAAAACAAAAGGCTTTCAAATTTCAAACTTATGCCGAGATGGAAAATACTATTTTTCACCATATAGACCATTACATATTTAATTGTCGTAAGTGATCTACATATATAAACCTCGATAACCATAAGCTACGTAAAATTTCACGAACATTTTTGAGTGAAGCTTCAGCTAAAACCTCAACTGAGCTTACTTGGTTATTCACCCATACTGTTTTAGGCCAACATAATTTGTAAACAATTTTTTTGTGGAAACCGATACGAACAAATATCTTCATTTTGTAAGAAGCTTTAAGCACAAAAAGTCGATTAGAAGAAATCAAATTGTACCTTGATGTCACCGGTAACGTCAAATTTAAAAGGAAAATTCTTTCTGACTATACTACAATCTTGTTAGCGCACTAAATATACAAAACCCAAAAAATTAATGTTTACCTAATACTTGGCATATCACGATAATATAGATGACCTGTATCAACTTGTCCAATCCTTGAACCCTCAGCTGTATTTAGCACATGTGTGATACCCATGTAACGTAGAAAATTTTTATTTTTTGCTGAAGCCCTACAAATATACAAAATAAATAATTTTCAATAAACATTAGTAACACAAGAAGTTTATCGCCTCCCAAAAAAAGTTTGTATACTCACGCATCACCCACATAAAGCTTTGTAAATACTTCATCACAGTCAACATCATATATCGTACAATCTGATCGTCGAAGTCGTGGCATTGTTCGACACGGTGTTATTGAATAGTGTAACACTTGCTGTAAATCTCTAGCTGTTGTTGTTTTTGTTAGGGCACTACTAGGTTCACTGGAACGATGATGATGATGATGGTGATGAGGCAGATTTGATGATGTTGAATTCGAATACTAAAAAATTAAATAAAAAAAAATCCTTGTAAATTATATTCATTTGGTTTAGGTATTCCCCCTAAAAAAAAACGCAAACCTAAAAGGACAACGAAAAAAGTTTTGTCGTCCAAAACAAAACAAAAGAAAAAGGCAGAGATTTAAGTTTTAATTGTTTTGAATTACTTATGTTTATGTGTTGTCAGTACATATAAATAGAAATCCAAACAATTGTTTGAGCTTTTTATAGCAAAAATAGACCTGATTACACCCTAATTAATTATCCTAAAAACCAAACAAAACGAAATATAGGGATGTTGTGCTTATACATGTATATTCAGTCCATAAAGCTTTCACAGACACAACAAAAAAGCTGTGTTGTTATGTTAATATTATTTTTGTACTTGATTGATGTTAAGGATGTTCTTCTTTTGTTGCTGAATATTTTATACAAGATAATCAGCATCAAATGAGTAACAATTGTGCAGAGTTTTTTTCAACTATAAAGGGCTTAATTAATATAGTGACTAAATTTGGCCATGAACTGTCTGGTTTTTTTTTTGAAAAAGCGTAGCGAGATTCTGTCAATCCTCATCAAGTTGCCAGTTATACATTATAGCGACACATTAAACATTAATATTGAAAAAAATAAAATAATTTTTATTCCAGTTGAACAAAAATGTAGAAGAAGAAAATTTCTGTCATGTATTATTAGAACATATGTGACATGTGACACGCGATTCAACAACAAAAGCGTACACATTTTTAATATGCATAAGAACAACATAAATTTTATGGTGCCAGGTCTATAGCAGTAGTATAAAATATAAAATTTATGTGTAGTAGCTCGTCTAAAAGTTTTGTGGTTAGTATTGGATCTGCATGAGTATTAAAGTAAACAAGTTAAAAATTTGGAAATTAAATTTTTTTTTCTCATTTATAACTGTTTGACGGTTGATTAACGGTAAATGAGTTTTTGTAATTACTTTATTTTATTACTTTTTGGTCTGTAATAATTTTGTCTTTTCCATGTAGATCGTTATCGTCTTTAATTGCGGCTTTTATCATCATCAATCTTGATATTCTCATCGATCGCTGTATCGTTATATTAGCATTTTATCATCGGTTGCTGCATTGTCATTAATATTTTGCATTGCAATATAAATTCTAGGCGTAGGGACCCTTCAAACATAGCGTAACATAAACGTAACATTTACGAAGGCTTCCTAATACTAAACTCTTCGTAAACGTAACGTATTTGTGTAATAGAAGTGATACGCAAACGAAACATTTGTCACAAGAGAAATGAAACAAATAAATGTTACATTTTTTATTCGCTTTGGTGTAACATAAATGAACAGTTTCTGTGTAACTTTTACGTATAGCAATTATGTAACATATTTGATACTCATTTGCGATTCGTGAAAGTTACAGCAAAACAGTTCAATTCTGTTACACCCAAGCATTGATATAAATGAACAGTAGCCTACACATTCAAAAATTATTATTTTTAAATTAAAAAACAAACATAATTTGGTTATAACTTATATTTTATTTATATAATTTAAAAAATAATAATCTAAAATAAACAAAGTTTTAATTTTATAATATACTATAATATGTAGTCCTATTCAGATCTTAAAAAAAAAAATTTTTAAATTGTTCTGCGCAGCTTCCAGTGATGTAGAAAAAAAATTTATAAAAATTTTGATGGCTCGAATTTATATTAGATAGTAAACCTAAATAAAATAATAAATAATGATTCAAATGTATTATATTTCAGTTTTAATACACAAAACATTCAAAATATTTATGATTTTATGTTATTACAATCATATTACATGTGAAAATTAATAGGTGTAAAAAAATATTGCACGCCTATGGAAACAACGTCAACATTTAATTTTCGGACGGACTAAGGAAAATAAATAACCAAATTCCAGTCATAAAGATCAAAACCACACCAACATAAAAAAATTGTTAAATTGCATTAATTCTTAGATTACCGATTTCAAAAGTATAAGTGATTCTTTTAAAATAAAATTATAAAAACATTTTGTGATTCAAAACCTTTTATAACATATAAATAATAAAATAAAATGAAATAAATAAAAACCTAACCTAAAAACTGAAGTACAAATACAACATAAAAATGTAAACAACTAAACCGGAATAGTACATCACTGTGTATCCGCCATATTTTTTCTGCGCGAGAACTGTCAGAATTCCAGCGAGATTTGAATACTACTATACTTTTGTAACACTATTACCAATTTATTTAATACGATAACTAAATATAATAAAGCACAATAGTAAAACTATTTAATTACTAATACAATACTTAATCAATTATTAAAATTAAAAAATCTATTATCAAAACTACAATAATTGACTATAAACACCCACTTAAAATATTAAAAATTTGTAAGAATGTCAGCGGCATCAAAATATGACGGTGTTCCATAATTAAATTTATTACGTACTACAACGAGAAAAACAAAAATGGTTGTCATTTTTATACGTATTTAAATATGGATGCCTTCTTTTACAACTCACGAGAGGCAGTGCTGTCGCATTAAAAAAATGTACGTAAACGTAACTTTTATGTTACGTATTTGACGTATACATTTTTTTGTTGGGAGGGGACCAGTTTCATCGAAGTTATAGTAAAACCAAAGCGTTCCTAGATATACAAGCCGTCAGGTTAAAATTTGAACTTTCAAATAAAAAACCCTTTATTTACAAACACATCTTTATGTCATGACGTCATACCCTTTGTTTGAATTTTTTTTTATAATAAGCCATTAGTGACACCTACTTACAAACTCGACTAATTAAATATATTTAAAAAAACAAAATGAACGTGTAGTTTCCGTGTTTGAAATCAGATGGCGGTAATACAAAAATTGAAATATTTAAATTGCAATTTCAGCAAAACAATCCAAAATAGTGTTTTAGCAAGTTTAACGATCATGCGAATGTATTTCATAAGAAATAAGCTAAAAATATTATAAATATTTAACATAATTATTGCACTGTTAAAAATATTTTAATTCGAAATTCGAATTTTCGAAAACGAAAAAAATCTTGTGTAGTTAACTTCATAATATCTTACGTCATTGATTTTGTGTTTATTAATTTTATACTGTATTTACATTAGGTACTTTTTTACATTTACATACAAAGAAAAAGTAAATTTGTACAATTTTATTTTTAATTATAATTAACAAATTACTAAATTTAAATTATTAGTTTAAAAATATGTTATACTAAAAGGTTTAAAAAAATATAAACCTAAAAATATTTTCTGTTACGAGTATTTTTCATTCATAAAATTGTAATCAAAAATGATCAATTTTACATGGGTTCTTATGGGAAAACGTAAAATGTATACCCATTAAATTAAGCTTCTTAATTTAAAGGGTCGATGCTGATGGCTTGTATATCTAGGAGCTTTGAGTAAAACACACATCAAAGCAGACAACTAAAGTTCGTCAAAAATTAAAGGTAAAGGTTGTTATGTGTTACAAATATTATTAATTTTCGTATTTTTAATTATATTTTGCGTAAATATCAAAATGGCGGACAGTGAATCCGATGTTTCAATTATCGAAACTAAAATTCATAATTTAAACAAAAAGCGAGGTGGTTACAAAGGTATAACGTATTTTAAGAATTAATTAGCCAAAGATGAATTAACTTCGACCAGTCGACATTGCACAGAATTCGTATTATATATTATAAATTTGATGATGTTCAGAGTAGATTGGAGAATGTTGATCCCACTGAAACGGAGTCAACAGATAGGTATGAATTTGAAGAGGAATATGGCAGAATTGGCAATATTATATAAAATTGATACATAGATTAACAAGAAAATCGAATTTAGTGAATCAAATTTAAAGTTAAAATTCGATCAAATCAATTTAGCGAAAGATAACATATAGTGGAAACTTCGGTGACTATAAAACTGCCACAAATTACACTTCCAAAATTTGATGGAATGGAATTAGCTTGGCTAAGCTTTCGGGATATTTTTCCATTCGAACAAGTCAATCAGTACAATCACTAAATTTCACTACTTAATTTCATCATTGAGAGTTGTTAAAGCATTTCATTTGATAGAAGGTTTACCTATCACTAGTGATAACTATGAACTGGCATGGGGAACCATTTTTAAACATTATAATAACGAAATTTCAATTCAAAAGTTACATTTAAAAAATGTATACAATGTCAAAATGCCCATTGAAAATTCATCGAGCTCTCTACAATATTTCGTCGAATCGATTGAGAAGCATTATAATTCAAATCATTAAACGTACAGGGCTGGAATTTGATATTAATTCATTATTGGTTCGTGTCCTACTTCAACCCTACGAAATAATTAGAAATTTCTCGAGTTTTTGAATGTAAAGCTTCGCATTGCAAACGATGTTCGTTAAAACATCATACGTTATTGCACTCCGACGTATCAAACACAAGTAGATTCGAAAACCGATTGTATGTTAGCAACCGCCGGCCAAACATATATCTTACCACATCATGCTGTCTTAAAAGCGATCAGTACCATGATTAAATTACGAGTCGTATTTAATGCGTCAAGCAAAACTAATTCGAATATTTCTCTAAATGATTGTCTTATGACCGGCCCGGCCCGACAATACGACAGGATTTATTTTCAATTATAATTCGTTTTCGTAAGTACCTAGTTGCCCTATTCACTAGTTATACAACAAGAGGTTCGAAAATAATCGAATATACAGTTGATAGGACGAGATGTGTTGCCTAGGAAACACAATGACACCGCAGGTAGAGTTGTGTTTCTTAGGTAACACATCGAGTCCGCAACTGTATATTCAGATGATTTTCGAAGCTCGAGTTGTATATGTTAAGACTATACAACGAATCAACCATGCCAAATATCAAAAATATTAATTGTTTGTTTATATTCATAGAAGATATGATTTATTTGTTTGCGGCCGAAACACCACTAGTTGTGTTTCGCGAAACACAACTTAGCAACGCAAATAACCGATATTATACAGCGTAAGTAAGGAAAATTCAACTATCTGATTGGTCTACTTTCCAATGAGTTGTATAGTCGCTGATATCACCAGGATGTATCGTCAAGACAAATGCAATGATCAAGACTTAATGCGAATATATTTGCGAGATTCATCAAATGATCAACTTCATTATTATCGGCTTTATACTGTAACGTATGGAATTTCGAGTGCTCCGTTTCAAGTCATACGAACCCTAAAGCAATTAACAATTGATGAACGAAATAATTTTCCAAGAGCCTCGAAAATTTTAGACGTACATATTGACAGGTACA
Source organism: Tipula helvola (assembly GCA_963556165.1). Classification (NCBI taxonomy): domain Eukaryota; kingdom Metazoa; phylum Arthropoda; class Insecta; order Diptera; family Tipulidae; genus Tipula; species Tipula helvola. The sequence continues at coordinate 91,457,041 of OY744482.1, forward strand.
AATTCAGTACAGGAAGCACAACAGTTGAAACTAGAATTACAAGAATTACTCGCAAGAGGAGGTTTTGTGTTGTGTAAGTGGAACTCAAATTGTACCATTCTATCAGATGATATACTGCTCAGTTAGACTTAACGTCTTAAAATATAATTTTATTATTAGGACTTAAACTGAATTCTAGTTCTGATGGCTTCCAAATTTAGCTCAGCTTTTCGATCCGTTAGGTTTATGTTCACCAGTAATAGTTACAGCCAAGTTGATAATGCAATCATTGAGGACCCCACACCGAATTTATTATGGGGTGACGAAGTGCCGTTATCGGTATCCCAAAGTTAGTCTAAGTTTAGACAACAATTGCCATCAATTCGTGAATATAATAACCCTCGATATATTATGGTCAACGAATCAAAATCCGTTGAACTGCATGGATTCGGAGACACTTCGGAAGAGGCCTGCGGATGTGTAGTATATATAGTTGTAACTGATACATACGTCTAATATCAAACATATTTCCTTGTTGTGTGCAAAATCAAGAATAGCTCCTTTAAAAAAACAGAACGTACCTCGATTAGAATTATGTGCTGCTGTGTTGCTGGACCAATTAGTTAATAAAATCACTCAAGTTATGGAAATTGATTTTAAAAGAATTTGTTTATGGTCGGATTCAGAAATTACAATATTACGAATCAAATCATGTCCATATACATACTTTCACTACTTTCGTAGCAAATAGGATTTCCATAATACAGCACCCTGATTCTCTAAAAAATAAGATAATGGGTAAACGTGTAAACTCGTAAAAAGCAAAGCTTTCTTTTATTAATTTGCAATTTTTCGATTTTATTTGAGGTAGTAATAAAATCGAAAAATTGGGAATTCGTTGGAGTAGGCCTCGCTTTTTGCAAGTTTACACATTTACCCATTATATTATTTTTTAGAGAATCAGGGTGCAGGACTTGCCTTCAATCGAAAATTGGATGTATGTTCCTACGGCCGTTAATCCGGCTGATTTATTGTAATATCCAGGGGTATGATGCCTGATGATATTGTATCTTCTAGGTTATGGTGGAAAGAACCATGGTTTGCAGATTCTGATGCGAATGCATGGCCAAAATCGTCAAATATCAAAATTAATCCAGAACTCCTCGAATTGAAAAAAGTTAAGGTAGGATTGCTTGTGAGTAAAGTCGAATTCGATATAATTGAGAGATATTCCGACATTAACAAATTATTAAAAATAGTAGCTGTGTGTTGTCGGTTTTGTTACAATCTTAAAACGGAAAAGGTTCTTCGTAAATATGAAGAATTCACCTCAGTTGAGATCGACTCTGCGCGTAAACGCATTCTAAAACATATCCAATATAATGAATATAACGAAGATATTTATACCTTCGCAAACATAAACTCGTTCAGTCTACGAGTAAATTAAAATCATTTAATCCGTTTCTGGATGAGGATGGATTATTACGCATCGGTGGTAGACTAGAAAATGCTACCATGTCTTTTGATAATAAGCATCAAATACTTTTTCCGTCTTCAAATACATTTACCAAAATGTCAGCTTCAAACAGGTATACAAGAATACAAGCATTGCTATATCTCTAATAATCATAGAAATTGGAGAATTTTTTGAAAATCTAAGTTTTTTAATAATTATTCGCATACTAAAACAGAGAACTCCCCAAAGCCGCTTAGCGTTAGACCCTTTTCGCGCAAGGATGACATGAAATTATGTAGATTCCGTTTGTTTTCGTATTGGGAGTTAACAAAAATTTAATCGGGTCTTCCTTTTCGATGGGCACTTTAATTTTTATTTTTTTTGGAATTTTTCGTTTGAGAATATGATGGTATACCTTTTATTTCTCTAATTGAGATATCATACTGTTTCAAGTTCGCGTTTGAGTACGAGGACCATCTTCACTGAGCGCTTTAAACTCAAAAATCTCAAAAACGAAGGGTTCAAGGATGTTCCACTTTAAGGGCCTTCTAGCTCTTCCAATTACCTGCAAAATGTTTTTTGGAACGATATTGATGATATTTTGGAAGATATCTGAAACATTCAGGAAGTTATCGTTAAAAAATCAATCGCGTTTTTCGGTGTAATTTTCGGATTGCTATCGATTTCTGTGGTTATTTGGAGTAAACTAATTTCCGCCCTCGATAAGGGGTGGCATTCACCCTTAAGGTAAAAACACATCGGCACTATATAAGTTTTGTTCCTTGAGCTATTCACTATTTACCATTCAAATTTCACGTTAATCGGTTTTGTCCAAATTCTGAGGTAATAACCTATTTTTACTGTCAAACACTGGACTAATAATTTTCGGACTAATCTCACAAACATATTTTTCGATGTTTTTATTCGATATTTGTTTGGGGTTGAGTGTTATGCACGTAATTATGAGAGATTTATTAGACTTTGCGAGATTATTTGTTCGATATTATCGGAGTTCAGTTTAAATTGAATAAAGCATAGAATTTGAATATGTGAATTCTAGAAATTCGAAATTTTGAAGTTTTTGAATGAATCTAGAATTACGGCTTCGATAAGCTTTACATTGCCAGGTATCGATGCGTATTCCAAATTACCAACATTATTAAATATTTTCGAGATTGTCCGTCGTTCTCCAGTTATTTTTGTTTATTTCCTAGAAAAATACCGCGACTAAAAACAATTTCTTGTTTGCTTTTGTCTTTAAAAAGAGCACCAACGGGGATACTTGAGCCAAACCAGTCAGTCTCTATAATGAATTAGCATTCGTTTGACTTATAGTTTCTAATTTACACGGTCTTTTTGATTACCGGTAAACGGTAAATAAAAATAAAATTTACCAGAAAACCCGGTAAAACCGGGTTATTTTGAAAAACTATTTTGAATACATAAAAGGGAAATGCAAGTTCCAAATTAATTTTGCAATTAGTGGGAATTTTTTTTTGGTTGTTTTCGGCGTGTTTTTCATCTTTTGACCACCTTTTAAAATTTTTCGAGATTATTGAAATTTAGTATGGAAATGAGATGCGAGGTGTTCGAAACTTAATTGGTGATTCGGTGTTTCCAGACAGTCTGCGGTTATTCGAGATTATTCGAATATATTTGAAATTTTAATCTTAGAAACTATTCGTAGAATATGATTTTTCGATATTTACGAAATTATCGGATACTATTTGAGGGTTCCATTCTTATTGTATATCGTTTTGTTGAGCTTAGGCTTAACATGCTTAGTAGTAACACTCTTTTGTCAGTGAGTCTTTTATCAGTAAGTAACGCTCTTTTGAAGAGGACACTTGATAAAAATCGAATAATACTTAATCGTATATTTCATTGCTGTTTGTCTGCCAGTGCATATAACATCAATTCATTTAAAAAAAATCGACTATTTTGATGGTGAATATGCTTGTATAGTGAAATGTATTAAAATTGTAGTGATTTATAATGTTTTAATTACTAACAAAAGTTTTTTATGAAATCATAAAAATTAAAAAGTTTTGAATACAAAATAAAGTAAAAGAACTACGGCGTTATGCAACAAGTGCGTACAAATAAAATAAATCGGTCAAATTTAAAACTGGTTTGGTTATAATTCAATTATGCGCATGCAAGATGTGTGAATACGTCGGCAAATGAAATCGAAGTCCTAAAAAATGAGAAAAAATCATGGACTTGTGGCGGTCCACGCATTTGTACGTGCGTTCCCCGTCACACAGTCGAAACATACGCGAACAAAAATAAACACAAACGGAAAACACCTAATATAAAAAGGACAACTAGAATGTGTCTTAGAATGTTTAAATAAAATAAAACCAAGTTGTTCCAGCATTGTAACAGAAGAGGCTGTAATGATCAATGAAAGTGAAAATTTTGATAATCTAAATTTCAGTAATACGGCTGAATCATTAAAACTCATTTCTAAGTTGATCTAAGTGACAAATTCGCTCGATTAAATAAATGCTTTGACAGTATTGATAATTATTTAAAGGTTATTGATAATCTAAAAAACGAAAATAACAGATTAATAAATAATAAAAACGTTGAGTGCAAATGGTGTTCCATTCTGTACAATTGATTCTGTCAAGAGCGTTGACTGCAGCGATGACGGCAATTTACATTTAATTTTACCACCAGATAAAGAAGGGGTTATATGCGATAGCACTAGACTGTGATTAGGGATTTTAATCCAAATTATATAAACGCAAAGATAACCCAGGCACACAAAAAAAAAGTCATGACCCAGAGAGTCCCACTATTCCTATGTTTTCGAGGTCGCCGAAACCCGTATCCAGACTGCGGGTGGAAGAATCGATGAAGAGCCTCTATTCTTCACTCCTGTAAATTTTTGGTTTCAAACAACTCATGAGGCCTCGGATATCAGTGCAGTAGCAGAGAGATTCCTCTTTCATGAAAAAGGGGAAAAATTGTTTTTAGGGGTAATAGAGGGGTCAAATTTACTTATTGTTGTCATTTTCGGTTCCAGCGACCCAAAAAACATAGAAATGTACATCCATCTCAATTTTGCATGGAAATTGAAATGTTGACCCCCAGCGGTGGGGGTGGTCAAAATGGGCAATTGGAATCATTTTTTATGGTCATATTCGGTTTCAGCGACCTAGAAAACGTAGGAATAGAGGGGTTTCCCCTCTGGGTCACAACTTTGTTTTTGTGTACCTTTGTAAAAAAATGGAGGTGTGGCCAACACACGACTTTCTTTTACGAACAGCGAATTTTGAAAAACTTTTATAATTCAAATTTCCCGCAAACTTAATTAAGATTGTTTTTATTATTTCATGTTTTCTGTAAATTGTATATTTTTGAAATATTTGCAAAATAAATTTTCTGTTTTACAGAATCTGGGAGCTGGGAACTGGGACCCCAAAATTTATGTAAAAAGTTTAAACATGAAGTTGCAGTTTGATTGCTTAAACCATTTGGACTTCAAATTGACAGTCATATGTATATACCAACAGACACCACTTCAAAACTCAATTTTTTGAACTCATTAGTACACACGTAAAAGAAATAAAAGGTGATATTTATGAATTTAAATTTTTTCTTTTAATTTTTTGGAATTTGTATTAGTGATTTTTTGTAAATCTTATACTTTTTAAAATATGTGCAAAACACATTTTCGGGCCGAGAGTGGCCACTTCCGGTTGACCGATTTGGCAATTTAACATACATGTAGGCTAAATATTTTTATAACATACAGTACGTCACTGAAGTGTGCAAATTAATTATAATTAGCATAATTGGGCTAATACACACAATAATTAAAATGACAAATGCAAGAACTGCTGTAACTCCCTGTAAAAAAGTGTGGGGGGGGGGGGCAGGAGTTGCGAAATATTTTTGCAATTATAAAACGATATAATTATATACTTAAGTATTACAAACCCTAATAAGTCGTTAAAAAAGTTAAGAAACATGAAAAAATGATCCAAATTCAATTATGTAATATTTGTATTAAAAACCGGAAGTATGTCACTGTAGTGTGCAAATTAATTATAATTAGCATAATTAGGCTATATATACACATATATTTATGTGTTGGCAAAACAATATTTAATTTTTTTTTTATAAAATTTTTAAATTTTTTTTAAACTTTTTTTTTTTAATTTTTAATTTTAATTTTTTTAATTTTTAATTTGTTTATTTTTATTTTTTTTTGATTTTTGGAAACATTTTGTATTAGTAATTTTTTGTGAACCTTATACTTTTTAAGATATTTGCAAAACAAATTTTCTGGCCCAAGGGAGTGGCCACTTCCGGTGGACCGATTTGAAGTAAAATTCACTGGGACCTCCCAATTTATCCAAAAAGCTTAAATCTGAAGTTTCAGTTCGATTGGTTAAGCCATCTGGGCTGTAGAGAGGACACAGACTGACAGACAGACGGACAGACAGACGGACAGACAGACGGACAGACAGACGGACTGACAGACAGACATCATTTCGAAACCAACTTTTTCGGACTCAGGGGACCTCAAAACAGATAAATCTTCAATAATCTCAAGGTCGAAAATTTTCATGATTACTATACTTTATTTTACTTACGTAAAAGAAAGTAAAAAGTTAAAGCTTTTCAAAAATTCTATTTTTTGCATGTCTTCAAGTTTATTTGTTGGACAACACAATGAGTGGAATGAATAAAAAAAGAAATGCTTTAACTTGAATTTTTCAAGATTTTTACTTGATAACTAAACATCATCAGTATTTACTTGTCAGTAGCTACTTCAGTAATAACGTTTACAAATTAAAGGAAAACTATCAAAATGAATGATTAAACATATTATTGGTGAAATATTGTACATCGAAATTTATATGAAAGAGTGACTTAAAACTTTGCCCACAGACTGCTTTACATTCGGTAAACAGCAGCCCTACGGAGCACATCTAAACGATTTAATTATTTTCATTATAAAGATTAACCTATTAAATACAAAAATTGCATAATTACCGTTATTTAAAGTTGAAATTGTGACCTACCTAACCGAATACTCGTTACTCCCAGTAGTGTCTGTATAAATTTGGTATGGACCTTCACCTCATTTGGTGCTTGATACGTCGAGTAAAAAACTACTTTACCAATATCATACATACGCTTACAATTACGACTCGAACTCGATAATTGAATTAATTTTTTCTTTTTTAATACATTAGGCCAGATGGAGACAAAGTGGAGATACATATTTTAGAGACGTTTTGAAACATGAGGCTGCGTCTGTAATTTGTACAATATTTCCATAAAAGATTTATGTCGTGCTTAAATTGCGCTAAATATAATTATTAATAAAATTAAATTGAACAAACTGAATTTATTACTCATTAGCGTTAATATTCTACAAAACACTGTGCAAATTTGAATTTTGCAAAACGCATATTAATCCAAGCACTCTTTCTATAAATGACAACTAAATTGAAAAGTAACCTCACGAGGAGACTTTTCGTTGGCCGCTTGGCGGTGAATAGTGTAATGTTGATTTGAAATAAAAAGTCAAAAATTTAGTAAAAAAAAATCGACCTGAGGCACACAGCATAAGTCCTGGGGGCTCTATCATGAAATCCGGACGGTAAATTTTAACGGTAATAAACAATTCTATGAAAAATTTAGAATAAATTCAAAAAATGGTCAAAGTTACCCAAGTTATTTTGTATCAAATCGCAATTAGCCATTTGCCCAATATCGATTTTAGTTCATTTGTCCCCTCGCTTGGGCAGCGCTGACTACTTTTTTTTTTTTTTACATGCAAAAACAAGTAAAATCTTGTTTACAAATACAAGTTTCCTGTCTAAATTAGTGGATGTCCCCCTACTTTTTTTTTATGATTAATAAAATTCAATATGTTGTGATTAATAATAAATAACAAATTTTAAAATTAATTTAGTCGAAATTAATAATTTAATGAAATATTCAAGACACATTTTGACCATATAAAACTACATATGAAATATTTTAGCCGCCAGTCAGCAAGCGTTGCATTTATGTTTGGGAAAGTCACTAATTTCATAAAGGTTTAACGGCAAATTTCTGATCGTCATGAAATATTTGTCGAATACATTTGTGACGATAAACTTTCATTTATTTGCAATTTCATACAAAATAACTTGGGTAACTTTGACCATTTTTTGAATTTGTTCTAAATTTTTCATAGAATTGTTTATTAAGCGCTTTGCCCATAGGAAAACGAAAAACATAAAAAACGAAAAATTTGACAATTTTTAGCATCTTTTCGTTTTGCCTTGCCCATTACTAAACCGAAAAACTATTTTCGTTTGAAATTCCAGTATCAAAATTTGTATGTTCGTATCTGTAAATTATTTTTTTTTAAATTTTTTTAATTTATTGAAAAAGAAAACGGAATTCTCAGAATAATATTTAAAAAGAAAAAACATGCTTTTGTGTATAGTGTGTGAAGTTTTAGCCGACATTATAAAATTATAACAGAATAAAAAATTATAACAGAAAAATAACACGAAACATATTTTCGTGTACTTTTTCTGACGAAAAATTGAAAAAATATTTTAAATTTTCTGACAGAAAAAATTAAAATTTAATTTTCTGGGAATGTTAAATATTTTTTAATTATTTTCTAAATTAAAATATTTTTGTATTGTGTTTATGGACAAGTTTGAGAGCCTTTATGCTATCATATAATATGCTAAAAATTTTGGAATTATTGTAAAAAAAGTAAAATCCGTTTTCGTTTTCGTTTTCCTATGGGCAAAGCGCTTTACCGCTAAAATTTACCGTCCGGATTTCATGATAGCGCCCCTGGTTTCCATCGACAATTTCGTTATATTTTTTACAACGGAAAATATTATTTTTATGCGGTTGGATCTGTGTTCTTTTGTAAATGTATTTGTAATACAATTATAATTGTAATTGTATTAAACCTCAAAACTTATAATACATACATACATATATACAAACGAAATTGACCTTTTCCTTAAAAAAATTTGACAAGCAAGATCGACGATCCGTAGGTGGTCCGAACTAAAAATTAATGTTGTAGAAATATAATTAATGAATTATATTTCGGGAAACAACTTCACAATTCCGCAAAAGCTTTTCTAAAGTTAAATTTAATGTAAAATTTAATTTATTTAGTTAAAACACTGAAAACAAGATTCCAATATTATGCAACACCTACAGATATTTCTGATGATTCACTATGTTTGACAATTAAGGAAAACGGTCTATACCGACACAACCGTAAAAAAAAAACTAATTTCCCTTTGTAAAATTTACAACGAAATGTTCGGTGGAAACCAGAACTAAAGGATTAGTTTATTAATGTACTTGGTAATATGTACAAGTAATAGAATTGTGTTTATATTAAATCTTAAATAAACGGAATAATTTTTTATAGCGTAGTGTAATGGTACCGCAAAAACGTAAGTAACTTTCTATTAAAACAAAATTAGACATTTTGGCAAAAGTAGGCAAAAATGATGGTACATATTATGAAGACGTCGGAAAACTGTTTAATTGTCCTAAAGGTACTATCACTGGAATAGTGCACACAAGGCATAAAATTGAAGAATCGAAACATGGGGTTTCTGCCCGAAAAAATTGTGTCTCTTTATCCACATCTTGAAGAGGCTCAAGGCAATGAGGGCCAAACATCTCAATATAAGTGGAAATATTTTTAGAGAGAAAGCTATTCAATTATCCGGCAAAATGGGAATCACAAATTTCACGGTAACTCAAGGTTGGTTGCATAGGTTTAAGTAAAGGAATGTCATCGTTTTCAAATCAGCTGCCGGAGAAAGTCAATCGGTTTCTTCAGAAGTTACAATTTACAACAGATTGGGAATCATCGAAACTCCCTCGATTGATTGAAGGCTACGAAAGAAAAGACGTGCTTAATCTCGACGAAACCGCGCTAATATTCAAAATGATACCAAACAAAACAATGAGATTTCAAAAGGAACCATGTTCCGCAGGCAAACTGAGCAAAGAGAGAATTACCATTTTGATTGGCGCTAACTCAGATGGGTTAGAAAAACTTCCATTGCTAGTTATAGGTAGAACATTGAAGCCACGATGTTCTAAAAATATCCACAGCCTTCCAGTATTATACAAAGCTATTAAGAAAGCATGGATAACATTTCATATCTGGGAAGAGTATATCAGACGCCTAGATAAAAAATTCGCTAAAAATAACCGGAAACTTAATTTTATTGTTGACAATGCGCCATGTCATCTTCCTGGACTGCAAGCAATAACGATTGCTAATTTTCCAGCTAATACAACCGCTATTCTAGAGGCGTAATACAAAATTTTAAAGGTTTCTACTGAGAATCATTGGTGAAAAAAATTATTGTTATTATAATTACCTAATTATTGAATTTTGCTAAATTTTATTGTATATTTTGCAAAAAAGAAAATTCTTGAAGCAGACGACAAGTAAAGTTTTAAAGAAAAGATATGAATTTTTCAATTGAGATTACTGTCGAAATGAACCCCAAAATATTTAAACGCGTTGACTAGTTCAATATTAATATTCTCAGAATGACACAATTGGAAATATTTCTGCTGATGTTGTGCCAGTCAATTTGAAAAACATATGTTTTGCTTTATAACTTAGAATTAAGCAATGCTTATCAAACCATACATGTAAGACTTTAAGCTCAGAATTAATCATAGAAGTGACGTCATTAGGAGATATACCAGTGTAAGCCAAGCTATGTCAACGGGAAACCTGGTATAATGACCATGTAAATTGAGTCTAAAAACCAAATTAGTTTAGACCAGAAATAGCAGAGGGCCTAATACTGAACCTTGGAGAACACCAACGTCCACAACTTTTGATTCACTTAGAGTGTTATTTATTTTAACTCTAACCGATCCGTTGGCAAGGTAAGGAACCACTTGTTAGCAACTCCCCTAAAATAAATGTCATAACCGATGTGAAGTTGGGCTTAACAGCCCATCAAATAGGCCTTCAGATCAATGAAGCGACGACCAAATACATGGTGACCGCGAGAAGGCAGACTCGTGTGGACTTCATTTCAGGAGATACTCAATATGAAAAGGTGAATGAGTTTAAATACCTAGGATCACTGATCACTGAGCAAAACTCCGTTTCTGTAGAATAAAAATAAAATTGGACATCTACAAGGCGCTGATAAGACCAGTTGTCACCTTTGGTTGCGAGTCTTGGACACTAACAGCGCAAAACATCCAGAAAATCGCTGTAACTGAGCGTAAGATGATAAGAAGAATTCTCGGTCCCATTAAAGAGGGAGCCACGTACAGAATGCGAATGAATCACGAGATCAGAAATGATCTCGATAAAGTCGACATCATAGGATTCATAAAATCGTCAAGGCTGAGATGGCTTGGGCACGTACTACGTTCACAAAATCGGACCACTAAACAGGCCTTGGAGTCGGCACCAGCGAAAGTAGGACCTCGTGGGAGACCACCTACCTGATGGATGTACGACGTTGAGAGGGACCTGTACACACTCGGTCACCGTGTCTGGCGTTCTCTTGTGGCGGATCGAAATATTTGGAGGAGCATCGTTGAGGCGGCCAAATCCCTTCATGGGATGTAGCGCCAGCGGAAGAAGGAAGAAGTAGCAGATGGAGGAAATGGGACTGTCAAATGTCAAGCACTTTTTAAGCTTTTGTTGGTCTTTTATACCTTAGAGGATGGGGCGGTAGCCAAACTCCCGCTGAGACGATTTTTTGAAATTCTAATATTCATAGAAATTGGAGAAAAATCTTAGTTTTCTAAATAATTATTTGCATCCTAAAATAGCGAACTCCCCAAAGCCGCTTAGCATTGGACCATTTCCGCGCAAAGATGACATGAAATTAGAGAGAGGCACTTCAATTTGTAATTTTTAATATTTTTTTTTGGGGAGTTTTGCTTTCGGGAATATGAGGAATAATATACATCACCGTTTCAAGTTCGCGTTTGAGGGCGAGGACCACCTTCCCTGAGCCCTTTAAACTCAAAAATCTCAAAAACGAAGGATACAAGGAAGCCAACTTTACAGGCCTTCTAGCCCTTGAAACTCCCTGCATAATGGTTTTTGGAGCGATTAGATTAGGGATTGCAATTTTACCGGATTTGTTCATTACCGGTAATACCGGAAATATAATTTGAAAAACAGGTATTTCCGGTAATACTGAAATTATCATAACAAAATGGCTTATATTTTGTAAAAAATGGGCATTATTCAAGATTTCTAGAATAAATAAAAAAATCTTTCTGGGTTTAATTAGTTCATAAATGATTTTGAAAAAAGAAGATAATTAAAAAAAGATAACTAATACAAAATAAATGTTTTAAATTATTTTCTTTAGCTCCTCAATATTACTAAAATAAAACCGTAAAAATAACAAAATGTAACGGGCTCTTATCACTCAGGTTCGATCTTATTATCGTACAAAAAATACCTTCTGCGGAAAATGCCCTTTCCGACTTAACACTAGTTGGGCATCCATCAATAAACCGTGATAAATTTGATCAATGTATATTGCCCTCTTTTTTATCTTCAGATAATACTTTTACCTCGCGCCGTATTATTTTAGCAATGTTGGATTGATCCTGCATATTCTGCTTTTGCTCAGGTTTAATCAATTCGTGAAGCTGTTCCTTTAACGTAAGCGAAACAATAGCCTCCGGTTTTGTTGTTACTTCTTCCAGATCAACGTCACTAGGAGCAATCTATTTCTTTAAACGTTTCATCAATTTCAAACAAATCATTATCATTTTCTGATTCCGAATCGCTTTCGTTTAATTTTACACAACTTTCAGCAGTAGATTCATTGCCGTCGTTATGATCTGAGCATCAATACCACTTAATTATCACCAATAAAATCAGCAGAGGATGTAGTTTTTTTATCCAACACTTTAATAACTGCCAGCTGAATGCCAAGTGCTAAACAGAGTTTTCCAATTTTTATATTCATAGGAGGAACCAACTTCTTCATAACAGAAGCACCATCAGTTGTTGCAGCTATTAAATCTGCAAGAAAAGAGTAAATTCACTCAACTTTTATTTCAAAACTTGTAAATATTTTTCTGCTGGTATTTTACCATATGCTCTGTGTGGGGTCTGGTCCGTTGTGATACTAAATTTTGCACCATCACGTTTCAGTTTCAATATTTCTTTTATCATTTTTTCACGAACTTTACCTATAGATTGAGCAGAAAGCTGATGATTTTCAGCATCTCAGATGCGCTTGTAACACAATTGTGCTACCACCACCTGCTTTTATTTTCCTGTCAGATTCTTTCATCTGATAAATTTCAGTTCCATCAACACCATCTTTAAAATATTTCCAAAGAAGGCTTTTTCACTTGATCTAGTAAAAAAATCAAGATTGCTTTGGATGGCCTAAAATTTGGTTTTTGTGTCATATGTTTCTAACCAGTGCGGTTCAAAAGATATTATCACAAAAAAAAAAATTTTAGGCCGGCGAATTTTCTATGCCGGTGAGTGTATTTAAAACCGGTAATAGTAAATCCATTACTAGTAATACCGTTTAAAAAATTTGGCTCTAAATTATGATAAATTTGACCCTACTTAATGAGCCGGCCAGTCAATATTCAGGCACTTAATGAACCTGACAATATACGATGCATACTATCAGGGCTCATTACTCTCCCTCCTAGATGTTGCAATCTTTGGCAGAAAATGGCTGATTCCGCTTCCAAGTCGCAGAAGCGGCATCCATCTGTCGTACTTAGGCCCATTTTCTTAAGGTGATACCTTAAGGGGATGTGACCTGTGAGGAAGCCAGTAAGAAGCCTCAGCTCAGGTTTCCTAAGTATAAGACATTCCTTGACCCTGGCTGACGAAGGTGAAATAAATTCCTTCGCCTGTCGCAAACCTGGAATTCTGCGCCAGTAGAAGAATTTTTGTACATCCTCCCAGCTTTTTACCGCTGCTTTCAAACGTGAAAAACTCGAAAATATTGATTTATCGAAAAAACTTCATGGAACATTTTTAGCATAGAATTCATCCCTCTATCGATTTGTGTGGTTATTTGGAGTATATTAAGTTTCGCCCCCGATAAGGGGTGACATTCATCCCTAGGGTAAACACACATCGGCACTCTAAAAGTTTTGTTCCTTGAGCTATTCACTACTTACTATCCAAATTTCACGTCAATCGGTTTTGTCCAAACTCAATTCTGAGGTTATAGCCTTACGGTTTTTACCGTCAAACACAGGGCTAATAATTTTCGGGTTAACCTCACATATATATTTTTTTTAGTACTATGTAATATACTAAAGCTGTAGTGATGAGTTTTGAAAAGTTAATTAATTTTATAACGTTTAACGAATTGTTTATGATTTCTGTCTATAACCACAACAGCCATTTGCCGTGAACATTAGACGTTCTCCTATAAGATTCGATTTGGTTCAAACTACTAATATTATTTGCAATTTTTGCTAGCAAAGCAAACTATGTTAATAAAGATTCCAGCCATTCAAGCCCTAATCTAACTTAAAAATTTGATAATTGAGTAAACAAAATCTTCATAAACTATAGAATAATTCAGATTGAAAGGGCACACACACGAAACAAATTCATTACCATATAAACCCTTACTTACTAACAGATTATTTGTCACTCAATTTGCTGTAACTCGAATCAAACACACTTTTAAAACAAAACCAAATCAACTTCCATAGAACCACCTCCCTACCTCTTAAGTAATCATTAATCATGAATTGTACATGAACGAAACCACAAATCTATAAACAACCAAATGGAAAATCTATAATTTGCTTTTTTCCACACAACACAAATAATTTTCTTCTTGTTCTTGCCTCCCTCAGTTAGCGTACATATATGTACGAGTGTTCAAGTATACATATCTCAAATGTATGTACATTTATATTTGTCTTATCGATTAAATGAATTGTTGAAAACACCACAAAAACAATACACACGAAAGACGACCCGTGTCACATAAACATTTATTGTGCCTGTCGAACAAGACGTATGCGGCGAATTGTAAATATCGAAAATTGCGTATTTTTTATACTCTGTCTGGCATTTAACAAAAATTGAGACATATTTACGGACAAGATAATCCAATCTACCATATATAATACGTACGACAGAATCGTATAAAAATTTATTTAAGACAGTTAAAATATTTTACTATATCTAGAGAGACAATGATAAATTATCAGCAAATATTACATTCCGCCCCAAACAGAAAGAAAAAACAAAAAATTGTTAATGTCGGTTTTTGGGGGGGGGGGGGGGGGGGCAAAAGCTTTTTACATAATTATAGTAGAATGCGTAAGTATGTACTATATGTTTGATTTATATTTTTATGACATTTTGATATAGTCGATGACCGAAATTTGTTTTCAAACTAAAAAAAAAAACGCGTAATGGTGATGACAGTTCAATTTTCATTAATTTTTATACTTTTCGGTTATCTATTGCCCGCGCGCCACTCACTAATCGATTCGAAAATGTTCATTATTACACAATCTACAAATATTGTTGGTTTAATGTTTTTCAATTTCTCGCCAACGATTGTGAACTTTTGTGCTTTGTTTGTTACATTTTTTTAGCTTCATTTACAAGAATAAAAATTGATGACAATGAGAAAAATTTGCTTCTTTGTTTGGATTGGGGGCGTGCACAGGATGTGGATGGAAAATGATTTATGATTTGGTTTTAAGATTAAATAAATATTAAAGTAATCTTTGTAGCCTTAAATAAAAACTTTATTATAATATTCACCCTTAGGGTATACACTTAATTCATTCCTATTGGGTAAATACACCCAAAAGAACAATATAAATATTGTCGAATACACAAAATACCAAAGTATAAGAACAGTCAAACCAAAATAAAATTATAAGCCAGCGCGAAGCTAGCGACACTCTATAAATATTATTTTCTGGTACTAACATTAGATGTCTAGTAAGGGAAACAAATTCATTTAAATACGATATGAAATTTTGTATTGAAAATGGAATATATATTCCCTTCACTGTAAAGCATATTCTCAATTTCTCATTTCATTCGTTTTCACTTTGTTTCGTTTTTTTGTATTTTTGGTTTTTATGTAAATAGCCACATCTCCATTTGGTATGAAGATGTACCTTATGTAGATATAGTTTTGTTTATGTATTATGATTTTTTATATGCATATAGCTAATACAATTAAATCGAAAGGTTTTTTCTGTATCGAACTACAAATTTATGAATGAAAACGTAGAAAATATTTCATTCATGTTTTTATCTAAATTTGTCTACTTTTACGAAATTTTGTTTATTTTTCCTTGCATCAAAATGGTTTGCGCAGGCTAAATTTGTATTCTACCGTAACCCTACCGTTTGTAAAGAATGAATCAATATTTTAGAATTTTTTTATTTTAAATAAATTAAATAAAATAAGCTTTTTATTTGAATACAATTTTTTAAATTTTTTATTTTAGAGAAAAGTACGGCTGAGTTAATCTGTAGAAAAGTTACAAAATGGGAAATCGTTTATGATTGTTTTTTTTTATCCCTTTAGATGTTGGGCTATAGATTACGAAAAAAGTATTGTAAAATGTACACTCAGTTTGGTGCGAGATGGGAAAACATACTCCATTTCCACCCCTTTTTAATTATTTTACACATCAACAACTTTTTCAACATCGCATTTTTATTTAATGAGACCAAGTTTGAAATGTTCAACTTCTGGCGGAAACAACGAACTTGCCAGGTTAAACATAAAAACTTACGATTTTTTGGCTAATTTATTTATTTTATTTGTTTAAAATTCTTAATTCAATTATTGCTGTCGGTCATTTAACCACATATAACTTTCAAACAATTAACAATTTGTTGATTTTAACATTTCAAATTATGAATATTAATTTTAGAGTAATTTGAGAAATAACTAATATTATAAAATTAAATACTTAATTAAACAATTTAAATATTTTTTATATACTTATGTATGTACACTGTCTCAAAAATTGCCCATCCACCACTCGGCTAAAGAAACATTGATAAAAAAACAATTAGAAATCACACAAAAAAATCCGTTTTTACTTTTTTAAAACTCAAATGACATTTAAAAACCTTAAAATAATAATAATCATGATACAAATTAATTTACTTTTACGTTTGATGAGATATACTATTTGAACAGCCTGCAACTATGTCAAATTATTGTCCGTACACTTGCATTTTTGTCAAAATTAACACTAGCATGTTAACAATTTATTATTTGTTGCACTCCTATTTTCAAACAACGGTAAATTACGAAGTTGTTTTTTGCGTAAAAGTTTATTACGCGTATTTTTCACATGGTAAATGAAATATTGTCCAACTAATTAAAAATGTGTGATTCTCGTACCAAAATTAGTGAAGAAATTAAAAAGTTCATCATTAAATTGGAGAGTAAATGTAAAAGTTTATCAGAAATTTCTAAAATAATTATTCAGAACTTGCAAAAACCAAATCCCTAAAGATTGTTGCTGGAGGCGGTCGCAACCGAAATCTGAACGAGCGTCAAATACATCTAAAAAAGAGGGAAATAAAACCGAATCGAAAGTTTGTGCTCCAACGATCGCTGCCAAAGTTTACCAACGCGAAAAAATGGCGATAGAACCTCAGACAATACTCAATATTTTGCATAAACAAGGTTGGTTCAGACGGGCGAGTTATGGTGTGGCGGAAACTTAACACTGAACTTGAGTAAAACATGGTAACGGAAGTTTAATGTTATGGGGAGCTTTTAGCTGAAGCGGTGTAAGCCACTTCACCTTCATTGAAACCATAATGAACTGGTTTGATTATTTGGATATTTTGAAGGATAATTTGTTAACCAATGCTGAGAAGATGGGACTTTGGCAAGATTTTCGCTCCGCACTTGACAATGACCCGAAGCATTCCTCAAAGCTGATCAAGGAATGGTTATTATTCAATGTAAAGTCAACACTCCCTCATCCTCCCCAGCCACCAGATTTCAACACCATTGAAAATGTATGTCATTATTTGGAGTGAAAGATCCGTGAACACCAAATTAGCAGTAAGGAATAATTAAAACGGGTCATTGTGGAGGAATGGGCCAAAATCTAAACATAGTCCGAAATAACTCGGAAGTTGGCTTTCTCAATCAAAAGAAGGTTACAAAGTGTCATTGCATGAATAGGTTACACCACTAAATACTAGACCTAATTTGTTTTTCCTTCAATTCCCTCAACTTCTTTGTGTGTACGGTACGGACAATTATTTTATTTGATGAGATTTCTGGCGGTTTATTATACAAAAAGATAATTTAAACTAATTCATTAAGAAAAACAGAAAATGAAAATTGCTTTACAAAGCCAAATGGTACATCCCAATAAAAATTATGTTCTTACGTAAGTTTAATGTAACTTTAAAATAATAGATTATTCTCATAGTTCATTATTTGATAGGCTTTTAGTATTGGCTAATTTTCTGCCACTCTACCACCACCGCTTTTGAGCTCATTTTTATTGGAAATTGGGTGATTTCGAATTCCGCATTCTCTCTGTAATTATATAGAAGCCATTCTTGTACGATATTCTTGTACGAAGATGAATGTTTCGGATCGGTGTCCTGATAAATTTGAAAACAATCTTAAATTCCAATCTTTCAATATTTCAAGTGATAAAATGCTTGAAATCAAGTTTTCCTTGAGAAATCGGTAAATATTTCCGACCAACATACAGTCCCACGCCATTACATCATGCCTACCTTCATGTTTCATTGTTCTGCCGCGTGCTAAGCATATTTTACAGTACTAAATTTTCGGCCAATGAGTTATTGATGCCAATCGATAGTTAATAATAAACTTTAACATTAAAATTAACAAAAATAATTAAAACTAGAATGAGAAACCCATAAGAAAAGAAGAATAGATTTCATTTTTGCTGCAAAATACAATAATTTCAGAACTTTAACATCGATTTTCCTAAAATGCATTTCTCAAAAATATCATAAAAAACAAAATAAAATAAAACGGCTTCCTGTATCGAAAAGAAGACAAAATTTCCTTCAATTAGAAACAAAATATTTTTTTTGAAAGGTGTTATTTCACCGATACATGCGTTCAAATCTGGGTATTTTTTCTAAAAAAAATTGTAGTGCGCTTTTTCTTTGTTTTTGGCGCACTGTAGTTACTCACACATTCTTGCTCATAATAATTTTAAAGACAAATGCAACGCTGATCAGTCATCTTTTAATAATTTGAACTGTAGTTTCATCGATTCTGAGGACCCTGACTCTCATGAAGTAACTTATCACATTGCTTCTAAATGTGTTTTTATTAGTTGATACTCTGATTGTTTTAATATTGAGCTAGTTAATCCGATTAAATATCTTGGTATCGATAGCTGCGTATTTTTATTCGCTCCTGATAGCTGCTGTCGAGAGCCATCAGCCATCATATAAAAAGTGGCTCCCGATAGCGCTTCGTATAATTGGAGATTTTTTATGTCAAGTTTTCGCTAAACAATTGAATTAAAAATGATAGTTTGATGTTAAATAAATTTAGTTTACCAATAAATAGCGCGTCAAATTTAAAATTAGCTATAGAAAAATGACGGCTCTCGATAGCAGCTTTCGGGAGCGAATTAAAAATACAGCTTATTTGGACACTGATCTTAATTGAAAAGCCCATGTTTCAATTTAAAACAGTGTTTGTCATCTGCTTCAAGGATTTTCTACCTCCTTCGTGATAGGCCTTGTCTCTGAAAAAGGCGTATCATGTTTGGTTATGGTTAACAAATAATTATTTAACCAAATCTAAATAAATACATACTTAAATAAATGTATAATAAATAATTAACAATTTATAACGACTTAAAAGAAAATTGTGAGATCTTTTATTTTAAAATTCACGGTGATTCACCTGGCCCACACCAATCCAGTTTTTCATGTTGGACTGTTTGTTCAACATAAATGGTTTTGCGAAATTTATCTAACAATATTTTACGGTTACAAAATTTGTATGCTTATAAAATTGTGAATTTTTTACGCAGAGTGATCAGCATAGTTTTAGAAGGGATGCTTGTTATAATTTTCGTGGTCTACAAAAACATCCGTATATTCTCGTTACTACAGAAATTAAAAATTGGCTACTTGAAATACCTGACCACATTTCTGATTCGTATTGTTACGTAAAATTTTAATTTTTATTTTCGTTTTTTGATAGTATTTTAATTATTTAAGAACTGATTGACATTTATTTCTGTGCTACTAAGTTGTATAGTTTGTTGTTTATGTTATCAAAATTATATCTTTCGTATGTTCTTCTTAGCATTATTTTTATTTTATTACTAATTTAATTAATTGCTTGGTTAATTTTAACATATTGTAAATTCGCAACTGTCGGTGTTTTTGAAACAGAATCAATTTAATAAATAATAATAATAATAATAAAATTTATACAAATAATACATAGTAGATCTTCTAGAAGTATCGAAAAGTGAGAGTTTTCCAGCGAGTGTACTTTATAAGGAAAACGGCATATTCAAAGCGTATAATAAATGTGATTTGCTGCATGCTTGAGAAATCTTACACTAGCTGGAACACTCACTTTTCTTTACTTGTAGAACAATCTACTATTTATAAAGCATAAATCATGCCACGGGTAACTGTTTTTGCAACATTTCAAGCACACACACTTTTGAATAAAGCTTTACTCCGGTAACCTTTACTTTAGTTTATATAGAAATCGATTTTAACAGAAATATTTTTTGCATTATATATATCGTCGGTTTGCGAGAATAGTGACACATCTCAAAAATTGCCAATTTTGAGATAATAGGAAAAAAATCCTTTAAATGTAACAATCTTTAATCTGGCATAGTGTCACTCCTAAACTACCCATAGTTTTCAATAGATGTGACAATGTGACATTGAATTTGATGAATTCAACTATTTTATACTAAAAAATAAAAATTCAAATCGATTTCCTCAAAAATATGATATTTTGAGATGTGTCACTATTCTCGCAAACCGACTATATGTAGATTTTGGGTCATATATTACGAAAAAAATAATGCGTACTCTGTACCCTAAACACCCCATCTTCACCCCCTTTTTCATTAGTTTACAAATTTTAAGAGTTCTATTAGGTCAAACTAAGAAAACGTTTAACGTTGACTTTTTCATCCCGGAAAATATTTTCATTCCGCTTTTTATTTCGGTTGGTTATTGTCAAGATAGAACTAAAAATACAAAGTACTAGCTCAGCACCAGAATCACTCGTATTTTCTCTCATAATTTCTTAATCTCTATCCAAGCAATAATAGCGAAACGGGCTCGAGCATATCTTGACATCAAAGGCAAGAAATCTTGAAGCTACTACGTAGGTGTTTCAAAAATTTTAAATTAGTAATTAAAACGAATATTGTTGTTGGCTAATTAAATAGTGATTTAGATGTTTTTGTCTTGTATACCCACGGTCAGTTATCCAAAAGTGTTTTGTAAACTTATAAAAATTCATCAGATCAGCAAGCTCAAATATTGAAACTAACGCTTATTATATTAATTAGGAAAACTTGGCAAATGGAAATGATAAATCAAAATAAATCTGTGGTATTAAACAAAAACAGGGTATCTGCAAATATCAAAATGTTAGGAAAACTTTTTTAAAGTTTGAGTTGATTTTTTTAAATATGTATTTTGAATTATTTTACGTATTATATAATGCTGAACTTTTTCATTACATTGAATTTGATTATCAATTATGCATAAAATGATTAAAAACAATCCAAAATATATTGTAGCTTTATTTCAATAATTACTAAGCTACCAAATTTTCGACATATCGTTTCGAAAATAATGAAGCTTTTGAAAAATTATTTAGATTATAAGGTACAGATAGCAGCAAAAACTGAAAAACGTGAATTTTTGTTCGCAACGCTTACAAGACGCACGAACAACAATCATAAGTGTTTTTTCTAAACTAACAAAAGCATTGCACATAAAATACTTCAAACTTAAAATATAAATAAGGAAACACAAAAAAAAAAAAAAAAAAAAAATCGTAAAAGCAAGAGAGAAGTAAATTATTTTGTTTGTTTTTTTGTTTAAAGAGCAAATTCAGTGAAGGAAATAAATATTCCATTTCAAATAAAGAATTTCATCACGTTTATAAAAAAATTTGTTCCTTCGGTGTACATCTAATGTTAGTTTTATTTTTGGCCGTAGTGCGCTGATTGAATTTCATTGTTCTATGCGCTTAATGCTTCTTATTATTCTTTATTTTATGTCGAATACCAATGTACGTACAATGTCAAGGTGAGTTTTGTAATTATAAATTCAGGAGAAAAAAGTAAGAAAAAAAGAAAATTATGAAAGTCTAAAGAATTAATTAATTTTATATTTCTGCTATAGGTAGGTACCCAAATTAATTAATGTACCAACATTTGTCTGGCATTTCGAAATGATAAATTGGCGTATGCGTTTGAAATAACTTTTTTCTAATTTACGGCGGTAACGACAATAAGAAAGTTCATGACGATGATGAATTATCAATTTAGATGAAACATAAAATTAGGATCTCATGTATACTTATATACGGTACGACAATAAAACATTCGCTTCTGGTATCGATTTCATTCCCTGTTCTCCTATAATATTTCAATTTAATTTAATGGTAAATGCAAAAAATTATATTTACCTTCGATTATGTATATTCTGTATAGCAAACACATCTGTATACCATCATTAAATTTAATTGGTGAGAGATTATGAGATGGTAATAAGATGTATTGTATAGTGGTTAACAAAATAAATGTACGATGTAAAGGTTAAATTACGCTGGTTACCTAAAACAACCCTATAAAGTCAATGTTATAGAATTTGTATTTAATGGTTGGTGGTTGCCCTGGCTTGGTAGCATTTTGAAACTGTGTAGAATTTTCTCTTCTAAATGTTATTTTGTTTTGATATTATCTTAATATCATTCGTATCATTCAAAACACCCTTAAACTAAGCGACACTATTTTAATTAAATTCGCCTGAATGTCAGCTACAAATTAGTACTAATGCCGAAATATTGACTAATTCAATCTTTCAATGCTGCAGGAAGGCGCGATATGAAATTTGTAATCAAGTCAATTAATCCTTTCGTATAATCTATTACCATGGTTTTTGGTAAGAGAGCAAAATTTCAATAAATTGTTATTTCCGGTTGAAATTTTGAAATATTTACTACAGGTAAACAACTCTCCTACCTTTCCGTCATAATATCCTATAGGTAGGTGTCGATGATTTTACTAAGGATGATTCGTGGTCCTGCGAGTTTATACTGTGGTGATAGGCACACATATCACCAGCGATAAAGTAATCATAAACGTTTAATTTAACACCAATGAATAAATTGACAACCGCGTTTTATTTCTGATGTGTACCAATGCCTTCTAGAATATACAAGCCATACTGCTGCAAGCAAAAATTATTTTTTTTTATTTCATCTACATAAAACAGATGGCGATGCACGTTCGAAAAATGAAAGAGTAGAGAGAAATAGAGAATAAAATATTTGAAATATAAAAAAATAATTCAGTATTATCTCATGCGTGCGAAAGGAAGGTTGTACATAATTTTATTTCCGGTAATTTTCTGCAAAATTCAAAACTAATAAAATTTTTAATAAAATAATCATTTAAATATAAACAAATATTAACTAAAAATGGAAAATAAGTTAGAAAAATATATCTAAACTATAATCCCATTAATAATTTCAAATTATGGAAAAAACACACGACGTACATCCCCCCTTTCTTGCGCTTGGTTTAATACTAATTTATTTGCTATACCTATACTTTTCACATGGCCCTCTTCGTTTTCATGTTTTATTTTCTTTCATTTTTCTAATATTACTGCCATCTACAGAAGAATAATGGAACTGTCGACATAAATTGAGTGACGTAGCCAGCAGTATGGCTTGTATATTCTAGAAGGCATTGTGTGTACCCAGTTAGTATTTAGGGGTTATGTCCAAATTAGTAAGTGGTCGCCTAATGTTGTGACAGTTCGCGTAAATGAGCGAGACGACAACATTAGGCGACAGCATTAGGCAAAAGTTTTCACCATGGTGGGGTGTGGCGACACCTGTCGTTTTGTGGCGGACTCAGCGTGCGCTCGAAGACACAGCGGCCGAATCCTATTAGGCGCTGAAAACAAATTTCCCCTATAAGAAAAAAAGGTGAACAAGAAATAAATAAAATAGAAATAATCGCTTACGACCGTTGAACAGGCACGGTCATATTGTTCGGTGTGATTTCAATTGTAACCATTATAACGTTGTTTATAAAAGTATTTATAAAAATAAATAAAAGAGAAACTCGAGATGGGACTACATTTATTAAATAATAAAAATAAGAGCATTGCATAAGTAAAAATTAAGTTTCTGGCATTGCATTCAGTTATTATGTGCGTACATGAGGCAGTAGTGCGGACGGCAATACACACTTGCCTCGTCCAGCATTATTTATTATGGGTTCTAGTCTACCATAAATACCTATAATGTCATACTGTATATAGTTTGACCTTGTGCAAGTCAATGTAGTACTGTATTATTTGTGATATATGTATATACAGGGTGTAAAATATGTACCGGGACGGTCGAATATTTTGAATAGTAGTAAGCTATTCAACTACACTAAACTCGACCCACACTCCACCCCCTGTAGGTGGGGGTGGGGCAACTTTGATATCTTAAATGGAAACCCCCATTTTTTATTACAGAGTCGGATTCTACGTCAAAAAATACGTAAATTTTGTTAGAAATATTTTTTTGTGTTCGGTGCAGATGGCGCTTTAATTGATATTGGAAAAACTGGGAATGCGAACGACTAATCCTAAAAATCTAGAACGACTAATCTTAAAGAAAACAAACGCCATTGTTCACCGTTTTTTATAATTTCCCGTTAAAATAAATTTATTTAGAATAGAAATAAGAGTTATTACAGCGTCATCTGCACAGAACGCAAAAAAATAAATCAGACAAAATGTCCGTATTTTTTGACGTCGAATCCGAATCTGTAATAAAAAATGTGGGTTTCCATTTAAGATATCAAATTTGCACCCAACCCCACCCACAGGGGGTGGAGGGGGGGGGGTCTCGGTACATATTTTACACCCTGTATATTAAGTTACATGTCTTTTTTTTAGTCTTCAACAAGTTATGGGCCCAGGACACGTGGTTGCATTGTGTAAGAACAAAAAGTGGGAGTTAAACGTGGTTTAGTGTATATGGTAAAATGGCGTCGAAATCAATGGAACAAATTTTCTTGAATCGCCAGGGACGAATTTCAAGTTATGGGATTTTAAAATAAATGCGGTATTACGTGCACAAGGTTTGCTGGATGTAGTGAACGGTGTAACCTTAATGCCAAATGAAAAAGACGTAAAACAGGAATGGATGGCGAAAGATGGCAAGGCAACATTGATATTACTTGCGTCAGTTAACGAAGACCAAGCAAACCACATTTTAGGCTGTACAACATCAAAAGAAATTAACAAAAAAATTGAAAGTTTACACAAGGTGAAAAGTGGGGTTAGAATTATGAATTTGTAGAATATTGAAGAATATTTTTCACTAGTGATTCATAGTGTTCACTGCAAAATAATGGATTGCGATGGTGTAACGAGAGCGTTTGGTTTCAAAGACGCAAAAAATCAAATTCGAATGGATTTTCGAGTGAAACAGAATGAGCATGCATATGTCTGTTCAACCAGCTCAGCTTCACTGCAACAATGGCATCGTCGTTTAGGGCATATTAATGTTACAGCAATTAAAAAATTGAGTAACAGTAAAATTGTTGACGGCATACATTTTTTTGCCGATAGTGAACGTATTGCACACACCCGAGCACGACACAAAAGTCAGCGCGTACAATGATGATTGCCAGTGGTCTCGATAAAATGTTGTGGCCAGAAATCACGAAAAGTTCATCTCGTTGGCTATGAGCCAACAACAAAAAATTTCCGTTTATATTCCGTCACTCGTTGGGTGAAACAATTGATGAAACAAAGACGGTCAAAACAGGGAGGTCAGTAAACCCTAATTCAAAATTTCCAATTATACATTGCGTCCAGTAATCAATCCTCCGAGAAAATATGCGGATGAATTTAGTTACTCAGCAATCATGGACGAGTCATTAACGTACAAGGAAGCAATTCAATCAGGTCATTCAGAGAAATGGTTGGGAGCAATGAGTGATGAACTTGAAGCACTCAAGAAGAATAACCCATGGTATATGGTCGACCGACCAAGTGATCGTAATATTATTGGTTGCAAATGGATTTTTAAATTTAAAACACAACTAAACAGCGAACAACTGAGATACAAGGCGAGGTTGGTCGCATAAGGGTATTCCCAACATGCAGGCATTGATTATGGTGAAACGTTTTCACCTGTCGTCCGATGTGATTTAATGCGAATGGTCTTAGCGACTGCAACAGCCAAAGACAAGGAAATGGCGTATGTTTGACATCAAAACTGCTTTTTGAACTATTAGTGGAAAAGTTTGTCGATTGAAGAAAAACTTGTATGGACTTCAACAAGCATCACGAGCATGGAACAGGAAGTTTACCGTTTTTTAACTGATTGCGATCTGGTACAATCTGATGCTGACAATTGTGTAATTTTGCTGCTCTATGTTGATGATGGCATGATTTTGTCTATCAACGGGGAAATACTGAGTGCGTTGATTCAGAAATTGGAGAACGTGTTTGAGATAACACACGGTGACGTTGATTGTTATTTGGGATGGAGATTAAACGGGATAGTGAGGTAAAAACGATCATAATTAGGCAATCGGCATATATAAGGAAGATCCGAAGCACAAAAGTCAATATCACATTAAATGGTTACACTGATGCTGACTATACAAGAGATATCGAACGTCGTCGATCAATAACTGGGGATATCTATTCTTGATTGGTCAAAGCATTGTTCATGGCGAAGTCATCGGTGGCAGACTGTAGCTTTGCCCATAACCGAAGCGGAATACATGGCCGCAACCGAAAGGGCCAAAGAGGCAGTTTGGATACGTCAACTGCTATTGGATATTGGCCATAAACAGAAAGAGTCGACACCGTTGTTCATCGGGAACCAAAGTACAATTCAAAATTTGCATTGTCTATTTCACTTGAATTCAATTTAATGTTTAGCCTTGTTCAAGTCGACGTCATACTGTATTTAGTTTGGCCTTGTGCAAATCAATGTAGTACTGTAATGTATTGCGATATATTATATTAAGTTGCATGTCTTTTTTTTAGTCTTTTGCAAACCAACATTGAATAAATACTGGAAGAAACTTAAACTACGTTCCTCTTTACTAGAAACTTCATTTTGCACTAACTCGACTAATGATGATTCTTTAGATAAATTATCCGCTTGATTGTTCTTACTAAGGACATGTTTTCGCAAACTATTTTATTGAATGTTGACTGACAACCAATCCAATACAATTCTGGAATCGGTCAACTCGAAAGATATTCCAATTTTGATATATTTCCAAGTAAGGTAAATTCTACTGCTTCAGCGTAGCTACTTTTGATTTTGCAGCTATCAGAATAGGTTTAAAAATTTTTTAAATTGAAATCGAGTGTACATCTAGAAAGGAACAGTTTAAGTTTCCCGTGGGAAATTTAGGAAAATTCGATTTAAGAAAAATTATTTGAAATTTGTATTAGATCGAAATCGAGAATGGGAGGTCTTTGATGTGGTTTGTATAATACGATCACGAATTGTTTGTGGAAAACAAAATTATTTTATAAACTTACTGAATTTTTCACCTGCTACAACTGTTGCACTGTGAGCAAGTCTGGAGAGTCCTGCAACAGTGCATAAACTGGTTATGTTGAACTATCAGTCTCACTTGAAATGATGCAAGACAAGACTGGCCAAAACTAGACTCAAAGTGCACCAGGGCATTAAGGTCTCGTAAAGGCAGGGTTTAGAGACAAATGACTTCTGTATAAGCTGTTTGGACGAGAAGGAGGAAGGGACTATGGTTTAGTTCCTTTGCTCATGTCCGGCATTAGCACGCAGAGGGATAAATACTTTATGATAAGTTCAAGATGGACAGCCTCTCGGATCTCGAAAACAGTAAAGTATAGTTCTGAATGGTTCCAGTAAGGCTAAAGGGGATACATTCTGTGCCACTCCAACTAACCTAACCTAACCAATACTGAATTTTTAGGCTTTATAGAAATAATAGAAATAATAAAATTTATAGGACTAAAATTAAAGAATTTTTAGAAATATTAAAATTTGTAGAATTTATTGAATTTATAGAAATTAAGGAATTGTTAAAAAAAACCAAATTTGAATTTGTAGAATTTATAGAACTGACAGACTTGAATAATTTATAGAACGGGTTGGGTTCTTGAATCTATAAAATTAAAAGAATTTATAAAATTTATAGAATTTATATAATTTGTAGGATTAATGGAATTTATAAAATCCTTAAACAACATAGAAACAGCATAAACTCCAGCATATATTATGTGTACCGAATGAAATTTGTGATTTGTACATGAAGAATTAAAACTAAACGGCAATATATAATCGTTATTTTTCTGTACTTGTTCTATTGCACATATTGTACAATTTTTAAATAATCGTACTCATTCAAACTTTTTGTTCATTTTACGGCGAACATTCACCTTTTCATAATCCCATTTATTATGTATGGATGTGATCTTAAGCCGCATTGGCAAACTGCTTGCCAAACCATATGTTTTTTTGCCAAATTTTTCAACAGCTATGGTAGTAATTGCTCCGTCCAGTTCTTTACCTTTCTTTTTGATGTAATATTGGGGACCTGGAAGTGTCGAGAAATCCATTTTGACGTAGGTCTCGTCGTTCATTTCGAAACAAGAATCTTTTCTTTCGTTCAACCATTTGTTGTGTTTCTTTGCTCGATCGATCCCTCTATTAAATAGTTCAACACTTCTTTTGGGGATTTTTGATTTCTTGTATGTCCGTAGATTATTTCTGGTTTTAGCTCGTTCCACAATCGATTTGGTTGTTTTGGTTTTTCTGGCCAAATCTCGCACAGACATCGAGGAATATTTTGAAATGACTCTTACAATTTTCTGATCCAACATTTTATTTGGAGCACCTGATTTTTCTCCGGATCCGGGCTTGCGTGATACAGAAAGATTGATTTGACATTTTTTTTTACATTTGTTACCGTATTATTGGAAACACCGGCCAATTTACCAATTTTTTTATTGGTATACTCTGGATGATCATTGCACAATCTAATTATTAAATCACATTTTTCTCCTTATGATGCGTTCATTTCGAAACAAATAAAACAAATGCCCAATTTGACGTTTATTCGTTTTTTTAAATTGTTTTTCTACAAAATAACGGTACCAGTTTTTTTCTTTTGCGTAGTAACCTATGAGATAATATAAATTTGGGAATCACAAATTTCATTCGGTACACATAATACGCAATGTACTGGGGGTGTGTATCTATGCTTAGCAATTAAATGTATTCCACATACACCTCACTACTTTGTATATTAGATATCTTAGACCCATTTAGTACAACAACCGAAAGTTATTCACCACCATCTATTGTCGTGGTTCACAACTTAATTATTCAGCAAATACAAATTTGCTTAGATACAAAAAATTAAGCCCGAATTTATTCGCTTTTTAACGCAAAGTGGCTGACATCTAGTGGGCGATATTGAAACTAGAGTTAAAGGTGAACAGCAGTCAAAAAAATATATTTTTGGACAATTTTGTTGTTGATTACGGTTCGAAACAATCTTTTATTGCACATGAAAGATATACTTCGTTATTCAGCGGCAAAATAATTCAAAAATAACACACTTAAATACAAACGCTGAATTGCTGTTGACCTTTAACTAGTGGCGATCGTGGCACTTGTTGCGGTGCTTTAAAGGTGAATAGTCGTTGCTACAAATATAAATACTGTTATAGTAACAGTTTTCGAATTTTATACATGATTTTGAAATGATTTTCGAAAATCGTTCCTATAATAATAGCAATAGTCACGACTATAAATTCGGGCCTAGTCTATGTTTTTATTTTCATGCAATGTCTCAAAAAAAAAAAAAAAAAAACTGGCACATACAATTTTGACACACAAGAAAAAGAACACTCTTGTTAACACATTCAATTTGTCAACACGCAAATAGCTAGTTATTTTCTACAACTTCATCAATTTTTAGTGAAGCAAAAACATCACCATAGTTAAGTGCTTTAGCCGTTGTGATAAAATACGTGTTTCCGCGAAATAATTAAGTCGTGGTGGATTTTGAATCCACATATCATATTGTATACGCATTTTTCATTTGTGAATAAAAAGAACGGCGCACATACGGAAATTGTGCGACCGTCACATGATTCAATAAATACCAGGTTAGCCCGATTTTTCCAACCACGTGTTCGTGACGTCATGCAAAATTTCGATTAATATATAAGTTACTCTTTTTTTACTTTTCATTTTTTTATTTCTTGTTGTAATTTATACGTAAAAAGAGTTGGGTGACGTCAAAAAAAAAAAGATGACCATTTGTTTATATATTTCGGGCTAACCTGGTATTTATTGAATCATGCGACCGTCATAAAATTGAATTCAATGCTTCGATTTAATTTATTTTATGGAGGATCTCCCGTATCCAGGAGCAATTAACATTACATAGGCGACGTGAAAAGAATTACATTGGCGCAGCTCCAACAAGCGTTAAATTGGTGACCATTGACGTCCGTTTTCAGAATAGAATTATTTAAATTCATAGGATTTATCGACATTTTTGAATTTATGGAATTTTTAGAGTAAGTAAAATTTTAGTTTGTAGAATTTATATAACTGGCAGACTTAAAACAATTTATAGAACCCATAGAATATATAAAATTTATCGGATTTATAAAATTTATTGAATTTGCGGAGTTTATATGTATAATTTATAGAATTGATGTAATTTATAAAATACATAAAATTCATTGAATTTATAGAGCTTATAAAATATTAGAATTTATAATATTTATAGACTTTGTAGAATTTAGAGAATTTATAAAATTAATAGAAATTATTAAACTTAAAAATTTTTTAAAGTTTATGAATTTTTGGAAATTGTTGTGTTTATAAAACAAGTAAATTTTGAGTTTGTAGAATTTATAAAACAAAAACACTTGATACAATTAATAGAACTCAAAGAATCTACAAAATTGAAAGAATTTATGTTATTTATAGAATTTATAAAATTCTCTAAATCAAACAAAGATTTCAACAAATTGCAAATATTTTGTTTCAAGCACTAAAAATATGTAACAACTTGTTCGATTTCTCTGCACTACTGTCCCTACATATACACAAGTAAAAGAAGATTGCGAGTTATATGTTTGTGAAGTATTTGATGATCCAACAAAACGTTTCAAGTTACAAGGTTCTTAATTTGATGAGGCACTTGAATTAAATTCTAACCACTTAGAAGCAGATTCAAGGATGTTTTGTCACATACTTCAAGCAATAAAAATCCAATCTGCCCATATCATAATCCTCAGCGCTGATACAGATGTTTTCATTATGTGGATTTATCTCTGGAATAAACTAGTGCGTCTTGATTGTTTAGGTCTATGGTTTGGCGAACAGAAGTTTAGAAACAGTTTGCACTTTTTTTTCCAATAAAAAAATTAACTGCTGACGAACTCCGGTATAAATTGATTTCTCAAAATATCGGCTTCGGCTTAAATTTATTGAAAGTAATTTGCACATCAGATGCTTTGCATTTACATTTGTTAAGAGCTACGGCACAAACATATCTATGCATAAATGCTGATCGAACACTATTTTAGCCTATTGATTACACCTTATTTGGCTATGAGAGGAAAATGGTGACTTGTACCCACAGCACTTTGCCAGAGTTTCTGATTCAGCCCTGTAAATGTACATCGGATTGTCGAACAATGGCTTTTAGTTGCAAATAATCTAAATTAAATTGTATTTTGTTGTGCAAGTGTATTAACAATGTATGTAAAAATTAGCGTATCGACAACTTTTGAACTTTCTATTAATATTTGTTTGGTTTAATTCATTTGATTAGCTATTATTACCTATTACCCTAAAAACTGGCTATTGTCACTAAAACAATCATTAATATGACTCCAAAGCATTTGCTCAATCGGTTTATTTGATACTTAAGGGTATAGATAGCCCACAAATTCAGAGCTTTAAAAATCGAAAATCGGCAATTATGCTCCGATTTCGATGGTTGATATCTCGATCAATTGGTCTTGAGACCTCCAATGGTCATGCCAACGAGTATTTGGATCGATCGAATATTTTTAGGCATTTCGTGAAAAATTCGATTTTATTGAAAATCAACTGAACTATAGCTCACAAATGCAGAGCCCCAAAAATAGAAAATCTGCAATTGTGCTCCGATTTCGATGGTTGATACCTCTATAAATAGGTCTTGAGACCTCCAATGGTCATGCCAACGAGTATTTCGATCGCTCAAATATTTCTAGACATTTCATGAAAAATTCGATTTTATTGAAAATCAACTGAACTATAGCCCACAAATTCAGAGCCCCAAAAATAGAAAATCTGCAATTGTGTTCCGATTTCGATGGTTGATACCTCTATCAATAGGTCTTGAGACCTCCAATGGTCATGCCAACGAGTTTTTTGATCGCTCAAATATTTCTAGACATTTCATGAAAAATTCGATTTTATTGAAAATCAACTGAACTATAGCCCACAAATGCAGAGCCCCAAAAATAGAAAATCTGCAATTGTGCTCCGATTTCGATGGTTGATACCTCTATTAATAGGTCTTGAGACCTCCAATAGTCATGCCAACGAGTATTTGGATCGCTTAAATACTTCTAGAAATTTCGTGAAAAATTCGATTTTATTGAATATCAACTGAACTATAGCCCACAAATTCAGAGCCCCAAAAATATAAAATCTGCAATTGTGTTCCGATTTCGATGGTTGATACCTCTATCAATTGGTCTTGAGACCTCCAATGGTCATGCCAACGAGTTTTTTGATCGCTCAAATATTTCTAGACATTTCATGAAAAATTCGATTTTATTGAAAATCAACTGAACTATAGCTCACAAATTCAGAGGCCCAAAAATCGAAAATCTGCAATTGTGCTCCGTTTTCGATGGTTGATACCTCCATCAATAGGTCTTGAGACCTCCAATGGTCATGCCAACGAGTATTTGGATCGCTCGAATATTTTTAGGCATTTCGTGAAAAATTCGATTTTATTGAAAATCAACTGAACTATAGCTCACAAATGCAGAGCCCCAAAAATAGAAAATCTGCAATTGTGCTCCGATTTCGATGGTTGATACCTCTATCAATAGGTCTTGAGACCTCCAATGGTCATGCCAACGAGTTTTTTGATCGCTCAAATATTTCTAGACAATTCATGAAAAATTCGATTTTATTGAAAATCAACTGAACTATAGCCCACAAATGCAGAGCCCCAAAAATAGAAAATCTGCAATTGTGCTCCGATTTCGATGGTTGATACCTCTATTAATAGGTCTTGAGACCTCCAATAGTCATGCCAACGAGTATTTGGATCGCTTAAATACTTCTAGAAATTTCGTGAAAAATTCGATTTTATTGAATATCAACTGAACTATAGCCCACAAATTCAGAGCCCCAAAAATATAAAATCTGCAATTGTGTTCCGATTTCGATGGTTGATACCTCTATCAATTGGTCTTGAGACCTCCAATGGTCATGCCAACGAGTTTTTTGATCGCTCAAATATTTCTAGACATTTCATGAAAAATTCGATTTTATTGAAAATCAACTGAACTATAGCTCACAAATTCAGAGGCCCAAAAATCGAAAATCTGCAATTGTGCTCCGTTTTCGATGGTTGATACCTCCATCAATAGGTCTTGAGACCTCCAATGGTCATGCCAACGAGTATTTGGATCGCTCGAATATTTTTAGGCATTTCGTGAAAAATTCGATTTTATTGAAAATCAACTGAACTATAGCCCACAAATTCAGAGCCCCAAAAATAGAAAATCTGCAATTGTGTTCCGATTTCGATGGTTGATACCTCTATCAATAGGTCTTGAGACCTCCAATGGTCATGCCAACGAGTTTTTTGATCGCTCAAATATTTCTAGACATTTCATGAAAAATTCGATTTTATTGAAAATCAACTGAACTATAGCCCACAAATGCAGAGCCCCAAAAATAGAAAATCTGCAATTGTGCTCCGATTTCGATGGTTGATACCTCTATTAATAGGTCTTGAGACCTCCAATAGTCATGCCAACGAGTATTTGGATCGCTTAAATACTTCTAGAAATTTCGTGAAAAATTCGATTTTATTGAATATCAACTGAACTATAGCCCACAAATTCAGAGCCCCAAAAATATAAAATCTGCAATTGTGTTCCGATTTCGATGGTTGATACCTCTATCAATTGGTCTTGAGACCTCCAATGGTCATGCCAACGAGTTTTTTGATCGCTCAAATATTTCTAGACATTTCATGAAAAATTCGATTTTATTGAAAATCAACTGAACTATAGCCCACAAATGCAGAGCCCCAAAAATAGAAAATCTGCAATTGTGCTCCGATTTCGATGGTTGATACCTCTATTAATAGGTCTTGAGACCTCCAATAGTCATGCCAACGAGTATTTGGATCGCTTAAATACTTCTAGAAATTTCGTGAAAAATTCGATTTTATTGAATATCAACTGAACTATAGCCCACAAATTCAGAGCCCCAAAAATATAAAATCTGCAATTGTGTTCCGATTTCGATGGTTGATACCTCTATCAATTGGTCTTGAGACCTCCAATGGTCATGCCAACGAGTTTTTTGATCGCTCAAATATTTCTAGACATTTCATGAAAAATTCGATTTTATTGAAAATCAACTGAACTATAGCCCACAAATGCAGAGCCCCAAAAATAGAAAATCTGCAATTGTGCTCCGATTTCGATGGTTGATACCTCTATTAATAGGTCTTGAGACCTCCAATAGTCATGCCAACGAGTATTTGGATCGCTTAAATACTTCTAGAAATTTCGTGAAAAATTCGATTTTATTGAATATCAACTGAACTATAGCCCACAAATTCAGAGCCCCAAAAATATAAAATCTGCAATTGTGTTCCGATTTCGATGGTTGATACCTCTATCAATTGGTCTTGAGACCTCCAATGGTCATGCCAACGAGTTTTTTGATCGCTCAAATATTTCTAGACATTTCATGAAAAATTCGATTTTATTGAAAATCAACTGAACTATAGCTCACAAATTCAGAGGCCCAAAAATCGAAAATCTGCAATTGTGCTCCGTTTTCGATGGTTGATACCTCCATCAATAGGTCTTGAGACCTCCAATGGTCATGCCAACGAGTATTTGGATCGCTCGAATATTTTTAGGCATTTCGTGAAAAATTCGATTTTATTGAAAATCAACTGAACTATAGCCCACAAATTCAGAGCCCCAAAAATAGAAAATCTGCAATTGTGTTCCGATTTCGATGGTTGATACCTCTATCAATAGGTCTTGAGACCTCCAATGGTCATGCCAACGAGTTTTTTGATCGCTCAAATATTTCTAGACATTTCATGAAAAATTCGATTTTATTGAAAATCAACTGAACTATAGCCCACAAATGCAGAGCCCCAAAAATAGAAAATCTGCAATTGTGCTCCGATTTCGATGGTTGATACCTCTATTAATAGGTCTTGAGACCTCCAAAGGTCAAGCCAACGAGTATTTGGGTCATTTAAATATTTCTAGACATTTCGTGAAAAATTCGATTTTATTGAAAATCAACTGAACTATAGCCCACAAATTCAGAGCCCCAAAAATAGAAAATCTGCAATTGTGCTCCGATTTCGATGGTTGATACCTCTATCAATAGGTCTTGAGACCTCCAATGGTCATGCCAACGAGTTTTTTGATCGCTCAAATATTTCTAGACATTTCATGAAAAATTCGATTTTATTGAAAATCAACTGAACTATAGCCCACAAATGCAGAGCCCCAAAAATAGAAAATCTGCAATTGTGCTCCGATTTCGATGGTTGATACCTCTATTAATAGGTCTTGAGACCTCCAATAGTCATGCCAACGAGTATTTGGATCGCTTAAATACTTCTAGAAATTTCGTGAAAAATTCGATTTTATTGAATATCAACTGAACTATAGCCCACAAATTCAGAGCCCCAAAAATATAAAATCTGCAATTGTGTTCCGATTTCGATGGTTGATACCTCTATCAATTGGTCTTGAGACCTCCAATGGTCATGCCAACGAGTTTTTTGATCGCTCAAATATTTCTAGACATTTCATGAAAAATTCGATTTTATTGAAAATCAACTGAACTATAGCCCACAAATGCAGAGCCCCAAAAATAGAAAATCTGCAATTGTGCTCCGATTTCGATGGTTGATACCTCTATTAATAGGTCTTGAGACCTCCAATAGTCATGCCAACGAGTATTTGGATCGCTTAAATACTTCTAGAAATTTCGTGAAAAATTCGATTTTATTGAATATCAACTGAACTATAGCCCACAAATTCAGAGCCCCAAAAATATAAAATCTGCAATTGTGTTCCGATTTCGATGGTTGATACCTCTATCAATTGGTCTTGAGACCTCCAATGGTCATGCCAACGAGTTTTTTGATCGCTCAAATATTTCTAGACATTTCATGAAAAATTCGATTTTATTGAAAATCAACTGAACTATAGCCCACAAATGCAGAGCCCCAAAAATAGAAAATCTGCAATTGTGCTCCGATTTCGATGGTTGATACCTCTATTAATAGGTCTTGAGACCTCCACTAGTCATGCCAACGAGTATTTGGATCGCTTAAATACTTCTAGAAATTTCGTGAAAAATTCGATTTTATTGAATATCAACTGAACTATAGCCCACAAATTCAGAGCCCCAAAAATATAAAATCTGCAATTGTGTTCCGATTTCGATGGTTGATACCTCTATCAATTGGTCTTGAGACCTCCAATGGTCATGCCAACGAGTTTTTTGATCGCTCAAATATTTCTAGACATTTCATGAAAAATTCGATTTTATTGAAAATCAACTGAACTATAGCCCACAAATGCAGAGCCCCAAAAATAGAAAATCTGCAATTGTGCTCCGATTTCGATGGTTGATACCTCTATTAATAGGTCTTGAGACCTCCAATAGTCATGCCAACGAGTATTTGGATCGCTTAAATACTTCTAGAAATTTCGTGAAAAATTCGATTTTATTGAATATCAACTGAACTATAGCCCACAAATTCAGAGCCCCAAAAATATAAAATCTGCAATTGTGTTCCGATTTCGATGGTTGATACCTCTATCAATTGGTCTTGAGACCTCCAATGGTCATGCCAACGAGTTTTTTGATCGCTCAAATATTTCTAGACATTTCATGAAAAATTCGATTTTATTGAAAATCAACTGAACTATAGCTCACAAATTCAGAGGCCCAAAAATCGAAAATCTGCAATTGTGCTCCGTTTTCGATGGTTGATACCTCCATCAATAGGTCTTGAGACCTCCAATGGTCATGCCAACGAGTATTTGGATCGCTCGAATATTTTTAGGCATTTCGTGAAAAATTCGATTTTATTGAAAATCAACTGAACTATAGCCCACAAATTCAGAGCCCCAAAAATAGAAAATCTGCAATTGTGCTCCGATTTCGATGGTTGATACCTCTATTAATATGTCTTGAGACCTCCAATGGTCACGCCAACGAGTATTTGGATCGATCGAATATTTCTAGACATTTCGTGAAAAATTCGATTTTATTGAAAATCAACTGGGCCCACAAATTCAGAGCCCCAAAAATAGAAAATCTGCAATTGTGCTCCGATTTCGATGGTTGATACCTCTATCAATAGGTCTTGAGACCTCCAATGGTCATGCCAACGAGTATTTCGATCGCTCGAATATTTCTAGACATTTCATGAAAAATTCGATTTTATTGAAAATCAACTGAACTATAGCCCACAAATTCAGAGCCCCAAAAATAGAAAATCTGCAATTGTGCTCCGATTTCGATGGTTGATACCTCTATTAATAGGTCTTGAGACCTCCAATAGTCATGCCAACGAGTATTTGGATCGTTCGAATATTTCTAGATGTTTCGTGAAAAACTCGATTTTATTGAAAATCAACTGGGCCCACAAATTCAGAGCTCCAAAAATATAAAATCTGCAATTGTGCTCCGATTTCGATGGTTGATACCTCGATCAATAGGTCTTGAGACCTCCAATGGTCATGCCAACGAGTATTTGGATCGCTTAAATATTTCTAGACATTTCGTGAAAAATTCGATTTTATTGAAAATCAACTGAACTATAGCCCACAAATTCAGAGCCCCAAAAATATAAAATCTGCAATTGTGTTCCGATTTCGATGGTTGATACCTCTATCAATTGGTCTTGAGACCTCCAATGGTCATGCCAACGAGTTTTTTGATCGCTCAAATATTTCTAGACATTTCATGAAAAATTCGATTTTATTGAAAATCAACTGAACTATAGCCCACAAATTCAGAGCCCCAAAAATAGAAAATCTGCAATTGTGCTCCGATTTCGATGGTTGATACCTCTATCAATAGGTCTTGAGACCTCCAATGTTCATGCCAACGAGTATTTCGATCGCTCGAATATTTCTAGACATTTCGTGAAATATTCGATTTTATTGAAAATCAACTGAACTATAGCTCACAAATTCAGAGCCCCAAAAATAGAAAATCTGCAATTGTGCTCCGATTTCGATGGTTGATACCTCGATCAATAGGTCTTGAGACCTCCAATGGTCATGCCAACGAGTATTTGGATCGCTTAAATATTTCTAGACATTTCGTGAAAAATTCGATTTTATTGAAAATCAACTGAACTATAGCCCACAAATTCAGAGCCCCAAAAATAGAAAATCTGCAATTGTGCACCGATTTCGATGGTTGATACCTCTATTAATATGTCTTGAGACCTCCAATGGTCACGCCAACGAGTATTTGGATCGATCGAATATTTCTAGACATTTCGTGAAAAATTCGATTTTATTGAAAATCAACTGGGCCCACAAATTCAGAGCCCCAAAAATAGAAAATCTGCAATTGTGCTCCGATTTCGATGTTTGAGACCTCTATCAATAGGTCTTTAGTATTTGAATCTTTCGAATATTTCTACACATTTCATGAAAAATTCGATTTTATTGAAAATCAACTGAACTATGAGGTATAAAATAATGGACAAATAAATTTCCTGGCAACATTCAAAATAATAATCTGTAACCTTTTCTGAGCTTATAACAAGTTATCAAATGCGGTTCTCACATTTTTCCTGATTTTGAATTAAGCTTTCATGATCACGATCTGCAAAATATTGGTGATACACATAAACCCGATTATAAATAACATTTTTAATTTTACTAGTCCTTATTTAGCATCGTGTCAAAAATATCATTTGATTTTAAGACTTAGCTAAAATGTTGACATAAGATCATTGCTATAAGATGAATTGTACTGCTATTCCGTTTATATTTCCACTCTATTTTGCTTTTCATGTTTATCGTGTTTCTACAACTATAGATTTGGATTACCGAGTCATGAGTCGTGAAACAGGATTTTCATACTGTTCAGTCAATTTGATACTGTTTTGGAATTCCTACAGAACAAAAATGATTTCGAGATAAATTTAAAAAAATCAAAAGTGAGTTACCTACTCGTATATTAGGTTAGATTTAAATTTCAACTCCAATTGAATTTAATTAAAACGGGAGGTAGGGCACTACCAGTTTCCAAAAATTAATGCAGTCAAGGATATGCCAGTTATAGCTGTACAAGTTAAAACAGTATATTATACATACATATATAACGACTGAGTTCGAACGATTTTAAGAAATGTTAGTTTTGACAGTAGTTTATCAACATTTTTAGGTACAGTAGCAATATTACCAACTTTTATCCTGAGTTATGGACCTTTTCAAGTAAAGAGAAACCAAATTAACCTACCCATTTAATTCTTAATGAATGAATATGTTTTTAGATTAGACAAATAACGCACGTACCGTTGCTTGTTTGTTTTGCGTATAAAATAATCTTCAGATAAAGTCGAAGAACTTTCCAAGGCGAATATTCCAGAAAAAAGATAATTCACAAAAAGCTTTTTTTGCCGAGATGAGTTTGAATGATATTTCCGGTTGAGAGATTTCCGCCCCTCACCAAATTACAAAAAAGTGTCGCCTACCTTACAAATTTTATAAAAATGTTATACTCATATTTGTGTTAAACTCAACTGGTGTTGAACATTTCAACTAAAGCATGGTATTGTAAATAATTGTGAAAGAAATACGCTTAAGCTGAGTTTATGGCATAGGAAGTTAGAAAGATAGGAAGATTGACACGACCAACAGAATTTTTTAAAATGTCGCCAGCCCCGCCTACTAGCCTACTTTGATCAAAAGTAAGAAATTTTTCAACTAGAGCATGGAACTAATAGGCGGGGCTTGTGACATTTTAAATAATTTGGTTGGTCTTATCAATCTTCCTATGTTCCTATGTCATAAACACGCAGCATTAAGCTGAATTTAGTTTTGTTTATTTTACAAGTGTAACACGGATTCTTCTGTAAACAGAAAACAGTTTTGTTACATTTACCATTTTTAGGTTATGTTGATAAACTACCAAAAACAACCGCACAAGTAGTGTTTACCGCAGTCAACACACAAACAAGTACTCGATTATAACAATTCAGTCATCCTGCAATAGATGATGTCAAAATCTTATTGAGTTTCTTATTTTCTATTAGCTTACATTGGAACTTACGTTTGTCTTTGGAACGTACAAACTAATTTATAAAATTATTTTATTTAAATTAGTAAAGGATGCTACAAAAAATAAACTGCAAAAGAGTTAGGAGATTCTTGAGCCCCGCAGAATAGTTTTTAAAGATATAAACAAACAAACAAACAAAATCAGAATTTAGTTTGAAAAAATTATGTAAAAAAATTCAATTCTAAGATCAACATACTCGTAACAAAATACAGAAACTACCTACAAAACATACAATTTACAAACAATAATCGGTTATCTTTGCTATAAAATTTTCCATAAATTTATCGTGTCTTCCGTATCCTTTAAACTTAAACAATTCATTACAATTTTTTCCAGGATACAGGAAATAGTTTTGTTCAAAAATGAATATTAAAACACTAAAGTAACAACAACAAAACATAAATTATGTCCTTTTTTTGTATGTACATACATTTGTTGAATTCATCCAAACCCCATTCATTTCCATTTATATTGTGCACAAACTGAGTGTATTGTACGAATAGTGTTGGATTATGTCATGACTATTTTTGTAGAGTATGTATATTGTATATATTTTACCAAAAGAAGGATATTAGTTTACATTCTTTTGTTTCGAATAAATATGAAAATCTACTTGTTTTAAATGCTGCCAGGCATCAAATACCATTAAACACGTTTTGCACGAGTGCCAGTAAATAGCCGTATAATATGACAAATCTTTGTGATAGTATTATACCCCAAACGGGATTCTTTAGCAAATCGAAAATGATGTATAAAACAAATTGATACAAAAATCAGGTGGCTTGACATCACCCAAAACGAAAAATGCAAAATAGCCCAAAAATTTAATAAACAATTTTTGGACAATTCTTCTCTTTTTCATTTTGAGTTTGGGCGATTGTTATCGCCGAAAAATAGGTGATTGTTCTTTTACAAAAATCGCCCAAAAGATGGTTACAAAACCAAATTAACAATTGCCCAAACAAAGAATTCAAAATCATCAAAAAACCTGAAATGAATTATTACCCAAAATGTTGGTTACTATATTTGCAACTATTGAATTTTGCGGAAGGAGAACCATATTTGGTGACGTAACTCTTTTCGAAAAGAGCCACAATAACAAATCAGATGACTGACCCGGCCAATGCGCGACCGCCACTTTATAGTCGTTAAACGAATATATTGCTTACCTCGAGGTATTCTTTGGGTCGCTTTGCTGAAAACACCAGCTTGGTGGTTTATCGTCTTCGCCATAACCGATCATTAGATGAGTAAATAATATGGATGTAAACAACCGCAGTCATCCCATTTTCCAGTATAAAAAATAACCACCAATTTTGGCCGACGAAAACCAACGTAGGTTGATAATTTTGTTGGTATAAGGTTGCCAAATCTGATAATAAGCCATCAGATTTTTCAACCTGAATTTTAAGGTTTAAGAATTCTGGTTTAAGGAATACCCAAATATTACCTAAAATTTGTTAATTCAAATTTATACATCAATAATCAATTGTTTGACATTTATAGTCTGAAAGAAGATCATTATATCCCAAAGATGCCTCAGCGAGTGAACCAGCCAGATCAAAACTCTCTCAAAAGATTTTCTTTATTATTCATTTACGTTTTGCCAACTCGTTAAACAGTATTAACACTTAAACTTCCAGAGGGGTATTAATTCCTTACAAAAAATTCAAATTTTGAAAACGGGTTATACATATTTGAGTGACCTCTTTGGAAAATAAATTTCTTCAATTAATAAAGGTGATAGTATAACCTTATCGAGTTATAAAAGTTCTCATTCATGATTCTTACTAAAAAAAAGGTATTATTACCCGTCCGAATGTTTAAGTGCAGTCCGTCCGGATGCTTAAGTTAGTAACGGCTCTCTTACTCATTTTATCAAAATACGCACGCCCGTTAATTTGGAATCTAAAGTGGTTGCTATTCCATATAAACCAGGCTGTTTGCTGAGCGAGTTTATCAAAATTGTTGATAGGCCTATTGAGTGTTGGTTGCTGAGTAGCAGTTTGTGTTGCTAAATTTCTTCAAGCATGCTAAACGGCGTAAAGGTTGTCGATATATTGAGGATGATGCTCGATTATATGAAAAACCGATTATTATTTATCCAGGTAAAGGAGAAAGAAACGAGGAGTGAAATCGATTTCATGATATCAAGTGTAAACGCAGGCTGAATAAGGTTGAGATTGAGAATGACAGTAACGTTGTTGAAAGCTTCCTAACAGTAAATAAATATTGAAAAAGTTAAAGTGCTTTTTTTTCTCTAAATAAAGTTAAAATATGAACTTTTTCCAGTTCAGTGAACAAAACTAGTGTTATATAAAAAAAATTAAGATCTTAAATTGGACTATTAGTAATTTGAACGCGGTGGAATGGAGATTAAATAATGCGATACATAGAATTACGATTAATAAGTGGAAATAAAGTGAATTGTAAAAATGTTTTGCGTGCATTTTAGTGATTTAGTGTGATTTGCTCTTCTTGCTGTATTGGAATTGACGGATCTGAAGCAGCAGCAAAAAATCAAATCGAAATTCATTGCCCTGAATGTGTACAGCTGATTTTAACGAAAAAACCATCACACTTTAATAAAAACCAACCATCTCGCACGGTTGTGGTGAAAGTCACGCACGGTTTATGTGACCTTACCGTAATGCCGTATGTTCTAAGTGTGGCATAGTATTAAGCCACCATTCAAATCTGGCAAATACTTGGCAATATAATCAACGTTCCTCCTCGAAGAATTCGGAACACGTCAACCAAATAGCGCTTATCACCGACCTAAAGTAGAATGTGATCTTTTAAATAATCGACCTTGTAATTTTGAGGTGGATTCTGGATTGAATTTTACGATAATCTCAAAGGATACATTCAATCATATTTGGTCGTACTTGGAAACTGTTGAATATTCAGATTGGACCACGCACACATAGTTACCACCAACGCGGCATTCCGAGTCAAGCGCCTGCTATTCGGAATTTCCTCCGCCCCAAGAATTTTTCAAAGTTTGATTGAAAATATTTTAAGAAATATCGAAGGAATCTTACCGTATTTTGACGACATCGTTATAACTCGATGACATCGTTAATAAATTTTCTGGGTTTTAAAATTGACTCATTGGGGATCCGACCTACCGATGACAAAATAACAGCCATTAAAGATGCACCAGAACTAAAAAATAAGCAACAACATCGTTTGCTTGATAAAAATCAAAGGTGAGAATGGAATTTAATTCATCAAAGGTCTTTTGACAACTTGATGAAGTTACTATCATCAACCAGCCTTCTCACACCGATCATCTTCCATTGATTGGATTATTCAGTTCCGAAAAAAATATATACTACCTACAGTGATATCAGCCCAAATGCTTCGACGCCGAGTTTTCCGCCCAAATACTTTGACGCCGAGTTTTCCTGAACGCATATAATTTCG
Source organism: Tipula helvola (assembly GCA_963556165.1). Lineage (NCBI taxonomy): Eukaryota > Metazoa > Arthropoda > Insecta > Diptera > Tipulidae > Tipula > Tipula helvola. Next base: position 91,500,796 of record OY744482.1, read on the forward strand.
ACATCATTTATCGCTCCGGCTCAAAAATGAGAAATGCCGATTTTATTAGTCGTTTTCCTAACGAAACCATTCAAGTACCCGATGAGAAAAACGAAGAAGTTCTAATGATTAAATCCATCATAAAACCAGTCCTAAACGCGTCTCAAATATCACAGATGACAACCAAAGTTTCCGACTATAACCGTGTGCTCAATTAGGCGTTAAAGGAGTGCCCAGAAAGGTTAGTAAACGATCAAACAAAATTTAAACCTTTTGTACCTCCGTAGGAATGAAATCTCTATTATCAAAAGCTGCTTGTTGTGGGGCAATCGCACCATCATTTCCGGCTTGCCAAACAATCATTTTGGAAGCATTGCATTCCGGACATCCTGGAATAGTGCGAATGAAAGCCCTTGCTCAAAACATCGAATATCTGGTTGGTTTTTACTTGATCCATAACAATATTCTTGGTTTGCACACTTTTAAATTTGATAATGAACTGCTTACTTTTATTTTCGACGTTTTCATCAACCACATCAGTTCTATGATTCACTTCAGTTAGATCAGCTTTGAAACAGGCTTTGAAATCCACGAAATTTTTTTTTGTTTCAGCAGCACTAGCAGTCAGTTCGTTATGATTATTAGTATTAGCCTAAAGAAACTTAGAATTTAGCAATCGCTTGCATAATATGAGCTTTAGGGCCTTTTCCAATTACCGACTTATTTGTTTTCACCGACTTATTTAAATAAGTCTGCTGATGAGGTGACTTATTTTCTATAATCTCTATCTTTCATAAAAACCTTATTTGGTTTCATATAAACTATACAGTTCTGTTACATGTAAACATTAAAGTTCTGTCATTCATAATATTTTGTCTTGTCTTTCATACATCAATTTTAAAATGAAAAGAAAGCAGAATACGCGATGTAATGGAGCAATAATTCAACCCCTGATATAACTAGATAAAAGTAATATTTGAAATTAAAGACATAAACACAGACACAAATTTTTGTCATCATCAGCTGTCAAAATAAGTCAGCAAAATGAATTGGAATGACTTTACCGACTTATTTAAGATGGCGTCAAATAAGTCAATAAGTTTGAAATAAGTCGGTAATTGGAAAGGGCCTTAGTAGGTACTGTAATTTGGATAACATCGTCTAGCTCCATTAGAACTTGTTAAAAGTACCATATACTGTTTTTAAAATCCACGATAGCAGTGTACAATTACAATAGATGTCACTTGTTGCTATTCACAACTACTCATTCTCATACGATGGTGTAGAAAACAGAAGTATGTACTTGGGGCTTTTAGAATTTTTTCGATATTTTTTGAGAGTGTTTTATTATGTGCGGATTTTTTTGATTTTTGGTAATGATAAATGTCAAATAGAAAATTATTTTGTTGTTGCTGTTACATTTTTACCTCACTTCACTTTCCCTGCATTTTATATGTCCATCGCGTTATATGTCTATCGCGTTTACTATATACAACCAAAAGACAAAAAAAAACAACTGAACAGATGGCTGTGTTTTACTTGTGCCACCCAATTGCTCGTTCCATTGGATATTTACTCACAAGTACTTCCAAGTAGTAAATGTTTCCCATTGGAAGACGGACGGCTAATATGATACACTGTAAATTGTTAGTAACTGATTTCCTAATAAACTCCGGCAAGCCAAGAATCAGTAATTTGACATGATTATATAATATGAATCATAGTTAAAAAATGACTTAACACGAACTCTGATTTTGTATTATTCATATTATAGAGTTGATATCGCAATAATAACGAATACGAAATAACTGCCCAGGAACTTATTGACATTGCTATTGATTTATGTAACACTAGCTGACCCGGCGAACCTCGTCCCGCCCCAAATTACTGTTATTTAATTTAGATTTTGATGATAGAAAAAATCAAACAACTCAACTCTATTCTCAATAGATGATTGAGTTGAGTGGACATTCCATTCCATTTTTATCGAATTCAACACTAATGTATTGAAAAGTGAATGAAATGTCGATTCAAACTCAGGCGTCTTTCGAAAATTGAGTTGTGTTTTGGATTTTTTCTCTCATTGTGGAAATGAATTGGAGTCAGTTGGAATTCAAAAGAATTTTGTCAACGATTCAATGTATTTTATTCAATACAATGCATTGTGGTAAACAATATTTCTAGTTCTGTTCTCCGGCGCATAAATGAACAACGATGATGGTTTGCCAACTCTCGAACACGCGACGTACAACTGACCATGAGAAAAACACGGAAATTCTAGATTTATTCCGCACACTTTCAACGATTTGTTAATCGTCATAGCAAACGCCAAACGAACGGGGAACTGAATGCATAGGAATTCTCGGAAATAGAACATCTTCCCCTTTGAATTTGCCCTTGATAATCGTCGCTTGAATCACGTTGTTCATCAGTTTCTTCACACTCAATCGCGTTCCGTTACACAATTTCGGATGGTTCAGATTGCGCAGCATGATTATTACAGATCCAACCTTGAGCATCAAGTTACACAGTTAAAAAACTTCCGTTTAAATTTAATAGAGGCCTTGTATTAAAAATTATACAATACAATGATCCATTATAATTTAAAACAATCAGTCATTCCTGTGAAATTATTATTTTTTTAATACAGTTATATTATAAAGTAATAATGCTCTATTAGATTGTTTTGTTAAAACGGATTAACGGTAACAAAATTCTTTATTTTGCTCTCAGAGAGCGTTTTGATAGAAAACCAAAAATAAAAATACACATTTTGTTTTCTTTTCGAACTTATTTTTAATATTCTCCTTTCTTTGTGCTCATAAATTATTTCATTGCTAGGTGAATATTGCTACAATAAGGCATTGTGGTTAGTTTGGGTGATTTTTTTTTATTAATCTTTATTAATATTAAATAATAATATTCAATTTAATAAATAGTAAATAAAAATTAATAATAGTTCGTTTAAGTGTGACAAAGTTAATATTTAGTCCAAGTGACGCCGCAGTGAAACATGGACGATCTAAATAAATTAGAGTTTGCCTTTATTAAAATTCGTGAAGAAAATAATTTTACATTTTTGAAAATAATTAGACATAATGGTCCAGAATTTGAATATGAGGATTTCTTAATTTCTGGTAAGCTGAACATACTATTTATTGGTTATTTTTTTAAATTATGTAATACTAATTAGTTTATAGTACAATTTGTTTGTTAAATCTTTTTAAATTTAATATTAGCAGTACTAAATATTAGTTTTTTTAATACTAATTCTATTAAACTTCATTTAATTTTATATTGACGTTTTAATGTTTTCAGCTGCAATTGCTTTAAATATGTCTGCCTTCGACATAGCTCATTTTGCGGATTATGAAAGAACAGTTATACCGGCAGACATTTTTCTTGACATAATAAAACAACAATATTCCAATCCCCAATTTCATATACACGTAACATTAAAGGAATCCAATGTAACCACTCAAAGAAATGGTATTGGCAAAATATTTCTATTGAATGATTATTGTTTGTATAATGTTATATTTAGTTTTAGCGCCAATTGCAGTAGAGAGGCAAAATGCTCGATTGGGATTGGAAATGTACATTAGTTGTGAGTAATTTCAACTTTAAATTTTAATCTTCGTGCATTATAATTTTTTGCTTATTTTTCTTTGGTAGGAACTGAAAACTTTTATATCTAAATCTGAAAACTCACACGTTTTAAGGAAAATGAGTAATACAAAGAATGAATTACTTCCTATTAAAAATGTAGAAAAACGAGCAATTATACGTGAGTCAGTAAACTTTCTTGTGAATAGATTTGGGTGGTATCCGGAAAACCACCACAAATGCGCATAGCAGAAGCGCTTATTCCAATTTTCCCGCAACTAAAAAGCTCACAAAATGGAATTGTTAGTTACATTTTTTCAGTTTTATACTAAGCTCGAAGGAGCTACTCACGCCAAGCGCAAATTGTGAATGCGAGTAAGCAATTTTTATAAAATTTTGATACAAAAGCCCTTACGTATAAAAAAATATGTTGTCTATTTATAATATCGGTTTGATTTTCAATTGAGATAAATTTAATTAACACGGAAAATTAGTTGAAAGTTAAAGAAAACCGAAATTCGTTTGTAAATTTCATATTGCAATCGAATTTCTCTCATCTCTAAGTTCTTAAACCAAACTACCCACAGAAAACGCAAGGAAAGGTTTTCATTTTAAGAGTCAAAATACATTTTGTATTAACTCTCGGGTTAAAGTACGGGGGGGGGATTTTGATATTTCTACTTTTTTGGTAGATATATTATAAATGACTGGCCTCTTCATTTTTCTGATTGACAAGTCGAAAATGTTGTGAATGCCATTATTATTAATATATTGTGTCTATAAAAAGCCGAAAGAATCTTATTGTATTGTATATATTATATAAATATTCTACATATAGTATATAATAATTTTATAAAAATTGTTCACTCGTATTCGTAATTCGCACTTAGTTTGAATGGTCCCTAAATCTCGTTAATTTTAGGAACTTTTATTTAATGTTAAAACTAATTCGGGTTTTATTTCAACGAGACTCTATAACGTTCGCAATAAGGCCAGAATGACTGACAACGTTAGGAAACGGAAGAGTAAACATGAAAAGAATGTATGTACAAGCGATTTCGAGAAAAACAGTTTGGATGTGAGCTCAGCTATGCATGGCAGAGGAAGAAGATATTTTAATTTTAAAAAATTGCAACGTTACCCAACTAGACCTTATTAAAAGAAAACTTAAAGACACTCTTCAAGCTAAAATTGCAACTTTCCAAAACAATGAAATTAATCAAATTTCAAAACAATACCCTGTTTTTTTTTAAAAACCGGAATTGGTTAGTAATTATTTTTTTTTGGAAATTTTTAATAGCTATTACCTACAACTTAATTTATTTTATTTTGCAGATATTGTTTGATTTCAATCTTCGTTTTCCAAATAACTCGGAGGGATTTTTAGAAAATTGGGAAACATTTTCAACAATAATCGAAACAGTTTTCACAGATTGTTCAAAACAAAATTTAGAAGAATCTGCTCTCATTTTAGGTAACAAATAATACAAACTTAATATAGTTTTATTTTATTCGTACACTAAAATAAGAATTGTCTTTTTTAATTTTGTTGTAGAGTGGTTTCCCGCAATCAAATTAATTTTCTTATTGATCAAATTACTTCCTCAAACTGCTGCAGGAAAATCATCGGCTAAAATATCCAGGGATCGGTACATCCAATCACTTAGCAAGTTGATAATTTTTAAACAGGTATTTTTAATTTCTAATCTAAAGTATATAATATGGAACATGTATCTTTTCGAATAATCATGAATATATTTTAGTTATATTGAATTAGCTTTCCTTTCTTTAAATTTCCTTTATGCCCGGTTTCAGGGAAAGTATCTAATCTCTAGTTAAATAATATTTCCCTCTTTTCTTTCTTTATGAAATTGCGTTTTGTTTCATAATACAATTTCAATGCAAGTTGATTATATTGCTTTTCTAGCTGGGCAGTTAAATATTTAGCTCTCCAGTTAAAATGTTCATGTAAAAAAGAAATAAAATTAGCATGCTTTTAATTTTTATTATGAAGTAAATCACAATTTCATAAAAGAAGAAAGAGATGAAATTTTATTTAACCGGACATTCCCTCTATTGTTGTGAAACCGGGCATTATTGTATTATTTTTTAAACATTTATGTTAACATTTTCAAAGTTAATAACTTATTTTTGCTCAACTTTAATGATGTTATTCTAATACAATTTTTCTTCCCTTCAGCTTAATTTAACAACCGAGGAACTTCTTGAAAAGGATTTAAGGAATCCATACATAATAGCCATTGGTGCAAATAAAAAGGCAATATCAAATTTTTATATTTGCGTTGACCAGGAAATGTTTGCTGTACCCGTCGAATACAATTTTTCGAAGGTTCTGGATTGCTTTTTTAAATCTCATTACGTTTTCAATCAACATTTTCCAGTGAGCTTAAACAATTTTTGGGACTTTATTGCATCGTATACGTATAACATGGAACTAAATTATAAATTATCCAATAGAGTACTCGAAATTATTAGTAAGTTTGACCAAAAGTTATCAAATTAAATTTATTATTTTAGTAATTTTATCAATTCGTTTAATAATTTTTTACCAAAAGATAATTTATGAGATAAGTTTTTAAGACTGAAATATGTGATTGTTTTGATAACTACTAATTTTATAATTTTTTGTATCCACATTAAGACATCCTAATTGTCTATTTTTTTAGTATACAAAAATTTTGATAATTGCTCTATATTTTTCTATTAGTTTTTATTTATAAACGATCGAATTTATTTATACTAATTATTTTTTCAACAGCTGAATTCATTGTGAATTTGTGTTAATTCATTTAAGATATATTTTTATTTTATAATATTTTTTATTGTTCATTTAGGCACAGTTATTGTCTATATTTTATTAGAAAGCTTTTTTTAATAATTAGAAATTTTCATAGTTGAAATAATTGAAGTCATTTAGAATAAATAACCATTAGTTTATAATTTTTATCTTTTTAACATATTAATCTAAATTTTGAAATCAAAATGTCATTTTTTTGTTTTCTTTGTTATAAAAAGTTCGAAAATCGTAATGAAATTTTTAGTCATTTTAAGTTAATAGAAGGTTTAAAAGAAAAATCTGAAATTAAACTAAAATGTGTAATAGACATTGATTGTGAATCTACATTTAATACATTGTCTGGTTTACGAAGACATGCTAAAAAACATTTAGAAACAAATAATAACTTGCAAGTGCTGCCTGCTTTGATTTCAAATAATGACGCTCAGTCACATCATGCCAATAGTATTGAGTTTGAAAATCAAAAGGATCTTTCAATAGAAAGCCAAATAATGTATAATTTGGGAAACTTAGAAAATCAAATAAAGCTCTTTTCGAATAAAATTAATGCACTCGACTTACCAGAAGTTGTTATAACTGGAATCTTGTGCGAGTCAAAAAAATTGTCGGCGTGCGTAAGTAATGTTTTTGAGCCGTTATCAAGACAAAACCATTTTGAATTAGCTTTTAACCAAATTGAAAATCAGATAAGTAATACTTTTAACCCGTACTGTTCTAAATATTTACGAAACAAAATATTATCAGTAAATGCTCACTTTGTTCAACCTATAGAAATACCAATTGGAACCAGATGGTAAATACGCTTCGTAAAAAAAATTAACTCTTATAATAGAAAATTGGTCCAAAACTATTTTCAGTTTATCCCAATAACATCAACAATTCAAGCTGTTGTCAAAAATAAAAATTTTACTAAACTTTTCAAAGCATTTAACGATTCTCATATTTGTGATTCTGAATTTTATGAATATTTTTGTTGTGGAAAACTTTTTCAATCAATTAAATCTAATTTTGCCAGCAAAAATTGCTTGCTTATTCAACTGTACTACGACGATTTTGAAATTGTTAAAGTGCTTGGTAGCAAAACAGTAATTCATAAAATAGGAGCAATTTATTTTAGTTTCGTAAATGTTCCTAGCTTTTTAAAATCTCACCTAGAAAATATATTTCTTGTGGCAATATTTTACGTTAACGATTTGCATGGTGATTTTAATTTAAATTCTGTATTATGTTTGATAAAATATTTCCCTTTAATATTTAGCCGTTTTTATTTATCCGGACACGATCCACAATGGCAATGTTTGAGTAATTTACTTCAGATTTTATCTATAATATTATCTTATAAAGTTTCCGAACCCCAAATTTGTAAACTGCAGCATTTAATATCTCAATATTTAGACTTCATTGTAAATGGTTTTAAACAACAACTTTCTCCTAAAGAACACCTACTTACTCATTACCCCAGTATCATTAGGGAAATGGGACCAATTATTTATACGTGGACAATGCGCTAAGAAGCCAAACATCGATATTTTACTAGATTAAAATCACAAAACTTTATAAATATTTGCAAAACTCTAGCAAATCGGCATCAGCAAATGATTGCAAATACCTGGCTGGATTTAGATTTTACCAACAAAATAACAGTAGGTAAAAAGAAACTTGTACAGAATAATATTTCTAATACTGAAAATCAAACAACTTATTCTTTATCATTTTTGAAAGATACGTTTCATTATAAAAGAGGATTTTTCTTACTTAAAAAATTATCCGAAGAAATAATAACATTCTCTGAAATATTAGATATTTTAGAAATTCAAAATGATTATTTTTTTCTTGTAAAAGGTTGGGTTGGACTATATGAAATATTTAATAACTCGTATAAATTAATAGAAACAAATCACCACTGCCCTAGTAAAATATAATTGTCTAAAATATTATCAAGTTTTTGAAAAACTATTTTGTAATTTTAAAAAAAAATATTATATTTTAAGTTGTGATGTAAAACAGCTACCACCTGAATAGTATGGAATGATATCAAAGGGCCGAATGTCGAAGGGCCGAAATGGTCCGAATGGGTCGAAGGGCCGAATTTTTAATATTCACTAATTTACATCACTAAATCACAATGAAATTATTTTATTCGTCTAAATAGAATTTTCCTGCACTCTAACGAATATAAAATGGTCTGAAAAAAAAAAATAATCGGCCCTATATTTCTAAAAACCAAAAAACAATAAACAAAAAAATTCGGCCCTTCGATCCATTCGGCCCTTTGAAATTCGGCCCTTCGTACCCATTCCAATATTATTAGGATTCTAAGCTCTATAATTAATTTTTGTTATGAAACATACTTGTAATATTTCTGATTTGAATTATATTGAAATAAAAAAATATGTAAAAGATATTAATTAATATTAATTTATCATTGTTTCATTTATATATCATACAATAACATAAATGCTACTAAATGGTCAACATATTTAATTTTCTAATTAAATTGAATATATACTGGCATTGAATTAATATAACAACCATTAAGTTTAAAACAAACTGTACACGGAAAAAAATAAACTGGTCCTCAGCTAAGAAAACGGACTTTTAAATCAAGAAAATGAACTTTTTCTTGATTTAAGAGGTAATTTTCTTATTTCTTTCGAGTTTTTCTTCATTTCAAGAAAAACAATTCTTACATGAAGAAAAACTCGATAGAAATAAGAAAATTAGCTTTTAAATCAAGAAAAAGTTCATTTTCTTGATTTAAAAGTCCGTTTTCTTAGCTGAGGACCAGTTTATTTTTTTCCGTGTAGGTACATCTGTTAAATAGAGGCTGCGTTGAAATGTAATAGTTTCGTATATTACATTAATTAAATAGTGGTTGTAATTAAAATTAATAAAAGGAAATATTTAAAATAATTAATAGAACTAGTGTTATAACTATTCAATGGTTTTCTTTTATTAAAATATAATATAAGTAAAATTTAAAGTTTTTAATTCTGCTTGCATTACAAATGTAATACATTTATTGCATTAAAAGAGAATACAAAACAGTATTCTAAGTTTTAAATGCTGCGTAAATTAAAAAAATAATAATGATTTGCCTATATTATAATGTAATATAAAATAGCGTTGGACTTATATACAATACAAGTAGTATTGTATTTTGGTTATATTTTTTAAGTGTGCGGCTGTTGTTTATATAAAATTTTCCTGGCGTGTTGCCTGACGGCGTCACCACTTATTGTGTTTATGTGTGTAATGACGTGTTCGGTAGCACAAAACTAATTAAAACGCCACCTTACAATATTCACAATTTATTTATTTAATTTAATAAATTAATTTATTTTGATTTAGTTAGATAAGATAAAAGAATCAGAAGGATTTTTTTTATTATTAAGTATAATAATTTTACAATATTTAATTTTATTTTTTCACCACTGAATCGAAATCGATGATGCGTAAGTGAAAAAGTAAAAAGATGGAATGACAGACGGAAAATAAAACATGGTCGATTTTACGTACTGCGCATAGTAGTAGTAGAACGGGTGGCGCAGAATATGCTGCAGACAATTGAGTCGATACTGAATAGAAGATGGCGCGCGGTTTGATACGGAAAATATAAATTCGAAAATGAATTGTATTTTCCGTTGAAATATATTTGTTTGATATTTTTGTAACTACTTATCTCGTCCGGAAAATATATTTAGTTGATATATTTTATTTGTAGCAGTGGAATGAATGAACGAGATAAATAGTGAATGAGTGAACCGCTACAAGTTTGATTAAATAATATATTGTTATTTCTTCAAACCAGACATTTTCTATAAGTTTTTTCCGCTCTTTGGCACTTTTCAGCTTGTAATTTGTAATCTTCTTTCCCATGAAGGACCAAATATTTTCAACAATATTGAGGTCAGGACTATTTCCTGTCTAGGGTACCGACTCAATCACCAAGCTTTTTTTAAATTCGGCTACCTAAACAAAATAGACATTAAAATTAAGCATTCTTACTTCACAAATAACATCAATAACTCACGGAGAATAATCGTCCTGGAAGAGTGGAATACCGATGTATTGAGTCGGGTCCTCAATAGTCACGATTCAGGTTTCGATAATTTTTTTATATTTTCCTCCGTTTTCTGAACTATCCAGAAGGCATAGTGATCAAACTCCAAAGGCTGTTATGGCTCTCCAGGCCATAACATATGGTGATTTTTTCACTGTCGGCGAAATACATTCTGTTAAATACCGTTTGCCTTTTCGTCGCCGAACCCTTGTCCTTACGTCGGGTCAAAAGATATTGAATTTGGATTTATCCGAGAATATGAACCAACGCCAATCCCTGGGCATTCAGTTTTTTCATTCTATTGCGAATTTGAGGCTTGCAGCTGCCATTTTTGCTGTCAGTAATGATTTTCTCGCAGGTCGACAAGCATATAAACCAAGTTCCTTTTAATAGTATGAACTGAAATATTGTCGCATGTTGCTATTAGAAGCTAACTTCTCAGCTCCAAAGCAGTGGCAAACCTTTGCTTAAGATCTAAATATCTGAAATTCGATTTGTTAAAACAGAAGTTCTCCTCTTTGCATCAGAGCCAAATTATCGTTTGATTTTCGGAATAGTGCCTTAAAAACCTTCTAATTGCTGTTTGGCTACACTAAATTACTCTTGCAATTTGTGAATTTGTGTACTTTTTGCCTTTGCTTACAAAATTTTGGCTTTTTCGTTAGCATTTAATTTAGAGCGATACTTTGTAAAATTAACTCTTTGACTACTTAATTGAAACCGAACGAATATTTCATCCTTAGTTTGGTTTTAAATACCTAATAAGGCGTGAAATATGCTAAAAAATAAAAAACAAAAAAAAAATAGCGAATGAGGTAAAATCTATGAGAGAATTGCATGAAATAGTAAATAATCGAAATCGAACATTTCAATGGCGCAGGGTGTATGTACATACCTACTAGCTGACCCGGCGAACTTCGTATTACCTCAAAATCAATAAATGTTGTGTTAACTTATTAGCTGAATTAAATTCATTTTTTTATGAAGATAAAATGAATTAAGTTCAATAAATGTTCAAAAATCAAAATGAAATGTATTTTAATTACACTGGAATGAATGTAACTCACGTGGCAGCAAGGCATTTGCTTTATTGGAATGAATCGAAATGATTTGCGTAGCATTGTTGCACTACTTTCTGTTAAACTATTTGCTGAACGGGTGGCGCTCGGGTCGATTACCTTCATTAAAGTACCTTGTGATATACGACTATTTTTGTTTTGGTGTCAGGTGCTAGGACGAACAAAGCGAATAGTTTGCCGACACGTGAACGTGCTACATACGTACAATTGACCGTGGGAGAAACATTCATTTATGGCCTTATGATTTGTTGATCGTCATGGCGAATGCAAGACAAATCGGAAATTAAATTCGTTTAAACTCGAATGACATATGGGTTGGGATCATCGAAATTCTCGGAATGAGAACTTCTTCACCTTTAAGTATCGTCGCGTAGTAGTGTAAAAGCGTATGTCCTGGAACACCCCAAATGGGGTGGATTTTTATATGTAAATTACAACAACACAAACGATTACATATGTTTTTTAATATGAAGATTACAGTAGAACCACGATAATTAAATCTCTATATAAAATGTAAACGTAAGTATATAATTTTATTAAAAATCCGTTGTTCAACTGTACATTAACTGTACAATATTTTTTTAAGACATTTTGTTAGATGGCAGCACAGTCATAAACTTTAAGCTTTGAACTTTTTTAATTTTAATTAACTTTTCGATAGATGGTGCACATTTCTTACAGTTTTATTATCAACCACGATAACTAAAACTCTATATAAATGTATCTAAAATCAGGTATTCAACTGTAAATTATTATTATTTTCCAACTTTATCTGTAGATGTCACTTTAAAAGCTTATTTTATGTACATGGTTTGTAACTTGGTTCAATATACAGTTTTATTATCAACCACGATAACTAAAACTCTATATGAATTTATCCAAAATCAAGTATTCAACTGTATATTGTTATTTTTTAAAACTTTATCTGTAGATGTCACATTTCAAAGTTTATGTATATTCTGTAAACATGGTTTGTAACTTAGACGAATAATATTTATTTGTTAATTGAAATTGGATACTACAAAGTTATAATAATATTTTATAATTTTACCTTGACATTGAAAAAAAACTAGTTCAACGTACAATAAATAAAAACTGTAAAATGTAATCAGCATAAAGTAAGAAAAGAAGATAAGAAAAAAAAATTGCATAATTGAAATTGGATAGTACGTTATATGTATTAATATTTTATAATTTAACCTTGGCTTTGAAATCTTGATCATAATTTTTTTATTTTATCAACTTTATCTGTATATCATCTTTTTTTTTGACGAAAGTAAAATTATGTTCTATTAAAAAGTTATAAAAGGGTACGCATTTATTGTATAATACATTAGAATAATGTATATTGTTAGACCGTTTACAATGATGGTTGCGGGACCATCAGGGTGTGGAAAAACTACTTTCGTTATAAATTTATTAAAACATTTGAATGATGGTAGAAAAGTAAATAAAATTGTATGGTGTAATGGAAACTCAAAAGCGATACCACAAGATATCTATGAAACAAATCAGATAGAAATTATAAAAAATATCCCAGACACTTTTGAAAATTGTGAAGACGGAAGTATCATAATATTAGATGATCTAATGACAGAAGCTTATAATAAAAATATTTGCGAACTTTTTACCAAAGGTTCACATCATAATAATTTGTCAGTTATTTTAGTAACTCAGAATGTGTTTCATCAAGCAAAATATTGTCGAGATATTTCTTTAAATTGTAAATATCTGGTAGTTTTTAAAAATCCCAGAGATAGATCTCAGATTTGTTCTCTAGCAAGACAAATATACCCTGAAAACACAGCAGAACTTATGAGGGTATATAACGAGGCTACTTCGAGAGCTCACGGTTATTTACTATTTGATTTAACACAGTCAGCCAATGATTTATTTCGTTTCCGTACAGATATCTTAAAAAAAGATTATTTTACATGTTATTGTCCAACTATTTTATTTGAAAATAAAAACGTGTGTATAAAAAATGAAACGATTGAAGGCAAACAAACATATTCTACATGTGCTAAAAAAGTGTAACCCACAAACGAGAAAAGCGCTACTTAAGGTCTGTCCCCCGGAAGTTATAAAAACTTTATGTGAAATATCACTGAACACATTAAATGGAAACAATAGAATTTCTAAACAGTGTAAAACAAAATTAAAAAAGTATAAAAGAGAACTTCGCAGCTTGGCTTGTCCAAAACTGGGTCTCTCTTCAAAGCGTAAAATTCTTGTACAAAAAGGTGGATTCTTACCCGTTTTAATCGGTACTATTTTATCAGGATTGATAGGCCAAATAATTAATCAGTCATCATGAGTAATTTACAACGGATGATTGTTATACAACCAGAAATTTTCGAAAAAATTAAAAAATATTTAATTGATGATAGTAAACTATCGGAATTAGATAAAAATATGAAATCAATTCTACATAACAACAAACTAACTGATTTGAATAAGTGGCATCTATATAGGCAGAACTTATTAACATATTCATCAATGAAAAGAAAAAATGCTTATAAGAATAAATTTAATTGGCATCAACCAGCAATACGTCATGTTCAAGGAGTGGGAGTTCAAACTAAAAGAATTTTTTATACAGACCAAGAAGCAAATACAGATTCATCATCAGAAGGCTTTGATATTGGTACACAAACTGATATACCTAAAGTTGAAGAGGTGTACACCAATGTTGATGAAAAAACTAAACCAGATTTTACACAATTAGACACAGAAGAAATATTTGAAAATAATGACGGTGTATTTGATGGTGATGATGGTGATGATGATGATGATGGTGATGATGATGATAGGATTGTTTCTGAGGAGTATATTGATCCAAAAGAAATTTTGCGGGAAAGAGCTTCTTCAGACTCTAACATGTACAGAACATTTGAAATGAAAGACGGTGCAACAATCTCTGTTCCAACAAAAAAATATATTTTTAAAAACCGGAAAGATCTTCAGCCTCCAAAACCAGGATCAATGCAATCATCTCAGGACCCACCTAAGAGGAAAAGTGAACGTACGTTAACAGTTCAAACAATAAAACGTAGTGAACAAGAACGCTTACGAAAACATCCTTGGACAAGAATGAAATAAAAATTATAAAAATAAAAAGTTATATAAAGGATAAAATCGGTGTTTTTATTTATTAATTTATTAGTTATTAATGAGAACAGTGATGGATAATTTCACACACGTAACTCTTTTAAGTAACAGTTCTTTAAAATATTACCCAAACAATTCATTATCGAGGTTCACGGTTAAACTTCCTAACACTATAAATTTGGATCCTAATGAGAAATGGTATGTTGGTCTAACTAACGTTGCTCATACTTCCATAAGTGAACAAACAAAAATTACAATTAAAACGCCATCAAAATACATACTTCCTTTAAACGTTGAATTAATAATATTTTTATATGCAACTACCCCTAAATTTTATCAACCAATCGAAGAAGCTAATTTCTTTGATCGGTATAACTCATCAACTGAATTAGTTAGAATCAATTATAACAAAGAAGAACCATATATTCAGCTACCAGCGTTGAAAGGTGTTAACCCTTTAATAAAATGTCATCAAGAGTACACACTTGAGGAATTTTTTGATGTAATATTTTCTCAGATTAAAATAACGAGATGGCCAGAGTTTATAGAATCTTTACAAATGGAAATTAAAAATTTCAAAGCAACCAAAGAGAATGAAGCTAAAATAAAAAATATTAAAGATAATTATATTGATGTGAAGACTAAGATCAATCCATTTCCATTTTACATGTGTTTTTATTGTAATATAATCAAACCGAGAACTATTGGGGATGCATCTGTATCATGCTTGTATATGCATCCCCTAGGAACAGACGTTGATAGAAGCATATCTCGATCATATCAAATAGATAATGTTCAATATTGCCCCATTGAAAAGTATAATATATCAGAGATCAGTATTTTAATAACTGATGAAACTGGTGAACAAATTAATTTTAAAGATGGACTTTTTATGACCTACCTAGTACTTCACTTTCGCAAAGGTATATAAAGAGGTATCTTACGGATTTCATTAATTACAAATGGATAACTATTACGCAAAGTACTACGCTAACCAATCCGGCGGTGGTGGCTATAACAATGAAGATTTTGGTCCACTATTACGATCTCAAAGAGTATATCAAAAGGGAAGAGGATTAGGAGGATTTTTCGGCGGAATATTCCGTTACTTAAAACCAATATTAACATCAGCCCTTCATGGCTTAACAAGTGAAGCACTTCAAGTTGGTTCAGACATTCTTCAGACACAAAAGCCGATTAATGAAATACTTCGTGATAGATCAATACAAGTGGTTGATAAATTACGAGATAAAGCAGCAGACAAAATTAAACAAATGTCTGGTACAGGAGCTAAAAAATCAATAAAAGGCTGCTTGAAAAGCCGTTGTAAACAGTTGAGAGTTGTTCGTGACAGCGTGAAAAAGAGAAAAAATATATTAAAAAATAA
This sequence comes from Tipula helvola, assembly GCA_963556165.1. Lineage (NCBI taxonomy): Eukaryota > Metazoa > Arthropoda > Insecta > Diptera > Tipulidae > Tipula > Tipula helvola. The sequence goes on from OY744482.1 coordinate 91,516,839, forward strand.
AACAAACAAGAAACGGATTATTGATATTTTTACATAATGGCGTTTACAGAATGCATGAAATCGGAGCTAGATTTATTTCAACCACCTTCAATTCAAACAAGTATTTTAAAAAATGAAGAAGTAGCATACAAACCTATAACCAGTTTAGAAAATCAGTCGGTTATTGAATTTGCTTGTTACAGTCATGGTGATTCATATTTAGATTTATCATCAATAAATTTATGTCTGAAATTTCAAGTAACTAAAAATGATGGCAAATTATATGTAGAGGCCGACAAAGATCAGCCTAGTTTAGTTAACAATATGCTGCATTCCCTGTTTCATCAAGTCAATATTTCTTTAAACGGAAAGAATATAAATTCAACAGATGGGAATTACAGTTATCGAGCATATTTAGAACAATTATTAAATTATGGTGATGATGCATACAAAACACATTTGCAATTATCAGGATGGAGTTTGGAGACAAAAAATCTTGATAATCTTGCTGAAAACGATGGATTAAAATTAAGAACAGCATTAACTAAAAACAGTGGAATTGTAGAAGTATATGGAAAATTGCATGCTGACATGCTCAATCAACCTTTGCTATTATTAAACAATGTAGATTTACGAATTTCGTTAACATTGAATAAACCGGAATTTTATTTACTCGGTGCTGATACAGATACTTCGATTGTCAAAATTACAGAAGCTACACTTTACTTGAGACATGCTCATGTAAATCCAAATATTTTAATTGCACACCATAAAATGCTTGAAAATACAACAGCAAAATATCACTATAAGCGTAACGAAATTAAATCATTTACAATTCCTGCCGGAGGAAACTCAATTTCACTAGATAATATTGTTCTAGGACAGCTCCCAACAAATCTAATATTTACAATGGTAGATAATGATGCATATTCTGGGAAAAGATCTAAGAATCCATATAATTTTAAAAATAATAAAATAACATCGTTCGCAATTTATATAAATGGGGTTCAAGTTCCTAGTGCACCGATTGAAATGAATTTTGCAGATGGGTCCAGTTACGCTAGAGCGTATTCAACAATATTTACATCGAGTGGAATTTTACACACACCTCAAGGAAATTTGATTACCAAAGAAATGTTCAAGAATGGCTATTTCCTGTTAGCTTTTGATCTAACTTCGGACATGTCAAGTACTTTATCATGCAACTCTCTAATGAATCAAGGAAGTTTAAGACTCGAGGCACGATTTGGGGAAGCTCTTAAGACAACTAAAACATGTTTAGTGTACTTGGAATATGATACAACTCTAGAAATAGATAAAAATCGTAATATTGTAACGAATTATTAATAATATAAATACCTCTTATATCCTAAATAAAAAGTTAGTTTATACTAATACACATGATGATTGCCAATACAACAACTACTTTAGATATTCAACAAGCATTGAAAACACATAAATTTACTAAGAAGTATTTTCAAGGTGTTTTTGCAATAAACACAATCCCAAAGAGGGTTAAATCAAAACCTGCTTTATATGTTATTAATACGGACAAATCAAATCAACCAGGGCAACATTGGTTAGCTGTTTATTTTCCATCAAATGGATGTGGAGAATTTTTTGATTCTTACGGAAGATCACCAACGAAATATCCTGAGATTAATAGATTTCTAAAATATAACAGTAAATGCATTACATACAATAATAAACAATTACAAAGTTTATTCACCGGAGTTTGTGGCCAATATTGTTGTGTATATTTGTTAAATAGATGTAAACGTAACTCAATGAAAAAATTTATAAAATTATTTAATGTTAAAAACCATATTGAAAATGATGTAAAAATAAAGAAACTTTTTAAAAAAGAATTTCCTAAGGTTTTAACTACAAGAACAAAAACAAACATGATTCATCACGTTTTAGGAATTTTGTAGAAAGGTTATTTAAGTTCATCGATAAGAAGAATAAAATATGATTTTATTAACATGTATGAAAGAGATAGTACCACTCTTGAAGAGTATAAATACGGAAGTTATTTTTATGAAAAACTAGTTTACATTTACCTTGAAACACAAACAATATGCTTAAAGTAAAAAGCGTTAATAATTTAATTAAAAAAAAAATGGCAACCATACCTAATTTATTGTTGTCTCATACATATTTTTTAAATGATCAACATACAAGTTATCTAAATGTTGGTTATGATATTAACACTTTTGAAACTACTATAATCTTGTTCAAAAATACAATATTTCATACACTAAGTGCTGAAATGTGGACGACTACAATTTTCAATAATTTACCAACAATAAACAACCACTTCAATGGTAACATTTCCTTTGCTGAATTACCAAAAACGAATGGAAATTGTGATGTAAAGCTAACCAGCAGAAATAATGAGAGACGTATTATATTTACGAGTGGAGGGAAGAAAATCGTTTTAAATTCCAAAGAATGGGAACGCTGCTCATCTTTATCATCATTTTTGCAATCAATCATTATCTGGAGCGAAACAGTACGGACTGATGTTGCTAATTATTTCTATTTATACAAAGAAAAATGTTTCGATCAGCTAACATATTCTCTACAAATACAGGATTTTTTTATACCGCCAGTAACAGGATATAACTATTTTAATTATTCAAGATTGTTTAATGAAATACCAGTTTTATGTAAGGAAAAATTAATAAATGAACTTTGTACTCGTACACTAAGAAATTAATGAATAAAAACAATTTATACTTTTTTCAAATCAATTTTTTATTTCTTAAATATTATTTTTACAATGAATTACACCGTCTTGAATCCATTTGGTTTGAATATTATCGATAAACTCTTCACCTCTAATGTTTTTAACGTGTCGGCATGCGGGAAACCAAAATGCATGTTCCGTCCATATTTCATTGGTGATATTCCAATCCTCGAGAACTCCTTTGCAGCTGAAACACTTGATGCAGTCGTCCACGCCTGTGTAGTAAAATCCAGCTCGAGATAGTTCTAATGGATCGATGAACCATTTGTTCCATAACTTCTCGAATGATTTTAGCCGACTCTGCACCTTATTCATTCCACCTTCTAACCCGTATAAACCGCATGTATCTCCTTGTTCCTCTCGATGTACTGGTGAATCCATTTAAATGAGGTTTTTTACTTTTCGCGTGTGACTCGAACAATGTACAAATCTATACTAGATCTAGATAAACTCTCGTATATTTGAAAATGATGTTTTCAGAGGGGCCACGTGATGTACATATACATGTTGACTTGTTTGATTAACCATGATTAAACATGTTTATTGACCTTATTTTACGAATATGGATGTTGAAATCATTGAACGTAACTTGATATGATGACAAAGGTTTGTATTTAATCGATACTTCGTAATATTTATGCTGATGTGGTAAGATTGGAAAAAACTGCGCGTGTTTAAAAGTCAACTTAAACCATAATAAGTATAAATTATAGTGAGCTTCTTTGAAAATTATCAGTTTGATAGTAAGCATAAGATTGTTAACAACCAACCAACCATGGATATTCGTCAACAACTTTTAGAAAAACTCAACAATGTGCCAAGGTTTGCTGAGAAAAAAATAACCAAATTTGAAGATCTGGATGTGGGTAGAAACTACGTGGTACAAGAAGTCAAATCAGTCAACACGAGATATGGCGTGAAAATCCTAATAGAGACTGATGAGAACATCATATTTATGCCGGAGCGATTCAACGTTTTTAATGATCGAGAAATACAAAATTTAAACCATTTGTGTAAAGAACACTTAACTATGGTAAAAACTGATAGATATAATGTTCATTTTATATAAATAAATAAATAAATAAAACAATATTATATATAAAATTATTTAGAAAAAGTATTTAATTTCAAAACAATCTTATTATGGTTTTCGACTCCGCTACTTCTCTGTTTTCAACACTATGGGCAAATTAGCTAACATTTATTATGTTAAAGATCATTCATTTTGATGAATGTTATAGTGATCATAATCCAAGATATCTCTCGTTTTAAATAAATCCTAAACATTATGAGGAAACAATATTTTATATATACCAATCCAAAATTCATATGCTTTCATTATTAATTCATCCACTTACATAAAATGAGTCGGATTCAAATAGTGAATGAATTGCATAAGCCAGCACGTAAAAATTTTATACGCAGACATGTTAAAATTAAGGGTATTGATGACTTATGGCAAGCAGATCTCGTGGAAATGATTCCATATTCAAGAGAAAATGCTGGTTTTAAATATCTTCTAACTGTAATCGATGCTTTTTCTAAATTTGCTTGGGTTGAGCCTATAAAGAAAAAAACATCACAGATGATTGTTGGTGCTTTAAAAAAAATTTTCAATGAGAGTAAAAGAGTACCAAAGAATCTACAAACGGATATGGGAACTGAATTCTATAATAAAGATTTCAAACAGCTTGTGAAACAGAAAAATATTAACCACTATTCAACATTTAGTCCAATAAAAGCATGTATAGTAGAAAGATTTAATCGAACTCTTAAGGAAAATATGTGGAGGAAATTTAGTCTTCAAGGATCTTACAAGTGGCTGAATATTTTAAAAAAATTAGTGAAAGATTACAACAATAAAAAACATAGGACAATTAAATTAGCACCTGTAGAAGTTACTATGGCAAATGAAAAACAAATTTTAAAACAAGTGTATACATATCCTAAGTTAATGCAAAAAAATAAATTTAAAGTTGGGGATTTCGTTCGAGTTAGCAAATTTAAAACCGTTTTCGAAAAAGGTTATACTCCAAATTGGACTACTGAAATATTTAAAGTTGTTAGTATTAACAACAAATTTCCTGTAACGTATTTACTTGAGGATTATAAGGGACAGCTAATATCAGGCCGGTTTTATGAAAAAGAGCTGCAAAAGACACATCATCCTGACACTTACCTCGTAGAGAAAGTTTTGAAGAAGAAAGGTAATCAAGTTTATGTTAAGTGGCTAGGTTTTGAATCATCACATAACTCGTGGATAAATAAAACAGATTTAATTTAAACTTTATATTTTTTTTTTTTTATTTTTTTTTATTACCGATTAAAATTTTCTTAATTATTAAAACTACTTAATATATAATTTTGGTTTAATATTTTAATTTAAAACTAAAAGACATTAAATGTATTATATATATTATATTTAAGAAATATAAAATGTATTATTAAACTAATTAAAATAAAAATTATCAATTTCTTTATTACCCCATGCCAAAGTTTTGTATGAATTTGGAATTACAAATCTTTTATCATCAAAATTTGATAACGCTACTTTGTTTAACAATTGAGTATATAGGTTGTGTCTAATACTTCTAAAATTTAATTGTGATCTAATTATATTATCATTTTTATTTAAACAATTTTTAAAATCATTTAATGATATCGAATCTGAAACTACATTTTTTTTTACACCTTTTATTTTCTTAATTATTTCATTATCATCTTCTAAGCTTATACAGTATGATTTTGCTCTAATCCCAATAAATTCTGTCAAAATTTTACCACAACATTCATCTTTAAACATTCCTAAAACTTTTTTATTAACTAATGGAAGATTATATATGTTATTGGATGGATAATCAGAAGTATCAAACTTCTCATTTAAATCAGGCTTGATATCTTCATAAAAATCCATAGTTTGAATATCATATATTAATGAATCCGTATCAGTATATAAAAGTGAAGCATTATCATCATACTTCGTCTTAATATAATCATAATGAAAATCATACATTAGAGTTTTGGATAATTCTAAAACACAGAAACCCACATAAATGGGTTTATTATACGTAACCGATAATCTATTCATTTGAATAGCTACCAAATTTTCGTCAAATATTGCTGAAGAATGAAAATTAGGTTTGCTGATCAAAGTATTTGCTCCAAATCTGTTTCCAATATTTTCCCAATGTGATACTAATCTTACATCTGTTCTCTTGTCAACATTTTCAATTGTTTTACCAAAAACACTATTATTTTTTAATTTATACAAATCTTTATCAAACGCATTTAGAGCTTTAGTCCTAAGATCGGTATTCAAATCTATATATGATTTGAGCCATGGTTTTTGACTAAACTTTAAAACTCTATGTATTTTAGATAATATTAGTCCATTTTTAATACATTTCTTTAAATTTGTTTGATGAATGACGTATGCTTTTTTAGGTTCTAGGTTAGCAATTAATTTATTTTGTTTTGCACTTTCGTATGGTGGCTGTATATTTTCCATACAAAATGGTAAATCATTATGCTTTTGGTGTAATTGATCAGGATATTCTAAATCAACTTCTAGAATATAACCTGATTCTGATTCATTATCTGTTAAATGATCGAAATTAAATTTATCAAGTTCTGCTGAATCAAGAAATCTGAAATCAGCATAAGGGAGTGATTGGCTCATAGCCCAGCCATATAGATTATTAGCATCTAAATAAACAAGAAAATTAGAATCTATATCATTATTATAATTTTTCATGTATTTGTTATTTGCTTTAGCATATCGTTTGGAGCACTGTGTTAATCCGCCACGAATACCTTTTTTAATAAAATTTATCATATCAATGTCTTTTAATAATTCTAATTTGATTTTGGTGAATTTAAGCATGGCATCCCAACTTAAACCTGGGGCTGTGAAATAATGGGCCGGGTCTAGATCGTATGTTTGCATACAAACTTTCCGGAAATTTTCAAATATGTCGGCTAAAATAAGTACATCTGATTTTAAATATAAGTCGGAATAATCACCTAAATTTTTACATTTAAATGTTTTCCATACATTTAGAGCATGATTATATTGCTCATCAGATATATCAGTATTTTGTAATTTGTTAAAAAAATGATTTCTGGATGGTAATTCAGTTTCATCATATTTTTTAAAACTATCTACATAATCGTATGGGAAAACACCTTTTTTCTTTATAAGATTAAATTCATTTTGATTAGAAAAACTCTTTCTAACTTCATCGAATTGAGAGTCATTAAGATTGTTAGCTAGTTTATCAAGACTAGCTGCCATAAATTTAAATGAATCTACAAACCTCAATTTAATTTTTTTAATCTCATTAATTTTGAACATTTTTGTAAATGAAATATATCGCTCCTTATTCTGAGCAATTAAATCTATTTGTTCCGTATCAAAACCTAATTCTTTTATGATAAAGTGCGAATCATAGCCACTTAAATTGTGAAAAAATATTGGTATGAAATCTGCTATCTTATAATTTAAATTGCATTTAGTATGCGCAGCACCTCTAAATTTTCCTGTTAAATGGCAATGGTCCATAACTTTATAGTTTTCATCATCATTAAAATCACCGTTACAAATATGACATTGATTTGATAAATTGTAATTTAATTGCTCCGTGCAGGAAAGTTTTTTCATTTTTCGATTTATGTGTAGGTCATTGTATATAATTTCTAAATCCTCTTTTATTTTATCAATGAAAATTTTTCCACAATCACTACCTCTGTATGTAACAAATTTAGATTTACTATCATTATATGAACATTTAATGTAATATCCAAAACTACTGGGTTCATGTTTTAAAATATTTTCAGTAAATGATGTTATAGGATTTAGAGTACACGAATCAATTGGTTTTAATATTGCTTCGAAGTCGCAATATATCACGTATGGGACTTGTAATTTATGATTATAATTTCTAAATTCTAAAATATCATTATCTTTATTAGGGAGCACACATTTAATTTTGTTACATCCATGTTGTAGATGAATATTTAATTTTTCTTCAGTATGAAAAAAAATTAAACATCCATCACAAATGAATTTTTTATTTGTTCTTTTTGATAATTGTTTGTGCACTAACGTATTTAATTTTTTTATAAAACAATAATGACTATTTACACCATCGTCTATATACAACAAATTAACGTGGTGTGATTTTTTCGAATTTGTATAATATAAAGGTCCCACAATTTGATTACCTTCTATCCCATACACATTTACACTTATATTATTCTGATTTTCAAATTGTGGGATGTCTTTTAATGGCATGGGGAAACTAAGATTACTTAAATTTAAGATAGAACTATAATGAGGATAAGAATTACACCGTTGAGGATTTGCTACATTAAGATATTTGCTAGCCATGATCGACCAGGCGAAGCAGGCTTGATCTGAATTTTGGACATTGATTATAGCCTTTTTATCTTTAAAAAATTTTGGGAGAGGTATGTAAGAGGACCCTCTCATAGGACTATATTTATTAAAATTCACTTCAATGAACAATACTTTGTCCATAGCCCATCCAGACTCTTTCTCCTGAAACTCCTCACTCAGAGTATTGAGGGTGCAAACAATCTGAGAAAATATCTCATTCAAATCAGTAGCTTCCGTTAAAATTGCATTTTTAGTATTAAATGATTTTATTGAACTAACATTTGATTCATTTTTCAAATCATATTTGGTGAATAAACCAAACAATTCAAAATTTGTTTTAACAGCTTTAAATGATTCTGTTTGAAGCTGTATTAATTTGATTATTTTATGTTTTATAGAACACATAAAATCATTTATACTAATATAGTTATTAGGTACATCTGAAACCCTATAACTAATTATTCTGGATTTAAATGCATTGCTAATGATTCGAATGTTTTCATCATCATTCTCATTATAGTTTTGTAAACAATTATTTTTATGTAATAATGATCTATAATGATTAAACAGATTTTTTTTTGGAACACTTACATTACAATCACCACATAAAACGTTAGCAGCCTCAGCGGGTGCATCATCCGTTTTCCTTCTCTTAGCGGCTACTACAGCTATCCTTGAATTTGATGGAATAGATGGTCCTGGCTGTTGTAAATTATCAAGACGATTACATCTCTTTTGGTGATAATCCAGCTTTCGTTTATTGATATATGTACATCCACATATATCGCATAACGTCTTTTCTGTTGGATGCTGATTTTCCTGGTGACGTTTTAGATGGTCTTTTGACGAAAAAGTGAACATACATAATTCGCAGTTGTTCATTTTAGTATTAATTATCTGTAATATAGTAAATAATAATAATAATAATAAATATTTCTAATAATATAATAAAAACTTTTTATATATTTAAACTTACTTTTTCTTTAATGCTGAAATTATTTTTATTTATTCAAATTTAATATATTTAAATTGATATACAATAAAAACAGTATTTGAATTAAGTTTTCTTAATTTATTACAACACGTATAAATCAGCTTCGCAAATCTGTATCAATGCTGATTTTATTTTTATTTATTTAGATTTATTAATTCACAAAATAATTAACAAAACGTTTCTATATTTATGCAATAACACTAATAACAGAACTTCACAAATTTCTTGTAGATTTTAATGACCTTATTCACTTTAATAATATATTAAGTCATGTATATTAATTAATGTGTTAGATTTTAATGACCTTAGCAGTTTATTCACGATGATTTTTGTTATATGTACATGTATGTATATGTGAATAATTTTATTTTTTATGAAACGCGATATATCAGGTTAATACACTTCAAAAGCGAATATTTTTCTCTTACATAGACAGAAATTAATCATAATCAATATTTTTTACTTTATTACAGTTGAGTACCTAAAAATAAACTTTCAAAGACACTTGAATACTTGATTTTGGATAAATTCATATAGAGTTTTAGTTATCGTGGTTGATAATAAAACTTTATATTGAACCGAGTTACAAACCATGTACATAAAATAAGCTTTTAAAGTGACATCTACAGATAAAGTTGGAAAATAATAATAATTTACAGTTGAATACCTGATTTTAGATACATTTATATAGAGTTTTAGTTATCGTGGTTGATAATAAAACTGTATATTGAACCAAGTTACAAACCATGTACATAAAATAAGCTTTTAAAGTGACACCTACAGATAAAGTTGGAAAATAATAATAATTTACAGTTGAATACCTGATTTTAGATACATTTATATAGAGTTTTAGTTATCGTGGTTGATAATTAAACTGTAAGAAATGTGCACCATCTATCGAAAAATTAATTAATATTAAAAAGTTCAAAGCTTAAAGTTTATGACTGTGCTGCCATCTAACAAAATGTCTTAAAAAAATATTGTACAGTTAATGTACAGTTGAACAACGGATTTTTAATAAAATTATATACTTACGTTTACATTTTATATAGAGATTTAATTATCGTGGTTCTACTGTAATCTTCATATTAAAAAACATATGTAATCGTTTGTGTTGTTGTAATTTACATATAAAAATCCACCCCATTTGGGGTGTTCCAGGACATACGCTTTTACACTACTTCGCGTGAATCACATTGCCCATGAGTTTTCTCACCACCAAACGCGTTCTGTTACATACTTTTGGTTGGTTCCTTCAGTTGTAAATTCTGCGGTGGCAAGCCAGGCCGATCCAGTAAGTTTAAAGATTCAGTTGGATAGTTGGTTACTTCGTCTTCGTTTATAACACAGTCGATAGATTTAAAGGAATGCCGTGAACCAATGATTTGATTTTGAATTGTGAAGTTTAAGTGATCCATAGCTTTGTTCTTTGCCGCAAGAATTACTCGTTCACTCAACCAATTGTGATTTTTTGTGGTTAGCAATGATGCTCGGAAACACTTTGTTCATGAGCTCGTCCTTCGTTGAGACGAATTTGCAAAAATTCGGCGGAAACGAAATCAATCCGTTCGATTCTTCGACAGAAACATGGCCATTATTGATAGTCAGCAATTTCTTGGAGAAATCTTCGGCAGATAGATCGTTTAGCAATGCAACTCGCATGTTTACCGAGCTGTTGACATATGCAACACGAAAAGTTGGGCACACTACACCATTGACAGTTCGAAATGATTCAAACGATGTCGGCCCACGAACATTCACCAGCAACAACCGCAAGTAGAAGCATTCGTCATTCTTCGGATGAACTGTGTAAATGCTGTAACAGTCACAGTCTCAGATTTTTATCAAACTGAGAGTATCACTGCTGCAGACTTCCTCTCAGTTGTTCCAGAGCGGCTTTTTCAGCCGGCTAGCGTGCAGTGGCTAGTGAGGTTCTTTGCTGGGCCAAGAGGAAACTATTAAATGCTGCTATATACAGGGTTACCATGAACCTGCTGCTTAAGGGCTTATAATAATCTACTTAGCCAGACATATTAATGATCAGACGGATGACACACGGATGATCAGGACCCGCATCGCCTTGCTTCCGACGTTGAAATTTCTTCGATGTAGTGTTCCAATTGTAATAACGTGGCATCTCAGAGTAGAGCAACGTGCGTGTAAACGGATCACTTTGGCAAATCGAAAAGGAACTGGCCATTGTTTACATTTTGACGCTGGAGGTGTTTGAGCAACATTCGATGCGTTAAAATAAACTCGTTCACCATTCTCCATATGCATCACGAAATGTACAAAAGTGAGATGATTTTCATAAATGGGGTATGGGGATATACGCAAAAATGCCTCATTGCAGCTCACGCATATCGACCAACTTTATAGTGCGTGATTTCATTGTTGGTATTGGGAGTTTAAACGCCAAAAACCATCATATTGCAGCCTTTCGTGACATATTTGTAGATGTATTTGATGGACTTCACTGAATTGAAATACTCCGTGAAGTGCAATACGCCTTGAATGTTTTGGGAAGAAGTGGCGAATACGGAACAATCCAAGTGTTGTCGACCACGAAATCGTTTCGTTTCACTTTCTTTGTGATAGTTCTACCGTTATCATCGGGTGATAGACGCCGATACAGTGGATAACCCTCTTTGCCAGTGATAGTCTCTGCCGTCAAATTTCGTGGATAACGTTTGGAACACTTTCCGTCGATCATGCATGGTGATTGGGGGTTGATAGCGCTACACGGACTGTGAATCATGTTCGTAATTACAACATCATGCAGGGCTGGATCGGTTTTGGTATCAGGAATCTCGGCACATATTATGTCCTCTATTTGGTACAACCTTTTGCAATGTGCAATTCATCAAACTGAACTCACCTCTGTGAAATCACTTTTCGCTGATGAATTTCAGAAAAAATCGTTTGAAGAGAATTAATTGAATCGAATTCAAATGAATAACCGTCGGAAGCTGAATGAAAATTGGTGAAAACTCGAAAAAAAAATGCTGATAAATCGCGGCGCACGTACTCAATGGTATGCAAAATTGACATAAAATACTTAGACCAGAAACAAACGAAAATATCAACAAATTCCCATATAAAATCTTCTTTCTCAAGCGTGGACAGTTGCAGAGAGATGAATATAGACAAATAATATATGGTTGCTCTTTTTTCTGTAAACAAACCATTTAGTTTTTTTTTTTTTAAAGTTTAAATTTTCGTGAAAATTAAAAATTATCATAACAAAAAAAAAAATTTATCGAAATCAGTCAATCCGTTCTCGAGATATCATCAAAAAAGCCGTTCCATACAAAACGTATGAGAAAATGAATTTTCTTCATAAATTTTGTTTTGTGAATTTTTCCGATGTTTTAATGGTTATTCTGCTATTCGGGGCAGAGACAAATCCAACAAATCAAAGATCATAAAAATAGGTCCAGCCGTTCCTGAGTTATAAATGGTGTAACTAACACGACTTTGTTTTATATATATGTATATAGATATAGACTGGCTGATATTTGCCCGATTTCGGTCATAATCAACCGAAACCTTTCAATATATTAATAAATTATAACGCTAAAATCAACATTTCCAAGCCAATAAATTCATCCGTTTACGAGGTAAGATGGATCAAAAGTCACCACTTCAAAAATAACTTTTCTGTCTTTTCAGAAAACCCACAAAATGTGTAAATTTACAAAAACTTTGAGAAGGTAAACAGGCGAATTAAATTGAACCAAAACTTTTAATTTTAAAAGAGTTTTACTTAAATACATTTTTATGGGTTAACTTATTCGGTTGAACAACTATGGTTTTATAATGTAACTTAGAGAAACCAGGATAACTGGATAAAATTGTTAACATGAAAAAAAATGTTTAATCTAAAACGAATTAGGAAAACACTGAATTACAAAAAACTAACTATGTATATTACAGCCAAACATATCAATTTTCGATTGGCCTAGAAAACCACGAAAATTTATAAAAATAAATCGAAAATAGAACAAACAAAAGCTCAGTTATTCCTTACCCTATATTTTTATAATATCCTGTTTTTTTTTCCTATATACCTCTCTATACAACAATAAATTTGGCAAAGCACGAAATATAATAAAAATAAAAAACTGTCGAATAGGGGTACAAATATTGTTCATTCTCATCCCAAACCCAAAAAATATACGAACGTGTGGTTGAAAATCAAAATCAAATTAAAATAACGAAACAAACATTTGGGGTTGGGTTGTGGAAGTTTGTCAGAAAGAAAATAAAACACAAAAAAATTGAAAAGCATTTTTTTTTTTGTTTTATTTAGGTCAGGATTTTACATTTGCATTTTTTTGGTTACCAATCTGGATAAAAATAAATCATTTTTTTGTTTTGTTAAATCAATTATAAATTTTGATTTAATTATTAATGGCGCAAAAAAAATATCCGAAAAAACCGATAACCAATTTACATATAAAAATATTTACGGTGCGGTATTGTTACGGTTCAGAATACAAGTATGTATAAATGTATATATGGAGTATGCAAATTCGAGATATTTACCATGTCATGACGTATAAATAAATGTAAAATAAATTAAATTAAATTCTGTGCTCGTTTACTATAACGCAGCGAAGCTTTTAATTTAAACTTTCCGATGTCTGCACATCTTGTAATTCGAGTAGAATTTATTGTATTTATACGGTATATTCTATTTCTAAAATTCTTGAGTAAAGAAAATTAATTTTTTTTTGTCATCGTTGTCATAATCTTTCGAAAAAAATTTGTTTTATGATAAAAGATAACTTTTTTTTTACAACAGCATAGACAATAAATTTTGTCGTTCGTATATCCTTATAAATTAAAGACAGACTTACTCGATTTGTTTCTATACATGCGACTTTATTATGAATTTTGAAAACGTTTTCTAGATGATTTATCGCGCTTCCAAGTAATCAGTTTAATTTTTATTCTCTGTCTGTATCTATACAGTCTCTTATCCGAAATTGGATAGGTTATAGACGGGTATCAGTTTTAATATGTTTTGATGTGTAAGTCAATAGGTAATAAAGCCGAGTATCAAGCCTATGTTATTGTGCACACGAGCATTGTGAGACGAAACTTAATTGTTTGTGTCTCTTTTAGCATTGCCAAGTACTCACAACTACTTCTGACTAATACGCAGTTAGTTTTGCTAAATTAATTTTATTTCTGTTAATTTACCGTATTAATGGTTTTTTGCGGACTTAAAGTGGCCGATCTTATTTTGTGCCGATGGATTGCTAAAACTTTAACTTTTTTAATAACAAAATGTTATATGAAATCGGGACAACCTGTTCATTGGAGTTGCCTCAATGGATTCTTCCGCGATTCTTGTTATTGTTTCACCAATAATAAAGTGTGAAGGAGTAAGCACCTCAAACTCTTCAGCCTGATCGCTTAATGTAGTTTTAATAATTTGGAAAAATGTTGCTTTTGTGGTAACAGTAACGGATGTTTTTGGTCATATGGTAATGTGGACCTTGCTAAACTTCCTCCGACTCTCAATAATCCTTCCTGATCAATAAAAGGATGTAGAAATAATAAACTGGTTTTGTTGTGAACAATTTGACCTTGCTCTAGGCGATTTATGTATTCGGCAAATGTTGACCTTTGACACGTTTTGCCAAATTATTCCAATTTTCAACCGGAAATGGCACTGCTGGCATTGTGCATGTGACTCCACTAAGATTTTATCGTTAAACCGATTGGACAGATGCATATGTACCATACTATTTGTCGGTCCAGTTTCCGATGCTGCTATTCCATCTATTGGTATCCGAATATTGACTCATTTTAAGTAGTTTAACAGCTTAACACAGTCTTTCGAAATAAAATTTGTTTGAGAGCCCAAATCTAGCAAAGCTTTGCACACTTGTAATTTACCGCACTGATCTCTTACTCTAACTAAAGATGAGACCGAATCTGTTGTAACGGCCGATAACACTGCACTTGAGAAACTGGTTTGATTCTTATGTTGAGTGCTGATCTCATTTTGTTGAAATGATTGAGTTGTTTTGGACAACGTATTAGTTTTGTCATTTTCGTTTAATTCACTATAGACTTCGGTTGTGAGCTTGTTAGTAATGCAATAGTTGATTGGTTAATTTCGGTCATTTATAAAACGATTATTTGAATATTGAAGGAGACTATGTGTTTTCCAGCCATACCATTTTTTACAAATAAAACATTTCCATTGATCTGGACAGTTACTAGCTGTATGCTCCTTTTTCAAACACCAAATACATAAGCTTTTGCTGTAAACAAACTGATTTCGCTAAAATACTGGAAGAGCTTTGAATTCAACACATTCTTATATTTTATGGGAACCTCCACACTTTAAACAAATAATTTCATTTACAACTGAGGTTGCCTAGCAGTTGAGATTTGTCTAATAGTTGAAGTTTCATTATGATCACTGAGTTCTCAATACATCACACCGATTTTCTAGAAATTGTGTGAACACCTTCCATGTTGGCAGATCGTTTGTGTCAGTGAAATGCTTTACCCAAGCATCAAGAGGGTCAGTATCAAGCTTCTGAAGTATTATATATATATATCAGAAAATGATTCCTTCTTTCTGCATCTTGACCAAGCGCTTGGATACTCCGAATAGTTTCATCAGATGTAACCGTAATAGCCCGAAACTGAATTCCATTTGATTATGTCATGGTTCGAATGCTACAAAATTCATGAATGTAATAGTTCACAATAAAAAGTTTTCGTTCAAACCGGTTCAATACCTTTTCCCAAGCCTCTGCGTAGTTTGCATCTGTGACCTTTGCGTTTATCAATATTGTTTGGTCATAGATGTGTATTATTTGAGGTGTTAAATATTAAAATTTTTGAAAATATTTTTAGCTTTATTGGATGGTATGACGTTATGGTATGATTAATGGTATGGCATATGGTATGATGGTATGATGGTGTGATGGTACGATGGTGTGATGGTATGATGGTACGTATGATGGCATAATGGTATGATTGTTCGACGGTACTACGGTACGATGGTATGATGGTTTAATGGTATAGTGGCATGATGGTATGATGGTATAATAGTATGGTGGAGTGATAGTTTAATGATATGATGGTGCGACGGTTTTTCCAGCCGCGTTAATTTGAGGAATGGGTTGGACGTTGAGTTTGGGGTTAAGTTGATGTTAAGATGGAGGTCGAGTTAGAGGTTCAATTTGGATTGAGTTGAGTTCATAGACACAAGCGATTCAGACCGTGTTAGTTTAGGTATTGTGCTGCGGGTTGAGTTGATTCGGGTTTAATTGGGAGTTGAGTTGGGATTGAGTTCAAGTTTAGTGAAGGTGAACTTGCGAATTTATTTTGAGAGAGTTGTGAGTTTAGTTGGAAATTAGCTTGAGTTGAGTTCACGTACGTCTGTACGTGTAGGTACGTATTTGTTTGGACTATTGTTGTGAAATCCAAATGTAAGTTACACCAAATTTCTATTTCCAATTCGGCTTAATATGTAATTACAATAAATTTGGGCAAATGCTTATATTTTTTTATGTTGAAAGTTGGATATTGAAATTTAGGATAATGAAAATTTTATGTGTTGGGAATTTGGTGTAAATTTTGGAATGCGAGTTAATATAGGTTCGTTAATAGAGAAAAAATGAATTGAGTTAGTGGCTCGGCTTTAGAGTTAAATTAGGGTGTAGTTTAGGGTCAGTGGGAGGTAAGGGGTCGAGTCTATGGTTTATTGGGAGGTTAGATTGAGTTGGTCTTGGTTGAGTTCATACACGCATTTAGTTTCGTATCGAGTTGATTTTGGGATTAGGTTGGCCTTTGAGATTTGGTTCGAACTAAATTCTGTTGAAGTTGAGTTTACCTTACGTTGAGATTAAGTAAAAATTCTATTGGGGATTTATTTGGGGGTTAATTTGGGGTTAAGTTAAGGGATGATTTGAAAGTCGGTTTGAGATTGATTTGGTGATTGAGTTAAGGGTTGGGTTGGCGATTAATTTGATGATTGCGTTTAGGATTGCGATGATGCCATTTTTTCGGATTTTTTTAGTTTTATTGCTTGTTGTCTTAGAAATGAGAAATACAAATAGTTTAGAGAGATGTATCATGAGAGAAAACAATCATTTTAATGGAGACTTTAGTTTTATTTAAATTTTGAACAAATGAAGCTGATACGGTTGTTTATTACTTTTACAACCCATCTAATTCGTGGGAATTTTTATGGCTTCTATTTGGTGTGGATATCGAAATTATACAAAACAAACAATTATCATTTTTTACTTTAATTAGAATTAATTAATTCGCGTAATTTTTTTGCATATTCCAAATTACACGAAGTAATTAATTAATTCAATCTAAAGTAAAAAAATTATTAATTGTTAAAATTTGCTTACAAAGGAACAGAGCTGTGACACGTGTGGCCGTATTTGTGTATCTCGGTAATACAACCGGTATACACAATACCTGGCCTGATGAGAGGATATGGTTACAATAGGGTTCAAATAGGTTCAAAAATTATTTTTTGAGAAGCTATAAAAAGGAAAGCAAGGAAAATATTTCTAAATGCCTAGCATATACGAACAAGATATCGCACAGTAGTATGCAGATTTATAATCAGAAACGCCATCGGATGTACTTTAGGTGAACGCATTCAGCTAATAGAAAAGTTGAGTTTATCGTCGATAGGAGATTCCACTGATCGCAAACGGCACAAGCTAGTATCTCAACCTTGTATCAAATGAGCAATGTATGTGTAGTATTTGTTTATTGATAAGCTAAATCTCTGTATTTATTTTTCAAATAATCCTTCCATTAGTTAAATTTGACTATCAAATCATTTGAATGTAAACAAAGCCGAAACTATAAAATCATAGACTAACGTAAATATTATAAAGACGCCTCAATTCACATAAAAATGAGCGGGTTCTTTATTTTTGTTAATTAATATTTCTAAACAAATATTTGCACGCCCCAACTGTTATTTGATTCAAGAACGTTGAGTTCAATGAGCGGAGGTGCAGAGAAATTATCCATCTTTATTAATGTAATAGGGTAGTCATTAAGAATGTCATTATGAACCCACAAAATGTTCAGTGTACTAATTAGAGTGCTGAGAACTGCCAATTATAACTAATAAATAATACTGAAGATGCTGATATGTTATTCATGCAATGAAGGGTGTATTCAATTAAAAGCTTGTGAAGTGTTTTCCCTTTTAATGCCTGATAGGGTATCGGTTGAATATTCACGGACATATTGCAGTATTGTATATTAAAATCATTTATTAAAACCATTCCCAGATTCCATGCAATCCATTGAAACATCTACATAGTTGCAGTTCTAAAGGGTGAGCCGCATAACTATTTTAAGTGATACTTGAGAATATCAAGAAAACTGAAGTAACAATTCTGATTAATTCTACACAAATAAACTGGTCCGCAAAATTAACGCACCACACGGAAAGAAATATTGTTCTATATTCGATAATTACGAGTTCCTGATTTAAGAACATCAAATATTTAGAACTGAGAGATTAGTATAATCATTAAATTCTTATTTTTCATTTTAAAAGATCGATTTGCGGCCGAAGTAGTTAAATTACGTAAATATTTTTTTCCTGTAAGTGAGAATTTAATTCTCAAAGTTGGAAAACCGTTTTTGATTAGAATCACGACTTAAATTACTACTTTATGCCCTATGTACAGAAGCCAAGAATTGAATATTCTCAATATGAGAATTCAATTCATAATCATCTTTTGCTTAGATGCAATATTTATTTATAACTTTTTTGATTGTTTCATGCGGGATAGATTCTCAAAACGGGAATACATTTGCCATATTTGAGAGCAACAATCCCAATTAAAAAATATCGCAATTTTGTAAACTGGAAAAAAATGACGTGTTCTTCATTTAAACAATACAATTAAGTTTTTGATAAGAAAAAGTGTTGAATCAATTTACTTTCAAATCACAGAGTATTTCTGGTTTTATTTGAAATATCGTGAAGACCATAACCACTTTTCTTTGATACGTCCACGTTGTTTTACCCAAACGAAATTGAGTCGTCTACTATAACGGTAAAGTAGATTACCGGACTACCGGAGAATTATCAAAGTTTAATTAAACCTTTAGTTCTTGACATGGCTTTTTGAATTCCTAAAATATCAATGTAAAATATTTTAATTTCCAATTCGTTCGATTTGAGCATTTTGGTCATAACATTTGATCGTTTTATCCCGTTACCATTGCACCGTAGAAACTTTGCGCCTGCGTTGTATCATTATTTAGACATGCGTTTCAGTTTCAGTTGTTTTTTGATTTTTAGTGATACAACATTACAAGTGATTTTGTAATGAATATTTATAAATTTAAGGTTAAATAATTTTTAAGAGGTGTACAAGTGAACTCTACAATTGTATTATTTAATCACTATTAATAAGAAAATAAATAAATGCAATAATTTTTGAATTAATTAAACCTAAAACCGTGTAAGTGAACATTTCTAAAAATTTATAAAAGTGACACTGTGCAAAAAAAAATGGATGAAAATATTATATACACCGATAACCAACACCAAATGTTCAATCTATTACATAGCTGGAATATGGGTGATGTAATTTCAACATGCATAAGTATAAATAATTGTTATTTCCAATTGTAGGAACGGTACTAAATCGCAATAGGTGCAATTAAGAGCATTTTAAATTGTTCTCGAATTTTCACTCCATTTTCGCTTTATGAGCAATGAGTATAAAAACAAATTTTTCAAGGCGCTTTTAATTGCTACTGCAATTTCGTATCGTTCATACGTAAGTCCATTAGTGAGTTTTGTTTGGTGTACACTTTAAATTTAGTAAATGCAATTTTAAAGAGAGAGTCCCCCTTAAGTTTTTGTTTTATGTGAAGATTTGGCTAAATTGATCCCGTTTCGGCATATCGTCGACCTAGCAGTGAATTAACGTATCTGACATTTTTTCGAAATTTCTTATTTGATGCCAAATGGTTCGTCGTGAGAAAATCTCTTGTACAATTTTTGACCTGCATTCACAGTTACGGGACGACGTCGTCCTAACAATCAATTAAGGTGGATGCGGGAATTCGGGCATAGTTTCTCATGACGAACATTTTGATATCTACCAACTAAATTATTAGTTCCTTGTTCATTGTTATTTTTTGTTACCTTTTAAGTAACACTTTTAATTTTTCTTTATTATACTGAAAATTGACTTTATGAGTGTTTTTTACAGATATGTGTTTAGATATAAATTCATTCAAGATTCTAACAGAAACTGATCTCAAATATCTGTTTCCTATTCCTCCGTCATCAAACCTTGGATATAAAGTCCAATTCAGGGAAAATTTGAAAAATTGGCGACGTTCACAGGTTTGTAGAAAAAGCTAGGTCCTGAAGCTTCTTCTGTTTATTAGCTTTAACTAATTTTTTCAGAATATAGATCCGGGGTTTTCCGATATTAGTGACATCAAAGACTGGCTCACCAAATTTGCATTGGAATACAAAACAAAGCCAACATTATCAGCTGCAGCGCTGTCATCAATCTCAATCGAGTCATCACCAACCTGCTCCACATCGTCATCACCAATACCACCCTACTATTTTTCAGAGCATATACAGCAATCATTTGTAAGTATGAAAAATTTGTAGTTTCCTTTTTTTTTTTTTTTGTAATTTTAAAATGTTACTTAATTTAATTATCCCAGAATTTAGACGAATATCTTAAATCGCATTCTGGCAAAGCTGTTTGGAATGGGTATATTAATAACAATAACTTGTTGCCACTTTTGATGCGAAATAAACTTACAAACGACATTGTCCAACGCTACGTAGATGGCAAAGAATTCATGCATCGACCGGATTTTGAAAGAATCACTGAAAGTATTTGCTCAACGTTTCAGCACGAAAGAAAAGTAATGTACAATATTTATATATAAATACATTCTTACCTATACAAAAATGTTTTACTCATATCTAATTTTAAATCTATTTTGGTTAGGAAACATATTTTTCAGCAAATGGCATTCATAATGCAGGCCGGTTATATAATGCCTACAAAAACAGGGCAAGCAGATTGCGAAAATTAAACTTATTTCCCCGTGAGAAGACACCTGGTATCAAACGAAAATTCGAAGTTCCCAAGAAATCCACTGATGACTCATTAGTTAGCCTAAACACTGAAGATCCAAACCAGGTTTGGTTACAGGTTTATTCGGATGAATGGGAAGATATAATTGTTCGTTGGAAAGAGACGTGCGTTTTACGTCAAGAACAAATCCAGCAAGCTGGGCGTAACATTGGGGCAATATTAAAGGCCTGGCCGAGGTATTCAGATTCAAAAGGGGGACAGCTTGTAAGCTAACCGACATTATTGAAATACAAATAATATTTATTAATTAAGTTTCTTTACAGGTGGACATTGATTTTGAGTATATGTTTCCTAATAAAGGACATCTACTATTATCGAAATGGGACGAATTTAAATCAAAAATTATTATAATTTTTCAACAAAGAATTAAGGATAAACCAAATTTAGATGTTCTAAACGAGTTGGTTGACCAGTACCGTAATAATCCGAAAAGTAAAGAAACATTTATTTAAATTTTATTTACATATTAGAGTTAATATTCTAAAATATTTTAGATCCTCATCTTGATATTTCAATATTTAAATTACTACAAACCTTATTGGTCCCAACTGGCTCAACCAAAAATAAGACTACGAAAAAAATTTGGAAGTTTAGCATTTTAGATGGTCAGGAGGCATTTATTAAAATTGTTAAATCATTTAGTGATATTCAACAAGATATCGCAGGTATTAACGAAACGTATTTAGAAAATGGAATTACGTTTCAGCCAACCGTTTTCATTGTGAATGACAACGAAGCCAATCCAATATATTACACCATATATGATAATATTTTTTACAAATTTAGTAATTTAACTAAAGCTATAACCACATCGTTTAAATTACATTACGTCTTTGAATTAAAATACCAATTTCAGTGTAAACTTATTTGGGAATTTATCCAACAATACTTCTTCGAAATTAACGTTGATATAAGATTTTATATTATAATTATCATTAGGTTAAGATATAAAATTTATTTTAAATTTTCCACAATTTATTTTTCTGCTATATTTTTTACACACTTGCGATACTGGAAAACGTGTACCTAATTAATTTAAAAAAAATTTTTATATGAATATGAAAGTATATTATTGTCTTATATTATTTTAAACTTTAACTTTGATAGTTCAAATTTGAAATTCATTAATTATTTTTAGTTATATTATTTAATTTATATTTCATTTTTATATAAAATTAATTATACATACATATAAAATGTATGTTTGCTTTGTATGTGCGAGCCTTTTCAATACAGTCGACAGTTTAATTATGCATTACAAATGTGTTCATTTTCTGAAACCAAACGGTAGTTATAAATGCTCACAAACCTCATGTTCTCAGAGTTTCTCACATCTCAAAAGCTTTAAGCGGCATTTATTATCACATAACAATGTTTTTAATTTACAATATAAAGAAATATTAAAAGAAACAACGCGTGCTGAAACATCGTATACTGAGCTTGTAAAAGAAAGCCAAAGGGCATCTTTACTATTACCAAATCTATTACCCACTAGTAGTTTCAGTTCTTCTGTAAAAGCATTAAAAGCAAATTTGTATGATAAAGCACTTTTATTTATAACCAAATTAAATAGCCAAAGCAATTTAACTAACCAACAAATTGAACTTGTTATTAATGGATTTTCGGAAAATATTTGCTCTGTTTACAATTCTGTCAAAGATATCATAGTTCAAGAAGTGAATCCTAAGAAGAAACAAGAAATTTCTGAATTATTGGAATGTTGTGCTAGGTCGTTTGTTCAAATCAGTACGGAATATAAACTTTTACAAACACTTAAAAGAAACCATGTTTTATTCACCAATCAAATTCTTGGTTGAAAATAAAATAGGAGAAGTTATGACGAAAGGCATTCCTTCGCTGGACGAACAAAAATTTACCGCAACTATTTTACCTATAGAAAATCAAATTAAGCAATTTTTTGAATTACCACGTATGCTTTCTGACACACTGAAATATACTAATGAATTAGAAAGCTCAGAAAGTGAAATTAGGGAAAATTTTGTGCAAGGTGACGTGTGGAAATCTAGGAAATCCAAGTTTAAGGGGAAAACAGTAATTCCATATTTCCTTTACTACGACGATTTTGAGGTGAATGATGCCATTGGAAGTCACGCAGGTACGCAAGCTATTTCTGCGTTTTATTACAATTTTCCTACACTTCCCACTCATAAAATTTCTAAGCTAGAATATATCTTTACGGCAATGTTCATAAACGCTAAATTTTTGAAAAAACTAGGTCCGAATAAATGTCTTTATAAACTGATTGACATCATTATTCGTTTAGAAACAAACGGAATCGTCTTAGAAACTGAAAATGGGCCCGAACTTGTGTATTTCGCATTAGGCTTAGTAGTAGGTGACAACAAAGCTATAAACGACCTATTTCTGTTTGCGAGAAGTTTTAGTCACAATTTTTTTTGCAGATTTTGCATAATGCCAAAAACGCAAACTCATAACTCAACATTAGAACAGGTAAATCTAATGAGAAATGTTTGTTTGTATAATGATCATTTAACTCAAAACAATTACAAAAGTACAGGAATTTTAGGTGACTCTATTTTTAATAGAATACCATCTTTCCATGTGATGCTTAATTATTCTGTAGATATTATGCACGATGCTTTTGAAGGCATAATTAAATTTGGTTTACTGAACACTCTGGATTATTTCATAAATGTCAACAAAACGTTTGATTTAGAAACATTTAACTATAAAATGCTTCATTTTGGCTATGGTGAAATAGAGTATCGTAACAGATGTGAGGCAATAAAATTAGATCACTTAAAGAAGAAAAAATTGCATCTTTCTGCGAGGGAGAGTTACACAATGTTACATTTCTTTACATGTTTTGCTGGCGAGTTGGTTGAACGAGGTGACCGCGTATGGAAATACGTATGTCTTTTGGAAAATTTAATCGACTTTATGCTTCGGCCGTCTTTTACTGCCACTGACATTGAAAAAATGTCACAATTAATACAAAGTCATCATTCTCTTTACATACAAGTGTTTAAGGAAAATCTTAAACCAAAACATCATCTTATAACACATTATCCACAAATTATACTGAACTCTGGTCCTTTAAGATACTTATTCTGCATGCGATTTGAGTCTAAAAATAGAGAAATGAAACTGTATACGAACTCTACTAGTAGCAGAAGAAATTTGTCGTATTCAATTGCAAAGAAAAACGCTATTAAATTTTCATATTTAATTTTAAAGAATAGATTATCTTCAGAAAACATAGCTCTTACAATTAGTAGTAAGAGTAGAAAGTATCCTGCTGATCAAATATATTTTGGAGAATTAAAAAGAATATTCTCTGAAGATGATTTGAAGAATTTGATTATTACTGAAAAACTTAATTACAAAGGAACTGACTATAAAATTGGCTTTTACTTATTTAAGGACTTACATTTGTACAAAATACAAGACAATCTAAAATTTACCAATGATGATTTTTTTTTGGTGTTAGAAAAAAGCAAAATTTTATGGGATGGCCACTTTAACTGTTTCCAAAAAATTGTCGACTCTGAGGAATTTCCTTTCATTATAAAAAGCATAACAGAATTTAAATATAAGCCATTTCAATTATATAAAATTAATTTAAAAGATTATTTTAAAATAAGGCATTTATAAATTATATGTTTTAACATGGGTGAATAAATAAAAACTTAAAACTTAGGTATTGTTTTATTTTTTAATGTAGGACTGCATATATATATATATATATATATATAATATATATATATATATATATGATATATATATATATCAGTGGCGGCGCGTCATAGTAAGCAACGGAAGCACTGCTTCCGTAAAGATTTTTGGTTAATTTTGTAAATATAATCCATTACAATTGACAACATTAGCATAATAAATTTTTAACATATTTTACATAAATAATTAATATCATGCATAAAAAGCATCAATATATTTCATTGAATCGTAAATTCTGTTAAAATCCATCAGTTTTATCATTTTCTAAATCAAATACAGATTTTTCTTTCAAAAAATAATCTTCAATGAGTCGGCTTCACGTATTTTACTCTACGAATAAAATAAATTTTGTTGTTGTACGGTTTTTTTACCATGGAGAATAATCTACTAAAGGAAACGATTATTTTTGTTTTTTATTCGGGTTTTTCGATATTTTTGAAAGTTATAATTGTTATAATTAGTGAAATTGTGAAAAGTAGAGAGGCCTACCTCTGCATATTGTAATATGTAAACCAAGTATATAATTAAAACAATTATTTTTTAAATAAAATACAGGGCGTCCTATTCAAAACGCGACTCAATTTTAAATTAATTATTTCTTTTTATTTATCAAAGATGGTTTCGCTTATTAAGTTAATAACAATCAGTACTGTAATTTCATTCAAATTAAACGAACAGTATTACAAAATGAGATATTCAAACAATTAAAAAATCTTTATTGTAATGGAATTTATGAGAGAAAAACTCAATTGAAAAAATAAGCGGGAATTTCAAGCACAATTTCAACAAGTATTTTCTCAATAGATCTACCATATTTAGGTTGGTTAATAAATTTAACATATTCCGTGATTACATCTTAAGGGCTATCTGGTTTATGTATGAAGCACACTCAAGTTCAAAAGCTTACAGAAACAATTAAAGTGAAATCTCTTGCTTTTGACCAAAACGTTTTGAAACACTAAATGGAGATTACATCTTGAGGTGTATCTGGTTTATTGATGAAGCACACCTCATGATGGGTCACGTGAGCAAACAAAATCAAAGGTATTGGAGTACAGAGAACTCAGTGAATCGCCATTACAACCTCAAAATGTAACTGTTTGGTATTATAATGGTTAGTTATCCGAGGCAAGGTAACTTCAGCAAGTTATTTGGAACAGCTGAATGAACACTTTATTCCAACACTAAACGAATGGAGAAAATTAAATAAATGCATGGTTAATGCAAGATGTTGGTCGTCCGCATCCTGTTGATGTAATTTTGGATTAGCTGCACGATTTTTTTGATAGCATAAGTCTTCTCGAATTGCTTTCCTGAGCGTTTTAATGTTTCCAATGGCCACCGTACTCACCGAATTTAAACCTCTGTGATTCTTTTCTATGGGATATTTAAAAGATACGTTGATAATCCACGAGATGTAAGTGAATTGGAAAATGCGATTCGAATGAACGTAAGTGAAATTATGAGTGATCTCCTCCTCTGTGTTATTAATTCCATATATAACAAGAAAAAATAATTAATGAAAATGGAAGATAGCCTCTTTGAAAGATAATTTTCAAATAGATGCTTTATTGTTTATTGTTTAAAAAAAACCTATATTATTAAATTAATTTACGGAAATTTAAAATAATTAAGGTTAAATGCTTCCGTCGGTAGAAATACCAAGCGCCGCCACTGATATATATATATATATATATATATTTATATATATATATGCGTATATATATATATATATATATATATATATATATATATATATATATATATATATATATATACATATATGTATATATATAAATATATATAATATATATATATATATATATATATATATATATATATATATATATATATATATATATATATATATATATATATATTGAGAAAGATAGAGATAAATTGAGAATATTAAAGCTCAATTTAAGAAAACTCGATTATTTTATTTATGCATTTGACTTCACGAACAAAGTAAGTTTCAGTCATAGTTAAAGCAAAATGACGTTTAATATCAATACATTATTCCTAATTCAAGAAGATCATGTTCTTTATTTGTGATTACCTTTCTTTAATTTTACATTTTAAAGGCTCAAATTTATTACCGAGTTCTTAGATTAAGAAAAACGAGTTCTTAATTTGCCAATACTGTCCTTTAATTAAACTGATTGTATGATTCATTAAGAATTAATTTTTTAACGCAAGAATATTAATGAATACTATGACTAGATAGATTTCATTATAAGAAGAATGAATTAGCAATATATGAATTAAGTTCTTAAATTAGCAACGTACAAAAAGACAATCAAGAACTAAAATAACAAATCGTGCAATATTAAATGTGAATTTGCGCTTATAGTTTGAAGTCAAAATTGAGGATACAAATCATAATTTAACGAATAATATTCTTAGTGCCAAATTGGTGTTGAATTTGCATGATTTGAGACCCAGGCAAGTAGTTTTTTCTTTCCGTGCAAAGTTGTTTTCAGTATAACTACTGAGCATTACCTTCAAAGTAAATTGAAAATAAAACGTAATACTCAATTCTAATTACACATTTAGATGTTGTGTTAGACCAATACCGATAAATTGCACAAACAAAACTTTTGCTGGCCCAATTTTAAAGAAACAATCGTAGTAAGGGAAAAACAGTTAATACATAACACGGTAACATTTTCTAATTACCGATAATCAAGAACACGTATTACACTCTCTACTACGAAATATACAGCTTCACAGCGACGGGTCATGGTCGAAACCAAACACGTCTGAGTTGGTCTTGATCAATTTAATTCTTAATCATTTTGGAAGAGTAGTTGGTGCTTGAGTATTAAATGGCTGTTAATTGTCTTTGAAGTATGCTCCACAGGTATCCGATAGGGTTAAGGTTGGGGCTGCGAGAGGATGAATATCATTCTCTTCGAAATATTCCCTATCTCTCACGAAAGCGGCAGTGTGAGGCCTAACATTGCCATGCGTAAGAAGAAAATGTTTGCCCCTACTATTAATGCTGCGTCTACTGCTGTATTCTGAACTTGTACTCTGAAATGCCTCTCATTATTGTATGCGAAGATAATTATGGTATTCGAAATCCCCGTAACACACCAGAATATCTGAAGATTCTTAATATCCATGTTCAACACACCGTCTATTCCCGGTGACTTTCTGTTCTTAATATTTTTCACTATATGCAATTGATCTTCCCAGTGTCAGTGGGGGGTCCTTTTGGAACATAAAGAATACTCTAAGCCAATACAAAATCATCAGCCCTTGCAAACAAGGTTTGGTCGATGATGTGAGTTTCTCTACTGAAAGTAAATGCCTAATAATCCGCAACCTTCTCAGCAATCAGGTTTAATAATAGGTTCATCCTAATTTCCTAGAGCAATCTAGGATTCATTTGAGGGTTTTAAGATCCTGAATCCTGATATATACTTAAACACGTACTCTTTATTGTGTTCTAGATTTTGGAGTTTTCTAGTGATCTACTCTGGTGCTCCGATTCACAAGAGCGGAGTTATACAATGAGGCCTACGTTCAGTGATAAACAGTAAATGTTTCCCATTTTAATGAACTATCTGATTGGGGATCGTCAAAAGTTTTGATTTAGTTGTAATTATCAGCTGAGTAAGATCTGTCACCTTTAGTTAATTTCTCTGCGGGAAGATCCCGTCCGAGCGCTGGAACACGTTAAACCTATCCGACAACTCAAAAACCACCAAATAATGGTTTGAACTGAACCTACTTTTGTTCGAATAATTATCAGAGTAACTTTCTATAATTTTTATATGTGTGTTCTCCGATCAATATTTATGAGGAATAGAATGCTCCTATAATCGAATTAATACATCTATCACTAACTAAGTTGTTTTATGTTGCAACTATAATGTTTCTATCCTCGCCATGATTATCATGAATATTTAATGATATCAAAATGTTATTATGAAAGCTTTCACTGAAAATTACTTTTTTATTGCAAAATAATCGGTTAGATCTTAAATATAAAAAAAAAGGTAAATAGTTCAAAAATAACAAAATTCTGAAATCATGATGCGAAGAAATGCCTACCCACACAACCACCCGCACAGACTTACCCCAAAAAATTACGAAGCTCTACAGAAAAAACAAACAAATAAATATTATTTTTTGTTATCTACCACATTCATTTTTTATATTTAGATTTTATTTTAAATTAATCCGAGAAACGCCCACATCTTATAAAAAACTTAATATACAAAAAAAATCCTTGCTACGTCATTCCAAAACAACACAAATCATGAACTATACGTGTAAACAAAATATTTGTGTTGTTTTGATTGTAGCACGTACGTTTCATTGCTTAGAGCACCATATAAAATTTCACTACATTTAGAGAAGCTACTTGGCTGCTGTGTGTGTGAATTGTTTATTTTATGAACATTTTGTTCGCCTCGTAAACATTCCTAAAGGTATATAGATACCAGTATAAGCTGCTTTATAAAGTGTGTACTTCACACAACACAAATATTTTTAATACTTTACGATGTAGCAGAGGAAAAATCATTTTTTTGTTTCAAAATTAGTGTGTTACGTAATATTATTGTTATTGCGAGAAAAAGCACTCAAGCGAAACGGGAGGAAAAATTCAAAAATGAGCAAAAAAAAAAAACGGAAAGGAAAAATTACTTTTCACGCAGATAAACATAAAATATTATAATAAATGATTAGTTCGTTTGTTCGTCTGCTGCTGTTGCGTTATCAATGGTTTTCATCATTCATATTTTGTTTTGGGTTGGGTAAGGCGTTATGCAGGTCAATGACATGTTTCTTGTGTTCATGCAATAGAAATACGACGCAATATTTTTTGTTTACTAAAATAGAGCTTACGGGATTAAGTTCCTTTGTATTTTTTGTAATGTCGGAATTTTTTTTATGCGGTCAGATTTTTTGCTCGGAACTGGTTGTGAATACTAATGTGATTCAATTTTTTTTTTGTTGTTGATATATTTGCGATGGAATATGGTTTGAGTGTTTGTCCTTTAAATTTGTCTTTCCGCATACATAACCTGTGAAACAATATTTGTATTTTCCTTTTTTTTTGTGAAGAGGAATTTTGGAATAATTTGATTTCGTTTTCGTTTTATTTATTATTCCTTCGTATTCGTATGCCAGATTGACTACATTGAGGTAGGTTTAATATATTTATTGGAAATATTATATTTTGTTTATCTTAACACATGAAACACAAACAATATAATGGTTTTAGTACAGCATGGCGTACCATCGGATGTTTTTTTTGTGTGGGCTTAAGCACTAAATAAAATAAAATGGATGGACGCGGAAGGAATAAAACAAAATGTATAAATGGAATTTACGTGCATGCTTGGAAATTTATGAACGTCATGAAAATTTTAAATTATGTATTGTATTTTTGTATGGTTTTTGTTTTGGTGGGTGTACGAAATTTTTGTGTTAAGCAATATAATTTTATTTGCGCGTAATTCGTATTGGTATTTTATTTTCATTTAAGACTGGAACATTTACTGTTTTTTGGATTTTATTTTAATTTCCAGTTAAATCTAAATTGCACAGTTAAATCCTGTTAAATAACATACTGTTAAAATTCGATAATGCAGATTGTATTACTCCAGCCGAAAGTAAAACACGGTAATGCAGGTTGTGTTATCGCAGCCAAAAATAAAAAAAGAAGTTGAGATCAATCGGAAATATTTATCATAAAAATTACTAAAGATGCATGAATAGCATGAAGACCTTTGTTAATATTTTTATATGGCAAAACCTGGTTCCAGTTCCTCGTGGAAAATTGTGGAAAACTCGCGAAACTCAAAAAAAAATATTTTAATTGAAATAAAATCAGCGTCTAGAGTGTTATATCTGAAGATGGATTACATTGATGTGACTTGTCAAAAGCTATCAGGGAAAAAATTCAGGCCAAGTTTCCAGTGGGAAACCTAGGAAAATTTGAAAAGGTTCTAGCCGAAAGTAAGAAATGAATTTATAAAATCAGCCTCCAGAGTGTTATATCTAGAGATGTATTTTATTGATGTAACTTGTCAATAGCTATCGCCTGTGTTGTGATTCACTATGTTATTAAACATTTACGTCATTCACACAAACCCTTAAACTGCAACTGCAATAATTATACACCATCCGAACTCAGCCTAAAATTGCTATTTAAATAAATTGTATTGACATATTGTAAATTGTATTGACAGATTGTAAAATATTAAAATGTTAGTTAGCTTTGTGGTCGTGCAGCCAGGACGTTAATAATAAAATATACACGAGAAATAAACGGTCTTATTCTGCTAGTTTCATTGGTGTATTAAAATACATTATTGGCGACGAGGAAATTTGAATCCAAAATTATATTGCGACATTGTTTGTAAAGTTGTGTTATCGCAATGGATGAAAAAGCACTGGAGAAAATTTTGGAAACACAACGGAAATCGTTTGAAAAAATTATGACGAAAAATCGGGCGTATATTGAGGCAACTCTTGCGACTAGAATAATGCCGGCATCAAATGTGTGGCAATTTCGGTCTTTTAATAAGAATGTTGAAACATGGAGTAATTACCTGTTGCAAATGGATCAACATTTTCTTGCGTGTAGTGTAATAGAGGAAAATCAGAAACAAGCGTGTTTTTTGTCATAGTGTTCTAACGGTATGTTGGAGGAAGTCCAAAAAAATGTTCGGCGGTGCCGATATCAAAGAAAGAACATACAAGGAGCTAACGGTAAAGCTAACTGAATTTTATTCGTCGAAAATTCATATACTAAGTGCTAGATACGAATTTAACCGTACCTTGATGAAGCCTAATCAAACGTATAAGGAATGGGTTGCTGATTTGCGGGGCGTGGCAAGGAATTGTGGATTTTCTTGTAGTGTGGCCACGTGCAATGCATCATTCGTTGATTTCATGATTCGTGACATGATTGTGATTAATACTCCACATGCTCCAGTTAGAACAGCTGCATTATCGAAAACAAATCCAACACTCGATGAGGTGCTAGAAATTGCAGAACTTTTCGAGTCGACATGCAAGACTTTCCAACTTATGAAGGAAGATGTAAGTCAGGTCAATGCTATGGGATTTCAAGGTAGGAAAAATGTATCATATGCTAATAAGTCGTGTCCTGATTGTGAAGTGAAACATGATCGTAAAAATTGTTTTCATATTAATTCAAAGTGCTATAAATGTTTAAAACGTGGTCATATTTCTTCTGTGTGTAAGGCGAGTAAACATTTTGGTAGCGGTAGATCAAGGTCGCGACAATACAACCAAAATAGTTATAGTCGAAGTGCATCAAGCCATTCAATAAATCGGGAAAAAGAAGAATACCAAGAGAAGGAAGACATAAACCACCAAGATGGGAAAAATTCACTAATCCAAGATGAAGTTAACAATTTTTCGTTCGAAACTGTGTTGATGTTGAAAATATTACGACTAATATTTTTTTGATGCAACGGAAAAATTTGCATGTTTGCACTGCCGTTTCACCTGTAAATGATATCAATTATTCGAATAACACTGATACAGATGAATTGTTTGAGTTATACATACATGAAAAACAACAAAATGTTTATATCTTTAATAGTGAATAATAAACCAATTCAATTTCAGTTTGATACAGGATCACCTAGTACGATGGTAGTAAATGATGGTCACCACATTTTGGAAAATCCAAAATTAACAACTGCAAGTATTGGTTTGCGGGCATATGGTGGAAATGCTGTAACTGTGCGAGGACGTTTGAATGCTCATGTTATTTACAAGAATAAAAATTTCAATTTACCCCTTATATTCGTTGATGTTGAAGCAGGTGCCAACATATTGGGTCTTGCTTGGATAACCAAATTGGGATTCCGAGTCATAAATAAAGATGGTTCAGTTCAACAAATTCTTCAAGTCAACACCAATCAACAAGAATTAATTAAGAGTATCGAAGATCTATGTATGCGATATCACTCGCTTTTCGACAACGCTTTGGGTACAGCGAAAAATTTTGAAGCGCATCTTACACTGAAAGCAGAGGCAAAGCCCAAATATCAAAAAGCAAGACCATTGCCTTTTACTTTAATGGATCCTATAAAGAAAGAACTTCAGCAACTCGTCGAAAATAAAATCATTGAGCCAATTCAAACTAGTGTATGGGCGTCACCCATAGTTCCTGTAACCAAAGCGAATGGACATATTAGAATATGTGGCGACTTTAAGGCGGTAAATGCTCAACTGGAAATAGATCGTCATCCTATTCCAAGAATTGATGAAATGTTCACAAAACTACAAGGTGGTCAATTCTTTAGTAAAGTAGACTTATCGGATGCGTACTTGCAGATACCATTAGACGAAGCTTCACAAAAACGCCCTTTGGTCTTTATAAATACTTAAGACTACCATTCGGCGTTGCTAGTGCTCCAAGTATTTTTCAACGAAAAATGTATGAGTTGGCATTAGGCATACCTACTTGCACACCACATTTGGACGGTGTCATTATTTCTGGTCGTAACACAGCTGAACATCAAAATAATTTGGAACAATTATTCATCAGATTGAAAGAGAATGGTATTAAATGTAAGAAAGAAAAATGTGTGTTTGGACAGCCGGAAGTTGAGTATCTTGGGCATATCATTTTTTCATCAGGCATTCGACCATCAGATACCAACACCAAAGCGATTGACAATATTCCACGTCCAGAAAACCTTAAGCAACTTGAAGCCTTTATAGGTAAAGCAAATTACTATAATAAATTTATTCGCAATTTTTCACAGATTACAGCGCCACTTAATGCACTACGCCATAAAGACGTTGATTTTGTTTGGACAGAGGACCAAGAGCAAGCATTTAAAGAAATTAAAAAAGTATTGATCAGTAAAACAAGGTTGGTTCATTTTGACGATAAGCTACCAATCGTGCTCGCTGCTGACGCGTCTCAAGACGGCATTGGTGCTGTCATATCTCACATTTTCCCGGACGGCATAGGACATCCAATCGGATTTGCATCTAAGCCGCTAGAAAAACATCAAAAAGCGTACAGCCAAGTGGAAAAGGAAGCACTCGGTATTGTTTTTGGTATTAAAAAATTTCACCATACCTCTATGGAAGAACTTTCATATTATACACCGACCATAAATGCCTCACAACGCTATTCAATCCGAACAAGAACTTGCCAGTCGTCACGTTACATCGCTTGCAGAGATGGGCAATAGCACTGAGGGCATACTCTTACACCATTAAATTCAGACCTACCTCCCAACATAGCAATGCTGATGGATTATCACGTTTGCCCATGGGACCTGACCAGGAATTCGACGATTATGAACGAGAATCTGGAGTGGGCGAGATATACGATATCGTTGTGCAAGAAAGTCCAATAGATAGCCGAGTGATAGAGGAGCATACGAAACGAGATCATGTTTTGCAACGGGTGATTCAACACATCAACGGGCTGGCCTGAAAAACTGTCTAAAACTGATGCTGACTTACAACCTTATTTTGCCCGTAACTGTTCATTAAACATTTTTAATAATATTCTTCTCTTACACACAGAACACACGCGCGTCGTTATTCCATGAAGTCTCCGAGAAAAGATCTTAGACACATTACACGTGGGCCATTGGGGCATTACAAGAATGAAGCAAATGGCTCGCAGTCACTGCTGGTGGCCGTCCATCGATAAAGATATTTCAGCACTTTCAAGAGATTGTGATACATGCCGCTCGAACGCAGACGCACCCGCTCGAGAATTTACATCATGACCTCCACGCTCCACCAGAACACGCTTGGGAGCGTATTCATATTGACTTCGCCGGACCGTATCTCAACAAAATGTGGCTGATCGTCGTTGATGTGTTTTCGAAATTTCCGTATGTGGTTCCGTTATCAACAACAACTTCAGAAAATACCATCATGGCTCTTCAACAAATTTTTGCACTAGAGGGATTGCCATTAGTTATCGTTTCTGATAATGGTACTCAGTACACTTCATCAGAATTCGAAGCATTTTGTCACATGAATGGAATTAAGCATCTGACACCCGCACCTTTTCATCCTGCAAGTAATGGGGAAGCCGAAAGATTCGTCCGTACTTTTAAAACTAGTATGAATAAGATCATCAGCGATTTAACTAGCAATAAAAAAAACCGTAGAACAAGCTCTAACAATATTTCTAGCAACATTCAGAACCACCTCTGGAGCTGATGGTAAAACGCCTGCTTTTAAATTGCACAACAGAGAACATCGGACATTATTATCTCTTCTTAGTCCGAACAAAACTGCGTCAAGATATCAAGATGCGACACATAAGTTCAAACTTGACCAACAAGTCTATACTAGGAATTTTTCGCGAGGAGAGAAATGGGTAGCAGGCGAAATAAAGACGCATTTGGGTAATCGCATGTTCCTTGTTCAAACACAATACGGACTTTGGAGAAGACACCAAAATCAAATTATCCCGGGAGGCACAGGCCGGGACTCAACATCAAACGGCAACACATCCAGGAGTTTTGACGATGCATTTAGCCGCTCACAAGAAATTAACTCGCGTCACTCATCAGACTCACACATACCTCCGGGCACAACTAGCAGTACTAGCAGTCAGCAAGATGAGTTACCAATGGTGAGACGGTCAGGCCGACTGAGGACCAAAACAGTTCGGTTTACATTCTAAATCCAGGAATGGAAGAGAGGAAGTGTTGTGATTCACTATGATATTATACATTTACGTCATTCACACAAACCCTTAAACTGCAACTGCAATAATTATACACCATCCGAACTCAGCCTAAAATTGCTATTTAAATAAATTGTATTGACAGATTGTAAATTGTATTGACAGATTGTAAAATGTTAAAATGTTAGTTAGCTTTGTGGTCGTCCAGCCAGGACGTTAATAATAAAATATACACGAGAAATAAACGGTCTTATTCTGCTAGTTTCATTGGGGTATTAAAATACATTAGCATGAAAAAAATTCAGTTCAAGTTTCCCATAGGAAATCTCGGAAAATTTGAGGTTATTAATGAGAAATATTCCTCAGTAGGTTCAACTTCAGACGTAACCGCATTTATATTTTTATTTTGCATCGCTGATTTAAGAACGCATCATGCGTTTAAGCAGCCCTTACCAATACGGTTCCTTTTTTTAATTTTAATGTCTGTGACCATTGAGAATTTTGGCTGCTTTGGATAAATTAGGAAATACGTAATCCCCATTTATTTATTGCCTTCTTCATCGATATCTCATTCCAAATTATTCAACTGAAAGGACTAGCAGCTTATCTTTCACATTATCCGAAAGTTCGATTGGTAGATCAGCACATTCACCATCCAGAGCTACTTCTGGATTTAAAAATTTCACGGTTTTTAAAAATTCATTATTTAGAGGACATTTTTGGATGATGAATTTACTGCAATTATATCTTATCGTCAATTTTTGGTCATCTGGTAAGGAACTATGGCTATTGATAATTTGTTCTGTGTTTAAATAATCGATGAATTCGTTGCCACCATTAAACTCCTCAATATCTGATTATGTCTGATAATATGTCTGTCTTGGTATAACTTGTGGACAAGAATACCGTCACTTTGAAAAAGAGCATTAAATCTATTGAAATAGTGTAGAATATTTTTTAAAAACAACAAATATGCTTTCATTTCGGATTTTTCAAAATATTGTAAGATCTGGGTGGCTTTCTTCCGTTTGGTGAAATTTTGTTCATAAATGTGATAGTGATTTAAAACATTCCAATTTTTTAAAATATTTGTGATACATGGATGCATAGAAATCCATCTAGTCGATCCTAGTGAAATAATTTTTCTTTTTACGATTTCAAAATATTCTTGAAACTCCAACAATACAGCTGCACTTTTGGGAGTTTCTGAAACATATAGTTAGTATGTTCCTTTATCTCTCAGAAAAATTTCAATTTCAGACGGTAGAAATTCGATGGCCGATTTGACTACTAATGGCGAAGAATGGCAAATGCATTTAAATAAAACTACTGGATGATTGATATTGTTCTGTAGCATTATGTAAAAGGAGTTGTTACAGCCAATCATTACTGCAGCCATATCAGAGGCCATTCCAATAATATTTTGCAGTGGAATGTTCTGATTTTCAAGACAGATTTTGAAATGGTTATATAAAGTTTTAGCGGTGCAATATGTAGCATTAATGTTAATTAGTTTCAGCAATTGTGTGTTGAATTTATTATTGTCTGCGTAACACAATTTTCTTTTGTTGCTTAATTGGGTAGATTCATCGACAAAGATTGAAAAGTTATTAAGTTAAAAGTTTATATTGTTCATAAAAATGAAATTTGATTAAATATTTTATATATTTGCTACAAACAATTGAAAGTATTAAAAATCCCGCATTTTGGTAAGTTTTTCCGTTTGAAATGAAATGAAAATTCTCGCAAACCGGAAAATATCCCGCAATCTAGCAACACTGATATGGGGGGGGGGGGGATGATATTTCTACATTTTTGTTAGAGTAGATATGTTATGAGTAGATGGCTTCTTTATTTCACTGGGTCACCAAGTCATACATATTGAAAACATTTTTTACTATCGACTGGAAACTTTCTCAAATTTTCCGAGATTTTCCACGGGAAACTTGAACTGATCTTTGTCCTGCGATAGTTATTGACAAATCCAATAAAAACTATTCAACTTCAGATATACACTCTAGAGGTCGATTTTATTCCAATTTTGTAAATTCTTCTGATTTCCCGATATTTTCCGCGATTAGTTTATACAAAGTTTTCCACGTAAGACTATTTACAAATTTTTTTATTACAATCCATGTATCTTATTTATTTTCGGCTTGAATGTTAATAACGTAATCTGCATTATCAACTTTTAACTTTTGGCTGGAAACTTTCGACTAACTTTAACAGCTAGCTAGCAATTCAGCTAAATAATTGCAACAATCTCAAAAAAAAAAATGCCACCGAAATGTTTTTCTGTTTTTCTTTACAAAACATCATATACGAGTATTCACCCATACCAATAAATAGTTTTGGGATCAAGAACAAACTACTTATTATTACGCCGGGTGATTTTTTTAACCTGATACACTCAAATATCTCGGAAAATAAGCACTTTACGAAAGAAATGGTAAACATCAAAATTTAACTATTCCGCGGGGAAATACATTAATGTTAAAATTAGTACCCCCCACCCCCTCCTTGTAGATGAGGCGGGGGAAACTTTGAAACTAAAATAGGAACCCCTATTTTCTATTGAAGATTCGGATTCTAGGGCTAAAAATACGCAGGATTTGACTGAAACATTTGTTTCGATTCATGATAGATGGCGCTGTAATTGACGATATTTAATTTTGTTCGATTTCTCCTACTGAAAGTCTACGCAAACGATTCTACAATACTTCTACAATAAAAATACCATGGTTTCGTTGTAAATACGCGAAGTTAGTCTTAAACAATTTGTATTTCTTAAATTTTCAGTTACTAAAAAATGGTTTGTCATTATTGTATTGTAACCCAGGAACATGCGATTGAATCGGTTTTCAAATTAATGAAATTGTTTGTACAAAATACACTACTCCAAAAAATTAAAGGAACACTAATTTTTTTAGTGTTTTTTGAAGAGCTGTATCTTTGTAAAATACGGTCGTACAGAGATGAAAAGAAAAGCATTTTAAAGCTTCAAATCTCTAGTTTTGAGACTTTTGAGCGGGGCATTTTTGTGAGATACCGTTATCACGCAATCATAAGAAATAGCGCGAAATAAAAAAATTCTATTTTTTTTTTTTTTTGTAAGGATCCATGGGCGCGGGAAATTTTTTTTAAGTAAAACCAATGCATAGGTCGGTTAGCCTGTTAATTAGGTGTAAAGTTAATTTCATTCTGGTCTCTCTATGTCAACGTTTTGCTGAGATATCTGACTTTGAATCAAAAAAGATCCTTTTGCCTTTGATCATCGATATCTCAGCAACCAATGATTGCACAGTAAACTTTAGGGCAGCCTTAAAAACTTTAGTAAATTTCCTACATGACCCTTTAATGATTAGTTGAGAACAAATTTTTTTTTCACCCTCAATACTGATTTGAAAAAAGTAAAATAAAACGACTTTTAAGTTGTCTTAGTAAATCTACCGTTACTTTACCGTTATTGATGAAAAGACTAATGTTGCCAGGTCATTTTATAGTTTAATGTACTCCTAATAGCCCTGTATTATTTTCAAATTGATCCATCCAACCGTTTTTCCGGACAGATTGATCAAAGTTTTACAAAACAATTAAAGGAACAAGTGATCATCAAAATAAAAAAACGACTTTTTTCACATTTTGCGTTAGTTACTTGTTAACCCTTAACGATCGTACGTTTTTTTTTTGTAATACTCGCCGATAAGAGACGATAGAAAATTAAATAAAGTTCTGCAATATGACCAATTATTATGGAACTTGGCAATTTCTCATCCGATTTTAGTGAAATTTGGTATGCGTTATTGAAATGGGATTCTAAACTGATTTTTGGATGAAATTCTGGAAAATGGCGAACTAGGGAGGAACTTGGCCATTTCTTATCCGATTTTGATG
This sequence comes from Tipula helvola, assembly GCA_963556165.1. Classification (NCBI taxonomy): domain Eukaryota; kingdom Metazoa; phylum Arthropoda; class Insecta; order Diptera; family Tipulidae; genus Tipula; species Tipula helvola. Next base: position 91,556,406 of record OY744482.1, read on the forward strand.
TAATTCAGCATGTACGATGGAAATGGGATTCTAAAGTGATTTTTGGATAAAGCTCTGGAATATGGCTAATTATTATGGAACTTGGCAATTTCTCATCCGATTTTAGTGAAATTTGGTATTCGCGATTGAAATGGGGTTCTAAAATGATTATTGGATAAAGTTCTGGAATATGGCCAACTAGGATGGAACTTGGCCATTTCTTATCCGATTTTGATAAAATTTGGTATGCGCGATGGAAATGGGATTCTAAAATGATTTTTGGATAAAGTTCTGGAATATGGCCAACTGGGATGAAACTTGGCCATTTTTTAACCGATTTTAGTGAAATTTGGTATTTGCGATGGAAATGGGATTCTAAAGTGATTTTTGGATAAAGTTCTGGAATATGGCTATTGCTGAACTAGGAAGGAACTTGGCTATTGCTGAACCGATTTTAGTTAAATTTGGTATGGGCGATGGAAATGGGATTCTAAAATGAATTTTAGCTAAAGTACTGGAATATGGCCAATTAGGTAGGAACTTGGCCATTTCTTATAAGATTTTGATGAAATTCAGCATGTGTAATAAAAATTGGGTTTTAAAATTATGTTTAGATGAAATTCTGGAATAAGCCGTATTAGGATGGAACTTGGCCATTTTTTATCCGATTTTAAACAAATTCAGCATGTACTATAGAAATAAACCCTTAAAATTATTTTTGGTTAAATTTATATGATTAATTTGGAAGGCACTTGCCTATTCCTTAAACGAATAAAAGATACTCGACATGTGCTTTAAAAGTGAAAACCTAAAATGGTTATTCCATGTATTTAATGATTTATTTTAACAATAATTTAAGAATCTCATTTTCATCGTGAATGCTGAAATTCATAAAAATAGGATACAACATTTCCAAGTACCATAACAAATGGCCAAATTCTGGAACTTTATCCAAAAACCAGTTTAGAATCCCATTTCTAAGGCACGTGCTGAATTTCATCAATATCGGATTAGAAATGGCCAAGTTCCTACCTATTTGGCAATTTTCCAAAACTTCATTTACGAATCATTTTAGAATCCCATATCCATCGTACATGCCGAAATTCATCAAAATCGGATGAGAAATGGCCAAGTTCCATCCTAGTTGGCCATATTCCAGAACTTTATCCAAAAATCATTTTAGGATCCCATTTCCATCGCGCATACCAAATTTTATCAAAAATGAATAAGAAATGGCCAAGTTCCTTCCTAGTTGGCCATATTACAGAACTTAAAAATCATTTTAGAATCCCATTTCCATCGTACATGCCGAATTTCAACAACATCGGATAAGAAATGACCAAGTTCCATCCCAGTTGGCCATTTTCCAGAACTTTATCCAAAAATCACTTTAGAATCCCATTTCTAAGGCACGTGCTGAGTTTCATCAATATCGGATTAGAAATGGCCAAGTTCCTACCTAGTTGGCCATTTTCCAAAACTTCATTTACGAGTCATTTTAGAATCCCATATCCATCGTACATGCCGAATTTCATCAAAATCGGATAAGAAATGGCCAAGTTCCTTGCTAGTTGGCCATATTGCAGAACTTTATCCAAAAATCACTTTAGAATCCCATTTCCATCGTACATGCCGAATTTTATCAAAATCGGATAAGAAATGGCCAAGTTCCTCCCTAGTTGGCCATATTCCAGAATTTCATCCAAAAATATGTTTAGAATCCCATTTCAATAACGCATACCAAATTTCACTAAAATCGGATGAGAAATGGCCATGTTCCATAATAATTGGTCATATTGCAGAACTTTATTTAATTTTCTATCGTCTCTTATCGGCGAGTATTACAAAAAAAATCGTACGATCGTTAAGGGTTAACAAGTAACTAACGCAAAATGTGAAAAAAGTCGTTTTTTTATTTTGATGATCACTTGTTCCTTTAATTGTTTTGTTGGTTAGTTTTTAACTTATTATAGACGCAATTTATTTTTTATTGTACATTAATAATGCCAAATAATGCACAACATAATTAAATTTTTGATAGCCGAATTTTCGATTATTCAAATCATTTTCTAGGCTTTAATGTATTTACAACTAAAAAAATATTTTATCAAATATTATAAACATAGAATATACATAAATACATATAATAAAAACATACATACAATATTAATCAATTATTAAACAATAAAAACCTTTTTTTTAAGATTTTTTTCAGTTTAAAAAAATAAATAAATTATTTTCGTTTTTCCAAAATAAAAACTTCACAACAAGAAAAATTTTATTTTCTAATTCAACGAAAAAGTGAAACAATTTCTTCATAGTGCCTTAGACCTTATATCAAACTACTTGACAAATTTATTTTTATTTTTATTTATATAGTTCCAAATTAATTAAATCAAGCATAATTTTTGATTATATTGATATAATTAGCCTGCAACCTATTACTATCTACCTTGTAATTAACAGGATTTCTTGATAACCAAATGTGACATGCCTCTTTGAAAAGTCTTTTTCTCTTTTTCGGTTCAAACTCTAAAATTTTAGCATTTTCAAAATCAAAATCGTGTTTCTGTTCATTGACATGTTTGACTAATGCTGATCTATAATTATTATTAATGACGTTAGGTTGTTTTTTAATGTTGATCACGTCTCTTTTATGTTGATCGAGGCGCTGAGATTTGGTTTTGCTAGTTTCACCGACATAGCACGCATCACAGCCCTTACAATCAACCTTATAGACGAGACCGTCTTTCTGTTCTATCGGTATTTTGTCTTTTAATTTTGAATATGAATCCGAGATTTTATTTTTTATATTATTTGCAATTAATAGATTATTAGAATTATTCTTTAGGGTTTTTGAAATTTTTTCCGTTAATCTTGGTATATAAATTAATGAGCCATATTTTTTCTCACTTTGACTTGTATGATTCAGGTTAATACAAGTATATGTATATAAAGCTTTTGTTATTAATTGTTTAATAAGTTTGTAAGGATAATTATTTATTAGTAATATTTTTGTAACTTTCCTAATATTAGCTTGTTTATATTCACTATCCGTTAGATAAATAACTCTTTTAATAAACGCTTGTGCTACATTACGTTTCATTTGATATGGATGAGCAGATATAAAATTAAGTAATGAAGAAGCAAATTTAATTGTTTTGTAAAACTTTGATCAATCTGTCCGGAAAAACGGTTGGATGGATCAATTTGAAAATAATACAGGGCTATTAGGAGTACATTAAACTGTAAAATAACCTGGCAACATTAGTCTTTTCATCAATAACGGTAAAGTAACGGTAGATTTATTAAGACAACCTAAAAAGTCGTTTTTTTGTACTTTTTTCAAATCAGTATTGAGGGTGAAAAAAAATTTGTTCTCAACTAATCATTAAAGGGTCATGTAGGAAATTTACTGAAGTTTTTAAGGCTGCCCTAAAGTTTACTGTGCAATCATTGGTTGCTGAGATATCGATGATCAAAGGCAAAAGGATCTTTTTTGATTCAAAGTCAGATATCTCAGCAAAACGTTGACATAGAGAGACCAGAATGAAATTAACTTTACACCTAATTAACAGGCTAACCGACCTATGCATTGGTTTTACTTAAAAAAAATTTCCCGCGCCCATGGATCCTTACAAAAAAAAAAAAAAATAGAATTTTTTTATTTCGCGCTATTTCTTATGATTGCGTGATAACGGTATCTCACAAAAATTTCCCGCTCAAAAGTCTCAAAACTAGAGATTTGAAGCTTTAAAATGCTTTTCTTTTCATCTCTGTACGACCGTATTTTACAAAGATACAGCTAAAAATTAGTGTTCCTTTAATTTTTTGGAGTAGTGTATTTTGTTTTAAAAATACCGATTCAGTCCGAAAATTATTTCGAAAACAACAATACCTGTGTAAAGCTATCAATACTACTTCAGAATGGTGTATTTAACTGTACAAGAGAAAATTGAAATGATTCTGGTTAAAGGAGAAGCTGGCCGGAGTCTTAATAATGCTGTAACTCTCTACGTCATTTCAGCGTACTGTCAAACAATTTATTACTGATGGAAGTGTTCAAACGAAAATGAGGACTCGTCCAACAACAGTCACCGAAGAAAATAATAAAATTGATGTATTGGCTGCAGTAGCGTATAATTCTCATATTAGTACACGAGAAATAGCTAGCGATTCCGGATTGTCCCACACCAGTGTTTGGAAAATTTTAAAACGTCATAAGTATCATCCGTATCATGTGTCTTTACACCAAGATCTTCATGGCGTTGTTTTCCAAAATCGGGTAACTTTTTGTCAGTGGATACGTGAACAGATACAGCAAACCCCAAATTTTTTTCGTTCCGTATTGTTCGCCGACGATTCATCTTTTACAAACCATGAAACGGTTAATCACCACAACATGCATTACTGGAGTGTTGAAAATCCGCACTGGCTTCGCCAAGTTGAACATCAGCGTCCATGGACTGTTAATGTGTGGTGTGGAATAATTGGCAACAAACTCATTGTCCCCCACATTATTGAAGGCACGTTGAATGGTCAAACGTATACCGAGATATTTTGGAAAATGACTGCCAACATTATTTGAAGACTTGAGCTTAGAAGTGCGACGGAACATGTGATTTCGACATGATGGTTGTCTCGCACACTATTCGCTGGTAGCACGTGTAGTACTTGATCGTGATTTCAATGGTCGCTGGATAGGGAGAGCTGGTCCGGTAAATTGGCCTGCCAGATGACCAGATTTCTTTTTGTTGGGCTATCTCAAAGACCATGTTTACAATCAAAAACCAACAACACGTGACAATATGATTGAGCGAATCAGAAATGCTTGTGCTGAAATTCAAGCAGACACACTTCTCAGTTGTGTACAGTCATTTGAAATGCGGATTAATACGTGCACTGAAGTCAAAGGCTATCATTTTGAGCACTTAATTTAAATGAAAGATGCTGAGGCAAGGGAACTCATGTAAATCAAGAACCCTTTTCCCAGTCATTCGAAATTTGCAAAATAAATAAATTGTTTAAGGCCAACTTCGTGTATTTACAATGAAACCATGGTATTTTTATTGCAGACGTATTGCAGAATCGTTTGCGTAAGTTCTCAGTAGAAAAAAAAAATTGAATATCGTCAATTAGACAGCTATCATGAATCGAAACAAATGTTTCAGTCAAATCCTACGTATTTTCAGCCGTAGAATCCAAATCAGCAATAAAAACTAGGGGTTCCTATTTTAGTTTCAAACTTACCCCCGCACCACCTACAAGGAGGGCGGGGAGGGGGGGGGGAGTACTAATTTTGACACTAATGTATTTCCCTCGCGGAATAATCTTTACAAAACGAAATTTTGATCTTTACCATTTTTTTCGTGTAAGTGCTTATTTTCCGAGATATTTGAGTGTATCAGGTTAAAAAAATCGCCCGGTAGTTTTCCCTAAACTTGTTGTTTTTAGGACAAACTCCTCGCGAAATTTTTGACTGGAACGAGCCGGTGTTTCACTAAAATTCACTGGGACTTCCCTATTTTTGGAAAAAGTTATGAAGTTTTAATTCGATTGGTCCAATTTTCATCCTCGAAAAATGCGATGGTAACACTAAATAGTATTATCGTGTCACTTTGTACTCTCAGCCCCTAAAACCTTCTGTCACGAACGTGTTTAATATTTTTTCGAAATTTTGTACCCCGATGGGCTGCAATATAGTCGTCCCTTGATGTCAGAAAATATTAGTTGTATTAGTTGACTGCTCACATGATTATGGAGTTAGATAGAGGATGGTTTAATGCATTTGTTGTAAACTTTCTAAAAATTGTGTATGTCGGTGGGCTGTGATATAGCCCCTTGAAGTCAGAAAATATTTGTTAGCCGGCTGACAGTTTTCAAAATTTTCAAATGTAACCAATCAAGTCCTTCAAAAAGATGTCCTATTTGCCATATAAATCTTTTATAATAAATTCTCTCAATTTCTGGCAGTTGTCAAAAATGTCAAATGTCAATAAAAAAAAACTCTATAAAACTGCATTTTCACCGACCCCCAGTATGTAGGCAAAATTTTGAATTTCAAAGTTATCGGGAAGTATGTATACCAAATATAGTGGCATTTTCTGAAGTTGATCGCACCGATTATTTCATCCTCATATTAAGCAAGAATATTCTGCAATGGCGACTTTGCAAACCCACAACGATGCAAGTTAAATAAAAGCTTCCAAATTATAGATGTATTTCTTGATGTTTGAGCTGGCCCGGATCATATTTCACAAACCAACAAAGAAATGTAAACAACTACACAGATCAACATGTTAAAGCATTTTAAACACAATTGCAAGCGGTAAAATACCAGAATGTTTTTTTAAACACTGAACCGATACCCTAGATCTTTAATCTCGAATGCTTTTTGTAAAAGTATATGCTATTAATATAGTAGGGTAACTTTCCGATGGAACAATAAACTCTTACACTTGTTAATATTGAGACTGAAAAGGTTAGATTCACATCATTTCGCTAGATTGTCAATGCCTTCTTGTAGCTTATTGGTACCGCCGATGTTTTCGACTGTTTTGAAGATTTTGAGATCATATGCAAACATTAATACCTTAGAATGCTGTATTACTTTAGTAATGTTGTTGATAAAAATTATTAAAGATCCCCAGGAGCATTGAAATACCATGAATTAATTCTGATCTCCTATTCCTAAGCTAAGTAAACTGAATGCGGTTACTCAAATATGATTTAAACCCCACAACAAACTGTTTAGAGAAACCGAATATTTATAACTGTTCTAACATTTCACAATGACTGATGGAGTTAAAGTTTTTCGCAAACTCACTGTATACACAGTACCTCAATTTGTTTGCGCTTTTCAATTTCTTTAATGTTGCTGGTAAATTCAATAAGAATTGTTGATGTTGATTTTGTGGGTATAAAACCATGCTGACACTGTGAGATGAATCGAGGAACCAAAGATCTGAATGAGTTGCATACTACCAGTTCAAATAATTTTATTATCGTATACCATGGAGGATATTTGTTTGGTTTGGCCACAGCAGTAGGAACAAATATTTGTATGTAAATAAGATTTTGTAGAATTTATCCATGTTAACATCTATGTTACTGCTGATAAGTTCATTTCTCCCCCTGGGTGGTATTGCTTTCAAAAATTATTTCTATGGGATTATGGTTAATATCATTAATAACGAATAGTGATGAAGATTCATTTACTTTAAATAGATTTCGTTCATATGTAAAAATCAGATTTAAAATTCGTCCAGACCATTCAGTGCCTCGCAAATTTGGCTTAGATTTTTGATGACCAGCTACTAGTTGGAAAATTAAAATCGCCCGTGATCAAGATGGTGTGAGTTATATTATGCCGCAGCAGGCGGTGAGCTAGGCGAAATACAACGTAGATAAAAATTGACTTTTTGTTGATTGCGATTTTAACACATAATTGTTCAATGGACAGGTTGAATATTTCAACTAACTCATTCGATAATGATGCATCAACCGCTATGAATACTCCCCCACCAGATTGTTTAGCTCTTATTAGCGGTGAACGATCACATGTATAAAGTATAAACCACATATTGGCTTGGGAAGAATTCAGAACTCAGAATCCATTTGTTAAATTATGTTTCACAGATGATATAAACCGGAAAGACCGTTTTTAACACAAAATTGCGAAATTGAGCTGCTTTCGAAGACATTTTATTTACATTTTGGAAATAAAATGATTGATTCCTAATGCTTAGTGGTTTGGCCATTGTTTTAGTCCTCCTGTAGTCGGATATTTTCAAAATATGTGCTGGGTTCTGATTGGTACCGGAAACCAGATTTAACGATGACATGAGCGAGGTTATGTTGGTTTGCAGTGCAATTCGTATTAAATAGCAATTAAATTTGAGTGTATGTCTGGTTAATGCCACTATAGCATGTGGTAAGCACTGGAAAAGTTTAATTTATTGGCAGGCAGTCGGACACAGATAACGCTAGCTGAAGTTAAACCTTGATCCCCATAAATAGTTAGGATTGTACTTAAATCAGGTAATTTTAAATTGTTAGTTAATTGCCTTTTGTCGCGTTGTGTGTTAGTTAAGTACAGTGTATTTGGCATAACTGGAATATTGGAAATCAACCGGCATTTGTTAAAACTGTCTGATTTCCTGTTGTTATTAGTTGCATAGAATTGATGATATATTGATACATCCGCAGGGCATCTATAAGTTGTACTAAGATGTTTAGAACGTGATGTAAACTTATGTGGATCAAAATGAAACATATTGTTTTGATCTCCCAGAATAACCATTTTACGACCGTCACTTAACAAAACCACTACTTAGCTCCAATAGTCCTGCATGTACCATTATGTACTCGTCGATATAAACCGTGTGATATTTCTTGAATCGTGCGGAAGTTGGTTTTCATATCTTCAAAGTTTTTACCAGCTTCTTTATATTGGAATGCCACCTTAGTTATTTCATTAATGCCGTGCTTCGTTGAACTGAGAACGAGATCTTTTCCAATTATATCTGAATTTAAGATCCATCTTGATTTATCGCAGCCTGGCACTCCTTGATAATTTTAGGTTTATTTGTATCTACTGATAGTGGAAGCTGATGTAATCTTTCAAATATTTTCTGATCCAGCATTATTTCAGTAGTATTGGAGCAGAAAATGAATCTGCTAGATGTGATAAAGCAGATATTTTCGGAATCAAATTGTACCAACGCATTCCGATCGAATCCATTTTCGTGATTAGATACAGGTTCTTCTATATATATATATAGGCTTTGTTATGATTATCATAAACAAAGACTTTAAATGATGATAGAAAACTCGCAGAAAAAGGTACACTGCCAATTGATTTGATATAAAGCTTCGACAGATGATCACTCGTGAAGATGTTGGAGAATTTCATAAAGTAGAGAATTTTTTTTATTGAATTCCGATAGTAATGATCAGATATTTCTTCAGAATAGTAACTAGGTGCTGTAGGAAGCGGTGTGGTGTTAGATACACCTTTCACTATGAGTACTATATTCGGTAGTGGCATATCAACAATCCATGATGGTAAAGCTCATGTTCGGTATCCATTTGACATTTCAATACAATATGCCACTAATGAAGTTAATTACTACTTTTTACACTTTCTGCCGTAGGCACTTGGCTGGAATGTAGATACTCCTGATGATGGCCTAACAAGCCGAAATCGATCGAGTGATTTTTTAAACCTTTTGTAATTTTGCGAAATATTTAACAAGTGGTTTTAAACAATTTAAAAATGTGTGTATGAAGTTAATTACTTTTACTAGGCGGTCGAGACATCAAGCACAAGCCGGAATATCTCAGGTTTTCGTAAGTGTAGTAAAGAGGTATATATATGTACGTGCTAAATCAACAAGATGGTTTTGTCATGATTATTAATGACCACGATGTATTTATTCGCAATCGTGTATATCTTAGTTACTGAATTAATTATTTTGAGGTAATGTTTGTTGGGATCAATTTGCATATTCTTCAAGTATAACTTCAGCCTTAGTTGGACTACTCTCCGTATTAAGTTTAGAAGTTCGGTCCTGTTTCGCTGGGCTAGTTTTACCGCTGTTTTCGCCTTGAGGAACATTCATTTCCGTGGTAGCTGGAATCAGGTCGGTAACTGCGGTGTCTCTACTTTAACAGAATATTTTGCTAAAATCCTTTTTGACTTTCTCAGCTTTGGTGCTGGTTCTTTTGGATTTAATTCCGTGGCAGGTGAGTTAGTTCTGTCTGCCTTGCTCAATTAATAGTGATTGTAGTTGGTCAATACTAGTTTTGATTGAATCAACTGAATCGCTCTCAGCAGATAAATTTGATTGTGAGTTGGACTATGCTCTTTAAATTCCAATTTCAGCTGAGATATATTAGAATTAATAAAATCTATAGCCTGAGTAAACGATGCCAACTGAGCTCTTATATAGTATCCAGTCTTCCCACCACTGCTGTGGTGTTTAATTTATAGCAACTATTTATATTTTTGAGAAAATCCCACTACAAAGTATAATCGCATCACGGTAATCACACATGTTTTTACCCTCAGAGTACGAATCCAATCTACTAACTTAATTTTTCACGTCACTAATTAACAGCAAAAATTTATAAACCACTTAAACCCGTAGTGGCAGTTTGGATATACATACTTATACATTATGGAGATCCCCTCCATTATAATCAAAGTTTATTTGTAGTATAATTATAGTTAATACTTAACCAATTAACTATAAATATCAAGAAAATGGGATTGAATTTCACGAAAAGATATTCGATGATGAGCCTTGTTCAGATTCGGATTCAACGAATAAGTGAAAATATTTTAATCGCCGTTAAATTTTAATAATTGTATTCATTTTTGGTGTAATGTAAGAAAAATAAAGAAATTTAATTTTCGTTCGTTAGGTACAAGCTAACTACAGTTTCACTGCTGTAGCAAAACAGTTAAACAACCAGTATTTCCTGACTTATTAGTTAATTTGAAGTTAGATATACATAGGTAGTTAAACAAGACTGTCAGGGAATAACAGTATTTAAACTAATAAGTTACACTAAAGTTGATTGCAAACTGTTGTTTAAATATCACAATTCACAACCCAACTGATCATTTACTTGATTGACTGTTAGAATAACAAAATTCTAGCGTGTAAGATAAATAATTTCGGATTTATTTCCATTTCCTAGCCATTCTCAAACTTCAAAATGTTAGTTGGGAGTACATTTTTCTTTTCCATTAATATTAATGTACTTATATCATCTCCTTGTATACACCTTAGTGGCAGGTCTCTGTCATTTAATTTTTTTCATAGAAAATTTTCCCCAACAAAATTTAAAATTTTTGTAACTTGTTTTTTATACACAACTAACTGACTATCAAATTTCGTTTCAAATTATTATTGAATTCTATTATTTATTATGTCTTCTTCTATTTTACCAAGAATTATCTTATCAAAATTGAGCAAGAAGAGTTTAACAATATGGCAAGTGCCGGCATATCACCCATTGCCTCAATGTTTTGGAATAAATATTCCACATTTTGAGCATCTCAATATGATGCTATTTTTATCTGAAACAACACAATTGTTTAGTTCGTACTTTTGTTCAATAAGAGCTTTTAAATTCTAATGCTAGAAATATTTGTTGTATACACTTACGTACATACTAAAAGACGAATCAATAAATTTACAGTCAATATACACCAAAGAATTCGGTGTACAAAATAATAATAAAAATATTCCTTTAAACCACCCATCCCTCTACTAAATACCCAAACATCAAAAACAACAAAAAAGTAGAAAAAAAAAGCCCCAAAAGAATTTTTGGTTATACATACCCTCATTGATGGTAATCGAATCTCGTCAACAAATTTTCTAGAACCACTTTTATCTCTGTATATCAAATCGTTGTGATTTGTTTTTGAAACCTAAAAATAAACCAAAAAAAAAAAAAATTTGTAAAATTAAAATAAGCTCAAAACAAAACCGAAAAAGCTTTCAAAAAGCTGTACAACAAAAAAAAATATTTTTTTTGTCGTTCGTTCGTTATTATGTTTTCATTATATTGTTATCATCATGGGATCAATTAATGTTAAAAATAATCAGTTTTATGATTGGAAAATAAAAGAATGTTAATGCCCATCAATAATACAAACACATACATAATGTATACATAGCAAATGTTAAGCCTGTATTCATAAAATTTTCCAATTTATCAACAACAAACTATTTTCCATTTTTATGATTTATTTGGTGTTATCTGTTGTACTATATTATGTTCGGGAAGCTTTTATTGTTTACTAGTTTATATTATGAATATCAACAAAAGTTGTATTTGGTAGACTTTATGGAACAAATAAATAAATTATAGAGTAATTTGTTATCGTGGCCAATAATCTGTTACATGAGTTATTACACTTTAGGCGAGCGCAAGGTTAATTTATTTCAATAAAATTTGATGTTCATTTTCTACCTTCATATTTTATACCATACCTAAATAAATATTCAACCGGAAAATGGTAAATTCAAATTTCAATTTTTGCTGTTCAACAATACCTTTAGAGCTGTAGGAGAAGGGTCTGGGTCAAATTATGTTGCGACTGGTAAATATTAAACCTTTTTTTTGTAATAACTTATGTGTGTGCGTGTTAAGCCATATTTTCTTCGAGTAAACAATTAATGAAAAATTAAAAATAATAATAATAACAATTTATGGAATAGGAAAAGTTTAACAATATGTCATGCAATATTATAATATGTTGTTACATATGGCCTTTCATTTCGATTACGGGTATATACAAATAAGTTGTTTTCAATGTGCTTTATGTGCACATTTTAATACAAATTAAACAAAGTTAAAAGGTGAAAAGTAATTATAACATTTAGCATTATTATTACTTGAGGGCCTTGTGGGGGCTCAAGCCACTCCGCACTGCGACCTAAAAGATCTTTTGTGCATTAAGCCCTACTTAATTATCCGTCCAGTCAATATTCAAGCTCTTAATGAACCTGATAATACTGCCTAACGGTACGTGATACATACTATCTGGGCTCATTGCTCTCCCTCCTAGATGTAATAACATTTACTTCTGCTACAATAGCGGTAGCATTGGGACTCAAGGACATCGAGAGGGCAGATCCACTCCCGTATATTCCTATCCATGCCTCGTCTACCGTTTTGATTTTACTCTTGCGAGTTGCTGGGACATACTATCTGGGCTCATTGCTCTCCCTCCTAGATGTTTAATGTTGGAAGTACTTCTACACGCGATACATATTATCTGGGCTCATTGCTCTCCCTCCTAAATGTTTACTGTAGGAAGTACTTCTACACGCGTTACATACTATCTGGGCTCATTGCTCTCCCTCCTAGATGTAATAACATTTACTTCTGTTAGAAAAGCGGTAGCATTGGGACTCAAGGACTTTGAGAGGGCAGACCCACTCCCGTGTATTCCTTCCCGTGCCTCGTCTACCGTTTTCATTTAACTCTTGCGAGTTGCTGGGAATAAAAAAGTCGCCTGTAGGTCACCCAGGTTTACTACAGGAAGGCTAAATAAAACTGGAGGGTGCCTGGTATCCAGAGTCCGCATATATAGACTGATTAACCTATCAGCCATTCATCTATCGGCATATGCTGTTCCACCTTAGATTAGGGATTTTTTGTCAAGGTTTTCTCCTTTAGCGTCGTACTTTAGCCTGTCACCAAAGGCCACATTCAGCCTAATGGTTACAGTTACCGGTGGTTGCCACGAGGAGGCAGTACGTACACCTGCGCCTACTGGAAGTTTACGGAGCCCCTTCCAATAGACGCCAAACCACCTAACATTTAGCATAGGGCAACATATTATATATTTGCAGAAATATCGTGCCTTGACTTAAATAGTTTAGTAAGTCATTGAAATATTTATAGCGAAATTAAAATTTATGATTATTCATTTGAATGGAGAATTTCAAACTATTGCCATTTCGAATTATAAATCAGCTGTCAAACTTTGCAGTAATATAGTCAGAATATTTCAATAAAGTTTAGAAAAGACATGGGGATTATTTCTGCAATTAGCTGTGGTGTTCGGTTTATTTTTAAAAAAATTTGAGTCAGTTAAATTGACCACACAACTAAATAAGAAGTAAAAAAAACAAAAAGATTAGTTTTAATTTGAGATCATGGTCAAGAATATTTGGACAATATTATGATTTGCCTTACAGATTTTAAATTTACTTCGTTATATACTATTTCTATAAGGTAAAGCTGTTAAGTGATTTAATAGGTTAATTTACTAAACCACCTCTAACTTTCTAGTTGGCGGTAAAATCTCTACACAATATTCACGTTTTTGACTTAATTTGACGTTTAATAGTAGTATTATGTACCGGCCAAATGAAGGAGGAAGTTCTGTTTAATTTTTTAGCTGTTATCATCAGAAAAAAAATCTCAACTCCTCACCATCCATTTAGATAGAAGGAGTCCATCAACTCTAACTTCGCTTTACAAAAATTAGAAATGTAAATCGATCCCTGCACTAACATAATTCCGTGTCTTGAATTCGATTATTGGCATTTACCGGAATATCAATTTGATGCCACCTACTGTCAACAAATTTGACTAAACTGTGACATTTATTAAAAATAAACCACTCAAAACGTTTAATACCGCTAATAACAGAAGCACAAGACTATATTTTATACTTACCACTAGCTTTCCATATAACAAAAGTAATCAAAAGTGTAATTAGTAATTCAGACCGAAACTGAACTTGCAAATAATTGTATTGCACAAAGGAAAGGAGCATTTTTGACAAATTTTCAAAATAAATTCAGTAATAAACTAACTTAATTAAGATATATTATGATTTTCAAATGCGGTTTCTAGGACACGGGACAATATACAAGACGAGGCAACATTTTTTAAAAATAGAAGATTTGCATAAATCAAAATATCAAATAGCCTCATAGTAAAATATTATTCGATAGGCTACAAAATTCAAGGCCGCAGTTAACTAAAGGTAATAATAATTGAACACTGTCGGTTTTATTTCAATATTAATAATTAATTTTTTTTTCTTAGGTTTTTTTAATTTATTCTTAGGTAATGTTCAACAAGGAATTTAATGGTGATCTTGGTTGTGACCTTGACCTTCATCTTTAAGATCATTTTTAGGTCAAGGCCATTTTTTAAATTAGAACAATTATAATTCCGAATATGTATTTTCCATGACCTCTCAAGGTCATCTGAAGGAATTTACATTACGAGGAAAAGTATGGAAACCCCTAAAAATCTCGCGGAGTATGTCAAAAAGAAAAATGAGCAATGTTTAGTCTTAGGTAATTTTCAACAAGCAATTTAATGGTGGGCTTGGTTGTGACCTTGACCTTCATATTAAAGGTCATTTTGAGGCCGTGACATTTTTTTATGGGGAAACACCTGTTTTTGACATCGGATTCGAAAAGAGCAATCAATTGTACGTCCGAATATATATTTTCCATGACCTACCAAGGTCACCTGAAGGAATAATGATTTGCTATGAAAATTTAAAAAAAATAAAAATTAAAAAAATTAATTCTTCATTTTAAAATTTAATCTTTTTGTTTTTTTATAATTTTCATAGCAACACAAGCATTATTACAATGTTCAGTATTTATGAATTTTTCAAATTTTATTTTAAATTTTCATAGCAAATTATTATTTCTTCCGGTGACCTTGGAAGGTCATGGAAAATACATATTCGGACGTACAATTGATTGCTCTTTTCGAATCCGATGTCAAACATAGGGGTTTCCCTATAAAAAATGACCTTGAAGAGGACGGCCAAGGTCACAACCAAGCTCACCATTAAATTGCTTGTTGAAAATTACATAACCCTTTGAAACCCGCGAGATTTTTAGGGGATTCCATACTTTTCCTCATCCTGTATAACCTGTATATGTGTTTTTACCAGCATTGGTATTACCGGTACTATCAAAAATGCATAAAAAAGGTTTCAACCATTTCTGGTACTCAAGCTTGTTTTATTATTAAAACAGAAGATGCCAATGATTTAACAGAAAAATTAAACCCTACTAGACTAGATACTGCAACACAAAGTTTCTCATAAAGTACGCGTTTCGTTAAACATCGTAAATTTTTTTCTTCGTCATTTAACAATTTTATTAAATTTTCATTTACTTTATTCATCTAATATTTCGAAGTATTTTTGTTTGCTGTTATTGTGCTTTAGTTTGCTTTTTAATCTTGTTTTAACAAGATATTTGCCAACAATTTGCGTTATACAGTTTGTGTTTGCCATCTATCCTGTGCTAATGTTTCTATCAATCTTTTAAAAGAAGTTGAAAGTGGTGCTGTTCAATGGAACTGTGTTCAATACCGTGGTCAGACCTCTGGGAACCGTTCTATGATAATGATGGCGACATAAGTTCAATTGCCTTGTCTATTTTATCTTTAAATGAAGAACTAAAAAACCTCCGATCTGAACATGACAATTTATCAGCATCGCTTGACTTAATTAATGATTAGTTAGAAAAAATAGTAAAAATTGTTAAGGTTGTGGAAGGACACGAAGAAAGAATTGTAACATTGGAAAAGGAGAATGCAAAATTAAAATCCGATATTTTATCAATCAAATATTCAATTGATATTTCTGCAGATAATGTACGAAGTTTGAATTTAATTATACACGGTATACCTGAGACATCAAAGGAAAATCTTGTTGATGCCTCTAAGCAAATTTTTTCCTTCGTCGAAGTACCATCTTGTGTTGGAAAAATTAAAAATATTCATCGATTAACAAAAAATCGTAGTGCCAATTTAATTAATCCAGTTGTCATCACCTGTGAAAACCTTGAAACGAAAAATAAAATAAAGGACATTTTTAAAGCGAAAAAAATTTCAATTGATCGTGCTATTAACACATCTGATAATGGATTTTCGTCATCGCAAAATAATTCGATTTACGTCACGGATCATCTAACGGCCTTTAAACAAAATTTTTTTTATAAAGCCAAACAGCTTAAATCTAGGGTACAAAACGGTGACATACTAGTTAAAAAGGGCGAATCATCAAAAATCATAAAAATTACATCTGAAGCATTCATTGACAAATTATTGAAATCCGGCAACAACTCAGCTTAAGTTTGTTTGGGATTAATTGTGTTTTCGGTTTTTGTTTATTATATTTGCCGTGTTTTTCAGGGTCGATCGTTGACGCTCAATGCGATAGGACGTGTTTTTGGTCTTTCTCTATAAAATATAAAAATAAATTTAGTTTTTAGTGTTTGGGCTGTTTAATGTTTAATTTTGTACAATTTAACTTTATTTTATTTATTTATTTTAATTTAATTTTGTTTCAAGTCCAATGTGGGTAGTTTCTGGAGTTAATTTTAATTATTTTAATTTAATTATTCTCGTGTTTACGTGGAAAATCTTGTGCGCAGAAAATTGGTAGTGTTATGTTATATAAATAAGTGAAGGTTGAACAAAATAGAATGGAAATAAATAAGTAAAGTGATTTAAATAAATAATTGGTCGGTATTTGGAAAGAATAGAATAATATGAAATGGTGATTTTTGTGATTGTTGCTATAGTGATTTACTTGGAATATGGTCTAACGGTATTATCAAATACCGTAAACAGGTATTTCATACCACATATAATGGTTTACAAACATACATACATATATGTGATATGAAGGTTGTAACAAATATTAAAGTTTTGTTTTTTTACTATTTTTTTACTATTTTAAGTGTAGAGATTGAAATTAATGTTGGAATTAAGATTGAAATTAATTAAATTAATTAAGCTTAATTGGTTCATGTGATGGTGTTGGGGTTCTTACAATTATTGCTTCATTATTTCACTAGACCTAATTATTTTACTTTCACAACACAAGTATTTCTTGTTGTTTCTTGTTTTTTCGTGTTTGACAGGGTTTGGTTCAACTTAATATGAACAAACAAATTAGGTTTTTAGTGTGCGTTTTTTTTTCCCCATTTTTTTTTTCGTTGGTATGGGTCATGATTTTATGGTTAGAAGTGGTCGTGTAACGTAAATGGATGTCAATAATGTGCAGTTCTTTTGTATTGATGTGTTGGTGTAGTCATATAGAAAGTTGTATTGAATTTGATGAATATTGAATAATATTTATTTAACTTGGCTTGCTTCATTGTGTGGATGTAATTTGAAATGAGTTATAGATTTGCTCAAAACCAGCATTGGTGTACTAAGGGCCTGATTTTATAATGATGCACACGGATACCCCCTGACATTTGATCGCTTGTGCTTGAGGATGTTGGTGCAAAAATTCCTTTGTTTTGTCGAATCTGCAATTTGTATTTTATTCGCACTCATTTATATATGATATCCGATCGCTATTACTTTCATATATTGGCGATAGATTTGTAAATTCATAATGTCAGTGGCGGTCGGATTCGTGGTTTATTATTGTTGGTTTTGATTTGCTGGATGGGAATGTTCTGATAGTGTGACTACTTTTAGAAATAGATGTTGTGTACATAGAACAGATGTCAAATCTGTGTTATAACTTGTTGGTATTTTTGTTTTATTTTTGTTTCTATTTCCTTATAGATGTTTGTTTTTTTTACATGAAAATAATAGGAGGGTGTGGGACATGAAGTGCTATTACAAAGTTGGTATTAGTGTAAATGGGTATAGGTCACGATGAACTGATTCTATAGATATGATCGACAGCGACAGATATTTCAAAATCATTTTCTGTGCAGCATTATATGACGTACTAAAATATAAATTTTTGCGTGAGTGACGTAATTTTTGAATAGAAATAAATTGTAGATGCGCTCGATCATACAGGGTAACCGGTACGTGGGTATAGGTAAATACAATCTTTGTTTATTGATGCGTTTGTGTGCATTATATAAAATTTGTTTTTGAATAATAGATGCAGTTTTAATTGGACTTGGTTGTCTGTTTCATTTAGTAGGGTTAATATGTATGGAGTTAGACAGAAAGACAGGATAATTGAAATTTATTTAGGAAATAGTATGACGATAGTTGTCTCTTTTTCCCTCCCCTTTCTCTTTTATTGTAACTTGTTGGTATTGTTGTTTATTTTGATTGTTCTAAACGGGAAATATATGAGACTGTACTGATCTAATTTTAAGTGGGCATATACAGATACGTATGTATAGGTTTGTGGGAATTTGTGAAAGCATAGGTAAATTGATTTATATATAGGTTGATGTATATAGATTTATATTTATGTATAGATATATATAGATGGGTGTGTATGTAGGTGTGTGTATAGGTTTATATAATTGATCATTATTTTTGGGATTATACAGGTCACAAGGGCAACGAGGTAATGTAATGGAGAATCGGAAATCATATGATCATACAATTTAGGAATTTAAAATCTTGATAATCCCCTAATATGGTAGACGGACACTAACTGAATAATAGCGATTCTTTATTGTTTGCTTGTCTGTCATTGTATGATTTTCACAAAAACCTGATTGTTTCGTTTGTACAACGCGATTTTTGACAATCGTGATGTATGAGGGCCGCGTTTGACTTTGTGTTGTCTACGGTATAAGTTTAAATTTTATATATTTTACATTTTTATATTTTCATATTCCGTTATACATATTTATATCTTTGTATTCTTATTTTATTTTATTTTATTTTTATTTTTATTTTATATTTTGCATGATGATAATGTAAGTATATGATGTCAATGTATAGATCTCCCTTCTTGTCAGGTATCGATATGCCTATTTGTTCGGTTGCAATCTTTGTATTGAATTGGAATGGGAATTTCTACATCATTATGCAGTATACATAAGTCCTAAAAGAAAGGAAGTATAAGTGCATGTTCTAAAAAAAAGGAAGAAGGATAGAATGAGGTAGAATTCCTTAGTATAAGATTTCAGTGGTATGTGACGTAGATGAATAATCTTCACACAAATTTATAGTTCTACAAAAATTAGGCATAGGGAGGATGGGTGTATTTAGTGTACAGTTTGATCCAAGTGAAACATTATATAAAATTGGATACCTAAATTGTATACGAGTATAGATATGGTTCTATCTACTCTCTGCTTGATTTATGGGATGAAATTTCTTATAGGATTCTGCTATTTTGGTTATATGAAATTATAGGTAGATATGTATAGTATTCCTAATTTTCCAGTAGAACATGAAGATAATCACTGCCGGTTTATTTACTTGCAAGAGGAGTACAATTTCCATATAATTAATAATAATAGTCCAGAATTATAATTTTAATTATGTAATCAATCTATTAGTGCGGTTAATAATAAATTTATAACAGATTTATTCATTTGATTTATTCATTTTGGAAATTTAAATATAAATCAAGGAACAGAAGAGTGAGGGAAGATAATTAAAAAGCACAAACCATGTTATAATATACGAAATAGTTACATTTTATTGTAAAATATATCAGTTGGGTTTATTTTGATTATTCTAAGTTTTTCATATTGTTGTGTAGTACTTCTGATTTCATGTATTAAATATTGTGATCTTGGTAAGGTAAGATGCTATATTTGGATTTATGTTTACAATTAAGTAAATTGATTGATTCATAATTGTTACCCGCTTGCGGTTTCTTCTGGCTCATCTTCTATCATATCACTGGAATCGGACTCACTATATTGATAAAGCTCTTCAGCGGCTTTTCGTAGTTCACTGCGCTGGGGTAAAAGGTCAAGCCAATCTCTACTGTGTCGATTATAGTATTGCAAATCATGGCGAAGAGAATCATTCCATGTGAAGCATGGTCGGCCGAGTTTTTTAGGTCCTGCTAAATAGGTTGAGGCGGCGCGTAAAATATGGTTGGGTTCACGTCGATGAATATGCCCCCAATAATTGATTCGTTGAATTTTAATTTTCTTGGTAATTGTCTTACCATGTAGAAGTTCTTTGACCTTACGTGTGGCTGGTTTATTTGATGCAAACTCGAAGAGTTTGCGTAAAAGATAAAGCTCATATTGCCTTAAGCGTCGTCGGTTGGCACTAGTTAGGGCGGCAGTTTTCAACCCATATGTTATCATGGGTACTATTGTTGTATTATACATTATTAAAGCTGCTTGGAACGGAATATGGAACCTCTTGATATAACTCTGCATCATTCTGGTTAAGCCCAAGGCGTTATGACACCGTGTTCGGATAGTCATTGGTCGACTTAGGTTACTGGTTAATTCGGTACCAAGATACCTCATCTGTTTAACTGTCTTGAATGGAATACCAGCTATAGTAATGATGGATGGAGGATCATGCTGTATTTTGGGATCCCGTATCAGCATTGAGCACTTCTGAAAATTAAGTTCCAATCCGGCAAACTCTAACACGGTTATCAGTTCCTGTATCATAGGCTCCAAGGTGGTAGGGTCACGTGTTACCAAGATGATGTCATCAGCATAAGCCAGTATCAAAGGTAACTTCAAATTGTCACATTGTTCCAACTGGAGCTCGGGAAACTGATCGGCTACAGTTAAAAGAACTTCATTCAATATAAAGTTGAAGAGTCGAGGAGAGAGCGGACACCCTTGCTTAACTCCCTTATTCTTCTTTACCATATCGGTGGTTAGATGATACCATTTAAGACACGTCCGTTCCCAAAAACAAGTACGAATAATTCGATTAACCAAATAGGCAGGCACTTGTTGTTGCAAACACTCGGCCATTACGTCTAAACGCACGGTGTCAAAAGCTTTGGCTAAATCAAGTGAAAGGACACTTAAGCGATGTCCGGCACGCCATTCTTCATCAAGAACTCGGCGTATGGTATACAGATGATCATCGGTAGAGCGATTTGCCAAAAAAGCTGCTTGATAGGTGGATGGTGATCCCAAATGTTCATCAAGCTTATCCAAAAGAAGCTTAGCGTAAACTTTATATCCTATATTACAAAGTGTAATCCTGCGATATTCATTTGTATCTTTCGGGTTCCTTGTCTTCGGGATCGGAACTTGAATGGTCTCAAGCTATTCCATGGGGGGCTCATTCCTTGTCCAGACATTCTTAATGATCTCATGGAGGGCTTGAATAAGGTCATCTGGTAGATGTTTAAGTAGTTCAATAGAAATACCATCAGTACCGGGAGCAGTTCTAGAACGAATTTGCTGAATGGTGGCCCGAACATCAGCTTCGGTGGGTGGTGATCCTATTTGACAATTAGCATCTTCTTCTATCAGCGTGACCCATTCTCCCTCGGTCCTTCGTAACTCTTGATCCCACGCTGACAGTGGAATATACTGTCCTCTAGTTGTTTGATTAGACCTCTGATACTGCTTTAAATAGCTATAAGTTCGACGTAGTCTTTCCGAAGGTTTAAAGTTTGATAACCCCCGAAAAAATTGTTCACACTCTTGCTCCTTATCTACGGAAATGGCTTGATTGTATTGAGCACGAGCGTTTCTGAGTTGGACTTGAGCAACAGCATCCTGAGGATGTAGATTTTTTTGGTATTGCGCGCTTTTAAAGCGTGCCAAAGCTCGTCTGGTGGGGGTTGTCAAGCTAGCTCGCCTGATTAATGTTTGCTGAGCAGCAATTTTGATACTCGTTACAAATATTTTCCATAGAGCACCAGTGTTCGCATCCAAAATGGCTCTAGAATAAACACTAGACAGGGTTTCCTTATACTGCTTGCAAATTTGTTCATCCTGTAACATGGTTAAATCAAGTGACTTATACGAATAAGCTGAGGCTGTATTTGTTGTTGTTTTCCTAACTAAGGATCGTTGAACAAAGCGTGATTTATTGCGTAAAGTGCAGCTTATCCATACCAATCGATGGTCACTTATGGTGGATTGAAATGAGCTGACTTTAACTGCATTCACATATATAATATTATTTTTCTGCCTCGTCAGAATATGGTCTATTTGGGAATAGACCCGCCCATCAGTCCAGGTTGTTATAGTTTTTCGACGTCCTTTTGTTGTTTGTATGAAAAGTCGTCCTAAACTTGCAAGAAGCGACAGAGAAATTCCATTTGCATTAGAAATGCGATGATACAGGTTAGGCCCGATAGCTTGTCCTCTGTGGACATCAAGTGATCCTAGATGAGCGTTGAAGTCACCAAGTAAGATTAGGTCGCGTTTTTTAGGGCAACGATCCACAATTGACTGCAGCTTGGTGAAAATTTTGGAAGAAAGTATCCGATTGCGGGCTGAATTTTGTGAAGGCACATACACGGAAATGAAAAGGACGCTTCCATGGAATGGTATATTGACCAGTAATGTGATGATAGCTCCAAAATAACTCCGAATATGTTCCACTTGAAGAAATGAATTCCTTCTAACTAATATGGCCACACCTGTTCGCTTGGTTTTCGGATCATTAGCAAAATACCAAGTATAGTGACTTGTATCACAGGAACTGGTGCTCAAATTAGTCTCCTGAATGCTACACACTGCAATAGAACTCCGGTCCAAGATTCCATCTATGATATCGCGTTTCCGCGGATCATTGACGCCTCGAGTATTCCAAGTCCCAGCACAAAATACTGTTGGATCTGTTGGGTTGAAGGGGGACGAGATGGGCTGTGATTCCTCAATGAGCGTATAGGGATTACGTGTTGACTGTATATTTCGCGGCAAATGAGGCCGTATACTTTGATGGGACCCCGGATTGGATTGATTGGTTGAAGTAAGGTCTGGTTGCATCAAAACGCTGTCATAGTGATCCCCTGAGTAAATTAAATGAAGCTCATGGGAATACCCTCCACTGGCTGGATGAAAATATATTGGATCTTGACCTCGAGTTTGATTAATGATTATTTTGCAATGCCACATTGAAGATATGGCAGAAAGACATTCGGCACCTCCCCAGAAGCCATCCTGCTTCAAATCTTCCAAATATCTGTAAATTGTTTATGCAGAGGAAATAGTAAGCAAAAATAAAAGACATGACTGATTCATAGGAAATACTTACTTTGCGATGAGCTGAATCTCGGATGTGGTTGAAATTATATCCGGATTGTAAACAGATCTACAGGAATCTAATATGGTTGGAATATAATTGCTGAGATTATGTTCTTCTTGGATGAATTCAACTATCTGAACACGTAATTGTTGTACGGTGATTATCGGCAACAGTGGATTGTATTGTTGAACCTGATGAAGGACAGCATTAAACAAGCAATTTCCATCACCGGGAATTTGATGCACGGTCATAATATTTTTAGTAGTTGTTTCCAAATTAGCTGTGGACTGTGCCATTACGTTACAATCAAGATTATTTAAAGTTAATCAAGATGCCCAAATTTAACAATTTCAAGTGGATTCTTATTTTACAACAAAAAATGCACAGAACACGGCTTAAACGTGAATAAACAGGAAAACGTGTTATCCAACTTTAGTAATGTGCGAGTAATAAATTGTAGCGGTATATATAGCGTTTCCAGGTAATGCAATGGTCGAATGTTTGGTAAAAGATCTCTTGAATAATCAAGCAAATATATGTATAATCGGTAATAATCTCGGTTCCAGGTAATAAATGAGGGTCAATAAATTTCAATACGGTATCTATTCGTGTCCAATTAACTTCCGGGGTAATTTTAATTCAAATCTTAACTATTTGTTTTGATTTTTGATTTTGAAAGGCACTTTATTCACTTGTTCACTGTTTCACTTCACGGTACGAATTGGTAGTGATTACAAAAAAAAGAAAACATATCATTCAGTGAACGAAATGGTTATTATACTTAGTAGCTTCGGGTAATAACAAGTCGTTGTAGGGGAAAATGGAGAATTGTATTGGGCCAATTTCATTGTATTAATGGGGCGTATCTTAGTTATTAGTGTAGTCTCATTTGCCAGAAGCTGAGAAGAGTAGACATAATAGGCAATACGGTACATGTTGAGGTGAAGGAGAAATAATTTAATACTTATGCGGCTACATGATATTCCATGTAACGGCTGATACTGGATTGATCTAGAATAATATACTTGTAGTTGCATTTATTAAGTTGAATATAAGTATATAAGCATTCTGAATCTCGTTGTTATAATTGTATTGTTGAGAATTAACAGTTATGGCTAATTAATATATTTTGGGAACACGTTTTTGCATGATGATAAAGATAGGGAAAAACGGAAGAAGGATGGGAATAAGAAAGAAAGGAGACAATACACAATAATATATTCAATTTAAATTTATGAACTTTACTAACTTGTAATACAAATTCTTAATGTTGTTAGTTTTAATTAATATTAATTTAATATTTTATAATCGCATAATTATTATTTATAATTGATTGCAGGAACACAACTCTTATAAATTAAAACAGGTCATCAGTTTAAAGAAATAATCTTTTATTAATTGTTACATTATATATATTAATTACTATTTCATTTGTCTGATTCAGTGAAGCAGTTATTTCCCTAAACTATAATAGGGTTTATATTAAATTGGATTGTTGGATTTAATTCTAATTTAGATTGGATTTCAGGAACTAATGTTTAATGCTGATTAAATTTGATTATTTCATAGACCGAGAGAAATAAGACTGTTTCTAATCACCAACACTTTTATGTTTAAAAGGTTCGCTTGTTGATATGCTTAAATGCTATAATATATAATTAAATTGATAATGGTGAAGCAACCCAGCAAGGAGCAAAGTCTCATAGAATAGAGTCGCAATGATTGTTAGGATTTAGTTGTAAAATAATAAATAAATTACCTATTTATTTTTCAGTTTCCATGCGGGTTCCAGAATTAATCATTTCTAAAAGATTTAAATTTTAATCCTAAATTTCAGCAATAAAGTTGTAGCCGGATTCATCGTTCCAGGAACAACAAGCAGTTAACAACCACGTATAGTTAGAAATTGTGTTGTCTTGTATTGTTTTAATTACTAACTATCAACTGCCATGGTGTCTGGAACCGGGTTGATTCTTTATTACTAACTTACCTTTCCTTTCCCTCGATTTTGTTATTCGTAAGAGGGTGTACGGTGGACCCGGCGTATCCGGGAAACTTGCCTTAGGCTTGGTCGTACACACTAAATCAATCAATCAATCAAATTATATTTGCCGTGTTTTTCAGTCTAGCCAGTTATTATAAGTAACAAGTAGTAATATAAATATAACTGTTTATTTTCAGAATGTGAATGGTTTGCGAACAAAGACAAAACAATTTTATAATTCATTAATGGCAACTGATTATGATATTATTTGTTTAAATGAAACAAATTTAAATGATTCAATTTTGAATGCGGAACTCTACTAGTAATTGCCCGTCAGAACTGACGGATGTTTCTGAAAACCCAGTATACCCTGAAAAATAAAATGTTTGTTTCTAGAAGAAAAGCGAAATAAGACAATTTAATATTAATTCAAGAATTCTTTTATGACAACGTTTTATGTAAAAGTACGGTTATCATTTAATATTGCCCCTTGGTATGAGGAGTTGTTGATCAGCACTCTAAGGTTCTCATGATTTCGTACTCGCATTAAAGCTATATAAAACCGGCTATAAGCAAAAACAGATTCCGGCAAAAACCACCCAACATTATCGAACGATTGTCCCTGAGCTAAAATTGTCATCGCTTCATTCGAAATCCTAAGCTGCTCTCGCTTGGAGTTATATTTTTCAATTCGTTATGCCGCAATAAAATGCCGTTATAAAATAAAAAAATAAAAAATAATGCAAAAACATAATAATCATTGTCTTACAATACAAAATTTTATGTTTTTCAATTCGTATTGAAAAAATGAAATGCCGTTATGGGAAAAAATAATATTAAAATTAAAAGGTACTTCGGTGAGAATCGAAACCCGCAACATTTTCTTTTCGAAGTTTATTATTAACATGTCAACACCTATATCACTCAGACTACTCAGTTGTAAAGATCAATCATCTAAATTGGAAATATAAGAAAATACATAGCGTTCCGCCGCACACTGTGAATTATATAATGTAGATATCGTAAAGATAGAGATCTTATTCAACTCCCAGATAAGGTTGACGTTGGAGGCTGCCTTATTACTATAAAAAACAACGGCCGAGTTCACGCTCAACTCGCAAAAGAATCATGTGAAAACCTGCAACTACTGAATCATTTCAAGTCTCTTCAATGGGCCTTAGAACTGTTCGCTCAGTTCGCTCAATTACGATACAATTTTGGGTTAAAAGTTAATAAGTTGTTCTATTCTGGATTTGGAGTATGAAAATTGAAATTTATTACCGTCTATATTTCAGTATAGCATGTCTAGGTGAGCCTGAGCAAAGTACAGTTCTGTTAAGTTAATCATATATAAACCTGCCCTGAACGCTTTAAAATTCACTATTACTCATACAAGACAATTATTGATGATTCCATAATTATACTTTTGTGAATGGTCGCGGCAAACCAGGGGCCCTATCATGATTTCCGCCGCGAAAGAATTTTTCTACGATATCGTGAATTTGGGATCACAAAACATGACAATTTTTGGCCTTCTACTCAATAGCAAAAGAAATTCTGCTAACAAAAATAAGGCGGGCGATTTTCCGATTGATTTATTGTTGAGGATTGTGGCAAGTTGTTGCATCTAATCTAAACTAAAATCAAAATTAGCCTCAAAATAATGCCGCGTACACTGCCAAACGTCATTAAATGAGTGCGTTTATTATGTTAAATGAATGTGTTTGCAGCCTTTTCGATAGCGAAATTCATAATAAGAAAGTTAAAGCGGGTCGAAAAGAAAATGATAGAGGCCCTGGTATCGCTGATTTGATTGATTTAAACTAAATGAAATATGGCAGATTGCGCTAAAAAGCACTATTTTGAATAAAAGCGCAATTTTGACTTTAAAATCATAGCACAGCAGCTGGAAAGATTGTAGCGTATCTCCCTGCGGATTCTTCCTTGCGCGTACATATCTTTAGAAAATGGCGTTCGAATCTGTTTACCACTCTTATACTTTTTATTTCCGCATATACCGCATAACCTAACTCAGCAACAGCATGAGCAATACTAAACATAGCATACCGATTAAATAATTTCAAAATTATTATTTTATTATGAATCAACGTATGTACATATGTGCCATTTTCACAGCTCGCTAAGATGAATGAGATATTTAATATTTAATGTATGGGTGCATTTGTCTTTGTTTAACGTACTTCCATTTCAATTTTTTTGAATTACTTACACTACACATGCATAGTTTATGTGCCTTTTCATTTTAATAAGACGGAAATTGTAATTCGAATTATATCGTATGCAAGTTCGGTGCATTTTATGTTCGTTTTTCTCGTATTTAATTTGCAATTTCGGTCGTACCGGATTTTCCGTTCCTTTTTTTTACATGAAATTTTTGACTTACCCCCGCTAAAGATGTTTTCACATCAAAAATAACTTAATTTCATATCGCATTTCCAAATGGGAATGTTATTTAGAAGAAATTTGGGTATGTATTAACTTTGGCTTGACAAATTTGTATCTCAATGTGCCATATATTTTTCCGGAAGCTAAAACAAGTGACTATGAAAACTATTTTGACAATATCAACTTAATTATGAATCAAAACAAAACGAATTCTAATTTTCTTATTATTGGTGATTTTAATTTATCATTTATTAAATAGAATCTTAAACGTAACGGTTTAATTGAGCCGGACTTCTGTGGCTATCGATCTGCACAAGCATTAACTGAATGTATTAATTTTACGGGACTTCAACAGTTTAATTATATACACAATATTAATAATAATATACTTGATTTAGTTTTTTCTAACATTTGTTCCTCTTCTATTAATTGTAGTGAATCAACTGATGTATTAGCACAGAATATAAATTTGATTTTAAAACGAAAGAGAAATCTTTACACTTTTTAATGTGCTTAAGAGAGATAGACATTCGTAAACAATTTTTGATTTTGGTCTAGTTAGCTTTGTGAAACTTTACAATCATATCAAAGAAATAAAGAAATAACAAAAAGAAAACTTGCAAGTTGCAACTCCCATAAGGTTGTGTATGAGTTTGTGTAGCATTTCTAATTTATTTGTATTGGTCCTTTGTTTATTTGTTCATTTGATTTTAAAGTTTCGCAAAGCTAACTAGACCAACATGAAAAATTATTTACGAATGTTTATCTCTTTTAAGCACATTATAAAGTGTAAAGATTTCTCTTTCGTTTTAAAATTGTACTGATTTTTATTTATCAATAGAAAGAGATGGGTACAAACATTTTTGTAATTTTTGTTTGTTTCATTGATTGCATATAATAGTATATTGTATAACAAGTGAAGAAAACGAGTCATTGCAATACGAAAGTGAAATTTGCAGCCTGAGCGATAGCGAGGGCTGCAATCACTTGAGTATTGCAATGACTCATTTTCACACGAGTTATACACGCTATTTTTTCTACGATACAATAGCCCTATAACATTTATAAATAAGTAGAAACATAAAAATATACAAACTTGTACGGATCAACACAAATTTGTTAAACCATTAAAACATTTGGGTTTTCACAAATCGTGTAGCAATATTAAGAAATCGTTGTGTAATGAGAATATTTCCACACGATTTTAGTATACGACGCAAAGGCTCCTTTTCTTATATAATTTAAATTCAAAAATCATCATCGAAAGTATAGGTTACTGCACTATCGTAGAAAAAATAAATTTTCTATCTTTTCTAAATCAAAACCAGTCGAAAAAAACAATAACGAAAATATTTGTTCGCCAGCTTAGGACTAAAGTGATATAGAAGATATTGTTCTGTTTATATATATTCTGTGGTATTAGTCAAAACTGATAGATATCATCCCGCACTTGAAATTGATTTAAACATAAAAACTGTTTCTTTACTCAAGGAAAATAAATCGAAAAGAAGGGATTATCGGAAGTCTGACTTTGATAATATCCGGCATGATCTCTCTATAATAAATTGGATGGATCTGCTTCATAATTTAAATACAGATGAGTCCGTTTCTAAATTTTATGAAATTTTATATCAAATTATTCAAACGCATGTGCCTCTCGTTTCATATTCTAAAAATTCATACCCTTGTTGGCATACTAACAAAACAATTAATTTAATTGTAATGAAAAATCGATTTAGATTATTGTTCAAAAAAAAATAATGATGTTAAATATTCCGGATCAGATCAAAATTTATATGTGAAGCAACAACAATACAAGATCCAACATTCATTTTGGATCACAAATGGAGATCTAAAAATTAGTTCAGCTATTAAAATGTAGTTGAGCAGTATTTAGTAAAGCGACAAAGAATAATATAAATACAGTACGAGTATGAAGAGGAAGATTCAAAACAAAACGAGACAGAAAATTGAAATTTGATGTTTGTTTGTTTTACGCATTTTGGTGTCGTTTCATGAGACATGATCTGATCCGGGTCAGATCAAACGTCAAGAAATGCGGCTATTATATCATGTTCTCTAAAATTAGGTTTAAATTGAAACAAGCAATTAAAATTAACCATACGAATTATATTAAGTCTGTGGAAAACTCCATTCATAAGAATCCTAAGAAATTTTGGTGATATTCCAAATCACTCAAAAAAACTAATGCATCTTCTTAACGACTCAGCTTCTAATGCAAATGATATTAGTAATATGTTTGCGGATTTCTGTGAATCTGTACATAATGACCATAATGTTTCAGAAGAAAATATTCATCCAAATAATATCAACACAATTCAAGTCGTTAATATTTGTGAAAATGTTATTTTAACTGAGCTTCAATCACTTGATTCGAATAAGGGATGTGGTCCTGATTTGATACCACCTGTATTTCTGATGGAATCTGCTGAACAATTGTGTAAGCCGCTTGTAATAATATTTGGAAAATCACTGATTGAGGGTACTTTTCTTTCAATGTGAAAGAATGCTTATATAACTCCAATACACAAAGGAGGTGACATTACAAGTATTAAAAATTATAGGCCTATCTCTATTTTGAATTGCTTCTCAAAAATTTTTGAAACAATTATCCACAACTTACTCTTCGAAAAACTGAGAAGTAAAGTCACTGTCCATCAACATGGAGTTTTCAAACAAAGATCCACATAATCTAACCTGTTAAACTTTTCAGAATATGTATATAATTCGCTTGACTTAAATTTCGGTGTTGATGTTATTTATACAGATTTCCAAAAAGCTTTTGATAAGGTCAATCATAATATTCTAATTGAAAAATTACGAAATTTCGGTATTGATGAACTTATGTTACAATGGATACGTGTGTATTTAGTTAATAGAACACAATATGTTGTTTTAGAAAATGTGAAGTCTCGTGCAATATCTCCGTGTTTAGGGGTTCCATACTTGGTCCTCTACTTTTTATTTTATTCATAAATGATATTGTTGATAATCTTGAATGTTCTGTATTACTCGTTGCTGATGGCCTCAAGCTTTTTTTATCGATTAAATCAATCGATGACTGTCAGAAACTTCAAAACGATCTAAATCGAATACATGATTGGTGAGTTATCAATGACTTGAATTTAAACATCGACAAATGCTATGTATTGACAATTAAACCAAGGGTTTCTGCTGGATTTGGCTACTCTTTAAGCAATGCTCCCCTTATTACTCCCCTAGGTGTTATTGTTGACAATAAATTTAAATTTAATATACATATCCAGCACATCACCAACAAATCATTAAAAATCATTGGCTTTATGATGAGGATTTGTAGTGATTTCAATAATACTTCATCATTTATATCAATGTTTAATGGACTGGTTCGTAGCAACCTTGAATATTTAACCACTATATGGAATCCTGTATATGAATGTCATAAACTCACGGTTGAAAGAGTACAAAAAAAATTTACGCGTTTCCTAAACTACAAAACGGAAGTTCCGTACGAACCGTACAATATACGTCTTAAAGTGGATTTATATTATCCGTTCCTTTCAGTTCCTACACGTATCGTGTGAGACATAATCAATTTATACTATCCGTCAGACATCCATTTTTTGAACAATATTTGCCTGTGTCGGTTCGTGTAGGAACGGAAAGGAATGGATAATATAAATCCACCTTTAAACGTTATGGTTTAGTTTCACTGGAGAGCAGAAGAGATATTTTTGATGAATTAGCTCTATACAAAATATCCAATCGTTTAATTGAAACTAACC
This sequence comes from Tipula helvola, assembly GCA_963556165.1. Lineage (NCBI taxonomy): Eukaryota > Metazoa > Arthropoda > Insecta > Diptera > Tipulidae > Tipula > Tipula helvola. The sequence continues at coordinate 91,587,996 of OY744482.1, forward strand.
TAACAAATTTAATTCGATACAGAGCTCGAACAAGATATAATATGCGATTTTCTGTCTGTTTTGATATTCAAACTTACAAAAGCAACTACAGATTTCATTCTCCTCTAGTGAGATTGCAAAAGAATCATAACAAAGTTTTTAATAATTTTGATTTGTCTTTGTTATAATTCCAAGTTTTTAAAAAACAAATTACTAGACTTTATCATAGTTTAAATATTGTATAAGAATTGTTAATTTTATTCTTTTTTTTTATTTTTGACTGAAATTTATTTTAATTTACTAACTTAAATTAACTTCACTTAATGTAATGTACCTAAGCTAACATGTAATTGGATATGTTTATCTGTTTGTTAGCGATAATTGAGTATAAATAAATAAATCAAGTTGTGTTTCATACAAACTTTTGACCATCAAAGTGTATGGTGCTGGTCAATAATAAATTATTTATTAATTTGTGATAATGTCTGTGTGCTAAAAGTGTAATGGGAATATCACTGATAATTTCTTTTCTTGTTCGTGAATGCAAGAAAGTAGTACATTATGGTTGTACGGGGATAAAAAAAACAGGGTTCAACGTAATATCTGCAATTCCTAATTTTTTATGAACTATATTTCAACAACTTTGCTTGCATTAAAACATAAGCCAACATCTTTAAATGTTGACCTTGAAACTGTAATAAAATCAAAATGTAATCCATCTACATTGAAATTAAAAAAATTGCAAAATAACAATGTACCGCCGTCGTCACGAACTACGAAATCAAGGGGTTCGCCAACAACAACAAAGTCTGAGTCTATTGCTATGCTACTCAATCATTAAGTGATAATAATAATAATAATTCCCGCCCAAAATTAAAATTGGGAGTGGTGGTCTAGATTCTACTGTACTACTGTGAATCTATTGCCCTGTTGAACCTGTAAAATGGATTTATGTTTCTTGTTTGTGCAAGGATAAGGATGTTAGTGACGATGATATATTATTTTATAAAAAAATAAATTTGAGATTGATAAACCTATTTGGTTCGGATGAGACGTAACGATGGCCGTGACTACATATCTTTCAAAATTGGGTTTCCTGATAACAAATTCAACCGCTGTTGGACTCATCATCTTGGCCTCCTGGTGTATTAATCAAAGAATTTTTAAATGATCTTCGGCAAACATCGAATAATTGTTTAGTACTTCGGTCGGCTTTAACGGTTTAAAGCCAACATTTAATTCAAAGTCAAATTCAATCTCAATCTATTATCAAAATGTTGGTTTCTATCGTCGTCTTGTTATCCGATATATGTTTTATCTGAGACTTGCTTGAAACCAGGTGTTTTAAGTTCAGAATTCGTTGATGGTATATGTTACGTATAGATGTGACCGTTCCAGCCTAACAATCGATAAATCTGATGGTGGTGGAGTTCTTGTAGCTGTGCATAATTCATTATAAATTATGATGTAGTATGTCCGAATAATACTATGGAATATGTTGCTGTAAAATTACCTTGAACAGTAAAATCAATGTATTTATATGCTGCATACGTCCCACATCTCAGCCATGCTGAGGTTTATAGCTTACATTGTGCAAATATTTATTATTTTGTATCTGAGTGTAGCATACATGACATCATATGTGTATTGGGTGACTTCAGTCTTCCAAGCTTATGTTGGCGTACTGATAATGTTTCGAGTGATGTGGAACAAATTTTTATTGACACCATGTTGTCTATAAATGTACATCAAATTTGCAAAGTTGCTAACTTGAATGGTAGAATTTTGAATCTAGTTTTACTGAATGATCCTAATTGTGGATTGGTTACTAAGTCGTTGGAACCTTTTGTTCCTGATAGCTTTCACCACAATGGATTGGATACCAACTTTGACTGCCAACAATGCACAACCAAAGTTAAATTAGAATTTTAATAAGGCCGATTGCTGGTCGACTCCTGATTGCTGGCCTGCAGGAGTATTTTGAAATGGTGGACTGGGACGAAAGTTTTAATTCTAAATTGAGTGATGTTAATGCTTTAGTCGACTCATTTTATTTGATTTTAATATGTGTTAATATTAATTTAATAGTGGCTAAGTCTAATTCTCTACTTGGCTTTATTCGTCGTATCACAAAAGATTTTCGTAATCCACAATCAATTAAAACTTTATATTGTTCCATTGTTCGGTCTAATTTGGAATGCGTCAAGTATTTGGGATCCTGCTTACCATATTTATATCGATAGAATTGAACGGAGCAGAAGAAATTTAGTATTGACTATCTTCATAAATTGAATTGGCCGTTTGATCCGAACCTTCCAATATGGCTGAATAAAAAGAATTTGCCATCCTACAACGACCGGTGTAAAATTGCTAATTTGGACTCATTGCTTGTAAGACGTAAATGTGCTGCTTCAACGTTCATGGCTAATTTGCTAAACAAGTCTATTGGCTGTCCGGAACTACTTGCAAAGATTGATATTCATGTGCTGTGTAAACCTGCTCGAATCAGGAATTTTATATATTTGCCAACATTTAAATCTAACTATGCATATAATGCTCTAATCCCGTCTGTTTGTCGACAATTTAATCATAATTTTGATGAGTTTGATTTTAATATTTCAAAATGTACTTTTAAAAAGCAAATCAAAGCTAAATTGTAAAACTGTAAGTAAAATTGTAATCAAAAAAGAATTTTTATTCCGTTGTTGTTAAATAAATAAATAAACACGTAATAAGGAAAAGGTCCAACCACTTGTCGGTACACCATAGGTGACGAAACTAGTTTTAGTGACTTTTTTGTCATCCTCGACGAGCATAAATTTAAATTTGGCAGTCTTTTAGAAGCGATTGATGTTTGCTTCAAAATATTCAACAATTTTTAATTGGAATATCCCAAGGCTGGTATGTATGTAAAGTTGGCTCAAAATCCATCCCAAAAAAATGCTGTTGGAACACTAAACTAAAAATTTTCTTCATACTTTAGTGTCAGCCCAGAAAAAGATGTAGGTACCTATCATGATACAATTTTATAATGTCAGCCCAAAAAAGTTACTATCACGATAGCAAAATTTATCACGACAGAATCTCGCCCTAAACAAAAGTATCATGGAAAACTTATCCAGTCGCATTTAGTTGGATTTTCGCAATTCAAATAGAGTATTTTATCTAGTACTGTATTGTTGGCACCAATCTCTTGATGATTTTTTATTAGGCCTATCAATTGTGAGGACTCTTGATGATTTTCAGAATTTGAAGTGGTGTTGCCAACGTTGACTATCATCATTTTTTGGGATAGAATTTTGGGCCAACTTCACAAAGGTAGGGCTGCTTACAATCCGTAACTGTCCATACATTTTTTTTTCTACGAAATTCGTGCAAAATAAGACAACGCAATGCCAACTGATACAACACTCTGCATTGATTTGATGGATAGTTACCATTAATTATTATTTATTTATACCGAACTAAAATTCTTCCCAAATAACAAAAAATATATATATGTGTTTATAGTATACAAATAGCATTGATACAGGCGATATTTTGAGCATCAAATGCTGCACATAAATCCCAAAACAGTTGAACTTGAAATCAGAAATATCAAATATTGTATATTACGCTACTAGCTATGTACAACTAAGTACTGCCGTGCTAAGAACAAAAATCACAAACGCCAAATTCGAAAAATGCGTTAGGGGCATATTTGGATTCTGCAAATAAATACCTATTTTTCTGTTTTTTTTTTAAAGTTAAATATCCTTCATTAAATGCCTTCAAATCACGTTATTTAGTAGTCAGACAAGCTTCATATTAATACATGGCAAACAAAAACAGAAAAATTGAAATTATTCAAAACTATACAAAAAGGCTTAAGTGACTTTTTTCTTAGCACGGCAGTATACGGCACGTTGTATCAAATTTCAATGACGAAATCTATTCAACAAAAATCAAAAGATTGACATGATTTGGCATAATTATATAAAAGAATTAATTGGTGGAAAATTTTGGTAAAACTAATCTTTTTACTTAGTTGTTTCCGTGGTCAGCAAAAATTATCTTAACTGTGCGATTAGTTCAATATTTAGTTTAAATTAACCGTTGTGTTAATTATGTGAATATTAAGATTGCAGGTTGGTTAAAGCTAGCCTATTTAGTATCAATAAACAAGCGCTACGCCGGTTGAAAAACAATCATACTGCATCATTAATTTAACGAATGTTTTTGTTTGTAATTACCCAGGTTTCCTTTCAGTGGGCCTAAGAAATTAAGGAGTTTCTATGTAAATAATATCAGTTAGATTGTTTTAATAATTATAAATTTGGAAGTGTAAATGGCAGACTAAAATACGTATGTAGTACTCATTGCTTGATTGATTTCAACTTATTAAGAAGTCGGTAAGTTGAAATCATTGCATTACATTAAAAAGTTAAGATATTGTGTCGTTGTAAAAAAATATTTAATACTACCCTAAAAGGCAAAAAACAACCTGCCAATCGTTTTATATCGTTCTTAGAAATTTTATATTGATTATAAAATACGATTTATGTTTTTAAATTTCCTATGAATCATGCCTCAATCTGTTGTTTTGTATATAAATTGAGCAATAACAAAAATTCAAGTCATCGACTTTCTGGCACTTATCAAATTTAATTAGGTTTTAATGTTTTCGGTTATTTTTTCCATTTTATTCAATTACCAACAAAAACCTTTGTTCCAAAATTACGTCTTACACCAAAAAAAAAAAAAATAATAATATTTATATTTTTGGCCGTGGACATGAAAATTAAATTTCCGCCCGATTTTATTTTTTTCCTTATACAATCTGATAAGTGGTATGTACTACGTAGGTACAATACTCGTATAACAAAAAACCAACAAACCACTTTTAAAATATATTAATAGTTAAAAATTTCCATTGGTTGTTATCTAATGAAAACACAAAAAAAAAATCAATTTTCCGGTATGTCTTGCTACGGTATGCCTACGTTCGTACAAATTGTTTGTTGTGTAGATGAAGCCCAAAAATATATCAATAGTATATAAAAACGGAAATTATCATAACAATGAAAATAATAATAAATTGGTTTCTTCTTACACATTTTACATTTTTTTTGTTGTGCTCCAGTGCTCATGTCCTTTTTCTTGAATTTCCCAATTACATAAAAAAATAAGGAGTTGGAAATAACCAAAAACACCAAACCAATCACAAATTCACATAAACATTTGGATACATGCGAGTATAAGAAGTATGTGGTGAAATGTACGTACACAACTATATTTTTGCTAACCGATTAGATGGAAATCCAATTGGTTATAGTCTGTGCGGCGTATGGTAAACCAAACTAAAAGGGTTAATAGAACCATAAAAGCTATAAATTTTCATAAACCATGCAAACCGAGGAATTATATTTATTATTATTTTTTTTGGGGGGGGGGGGGACGAAAAATATTTTCATTTTTCGTGTGGTAAATAGGAAAATTGAATTTGAGAGTTTTCGGTTTTTTTTTGTGTTGTTGGTTGGATAACATTATTTATAAGAATACAGAAGAATTTTTATATTATATGGTCTTAACTTTCGATATGGTATTGTTGTTATACTTGGTTATTTGAGTTATTTATATTATGTCTGGTTGTGTTTGTGTTAAAACAATAGAAATAAGTACTATCTGCATAGAATAATAAAAGAAATTAAAAATTAATTTGGATTGGTGTGGCGTGAGTGGGCATAAATGAGTGGTGGTGGCAAAAATGAATTGTTATGGAAATTCTGTATAGGTCTTATGAATACTTTACAAGCCCTCAGGTATATAATTTTGGTAAAGTTTTATAAAGTTTTCAAAAGTAATGTTGGTTAGGCTGCTTGGAAATTAAAGACTTATTGTTTCGTAGGTAATTTAAAATTGTATAAACATTTTGTAAAATAAACTTTGAATTCATAAATGTTTAATTAGAATTCGTTAACACATTGTGTTTGAACATTTCTGTTTTCTTAATTTTTATTATTCGTCTGCTTACAAATAGATACAGTTAATATCACAGTATTTTCAACATTCTTATGTTCTTCAATGGAAGCATATCCAAAATGTATGCCTTTGATCTTGTCCTTCGCCCAATTGAATAAATCACAAGCATTGGAGAAACGAGCTCTGTTTAACGTCTTAATTTTGATTGGATCTCCGCTATGAAATCATCAAGCTTTGTATTGGAATCAAAACATGTATACTCGAGCTGCAATCATAATTTTGAACATTGCACATAATATATCTTAAAATTTCTTCAATATCATTTGGTTGCACTGAATTGGATACAGCTGAATACATTAAATTTGAATTTTGATGTGTAATACAAACACAAACTGAGTGTGTACCTGATACTTCTGGCAAAATGCATTCTTTTGGTCCTTCCATTGCAAATTTTGAAAATCCGACGCGATCGTTTGCATTTTGTTGTTTGTATATATGGTATTCTTCCTTTAGGATCAGCTACAATAACCACTTAGTTTTTTTAACTTTTACAGACGCTCACTGTGTCTTTCATGCCAGGTAATATTCGGATTCCTTCACTGTCGTAATAATAATCCAAAATTCTGGTTTTTACATCGTCTGATAATGGAGTACCCTTAATAGGATCTGGGTAAATATAATGTCCTTTGGTATTGCAACTAGTTGTTTCACTTGTCTGCTTATGTATCTGCTCACTTTAAATTCTTTTTGTATACGCGTTTCACTCCAAATAGCTGGTAATGTGGTTAGCAAGTATATCCTTTGCCTTTGATTTGTTTCCTTTTCGAATGCTTCTTTTAAATTTGAAACCCAGGTATCCAATTCGTTTTCGTCAGGAACTTTCGATGCTTGGATTTAAAATTTCAATTGTATTACTTAAAATTGAAGATAACTTCTGGATTTTTTCTGCTCCATATGTTTCGCTCCGCAATTTTCTTTTATTTAATAGACTTATTGCACAGGCTCCTATAACTTGGTTAGCCTGCAATATAGCTTCATTTTCTTTAATTTGGATGATATCAGCTGGTTTCTTCTGATGTGGTGTTACTGTTAGTTGTCTCTGAATCTTCTTTGGTGGCTTCTTCAGATATCCGCCTGCGACACACCTTACAAATGTAATTTTCTTTATTAATTTGTTGCAGGTTTCTGACTTTCATAGCTTCAGATATAACATGTTTATTTATGTTTTATTAAACTACATCGCCCATTTTAGAATAGAGAAAGAAGACTGAGAAGGTGCCGGAAGAAAAAAGAAAGCAATAGTTATTGTGTTCCTTTTTCTTCTTGTACTTTCTAATACAAAACGATAGCCGTCGAAAATAGTCGTCGAATTGCATAGTAAGGCCCCTGAATTCCTAAATTTCATTATATACTTTTATTACGGTGTCGAATTCACCAAGTTTTAATTTTGGGTAAAATATTACTAATCATAATATTTTTAAACATTAAAATATCAATAATAGATTAATTTCACATGTCTCCCAGGTTTTATATTTTGAAAGATATAAAATTTTGAGTTTAAAAGACTGTATCTTGAGATTTTTGATCTCGGCCAAGCTAAATTTTTCACAGATAAAAGTGCCATTATTAGCAAGCGACTTAACGTTAATTTGATTAATTTTTAAAAATTACTTTTTTGGTTGAAATACATATTCAAAAAATCACCAAATTCCAAAATTGAAAATTATTAAAAACTAATTATTTCATAATTTTACATATTCTTCTAGCTTTAAAAAATCGTTGAGAAAACCAAAATCGGTCAACCTGTTTCGAAAATATGATCAAAAACGTAATACATATACTAACAACCCCTTGAAAATGAGAAAACTTTGAGAGACTGTAAACTCCAGAGTGGAAGAGAGACAAAAAAAATTTTTCTACAAACATTTTTTTTACTTATAAATCGAATAAATATAATTTGAACAATTTTTGAGACATCGCATCCAACTCATACACGATTTCATATGGAATGACCCATAAGCAAACTTTTGGAACATGTATGAGTAGTAATCACTTTTTTCCCAAAAATTTGGTTCAGATATGTAGATGATGTCTTCGCAAATGTAAAAAGGGTTGATCTGAATAAGACTTTGTGCTTGCTAATTATCAGTTCCAAACTATTACATAAATTCACACATGAAGTATAGGTGAATGGAATTTTACCTTTTCTTGACGTCACAAGGTGATACGAAAACGTTGGGTTTTGGAATTTGAAATTTACCGAAAGCATGAAAAAGCATCTTTTCATTCATTGCCTCATCGTCTTTTCACCGCTTGTTTTGTTGAATCAATACATCTGAGGTAAGCACAACAAAACGAATTTATTAAAAGCAATAAAATCATAAATTTATTACAAAGACATGACGTAGAGCTAGTCACAAAAAATAGTAATCTGGGAGCAGAATTCAGCAAGTACAAAGATGTTTAACATCTATTTCCTCGAAATCTGGCATTTATCAAATAACTTGCACAAAATGTAATGGTGAACTTATGTATGTATGTAGTATATATTGGACAGACTGTAACATAATTTGATAAATGTCTCAAAGAACACATTGTAGCTATTAAATACCAGAATACAATAAAATCAAGCGTATCTGATCATATTAAAGCTGATTTTGCTAATTCTAAACAATAGTACAGGAAAAATGGAAATTGGATGCACACGGATCACTTCAAATGGACAGAAATAAAAGTTCAGTAATGAATTTGGAAGATAGTCCAATTAAAAATTTTGTAAATTTTGTTAATTTTAATTGTTTGCTAAAATTTTTGTTTATATTCCTGTTTGACATTTTTGTTTTAAAAAATTTTTATTTTAATTTTATTTTATTTGTTAAAGGAGATATTCATTTAAACATGGTTTCCACGATGGCGAGGTGAAAAAATTAGTCAAACTAAAAAGAGAAAGTAAAAATTCACCAATAGTACGATAGAGACAAAATACCATTTTGACAGAAAAATTGGGGCGTCCAGTTTTTAATATTTTAATTCAGCACTCCGAAATTGGACGTCTAGCCCGAAAAAAAGATGAAATGGATCATCTTTTATCGGATTAGCCACTGATTTTCGGAATTCATATGTCAATTTGAAGAATATTTTCGGAATAAAACAAATTTCAAACTAGAACCGTAAATTTAGATTTTTATTTGTAAAGACTATAATTAAATATAAAGCATTAATCCAGTAATGGATGTTAATAAAAATAAAAAATGTAAGTTAAATTATGAAATGTCTCCAAATGTAAACAATCCAAACACAAACAAAGTTATAGGTGATGAAATCTCGAAACGTCAAAAATAAATGAATAAAAATTCGGTGTAACGACTTGTTGCTGTTTCACTCACTCTCATGTTATTTTTTTTATTCCTTCCTCTTTTTAGTTTGACTAATTTCTCGCCTCGCCATCGTGGAAACCATGCTTTAGGACTTTTTTGTTAAGTTGGTTTTTTATTTTCAAACTTTTATTGACTTTGTACTTACATACATGTACGTAGCATTTTTAGGGCGTTTAGTCTTTCACCAAGTGATCGAAAATGTTCATTTGTTATGTAGTTAAATAAAACCGATTTTTTCGTGGACATTTTTAAACAAAGTTTGTTATTAGTTCAAGAGCATTTTAGTTCTTCGATTTCGGTGTAATTTTCTGATTTTGTGGTTAAGGTGGTTTGTAAACCTAAACAACTGTTAAAACCAATTTTCAAGTCTGTATATGTTCGATTTTTCAGATATAGGTGTTCTCATTAAAAAGTTTCCTTTTTACCACCCTTAACATGGTTTTCGGAAAATGGTAAAACACAAAATATTTTCATTATTTTTAAAGGACCATTTTTCATGTGTGTAACATTTACTTGGGGGTGGTTTTTTGGGAAAAGATAAAACAAATTGTTTTCTTTAGTTTTTAAGTAGAATCTACATACCAATTTTTGTGTCTTAAAATCTTAGATTTTTGAGATATAAGTATCCTCATTAAAAGCGACCCTTTTTATCCTCTTAACGGGATTTTTCGAAAATGGAAAAACACATGCTTCCAAGTCCAAAAAAAAAATTATTAAATTTTGAATCAATTTTTAAGAATGCCACCAAAGTTTTGATTTACAAATTTAAGAAATACTTTTAATTTATTTTGAAGTAAAACTTACTAAAAATATTTAAATTTTATACCAGATATATTTCACTTACTTATTTAAACAAAAAGAAGTAAGTGTTGACAAACATATTAATTCATTTTTCACTCGGATCTTTTATTGCAGCTGTAAACCACATAAGAGTGAGATAATTTTAAGGTATGTGATTCTATCGGAGCCGGTTTTACATTCATGAGAATTGAACGAACATGTCCGAATAGATTCGACGTTTCCCTAATAATTTGGTAACTGGTATTCAGCCTCATAATAAATTCGATCTTCCCTATATGACTTAGAATATCTTGGATAAAACTCCGTCACTGTAATGCAACAATTTTTTTAAATTTTTGCGATTTGAAATGGAACTTTCAAGTACACTTTTCTGTTGCTTCTAAATATGGTTCATTAATTTTTTTTTGGTAAATTAAAGTATATCAAGTGTTTATATATCGTCGTCCTAATTGTGAATTAACGTATCTGACATTTTTTCAAAATCTTATCTTTGATATCAAATGGTTCATCGTGAGAAACTCTGTCTGAATTTTTGCACCTGCGTTGGTTCACCGTTAGGACGAAAGAGTTAATTAACGTTGATATGGGAATTCGGCTTCAGTTTCTCACGACGAACATTTTGGTATCAGAGATAAGATTTTGAAAAAATGTCAGATACGTTAATTCACAGTTAAGACGACGTTATGTAGGTTCAAAGTTTTGTGTCAGAATTTGTTTTTCATTTTTAAGCATAATTTCAATAGGTTGTTAACAATATATTAAATAAATAATTACTATTCTATAAAAGGCAAATGCATTTTTATGCAATCATCCAGAAAGCTGGCATTTTCAGTTCGAGAACAGCTGGGCAGGTACGTTTTATAATAGTAAATATAATGTAACACAAGTGCGGAATTCATTGCAAAACGAATATGAATATTTACCCACAGGTGTCTTTGTCACCGCTTCTTCAGTTGTAGAAGAGCGTGTTACGTCCAACAATTTATAAGCTATTAGCTTGTACCCTCATTGTACCTCGTTGATTGCTCGATTGTACAGCGATTTTGGCATTTCTGTATAAATAATGAAGCGGCAACACTTACAAGGTCAGTTATTTTAATAAATACAATCATGAGCTGCTACTTACGAGTCCTAGACACTGACAGTACAAAACATTCAGAAAATTGCTGTAACTGAAGGTAAAATTATTATTTATTTATTTATTTATTATCACCAATTTATTATACACTGGGTATACCTCTACCAATGATCTAAAAGTTGCTTCGACATCAATTTCTTAAATGCATTTCTAGATACACTACTCCAAAAAATTAAAGGAACACTAATTTTTTTCAATTTTTTTAGTGTTTTTTGAAGAGCTGTATCTTAGTAAAATACGGTCGTACAGAGATGAAAAGAAAAGCATTTTAAAGCTTCAAATCTCTAGTTTTGAGACTTTTAAGCGGAAAATTTTTGTGAGATACCGTTATCACGCAATCATAAGAAAGAGCGCGAAGAAAAAAAATTCGAATTTTTTTTTTTTGTAAGGTGCCATGGGCTCGGGAAATTTATTTTAAGTTAAACCAATGCATAGGTCGGTTAGCCTGTTAATTAGGCGTAAATTTAATTTCATTCTGGTCTCTCTATGTCAACTTTTTGCTGAGATATCTGACTTTGAATCAAAAAAGATCCTTTTGCCTTTGATCATCGATATCTCAGCAACCAATGACTGCACAGTAAACTTTAGGGCAGTCTTAAAAACTTCAGTAAATTTTCTACAAGACCCTTTAATGATTAGTGGAGAACACATTTTTTTTCACCCTCAATACTGATTTGAAAAAAGTACAAAAAACGACTTTTGAGGTTGTCTTAATAAATCTACCGTTACTTTACCGTTATTGATGAAAAGACTAATGTTGCCAGGTCATTTTACAGTTTAATGTACTCCTAATAGCCCTGTATTATTTTCAAATTGATCCATCCAACCGTTTTTCCGGACAGATTGATCAAAGTTTTACAAAACAATTAAAGGAACAAGTGATCATCAAAATAAAAAAACGACTTTTTTCACATTTTGCGATAGTTACTTGTTAACCCTTAACGATCGTACGATTTTTTATGTAATACTCGCCGATAAGAGAACGATAGAAAATTAAATAAAGTTCTGCAATATGACCAATTATTATGGAACATGGCCATTTCTCATCTGATTTTAGTGAAATTTGGTATGCGTTATTGAAATGGGATTCTAAAACGATTCGTGGATGAAGTTCTGGAAAATGGCCAACTAGAAAGGAACTTGGCCATTTATTAACCGATTTTGATGAAATTTGGTATGCGCGATGGAAATGGGATTCTAAAATGATTTTTGGATAAAGTTCTGAAATGGGATTCTAAACTGATTTTTGGATAAAGTTCTGGAATATGGCCAACAAGGTTGGAACTTGGCCATTTCTTATCCGATTTTGATGAAATTCAGCATGTACGATGGAAATGGGATTCTAAAGTGATTTTGGATAAAGTTTTGGAATATGGCCAACTAGGATGGAACTTGGCTATTTCTCATCCGATTTTAGTGAAATTTGGTATGGGCGATGGAAATGGGATTCTAAATTGATTTTTGGATGAAATTCTGGAAAATGGCCAACTAGGAAGGAACTTGCCCATTTTTTATCCGATTTTGATGAAATTTGGTATAAGCAATGGAAATGGTATTCTAAACTGACTTTTGAATAAAGTTCTGGAATATGGCTAACTAGGATGGAACTTGGCCATTTCTTATCCGATTTTGATGAAATTTAGCATGTACGATGGAAATGGGATTCTAAAATGATTTGTGGATGAAGTTCTGGTATATGGCCAACTAGGAAGGAAATTGGCCATTTCTTGTCCGATATTGATGAAATTCAGCACGTGCCTTAGAAATGGGATTCTAAACTGATTTTTGGATAAAGTTCCAGAATTTGGCCAATTGTCATGGAACTTGGAAGTTTTGTATCCTATTTTTATGAATTTCAGCATTCACGATGAAAATGAGATTCTTAAATTATTGATAAAATAAATCATTAAATACAAGGAATAGCGATTTTAGTTTTTCACTTTTAAAGCACATGTCGAATTTCTTTTATGCGTTTAAGGAATAGGCAGGCGCCTTCCAACTTTAACATATAACTTTAACCAAAAATAATTTTAGAGTTTTATTTCTATAGTACATGCTGAATTTGTTTAAAATCGGATAAAAAATGGCCAAGTTCCATTCTAATACGGCTTATTCCAGAATTCGATCTAAACATAATTTTAAAACCCAATTTTCATTACAAATGCGGAATTTCATCAAAATCTTAGAAGAAATGGCCAAGTTCCATCCTAATACGGTTTATTCCTGAATTTCATCTAAACATAATTTTAAAACCCAATTTTCATTACAAATGCGGAATTTCATCAAAATCTTATAAGAAATGGCCAAGTTCCTACCTAATTGGACATATTCCAGAACTTCAGCTAAAATTCATTATAGAATCCCATTTCCATCGCGAACACCAAATTTCATCAAAATCGGTTAAGAAATAGCCAAGTTCCATCCCAGTTGGCCATATTCCAGAACTTTATCCAAAAATCAGTTTAGAATCCCATTTCCATCGTGCATACCAAATTTCATCGAAATCAGTTAAGAAATGGCCAAGTTCCATCCTAGTTAGCCATATTCCAGAACTTTATCCAAAAATCAGTTTAGAATACCATTTCCATCGTACATGCTAACTTTCATCAAAATCGGATAAGAAATGGCCAAGTTCCATCCTTGTTGGCCATATTCCAGAACTTTATCCACGAATCGTTTTAGAATCCCATTTCAATAACGCATACCAAATTTCACTAAAATCAGATGAGAAATGGCCATGTTCCATAATAATTGGTCATATTGCAGAACTTTATTTAATTTTCTATCGTCTCTTATCGGCGAGTATTACAAAAAAAATCGTACGATCGTTAAGGGTTAACAAGTAACTATCGCAAAATGTGAAAAAAAGTCGTTTTTTTATTTTGATGATCACTTGTTCCTTTAATTGTTTTGTAAAACTTTGATCAATCTGTCCGGAAAAACGGTTGGATGGATCAATTTGAAAATAATACAGGGCTAATAGGAGTACATTAAACTGTAAAATGACCTGGCAACATTAGTCTTTTCATCAATAACGGTAAAGTAACGGTAGATTTATTAAGACAACCTAAAAAGTCGTTTTTTTGTACTTTTTCAAATCAGTATTGAGGGTGAAAAAAAATTTGTTCTCCACTAATCATTAAAGGGTCTTGTAGGAAATTTACTGAAGTTTTTAAGACTGCCCTAAAGTTTACTGTGCAGTCATTGGTTGCTGATATATCGATGATCAAAGGCAAAAGGATCTTTTGTGATCCAAAGTCAGATATCTCAGCAAAAAGTTGACATAGAGAGACCAGAATGAAATTAAATTTACGCCTAATTAACAGGCTAACCGACCTATGTTGGTTAAACCTATGGTTTAACTAAAAAAAAAAATTCCCGAGCCCATGGCACCTTACAAAAAAAAAAAAAAAAATCGAATTTTTTTTCTTCGCGCTCTTTCTTATGATTGCGTGATAACGGTATCTCACAAAAATTTTCCTTTCAAAAGTCTCAAAACTAGAGATTTGAAGCTTTAAAATGCTTTTCTTTTCATCTCTGTACGACCGTATTTTACTAAGATACAGCTCTTCAAAAAACACTAAAAAAATTGAAAAAAAATAGTGTTCCTTTAATTTTTTGGAGTAGTGTAGATTAAAGTCAAAAGCCGACCGTACTTTATTAAAAGAGGCTGATGAATGATAAATCGGCTCACAACTATCGTAGTTTTGCCTGCAAAATGAAAGCTTGATTTAGAAATCTTTATCGCGCTGCACATACGTAAACGAGTAAATATCGAGCCAATACAATATTTCTGAACAATCGATTTTTGATACTAGTAAGTCCCGAAGAAAGTTTGCACTAATTGCTAGCCTACGAATAAAAAGAGGCTCAATATTTATTAATTTACATCTACCTCGATACGCTGACTGGAAGTATGAAGAAAGCAGGCACGCTTGTTCTCTATGTAAAAAGCGCTTTTGTACCCTCTCTATGCGATCTGAGTATCTAATATAATACGGACTCCATACGGCAACATCATATTCCAACAAGAACGAAAAAGCGAGACGTATAAAGTTTTAATCACGTGGGGATCCTGAAAATCTTTGGAAAACCTTTTAACAAACCCAAGCATAGAATCTGCTTTAGAAATGCAACCCTCAATATGCCTATGAAACGATAGATTCGCAGTAAAAGTTATATCTAAATCCTTAAAATATTGACATTTTCAATAATACAATTGTCAAGAAGGTAAACATAACCAGCGAGTAAGTGTAATCTTGTAAAACCCACTGTTTTGCATTTAGAGATGTTTAGCATTAAATTATGCGATGTGCACTAAGCTTTAAAGTTTGTCAGATCAGATTGAAAGTCAATTGCGTCATTGGCGCAAGAAATGGTATTGAAAATTTTGATGTCGTCCCCATAAATTACAATGTCGGAGTGACTCAGACAATTTATCACATCATTTAAAAAAATAATAAAAAGCATTCTGCCCAAATGACTACCCTGAGGTACTCCTGAACAAACATCAATCACTCTTGAAGTAAAACTACCAATTTTAACAGTTTCAGTTCTAAATTCCAGATAAGACCTAATCCAATTAATTGGCAGAAAGACAATCCGAAGAGCCAAGTTTCCGCAGCAGCAATTCATGATCGATCTTGTCAAAGGCCGTGCAGAAATCAGTGTAAACGACTTGTAGAATGTTACCATTTAATAGTGCATTTTAAATACAGTTTGTAAATAAAACTAAGTTAGTAACGGTTGAACTACCAGGGAAAAATCCATGCTGTTTGGGAGAAATAAAAGTCTTAACATGAAACCACAAATGTTCTTTAACTATAGTTTCTCAAATAGTTTTGGTAAAACTGAAATAAAACAAATACCTCTATAGATCTCCTCATCGCTACGAGAAACAGATTTGAAAATCGGCTTAATAAGAGAGCGTTTCTATAGGATAGGGAAGCAACCTTGAAATTACATTACTCGTTAATTTCAGAAAAATGGATGGAATAGAATCGAATTCGGCACTTTGATTAATATAAAGATTTGACAATTCGTATAAAAAAGAATTTAAAAAAAATAAAAAATTCGATTAATTAAGCACAAACTTCACACGCTACAGTATACGTGGGAAGTTTATCCTAAATTAGAAATAAACCAATCAAAACAATATAGGTATTGAATAAACAAATTTAATGACATTTAGGCGAAAATTTCTTAATTCAAAATGAACTTTTGTTTTTAATGAAAATTAATTAAATGTTTTATGTGTATCAAATTATCTTATTTATCTAAAATATACTGAGAAATAATTTGTTTTCGAATAAAAAAGTTTATCTTAAGATTTTATAAATTAACCTGAAATCTCACTATGAGTTTTGGATAAGTCGGTACTAATACCACAAGCATCAAAACCCATTTGAAAAGCTAATGCCTTTCACATGGTCAAATTGCGATATTTGTAAACTTACGATTTAGGATTTTCTTAAGAAAGTCCGTATTTTAAGATTTTCCATATTGGTGATAAATACGCAACTAGGATTTTTGGTAAAGTTCGACTATCAAGATGAAATCAGAGAGTTGAAGAATATGAGCAACAGGCTGCAGCAAGTCGTCAGCAAGCAGCTGATCAAGTTCGACAATCACGGTTCATTCAAAGAGCTACAAATTCTGCTGCAGCATGTCTCTTTCTAGCTTCTCAGCAAAGGCAGCAATTAAGAACTAAACAGTCGTAAACAGCACGTCTTAAACAATCTTCCCTACAAAGGCAGCGACTAAGAGATCCATGATTTTCAGTGCTTCCTACTCCATGACACATTCAATGAAAGTGATGCGGCTGTTCACAGTTGTGACTTTTTGGACCAAGATCTATTGTCAATCTCTCAACTCAAATGGTACATTTAAATACTGCTGTCACAAAGGTACTGTTTTGTTGGAATTAGATGGCCAGGAAAGAAGTATTTTTCCGCCATATCTCCAGGAGCTTTTAAGCAATCCAGCGCATCCTCAGTATCGAAATTTTCATGAAAATATCCGCTCATATAATTCGGTTGTAGCATTTGCGTACATTGGCACACAAATCGATAACTTAGTAGGACGTGGTCCATATGCATTTCGTGTGCACGGACAAATCTATCATCGCACTGGATGACTGGACACATGCATCCTGAACATGGTGCACAACATCAATATGCTCAATTCTACGTCGCCGACTCCGCAATGGCAAATGTAGATCGAATGCAACATTCAGCAAATCAACGACTTAACGTCAATGTTATTCAGAAATTAGACCGCTTAATTCGACAAAACAACGTTTACGCAAAATCTTATCCCTTAGTTGATGAAGTAGAGCACAATGAGCAATAGCGAGCTGCTACTAACATGACAGACGACGTTACAATTTACCAACCGTCGACGAAGTTGCAATGTTCTTTCGTTCTGCTGATGGTGAACCCCCCTTTGAACGAGATTTACGAGTATATCCACCAATTTGCAGCACAACCGTTGATCAATTTAAACATTATGAGTCCATATTTAGATCCCATGATACATGTTCTATTTTATCCTTATGATGAAGCAGGTTGGCAACCGAAAATACAAATTAATCTCAACAATCGTTCGGATAGATTAAGACCATAAATAACGCTTCTTCCGTGGAAAGTCGCTCAAATAGCTGTTAGAGTTGGTCGCTTCAATCCGATATTATATGGCGGAAAATTGTTTCAGCAATGAGCTGTCGATCCCCACCTTCAAGTCGAGGCGAATAACCTTCATTTCGTTTGACATCAACAAGACCGCTTGAGGATTAATGGATTATTTGAACAACGTAGCTATTAGACTACAGAAAAAACTGTTGGTCGCTCAGTTATTCATCCGTCGTCGTTACAAGGTTCGCCACAAAACATGACAGAAAATTATCACGACGCAATGGCGATTATAGTAAAATTTGGAAAACCCGATCTTTTCATTACAATGACTTGCAATCCAAAGTGGCCTGAAATTCGTAACAATCTTTTTGAAGGCCAACAACCAAGCGACAGACCGGATCTAATAGCGCGTGTATTTAGCATCAAGTTAAAATCACTTATTGAAGACATCACCAAAAAGGGAGTTTTTGGAAATGTAAAAGCATTTGTTTATACAATAGAATTCCAAAAACCTGGACTGACATCACTCAAATATAAAGTAGTTGAAGAGAAACCAGCAAAATTTTGATTTACAAATAATTACTTAAATTAAACAGAAGACATATTTCTGTCCAAACATATTAAAATAAAAATCATGAAAACAGCCTATAAACCGGACATACCTGAAAAGTGATTCATTTAGAGTGCTTTATCAATAGTTATCTCTAGAAAAAGTAACAAGTCAGGTTTCATGTGGAGAGCGCGGGAAAATTCGTTTGAATGAAAGCCCTTATATAAAATTTAAAAATTTGTATAAATTCGACCCTTAAAGTGGTTCATTTGGAGTGCGTTGCCAACAGTTATTTTAAACTTGACCTGATCATTTTTCTAGAGGTAACTATTAGCTATAGGCGCACTAATTAAATCACTTTGACACTTTAAGGGTTGAATTTATGTAAATGACTAAATTTTATATAAGGACTTTCATTCAAACGAATTTTCCTGCGCTCCTCACATGAAGTTTGACTTAACTAAACTGAGGCAGTTGAATATATACAAGTTTTTAAATTTTTTTCATGTAGTCGTTCCATTTCAGGGCTCCCCGCAGGAAACTTGACCTAATAATTTTTCCAAGGATAAAGATTGGTTGGAAATCTAGTGTTCGTTAGTATTCGTTAACACTACACTTTTCATTCAATGTAGACAAATACTCACTTGCCGAAAAATTATCTTTTGGCTTTATTTACCGTAGTTAATTGGAGTACTAAAACTATTAACTAGTTCACTTACTTAATTTGATATCGTTTTTCTTATTCATCAACCTTGATTTACACAAAATAAAAAATCCTCAGTTTATTGATACTGACAGCCATGAAAATAAGAATACAATATAAGAACATTTCAGATTATCATTACAGTTCTAATTGATTTTTCAAATTTCCAATTATTTTCCAAATCAATCACGAATGTATTGAATGTATGTATATAATCTAAAATAAAAGCATATTAAATGGTCGATGACTTGGTATTAAGTATAATGTTTAATATAAGAAATTAATTAAGAAGGGTTTTATAAATCCAGTCGAATCGTTGCAGGAGTGATATAAATTTTAATTACTTTTAGTAATTCTACCAGAATGAGAATTTTTCGTCAGTACAATTCAAAATGTGCAGTCTTTTTTGTTTAAGTTAGATAAATATTGTCATTAAAATATAAAAAAAATAAAAAATTTGGTTTTTAATTCATAATAATGAAACAGAAAAGAGATTATCCTTATTTCTGTTTTTGCTATAAACGATTTCTTCGTCCTGATCCACATTCCTCCTACTCAAACTAATTTTAATTCTACAATATTTGAGAGGGTAATTTTTGTAAGTTTGAAGAATAAATCCCTTAAAAGTTAATGAGAATATAAAAAAAATATTTTGTTTTTGTAACCGCACGTACTCTCATATACAGACTAAAATGTGATATAATTTCCTAAGATAAAAGGAAAAACGTCCCTTTTGTTTGCCTTAAATGTTACAAAATCGATTTAACTTAACAAAAGATTAAACATCCGCCATTCACAAAATGTTGACGTTTCAAAAGTTTTAGGATTTTACAAAGAAAATGATTTGTTCAACAAATCATAAACAAAAGGATTCAATATTTTATATTCTTTGTAGTGGACGAGCAAGTGTCGGCTATTGTGGTTTTGAATATACAATCATTGCAACAAAAATAATCAAAATTGACCTACAAAAATAATACTGCGCTATTGTAAAAAATGTTGTATAAATAATCTTAAAAAACCAATAAAACACGAACAATTTGTAATAAAAAGACATCTCAATGGTAAGCAATTCAAAAGCATAAAGAAACACCTTTCTCGGAAAAATAACCGGAAGCCCGGAAGACGTCGCATAATCTCGAAAATATCGAATAACTTCGATGCCAAAATACTTAACGCTAGTCAACCGAGTATCGACCTCGAAAAAATTACAAAATCGGTAACATGAAGCCATGCTCAAGCAAGACAAATAAAATAGCCTCTGAGCATATCTTTCGCCTCGAAAGCCGAAGAGCATCACTTGCTGCATCGAGAACGATCGAGACAGCTAATGAGCATATCTCTCGCCTTGCTAGTAACGCACTTCATCATGCTCAATCAAGAGCGATTGAGGCTACTGAGCGCATATCTCTCGACTGGAATCAGATCGATTGAGATTCTTTCAATTAAGAGCTAGAGAGACAAGTCAAGAACGTGAAGCAAGACTACGACGTCAACATGAGACCTATGCTCAACGGGTAACTGATATGGCAGATTTTCACTCAAGCATAAACACTTTTTGCGACAAGTGCTGTGATATCTGCCAGAAAAAATGCTACCCTAATCTGGCAGTAAAATATCGTTTAATTAATCGATTAATCGATTTGATTTTTTGTCATCAATTCAATACGCATTTGAAGAGCTCAAAGAGTCATGCTCCATCCAAGGCATATTGGAATAACTTGCTTTCTGGTGAGATTTCCGATTAAATTGCGGCACTAACTGCAGAACTAGAACGACGTTTGCTTCAGTACATCATTCCGTATGTCAAAGTGATCAAATTTCCAGGCGAAAAGTTGCCTGAAATGCTTCCTCGATCAAGCACAGATGAAGGAATTGTTGTAGTGAATGAAACTTTGGATAAATTGAATGTATCCAGAGATTATAACATTTCACCGGATCGTGTCTACAAGGCACTTGATTCGCTTATTGGAAATAACCCACTCTACAAGGATGTAAGAGTAAATGGTTTGGCGTAATTAAATACGTAGGATGTTATCCGCGTTATTCCAGCTCAGCCAGAACGACCAGACGAACCTGATGACCAAGCAACTGATGCTCCAACTCGCAGTGCCTACATGCAAATTAATGATTTATCGCAAATCGTATGTGCCTCCTGGAATCAAAAAAAATGAAGAAATTTCAGAAATTTCAATCCGGACATGCTGGACACCAATGTTTTGCCATGGTTCTCGCAAATTTAATTCAAGCTATACCATTCTACCACCTGCCAATGGGATACAAATGTTTTAAATCTAAACATGATTGACGGCGACGGATTATACGAATGGATTGATTTGTAAACTATAATCTAGGCGATTTGGAGATTAGAAATCTTGATGTTGTAAGACACAACATCCTGATATTTGACAATGCCTTTATTATTGAATATGATGACGCTTTCAATGGCAGTTTATGCGACAAACAAAACGATGGAATTATGATAGTTTCCTAAAATTTCGTGCTTCGATAAACTTTTTATTTTCCGAACACAATGTTGAAATTTTGATTGTTGCTGACAGTGCATATGGTCTAATAAATTATAATAACAAGTTTTATGTCACCGATTCCCATTCATGCGGACCAAAGGGAAAAAGCGGAGCACAAAATGGAAAAGCTTGTGTTATCGAATGCGATACTATTGACGAATTCCTTCGTATTATCCACCGAACGGTACATGCTAATGACGGCACACAATTTTCAATTAATGTCATCAATGTTGTCGTCAAAGACCAGAACCAGAGCCAATAAATGCATCGCAATTCGTTCCTGTACAAACATCTCTAATGGCACCAATTGATCACGAGCAGCCAGATATTAATGATGAATTTAAGGAAAGTAGAAACATCAACGAAATTGTTCGCAAAACTAAGGACAATATTGTAAATGTGAATCAAAAGTTGAAAGCCGAGGAACTTTGATCGTTCCATCTCTTTCCATATGGCAAAAATGGCTTGAACGAAGAGCGCCCAGTAAATATTACACCATTGGATTATTTCCAGCAGATTCTAGGATCGGATAATCGTTTTCAAAGAACCGATTATTTGATTTATGCATTCTCTGTCTCCTTGTTTGAATATCTTCGAGTGTAGTAGACGATCAATACAAGTGGCAGAGCTATACGAGGTTAAGAAGGTGTTGTCGAGGACCTATGTACATTTATATTTAAAAATTCTCAGAAGGTTGGCATCATACTGGCGAACAATACACAACGAATTGATTGCATATATTCGTTGTCTTGGTCCTCCAACTTGGTTTATTAATTTGAGCTGACAATCTTCTTGGCGGAAAGTCATCGATTTCTGGACACGAATTGAGTTTCAGAACCGTGGAAGTCCACATATTTACCTTGTGGTATGGATTGAAAACGCTCCATCTTCAGAAGGACTTGTGAACATCGACCTAGTGATCTCATGCCACTTGCCAAGCGAAGAAGAAGATCCAGATTGAAGAGCACTGGTCAAGCGCAACCAAATCCATCGCCATACTCATACATGTTACAAGAACAACTCTGAGATAGGTCGATTTATTTTTCCTTACAAGCCTTGCCAACAAACTCGTATTGTGCCGTCGAGTTCAGACGAGTTTATTCGAAATTGAGGGCGATTCTGCACTTTACAACAAACAGCGAATGAAAAATGGGGTTAATAATTATAATCAGCAAATTCTAGAGCTCTGGAATGCCAATATGGACATACAACCAAGCGGTTTGAGAATTACATTTCCAAGACAGAACCAGCAGATGTTAACGAAGGTGTTAGCTCAAGCCTGTGGATTTTGAAAGAGCGCCAAGTTTCCGCATCAGAATTCGTTTTTCGACTCTGCCACCTGCCACTTCGTTCAAGTTGAAGAAAGTGTGTGTTCTTGAATACAAAGAATCCCGATCAACGATATCTAGTACTGTGATTTGAGGATAATCAAGCAAAGAAGAGAGTTTTATCAAAGAAAGAGGGAGATAGTGAAGAAAGCATTGATGAAGAAGAGGAAGAGCCACCAACAAGACGAAAACTAACTAAACCGGCAAACAACACTGAAATGGTAATTAGAAATGTTCCAGCAATTGAGACAAATAAATGCATACCTTGAAATACATCGAGCAAGAGACGGACAACTTAAAACTGCATTCAATCATACACAAGCTTTCAATCTTCTTGAAAATCCAGAAGAAATTGTTGAGCCAGATCTTGAAGATGAAGTTACCGAACAGGCGATGACAAATGAGCAGTTCCAAAATGTGTGTGCTGCAATGAATTTACGACAGCGAGAATTATTCAACACCATTACTCGCAGTATCCAGAACCAAATAAACGAAAGTACGAGTCAGAATATTTGTCACCGGAGGTGCTGGAGTTGACAAAACATTCACATTCAATGCACTAAAAGAACAGGTCAATCGATGCTATGGTAAGAAAGCAATTAAAGTTGTCGCATCGACCGGTGTAGCGGCATGACTTGTTGGTGGAACAACGCTGCACACATTATTTAAATTACCAGTTGGGAAAGACGTAAAAATGATAGGAAATTTGGCTCCACTCACTGGCAACTATTTGAAGGTCTTGTGAAATCAGTGGAAGGATATCGAATAACTGTTCATCGAGATGAGATTTGTATTGCGACAACTAAAAAAGAAGGAAAATGAACCATTCGGTGCCATTAACATTATGGTTTTTGGAGATTTGTTTCAGTTACCACTATCCGAGGAGCTCAGGCATTCCACCGTCTGCAAGATTTATTCCGGCAACTCATTTGTCGAGACCTCTTAGCTTTGTTGAGTTGACGGAGAACACGCAACAACAAGGCCACACAATATTTGCCGATTTTTTTTATGCTCTACACGCCGGTGAGTTGAAGGTCCCACATTTTGCTCTATTGATGTCAAAAGTGTTGACAGAGACATCTGCGGCGATTTTAATTTGGATAGAGCAATTCGCATATATCCAACTCGTGCACAAGTTGACGCACACAACACAGCCATTCTTCAACAATAGCGAGCCCGAGGAGTGCGAATTTTCAGAATTGGGGCTCAGGATGTGCTAGTGAATGCGACAAGAAATGCCGACAAAGTAAACATGGACAACATTGTGTCAGGTGAAATCAACAAGACAGGAGGATTACGAAAGGAGTTGGAAATTTTCAACGGAGCGAGAATGATTCTTCGCTCAAATATTAATATAGAAAAAGGTCTGAAACTATGGAACAATCGATCGAACACAGCTCCCTTTAATACTGTGCTGGGCCTGCACAGTCCATAAAAAGCAAGGAAGTACAGTGGACCATGCTGTTGTATACCTCGGATCTGCACTATTTGCTAAAGGACAGGCATATGTCGCATTAAGTCGTGTCAAATCATTGGATGGATTAAGAATAGAGGAGCTCGATTGCTGATTTAAATAATTTGTTTTCTTAGATTGAGAGGTCCTAGTTAATTTTAATGAAAATCGGTCAACCGGAAGTGGCGGCTTCCACCGGCGACCGAATTTACAGAAAAACTATAAGAACAAAATATTAAAAATAATAATTTTCCGTTCAGTATAAATTCTTAAGAATTCCAAAATTTCAAATATTTTATATTGGCAAGTTTCTAGTACAAAAGTGCTGAAGATCTACATAATCTCAGCCCCAGTCGATTATTGTCGATTATTCACAGTGGAATACCTCAATAATACGTGTTTATCAGTGAATGAGCCTATTTAGATGCTTTGCCTGTGAAAATATCCCCAATATAGTTTATAGGCAAAGAGATCAGAAACGAGATCATAAATATAATGTTTGCGACATACAAAATTAATAAAAAAACCAATAATAGTCTAGCCTTAAAGTGACTTGAGACAAATTCGAATTTAGCAGTCTATTCACAGTGAATTAGCCCAAAAGTTAAAATATATGTATTATATAGATATACTTGTATTGGAAAGAAGCCAACTACAGTGATGTTATATGTTCAGCTAAACAAAATAAATATAGGTAGATAGTCGACTTCACACCAATTTTTGTTACCATATCCCAGATTAGGAATTATATACAAACTCTAATATTTATCTCCTTCATGTGCCCCTTTATATACGTTTGTATCTGGAGTGTTAAGTTTCACAAAACTTTTCAAATCTACACTGTGGATTTAATCATAATCCAAAAGAAAATTTTGAAATTTTTCATTGAGATTATTTTCTAATCCAAGTTGGAAAGATATAATTTCTAGATCCTAAATGTATTTACAGAAAATGTGATACTTATTTTAGATTTATAGATGGACAGACAGTCAGGCAAGAGACAGTGTGTTATAATAATTAATTTTCTTTTAAGTATTCACTTGAGATGAGATCTGTATTATAGTATACCTATATATAGAAAATAATTAAATTAATTTGAGGTGTTGAACGACGATTGAAATTAATTAAAACGTGTTGATTTATGTGATTTTGAAATTTTCGGCAAACACCATTTACTATACATTAGTGTTACTATAAACAACCATAATACTGCATATCGCGTGTAATAATCCCCCAAAATTATTTCAATGTGTCTTTAATAACACGTTGCACATAAAATAAAGTGTAAAGTATGTAATATGTTGAATAAAGTATTTTAGAACCCCTTTTTGTATTTTATATAATATTATTCCATATATAAATGAGTGGGGAGGGTGTGTACATATATTTGTAAGACATCAAAACAATACCGAATTCAATAAACATAATTTTAGAAATCGTATCCAAAATAATCACTTTATAAATGGAAAAAACTATTTGTGTGCCCCCTCAAATTACCAACGCCCGAGCATACATACTATGTATACACCCAATATTTGAAAAAGAAACGATTCATTCGATTTCCAGTTTTCTTATGTTATTTGTGCTTTTGTTGTTACTTTAGGTACATATATACTATAGAGCATAGCTAAATGGTGAATTGTTGTTAGATCGATAATATGATAAACAATTTAAATAAATAAAAATAAAAAACTTTTTGAATATAGAAATAAGCTCCCGAAATGGTTAAGTAACACCAAAAAGTGGAATGAAAGTTTGTTAGGCAATCGAGAATATAATAAACTGAACAAAAATAAATTAAATTGAATTTCTTTAAAAAAAATTTGGATGGCTCAAGTTTACCCAATTTTTTTTTTTTATAGACCTTTTGTATGAATTTTATTGATATTGTAGACGATATAAATTTCTTAATTAAATTTATAGTGTATAATCTCTATACATATAACAAAAAGTATAGATATACAATTTACAAAAATAGAAAATTTTACCAATTTGACTAAATTACAAACTTTTTATATAATTCGAGTTGTAAATATACATAAAAAATTTCTTATTATTCGAAATTACGAAATAATAAACGATTATTGTTGTACAAATTTCACTGGGAAACTATTAAAAGTTTTTCAATTAGTTTCAAGTAATAATTGAGGTTCAATATTGGCAGTCAAAATTTTTGAAAAGATATTCTATGAAAATATAGTTTGTATACTTAACTATGTATTTGTATCCATCTATTTATTAATTTGTGTTGGAATGGAAACAGAACAAAAAACAAAATTGTTTTATTGAGTATCGCTGAACGTTCATCTAAGCCTAAAATAATAGTTGCTTTCCAGTCTACCGCCTCAAGTACTTATGATTAATAAGGTTTGTGTCTTTGCTTAAATTTGACTGCTGCAAAAATGCAAGAACAGTTACGAGTAGTTAATTTAAGCAAAGACACAACAAACCTAAGTACTTGCGGTGGTCGACTGGAAAGCAGCTATTATAAAAAAATATAAATTCGCCCGAAAAACCCTAGTAGCCCGATTTTTTAATGAAAGTTTTTTTATGCAATTTTGGTGCTTATTCACAAACTAGATAATATTTAATTTTACATTTTCGTGGCGCAGCTTTAGACCAGTATTTAGAATTAATAAGAGACAGGACGAACACGTGTACAAATATCTACTACTATCTTGGATATTAGTTCCCAAGAAACGTGCCGGTTTCGTTTATCTCGTTAATAGGATAACGATCTTAAACACACTGCAAAGTTAGTGATTAAAATAAGAAAATATAAAGGGCTGAAACCTGATTAGGTGATCAGAACTTCGGTCTACAAAATTAAAGCTACTTCCAAATCAATCCCAAACTGAATCTCTTAAGTTAGTCTTCAGCTCAACCTCTAAAAACAATATTTGTGTAAAGTTTGTTTCAAATTGGTCCAGGCGTGTGGATTTGTTTAAATGTCTTGCACATATACAGGTTTTACAATGGACAATTAGAATAAAACTTACCTATTTCATAAGGGTTTTAGTGCATATTGACATCCGCGATAGAAATGGGATCCTAAAATGATTTTTGGATAAACTTAATAAGGTCAACCTGGGATGAAACTTACCTATTGCCCAACCGATTATTATGAAATTTGGCATATGCGTTGGAAATGGGATTCTAAAATGAGTTTTGGACGAAGTTCTAGAATATGGCCAACTATGATTGAACTTTTCCAATTTCTCATCCGATTATGATGAAATTCGACATGTGCGTTCGAAATAGGATTCTAAAATGATTTTTGTATGAATTTCTGGAATATGGTCAGTTAGGATAGAATTTGGCTATTCCTTAACCGATTATGAAGAAATTCAAGATTTGCGATGGAAAGGTGATTCTAAAATGATACTGCTAATTCCGAGACTCTACACTACCGTTAGTAGTTTTATTTCTTCAGCGCGTGCCGCCACACACATAATTTTTTTAAGCATGGCCAAACTTACAGCTTTAACAATAAATACTCAGAACTTGAATATTATTTCGAAGATAATCTCGATCGTTAAGCAATTGAAATAGGCGTTTACGCTGCCTCAAAGAAACTTCAATAGCTGCATGATTTACAGAAACCTCATCAGACAACAATTTAAAAGCCATATTGATATTTTCCTCACAACCTCATTCAAAAATAATTTTGTCGAATTTCCTCCAAATCGGTTAAGAAATAGGAAAGTTTCATCATACTTGGCCATATTCCAGAATTATATCTAAAAATCAATTTAAAATCCCATTTCCAAGGCGTATAACAAATTTCATCGGTAGTTCCATCATACTTCGCCATATTCCAGAACAGAACTTTATCCAAAAATTATTTTAGTATCCCATTTTCAACGCGAATGTCATATTTCACTAAAACCGGTTAAGAAGTAGCCAAATTACACCTCTATTAGCTATATTCCAGAACTTCTTCCAAAAATAATTTTAGAATCCCATTTCCAACACTTATGTTAAATTTCAAACAATTGACTGAGAAATAGGCAAGATCCATCACACTTGGCCATATTCTAGAACTTCATCAAAAAAACATTTTAACCCTTTTGAGCGCCCTGTACAATATATTGTACATCAACTTTTAATGCTTGTAAAAATCGTTTGTTTCATTTTTAGTTACAAATTTGAGTGTTTTCTCTTTGTTTTACATGTTTGCTATTATATCATAATAAATTGGTATGTGTTAAAATACAATACTAAAAATTCAGTTGTCTGACAGTTTCCTTTCAACGAAGTTGTGTTTTATTGTGTTTGATGGTAAGTTATTTTTATTTCGTTAATATTTCCGATAAACTATAAAAACAATTGTTTTTAAAAGTGGTAATTACATTTAGAATAGTTAAATATTACTATTTTGAAGAAATCGTTTGCTATTCTGTGTTAAAACTAATTAAAAACTTGTATTACAATACACGTACAATATATTGTACAAAGCGTTTGAAGTGTTGTGTACAATATATTGTACTTTATTTCCTTTATATGAAATTGTCATAAATTTGATTGTAGAAATGGCGCGAAGAGGACTCAGCCTTGACAAAATATTGTAATTGTTGTATGATTCGGACTTTGGTGCTGATTCGGATGGGGAAACTGATAATATAGAAAATGATAATGATATCAATATCGAAAACAATATTGCACCAGAGACAGTAGACCGCTACGACGTTATCGAAATTGACGTGCCAATACCAGATTGAGGCGAACGTTTGGATTTTGAAACCCCGCAAATGTGAAATTCAATGGAGACGAAAAGAGTTTCAGCCAATAGTTATTCCATTTGATGCGATTCCAAATAACGTAAACGAAGTTTTAACTCCGCTAAACTATTTTATGAGGTATATACCGAATACCATATTTGAAAAATATGCATTTCATACTAACCAATATGCCCAGCAAAATGATGTGACCTCATTCAAATCGACCAACTCGACTGAGATCAAACAACTTTTCGCGTTGCATATCCTAATGGGTTGTATGAAATTTCCACGTTTGAGATTATATTGGTCGCCAGTGCTAAATTTAGAAATATTTAGAAACAGCATGTCTAATAGGCGATTTAGTCAACTGAGACAGAATTTACACATCGTGAATAATTTGGATCGACCTAAAAATTGCACTGACAAATTTTATAAGACTCGGCCACTAATAGATGCAGTTCGTTCTCATTGTTTGACGATCCCAGTGGAGGAAAATGTTTCGATCGACGAACAAATGATTCCTTTTAAGGGGCGCTTATCGATCAAGTAGTACATGAAAGGGAAGCCAAATCCATGGGGCTTCAAGGTATTTGTAATGTGTGGCAAAAGCGAAATACCTTATGATTTCTTCCTATAACAGGGTGCTAGCTCAGGCTTACCATCAATAAACCTCAGACGTTTCGGGTTCGGCGCAAGTGTTGTTCTCAAATTGGTTGAAAGATTAGATCAACACGGACATAAATTGTTTTTTGATAATTTTTTAGTTCATACCAACTTTTTGAAATTTTAAAAACCAAGGAATCAACGCAGCTGGTACAATACGCATTAATCGCTTTGCCAACCAACCAATCATGTCAGATAAAGAAATGTCTAAAAAAAATCGAGGATTTTCAAATTCTGTCACAAGTCGTGATGGTAAAGTGACAATTACAAAATGGAAAGACAATAAGCCGATAAATCTTGGATCGAATTTTGTTGGTGTTGGACACACCGATACTGCTCAAAGGTGGGATAAGCGACTAAATAGATATGTTTCTGTGGAAAGACCGGAAATAGTACGATTGTATAATTCAAGCATGGATGGCGTAGATCTGTTAGACCAACTGATAAGCTACTATCGAGTTTTTATACAGTCCAAAAAATGGCCATTACGTGTAACCACACACTTTGTAGATTTTGCTATTTGTTCAAGCTGGCTAGAATACAGGCGTGATTGTCAGATAAATAAGATTCCAAAACGGGATGTTATGGATTTGCTGAATTTTCGAATGGAAATTGGTAATTGTTTGGTAATTGCGGGTAATCCAACAAGGAAACGTGGTCGTCCGCCGAGTTCTTCGACTGAAAATTACTTGTTGTCTCCTGAGACCTATTCACCATCAACATCGAAATCAAAATGTGAAAAAAGGCCATTCCGGGATATACAGTATGATGAAATTGGTCATATGCCAGCACATGACCAAAAATCAGAACCAACTAGATGTAAAAACTTTAACTGTAAAAGCAGAACATTTTTTGCGTGTAAAAAATGCAAAGTGCATCTTTGCATTAGCAAATCAAAAAACCGCTTCGAAGATTTTCATTTGAAAAATTGAAAAAAACTTATTGTGATAACAAAATTATGTGATATATGTACATAATATGAATTATAATTTATTTTTGTACTAGTTAACCTTAATTTTTATTTTATATTGTTTTTATTGTTATTTTTAATTTTTATTTTATATAAATGAATTAAATCTCAAAAAATATGAGACCTGAAAGACTGAAATAAATAAATATGTATACAAAAAAAAAAACTAAAAAACAATTCTTTTGAGACTTCGTGTACCATATATTGTACATTTTGAAGGGCTCCAGAAACTGGGCCCAGCGAATAAAAATTAAAGGTAAAAGCTTGCACAATATCTTAAAATAGGCTAAAAAATATAAATACATTCACAAACATTTTTTTGCTTGTTTAGATTTAAATGGCGCTCGAAAGGGTTAAAATCCCATTTCCAAAGCACGTGTTAAATTTCATAACAATCGATTGAGAAATAGGCAAGTTACATCCTACTTGGTCGTGAAATTACTTTACTTTTTATTTCGCCTACTCTTTATAAAAATTCAATCGGCTAGTTCCAATAAAAAAGTAAGTCATTTCTCATATTCATTTGTCATCGAACCGAAAAGGTCGACATGTTGTGTCATCACTTTCGATTCGTTTTCGATAGTATTTTGTCTCTTGTAGCAAGAATAAATTTATACTCTATTCCATTTTTTCAATTATGTATTTTCTAAAACTACCTCAGCTTGCTTCGAAGCAGTTAATCCACACTAGGTCTCATGAGTCGGGTGTCATTCTTCGTTTCTTCTCCCTTTACCTATAAAACCGGTTTCGTTGCGGATTCATTTTTGAACCAAAATTTTTTTGGTTTCTATAGTCTCACCACACTAACACAAACAAAAATGAAATAAAAAAAATTTTCAAGGACATTTTTGACTTGTATTTTTTTGATTCATATTGTGTTTTGATCAATGCCGTCTTGAATATACCTATAGTAGGCATTGGTATATCTAGTAGGCATTAGTTTCGACATACACATAAATTTATTGAAGAATCCGAATTCATTGACCAGTATCAAATAAGACCCAGTGTGGATTGGCGGAATAAAACATTCTATTTCTACTTTCATTCATCACTCTTAATCACAAAAAATTTTGTTTGCGATATTTTATCGATGTGAAGAAAAGGAAAAGTATACAGAAGGCTGAGATCACATTAGAAAAATTGTAATGAAAGAAGAAAATAGCGTACAATTTTGTTCTTGTTACAAGATACAAAACTCAATCGAAAACGAATCGAAAGTGATGGTACAACATGTCACCCGCCCAGATGATTACGATATTAATTAATCTACCAAATTAAGGGTGCGGATCAATAGTCAGATTTATCCGCTTCATTGGTTTACTATTTGGATGTGCTGCAATTAAGTTTATTGATCATCAAATACGTTGATTAAGTTACACTGCATACCCAATGCAAATTTTTTTTCTTACGACTTATGAACTTAGACTTTTTACTTATGAAGAGCATACCCAATGAATAAGAAAAAATTAAAGCAAAACTAACTTCATTGTACAAAATAATTTTTTGTTTATTTGTCAAAATGTGAAACGTCAAAATTAAATGTTTGTGTTATTTTTTAAATTATTAATATTTAATAAAAAATAACTTTTATTTTTACATATTTTTATTTTGTCTGAATACGTTGTTCTGGAGGCAATTCAATAATTTTACTAATATCCTGCCAGGCATTTTCTGTTGCTAATTTGTTACGATATAATTTACATTTCTTGTCGTATAAATATACGTAGCCCCTTACCACGTTGATGAGCTTGTCTTCCATTTTTCAAAAAAAGTATTAAATAAATTTAATTTAAAATTTTATAATGTAGCACCAACACAAAACATAAATCACTACACAGCTAAAACAAATTCGCATTGATCATTTTTTGTTTTGACAACTGCAAAAAAAATAACAACAACAACTATTTTACAAACGCGGTTTACTTCATTGCATTTCTCATAAGCAAAAAGTTAAAAGTTTGATAACTTTTTTCATAAGTTTTTCACCAACATAACGAGCTAATTTTTTTTTTTTCTCAAAATTTTTTTCATACTGTTCTGTAAGTCATAAGTCATAAATTTTCTATTGGGTATGCGGTGTTAGATATCAAATTACAATAAAATTGATCCGTAATCGCAGAAGTTCCTTTTGGGGTTGGGATGAAGTTTCTTAAATAAAACATGGGCAGAATTCATGAAGTGTTGCTGGGCACTACTTGCCCATAATTAGAAACCATAAATAAAGAACGTGGATTGATTACGTCTGTAAAGACAAATTTGTACGAATTTTTCTACATTTCTAGCACCAAATAGAACACACACGGTTGCCAATGATTACTTTTAGTGAAATTGTATATCTTGAGTTATTAAGCTGATTCTACAAGTATTTCCTAATATAAAAACGAGTTACTCACGTTCCGAAGAATTCCATTGGTCTAATCATCTGGGGTCGTATTTTTTAAATAAAATAAGGCCCGAGTTCAAGAAATATTGCGAAACACCACTAATGATTTTATATTCTGTAACATTAATCAATAATAAAATTGTTTCACGAGTTTATTTTAACAAGAGGAACCAAACCAGGCAGTTTTCTAAGTTTCCAGCTTCAAATGGAATACGTATGTTTGTAGATGGATTTTAATAAAGTTGTATGTTTGCTTTTTGAGATATGAAGTCGATTCTTTAAGCAGTTCTTAATATACCTAAAATAAATAATTTCCTGTTCTGAAGAATTCCTGCAACCACAATATCATCTAATTCGTATTTAAAACATGGTTTAAATCCAAGAAATATTGCGGAACACTGCCAATGACAGGCCGATACTTTAATTCTTAAATTATATTCGCCAAATTTACTTTTACTTACTTCGGCAATTGAAGAAGATAATAGTCTTCTCAATCTCTAGCAGCACATGAGATTTTAGTGAAATTTGAAATATAATCGTGGACAAAAAAACGCTTATTTTTGAAATTACGAGTAGCTTAATAATTATGTTTTTAACCCTTAACGAACGAAAGACCTAGCTGAGAGGACAAAACAATTATGCCATAGAAAACGAAAGGCTTCTGTAAGAGGACATGTGAAGTAGGGCACGAAGATAAACCGGTTTCCGAACAAACCGGACATGAAATTTGACATGCGTCTTGGAAAAGGGATCCTAACATGATTTTTAAGTGAATTATTGGAATATGGTCAATTTGGAGAGAACTTGGTAATCACCAACCGATTACGAAGAAATTTAACATGTGCGTTGGAAATGGGATTCTAAAATGATTTTTGTATAAAGTTCTGGAATATGGCGAAGTAGAATGGAACTTGGCTATTCCTTAACCGGTTGTGATGAAATTTGACCTGTGGGTTGAAAATGGGGATTCTAACCCTTCCCCTACAATAAAAAAATATTTTTCGTTGTAATATAACTTCAACACGTACAAACGTGTGGGCAAATTGCCCTATCGTTTAAATGTATGAACTAGCTAAAATGTCATCACATCTCAAGCTCAACCCACACAATCGTGTAATGATTCTAATGTCAAAAATGAAAAAAAAATTTATAGTAATCATAAACCGCCTGACACAATTGTGGAGGTACGAAGGACATTTTTTTAATTGACCCGTTATAAGTTCGTATAAATAATTTTTAGTGAATTTTGGTTCCATCTATTAGCAAAATATATAGCCTAATCTAAAATGTCAAAAATGCTTTGTAAAAAAAACAATCAACAGTCGTATTCTAACCTTAAAAAGCTGATGTTTTGCAATGAGCAACCCATATCAAGGTAAGTAAAATCAAAGATCATACTATATTAAAGATGAATCATTCAGTACAAAAAATAAAAAAGACTACGAAACCCTCCCATTTCTTTATATAGGGTACCTTTGCATAAGTTGTAGTAGAATAGAAACCGGCACATTAAAGTTAAACCATAGACATTCATAATAGATATCTCATTTGACTAAAAACACAAACAAAAAAAAAAAAAATTCCATTCAAATGTTATCGATGTATTGCATATACGTATTATATTTGCAACGCATTCTAAAATCATTGCCTTATAAAATACACAACACAACGATACATTGGAATTATCAGAAGTTTTTGTTTTTTCCCTTTAGTTACTATGAAATAAGAAATCTAGTATGAATGTCTATGGTTAAACTATGTACATGTAATTTGTATGCAAAATATTTACGTATGTATCATAGGAACCCTACATATTGCATCGGGGGGACCCAATTTTTGCCTCATATTTTTGTACTGAATGAATCATCTTTAATATGGATTATATTTGGTAAAATTAACTACATTAAAAATATATATTTAAATAATATTATAGTTTCATATTAAAGATTAAATATTATATTTTCTATAAATCAAACTACAATATTATTTTATTGGTTAAAAGTGATTGAAAAATTAATTAGAATTCTTACATACACAATTGTGTATGTTGAATGTTAAATGCATAAAATAAAATGGCGGGTTTCTACAATTTTTTGTATTTTTTTTTTTTTTGTTTTTAGTTTTGTACAAAAACGGCGAGTGGCAGGTCGACGAGGACCAGTTACGAAATATATTAGACGAATCGGGTTCTGATTCAGGCGACGACGTAATTTTAGATGCCAACGTAATTCATTTTGATCACATTGATGGGGAGGAAGATTCAGATAGCCCCGCGGACGACTCTGATATGCATGTTTCGACAGTAAATGCCTGGTATTCGGACCGGTTTGAACAACATGAGTTAATAACTGGAAATTTACTATCCCAATCAATTACTAACAAATCTCCAATAGAATATTTTACGTCGTATTTCAATGCAAATCACTTTATTGATGCCGCCAGACACACTAATGTTTATTATTTGAAAGCTCGTGGTACGGAACTGAAAACTTCTCCTGAAGAAATAAAAAAAATATACGGCATATGCCTAATGATGGGCTGCGTATCATATCCACGCATCGATATGTATTGGCGAAAGTGGTTTCGATTCGAAGCCATTGCAAGTACCATGTCAAGAAATCGGTTTAGGAATCTGAGTAACTCGCTTCATTTTGTTGATATTAATGGAACATCGACCGATCCTACAAATTTATTTTGAAAGATACAACCGATTATAACAGCAGTAAGAGACAGATGTAGATCGTTGCCAAAATCAGTGGGGCATTACTCAATTGATGAGCAGATGATACCCTATACCGGCCGTTGTCCAGCTAGGCAATACGTGAAAAACAAACCCAGACCGGTTGGGCTAAAAAATTTTGTTATTACCACGTCTACATGCCTCGTGGTAGACTTTCAAATATACCAAGGGGATAAAACAGACTTGGGTGATCGAACTTTGGACTTAGGCCCTGCCGTAGTTCTTCATTTAGTGAAACATATACCAAGGGGAAGCTTCGTGTACTTCGATCGGTATTTCACGACAGTGCCTCTACTACACGCACTACTCGATTTGGGAATCAGAGCGACAAAGAGTACCAAAGGACAATAGTAGGAGTGATTAAATGATTCCAGGTGAATGCACATATAATCGTCGTACTGGTAGTAGGAGAAATCGATGTACAACACTCGCTGAGTTAATTAATATTTAACCGAGTTGTAAGTGGTTCTTGTCAGCAAAAAAGTTGTACTTGCAAAATATTTTGCTAATTTACGGAAAATTTAATAACCAAATTCTAAAAATTGTTTCTAAATCAGAAATTTCTTCAAAAAGGGTAATTAAATGTTTAGTTACTCTCTAAACATGAGATATTATATAGTAATGAAAACTCTACCTAAAACTTTGACCATCAATTTCTCAAAACGATAGGTAGTGAACATAAAACCATATTAATCTGAGGTCTCGATATGTTGGACGGTTTGTTTTGTTGCATACTGTAAAACCAACTTCGTACAAAATGATTTTTATCGCTCCTATTATACACGGACGGCAACCAACCTACATATTTGAAATTATCATCCTGGAACTCTGTTATATCATAGTATTGTGCTTTAAAAAAATAGCATTAGAATTCAAAAAATTGAGGTGTGGCCAACACACGACTTTCTTTTACGAACAGCGAATTTTGAGAAATTGATTGTGCAAGTTTATTGCAAACTTAAGATTTTTTTGATTTTTTTCATATTTTCGGTAAATTGTATATTTTTGAGATAATGGTTAAAAAAAGTTTAAACATATAATTGCAGTTTGATTGGTTAAACATCTGGGCTACAAACTGACCGACATTTAAACCAACATAATAAAATTCACTTGGACCTCCCAATTTATCCAAAAAGCTTAAATCTGAAGTTTCAGTTCGATTGGTTAAACCATCTGGGCTGTAAAGAGGACACAGACTGATATACTGTCAGACTGACATAGACGGGTTAAACCAGGTTTTGTTGATGAAGAATTGTTCTACACTGCAATGATTCTAAAGATTATATTGTTTTATGTGGAGTTCGATTGGCCAAAATAAATCAATTTACTGTCAAAAAAAAAAAAATTGTTTTAAATCATTATGCGCGTACGATTGGGTAGAATAAATCATTTATTTTTTGATTTAAATCAATTTTGACAAATCGAGATTTTCGGCAAGATTTACCAATACCAACAAAAAAGAAATGTCAATCAAAATTGTGACAATTCAAGACATCAAAAAATTCGTAATTTTTAATCACTCCTTAATTCTTAAGAGTTCGTTATTAAATAAGTTGTGTTATTAAAATATTTTTTATGACAAAATCTGTCTAGTTTAAAACTCAAAAAAATATTCACATATATTCACCAATACAACCATGAAATAAATCATGCTGCTTGTGCGTATGATGGGGCATCAAAAACTTGATTTTTTTGACAATCCCAATCGAACTCAACAATATTTTGAATATAATCCTATTAGTTGATAGGGGTGATAGGAAGCTGTTTTCGGGTTTTATTTTGAGCGTAATTTGCATCTTATTATTCTTACTCTTTGTACTAAGGAAGAATTACGCTCTAAAGTTTGTATTAGTTTTCCTAGCTCAAGCGAAAAGTAACAATTTTGTACAGTTTATCAAATGAAGTGATTACGATTTGTTTTATACATATCTGTACCTCAGAGGTAAACAATCGTAATTCCAAATTTCCGGAACATGGGATTTTAATGAAAAATACTTTGAATAAACCTACTCTTTCTGATAGCAAATTATCCTAATTCTAGCTGATCAATATTCTGAAATAAGAGGTGGTATGCTATCGTAAGTGCATTAGTTGCCTGAGGGTAAACTATCATACGTGAGTTACGATTATTTACCTGGCGGATATTTCATCATGCAAGCTTTACGATTCTACACCAATAGTAGGGGTATTTTTCAACAGTATCTATATACAATATAGTTGCATATCAACATTGAGTTATAAGAACCATAAAGTATGCGGTGTAATAAGAAACGTGGCTATTGAGACTATAAACAACACGTAATGTTTGAGTAATTTTGCAGTTAATTTTTCATTAACGCTGAACCATTCTAAGGGTAAGCAGTTAATGCCCAACTATTTTCATAGACCTAGGCCATAGACCTAACTAAAATCCTAGATGCTGAAAGTGTAATAGATTACGAGGATTCAGATATAGATCCTAAATTTGTACCAGCCTGTATTCCGGAAGCTTCATACAACAATTCCGAATCCGTATTAAGAAGTGTTTCGGGAAATAGTGAAAGTATTTTGCTGAAACAGAGGTACGTTAAAATATCAATGTTAATATGGGTGACAAAAAAGCAGAAAACGGAGACGTAACCCTTCATTGTGGAAAAGTAATGTAAGAAAATGAAATAAAAGTGCCGGTCAAGAATATATTTAAGATTTCTGGCGTGCAGAAACAAATAACGATTTGAAAAGGTTATTTGTCGCGAATTGTGTTTCAGTCCAGCAGGTGGTAAGGAGAAAAGCCCGTGACGATAATACAGCGGCAAAAGTCGAGCCTGCAATACCATTTTGTTATAGGATGAAAGCTTATTAATGTATGCAAGACATGTTTTTTGAATAGTTGAGCATATCCGATATGTTTGTCAGAGCTGCGATTAGGAAAAAAACTCCTAGGAGGATCAGTGACCACTGATCAAAGAGGCAGAAACCCACCACCAAATAAATTGGACAATGAGATACGGGAGTAGTACAAAAGTTTAAATTATATTTAGAGAACTGTGATGTGAATAATGTTGCAGAAAATCTCATTGCGCAAAAGAATAGATATACAACAATATTTTTAGTTCCAATTTAATTTTGCAAGCAGCTTGCGACAAGTGCGATGAATACCAAATTAAACTTTAAGAAGCTTTATCGAATGAAAAAGATATTATTCAAAATGATTTTGATACCCATTTATATGAAAGAAAAACGGTAAAATTGCTTCCAAATAAAATAAAGCCCTAAAGAAAACAGTTATGATAGACTTCCAAAAATGTTTACCCAGAGCCGATTTAAAAAATGCTGAATGCTATTTACGATGCCAAACAGTCAGTGGTCGAGGAAATTGGGAAATATCTTCATGCATTCACAAATGGGCTATGGATGTACTGCCAAGTACCGAAATCGAGGAGTTGATGATTTGGACAGACAACCGTGCATGTCGAAATAGAAATTTTGTTATTATAACATGTTACTTTTGGCTACTTCGATGTATTCCAACATTAAAGTTGGCGGCATCCATTCCATAATTTTGAGTGAGCCAAGAGAAAATTGAACAATTCAACGATGATGGTTCCTTGGGATTGGTAACAGTTTATCAGGAATTGTCGGAATAAAAATCCTATAACAGTTGAAGAACTACAACCTACTCGGAATACACTGAAGCCTGTCAACTCAAAATATAAACATCTCCAGACATCTA
The DNA here is from genome assembly GCA_963556165.1 of Tipula helvola. Lineage (NCBI taxonomy): Eukaryota > Metazoa > Arthropoda > Insecta > Diptera > Tipulidae > Tipula > Tipula helvola. The sequence goes on from OY744482.1 coordinate 91,627,635, forward strand.
TGAAGTGAGTACCAGCGTGCTCTCATGAATTTTATAAAGAAGATTCTTCATGATGATACATTCTTTGTAGAGTTTTTATAATAAATTATATGAGACAATATTCACTCATTTCAATGTACATACTTATTTTCTGAATTCGCAATAATAGGCATCCAACTTGTAATAATAAATTATTTGGGCAAAAATGTTTAAATGCTTCCCCTGAACAAACTCGAAAATGTCGCTTATGACAGTTTATCTCTGAGGTTCTGTCCATACAACATTATGAAAATCCTTTACTAACCAGAATTTAATAGCATGAATTCACCTAAGAAGATTGCACACCAAACAATCAACTCTTCTTGACGCAAACATCTATTCTGTTGCGAGAATTGATATTTTGGGTACCCATAAAATTTAAAAAAGATATCTCATTTTAGAATTTGTTCTTCTCATTTCGAGCAAAAATTTCTTCTTCCTTATCCCGATGTTAAATCCAATAAGTATCAATCACATAGCATTTTTCAATTGGAACAGCAATTTTAAAAAATGCTCATAGAAAAAATGTAACTCATAAAATGCGTTGTGCATTTTAGAATTGTATGCCGTAACCCTGACTAAGTAAATTGAAGCATCTTAGCTAGTTAACTCAAAATCCTTTGAAATTTTGAAAATTGGATACTAGGAACGTTAATTTTTATAGAACAAGCTTTACTGCTTATTCCTATACTACTCCTGTACTTTACTTTGCTTTTCAGAGATATTAATGGCCATGATACGATTTCAGAGTGTTAATAATTCTTAGTTTATTTTTGAAAAGTAGTATTTACTGTGATAATTAACTAATTTCAATCTTGATTTTCAGAAATAATCGGGGAAACCCAACACAGATTTACAGAAACTTCAAGCATCCAGCCCAGCGATAAGGTAGTTTTACAAATTGTGTGAATTTCAGTTCGGAATTCATAAATCAAAAACTAATTAGTTTCTATTTTAAATTTTATTCATGAGGATAGATATTGTTAAGCCAGTGCTGCCGTTTTAGGATTCTAAAAGGTAGTACTTTTTCTTCCAAAAAAATTGTACAGGAGTATATTCATACCGTATAGGTATAACAAAAATTAGATTTTACAAATTTCATTTCAGTGCATGAATTTTAATTTTAATTCCATTACATTAATAAACTTAATTAGTATAGTAAATCAGGGTAAACTGAGTGGTTTGTTAACGATGGTTGGAATGCTGTGAATTTGCTAAAAACATATCAAAATTCTCTTATAAAGGCGGATCGAGTAGAGAAGAGAGAGAATCTATCTTCACCGGCTAATAAATAAAAACTCTTTTTCAGGGCGAAGATATGATTGAAGTTCCGCAGATACGACCAGAAATCTGAAATTAATTTTACTTTACAGCAACCCAGTGCGCTACAGTACATACACCCTATATAAACCAAATAAGATAACAACAATTTTTCTTTTTTTAACTACTACACGTACCTACTCCAAAAATTAAATCATGAATCAAAAAAAAAATGAAGCTCAGTCATTCCTGCCCAAAACTGAAATTACTCATCATAATTATAAAATGTTATTCGATTCCGAGTTTTTCAAATCATTTTTATCTTTTAAATTAATTTAAAAATATTTGAATTTCCGGAAAATAATTTAGTTTTTTATTAATTTAATTACATATATTGATAATTTAATTTTTGTAAAATTTCAAAATCTCATCAAACTTGAGTACTGAAAAATCGATTGAACTTGCGTTGCAAGAAAAATTTAAATATATGGAGTTACTTACTGCCAATTTGCCGTTTTTCCACGAAAAACAACTGGGAACTTACCTGAAAAGATCAAAAAATAAACGATTATTATAAAAGTTGAAATAAAAAATTTAAAGAGGATTATCTTGTATTATAATAAATAAACTGCAAATTCACCCAAAATTAAATATTCAGTTCATACATCTCTGCGCTTTTGTATAATTCCCTCACGTATGTTTTTTAAAACCGCACACACATACACACAAAATTTACACTCGGTTACACATGAACGAATTCAAAGAAATAACGGAACAAAAACTAAGAGGAAAAGCTTAATTTTTTTATAACAAAAATAATAAGTCTCTATCAATTTTATTAACAGGAAACATAATTTCATTGATTTAAATTTTTGTTTGAAAAAAGTTGTTTAAAAACTTTTACGTTAAAGTTATGATATAGGTAAGATAGTTCATAATATACAAGAAAGCTATAAATTTGTGTTTGAATATGATTTTTTTTTGTGGTGCTAGACAAACTATAGTCTTGTCTAATATATGTAAGCTTTTATCAATAAAAGCTTTTACATGGATATGGCTATATATAGAGACTATATATTATTTTATGTGTATACAGCTGAACTTTGAATTTTATGCATAAATATTAAAAAGCTCATAAATTTCCATTTATAAAATATAACAGGGTAATAAAATAACCACGATATAAAATTATGAATATAAGTATTTATATATGTACAGTGTAAAATATTATTCGCCCCCTCTTCCTTCACTAGCAGCCCCTATACGCAAACTAGGCGAAATTTCCGGTGTAACTAGAGTATTACAAATAACGGTTTTAATATATTATAATGTTTATAGCCGGCCGCCCACAACACAAAATGAACCGAACAAATTTGAGAATGATAAATTGGCAATTTGTGGGTGAATAAATAGCAAAATTGTATTTTATTTTATCTGCCAACACAAACACATACACTCACACATTGCCTTATAAAAACAATACGACAAATTCTGGATTTTATTTTTATCTCAATGAAACCGATGTACAGCTCCCATGTGCAATATCAATTATTTACGTCATATGAATTTAGAAATTTCTTTTTTCTTTTTTACTTTTCCCACTGTAACAAAGTTATATTGGGGAAGTAATGTAATCACGAAAAAAATGTTGGTCCTCAATTTCACATTTCTTTATGAATTAGGTGTTACCAGGGGGCCAAAACATCGATTAGAAAAATGTCGTGTCCGTCCCTTCGTCCTTCCAGACATACATTTTTATTTTTATTGTTTTGCCTCTCATACTCACAAATATTGATAGTTTTGGTCAAAATTGTGTACAAAGATAGGTTTTAGTTATAAGCAGTTTGTGTTAACTTTAAGGGCCATTCGGATCTAAAATGATAAATTTTACAATCCATCATCTATACCTGTTAATAAAATTTGAAGTTGATTGAAGCATTGCATGTGGGTCATTTTAACAAAAAATAGAAAAAAAAACTTGTTGAACTGTAACAAGTTTAATATCAAAGATAGTATCAAAATGTTCAAAGAAATATTTTTCTATGGTTAATACTTCTAAATTCCAACAATTGTTCCATAGGTGTCTTTAAGATAAAATGAATAGATAACCGTGTAACATGGAATATAAATTCCTAAATTTAACTAAACTACTTTGCTGGTGGCAAATAATATCGTTCTGTGACGTTTTACTGATATTTTATGACAGTATGTATATTGATTGAAATTTCAGCGACATGTTGATCAATACGTTATTTGTGAATTGCTTTAATAAAATCGCCTTCAAACGTTTTATTTGAGGTCGAGGAGGTAGAGGGTAGGAGATAGAGTAATTGAAATGCTAAGTGACAAGGAATGTAATTGTAAAAGGTCGCACTGTTCAATCCGTTTCAGTTCTAAATAATTGGGTCCAATTTTGATATCCGGGAAGGAGTCTCCAAATTTCAAAAAACGGAAAATCTTTGTTAAATGTAAATGAGTTGATATTGTGGGAAAAGTGTCTTTCAAGGAGTCGAATAGACTCTGATTTTTTATTTGCTTTCGAACGTCATTTTATGGTTTAGAAATTAATTGGAATAATTTGTTTCGTATTTTTGAAATTTGTTTGAGAAATGGATATAAATATAGAATCAGATAACTGCAAAGGCGTAATGTTAACGATAATTTAAGCCACACGTTAATGAAAGCATTTTGATGAACTATTATACAAACAAATATGAAATTTAACATTGGCTACAACTGCACAAGTTAACCTGGCCTGCATATAGTTTTCCAGTCCGCTATAAACTAACATTCAAATCACCTTAACACAGATTTACTTATAACTTAATAGATGTTCAACAGTTAACAGTAAATTTTACAATTCTTTGATTTTATTTTAAAATTATTGCACATCTGGTACGTATATAGCTTTCAAGTATCATTTTACAACCAAAATCCTTTCTGTGGTATGATTGTAATTTGTCAGATTTTATGTAGTAAATTTTAACTCGGTTTAGACATAATATGAATGGGGCGGATATACAACGAAAATATTTTATGCTTTTGATGCTAAATCTGAAAATTTATGAACACCACAAAGAAACACGGAAATATTATGGAATTCTGAGTTTTATACGAAATAAAATAACGGGTAATACAAATACGACCTTGAATCTTACAACACTCCTCTCAGCTGGGAAAGAATCTCAAAATGTTTAACGCTCCACTATGCGGATAAACGAGACCAAGGCACACTTGAGGACCAAATGACTACCCTATTTCAAAAAAGTAGATCCATAGCAAAATTTTATAAACAGGTTTATTATTACCACCTCTCAAGAAACCTTTGTGAGAGATCTCAAAGGAGACTAACCCAAATTATTGAGTACTGTATGTGGGACCAATGGATTTTTCCTCTTCCTGTGCTTAAAACACGCGAGCAATACCGTGTTCAGCACAGACATCGAAATATGAAGATTCAAAGGACTCAATTTTCTCAACCCCCTACTTCCTCTTACGAGAACCATGCTAATACCACAACAGCATTTTCCTAACCAACCCCGAAATTCTTACCCGTCATTGTTACATAATCCTCAAGCATCCCAAACTTTTCCTAAACCATTTGCAACATCATAATCAACATTCAACTAGAATACTCAATAAGAACTATTTTCGTAAGCCACAACCAATGGAAGTGAACCACTCTATACATTCTGGACAAATTTATTATCAAATAGACCACAAATGAACCAATCCGAAAACAAACGACCTTATTGAAATCATCAGTTACACCAACCGGTTAAAATGCAAAAAGTGTACAATGCAGAACCATTTTCACTGACTCACACGAAATTATAGATCTGCCTTACGTAGAAGGTGATCAACCACCCTTACACATATTCCATATGCTTGAAGGATGAAGCGAAGAAACAAATTAAACAACTGTTGGAGTAGTACTGGACAATAGTTCTCCCGTTACGACCCACAAAATTGATGAATTTGTTTCTTTGTTGAATTATTCTTATTTAAAGCCAAATTTTAGTTTAATTTAATCTTCTGAATTATCGAAATATGAAAATTTTAGGGAATTTAGAACACTTAAAAAATGTTGATATCTGAATCTGACTTTATGGAAAAAAGTAAAAGCTTGTTTGTTTTTATCTTTGGAATCAGGCACTCCCAACTCTTGCGCAGGTCGCTTTTAATGTCCTACCTTACGCCAAATCGAGGACGTAGGGACTATAGGTCAGTTTTGTCTAGACCACCTGGAGATTGTAGATTTTCTCAAATTCATCGAAATCTCAATCGAATTTCATTTCAACCAATTTGAAAATTTTTGAACTCACTTACGTACCTTAAATACAGGGTGTCCGCCAGGAAAGTATACTAATTTATTTTGCCGCCATTTTGGTAAACGTTAGTCTTGACAGTTCATATTTGGCAGTCGTAAAGTAGACACGTGGCAAATTTATTATGGAAAAATATTCGATAAACCAACGTGTTTTAATCGTTAAAACATTTTATCAAAATCAATCATCGATTACTGTGACGATGAGAAAGTTACGTGAAATTTTTGGGAGAAACAACGTGCCAACAAAACGCACTATTTATCGTGTAGTGAATGATTTCATGACATGTGGTATCAACAAGACGGTGCCACATCGCATACAGCCAGGATTACAATGGAACTACTGCGAGACCTCTTTCCACAACAAGTTATTTCAAAAAATGGTGATGTTGATTGGCCTCCACGGTCGCCTGATTTGACTGCTCCGGACTTCTTTTTGTGGGGATATCTAAAAAGCAAGGCTTATGCAAACAAACCAGAAACGCTTGAGCAACTCAAACAAAATATTCGTGATGAAATTAATGAAATACCGCGTGAAATGTGTGAAAATGTAATGAAAAATGTGCTCAAAAAGGCTCGCATTTGAAAGGCTAACAGAGGCGAACATTTATCTGATATTGTATTCCATACATAATTGCCGACATTAAATAAAACATTTATCAATATTAGATCCATTCTCTTTCATTTAATCAAAAATTATAAACAAACAAAGTAGTATACTTTCCCGGCGGACACCCTGTACTAACAAATACTTAAATTGTTGCAACCAACCTTAATTTAGAATGATTTTATAATTTTGAAAGATCTGGGGAAATTATTTATAGAACTTTTAAAAATGTTGATGTGATCAACGAGTTTAAAAATTTTGTAATTCCTTAATAGACCAACGGTGAACATATATATGTGCACATTGCAATTCCATGTAACTCTAGTGTTTGACCCATAAGTTCACGGATCGAAATCAGACCCTGTTATGATAACAATGATTTTTTTGGCCCGTAAATCAGATTATGGGATCTAGGATCCCTTAAATACAGTAGATTGAGGCAAAAAGGGCTAAGCGGCTGTCTCAACTAAGAGATTTCCGTTTTGAAGTATGTTGACCAAATAAATTGACCCGATGGCCCAATTAATCAGAACCTATACAGCTTTAATTAAACGCTCAATTTAATCTGATTCTTTAAAAATGTATTTATATAATTTATTACATATAAATTTAGCGCGCACACAATTTTATTTTCAGCCGAAACCGTTTGTTGTTACTCTTGACATCCAAAATACAAATCAGAACAGAATAATGTCAAGAGAATGAATGAGCCCAAAATATAAAATAAATGTTGAAATAATTTTATGTTTGTATTTTTGTTGTACTGATGACATTTTTTCCATATGTTCGGTATTCTTTGTAGTGTAAATTTTTAAGGTCAGGCGACAGGTGGCTTAACATTACGATGATGATTGATTTTAATGTTCATACGTCAAATAATTTATAATTATTTAAGGGAATTGGGTTAAGGTCGGGCCAGCGAGTCGGTAATATTTAGTAAAATAGTTTAGTAAAAACGCGATATGCAAAAAGTTTTTGTTATAATCGATTCTTTAGGAACTCATTTCAGCTGTCAATTAACAAAGCGACAATTATCGCGCAAACTGAAGGAAATGTCAGAATTTGACTATTCATAAAACAACATTGGGTTAAATTTTCGATGGAACGATATAATTTTACGCTTGTTTATGTTGAGGCTGAGAAGGTATATATTGTAGAGCCAGTATATAACATCAACTTGATTTTGCCTTGCAATTTCATTACTGTAATTGCTGGTAAATTCAATAAGATTTGTCAATATTGATCTGCATATTACCAGTTCAAATAATTTAGGTATTGAGGATATTGATATAATCCCTCTCCATCAAGAAACGTCCTTTCTTGCTCCAGCTTTGAAAATTGGTGTCACTGGTTATTTTGGATTTCTGTGGAGATTCTACTAATAATGATTGATTAAATAGATGTCACAGAGGAATTGACAAAATCCTGAAATCTTTTAATAATGAAGCTGGAATGCCATCAGGACCACACCCATCTCCGAATTCTTCTATAGAGCTCGACAATATCCTCGGTTTCAACCCATGATTGTGATATGGTTACGTTGTTTGCACCATTGTTTGGATTTTTATATTTGTCAATATCTTCCGGCTTATAAACTGATTCAGAAACCTCAGCAAATATTGAATACATTTATATGTTCCAAAAACGTTTTGGATCCTTTCTTATTTTTGCCTTAATAAGGCTGATGAAATTCTTAGACCTTATCTTTCTTGAGATTTGTTCGATTTGGCCACAGCAGTAGGAATAAATCAGATTTTGTATAATTTCTCAAAGTTAACATCCACATTGTGCTAATAAGTTCATTCTCCAAGTTAATCTGTTCAAGATACAAATCAAGGTTAATTGTGCGTGTCTCAAAATATAAAGCATTATCCATTGCAACCTTGCTTTAGCTGCCTGAATAGATCTTTCAAATATTGGTTCAATAGGCTTACGATCGATTTCTCGTACCATAATTGTAATCACGAAATTTCAGACAACCGGATTGTTGAAGGCTCTTTTTTAGTTTGATGATAGTTCCGCTGTGTTTTTGTCCCTGATTTGGTAGCACAAGCAATAGAGTGTCTGGACAAAGTAAAAGATATTTTTATTTATGTCGTATTACTTGTTCTCAAATGTTGTAAAGGTTTACTACGACATATTAACTTCTTTTAGGATTTCTAAACTATCAATGAGGGACTTTCCCAATATCGATTTTAGTTCATTTGTTCCCACGTTGAGATGTCCACCGATTCGGCATGGAAATCGAGAGCTTAGAAATGATTGGTGTCAAAATCATAGAAATTGGACAGAAGGGGAATGGTCCAAAGTTTTGTTCACTGATGAGTCAAAATTCGGATTTCACTCAGATACTAGGAGAACAAGAATATGGAGACAGCCTGGTAACGCCGAAAGGCTAAACAATGTTCAAGAAGTGCACAGATACAGTGCAGGCACTGTTATGGTATGGGCTGGAATTATGACTGGTAAAAGAACTGATCTCGTTTTTCCAGAAGGTAACTTAACGGCAGCCAGTTACTTCAGTGAGATACTGGAACTTGTCGTGGTTCTATTATCATCACAAATCGGATCAGAATTCGTCTTAATGCACGACAATGCCCAAAGGGGCCCAAAGCGATAAGGGCCGCTCAAGATTTTTTCTTTAATAAAATCGTTTTTTAAATGTGAATTAAAATTATAAGTATATATAAAAACATTAATATTTATATAATTACATGCAAAATTACATGCAAAATAAGTGCTATTGCTATGAAATATTTTCGCCAATAATCTGCGTGGGGGCGCAAAATATGAAGCAAAATATGTGCTGTTTACTGCTTTGTTAAATTTTCGCCAATAATCTCCGGGCGGGGGGGGGGGGGGGCCCAAAATATGAAGTTCCGCCACTGGGCCACATACAGCAAGAATCACAACAGACTAGATGGAAGCGCAGGAAATCCATATGTTACCATGGCCAGCACAATCCCCGGACCTAAATCCGATTGAACACGCATGGGATCATCTTCAACGAAGCATACTGCCACATTAAGCATCAATAACAACGCAATGTTCAACTATGCAGTCTCCTTCAAAATCACTGGATACAAATTCTACAAGACAACCTCGATACGTTGATTAGCTCCATGCCCAGAAGATGCCAATCTGCCCTAAATGCAAAAGGAGGGAACACCATTTATTAGAAAATAAAAATATCTGTACTAATTTTATGGAATCAAATGAAACAATAAAAATTCTGAATTGTTCAAAATTCTTAAATTGGTCTTTCTCTACCATTATAATAATAAACTTATCGTTTTTACCGTTATTCCTAAATATTTCTCCGCCATTGTATGTGCAATCGATGTATCTACTAGAAACAGAAAACAAACCCAAAATCCAACCAAATTCAATGGGATGACAACCTAAACACGATGTGTTCCTTGTACACTTTTGATATGTGTATTTGAATCCAAGAACTCTTCACCTGGGACGATTAAAAAAATAAATTCTAAATCTAAAATCCCAAATCCCAAATTCCAAATTTCAAACTTCAAACTCCAAATCTCAATTTCCAAAGTTCAATTCCAAATTCCAAATTTCAAATTCAAATTCCAAATTTCAAATTCCAAATTTTAAAGCCATAATCTTAAATTTTAAATTCCAAATTTTAAAGATTTAATCTTAAATTTCAAATTCCAAATTTTAAATTCCAAATTTTAAATTTTAATTTTAAATTTCAAATTCCAAATTCCAAATTCAAATTCCAAACTTGAAATTCAAAATTCCAAACTTCATATTCCCAATTGCAAATTCCAAACTCCAAATTTCAAATTCCAAATTTCAAATTCCAAACTCCAAATATCAAATTTCAAATTTCAAATTCCAAATTACAAATTTCAAATTCCAAATTTTAAATTCCAAATTCCAAATCCCAAACTCCAAATTCCAAACTCCAAATATCAAATTTAAAATTTAAAATTTCAAATTTTAAATCCATAATCTTAATTTTTCCATTTCGATTTTCTCTTTACTAATGCATTGAACATCAAATTGGATATTACAAACTTAAAGAACATATTTCAACCCACAAAGTTTCATTCATAACATTAAAATCATCGTAGAAGTAAAAATGTTATAATCATTTTACTGGTTAGAAACTTAAATCGTCTCTCCTGAAAAATGACATTTTTCACTTGTCATACTCTCATTTGTGCACGACGATATGTATTTCAAATTCCAAATTTTAAATTTTAATTTTAAATTTCAATTTCCAAACTTCTAATTCGAAATTCCAAACTTCAAATTACAAATTTCAAATTCCAAACACCAAATTTCAAATTCCAAATTTCAAAATTTAAATCCTTAATCTTAAATTTCAAATTCTAAACTTTCATTCCAAATTTCAAACGAATTCCAAATTTCAAATCCGGCCTTTCATTTCCAAAGTTCAACTCCAAATTAGAAATTAAAATTCCAAATTTTAAATTTCAAATTTCAAACTACAAATTTCAAATTCCAAAATTCAAATTCCAAATTTTAAAGCCTTAATCTTAAATTTTAAATTCCAAATTTTAAAGCCTTAATCTTAAATTTCAAATTCCAAATTTTAAATTCCAAATTTTAAATTTTAATTTTAAATTCCAAATTTTAAATTTTAATTTAAAATTTAAAATTCCAAACTTCAAATTCCAAATTTCAAATTCCACATTCCAAATTCGAAATTTCAAATTTTAAATATCAAATTCCAAACTTCAAATATCAAATTTCAAATTCCCAATTCCAAACTTTAAATTCCAAATTTTAAATTCCAAATCCCAAACTCCAAATTCCAAACTCCAAATATCAAATTTCAAATTTTAAATCCTAAATCTTGTATTTCAAATTCCAAATTTTAAATTTTAGCTTTAAATTTCACTTTCCAAACTTCAAATTCCAAATTCCAAACTTTAAATTCCAAATTTTAAATTCCAAATCCTAAACTACAAATTTCAAATTCCAAATTTCAAATATCAAATCCCACATTCCAAATTCGAACTCCAAATTCCTAACACCAAATTTCAAATTCCAAATTTTAAATTCTTAATCCTTGATCTTAAATTTCAAATTCCAAATTTTAAATTTTAATTTTAAATTTCAAATTCCAAACTTCAAATTCCAAATTTCAAATTGCAAATTCCAAATCCCAAACTCCAAATTTCAAATTAAAAATTTCAAATTACAAATTCCACATTACAATTTTCAAATCACACATTCCAAATTCGAAATTTTCAAATTCTAAATTCCAAATCGCAAATTTCAAAATCCAAAATTTCTTATTCCAAATCTCAAATTATAAATTTCAAATTCCAAACTCGAAATTTTAAATTTCAAATTCCAAATTCGAAATTTCAAATTTTAAATCCTTAATCTTAAATTTGAAATTTCAAATTTTAAATCCTTAATTCCCTAAAATTTAAAATTCCAAACTTTCAATTCCAAAAAAACCAACTGCCAAATTTCAAATTCCAAATTTCAATACCCAAATTCCAAACTTTAAATTGGAAATTTCAAATTCCAAATTTCAAATCCGACCTTTCATTTCCAAAGTTCAATTCCAAATTCCAAATTTCAAATTCAAATTCCAAATTTTAAATTTCAAATAACAAATTTCAAATTTCAAATTCAAAATTTCAAACTCCAAATTTTAAAGCCTTAATCTTAAACTCCAAATTTTAAATTTTAATTTTAAATTTTAAATTCCAAACTTCAAATTCAAAATTCCAAACTTCAAATTCCAAATTGCAAATTCCAAACTCCAAATTTCAAATTCCAAATTTCAAAGTCCAAATACAAAATTTCAAATTTCTAATCCCACATTCCAAATTCGAAATTTCAAATTTTAAATCTCAAATTCCAAACCCCAAATATCAAATTTCAAATTCCAAAGTTCAAACTTCAAATTCTAAATTTTAAATATCAAATTTCAAATTCCAAATTTCAAATTTAAAATCCTTAATCTTATATTTAAAATTTTAAATTTTAATTTTAAATTTCAAATTCCAAACTTTAAAATCCAAATTCCAAACTTCAAATTCCAAATTTTAAATTTCAGATTCCAAATCCCAAACTCCAAACTTCAAATTCCAAATTTCAAATCCCACATTCCAAATTCGAAATTTCAAATTTTAAATTCCAAATTAAAAATTCCAAATCCAAAAATTTCTTATTCCAAATTTTAAATTTCAAATTCCTAACTCCAAATTTCAAATTTAAAATTCTTAATCCATGATCTTAAATTTCAAATTCCAAATTCCAATTTTTAAATTTTAATTTTAAATTTCAAATTCCAAACTTCAAATTACAAATTTCAAATTGCAAATTCCAACTCCCAAACTCCAAATTTCAAATTACAAATTTCAAATTACAAATTCCAAATTTCAATTTTTAAATTACACATTCCAAATTCGAAATTTTCAAATTCTAAATTCCAAATGGCAAATTCCAAAATCCAAATTTAAAATTTAAAATTCCAAATTCGAAATTTCAAATTTTAAATCCTTAATCTTAAATTTGAAATTTCAAATTTTAAATCCTTAATCTTAAATTTCAAATTCCAAGCTTTCAATTCCAAAAAACCCAATTGCCAAATTTCAAATTCCAAATTTCAATACCCACATTCCAAACTTTAAATTCCAAATTTCAAATTCCAAATTCCAAATTTCAAATATCACATTTCGAATTCGAAATTTCAAATTTTAAATTTCATATTCCAAATTTCAAATTTTAAATCCCACATTCCAAATTCGAAATTTCAAATTTTAAATCCCAAATTCCAAATTTCAAATTAATTCCAAATTTCAAATTTTAAATTTCAAATCCCAAATTTCAAATTTTAAATTCCTATCTGGTATGAAAATATTTGTGTAACGGTACCTGGGCAGTACCGTTATTGAACACATTTCTCCTTGTTCAATTTATTTCGCTTCCACTTTCCATTAATTTGACTTTCCACTACACTCATTTATATATTCATTGCACATGAAATTCATTAAAAAAAATCACACGTGATAATATTTAATTTAAGCGGAACTACCTACTTATTGCGCGCCCAAACCACAAAATCACTCATGAAACTTTTTAAATTCGTTCAATAGAAATTCAGGGAGAAGAACTAAAAACCCAAAACGTAAAACCTCAAACGATAAAACCCGAGGGAAATCAGAGCACAGCTGGAAATTTTATGAAACGCTGGTCTTATTGATCCTTATGCCATCTATAATTGACTGGTATGAACCAGTCAACAATAATTTAGAAAAGTCAATTATTTATTCGAAAGATCTATATAAGGTACACATCATTAATTAACAATTGTGGCACCAATCGCAAGAACAGTTTTATTTTTAATTTTAAACAATCACTTGAGTTTAACACATCCTCTGACATACTCTGTCGTTTGTGTTTTTTCTCGACTGATGTAAATTAGATCCCATATGCATAACTATCATAATTTTGTCAACTGCGAGTTCAAATTTCTTTTATTATGTCAAGTTTATAGTTTATAATATCTTTACCGGGGTATAGCACAATGACATTTTGATATGTACCGACTATTTTTATACGAATATGTAACATGTTCAAGTTTTAAAAAATCTAATCTAATCATAAATCTTATACCGCTTCCTTCACAAAAATCCTTCAAGCATTTCGATTATTATACAAATATTATAGATCCCTCTTTTTTGTAAGTTTGTATATCCCCATATAGATACAACTCTCGAGATATACAATGTATTATACACCATCGTCTTCTAGGATATAATTTTTCACTTTGTTTATCCTTGCAATGTATATCAAAAGAAGTACATCTTATGTACTTTTATTTATTATGTATGTACACAGAGTAAAATTAAATTGAAAATGTTCTCAGTCGTTATATACATAAACGAAGTAAACAACAAGAATGTAATTAATCAAATATTTGATATTCTTATCGTCAACATCTTAGAGCGATACACGAATAGGTTTATATTACTTACGAGTATACATTTAGATGGTTTTAAAATACCATTTACTTCTTGTTTCTTGATGCGAAAGTAAACATATTGACTTTGAATTTGCGTTCGTTGTACGTAATTGTATTTAAATTTAATACACATATCATAAATTATATTTAGATCCTTTTGATCTTAATTTATCCCAGGGTGTCATTTAACGAACGGATAAAAGGGGGAAAAGATACTTAATATTATAATACAAGAGCTTTTTCAGCTTTATACAAATATTTTTTTTTCTAACTACATCACACTTTGTAAGGATTCAGCCAATTCATTTAATTTTTTTTTCTTTTTTTTTTTGGTTTTGGTTTATACTTTATACCCAAAGATGTCTTGATAAGGATACAGAATTAATTTTTGTGGACATTGAGATAAACTTTTTAGGGCACATTATTAAATATATATGAGTATAATATGTATATCCTCCCGCAAATAGTGGGATGCTCGTCATGAACATGTATGCCAACAGAAAGATTATAATTTCTGTTTTTTTTTCTTCTTCTATTTTTGATGAAAATGTTCTTTGTTTGGTTTGTTACAAAAAATAAAATAAAAATGTTCATTTTCTTGAAGATGACAGAATGTTCATTTCAAAAATATTTTCATTTCTTGGCAGGTGTACAGGTGAATGTAATGTTTATATAAAAGTTTTACGTGATCTGTTGGAAATTAATCTAATTTAATCATATGTGTATCGTAATAATTAAACATGTATGTAAGAGATGGGTTTTGACTTTGAGACAATAAATTCACTCATCATTATCGTGAGCTAATACTTAAATAGAGAAAGGAACAATATTGAGGGCTGAAACTTCATTAGGTGATCAGAACTTTGGTTTTCAAAATTAAGTCTACTCCCAAATTAATCCCAAACTGAATTCCTTAAGTCAGTCTTCAGCTCAACCTTCAAAAACAATATTTGTGTAAAGTTTGGCCAATTACGATAAAACCTATCTATTTCATAACGGATTTTAGTGAAATTTGACACCCGCGATAGAAATAGGATCCTAAAATGAGTTTTAGATAAAGTTAATATGGTCAAGTGGGTTGGAACTTCCCTATTTCCCAACCGATTATTATGAAATTTGGCATGCGTTGGAAGTACAATTTTAAAATGATTTTTGGATGAAGTTCTGGAATATGGCCAAGCATGATTGAACTTGGCTATTCCTTAATCGATTATGATGACATTCAAGATTTGTGATGGAAAGATGATGCTACAATAATACTGCTAATCCCGAGACTCTACACTACCGTTAGTAGTTTTAATTCTTCAGCGCGTGTCTGCCACACACTCCATTTTTTTAAGCATAACCAAACTTACAGCTCTGGCAGTAAATACTCAGGAAGCATACCCCAACGTTTAAAGCGAAGGATTGGCGAGAAAAGTTTGTAGGCGAACTTGAATATTATTTCGAAGAAAATTTCGATCGTTAATAAATTCAAATAGACATTTACGCTGCCTCAAAGAAATTCAATAGCTGCATGATTTACAGAAACCCCATCAGACAACAATTTGAAAGTCTTCACAACCTCATCCAAAAATAATTGTTGTGTCACATTTTCTTCTATTCGTTGGAAACGTTAAAATTCATAATAATCGGTTAAAAATAGCTGAGGTATACCCTAATTGCCTATATTCCAAAATTGAATCTTAAAATCATTTCAGAATGCATTTTCTAACCCATTTGTCGAATTCCCTCCAAATTGGTTAAAAAATAGGGAAATTCCACCATACTTGGCCATATTCCAGAACTTTATCTAAAAATAATTTGAGAATCCCATTTTCATTGAAATACTGGATTTCATCAAAATCGGATAAGATATAGAATCCCAATAAAATTTTTATAAAAAAAATCACAAATCACAAATAACTGCTCACTAAACCGTAATCCAACCCCAACTCAGCCCTAATTCAACCCGCAAACAGAACTCATTTCAACCTTCAACTCAATAGCAAAGTCCACACCAAACTCAATCCTCAAACCAGCATATACAAAAAATTGGTTAACTTGCCGTAGGAGTGATTTACTATCCAATCTGCCCACATCAACCAGAGCTAATTGATAAACTGGAAATCGTTTTAGGCGATATTATGGTTAAGTACAGTGAAGTTATCGACGTGAGGGATTTAAATGTTGATGTTCCTGTTTCGACACCGGCGGCTAGTAATCTAAAGTTACTGATTTCATCCTTTGGCTTTAACTTAATTTCTAAGGAGCCCACCAATTTCATAGGCAGTTCCGCCACCTTAATTGACTTAGCGTTTGCCAATCAACCTAGTAACTTCAAAACCTCACACAAATTTCAACTCCGGGTATTGCCGGAAAATAAAATAAAAAAAATACCAGGTTCCAAGTAAAGTATTCTTGAAAAATTATAAGACTTACATAAACCCACCAGCTGTGGAACCTAAACACAAAAGCAATACTTGTGAGTTTAACGTTCATTTCGGTTCGATTTTCGTCAAATTTGATGAAAATTTTAGTCTTGATACATTACAATATAGTACGGATGTCTGATGACGTACGTTTGGTTGGTTTCTTCAATATCTAAAATTAAATAAACAACAACAAAAAAAAAGCTTAATTATATTCTTCATAATTACCTTTGTATTATATAATGTATCAAATTACATCAAAGATGCCTGAAATCAAATAAAAATATAAATTATATTGTTACTATTTAATAAAATATTTAATTACTATTAATTATATACTTAACTTAGTTTATAAACATCAAATGTAAACAAAACTATCACGTAATTTGTAAATGTCAAAATTTGTATTTAACGCAAACCAAAATCGTAATAGATTTAATATATTTGGTTGCACACGCTTAAGAAATTACGTTGTTAGTACATTTATTATTAGCATTTTTTGTAAGAGCTTTAAAGCTCAGCTTTGTTATAACAAAAATTATGTCAAGTTGAAAATAAAAAATTATAATTCGGTCTCTTATCTCACGGACCATCGAAGAATCAACATCATTTTATTGGAATATCGGAGTTGTGTTGTTTTATTTAAAATAATAAAAACCTACCATATTATTTAAAAAATTCATACAGTCCACATCGTTCATTGGTCCTTCGAGCCGGATCGAAGAAATTCATTCAACACCAGCGTGGGAACGCCATTTGGAAAATTTAAGTATTTTTATTCTTTTTATTACCTACCAATTAATTTTTGAGTGAATAAATAAATATTAGTGAATTAAATTCAATCTTATAATAAAACAGTTTTCTTAATTATTTCGGTAAATTTGTGAAAAATTTGTGTGGCACAATTTTAGTTTTTTTTGCATACATATTATATTGTTTCTTTTTTTTTTGTGTTTGGTGAAAATTTCGCTTGATATTCTTGACTATTAATCCGAACTAATTTTTTCAATCGTTGTACATTATGGATGCTCTTAAAAAACGTCGATCGGTTATTAAAGGTCAAATGACCAAAATAGTTGTATTTGCTGAAGCTGTTAAAGCTAATACCACGCATGAAGAAATAAAAGCACGTTTAGATAAAACGCATACTCTGTGGAATGAATTTGCAAAAGTCGAAAGTGATATGTTTGAAGTAGATGCTAAAGCTGAGTCTCACACCGATGACTTTGACGAATCATATTACCGTGCAGTTGCTTTATTAACTGCTTCCATTCGACATTTCCATGCACATCAATTAAATACCTCCGTGCAGAACGAAGAAGGGTCATTCCAAGTATCAACTATCGAAACCAAGCTACCCCGGCTAAATATTCCAATATTTCAAGGGGATTACCAGGAGTGGCAAAGCTTTTTCGACTTATTTAATAGTTCTGTGCACGAAAAGGTATCTCTGGCAGCAGCTCAAAAATTACAATATTTAAAGAGCTTGTTAAAGGGAGAACCGTTGGGTTTGATTAGGCATTTAAGCGTAACCGACGCTAACTATATTGAGGCATACCAAATTCTGAGCAAAAGATATGATAAGAAAAAAACCACCATTAATAGTTATATCGAAACTTTTTTCAATCAACCATCCATTACACGCATTAATTCATCTAATATTAGAAAGTTGGCTAATACAACAGAAGAAATCATTAGAGGGCTAAAGGCAGTGGGATCACAAGGCGAGGCAAGAGACCCTTGGCTGATTTATATTGTTATCAATAAACTAGACGACCAAAGTAGACAGTTCTGGCAACACGAATCATCCAAAATTGAATATCCTAAGATTCAAGATCTTATAGATTGTCTTCTCACCCGAGCAGATACCCTTGAAGGAATACAAGAAATTGTGTGCAAACCGGCAGTACGAATAGCACCCAGTGTACGGCGAACGCACCTGGCAATACCAAGTTATGTAATAAATTGTCCTATGTGTAATACCGAGCACATGTTATATCAATGTACCAAATTTAAAGATATGAGCATTGCACAGAGAAGATCTTACATTCACGAAAATTCCCGCTGCTACAATTGTCTTAGTGATTCACATCCCGTACAATCATGTCGTTCTAAGAGATCTTGCCAAATTTGTAAGAAACGACACAACAGCCTGCTTCATTTGCCAAATTCTTCCAAGCCGACCGAAGCAGCGTCACAACCAAGCTCCAGTGTTCAATCAGCCCTTACCGCAAATATTTTACCACTTAACATAGTGCCAATAAATTCACCACCAATCAAAAATATCTCATCACCCAACACGTTACCAGCCACACACGATTTATCTCCAATCAATTCGTCATCAACCGAAAGAATTTCATCAATCAACACACCTCCAACTAATTCTCTATTAACTAAAACTATTTCAACATTCAACACACCTTCATCCAATTCACTGTTAACCAGAACTATTTCAACATTCAACACACCTACAACCAATTCACTGTTAACCAAAACTAGTTCAACACTCAACACATTTCCAATGAATTCACCATCAACCGAGAATATGACATCACTCAAAATACCACAAACCGAGAACCATTTACCACCAATCAATCACTTTCTATCTGAAAGCGCCCAAGAACAACATGTTGCCACCGTATACGAAGCAAATATACCATTAGAACCCAACCCTAATCATAGTCAATCACTTTTACCTACCGCGTTAGTGTACGTGAAAGATGCTTCTGGGCAAATGCAAACCTGCAGAGTGTTATTAGACTCCGGGTCACAGGCGTCGTTTGTGACCGAGGCGTGTGTTAAACGCCTAGCTTTGCCTAAACAGAAAGCCAATGTTAAAATTATTGGAGTTGGTTCCTCAACAGCCGGAATTTCTAGAGAAGCCGCCAGTTTAGATATTATATCTCGATGTGATCCAAAGGCCCAAATTCTCGTCAGAGCTCTCATATTAGCCAATGTGGCTTTACCATTACCATCAACCAGTTTCCATCCAACATTTTGGAATATTTGTGGTTTATCATAACACTTTTTATTTTTGTAATGTTTCTGAAGAAGAAATTCTCATCCAAATGCGCAGTAAAAAATCACTTGCTGGTTGAGCTGACGGGATAGCGCTGCGGTTCCAGTATAGAGATAACATTTTCGATCTAACTGCCTCACATAACGTACTTCGTGAACTCTGGTTTAACTGTGTATTCCCTAATGCATAGAAACTGCAAATGATTTTCGTCCGATTAGTATATTTCCAAACTTGTCCAAAAATTTTGAAACTGTCATTCAATTATAGATTAAAGCTTATATGACAAATCATAACTTACCAAATATTCACCGCAGTCGGGCAAACCTCAAGATAAAACAATGAAGATAAAAGAGTGACCATTCTAATTCCTTTAGACTTTTCTAAAGCATTTGAAACGGTTGATCATTCAATGCTATGAATTTAATTTTTCCAAGAAGTGCTTGTCAACTTATATGGTCGCTAAACTCGCTGAATTTGGGTTAAAAGTCAACCTACAGAAAATGGAATTTTGAACGATGAAGTCGAATATTTCGGATACAAACTAATAAATTTGTAATGCATAAGGCTGAGCAAAAGAATCAGTGAAAAACGCACCATCTCCCCAAAATAACATCGGATCGGGTTACAGTCTGTTCTCGGATTAATTCCACATTTTGCTCCGAAAGAATAACAAATGCTACCTAAACTATTCTGACAGACTACTAATTGTACTCGTTACCAATGCTACACCAGTAGGTGTTGTCAAAAACATAACAGGTGACGGTTCTCTAAAAGGCAAAACCAGTTTGCATCACGAACTCTTGACGAATCTCTTGAAACAATAATTCTCCGTGGTATGATGACCTTATAGTTAATTGAAAAAATTGAAAACCCAACGCTTTTCAAAAAATGAAAAAAACACTAATTCGGACTTTAACATGACTTTTCAACTTTAAATTAGGAAAATGAAATGATGTCTCACGTTACATAGGTATTGCAACCGCATCGATAATACTAAAACTGTTTGAAGTGCTTGTGTGCAAAAGCCGGTTAAACCGATTGCAACAAATTTAGCTGAATTTACCACTAGTATTGTCTAAGCCATCAATGAACATAAGCAGGTTGACACAGTCTACACCGACTGCAAAACTTTTGATTCGATCAGCCACTGCAAAGCGCTGGAAAGTTTGAATTCCTTTGGCTTATCAACTGATTTTGTAGTCTGGCTTTACTCATACCTTTATGATAGATCGTAATTTATTGAAATTGGTGGACGTAAATCAAATCTAGTAAAAGCTTCATCAGGAGTTCCTCAAGGATGACATGTGGGCAGTTGGATTTTTCTAATATTTATTAACAAAGTCGTCAACTCATCGGTACTTGTTTTGCTGATAACCTAAAGATCTTCAAAGTCATTGCCAATCCACACGATCTAATTTTACTACAAGATGCCATTGATAGGATCAACGAGTGGTGTGACGCCAATCACCTTCACCTTAGTTCTAATAAATACAAAATCATGTCTTTCCACCGAAAGAAATCACCTATAATTATGGACGGTACAATGAAAGCAAAATATAGGCGTAATGCTTGTTGAAAATATTTCATTTACCAAACACATGGATTTAATTGTTGCCAAGTCCAATTCTATATTTGGTTTTATCAGAAGATGGACCAATGAACATTGTTTATATTATACTCAGCTACGTTAGATTCCACCTGGAATATTCAGTTCAGGTATGGTGTATATTCTATTAATCTCACATTGATAAAATTGAAATATACCGAAAAAAGGTTTGCTTTTCATTATGCAGAGAATCGATTGGAATTATGACCATGACCATCCTTACCACCTAAACAATTCATCTTCTTCATCTTCAGATCATGCTCCAAAAGTTCAGCACAATATTTTAATAGCCAAGAAATCCACAGTATTAAAATTCCAATACTGAATTGTGAAGGAAATCAATGTTCCGATTTAGATCAGAAAAATGGAATTGATGTTTCTGGCAGATCGGTGAACGTTGGGCTTCGTAGAGGTTGCAAATTTGAGAAACAGGTAAATACATTAGATTTAGATCTATTCTTTATTGTTTAGTTTATTGATTAAATCATGATTTCTCCTGTATTAAAAAAACCAAGTAACTAAATTTGTTACCTAAAGATAAAGGAGAGAAAGAGACAGACAGAAAGGAGAAACTAGCACTCTTGCAGTAAAAGTACGGATCCAAGATTGATATTTTGAGGAATTTATAAGACATTTTCTTTTTTTATAGGAGTAATTCTCATGTAGTTGGTAAATTAAATAGGCAATGTTAGGTCTTTAAAGGCAGTATTGTAGATTGTGTATTTTAAAAGATGCCTTGTAATCTGCTCTCTCTTTCTCTTTTAATTTTCTGCCTAGAGTTTCTAGACTTATTTATTTTAAATTTTTGGCAGCATTTGTCTGCATTGTTTCATGCTAGCCTAAAGTTCTGACATGAAAGGTGGGTCGGCCCATGGATTCTGCACTCTCAACAGGGAGTCATAGTTGTGTTCATCTTCATCGGCGATCGCCGATCGTCATAAGATCCAACCGTTATAGCTTTTGACTAGAATGTCTTTACTGACTATTCTTGGTTGCAAATTTAGAGATTGCCCACTTAACCAGAGATAGATATTCGAAAAATACCGATTTGCAAACTTAGTTAACTAAGTTTATAATAACCCATCCACCCGAATGGATTTTGATTCTGTTTAACTACTAAGGTCTGTTTTAGTTTGATAGGTATGGAAATCTCTATTTATGAACCTCACGGCGCACAAGGCATAACCCTCAAATAAATCTCCAACTGAACTTTTTGCTCAACCACAAATCAACACTCTGCTCGACAACTCAATGCTCAAAACAATACGGTACAACATCTAGGTAAATACATTAACCCAACTCAGAATAACTAAAGCTAATTTCAAACCCAATCCCAATTCGGCCGCAAACTCACTGCTCAACTCAATAATCTAAATGTTTCGAAAAAATATATGCATACTTTAACTCAACTAAAGCTAAATCAAACCTCAAATAAATCCCTAACCAAACCTCTCACTCAACCCCAACTCAATTACCAATCCAACCTTCAATCTGTCCGAATATTGCATGCGTACATCATGCATTAAATTCAATCAAAACTTAACCAACGCCCACTTCAATCCTCAATTCACTCAACACGGCCTGAAAACCCACATGCGTGCATGAACTCATCTCAAAACAACTCAAGCTAACTTCCAATTCAACCCTCAACAAACCCCGAATAAATTCCCATTTTGACCACTGACTAAACCTCAAATCAACCCTAACTGGAACCTAAGTTGAGCTCTTAACTCTATCCCAAACTCAACGCCCAACTCAACTTCCAAATTAAAGTAGTCTAAAAAACTACAGGCGTACATGCACAATTCAAATTAACTCTAACTCAACTCTCAATTCAATAACAAAATAAATCCTCAACTGAACTGCTCTCTTAGCCCTAACTCAAACTGAAATCAATTTCAGCATCACCCGCAAATCGATTCCCAATTCAAACCTCAACTCAACCCCAAACTCAACGCCCAACTCAATAATAAAAAACCAACATATGTATATAAAAAAATTGGTTAACATGTATCGAAAACCACGTGGTAATACCACTTGTTAATAACCACGTGGTTTTGGGTTAATTTATGTGGCAGGTACCCGATTCTCTTGATGAGAAGCTGCCGTTTGTGTTACAAACTCTGTTTCCATTTCGTTATCGACTGGTGCCTTGTTTAACAAACTTTAATCTCATGCTTAAACAAAATACATATTCGCCCTTGCCCCTTGGAACCCAAATATCTGTTTGAAAACACAAAATTTTGGAACGATAAATTTTAGAAGTATTTCGCCAATTTATGTTTGCCCCTAACTGTTGATTCCTGTTAACGTTTTGTTTTACTCAAGAAAAGGGAAAGTGGAGTAAACATTGAAATAGAACAATTCTGATTAAAAATACTTGCACATATGATAATATTGAACGTTTAAAATTGCATGAACCAAATAACTCGACCAACTAACTATTTATATAGGCCAATCGTGTTGCAGCCAATTGAATTTTAAATATCCTTAAACGGTAACTTGTCCAAATGATAATTTCTCAATTATTTATGAATTGTGTTTCGAACACAGATGTTAATAATTTCAATTTTATTTACACGCCCGTCTATGCGCGGACAAATTCATCGCATGAATCACAAAGTTTTATATGAAAATTTCCGAAAAATCTTTGGTGCGTAGTCTAAAAATAAAACCAACAACAAATTGAATTAGAACCGCTATTTACCTATACAATATTACTCGTCAAAAGATTTATGGACATGAATTAAATAAAAATAAATCTACTGCGTGCGTGTCTTTGCGTATGTGTGTGTGTGTAGGTTTTGTAAACAAAGCATATCAATATTTTGTCTAGTTACTATTTTTCCAACTTTTCCAATTTTGTTTTCTAACGAGAAAAACAAAACAAAAAATTTAATTTGGCAACCAACGAAAATTATTATAAATAATATTCAAGGTAATTTTTTAATAAATTATGTCCCAAATATATTATTTAATAAAATTTGTGTCATATCATCTATCTATCCCGGGGCCAAACAAAGAAAATCTAATTTGGCATAACTTGTAAATAGTGTAAGTGTATATTCGATTCCCACGGAGTGGGTTACTTTTTTGTAATTTTTGTTTTTGTTAGCAACTGTAGTCTAGTATTTGTCACTCTTTCAGTATGAATTAAGAAGCTGTCAACGCCGTATAATTGATATGGGTTTGAATCATAGAACATTTTCGATTAAATCATTGGATTCAATTAAACATTTTGCGTGGCACATTTTATTGTTGTGGCTGGCGAGGAATATTCACAAAATTCATGATTTTTGCGCGGGAAACATTTACGTCTCTATCATGGTCGGAATTAAAAAAAAAATCTGTTAGACAAAAAATCTACCGCATAAATTAAAATAAATAAATGAGACAAAAATGGCTATAAATTAAAAAAAAAAAGAAATTAAAGACGAAAATGACTACGAATTGTGTTAAATACAAATTATAGATCAGAATGACTGTATTCTCAAACACCAAATAGAGTCGAGTTGGATTATGGATTATCGGACCTTTACACTTATCGGACCACTCTAATACATAAAACATATTATCCATGTTGATGAATTTTTATTATTTATTTACAATTTAATATAATGAATTATATACTTTTTTTTATAAAAAAAATATATTCACGTAGATAACCTCAAATTTATAATGTAATATTCAATAGTAATGATACATAGTAATAGTGCGAACCCTACACTATCATTAATAATGACAGTACATATCCCTACCTCCAAGCAACCATTACACGGTCAATAATAATGTCATTTCTTTCTGATAATGACATTAATATTGATCGTATAACTTGAAGTAATGACGAATGATGGTCGGTAATGATGAAAATCCGGATTTTTTGATTTCGAAACATCATTATTGATGTGTGGTGGGGATACTGTCATTATTAATGATAGTGTAGGGTTCGCGTCATTACTGTGTGTCATTACTGTTAAACATTACATAAATTTGAGGTTATCTACGTAATTATATAAATTTAATAAATAAATAAAAAAAGTAATAATTATTAAATTGTAAATAAATAGTAAAAATTCATCAAGATGGATGATATGTTTTATGTATTAGAGGATACAGATACAATACACGCTTTTTCTTTAGGATCCATGTAAAATTTAAAAAAAAAATGCTTCTACTAGCAGTAATGAAAGCTTAGTAATGATGGAATTACTGTCATTAATAATGATTGTGTAAGGTTAAAAAATATTGAAGTAGTATTGATGCAGGTATTGACATTACTGGTAATGACATTAATATTGATCGTGTAATGGTTGCTTTACACAATCATTATTAATGATAGTAATTCCATCATTACTAAGCTTTCATTACTGCTAGTAGAAGCATTTTTTTTTTTTAAATTTTACATGGATCCTAAAGAAAAAGCGTGTATTGTATCTGTACCCTCTAATACATAAAACATATTATCCATCTTGATGAATTTTTACTATTTATTTACAATTTAATAATTATTACTTTTTTTATTTATTTATTAAAAATTATATAATTACGTAGATAACCTCAAATTTATGTAATATTTAATAGTAATGACACACAGTAATGACGCGAACCCTACACTATCATTAATAACGACAGTATCCCCACCACACATCAATAATGATGTTTCGAAATCAAAAATCCGGATTTTCATCATTACCGACCATCATTCGTCATTACTTCAAGTTATACGATCAATATTAATGTCATTATCAGAAAGAAATGACATTATTATTGACCGTGTAATGGTTGCTTAAGGTTAAAAAATATTGAAGTAGTATTGATGCAGGTATTGACATTACTGGTAATGACATTAATATTGATCGTGTAATGGTTGCTAAAAAATCCGGATTTTCATCATTACCGACCATCATTCGTCATTACTTCAAGTTACACGAACAATATTAATGTCATTATCAGAAAGTAATGACATTATTATTGACCGTGTAATGGTTGCTTTTAAAGTAAACAATTACGAGGGATTTTTTTTAGTTAGCAGTAGGGCAGTTTTGCCCAAAATATAAATTTTGCTTAGGACGGATCCGATTTTTGTAATAAATATTTCTGCTGTATTAATTTTGACATTGTTTTGTATGCAACCAAATTATTACAGCGACAAAATGTTATAATTTTGACGTTTCCGTAATAATTGTTGTTGATGTTAGTAAAAAGATTTTGCCTTGAAGAAATTAAATTTACGACCAATAAATTTATAATCGTTGGTAAAAGTGATCATCCGTGCTTCTATTCTGTTATTTTGAATCATTTTGTGAGCAATTTATTCGGTTTTGTGCTGCACCAAAAATTGTGTAATATTGTATCAGCAAGGCCTTGTAATAATATTATCAGCAAGCCCTAATTTTATCTTATAAGTGCATAATTCCGAAATTCATTGCCATTACATCGTTAAATTATGGTTTTTAGATTATTAATATACAGCAAATATTGTTGATCAACTAGCAATTTTGTTTGTTTAAAAATGCTAAATTTTCGTTTAGTATGCCTGAAATTTCATTCATTTCTTTGATAAATATGCCGGTGATCTGTAGATTTCTTTATTGGGGTTATATTTTTAAAAAAAACGCTATTTTAGTGTTAATGTATTATTCTCCAAGCATTATCTGTCAAATTTATTATGTGAAAATTATATCAGTATTCGGACGCAAACGAACTTATTATAAAATATGGAAGAAAAAATTATTTCACTCACGTCAAAATTATTACAAAAAATAAAATTATTACAGAAATCGGATCCGTCCTTAGGACATATGTTGTTAAGCTTTGTTTAAGACTTGTAGCGCCTCACGCATTCAATTATATAAATTAAGTATTTATTTATATAAATTGTGATACGTTCGCCACCACATACACATTTGGTTTACGCCTAAGATATCTCTTCGGACGCGTCCGATTTCTGTGAGAAATAATTTTTCTGTGATAAATTAATGTTAAACTATACGCAACCACTATTGTCAAATTTATCACAAAAATTCTCAAAGAAATCGGACGCGTCCTTAATAATATGGACACAAAAGTAATATTTACTCCATCTCATTTTCATTAGCTTACTCAATTCGAACTTGAATTGATATTTTCTGTCTGCCATCTCGCGTTCATTAGAACAGCGAACTCGACATTACGATTGTTCGTATGACAACACCAAAATCTACAGCAAAAAATACTAATACAACGAAACAAAATATTTCCTATCTCGTTGATGATTTAAAACACAAGGCCCGTAATTTTAAACGAGGATAGTGATAAATCGGCGAATTTATCCCCACTTTCGTATTTTTAAACGACGATAAATCCACTGAATCAAACCTGATTAAAATTATATCCTCGGATTTATACCTCGATATCGATGGCTAAAACAGTGGATACGGCTATTTTCGAAAATTCGGAAATATAAAATGTCATGAATTGCAAAATTTAAATTTAAATCAATTTTTGAAAATTTAAGTTCAAAATGGAAAATATATTCGTCTTCGTCATCAGAGTCTGGTTAATCAGATTACAGGACAATATTGACGATACGATCTTTACGTCCTAAAGTATTTCACGATAGATTTCCACGACTAGGAATTGTACAGTAAGGCAAAGGTTCGGTGCCGATTCCAGTTTTCTATAGAAGGAGTTCATTATTTGACCAACACATATTATCGCTTATAATATCGCATATTACGTGCAGCACTCGTTTTCCATTTTATTTACTTCTTGCACAGTAATCCCACAATTCACGATATTGACTAAAGACCATTTTTTCAGGCTATGTCGCAGCACGATTTAAATGCTTTCTTTCATAAGACGATTATCGTAATCTAGAGTTTGAAACTCGATAAATATGAAATACAAAAAAGACAGAAAAATTAAGGCAGGAAGATTTGAGATTATTGCGGTAATGTTTTTGTCTGTCAACGATATAAAATAAAAAATATTTTGAGAAAAACAAACAAAAAAATTTGACAAATGTCCCAGCAAGCAGTTATTAATTCGAAAATTGATTTTGAAAATCACCTGTTTTAACTTCGTTCAAAATACACAAAAAATCCACGGATCGACGTTTAAAATTACCAAAAGTAACCTCGGTTAAATCAGTGGATTTTCGAAAACTGTGGATTAATCCGTCGATTTATCTTTGTTTAAAAATACGAGCCTTACAGTCGGTTATTCAATTCGATAGCATCTTCTTGATAATACAGTCGTTTTTCCAGTTTACTCAATATATAGGTATGTTTTTACCATTTTTACTTGGAAATAAAGGTACCAAAATGGTGGTGAAAAATTAGATTATGTACCACTATATGTACCACTTCCATTTTAGAAGAGCTTCCCATAAATATGATAGATCAATTTCCTTATGACTATCTGCATGTTATAAGTTTAGAAGTAATGAAGAGGTTGGAGGTTGGAACTTCTGAATCTCTTTTATCTTCAAACCAAATCGAAAAGATGTCTGTCCATTTAAAATCAATTTCAATTTTACAACCGAGAGAATTCCAACCAAAATTGAGACCTCTATCCGAGTTATCATATTTTAAAGGTACAGAATATAGGAGCTTTTTACTGTATGCTTCTCCATTTGTTTTGTGCAATGTATTATCAGAAGACAAGTACATATAATCATTTTCTATTACTACATGTGGTAATTTGGGTGTTTTCCACTGAAAATATACCAAAAAATTTGATAAATTTGTGTCAAACTCTTTTCAATGAATTTATTAACGGAGTAAAATGTTTGCATGCGTGCTTTCACATTTGCCAGAAGATGTCGAAAAAAAACGGCAGCATTGATAAATTTAGTTCCTTTCCATTCGAAAGCTTTATGTTCCAAATAAAATCATTATTGCAAAAAAAAAACAGCCAACCTCTTTTTCAGATTTATAACCGGTTGATAGAACTGAGAGAAATAAAGGATTTTAAAGATTTAGTATTTCCGACATTGAAACGTCAAAGAAACATAATTAATAGTGGGCTTACAAAAGCTATCTTTGAAGAAATGTAAGGATTGATGCTTGTGAACAATTCAATTAAAACTTTCTTTAACTGGAATATAATCTATCAAAAAATAAATAAAAAATACTCATCAAACAGTAATGTTGTCGGCAATCGATGTGTATTCCTCAAATTATTGCGCTGATACTTCCAAATAATCTCCAGAGATACTTATTGAGTTGGTTAATAAACTATGCTAACGCTGGTACAGCTTACCACAAATCTTGGAATGGATGGAAATTATAGAATCGAGAACATTTTACACTTTTTAATAAATCCGCCGCAGTCATCTCACCCTTACTAATGTTCTCAAATATGGCAACCAAATTTTCGCCAGTTACTTCGGTATAAGCTTTTAAAATTCTTAATTATGATAAATGAGTTAAATTCTTGAATACATTCATTTCTGCAAATTCCACTTTGGTTAGCCCCTTTTCTGTGTGTGCTGGACAATAATTTAAGAAGTAGACCACGTTGATTTATTAGACCGTCATAAAGCCATGAAACTGGAACATCCTCAATTGTTTAATTGTTCCTTGGTTTCTCTATTTTTCGACGGACCAACGGCTTAAATGCCTGGTTAGTAAAGTGCTTCGCTTCTTGAATCAAACGGCCGGATATTCGAGCATTAGTTGCCGGCGTCTGTATGAACCGTTCGGGCGTAGGGGTGTTTACATTACCAAAGTTCAATTTTTGTCGCTTTGGTTACATTTCACATTTTCCTTTTCGAATCGTTGTAAATATTTCGCCTCACGAGCTTTAATGTTTCCGACGGTTGATTTTGTTACCCCACGCTGTTTGACACCTTTGTATAAATTGCTAGTTTTTAAGTAATTTAAGACGTAATATTTTTTCATTTACACTTAACTCCTTAACTCTAGGTAGATTCGCTGGCGAAGAACTGGCGAATCTGGATTATATTACACCAACGTTGTGCTTCGATAAGGGTTTCCGTACCATCTTTCCCTCAAGGGAATCCTGGAGAAACGGATCAATCCTGGAAAACGAGGCAGTGCAATTTTTCACGGACGGCTCGAGGCTAGACGATCAGGTAGGAGCCGGAGTCTTCTGTGATAAGCTTAATGTTAATATTTCTGTTCGTCTCCCTGACTACTGCAGCGTGTACCAGGCTGAAGTGGTGGCGATCGGGCAAGTCATGACATGGTTGAAGCATAATGTGGTATCCGGGAGGGATATCGCAATTTATGTGGACAGTCAGGCAGCGATCAAGTCACTTGGGGCAGTTTGTCTGAAGTCGCGGGTGGCGCTGGATTGCCGATCATCTCTTAACGAGATGAGCGAGTATTTCAGCATCCAGATAATCTGGGTCCCGGGTCACTCGGACGTCACGGGGAACTGCAGGGCGGACGAACTAGCTAGGTACGGTACGACTCTCCAGATGCAGCCGGAAATGGTAGGTCTGGGGAGGCCTATGACAGTGCTAAAATGGGCGCTCAGTAAAAGGGCAATCGCCTTGACAAATGAGAGGTGGATCAACACTCTCACGTGCAGGGTAGCAAAGCAAGTTTGGCCAAAACTGGACTTGCGGCGCTCCAAGGTACTAATATCCCTGGGAAGACAAGAAATAGGATTGGTCGTAGGGATAATGACAGGTCACTGCCTTTTTGGAGAGCATGCGAGAAGGCTGGGGATACAGACGAATGACTTTTGTAGAAGTTGCATGGACGAAGAGGAGGAGGAGACTTTGGAACACTTCCTATGCTCATGTCCGGCGCTATCATACAGAAGGCATAAGTATTTGGGTGTGTACGGTATGGACAGCCTTTCGGAACTCGCGGACTGTGGAGTGCGAGATTTATTACGCTATATAAATAGCTCTGGTTGGTTTCAACGGGAGTAATGGGGAGATGGGATCCTGTGGTATCACAACGGGCCATTGCTGGCCTAAGTGTGCGATAGCAGCCACTTCAACCTAACCTAACCTAACTCCTTAACTCACCGTTGACGGCTCGCAACTGTTCAAACGGAAAACGAAACAACATAAACCTAAATTGGTATTTAAAATATTTAAACGGCTTTTGAAGTAAAATATCAGAAATGGGGTTTAAAAAATATTGAAGGTATTTATTAAAAACAAAATAGTTATAATGACAATAAAAAACTTTCTATAACGTTGTTCTATACAGTCCTTTTAGTATATTCGCACCAAATTTCTTTCTTGAAATTGGCCAGGATTATTGGCAATGGCCTAGTCCTATCGAAAATCATCACTAGACTGATGGTCGTTGAGGTTATCATCGTTAAGGAAAGCGATATATGTTCTATTTCAATGTTGAACAACGACTTTCTATTCAATCCAAATTTTTGGTATGATCTTAGGCCAATAGAAAATCATCTCTAGGCTGATGGACATTGCGGTTGTCACCGTTTAGGAAAGCGATATATTTTCTATATTCAACGTGTTCAACAACGACTTTCTAATGAATCCCAATTTTTGGTATGATCGCCCCAAATTTTTTTCTTGAAACTGGCCAGGATTATTGGCAATAGCCTATGTATAGATGATTGCCCAAACTGGAAATATTGGAAAGTTTACGCACCAATAAAAAAATAAATAAAATAATCCAAAACAAAGATATCCAAAGTAGAGATTCAAAACAAACCGACAATTTTTGAGTATGAAGAAAATGGCGTCTACCAAAAATATCCCATCTCTAAATCAGTCTAACCATTTCAAAATAGAACACTATTATTTAACAATATTTGAAACTTAAACTAAAATTACTGAAGTATTTAAAACCATCTTCTAAGGGTTAAACGACTTATTCAAATGCAACAAATGGCAAAATACATTCCTGAAAATTTCTTACTAAAAGAAGGTTGAAATCATCGCCAGAAAAGCTATTTAGGCAGCAATTACCGGTTTGGGCTTATTTAATCGGTGTTTTACTTATTTTCAGTATCAGCTTAGCTCTGATAATTTTAATTTGTCAAACAAATGATTTTTTTTTTAATAGGGTGCCATAGAAAAAATTCAATACCCACTGGAAAAATTCTTACCAATTTTCTGGCTAGACATAATCCAAATGGATTTTATAACATGAAAGGAGTTAAATCGTAAATTAATTAAGTAATTATACCTATTACGTTACCAGTCTATTAAAGACTAATACCTCATTAAATATTCAGTCCAAACCGTCTGTAATATTACCGCGATGAAAACCAATATCGAACTGAAATTATTCATTGACAACGATACACTTTTATAAATAAACCGTAAACAAAACTAAAGGAAAAAGTAAAAACTAAAGTTAAACTTGAAAATTGAATAAATATTTTGGAAAATGGTTGGTAGAGTGTAAGACAATGAAGGTTGGTATTTCTATTATCACATACAACCTTGTTAAATGAAAAACCCACTATTAAAAATTCCGCACGTGATTCAACAGTTATTCACATAAACTTATACAAACTTGAACCAATGCCAACAAAGCAACCGGGAGTAACGATTTCGAGTACACCTGAGAAACATACACAACTTTTATATAATTAGTGGTCGTTAAATTTCTAATTTTTCTTTTGACTGCGTGTCTTAATTTAATTTTAATCCAATTTTTTTTTCTATAACCTTGAGTGTTATTTTTAACATATTTTCCTCACAATTCTCGATAAAAATAGAAAAGTGTTCGAAAAGAAAAACAATTTTCATTTTAATGGTTTGTGATATGCGCTGTTATTTTGCTTGTTTGATTTGCTTGCGTATAGTGGGTGATTCAATGGAACTAACAGTCGGCATATTTGTAGTCGTTGTCGTTTGCTCGTAAAATAAAACTAAAGAATTTTATAATTAAGTGTTACATATTGATAGTCACCAATTATATTGTACCTACGTACGATAAACTGGTACAGTAATAAAATAGTTAGAATGAAATTGAATTCATCTATTTATAAACGATGTCGATTCAATTGGCGAATGCTTTTATGTAATTAAATTAGGTAATGTTAAAAATAATTTTATATCGAATACTTTGA
The DNA here is from genome assembly GCA_963556165.1 of Tipula helvola. Classification (NCBI taxonomy): domain Eukaryota; kingdom Metazoa; phylum Arthropoda; class Insecta; order Diptera; family Tipulidae; genus Tipula; species Tipula helvola. The sequence goes on from OY744482.1 coordinate 91,660,885, forward strand.
TAATTTTACGTAAAATTAATTACTTATGAATCATGTATATACAAGTCTAATAGAGCATTCACAATGAAAAATCGTTTTACTTTTAACTTACAGGTGTGTATGAATTTCCAACATGACGAGCAGAAATTTTTGTTCGTTAAGTTGGAAATTCATACAAACCTGTAAGTCAAAAGTAAAAAGTTTTTTCATTGTGAATGCTCTGTATTTAGCTTAACGCCTAAGAAATACTTTTTTACCTAAATCGTTATAAAGTTATCACAATATATAAGATGCTTTTAACAAACATTTTAAATTTCTGTTTTCTCCAATAAATAGAATAGTTTAAGAAGATTCGTCGTCTGTACAAGTATGTACCAATACCCTATAAGAATCGTTTCGAAAAGTCACAGTAGAAATGCGGCTATAGAAATGAGTATAGAATTGAGTCTTCAAGAAGCCTACTATTGATTTTGCTTTTGAACTACTGTAAAACTATATACTAAATGAGAGATCTCGTCATATCTCCTGGAACCACCGCACCCATCCCTATCAAGCATATCAACTCAAAACTGCTTTCAAGTGAGCTAACAAAATATGAAGCGAAAATATGTATAAGATTTTACAATTTAGGATCTAATTCACGAGAACATCACGAGGGACTTCAGCCTCCATAAGGCTTCATAATTAACCCTGAACACATGTGGAGTGCGAAAGTCAATTCAGTGTTAATGGGTCCAGCTTCCCATTGTTACCGGGATTTCACTGCGAAATAGGAATATTAACTGTCGCATACCCTGTCAAAGTTAGCCGAAAGTTTCAAGCTGAAAGTAAAAAGTTGATAATGCAGATTACGTTATTAACATTCTACCCGAAAATAATAAATTTAGTGGTTGGCTGATCCGAAATTGAACAGAATACATGAATTGAACTTTTGTAAATAATTTTACGTGGAAAACTTTGTTCCACCTACTCATGGAAAATATCGAAAAATCAGAATAATCCAAAAAAATTGTAATAAAATCAGCCTCTAGAGTGTAAACATATATCTGAAGATAAATCGTTTTTATGTGGTTTGTTAACAGCTATCGCTGGAAAATTTTCAATTCAAGTTTCCCGTGAAAAATCTGGGAAAATTCGTTTTTCCAAAAATCATTAGAAACTTTGTATAAAATTAACCTCTAGAGTATTAGGTGTGGAGATGGATTACAATATTGCATTGATATGACTTGTCAATAGTGGGAAACTTGAACTGAAATATTTTCCAGCAATAGCTATTGACAAGTCACACCAATGCCATCCATCTCCAGACATAACATTCTAGAGGCTGATTTTATACAAATTATAAATATATTTTGTTGGCTTTCGCGACAAAATCTGCATTACCTAGTTTTTACTTTTGGCTGGCATTAACGCGGTTCTGCATTATCGACTTTTAATGTCCAACAAGCATTACGACCTCAATATTTTACGTATTATTCCGATTAAACCACTTGGAATTTACATTCGCCTCTTAATTCGAACTATAATAATCTAAATTCATTAAGAAATTACAGCAGTAGCTGTTGAAGGATTCAAAGGGATCATGAACGCGTTGGATATTAAATCATTCATCTCACGAGCACAATATTTCGGGACAAAATTCTTTAAATGGTTGTTTTGTGAGGTTTATGGCGTAATGCCCACAAAAATACAGTTGTTGACATTGCGCTTGGAGAAAGAAAGTCTACCAACTTCTTCTTCAAAACGATAAAAATCCAGTACAACAAATGCAGCATCCACATGATGTTGTCGAATTATTGCCAGAATTTAACCCGGATCAACCTGTAATGAATTGTTTTACCGGTTTCACCGAGTCTAAATAACGAAATGGATCTTTTTGAAGACTAAAAATCCATAATATCCTTACGTATAGTGCGTAGTTTCCCGAGAAAGATGTTGAAATTTCCCGAAGATGTACGGAGCTGATCGAATCTGAGCTATTGTACAACGACCTCAGAAATTCAAATCTGGTATTAAACATTGGATGAAGATTAGTTTAACATGTAATAAAGTTTTTATTGTTCATCTTAACTTAACGTATGTCTTTCAACGAAAAATAAATAGCCGACGAAATGGTTAAGGACGTACTGGGAAATTATCATCTTCACCGATTTGAAAGATATACGATCCAAATCTTTATAATAAGCTTCATCTAGATGCGAGTATAATTGGTTTCGGATCGATTTAAACTGGTTCATATGTATTTAAATATGAATACCCATTTAAAATCGTAGCATATTGTCTTAAATTTACAAACAAACGTATTTAGAGAATGATTTAAATAGTTAGGTGATGCGATGGTCACTGTTTCTCGAAAATTATGATTAATTCAGTGCACGGAGGTAGTAAAATGCGCCATTACCCGAATGGACATTTTTTGGATACCAAAATGGACCGAAAGATAAAATACTACATAAAAACTATAATGACTACACAGTACAGTATAAAGAATTCATCAAAAACAAATTCCACCTAAAGGAGGTAAATGCTTTAAGAATGATTTCTAAAGCCGGGAATGGAACCCACTACAATTATTACCTTACCGATTTAGTGTATATGATAAAGCTTTTACTACATTGTTGAATTAAAAATCTTGGCCATCGGAAATCTTCATTAAATAGTTTGATTTTTATCTTACGAACGTTGTTCACGCAGCATCTCCCACATTCTATAATGATTCATCTGCCGAATATTACTACGAAAACTAACTAATCGAAATATTTTATTTGATTTAAAGCCACTTACATAAACAATACAGTAAACATTCTTCTATTGCCTTATGCAACTTCTTCCTTTCGGTTGATAAATATATGTATTTATATTCGAAACATTATCTTGAAGAGCCGGTTAATAAACATCAATTTGGCTTTGACGGCGAGAATCTGGTTAAATTTTGTGAGGACTCCAAAAAATGTGATACGTGATACGAGAAACCAGTCAAGAAAGTGTTAAGCAGTGCTTTCCAATTTACTATCAAAATGTAGACAAAATGGTATCTAAAGCTTCTTCATTTTACAACTTTGTTTTAAAATCAAATTATTTTATTTATGTAATTTGCGAAGCTTCATTTAATCCTGATATCTGCAGTACGAAATTTTTTCGACAACATTATGTCGTTTATAGATGTGATCGCTCTCATGCAATTAGCTTAAAAAAATTTCAACGATTTCAACGACATCACTCATTCCAAAATTATTTGAGCTGGTTGTGTGCAGTGTACACCATCTTCAAAGTAATATTGTCACGTCAATACATACAAAATCAATAGTGCTGTATTGCAACGTGTTTGTGAAATTATCGATCTGGGATCACATTCAACGAAAAAATAACGACAAAGCGAACTCATTGTTTGAGTTTAGTTTATCAAGTTTCTTTCATATGGAAAGATTTTGACGTCATTTTTTCCTTCTTAAAGAACATGAATCGAAAATCTGAATTTCTCACTGAAAATACTTTTCATTGCACTTTTCACAGAACGAGAATTGACCCCTTGGCCTACTACAAACTACATAATATTTTTTCTCGTGTTCCGCCATCTTTTGGAACACAAAGTAATAATGTAGTAAACATATTAATGTGATAGTGGCTTGTATATAATTGACAATTGTAAAAGTAGAGAAGGCGGCTCTCGAGGAAAAAAGTTAAAATGATGCTACTGATAAAAGGTTAGTTGTCACATGCGACGAAAGAAAATTTAGCAATTCGGTAATTAAAAATTGTTTTTATAATTCGGAATTGTAATAATTTACAATTATTAGCATTCTGGTAAGTAAAAATTGTGGTTACAGTTCGAAATTGGAATTGTTTACAATAATTTCGAACGTCAAATTATCAGCTAGCTCAGTTTAAAAAAATTCCGCTAGGTGGAATCCGTGATGCTCCAATCGTCAATAGAGAACTGTATGTAGATCTGGCGGCAAAAAATTAAAGTTTGTTGGAGACAAATGGACGAAAATTTTTTTTTGTTTATTAAAAACGACAATTTGGACATAGCCATGCATACTAGATTTCTCATTTCATTATAACTAAAGGAAAAAACCAAAAGTTCTGATATTTCCAATGTTATCATTGTGTTGTGTATTTTATAAGGTATGATTTTAGAATGCGTTGCAAATATAATACGTATATGCAATGCATCGATAACATTTGAATGGCAAATTTTTATTTGTATTTTGCGATTTTAGTCAAATGAGAAATCTATTATGATTGTCTATGATTTGGATATAAAGTTTAGTTCTACTAAATTAATAATGATTTACATTATTTATTAATATCATTTGTGGAATTTGCATTAGGATATCTACACAAATTGCAAAAACACTGCAAATCACCAAGCACTTTATAATTTTTAATTCTAGATATCACTCACACGTACTTTAACAGTACTCAAACTGAGTACCAGTTTAATACCTTATCGGAAATAAAACAAACTGTTATAGCCACCAACAAAATTGTGCCAGTGCAATCGTCAATAGTAAGGTGACCGTTTTTACTTCTTTTGGAAGCAAAATACTTCTTTTTCGTGCCTCGTACTTCTAAAAAATTGTTTACTTCCAAACAGAAGCAAAACAATAATACTGTTAGAGTTACTCAATTAAAACAATTCTGTGAAGAATCCTCAATACAGTACAAAAAATTACTAGAATTTTCTAAAACTTGATGGCTGGCACGCTTCCAGCAATTGAAAAAATTTTTCAGGAGTTTGCTGCATTAAAATCGAACTTTCTCAGTTTCGATGTTTGTCCAAAATCAATCAAAACATTTTTTGAGGATGAATCTGCAGAAATATATTTATTTTTTGTGCACAGCCATGCTTCAATTTTTCACGAAAAAATAAAAAAAATAGGTACATATCTTGTATAAAAGTCACAGCTGTGATGACCTGCAAAATACTTTGGAGGAGAGATTGCATACAAAATTTGTTCCATTTTTTTATGCAAGAGTTTAGAATATTTAAAAGAATGGTCCAAGTTCGAAGTGACAGGGTTTGGATGAGTATTATTAACCAAAATAATTGAGTGGGATCATGTTGTCGAATCATTAAATATTTTTAGTAACCATGTTACAAATGAAATAAATGATAATTTGTTATTCGAAGAAGTACGACATGTCAATAATTTTTGCACGGAATTAAAATTTATCGAGTGGATTTCCTCACCCACAAAAACACAGGCGATAAATGGATAGAAATCTTTTAATTCTTTTAGGAATCGTTAATCAGCTCTGAAAACGTTAAGAAAATCGTTGGTTTTGTTTTATGACTCCCAGGTACAAACGTTGATGTTGAAAGGTTTATTTTTATTATCACCGATTTGCGGACACCTGAGAAGTCGACATTAAGTATTGAAGGATTGAAAGCAAGAGTAGAATGCAAAATAGACCTAAAATATTCATGCGAAGAATTTTTACAATTGTTAGGGAGTAATGAGAAATTGCTGAAACAAATAAGCTCCTCAGCGAAATATAATTAAACTGATTTATTTTTGCCTTTTGGATATTGAAACTAAGAGACTAAATTAAATGATCTAATTGAATTTTAGAAAGTGGTTATTTTCTGTGATCTGAATTTTATGTTATAGTTAAAAAAAAAAAAATAAAAAAATTAAATTTTTTTTTACTGAATATACTTCCAACTCTAAAAAAATATATGGTCACTTTAGTCAATAGACGCACCGCGAAAAGTGCCCGAAATTTAGTACAAAGGTTTCGCTAAGGGTTTGTATGTTTACTGTTCTTTTTTTCAAAAACTGTAAGGAAATGTTGCGGAGTTGCATTTTTAAGCCAATGTTGCGGTGAGCACCCATTTTGCTAATTTACATTACGTAAAGGAAATTAACGAACATAGATGAATTTTTGAAACGAATACAAATTTCCCCGCAATCCAAAAAATTTACTTACAGTTAACGGCATCAATTTATAAGCGACAATTTCAAATCTTTTTATGAATTAACAGTAGCAGAGCAATTTATCGATAGTTTGAAATGAAGTGGACAATTTAAACAAGAAATCAATGGATGAAGGATTAAACAAGAAGCGTATGACAAAATTCAGCCGATGTTTGGGACAACATAATCGAAGCGAGCTAAATAAACCTGTTAAACATACTTCTAAAAAGCAATACAGAAAGAGATGCTTAATAAAAGCGACAGTTCAACGAACACCAAGACAGTTTGCTGTTTGCGCGGGTTATTCATATATCACTTGATTTGATTATCTATCATATATATCATTTGATTTCTTTATTTATTTTTCTATGGCGAAACTATTCAAATCAAAATCAACGGTAAGCAAATCAGATAAATTCAAATTACTATTATGAAACGTAACGTTCACCTTCCTGTCATCAATCGTTCTAACTCATAATGTGAAAAATTCCTTCATACTTGTCACATCACAGCAAGAAAGCCACAAAAATCGCAAAACTGACAACATTTTAGACAACATTACCCGTTCAAACCGTGAAAGAGGAAAAAACTTAAGAAACTACTCCAGCCATATAGCAAATACTAGGACGAAGGGTGCCTTCCAAATAATTACGATATGTAATCAATCAAACAGGAAACCCGAAAAATAAGATCGATTATTCTAAAGTTACAATAAAACGGGTATTATACAGGTAACAACAGCGATGACGATGGGCAAAACTACCCAATGGTTGGGGACGGAATAAAGATTTTAATTACGACACTAAAAGCAAACCGCGCAAGCATACAATTTAAACAAAGACATGCAGAGCTATTTAAAAGCTTCACATTAAAGCTAATAATCCACTTTGGATATACATATTGTATATGTAGAAAAAAGAACAGACAATGAAATAACGTAAAATTTTCCTTATATGTACGAAGAATTCCCCAAGGAGTGAAAACTACATAATACATTATATCAAGTAATGGTGATTTGTTCTCAAACTAAATAAACTATCCTGAATACATCTAAATTTTAAATATTCATAACAACATAAAGATGTATGCTAAACACAGATAAACATATTGCGACAGAAATAAATTCCACCCCACCCATTTATGATCATTGTTCATACATCCCAAAGTTTTCATTTTTTGTTGATTTTTTTTTTTTTTGCTTTTCTTAACAAGTAATAAAGTGTTTGTAATTCTGAAAAAATCATAAAAGAACTTTTTAATTTAATATAATTTTTTTAGAATTTTCATCGTCTTACTCTTAAGTTACACATTTATAAACAACTAATACTAAAGGCATATTTTGTTGGGACTTCCAAACAATTAAAATTTAAAATTTAAATTGAATTAATTTTTATTTATTTGCTGGATTAAAAATTGTTGGTTTAACACATTCATCAAGATCACGAACAAGAAGAAGAAGAAGCAGTTTAATTATTTTAATAAGAACAATATACCGGTGCGGTTATGATGTTTTAATGAAGCGCTTTACATGTCAGCACCATGTATATATTAGAATTTTTTATTTAAAATAATACTTGTGCGGAACATTTAAGCAAAATAATAATAATTAGAAGAAGAATGGTAAGAGGCAAAAATCAACTTGAAATACACTTTTTTATTTAAATTTTTCAAGTTGAAATATAATAGAAATTTTCTTATGTAAATATCTAACATACCTTCAGTAAGAATACCTATGCCATATAATGTAAGAATGTATTTATAAAGCTTCACATTATAAAGGGTATCTCAAAAATTCGGACTCGCTATCGGAATTCGAACCTGGTGCAGTGGTACCACCAAACGCCGCTACTTTAAACACGACATCCGTTTGTCCTGTAACGATTATACCAGAGAATGGTCGTTTAGAACCAGTGCGGTTTAATAAAGAAATGCTTGAATTACACTAATAATGTGTTTCATTCGGACACCCTTTATAATCCGTTTAAATGGTGATGTATGCAAATATATCGTGAAACAGTACAGTTAAATTATTTTCAGAATTCTTATATTTGTTTTTAATTCTCCAAAAGAAAAATCAATAAACGAATACGTTTATTTTATTTTCGATTATTATTTAGTTTATTACCAATTTTTTTATATTTTTAACTATAAAAATATTTTAAAATATTCTTCATATGTTATTGTATCCCTGTAATTTGAAGTTAAAACAGACGATAATTCCTAAGAACCCAAGAAATGTTATTTAATAATTTTATTTGTTTTTAACGGAAATAGTGCGAACTAAAATTAGGTGGTACAGGCATTTTAAAGCAGTTTATATATTCAACTATTTAAAACCCATATGGCTTACTTTTAAAAAACATACGAAATATGAAAAAAGGTTTGTATGAGTTTCCAAAACTATGTAGCTTCTTAGTTTTGACTATAGTGGCATCACTAATTATAAATGCTATGCAGGGGCAAATTTTAGAAAGTTTCTAATGTGCCTTGACTGTTGTTAGAAAAGGTATAAAAAATAATGTGTTACGTTAAATATTTACATTACTAAAAACTTTATTTTACATTACTAAAAACTTTACTGTTGAGTATTTATTTCGATGACAACTATTCTGCCCGCACACAGCTAGCTCTGCCCCAGCGAGTAATGATCGAAACATAAAAATAATACTGAAAATACCTCATTGTTGGTTGAACTGCCAATTATCGCCAGCTATCGATATTTATTTTATTATATCTACAGACAAAAAATATACAGAAACACCAACATTACAAACTTTGGTTGTGATGATTTATCATGTTTATTTTATTTCCGGTAGGTATCGCATTGACTACTTTCCCAATCGAATCGTCAATTGAATATGTCATGGATACTACAGTTTATTTTATTTTCGCTATTGACGATTGTGAAAGTAGAGAAAACGCCTCTCGATGAAAAATGTTAAAATGAGGCACCTGATAAAATGACATTTGTCACAAACGCGACGAAAGAATATTTAGCAATGCGTTTAATTTAATTCCGATAGTTTCACTCTCCATATGTTTTATATGGAGAGAAATGTCAGTTCAAGAAGAGCGTAAGGTTTACATTATTTCCGATAGGTATCGCATTTTGCAGTTTTCCAATCGCCAATTAAAAATTGTTTTTATTGTTCAAAATTGGAATTGTTTACAATAATTTCGAACGTCAAATTATCAGGTAGCTCAGTTTAAACATTTTCCACTAGGTGGAATTGACGATTGGAGCACCACGGATTCCACCTAGTGGAAAGTTTTTAAACTGAGTTACCTTATAATTTGACGTTCGAAATTATTGTAAACAATTCCAATTTTGAACTGTAAACACAATTTTTAATTACCGCATTGCTAAATTTTCTTTCATCGCATTTGTGACAAATGTCATTTTATCAGGTGCATCATTTTAACTTTTTTCCTCGAGAGGCGCTTTCTCTACTTTTACAATCGTCAATAATCGTCGAAGGTGGTCAAATGTTAAACTGCATAGGAAAATGGTTTATTATAAGGATTATTGTTAAATTATGATTATTTCACAATAATTTAATAGGCAAAATTATGTTGACCACAATTTGGTCTAGTTCTAAAATTATGCACCAGATGTCAGTCACTTTGCGTTAAAAGGCGAATACTTTTCAGTTAACGATTGGAAAAGTAGAGAATGGGCGTATCCAACTGACTGAGATCTCACTGAAAACTGTAGGTGTTGGTTAAAAAATCTCAACAAAAAAAAATGTAGATGGTCTACATATTTAAATAGATATTATAAATTTTGGTTTGAGCCTCACCTATTCATATAGCAAGTACAAACATACTTATATACATATTTCCCTTAAATTATTCATTTTTATTTTTTTTTTGGATTCATTTACAAGAAAGAGCCATTACATATGCCAAAAATATTTAACTATCAAATTTCAGAAATACAAATACATGAGACAAATTAATGAGTTAATGAAAAGAAATCCGTAGGGCCAAAAATGAGTTATTGGGGCTTAAGAGATAGCAAATGACCTCTCCTTTGGGCCAATTCAAGTAAGCAAGAGGAGTGTAGAGTCCACAAATGAAATTATTCCAAGTTTTTGACAGATTAAGTTACATTTGGAGGCCCCAGCCTGTTGGAAACACTATATGGATGTTGGGAGCACTATAAGAATATGTACAAAATTGTTTTGTAGTAATTTCATAGGAACACACTAGATAGGCGATATACTGGCGATCTTTTTTTACCGATGTTAAAATGTTTGAAGTTTAAAGAAGGAAACAAAGAAAGAAGTTGGCCGTAACAGAGATTTTATTATTTCAAAAAATTTTACAAGTTGTTATACACTCGTTGCGAGTTTCTAGATCGAGTTCATCTTTTACAAATTCGATTAACCATTCGTTATTCTACGTGGTTTCAGATCTTGATGATTTTGAAATCATTAGCTGAATGGGGCGTGTACGCCTTGAGAAATCTTATTAGGAGGAGTTTCAACTCATTGGGACTGGTATAAGTGAGTAGTAAGCATGAACCAGTAAGGTTATGATACCATCGGTCTGAATTTCCCCAGCGCATATATGCCTCCTTTGCTGGAGGCAACTGTCATGCGGTAACAGTCAACATTCTCGAGTTGTTCATGGTTGAAGGCACCGTTGAGCGCATCGTTTCTTTTGAAAATCGCCACGCGGCCGACTGTAACATTTCTGGCTTGTGTTGACTAATCAAAGTATAGTTGCCCCATCCATCAAAGTTTACCAAAGTATAGTTCCTCCTACCTAAATAGTGTCCGAGCAATAGCTGCTGTCACTTGTTTTTTGCTCGGCGTATTTTTTTTTTTTTAGTCGTTTATAACTGTCAAAAAATCGTAAATCGCCAAGTTACGTTTTTTCAGAGTACATTTGCAGTTCTTAACAGTCTTTCAAAACCTGTGTTTTCGACACATTTTGACAGCGAAAAAAATCGAATAATATAAAATTTCAGCTTCATTTACGTTTAGAACTGTTTCAACAGTTTGAACATTTTCCAAATTTACCAGTATATTTCGAAAACTTGCTCACGAAACAAGAAGAATATTTTGATATATTGTTTCCTCTATTTCTCTATATCACACGCACAGCTTTTAACATTTTTCGATAGTTTTAACACTTTTAGACAGCGTTTGATACTTTCGACAGCTTTTGACCACAATTTAAGGATTTTGACCTATGTGTGACAAAATTACCGTAAAATCAGTTTTTTCGCGTTTTACCCATCTCTGTCTATGGTTTTAGACGCCGTAAACATTTCATAGTGTTATTCCTTGTTTTCTACCTCTTTGCCTATATTGGAGTGGGGGTATTTTCATAGGCAAAGAGCATGATTCTATAAATCCCAGGTTAGCTCGATTTTTCAAAACACGTGTTCGTGACGTCATGCAATTCTTTTTTACTTTTCGTTTTTTTATTTGTTGTTGTAATTTATATACGTATTGAGAATTGAGTGACGTCAACAAAAAAAAGATGGCCATTTGTTTACATATTTCGAGAGAGGTAAGAAACGAGGAAGATACGTTATACGCAGTAAATCATCGTCTAAACGGGCCCATTGGATTTAGAAAGCCAAATAAGTTATTGATTACCCGAGTAATCACGTGTCACAAAAAAACGACACAAATTTCACTAAAATGGTGATTGGTGGAAAATATGTGGGAAAAATTTGTGAGAAAATTGATAAAATTTGGTGGATGAGGTTGACGGTGAACATGAACATTTTACAAATTTGTTGATTTTTGGTGGAATAATTTGTGAACTTTCAAATCAAAATGTAACGTAAAATAACGTAAATTTTGTGATAAATAGACGATTAAAATATTTTTTCTTTATCGATTTAATTAATATAGATTTTGTCACAAAATATTCGAATAAATATGTCCCAAATTATCAACTTCTTTTGTGACAAAAGTAACTTACATTTTGTGACAAATTGGTGTTATACCACTGACAGACTAGAGATTAGCTAAGCGCGATTAGTGAAACGAGATTAGCTAATCCACCACAAATCCATATGCGTTGACAGACTAGGGATTAGTTTCTTGCGGAGAAATAAAATATTATTATGGTGATTCGCTGAAATATAGCTAGCAAATCAGCTGGGCTCATTTTTAATTCAATATCTCTAAGATTTATACATTAAAACACACTAGATTTTCTTTTTCCTCAAAATTTATTCAGCACAAATTGGTTAAAGTCTGGGGTGAGATGTTGTAACCATCGCGTTTTTCGCTTCGATGCATTTTCGATAAAATAACAGTACTCCTTTGTTAAAAATATAAAATTTTAAAACAATTTAGTTATAAAATAACGTTTTTTTTTTTTTTTTGTCTCTATCTCTGCAATCTTTTCTGGGGCTCTAGGCACTCCCAACTCTTTCGCAGTTCCCTTTTAACGTCCTACCTTACGCCGTTGCCAGCCAACTCGAGGACGTACGGCTATAGACCGCTTTCGTTTAAACCACCTGCACATTGCATTGCTTCATGCCAGCCTATAGTACTGACATGAAAGGTGGGTCGGCCCATGGGTTCCGCACTCTCAACAGGGGGTCATAGATGTGTTAAAATACCGTTACTCTATCGAAAATGTATCGAAGCGAAAAACGTGATGGTTACAACATATCACCCCTGATTTACATTGAAAGTTTTTTGCAGATGCAGATGTCAAATCAAAAATTCGTTTTTTTTACACATTAAAAAATAAATTTAATTAAACAGAAAATGTCATAAACCAATACAAATGATTCATGGTTTTCTTGTTTATGTAACCTTATTATAGTTATTTATTCACGCATTGACGATTTTACAGAAAAAAGATGAAACTCGACATCTACAAAAAAAAGCAGACGACGACTTTTGGGTTTGCTTCTCGGGTTTCAATTGACTTTTTTAAGCAGATGATTATTTTTTCTCTTTTTGTCTTTGCTGTTTTTCATATGTTGTGTTTCAACTTTTATGCGGACGTCGAAAGTCGTTGAATGTAAATCAGCTATTGACGATTGTGAAAGTAGAGAAAGCGCCTCTCGAGGAAAAAAGTTAAAATGATGCACCTGATAAAATGACATTTGTCACAAATGCGACGAAAGAAAATTTAGCAATGCGATAATTAAAAATTGTTTTTATAGTCCAAAATTGGAATTATTTACAATTATTAGCAATCCGGTAAGTAAAAATGATGTTTACAGTTCAAAATTGGAATTGTTTACAACAATTTCGAACATCAAATTATCAGGTAGCTCAGTTTAAAATTATTCCACTAGGTGGAATCCGTGATGCTCCAATCGTCAATAAGATGTCATTGATTTTATAACTTCTATCGAAAATTCACGCAACTTGCATTTTTAGCAATGTTTAAATAATTATTTCACATTGTAGTGCCACTTGTACCATCACTAAACCCAATACAACGAGATAAGCTCGAAAATTTTCAAGGATTAGTGCACTACTCTCGATTAGTGACTAATCCTCAAATAAAACGAGATTAGCTAATCTTCAACTTGACACACTACAGCTAATCTCGAAAAAATCACTAATCGCGCTTAGCTAATCCCTAGTCTGTCAAGGGTATTATACATTAAAAATGCAGTACCCAGTACCACTATCTATTTTGTTAAACTGTTTATTGTGATACCCTCGCTTTTGTACACGATATAACGGGCCTTTTACGATAATGCGCAGTACCCGGGACCACCAGTTTAACAAAGATGTTTACACGACAAGATCTATATTGCGACTGTCAATTAGTCACTAATCCTCAAATAAAACGAGATTAGCTAATCTTCAACTTGACACACTACAGCTAATCTCGAAAAAAATCACTAATCGCGCTTGCCTTAGCTAATCCCTAGTCTGTCAAAGGTATAAGCTTGAGTTGAGAGAACCACAAATATATTTGAAATGATGCGAGTGCTGCTACCTGTGAGAAATCTCAATAACTTATTTGGCTTTCTAAAACTACGTCGTTGAACATGAGCGCACTAAAAAATGAGCGCCTAGTCGGTATCAGTAGACATTTTAGACCAAAATATTTAACGGCATTGTTCGGTTCATTTAACAAGTAAATAAATTGTGAAATATTGGATTAAGAATTAACTCCAAATATGTCCAACAACGAAGAATCCGAAAAACTAGAGCTCCATTTCGAATTAACATATATTGAAAATCGAAATGTTAAGGTAAATCACGAAATACAATTGAAAATATAAATCTATAACAAATTGAAACTTTCATAGGATATTGTGCATCAGTGGCAACAAATTTACGATACAGCTCCCCATGAAGCTTTCTGGACCTTAATCCAGTTGTTTTTAGATTCAACCGGATACATTGGCATACGAGTGGACCAATCTAGCGAAAATTTTAGTGTTAAAAACATGAAAGCAATCTTGAATAGGATACCAACGAAGGTGAGAAGATTTGAATAATTTCATAAGAATGCGAGTTAAATTTTTGTAAAATATTTTCAGAATTACGTAATCAAAAAATCTATTATGTACTCATCACAATTAAGAGAAAAATTTTCTTTATTGATTAGTGATATCATCCTAGCTAACCGGGAGGTTGAAAATTTCTTTGAAACATACATCAAAACGATAATTGTCTTCCTATTTCGGCTGACGACGAAAAAGGGCGAAATTTTTTACACCACTGGATCAATTATTTTAATGAAATTAATGTACACTTTGTTAGAAGTCGGGCAAAACTATCCTGGAAATGGCCTCAAAAATTTGATTAAAAAATATGCCCCACAAGTGTTGGAGCACTTAACGAACAGCTTTGAATATCAGGACTGCGTGCAAATTATGTACACACTATTTATACATGCATTTGATAAAATGGAATATTCAAGTTTCGAAATTAGGCACTTAAAAAACGTATTCTTGAAAATACTAACGATTGCTGATTCTAACATCACCTCGGAAATTCTGGTGGTCATAAAAAATATACTTGAAAAGGACCAGCCGGTATCAGATAAATTGTATAAGCTCAAACTATTTGGCTCGAAAGAAATTATGCTCGTGCTTTTGCATCATTCCGTTGGCACAAATAAGCGCATCGCTGTAACGGCACTCGAAATCGTAAATAACATACTAAACAATTCCGAAAAGAATTGCTTAACGCAGCATGATTATACTCCATTGTTGGTTCGAATGTACGATTCGAACGCGGCTCTAAGAAAACAGGCCGGAATAACTTTTCAAATATTGCATTATGAAAGCCAGAGTATCATAGAAAAAATGATCACATTTTATTTGCAGTATCCAAAATATCACGAAAATATTGCATATCTAATGGACGCATGCTTCATGCACAACCAACTCGATACACATATTAATGAATTAATTGAAATTCTGTGTCAACAAGAGATGCCGAACGAGTATAAAATTGTTGGAGGACAAATTTTACAGCAACTGTTTAAAAATATTCTCTGCGAATATAAAGAGCTCTCATCAAATTTATTTGAACGTTTACCCGAATTGTTATTAGCGTCCCAACTGATACCTCACGTAACATTAAATCTGTTGGAAATTTTTGTTTCTGATACAATTAATGCTGATGCGAGAATTATAACACCAATTATCAAACACTTAATCGAATTAGTTACCACTCATAATGATTATGATATCCTATGCGCAGCCAATACAGCTTTGTACAAATTGAGCAAACAGTGTGGGAATTTATTTATGGAACAAACTGACTATCATACCGTTGTGCAATCGATTTACGACGAATACAATTTATCACGAATTGAAATTCATGATGAACCGGATACTTATAAAAACTCTTTGATTCGGTTTCGGGCGGCTAGTGAATTTACTGGATTTGTAAGTGAATATTTTGATGAAACAATTCATGATATTTTGGACACATTATTTAGCGATTTAACATCCCAAGATGTCAATGACACGATTCGAGAACATCAAATAGTTCTGTATACAACATTGGTATGTGCTGAGTATAAAAACGAACGGGATATTGAACTTTTCGAACGAACAGCGCCATTTCTGCAACACATAGTTACAATGTTAGCTGATTTTGCTGATGATTCTGAACCGAATACATTACTAACGCGTGCTGTTATACCAGGAATTTGTATATTTTATATAATGGCCAGCCATCCCATTGACCTAGCAAACAATGCTGATCGAATTAAAGATATACCGTCATACATATACAGTAGTATTGCAAATGTGCTAACCAAAATGTCTGCCACATTATCCAAAACCGAGAATAATGTACGCATTATGAAAACTTTGTTAACAAATTGGGTTAATCTGCATAAAGTACAAAAAATTCCTAACATTCCGAGGGCTAATACAATTTTAATTTTATATGGGAATGTTGAACAGTTATTCGATCCACTTGAAGATTTGATTATGAGTTTGCATGATTACACAACTGATCATATTCTTCTGATCACCAGCATTGGCCATACATTTGTTTATCTAGGAATGGTTGATAAGGTCATGGCTAAAAATTACACAAATTCCCTGTACAAATTTTTGGTTCGGATTATGGCGAAAAATGAAGCCGATTTACTAACCTTGTTGACCTCAATTTTGATTTACGTACTCTGTATTATGGAGACAAAACTAAAGACAAACAATCAGGAGACAAAAAATCGGTTACTTCCGTTCAATTATTTAAATAATTATGTTAAACGGTTGGCCAGAAACAAGCCGAATAATCATATGTAAGTATTCGAGTATCTAGATTGGGTTTGCACAATATTGGAAAATTCAAAAATATTTTTACTCATTTTAGAATCGAGATTGTAAATCGAATTTTACAAATCGAGAAAATAACGCAAGGAGAGACCAATACGCTTAACAATATTAAAGCACAACTCGAAAAACGAAGTGACCATGGCATTTGCTAATTAAAATTACCTACATATGTACTATGAAATGAATTTTACTTTTTATTTCTTTATTTTAATTACGCATTTTTAGTTTCTAATAAATTTTCTTAATCTTACATAATACATTTTTAATCCTGAAACATTTTGGGATGTAAAATTTTCTCTATACACAATGAATTCTGATGCTTCTCCTCAACCATTTCATTGTATGCCTTCTGAAATTGTTCACCATGCCCCAAATAATCGACTAGCTGCAGTTTAGTTTCTGTGCAAAATTCAGGATCCATTTGTAGATTGAAACAGGTTCGCATAACAACACCGGTAAGCGAATATAAATCGACATAGAGTTCGGGAACTTTGATACATAATTCATCAATATCCTCTTTTATATCGGCAATAATATCAAGTGCGGCAAGTTTTGAATTAATTTGATTCAGCTCTTGCGTATTGAGTACAGCCGCCTGATTATTTATTAACATTGGAGTTGGTGTTTTCGGACATTTGAAATCTTCCATGGTTTCCGACTCCTCTTTAATCACATCGACGGACAGTCTCGCATTGGCTAAAGATTTTCGTAAATTTGTCTTTCGACGATGCGTCACAAATGAACTACCATTTAAATTATCTGCTTGATGATTTGAAACTTCAGTTAATATATCTCGTGACTTGTATCCAGCCAAGCTCATCGAATCGTAGTCCATGCTTGGCCGATTTAATTTAATACTGTAATTACTATCAGACATGAGGTCACTGATACGTGGATTTGTATTTCCCAAATCAAAAAAACTATCGGGATACTCGTTTTCATTCACTACTCTATCATCCGATGAGTTTTCAGAGTCGCATAGTTCGATGTCATTAATCGGGCTCATTTTCGTTTTCGCCTCATTCCGAGGTGGAATAAATGCTACCCGGGATATTGGACGCCTTCCGATACGTTTCGAAATCATTGGTAACTTCATATTTCGCATATCATAACAAGCAATTTCACCAAATTTATCGCCGGCTGCAAGATACAGACCGCAGTGAGACAAGGAAATCGTTGAGAGTGGATATAAAACTTCTATTGCTTTGGTACGTTTTTTCTTCCGGATATCATATAAATTTATCGAACAATCACCAGCCGAAATAATTAAATTTGAATGGCTTAACGGACAAATTATGTCACAACATAAGTCTTTATGTGCCGCTGTTGCTTCAAAAATGTTCGTCTTCGTCACCAAATCATGCACAGTGAATCTTCCTGTATATGAACCAATGGCTAGTTTGATATTTGGTGATGTAAAAAATCGCGCCACCATGGGAAAATGACGCGTATCTACAGGTAGCTCGTTCAATTTCACGCTAGTCTGTAGCCCAAAAATATTGATTCGCCCATCATCGTATACGGCCGACAGGTACTTACTACAATAGCTGTAATCCAAATCGACCACTTTATTGGGAACAGACGAACTAAACGATTTTTCCACATCCAGGCTAGGAGTTAAACAATTATAAAAATTTATTTTGCCACTTTCGGTGCCTCCGGCAAAAAGGGATTTGCCATTTTTAATGCACGCAAAACAGGTGAATTCTTTTTTTATTTTACGATATTTTCGAATTGGCCGGAATTCTTTAACAAACAATAATCAATTATTAAATCTATGTGCTAACAATGTAGATAAAAATGCGCCACAGATACTCACCATCTCCTCTGTATGTATAAAGCTTTAAATCACTCTGATTATAATGAAGGAAGTGCCGTTCTTCGCCAAAAATATAAAAATCATTTTCTGCATCATTTGTATGTTCTATTGTTTGAATAGCATCCAAAGTTGTCAATTCATGGACTGTTGTTTCTTCGGCACATGATAATAATTCAACCATTGTATTTAAATATGTTTAGATTTGAGTTTTAAAATAAATTGCAACACAATTAGCACAATACCAATTAAAATGCCGTTTGTTTTTGATTTCTTTATTTTGATGATCTGTCATTTATGGGCATTTTTTATTTTATGTGCGACATCTATATATGGTTATTTGTACCAATTACATAATTTCGGAATTACATAACCATTCCGAAAAAGTGACCAGATATTTGAAAAAGGTCAGTCAAATTGTAGTAAAATCAAATTGTAACAGTTAAACATAAAAATAACAGACATAAAAATGATCGCGATGCCCATTATCGATTGTAATTATTCGATTACGTTTTAAAAACCTTATAATCTTGATTAGTTATATGTAGTCTTACTTTGGCAATTTTACAACAACAATGCCGTGTATTTTCATTCCGGAATGAAGAGATTCATTCCGCTGAGAAGAAGGAATAGCAAAATTCTCTTCTTCTCCTAGTTGTAATGTTTACCACTAGAGTACATATATTAGATATATTTAGTTTTATGAGTTGGTAGTAAATAACAATTTTTAATTTTTCGATAAATCAGAATATTAAATTTTATTAATTATCATTTGGAATAATTATACCTTATTCAATAATTTGATATCATTATTTTATATTTGTTAAAATTCTAAATAATAAATTATATTTTAGAGCTTGGTACCAACTGTTGAAAGTAAAACAAAAAATTATTCTGAATAAGAATTGCTCTTACTTTGGGCAAAATTTCATTCCTATCCGGATAGGAATAACTTTTACCAAAGTAAGACGGCAATAGTGTGACAGACATAGAAAAATCGGGTTCCGGTCATTCTATCGGGGAAACAATTGATCGTGGATTCAATCGATCGTGGATACAATTGATCGTATGAACACAGTTTAGAACATCAGGGATTAAGGATGATCAAACAAAATTTTACGCATCCGTCTTGCAAAGCACTACTCGCTTGCATCCGGCATTGATTGAGGATTTTTTTTCAGTAAAACTCACAGATTTACAAACTCGGTACAGTGCGTACGATAGAGAGTTGGCTGCATATAGTGCTGTGAAGAATTTCAAGTATTTGTTGGAGGACCGGCGCTTTATGCTTTACACGGACTACAAGCCACTGACGTTCGCGTTTCGACAGAATTTGGAGAAGGTGTCGCCTCGTCAGTACCGTTATGTAGACTTTATAGGGCAGTTTACGATGGATATTCGCCATATAGCCGGGAAGGAGAATGTAGTGGCTGACGATTTATCGCGCATTGATGTGGTAGAGATTCCATCGAATATAGATTTTGCCGACATTGCAAAGCATCAGCCAAATATGCAAGAGCTTCAAACGCTCATGCCGCCAGACATAGGTTTGAGGTTCGTTGAGATACTTATTTTCGGATCTGAAGCGCATATTGTTTGCGATATATCGACCGAAGTAAACAGGCCTTTCATTCCTGATAAGTTTCGCAAGCAAGTTTTCCATAGTGTTCATGATTTGTCGCACCCGGGTATCAGAGCTACAATTATGTTATTGACGCGCAAGTATGTTTGGCCATCTATTAAGAAGGATGTTAGACTTTGGGCGCAATCATGTGTATCGTGTTTGAAGTGCAAGATTAGTAGATACGTCAAGTCACCATTTTCAAGTAGTATCAAAAAGATTTGATTAAATACACCTCTACCTACGGTTTCAGAAGACAAAAGGTATTGTACTATTGTCTGACCATTATTGACAGATTTACGCGTTGAACGGAAGCAATTCCTTTGGCCGACTAATGAGAAAGACGTGATGGAAACCAAATGGAAAGATTTTTTTCATTCCATTTTTTCATAGAACGAGAATTGACCCCCTTAAGATTTCATTATGTATTAGCGCGGATACGCTTTGTAGGTGGCATACGAAACGTTTTTAATGATATGAACAGATGGCACACCCAACAATTTATTTATATTTTTTTCAAATGTCATAACAGTCATTACAGCCATTAAATACGTTATTATAAGAGTCAACATTGAAAACGTGCCACCAAATTATTTATTTATAATCTTTATTATCCCCTCATTTCAAGCGACTTCTCATTTTGTTTTTATTTCTTGATTATTTTTATTTTTATTTGTATTTGTATTCGTTCCATCAATGCAAAAATGTAAATATTGCGTACCATTTCTGGTACCATCTATCACTGTTTTCCGATACTTCATAGCATTATAAAAGTTATTTGTAAAATAACGTTCATATTAGGTACTATAAGCAAAATTAATATTTTAAAGACGTTTTAACACGAATAAAAAATACTTCCAAAACTGATCTACAGACACAAGTAGCTATTGACGAATGGAGCATCACGAATTCCACCTAGTGGAATATTTTTAAACTGAGCTACCTGATAATTTGACGTTCGAAATTATTGTAAACAATTCCAATTTTGAACTGTAAACACAATTTTTACTTACCGGATTGCTAATAATTGTAAATCATTCCAATTTTGAACAATAAAAACAATTTTTAATTACCGCAATGCTAAATTTTCTTTCGTCGCATTTGTGACAAATGTCATTTTATCAGGTGCATCATTTTAACTATTGTCTTCGAGAGGCGCTTTCTTTACTTTTACAATCGTCAATAACATAAAACGTACACGTGAATTTTGTTTTTGCTTTTGTTATTCGAATTAACACGTCTCTGTAACATAATATATTATTTGTGTCTATGATTTTACGTTTATTTTTAATGGAGAAAAATCAAATAGTGTTGAAGCGTTTATCGACACGATTTTATTTTGTTGTAACATTTCAGAAGAACATAGTCTCAAGGGTCTCCCTATGCTTTCGGAAGGATTAGCAGCTACTTGGTGGCAAGGTATTAAGTTTTCTGAATTTCAAAGAAGCTACAAATTTGTTAATTTCGGTTTATGGTCAAAAACGACCACCGTATAAAATTTTTCAGAATATATTCAACGAAAAACAATCTAATCAAAAAATCGACTTCCTTAATTGTGAAATTCGATCATTTTTTGCACAATTACCTGTATAGGCTCGGAAGTTCAGCTTGGCATGGTTTATGTCAATCTTAACAGAGGTATACGGGGGAAAAATGGGATGATATAAAATCTTTCGATGAGTTAATTTAATTCGCTCGACAGGTGGAGTATTTTTA
Source organism: Tipula helvola (assembly GCA_963556165.1). Taxonomy (NCBI): domain Eukaryota; kingdom Metazoa; phylum Arthropoda; class Insecta; order Diptera; family Tipulidae; genus Tipula; species Tipula helvola. The sequence goes on from OY744482.1 coordinate 91,682,691, forward strand.
TGAGGAGGTTCCCTCGAAAGATATTAAACCGCTTGTTAATTTGAAAGCCGAAGATAGTTATCGATATTGTTGTAAACCTGGACATCGATTTGAAGATTGTATAAAACATATCAATAAGGAAACGGACAAAGTTTCCACAGTCTCACTATTAGAAACGACCTCGATATAAAACGGTATAGATGTGGACTACTAGTAGGTTATATTAAAAGTAATTGTTAAAGGTGCAATCCACCCGATTTCGGTTATTTCCGAACGACATCCGTGTAACACAAAAGAGGTAAAATCGTTTTTACAAGCATGCAGTTGGTATCGTAAATTCGTCCCTAACTTTTCCGAAATATCGCGACCATTCAGCAATTTAACAAAAACAAATATCAAGTTCACTTGGGATGGAAGTCATCAAAGAGCATTCAATCAATTGAAACGCTTACTAGTAAATTCTCCAATCCTCCAACAAGCAGATGAAACGAAGCCATATACTTTGAAAACGGATGCAAGCAATTATGCGCTAGGTGCGGTTTTGCTCCAGGGGTTGGGTGAAGAAGAACGACCAGTAGAATATACCAGCCGGTTGTTACTTTTGGCTGAGCGAAATTACAATACAACGGAACGTGAAGCCCTTGCCGTTGTGTGGGCTCTAATTAAATTCAGAGGATATTTAGATGGTGTTGTGGTTGTAGTTGACACAGATCACCAGCCACTCAAATTGTTAATTTCGTTGAAAACACCATCCAGACGTTTCTACTGATTGAAGGATTCAACCTACAAATAACATATACACCTGGTAAAGCCAACGTTGTCGCTAATACATTGTCCAGGCCTCGAATGCCTGAAGATGTACAATGTGCCGTGTTATCATGTCAATTGGATTTTCCAACGTATGACTTAGGAGAAATACGAAATTCACAACTTCAAGATCCGGAAATAGAAAAGATAATAAAATGCTTCGAAGCACTTGACCATCCAGACCTCGCTAACTATACTGGAAGGGGATATATCATGTCGTATGGAATTTTATATAGATATGTTCCTGATCAGGATTCTGAAGAAGCTCAACTTGTAGAACCTGTTAGTCAACACGAGAATTTATATTGCGAAATACTAGCACATGTATTGAGTGCCAACATTGCAAAATATCAAATTTAAAACCATCTGGATTGTTAAAAACGCCGGTTATGAAACAACGATTCGAAACTGTTGCAGTGGATTTATTTGGTCCTCTTCCAACTAGCAAAGCCGGATATAAAAATATTTTGATTGTCGAAAATATTGCAACTCGCTGGATAGAATTGTTCCCGATTAGGTCTGCCATGGCAAATATTTGCGCACGGAAACTGATTGAGGAGATATTTTTACGATATGGCATTCCAAGGCGTCTCATCTCGGATAACGGGTCACAATTCATCAGCCAAGTTTTACAATATACAACCGATATTGTTGATGTTCAACAATGTCTTACGTCAATATACCATATCATCATGTGGAAAGAAAAAATCGAGATCTGAAGACGCAGTTAGCTATATTAATAGATGGGAATCATCGAAACTGGGTTGAGCATTTGCCTTCGATACGCTAAGCAATTAATACGACTCGATGTGATCCAATGTCCTCCATGATAATAGATCTGTTGGGTCTCTTAACTAATTATGAATCTCAGGTTGTACCCTATCTTAATAACCGTAAAAATAAATGTATGGACGCCCAAAAAAGACATGAAAGATCACAGGATGTCCTAAAGGAACAGCATCATCGTTCACGATGTCGAACCCGATTTTATATAGTGATTTTGTTCTAGTGGCTACTCATCCTCGCAGCAATGCCAATAAGGGGTATACTAAAAAGTTTGCTCCACGCCGAACCGGTCCTTATCAAATCTCAAAAGTAATATCGTCACATACTTATGAAGTGTCCACAAACAATAAGAATAAATCACTTTTGGGACGTTATCATGTGTCGCAAATATTTCCCTGCAAGGAGTAGCAAGCGTCAGAATTCGCATTGGGACGATTTGGAAGTACTGAGGGGGAGACTGTAGCGAAATAAATGTTAAGCAGTAACACCAATTTCCTCATCAGAGAGGGAGAAAACATTACAACGCCGATTACGATCGATGACTACAAAGAAAATTCATTCGTAGATTTGAACTTCGACTATTAACATCGAATAAACCGCTTCGCGGGCAAATATTTTTATTAAAATGGTATTTTGAATTTACCCTTAAGTTTGTATTAATTAGCATTTTAATTTATATTTTTTCAAACTAATAATTTTGTGAAGTTAATAAAATGTAATAAAATGAATATAATTCGAGTTAAGTCTTATTTTAGTCAGTGAAATAAAAGAAAAGAACTCCCGTTACCATAGAGCACAATAAAAGTGGTTAAAAACCACTTAATTTTTAGTACAATTGGCCAATATCATATCCATAAGATACAAATGTATGATAAATACAAATTTAATTACTGTCAAAAAAAAAATGTTTACTGTCGGTAACACACTCGTAACTCTAAACAAATTAATTTCAACGTTCCACCCAAATATATATATTATAATAATAAAAGGGTCATCGCTATTGACGATTGTAAAAGTAAAGAAAGCTCCTCTCGAGGAAAAAAGTTAAAATGATGCACCTGATAAAATGACATTTGTCAGAAATGCGACGAAAGAAAATTTAGCAATGCGATAGTTAAAAATTATTTGTATAGTCCAAAATTGGAATAATTTACAATTATTAGCAATCCGGTAAGTAAAAATTGTGTTTACAGTTCAAAATTGGAATTGTTTACAATAATTTCAAATGTCAAATTATCAGGTAGCTCAGTTTAAAAAATGTCCACTAGGTGGAATCCGTGATGCTCCAATCGTCAATTGACGATTGGAGACGTGATTTTAGACAGTGGGTACGACAGTTTGTTTTATTTCCGTTAGATACGTTTTCTATGTATTTCTTATGGACAAGGTACTGGGTGAGAAATTTTATTTTATTTCCGATAGGCATCATATTTTGTACTTTTCAAATCGTCAATTGGCGATTGTAAAAGTACGAAATGCGCCTCTAGCGGAAAAAAACATAATTGGCCCAACGCCGAAATGTAACGTTTGAATTTATGACAATTTGTCAGTTTATTTTTTCGTTTTGTACGAACAATTAACCACAAAATCATCCAAAATCAGGTAATATTTTTCATTAACAATAAATTTTAAAAATGAAAATGTTCTAAAAATATGTATATGAAGTTGAGACAGACATTGAGTCACAATTTAATATCAAATCACGACTTATTTCTCAATGCCTGTTTGATTATTATTTATTTACTATATTATCATGAATTGGAAATGCCAAAAAACTGCGTTGGCCCAGTTAAAAGAAAATTCACTAGATGGAATCCGAGACGCTCCAATCGTCAATTGACGATTGTAAAAGTAGGCTGAACGCCTCTCATGGAAAAATTGTTTATTTGAAAGAACCATACATTTCAAGTTTTTGTTGTATAGATAAACAATAAAGGGAAAATTGAAAAAAGGAATTGCAGTTGTTTCAGCAATGAAATAAAATTTTAAACGCCAATGGATAGATAGTTTTAGTATATAGAAAAATTCCGCTACGTGGAATCCGTTATGCTCCAATCGTCAATACTTTTCCATAGTAAACTATGCTTACGGCAAAACGTTAGAATTAAAAACTCGCCCTCTAGACCTTTTCCTCCAACGTCAAAAAACATAAATTGACAGTTAAAGACTTATAGCGATACCACATGGAGATATAAAAACGAACGATTTCGTTCGTTTATACAAAAATGAGAAATGATATATCGTCGATAAAAATTGACGTCACACAAACAAAATGACATTTGGCTTTGGCGTTTCTCAGTTTCTAATTTGATAAGTAGTCTGAAAATTAAAAATCATGGTACGTTCAAAAGGAATTATAATATTATTCAATACTTTCGACAACCCAGCCCAACGAAATGAGGTTAAATCAGAACGAAAAAAAAAAAAAATTCGCCGAAATTTTAGAATGAATGCGGAAATCATGTTTATTTTTGGAAGAGTTCGGTCACGAATTTTATTATAACATTTAGTAAAATATCGCCGACAAATTCTTTCAAATTCAGAATTTGTTATTTTTAATTAAAACTTAATATATTGTACCTATGATATTTTAATTGTAAATACTAATAGGACAAATTTGGTAGATAATTTTCATCAAGATAATTTTTTTATTTAATTGAAAATTGGATATTCGTTGTTAGATCGTCGTCGATATTTCTATCATGTGGAAAAGCTATTATGAGAGATTTTGGTATCTTGTTTTATGTATTTTATGCAAAACAATTTAATTCTAACGGTAAATTTTTTTTTAGAAACGTAAGTGCGATGTTGTTTCACAAACAATAATCCTTATTTATTTTACCTAAAGCGAATAGCGATACTAACAAAAACAAGCAAAAACTTTTTACTTACAGGTTTGTATGAATTTCCAACTTGATGAATAAATATTGTTGCTCGTTATGTTGGAAATTCATACAAACCTGTAGTTCAAAAGTAAAAAGTTTTTGCATTGTGAATGCTGTGTTACTTGCTTGGCATACGGTTTCAATGAATTTAGCTGTCAAATTGTTAGAGGAAAAATGTCTAGGTAGCAGGTTAATAAAATTTAGTCATGAATAACCTTGTAAAAGAAAAATTGTTTGTTAATATAAATTTGTTTAAATGCAGTCCTATACAACTTCATAGAAGAATTACCTTCACAGTAAAATTCGAACATCATTTTTACCAATTTGCGCAATATGTTTAGTAACTTCACAGAAACTTTTATTGTCGTTGCTGTCAATAAAGTTTTGAATGCTGAGTATTAAAATTATTCAAACTAGAGGTAAATATTTTCCACAATGAACCAATAAAGGATTTTCTGTCATTCTCGAATATCAAAAATAAAAAAACATGAACCTTATTTTCAGTTGGGTAACTTAATACTAATGAAAATTATGAAAGTTTAGCAACTGAGCTAACTGAGTGCCCTAAAATTCGTACTGTAAATTTTCATTAAATGAAAATGGAACTCCGACCAATAGGGTATATATATAGTAACTGTTTATAATAATAATAATAACCGTTTGTTTATTTTAAAGTGATCTTGAAGGATATAGGACGTTCTACGATTGATACAGAACGAAAATAGGGGAGAATGTTAAAATTTATATATTTTGTTTTTTTTTTTATAAATGAATAAAATTTATGTACGCATAAAAAATCCCATGGACAACAAAGCCAGTAGCGGGTTTTTCTCAAGTTTAATAAAATATAAAATAACAAAAATTATAAAAAATAATTTTAATAATAAAAATTTACATCTCTCCTCCAATTTATTAAGCTGGCATTTAATTTTAATCTTTTTGATACAAAGATTAGTTTGATAAGATTATCAGAGTTCTGCTAAATAGAGAGAGAAAGAGAGCGAGCTCAGGCCTGAAAGTGGTCTTTGTTTAATGTGCAGAAAGAAAGGATGTTGGAATACATTATCATGTACCTTTTCAAAAATATTTAATTTTTATGAATTATTAAAAGTTATACTTAATTTTTATTTAGAAACAAAATTATAAATAATTTGGACTGTTGTTTATAGAATAGTTAATTCATCTAATCCGCAAAAAAGGAACTTAGTAAAAATTTAACTCCGTATCTGAATTCAAATTGAAAACTGAGAATTTTATATAGAACCAACAATTTTAAAACAGCCGAAAAACTGTACTGTCTCTTAATTAAAACTACCTAGTAACTCTACATTTTTAAATAAAGCAATATCTTTCTAAATACAACTTTTACATTACTGATTATTTTGTGCCAAAAAAAAAAAAAAAATAACGGATCACAAAAATACACAAGTTTGCCATAGATAATCCCAAGTACCAACATAATTTACAAAGAATTAGCACTTATAGTATAAACATGACACTTCTCAGACGAATCATAAAACAAATGTTATGCATTAAATATGTTTTTAGATACATGTAGCTCATTCACGAAAACCCTACAGCAAAATACTACGTCTTATATTAGAGAATTTTCCACCTGTTTTATAATGTCCACGTACATACATACATACGTATATCACATCGAACACTTTGCTGCCTCTCGTTGTTATTGTTATGTTCTTCAACAGCATGATTTTCCATTAAAATATTGTATCGCTGTTTTTCATTATTATAATTAAAAGATTTTGTTATATACGTTTATAAATACATACATATAATGATGGTCTATAAAAACCAAAGATTATAATCATATACATACGAAACAGGTAGAAAAGCACATACACGCGATTTTTCCACAAATTTCCCTCGTTTACACTCAAAATTAAAATTTCATATACATATTAGTAAAATATACACAAACACACATATACACTATATATAGCAAAAATTTAACAAAAATATTTTAATTAAAATCAATGTACTGGAAAAACGTACAAAACAAAAAAAAAAGATTTTCGTTTAGTTTTTAATTTCCAAACTATGTATGTATGTAGAAAACTACGTACCGCATATCTCCACGACATTTTAAAATTTATATTTTCTTCTTGTTTACTGTTTTATTTTTAATTTCCTTGTAAATTTTAACAATAATTTGTTTTATATCACAACCACAATTTTTTATTTATTTATTTATTTGTTTTTTATTTTTTTTGATAAAACTTTTTAATTTAAAAACTATTTAACAACAAAAAATTAGGTAAAAAAAATAAAAAATAAAAAATTTTAAACGATTCGATTTACAAAATAAAAATTGAGAGGCAAAGCACATACACACACACCACGTGTTTAACTTGTTTACTGTAACGATTAAACTCAACGACTGAAAATGATTTTTGTTTTATTTTTCATCAAAATTTCCAACTAAAAACTTTTGTATAAATGAAAATTAGGAAAAATACTCTCATTCTCGCCTCGCTTCTCTTGTATGAGTACGAGTATAAAAAAAAATATACAAAAATAAAAACGAATAGTAATGTTTGAGCTAACATGTTCGATGTCGTGAACTTTTTTTTTAAAACTAAATTTTCTTCCATCAGCATGAAAAGTCAAACAGTTTACTTTTCAGTAATCACTTTTTAGTTTTATTTATTTTTAAAGCGTAAATCGTTTTATTGATAATTTTGCATACCCATAAATATAAAGACCAATTCCTTTCCAGTGCGACAAAGCATCACTTTGCACTTTTAATTCACAATAATCTAATAATTTTATCTAGTACCATAATTGCATATTTTAGATTAATTATTAAGTTGTTTTTGCAACACATTAATTATGTTCCTATAACATGATAATTAGACTTAATTATTAGACGAAGAGGAGGAATTGTTAAGAGTTCTGCAATTCAGTTTCGATCTGACGAGGATTATGAAAATAACTCATTTTTTTATCAGGCTACAGCGGCTGAACTGCTAACTTATTACTGTGGGATCAACCATGTAATTATAGCATTAGAAATTATACAATTCCCCTTAAAAACTTAACAATTTCAATTTTATTGTATTGAACGCATATACATGAGGATTCTATTTGGTACATTAGGTTATTCCGGAATTAGCCAGATAGATAATTATTTAACGAAGAGGAAAATTGTTTCAAATTGAATCCGCATGTATTCGTTAAACACAATAAAATTGAAATTGTTAAAAGTGTTTAAGGGGAATTGTAAAATTCGCTAATACTACAAGGGCATGGTTTATTCCTATATATGTATAGAAAAAAACAGGGTAATAAGTTGACCGAGTATGTTAAAGTACCTTGCAATGTTGTTTATTCGTCGAGTAAGCCTTTTTGGTACCCTCATACCACCGTACAATCATACCAACAGAGCATCACACCATCACAACCATATTATACCACCTTACCATCATATCATCAAAACATCATACCACCGTATCATAATACTATCATACCATCACGCCATTATATATTCATACTATCACACCAACATTCCATCTTACCATCATATCAGCATACTATCATGCTATCATAACGTCATACCATCTTACCATCATACCATCAAACCAACATACCATCATAGTATCTTACCATCATACATTCATACCACCAAACAATAACACCATCATCCCATCATGCCATCATACCATCATATCACCATACCATCTTACCACGACCATTTTCAATTCTGAATGTCGCATACTCTGATTCAAATTACAACCTAAAACCAGTACATTTTGTATCTAACTTCATACGTTACAGCTAGACATTCAGACATGCAAGGAATTATTATTATTGGATGGATGGATATTAACAATAACATTTGGTAGATATAATTGAAGAATTTTGTATAAATTAATTTTTATACACAAGAATTTATTAGAAAATTGTAATTGGAATAATTAAAGCCATAAACACTTGCTAGAACATTCTGTGAGACGTTTGTTTCAGATTTCAAATGGCCTGATTTTCAGATTTCAATGATGTCGTGAGCCTCCCGGTTTAATATTTAATAACGGCAATGCGCATGTACGCACACATAGTAAGTACCTACCTTGTATCCATTCTCAGTTATATTTGCTTACTGCTTTTTTATTACGATTCGTTTTTGCGCTCCATTCATTTATTAATCACTAAACTCCCCACATGTCTTACCTGTTTTCTGCGCGGTTTTGCTAATATCACCACAAACGCTGTTTGATTGTTTTTGCTTGCTGTTAGTTGTTTCTTTTTACTTTATTTTCATACTTATTGCATACTTATTTAGCAGACTCCACTCTTAGCTGAATTCATAGATCGAGCATTTTCTTTCCTGTCGCAAAATCCAAGTGATAGTGAATTGTGCGACATTTTCAGCTCACACATTAAATGCTGGTATCTCACAGGGATCTGCCTTGTTTCCAACTCTCTTTATATTCTTACTCTTAACACTATTCATTTTTACGCTGTTGACAGTACTCTCTCTTCATCTTACTGTTACCTGTCTTCTACTACTTCCACGTGAAACAAAGTTCTCGCTGAAAGGGTTGCTATATGTGATCTTGCTGAGAATAAGATCTTACAATAATTCTCAAGTGGGGCGATGCTAACAGGGTCGAATTTAATCCTTATAAGTTTCAATCTTTCGTGTTTTCTGGCAAAACCGACAACTACTCGCTATCTTTTTCGATAAAAGGTTCTAGTGTTGACAACTGTAATTCAATAGAGAGCTGTGTGCTCACGACGTATGCTCAAGGACATTAAGCAAGCAATTGTGAGGCTTGCCGTTTAACATATAAACATAAAAAATGTAAAATTCCATTGCAGTGACAGTGACTCCAAAATTTTTTTATTTTAATTTATATCAAATTCGTATGCGTAAATTTTGAAAGCAAAAGGTATTGGTATTAATTCGGTTATTTTTACATCTCAAAATTATAATATATTTAAAAAAACCGGAAGTTTGGGAGACAGGGTCTTTCAACGTCGAACTTCAAACGTCTTTGCTTTAAAGTAAGAGTTTACATCAGAATAGCAATACTAGTTTTACTCAAATCATTCAAATAAATTGAAACGGCGCGGCGTAGCACATTTCGTGACATCAAAAGCATGAAATATTGAAGCTACAGGCGTATTAGTTCTTCGTCAATATTAAACATTATTAATTCTCATACAATGTATTAAAACGTTGGAAAATGTCCTAAGGGATGAAATATCATGTAGATTGCTATAAAAAAAAAAAAAATTTATGTTGGTCGAGTACGAGTAGTCAGTAGTCGAATTTTTTCGAATAATTTCCGTCATAGAATCAAATATCAATAAATCTCTTCCATAAAAACGTCGTACTATTAAAATTATTGATGTGTGTAAGAAATATTTTTCAATGTACACAATATTTATGTAAATATTTTAGTTGAACTGCCATTTAATATTCTCGATTTGATACTTTGTATCAATAATTATGTCAGTCCACTATTCTACTCACCTTTTGTACTGTCAAAATGAAAAAATTATAAAAACTATTCTAAGTTGTCGTACTCTGTGAGACAATAACGAAATTTTTTTAATCGGCATTTTTTTAGGCATTAAAACCATAGCTTAATTTGCGAAAAAAGATATTTTCATCCTTTAAAAAATAGAGATGCAACCCTTATATTCTAATTTACTATGGATTAGTTGTACATTTTATGTAACATCAACAACAAGATAATTTTGTATTAAATTTGACACTTTACATTATCCATCGAATTTTCGCAACTAAAATTCACCTAAAATTCACCTTTTCGTATTATTAAACGAAGATAAATCCACTGAATCAAATCAAACCTAGATTAAAATTGTATCCTCGAATTTATACCTCGATATGGATGGCTAAAACAGCCGATAGAGCTATTTTCGAAAATTCGGAAATATGAAACGTCATTTACGATCTGTCAAATTACATATACAGTATAGTACCATACAAAATATACATAATGAAATGCAAATTTAAATTATTTAAATTAATTTTTGAAAATGTTTGTTAAAAATAGAGAATATATTTAATGATCTTCATCTTTGTCATCAGAGTCTATGGTGAATCAGATTACGAGATAATATTATCGATATGATCTAAACACCCTAAGTGTCTCACGATATAGGATAGACGTGGAGTTTTACAATAAGCAAGAGTTTCTGTATCAGTTTTCTGAAGAAGGAGTTCATTATTATTTGGCCAACACTCTCGAAGAAGATTTAGAACCTTTGGACGCATATTATCGCTTATAATGGGCCTATTTTTTTATTCACACCGAGCAGTGTAGTGTACAATTTTTCCTTGTTTCTCTAATAGAAAACAATCAAAGCAGACCAGGAAAAATAATGAACTGCACTGCACCGGGTGCATAAACAAATAGGCCCAATATCGCATATTACGTGCACCGCTCGCTTGCCATTTTATTTATTTCTTATACGGGATTATCACAAATCACGGTATTGACAGTAAAGACTAATAATCCCGATAGACCTAGCTACTCGTGAATTCGTGATTATGGAGTTATTTTTTTCAGTCTGTTACAACACAATTTTAATCCTTTTAGGATTATCGCATTTCATAACATGACTATCGTAATCTAGAGTTTGAAACTCGATGAATATGAAGTACAAAAAAAGACAGAAAACTTAAGGCAAAAAGAATTGAGATTATTGCGATAATGATTAACGGTATAAAACAAAAAATATTGGGAGGAAAACAAACAAAAAAAAAATTGGCAAATATCCCAGCAGGCAGTTATTAATTCGAAAATTGATTTCGAAAATCGCCGGTATTAACTTCGTTCAAAATTACGACACAAAAAATCCACGGATCTATCCATGTTTAATATTCCCAAACGTAACCTCGGCTAAATCAGTGGATTTTCGAAAACTGTGGATTAATCCGTTGATTTAACCTTGTTTAAAAATACGAGCCTTAATGTTTCACAGAGTACTATAACTTAGAATAGTTTTGATAATCTTTTTAATTTGACACTTCAAAAGGCTCCATTGTTAAATTACTTAGAACTGACACGTATTTTCATCTTCGACCTTTAACAATTAGATCCAGTTATACATCTCTAGTATACTGTTCAAAAGACTTAAGAATTTAAATTACTTCGTCTAGAGAGCATCCACAAGGTTCACAATTTCTTTCCTGAAAATTTGTGCCTTTGCCCGAATTCCAATGACTATACAACTCAATGGAAAATAAACCAATCAGATAGTTGAATTTTCCATAGTTACGCTGTATAATATCGGTTATTTGCGTTGCTAAGTAGTGTTTCGCGAAACACCACTAGTGGTGTTTCGGCCGCAAACAAATAAATCATATCTTCCATGAATATAAACAAACAATTAATATTTTTGATATTTGACATGGTTGATTCGTTGTATAGTCTTAACATATACAACTCAAGCTTCGAAAATCATCTGAATATACAGTTGCGGACTCGATGTGTTTCCTAAGCAACACATCTCGTCCTATCAACTGTATATTCGATTATTGTCGAACCTCTTGTTGTATAACTAGTGATTATAATATTTTATTATATTACCATTGAGCATTATATAAGAGGAGTATTTTCAGTACAACCAAATGGCATACGCAATTTCAAAACGATTTATTTTCTACTGATTTTGTGGGGTCTATCGCTTAAAAGAGACAATAATATATTTTTTCCTTTTTCCGCATTACACAGCATTCACAATGAAAAACTTTTTACTTTTGCATTCCAGGTTTGTATGAATTTCCACCTTGACGAATAAAAATTTTTGCTCGTTATGTTGGAAATTCATACAAAACTGTAAATCAAAAGTAAAAAGTTTTTGCATTGTGCATGCTGTCTTATTGTTAAAAAATAAAACAAAAGAACAATACAGTATGTATACACTATACAGTATATTTCTATACATTCATAATAAAAGGAAAAAAAATTATGAATGAATACAAAACCAACATTAATGTATTACAAGCCTGACTATCAACTGATTTTTCGCTTATACATGAAAGTATTGGTGATCGGATACACTATATAAATTGTAGCCAAAACAAAACATACGAAGTTTCCCACCAATACTTCCAAGTATAAGCGATTTAATGTAAGAAGATATCTGTGTACCTCATTACGGAATCAGGTTTGTTGTACATTAGTGTTGGTTTTGATACATAATAAAATAAATAATATTTTTCATGGTCATTATTGTTGTTGTAAAAAGGGGCAGGCTTGCATCTGAAATACACATCCATACATAATACAAATTACAAATTTTATACATACATATTTGAAACCTCCTGAAACAATACGAAAACAAAATTATTTTGCACCAAAAGTTTTTTTGAAATAATTATTAGATGTTACGGAAATATGTTTTGTTTTCTGAGGTCATTCACCTTTTTTATTATCATGTTAGTTACCTTGCTTTTTAAATTTGTCTCATGCTTGGTACCATATGAAAGAAACAAATACAATTTTAAAAGGACCATAAATTTGATGACAATTTTGATTGATAATAATTTGACTAATAAAATACTTATCATTTCTAAGAATGTATTTAAATAAATTGTTTGTGCTATTTGGAGAAACATAAAAGTAATAATAGGAAATTTCGGTTTGAATGTGTTTTAAGAGCTATTTGAGGAGATCGGGTAATAAGTAAGTAAATCTACATATAGTTTCCGTTTTCGGACAAAACTTTGGGTAACTTTACAATAAATGTACACCATTCAATTTTTCTATAATGATCTAATTTAATGGTCAAAATTTACTGTGAAGTTACCCATAGCCTATTTCCGAAAATGTCAAACATTGTTCGAAGAGCGAGTTGAGGAGAATGAGTAATACTTACATATTGTAATGGTCCTCATTAAGTCCTGGTAACTTTTAAGTCGAACTAAGTATTTTTTAATTGTTTTCTCATCGTTTGTGTATCAGTTAACTTAGTTTAATATGATTAAACTAAAAAAATTAAATACATAAAAAATTCTCATTTAAAAGACATTTATTTTTAATTTTTCAAAATTTTTATTTTTATTGATGTTTGTTTTGTTTTTGACCGACATTTCGACTTAGAAAACTCGTTATTTAAAACAGACCACTTACAGTTTTTTCTTATTAAGACTAGAACAAAAAAGTAAATTGAACTTCGAATGTGTTCAAAGCATGCAGTCCCGTCATCTGGTAAAAAGGTTATATACTCTTGTTTTATCATTTGGAGGCATTTATCCAAGAAAAATACTGTCAAATTTGGTGAATTGCATCTTAAATGATAATATTTTTCAAAAACGATCACCAACGATCTTGCGATCTGACAAAACTCTTCTGAAGGGGCTTTGAGTGAGCCAAAATTACTCTCGTTCCTTTTAAAAAAATTTTCACATAAAAATGTGTCTGAAATAAAAATGTCACCTTCTTTTAGTAATTTTAATTTACAGTCTTGGCAACTAATTTTCTTAGAAATACAATATCCGGCATAGTAAACTATTGCGTTGTCTTTTAGAATATGTAATTCCGCGTTTTCAATGATTTCGTCGGACTCGGTAGGTGTGGTATTTCCAATTGTTGAGTATTCTAGTTTTAAACTATTTTCATACTCGGTTTTAAAACTGCTCCAATCCAAATCAATATTTGTGGCTTCGTCCGAAATACAATTGCGAAACGGGGAATCAAGTGTGATCTTTCTCACAACTACATTCGCAAAATGCACCCCTATTTCATGACTTGACGGCATAAAATTATATCCACCTTTGCCACGTAGAAGCGAAAAAAAAATTTCTAAACAGTCCTGATTGGTACGACCTGTTAGCACATACTCAATATTAAATTGTGATTGTAAATAATTAATTAGTAGCAGCTGCGCGTTTATGGTAGTTTTAAGACCGGTGATAAATTTAAAATAATTTGCATTTTTAGAAATTATTTCTATTTGATCTAAAAATAATAAACTGCTTTCTAAATATTTGTACACATTGTTATCAATTTTTAGAGGTTTTTCATAAGGTGCAGAAGAACCAAAATGTCTACAATTCAAGCAATCGAATAGATCATTAAATCTTTGGATGAAATGAATGGTCGGTATGGCATTTTCGAGAAAATCACCAAATATCTCTGGTTTAGTTTGCAGCGTTGTTCTTATTGCACTTGCAACAGTGTTACTTAACATTTGGGCCGCCCTTTTGACATTCATTTTCTGGAAGCTGTTAGGTTCAAAATGTGTGATATTTAGTTTTGGCATAAGCTTAATCTTTTGAACAGAATCGTATTCGAAAATCTTCCGAACAACATTGATATCGCTTACTCCAAAAACAGAATGTTGAATTTGATTTGATAAAAACGCGTTTCTCGCCGATTTAACTAAATGTGGTGGATCAAATTGGGCCAATATTTTATGATCATCAACGAAGAAATATGGCGTAGCATGTGTCACTCCAAGTATTTTGAAGGTAGAGATGTTAGTTGCCGCCTGATCGCATGTTACCATAACCACATTTAATTTTAGATCATCATTTGCAACCCTTATATTATCCTTTATTAACTGAGATAAATATTCAGGTTTTGTTGCATTACTGATTAAAATATAGTTTAAAACATACTTCCAGTCTTCCACCAATCCGCGAAGCATGAAAAATAATGCTGATGTTGCTAACTCTGTATTTCTTTCTCGGCCATCATCACAAAAACCTTCAACTCTATCTAAATAAATATTAAATGTTAAATCTTTTTTAATGCTTATTTCATCAAAGCATAAAACACATATTTTTGATTGTGTTGACATATTCTGGAAAACTTTTGCTAGCTGGCTTATTAAAGTTCTGTTTATTCCTGGTGGTATGAATTTTATTGGAGACCATTTATAAATTGAAGATGTTGATGGTAGTTTTAGTTTTAATTGATCTCGTAAATATTTATATGTGGAAGCTGATTTATAAAATAAGGATTGTGCAAATAGTTTGTCACTCTCATTATAATAAAAAACTTTCTTTACAAGCAGCTTACATACACTTTTTGTAGTTTCGTTTATGTCTAGTTTTTCAATATGACGATCAATATTCACCAAACTACCGGTTTTAATCTGAAGTCGGGTCAAGCTGCGCCTTATGTTATTGTACCTGACCTGCAGCAACTTAAATTTTCGGGTGGTGTTCTGCAATTTTTTTCTGTAGAGTTGAATTATGCTATCCTTTTTTAGATGTTTTTGAGAAGTATATGTTTGATTGCCCGATGTTTGGCAGTTGTGACAGTTAATTTTATCAATTATTTTCAAAAATTCAATTTCATTGTTGTCATTTTCCGTTTGAGTACTAGTGGTTCGTGTTATTGGTGATGATTTTAAAACCATTTCAGTCTCTAAACTAACAATATGGGTTGATTTACTGGAGCAAGGTGTATCTTTCTCGGCGTTTGATTTACTAATTATATTAAGAAAAGGTACTGCGTTTTTTGTTAATCTGTTGGAACACGAAATATTTTCCTTTAAGAAGTGTCGCTGACATATATAGTTATGTTTATTTTTAATTTCATTTTGTAGAAGGCCTATCGCAGTTACCCAATTCTGGGATTTAATTTCATCTTTCGGAAATTTGAAGAATTTTAAATTTGATTTTCTTGAGGTAATTTTGCAACTTGGCACTATACAAGTTATCTGTTTTTTCCTTTGATCTACTCGCCGTTTTCGATCTAAATTTTTTTATGAAATGAAATTGTTAATAATTGTAGCTTGAATTATAATATTATCAATCAATTTAAGGCAACTTGTAAATGTCTTACGTTTAAATTAATTTTATAAAAATTAAATTAAAAAATAATTTACTAAAATTAAATGCTGCTGATTTTTAATAAATATTTTAAAAAACATTTCCTCAAACATCACAAATATTTCACATTTTCAATAGATAATTTTTCCATAAATTTAATATCAAGTAAATAAATATCAATACTTTGTTAAATTTTTAAGTTTTATTATTTAATACAAATTATATTTGTTTGGTTTTAAACTTATTTTTTTATTTTTTAAATCTCCGAAGTTTCGGTGGTATTTTCCACCATTCTCAAGGAGCAATCGGAACCAACAATAAAAATTCTTTTCAAAAATTTTGAAGACTATTTACAAAAAATTCCAGTGTAGCTTGATTTGAAAGCTATTTTTTCAAAAATTGTGTATAGCTTGATTCAAAAATATTTTTTTTATAAAATAAAGTGAAGAACTTTTTAAAAATTATATAAAATAAAATGAATTTAAAAAAAAAAACGACTTATAATTGACTTTAATTAAATAATATATGATCATAATAATTTAACAAAAATTTGGAAACTTCCTGGACGTTTATTAAATTTTGCGAGTTTTGTTGAATTTGTTTGATGTGTATACTTTCCAAAATTAACCTTTTTGTAAGATTTGGTTCCCTATCTAGTATATCAATATCGTCAGACAATAAATGTTTACTTTCACGTAAGTGATTCGATATTGCACTGTGTGATAATTTAAAAGAACTTGTCGAATCGTAAACATGTTGGTAAACCCTCTTTTTTAAATTTTGTTTGGTTTGACAAACTAGGTTACCATACTTTGAAAATTCTAAAATTAGGTAATAAATTTTGTCTACCTTTCAAAAAAGATTTGGTTCCTTACAATAGTATTATAGCAAATTTAGAGAGTAGTATTTCAAATTTAGACGAAGCGACCCGTAACATTATTCGGAATAGATTAGTTAACATTATAACAAATTTTAAAACAGGAAATAATTTTGGAAACAAAAAATGTTTACGCATTGAAGAAATGCAACAAATTCGTGAAGCTTACAAAGCGAAAACGTTTTTAAACGAAAATCCGGAAGTATACGTTTTGAAAGCTGATAAGAGCAATGCAACGGTACTTATCCCGAAAACAGAATACATATTTGGAAAAATTAAATGAACTCTTATCAGATAACAATACGTATATTGAAATACGGAAAGTTGGCATTTCTTCAATGCAAACAAATCTAAATTTAATAATTACTTCTTGGGAACGTTTAGGCAAAATTAATAGAACGGTAGCTAAAGAACTTAGAAATTATAATGGTACGACTCCGCGGATGTATGGTCTACCAAAGGTTCATAAGGTTGGTTGTCCGGTTAGACCAATCATTAGTTATGTAGGTTTGCCGTTATATAACTTATCAAACTTTTTGTCAAATATTTTAAATTGTTTTGTGGGGAACAATTTTTCATCTGTAAAAAATGCGGAAGATTTTAGAAACAAAATTAAAAATGTTATTCTGCCTTCAAATTGTATATTGGTATCGTTGGATGTAGTGTCTTTGTTTACAAATGTGGATTCATCTTTGGTTTTAAATTTAATTGGACAATTTTGTAATGAAATAAAAAGTAAAAGTAAAACAAATTTGAGTTTGAACGAATTTTTGGAAGCGTTAAAATTTGTTCTAAATCATACGGAATTTAGTTTTAATGGGAGATGTTTTAAACAAGTATTCGGTTCCCCAATGGGTTCACCAGTTAGTCCAACAGTAGCCAATTTATTAATGGAGTATGTTGAAACTGAGGTTTTGAAAACATCTTCCATTAAACCTATTTTCTTTTATAGGTATGTAGATGATATTATTGCGGCTATTCCAAATTCAGAAGTGGATAATTTTCTAAATATTTTTAATAGTTTTACTCCGCGATTAAATTTTACTTGTGAAATTGAAAACCAAGGTCGTTTAGCCTTTTTGGATGTCATAGTAATGCGAGGTGAAGATGGAACCTTAAAAACAGATTGGTATCGTAAAAATTCATGGTCAGGTCGTTATCTAAATTATGATTCTTGGCTTCCATCTTCGTACAAAAATAATACGGTATTCTTGTGACAAGACAAAATTTTGAAATTATCAGATGATGGTTATCATTCTGCTAATTTCAAGAAGTTAACAGACATATTAGTAAAAAACGGATATCCAAAAAATATTATTATGAAGAACATAAAAAAGGCTATAGACAAAAATAACAATTGTTTAGAAAATTTCCGTGAACCTCAAAATTTAATTGTTGAAAATACTCGTAAAAATTTTTTAACCATACCTTACGTGAAAATTCTTTTCGAAAAAATTAAATTTGTGTTAAAAAATTACAATATACAAGTTGTAGGTAGAGCATTTCGAAGTTTAGATAATTATTTGTTTACAAAATTAAAAGACCAAATTCCAAAAGTGTTACAATCCAATTTAGTTTATAAATTGAAATGCTCTTGTGGAAAGGAATATGTTGGGCAAACCAAACAAAATTTAAAAAAGAGGGTTTACCAACATGTTTACGATTCGACAAGTTCTTTTAAATTATCACACAGTGCAATATCGAATCACTTACGTGAAAGTAAACATTTATTGTCTGACGATATTGATATACTAGATAGGGAACCAAATCTTACAAAAAGGTTAATTTTGGAAAGTATACACATCAAACAAATTCAACAAAACTCGCAAAATTTAATAAACGTCCAGGAAGTTTCCAAATTTTTGTTAAATTATTATGATCATATATTATTTAATTAAAGTCAATTATAAGTCGTTTTTTTTTTTAAATTCATTTTATTTTTTATAATTATTAAAAAGTTCTTCACTTTATTTTATATAAAAAATATTTTTGAATCAAGCTATACATAATTTTTGAAAAAATAGCTTTCAAATCAAGCTACACTGGAATTTTTTGTAAATAGTTTTCAAAATTTTTGAAAAGAATTTTTATTGTTGGTTTCGATTGCTCTTTGAAAATGGTGGAAAATACCACCGAAACTTCGGAGATTTAAAAAATAAAAAAATAAGTTTAAAACCAAACAAATATAAATATCAATTTTTAATTTTCACAAAAATGTTATTCAATATTCGACAATTTTTCAACTAAACTTTCCGGTTTGTTGTATAAATGTTGTCTTTTTGTGAGTAAATTGTGGATTTAAAGTTGAAAAAAAAATTATTTTTCACAAAATATTTCACAAATTATTTTGAAAAAGTCGACAAATTGATCTAAGAAATTGTCGAGTAAAAACGTGACAATTTCGTGAATTTGGAATACCATTTGTCGACAAATTCTTAATAATCTAAACGTAAAACATTTGACTTTTTTATTACAAAATCGGTAACTTATTGAGAAAAAATAATCAAAAGATTTTGATCGCAAAATAGACATAAACTCACAAACTACCACTTCGTAAATTGAAGCAAAAAACCTTAAATAAACTTACTTGGTGTACAATTTATTCCTGATGAATTTTTTTTTTTCAGGACTACCCATTTTCAAAATTAAAATTATTTACCAATGTAATTTACCTAATTAATTCACACGTAAAAAACAACTGATGGAAACAATATAACCAAAATTAATAAAATGACAACATGGTTAAAAAATTCGTTAAATAAAAGAAAATGAGTAGTAGTTAAAACAATATCTCGCTGAAAATTCTAATTCTTTCATTCTCGAGTAAATACAACAACAAATTTCAAAAAAACTTTTGGTGCAAAATAATTTTGTTTTCGTATTGTTTCAGGAGGTTTCAAATATGTATGTATAAAATTTGTAATTTGTATTATGTATGGATGTGTATTTCAGATGCAAACCTGCCCCTTTTACAACAACAATAATGACCATGAAAAATATTATTTATTTTATTATGTATCAAAACCAACACTAATGCACAACAAACCTAATTCCGTAATGAGGTACACAGCTATCTTCTTACATTAAATCGCTTATACTTGGAAGTATTGGTGGGAAACTTCGTATGTTTTGTTTTGGCTACAATTTCTATAGTGTATCCGATCACGAATACTTTCATGTATAAGCGAAAAATCAGTTGATAGTCAGGCTTGTAATACATTAATGTTGGTTTTATATTCATTCATAATTTTTTTTCCTTTTATTATGAATGTATAGAAATATACTGTATAGTGTATACATACTGTATTGTTCTTTTGTTTTATTTTTTAACAATAATGCGGAAAAAGGAAAAAATATATTATTGTCTCTTTTAAGCGATAGACCCCACAAAATCAGTAGAAAATAAATCGTTTTGAAATTGCGTATGCCATTTGGTTGTACTGAAAATACTCCTCTTATATAATGCTCAATGATATTACATCAAGTTGATCACTATTTAATTAAAATACATATTAATAATTGGTTGTTTTAATTTTTTTTCAATCCACAAATTTTTATTTAACTTGGTTTGATTTTTACAGTTTTTAAAACATTACATTTATATTTATGAAAAGACATTGCTTTAATCAAATAAATTTCGCAAATACATCAATTCCGTGACGCGCACATTGAAATTTTGGTTTACCTCAAGTATATACAATGAAAACAAAGACGTAGTCCTACGTCAAAACAGTTCTTAAACTGTTCGCAGATG
Organism: Tipula helvola; assembly: GCA_963556165.1. Classification (NCBI taxonomy): domain Eukaryota; kingdom Metazoa; phylum Arthropoda; class Insecta; order Diptera; family Tipulidae; genus Tipula; species Tipula helvola. The sequence goes on from OY744482.1 coordinate 91,703,558, forward strand.
GTATACTTTTGATGTACATAAATGTACACTTTTCCGTCGCGATGACGATACCTTTGCGATACTTAAACGATACGTATATTGAACCCCATACATTTAATAAATAAATTTAAACTAGATTTGCTTGCTTCTCTCCAGCACGATGTCCATATTGTAAAATTGGGTCAACTAAAGCAAAATGTAGCATTATCATTAGGTAAAACGAACAATACAAACATTTTCTTAGACAACAGTATATCATTCTAGACTTTAAGCCTTCAAAAGCCTCTTAATTTTGTGGTATGGCTACGGACCTTTTTGGGTCTATGCCTGGTCCTGGTGGACCGCCACCCTAACCTAACCTAACCTAACCTAGCCTCTTAATTTAGATTACTATCAATCAGGATATCTAGATATCAAAATTCATTAACCACTTCTATCTAGAAGCAATGATTAGTAACTCAAGAAGAGCATCGATTGCATGCGAGCTTTTAACCATACAGACAATACAAACACGTCAGGCTTAATGCCTGAAACATTTTCTTTTATACTAGGGCCAGCATGAACTGATAAATGCTGTGTTTTTATAAGCCTCGATAGATCTATTGAGATATTTGCCAAAAAAAAAAAAAAAAAAATGGGAAATTGTAGCTAAATAATGAGCTAAGTTCCCACGCAAAAATTTAAAACGATTTTAACTTCACACCAAATGATGGAAACACGATAAGGAAAAATAGTATAATAGTATTGACGATTGGAGGATCGTGGGAACCACGTATCGGAGAAATTTGGCACTGAACGAGCTATCCTAATTTGACGTTTAAGATATTATAAAATGTCATGTATGCTGATATTTTGTTATTATCAAATGTCACTTAAGAATAGATTCGTTTAATTAAAAAAATATAAACACCGTTAAACACCGTTGTTATTATTAAATGTCATTTAAGGATAGCTTGCTTAATTTCTAAATTTCTCGTAGGTCGGCGTTTTCGAACATTTACAATCGTCAATTGTACTACTTTGCTATTATACTATTGACGATGGAAACCCGGTATACAATTTTTTTTTTCTTTCAAAATGTTACTATGATCTTATAAATGTTGAGCAACTTTTACGAAAAATGATAAACAGGTTCAATTTTCGATTTTCCGCTTTTTTTCGCCAACAAAACTTGTGGATTGAAACACATAATGCAAGGAAATCATAAAAAATTCATCCTTTTATCGTACATCTTCTGTCTTTTGAAATACAGCAAATGATTATGATCAGCTACTCTTTTCCTATTGTACTAAATGAAAATGGCAGCTGTACTAAAAATTAACTTTGGTATGTTTCCATGCTAACATACAAATTTTTAATATTGTGTCTGTATTCATAAAAGGAAAAATCTGTAGTCTCGATTGACACTAGGTAACCTGCCACCTATCAGAATTATGGTGAAAGTCTATTATAAGACACCATTTTTTATCGCTATCAAATCTTATTTAAAATTAAAGAATAAAAGAATATTTGAATATTTCTATTAAAGAATATTTTCTTCAAACTTGATGACAATTGCATTGAAGAATTAGCTGTCACATTTTGCCTTATAAAACACTTTCCAAAATATAATAAGAGATGGCACTGAAATCATTTTACCTAGTGTCAATAGAATAGAAAGATTTTCATGTACAATTAATAAGCTGTGTATTTCAAGAAAGTATATTAAAAACGATAAAATATAGTATAAAAGGTCCTACTGGATGAAATTAAACCAAACTAATTGCAATTCAACCACAAAAGTAGACTTATAAAAAACACAGCAATAAAGCAGAAAACATCAACAAGCGCAGAGGGAGAACTAGGGCATGTAACCCGGTTAAAACCGAAACCGGGTACCCGGGTTTTTGTTCATTTTTACGAAACCGTAAAAACCGGGTTTTTCTGTAAACACCGACAGTTAATTTTTTTGTTTCTTCTAGTAAATAAATTTATTTTTCTTCTGTTTTTCATGAAGAATTAAATATTAGCCGATTTTCTTGACGTTTGATCTGATCTCCAGGTCATGTTTCATGAAACAACAAGCACAAAAAAATTTGTTAATTTTTTGTTGTTGCTTTCAATGTAAACTATGATCTGATCCGGATCACTATTCGCCAAGAAAAGCGGCTATTGTCAAAATTATGCCTTATAATAATTTTTTGTGTATTGACAACAATTTTTAAATAATGTACATTTTTTTGCATATTTATCGTTTTGTTCTCACATCCTCTAAGATTATTTGATGATTCACCAATTGGTGAATTGGCTATTGAAGAGAGTATTGATGAAGGTGAAATCGAACCAATACCATCCGGATCGGCTACTTTAATAGAACAATTACAACATTCAATTTCTGCAGTCTTGCATGGTTCTAACGAATATGCCAACGATAGTAATTTTGAGTCATCCTTCCAAAATGAGATGAATATATTTTGGGTTACTAAGCAAAAATTAATAAAGGTCAATAACTTATTCAATGCTCTGGCATCAATACAACCCACTTTAACAGAGAGTGAGAGAGTCTTTTCGATCGCAGGTAATTTCTTTACTAGATTACGTTCATCTATAAAATTTGAACTGTTGGACGCATTCATTTTTCTTAAATATTATTTTATTATAAAGGAAGAATTCTTGAATATTTTTGTTAATTTTCTTTGGTCTACAGCAAAAATATATTTAAAAGAAAGGTTGAATTGTATATTTAAAGTCGTACTCAAGGTGTTTTTTAAATAACTAAAAACCGATGAAACCCCGGTTACCCGGTTTTTTATTTTATAAAAAAACCGAAACCCGGTTTTTAAAATTTTCCGGATTTTTACATGCCCTAGGGAGAACCAAAAAATTGATAACTGCAAACTCCGTTAACATACAAGAATAGTAGAGATCCTACTAGAAAACCTGCAGAACTCCTACACTGATTGGCAAAACCTTACTCTTTGCTTCTAAATATAAATCGAGAGGTTAGAAAATTATAATTATCACAGAATTTTGTAATCCTGTCTTAGTTTTTCAAATTTTCTTAGCTTTTTCAAATATACCGGGAAAATACCGGATTCTACGCTCAAGTTGAAGATTAATGAAAAATATCAACTAGAAAACAATCCGTGTTCAATCAAAACTAGAAACATCAATTAATCTGAGTATATTACAATTCTACGAACAGCATTGTTTTCCCTATAATGTCTCGAGGGGAATTATACGGTACTATTCAAACACTTAAAAATAAATCGTATCCTGGAATTGATGGTTTGTTTATCAGGAAACGGTTTAAGTGTATAATTCCCCTGGAGACATTATAGAGAAAACAAAGCTGTTCGTAGAATTTATGTTTCTTAGCTACAGACATATACATACATACATACATTTGGTGAATAGAACATGTAAAAAGTAAAATTTTATTTTAATATTTACGTTAAAAATAGAAATTTTAATTGATTTTGTTTAGTTCGTTATATTTACAAAAAATACGATGTGTAATCATGTCGCAAAATTCGGTCTATTTAGGATCCATACATCTTACAAACATAATTTTAGTATCCTAAACGAATCGCTTTGTTTAGAGGTAATTAAGAACCCAGTAGATCCCTATTTAAAAAGGTTCTTTGTTGCATTCGGGGACATTATCGATGTGCTTGTCTATTTTTCCTGCTCTTTATTTTTTCTTAAATACAGGCGTTCCCAAGCATCGAGTTGGCATACGTCAGTTACTGTTTACGAGTGTTATCCACAATTAAACACTGTCCCCTAAACAAAGTGACTCGTTAACGATACGGAAATAATGTTTGTTGTTCATACAAAATATCGATATGTTTATAAATCTTCCCTATACCATGATATTTAGAATTTTTACGATACCTTTTTCTTGTGTTGGTGATTATCGTAAATATTACGAACTTTGCGGTACGTTTACGTATTGTATTTTTCTTAACTAAAAAGATACCGGATTTGCCGATATCTTTACGTTTTACACTGGTGGCATTATAATTAAGCCACAAATGAGACTTATTGTTTAACATGCCGCATTCATACTTCTAAATTATATTAGGGGTTGTTGTCATGCTGATACCGCCAATGTAGCGAAAGATCGTATAATTATCTAAATTTTGATCGAGTATTTCGAATATTTCAGGACATCCATAATTTCACCGGTTTTAATGACAAGCTAGCTCTCCGAACTCTACCTTATTTGGGGAACGTCTTGCGTATGGTCTTCCATCACTTCCAACCATATTGAATTTACTTTCACCACTCCAAATTATTAAATTTCAAAACGCCCTATAGAAATGCTCTTTAGCAAAAGCAATTCTTTTGTTTCGGATGTTTAATTTTGATATACCACCAGTGTGTAATTTTCTCATGGCCGCCAAAATAGTGGCCATTGCCACTTCGCCACTTCTATGAATTGTAAGCCAATTTTTTTGTTAGTTTCTGTTGTGACCTGCAACACCTCATCACAGAATCACGGAGTAAACAAACCTATAGAAGAGGCATTTTGCTTAAAAATGTTTCCGTATATTTTCATGTTTATTTTGAATTTTCACCTACTGAACGACAATTTACGCTTCTGTAAATTCTGTGACCTCGCCGGGGCTTGGGAGCATTCTCTGTAAAGCCATGGAACGTAGAAATGCCTTTGTAAATTAATTAATCTAATTTGTTCTACTGACCTTTGTAGCTATATATGTAAACGCGGTTCATAAATACTACAATATACATACAATAAATTAATTTTATAAATTTTAGATTGTTTAGTCATCATCTAATACGATAGCTGAAAATGAAAAATTTAAACCAATTTTTCCACGTTGTCATAATGTACATGTAGTCGGGATGGACAAAGCAATTTTACCTGTCATCATTAGAAAGTTTTTTTTTTTCAAAAATATGTGTACAGTTTAATTTATAATTCATTATATTGTTCCAATTACACTCCTCCACAAAATGTCGTTATTGTGAATTTATCTCCGTCTTTTTGTTGTCATTTTATATTTAGAAGATTTAATCGGGTTCATTCATCATTACTAAAATATTTTTTGTAATTTAACCGTTCACACTTAAAAACGCATATCTACTACAGTCATAACTATTAACTACACATATAGGACGCACTATAAATTGCAAGTAACAAACAATAAACATGACGTCATTGCATAAAATAAATAGAAAAGTTACATCCACTTATGGAAAATTTCATCGGAATATTTTTTTATATGAAGCACATAATCACATTATAAATATTGTACACACAGACAAACTGGAGAATGAAGATAAACACCTTCTATTTATAAAAATAATCCTGGGAATACAAGTATCTACAATCCGATTAAAGTGAACCATGTATCAGTGTATAAAGATTTATTTGAACATTACAGCTTTAACAATTTTTGAGAAATGAAATTAATTTTTGTTTAAATTTATTGGTTGGACTACTTAGTACCGGTTTTAGATAGTGAGCGGTTCATTTGGGCTATCGAACTATATAAGAGTATTATGAAAACCAATGAATATTATTAAGCCTAATCATTATTATAATTGGCCTAATCAACGAAATAACCACGAGAAACAAATCTTAGTACAACGTAACTCCACATTCAATTAATTTCCGTTGCACCCCGCATAAACATTCATTGATTTTCACGCAAACTTCTCATCCATAAATCCTGTACAGATGATGCTGTAGTACAATTTATCAATTACACAATTTAATTGTAAATCAGTTAATTTATGCATTCGAGAACAATACGAATTGAGTAGTATATAAGTATTCGCATTATGCATTAACTTAAAACTTTATCAAATACCGGTTCGTACAAAATTAAACCACGATTTATAAATTTCGAATTTTCGTAGATTTACTCCTATTTTGCGTGTACTAGCCAACCCCTATAATGTAATTCTGTCGTCTTGTTTTGCTAGCATTTCCGATTTGATGTTTTTTGATTTGTTGACGCCAAAGTTGGAATTGTTGTTTCATAGAGGGGAAAAATTCAATTGAAAACGACATTAAAATTGACGATTGGACCACCATGATTTTGCAGGATACAAGGTGGTGCCGAAACCGGGAATATTCATCTATATACATAGTATTCAATCAGATAATGTAGCCTTTAATTTCATTTATTGAGCTTACACTTAAATATACAAGCGAATAAATATCAACTCCCAAGTAACAATTTGTGTCCAAAATTTGGTCACGCTGACCAGTTTTTGTGGGCTAAATAAGCATTGCTATAAATGCTAAAATGTCCAAATTACGTCAAAATGACTGACAAAAACGTGTCACGTTGACCAAAGTGGGGAATGATTTTAGCTTTCGAATCGACAGGGAATTAAAAAATAGGACTGAATATGTATTTTTTCTATGTATGACAAAGAAAAACGAATAAAATTAAGAAAAATGCAAAAATCGGGAAAAGATGGCAGTAACAACATAATAGCGGAAAAAGATGGCAGCCATCACATAATAGCTTTAACAGGAGCAATAACGTCAATATGATAAAATATTCATGTAGAATGCTAAATATTCATTCTACATCTAATTATTTATTATGTTGGCAAGAATGCAATAAAAAAATGCTATTTTGTCACAAGATTTACCAAATAGCGTATGACTAAATGGCTATCCACACCACAAAATTGTCATTAAACAAATAATTTTCATGACAAAATGGTCACGTAGGATGCTAACTGGTCACTCTTTAGTTCAGCGTTTCCCAATTTTTTCGGACCGAGGAACACTTCGTATAAATAAAATTACTGGAGGAACATTTACGTTTTTTATATAGGAGATTAGCTTGTATTTTTAAAATTGTATATTACCTACATTCTACATACATGTAAAAGTTATAAACAAAATATAATTATAGATATAAAAAAACATGAAAATAATAAAATAAATTAGGTCTTTAATGATTCTGATGTTTTTGGCTCTTTGAGCTACTTTTATATCAGGTTCCGAAAGACCGAATGGTCAAATTTCGAAAAGCCGAATTGGTTGAAAGGCCGAATGTGTAGAAAGGCCGAATGTCCAAAAACCGAATGGGTCAAAAAGCCCACACATTTGTGGTACATCTATTAGTAGAAGCGATACAATTCCTTTGATCTGTACCTGCAAGGTTGACGGAGCATTTACCAATCATTAAATCCGCTATTCGCTCCAATACATTCGTCGATGCCCTACTAACCCAACGGATTAAGTCAACCACAAAATAACTTGACATATTTGTGGTATGAGCGATTCAATTCCTTTGATCTATAACTGCAAGGTTGACGAAGCAATTTCCATTATCGTAAATATTAAGAACTTTACGGAAAAAGTCAATTTCGATAGACATTTTATAAATTTTAATTTTAATTTGGTCCGCATTTTGATAATTGTGTTTCTGGATTTATGTTTTTTGAATTTTTTTATGTCTGGATTTTCAGTTTCTGTATTATTTTTTTCTAGATAAGGTAGCCAACTGAAAATAAATTTATTTGTTTTCTTTTTTAATTATAATTAATTAATTTTTAATAGTATGACAAAAAAAACCGTAAGAAGATTTTATAATTTAAGGCGATTTACTATAAAACAATTTTATACAAAAATGTTGATAAAAATAAAAATTTTTGTTTTCAAAAAAAATCAATTTCGACACAAACAGCCCTTCGACATTCGGCCTTTCGACACTATCGGCTTTTCGACATTCGGCCTTTCGACACATTCAGCCTTTCGACACATTCGGCCTTTCGGCGTTCGACCTTTCGACATTCGGCCTCTCGACATTCGACCTTTCAGCCCTATTCCGAATTTTTATATCTGGGGGCTATAATTGACGATTGGAGCATCACAGATTCCACCTAGTGGAAAATTTTTAAACTGAGCTACCTGATAATTTGATGTTCGAAATTATTGTAAACAATTCCAATTTTGAACTGTAAACACAATTTTCACTTACCGGATACGCTAATAATTGTAAATAATTCCAATTGTGGACAATAAAAACAATTTTTAACTACCGCATTGCTAAATTTTCTTTCGTCGCAAATGTCATTTTATCAGGTGCATCATTTTAATTTTATTCCTCGAGAGGCGCTTTCCCTACTTTTACAATCGTCAATAGATCATGTTTAAATGTCAAATTTTCTACAACCGCAAGAGCTACCATCTTTCGAAAAACTCCGAAAATACAAGCAACTTTCACATAATGCCACTAGGTGTCACTAAATATTTGCTGTCAAAAATTGTATGACATTTTTATGTATGCATTTTGTAAATATAAACAAAAATATTTTCGTGTTTTAAAAAAATGATGTGATAATTAAATTGATTTTGGCTACCCCCTTTTGAAAAACGTCAGTAATATTTTATTGATTTTGTAGTGACATCTAGTGGCAAACCGCAAACGCTCTGTACTTTTACTTTGATCGTGCTGCCTCTTTCGGAAAAAACTCTGTACTTTTCTCTGATCGTGCTGCCTCTTTCGGAAAAACTCTGTACTTTTTCTCTGATCGTGCTGCGTCTTTCGGAAAACATTATCTATTCCTGAATACGATACGAATACGTAAATATAAAATTCTTATTTGAATTGAATCTTATATATTCGAATTCTGGTCTAGCATTCAGACGGTTTATGTGCTTCAATTTTGTTGCAGAATAATTTGAAAATTCGGTCTCGCACAAATATTTTGTTGTGAAAGGAAGTAAAACATGAACGGTAGTTTTAAGCAAGAGTTAGCAATTAAATCAATTACGTTTTGATAATCACTTGCGCTAAAAGCTACTGGCTTATGTTATTACAAATGGGTTTCTAATCCACGAGTTATCCTCAGTGGACTTTGGAAAATATTGTAGAATGCTTGACTGTAAATTATGAAAAAGTTCTAAAATTATACTTTGGAGATTTTAGCATCTGCTTTCAATTTTTTAGTATATTTAGAATTTTCCACGGAACGCCTGTTTATCATCCACGGAACATCAGTGTTCCGCGGAACATAGTTTGGGAAACGCTGCTTTAGTTAAGAGTTTTCGAGGCATTTTACACCGACGTTCGGTCAACGCGACCAAGCATTTAGCAGGATCTCCCGGTAATTCTAATAATTATTGACGCCGGGCCCACCGTACACCCTTTTTTACATTTATTTGGAAGGATAGGATAGGATTGTTAGTATAGGATTGAGATCGACCCGGTTACAAACACCTTGGCGGTCAATTATTAGTAGTTACATTTTTTCTATTAATTACTTTACTACGTTTTTTTTATTAACTGCTAACCTTGGCATCCTAAAGTCAATGTTAATTAGTTCCCAATTACCCCTTATATATTTCCCACCACCTTAAATATTATTTCAGTGCTACAAACACCTTAATTTTAATGTTAGTGTCTATTTCTCTCGGCTGCTTCAGCTTCCAGAACCCTCCTCTGGACATTTGTTGTTTCAATTTCATTAGGAGCTGTCTAATTCTAATTATTAGCTATCAATGTCTGATTTTATTTTAACAACTGCATTCTGAAATAACATTTATTAGTTTGCTGAGTCCGATTTCTAGTAATTTAAAATTCCATTTAAGAGTTATAAAGCAGTAGCTCAGGTAAGACCTAGCATAATAGATGTAGTTAGTCTCCGCTTTTAATTCATATGCTTTCCGCCATACTGGTCACTCTCTCAACTTAGAACTACAATTCAGCTCAAATTTGAAGCCTAAAGCTCGTTTCCCGGAATACGCTGAGTTCACCGCACGCCCTTCTACGAACAACAAACCCGAGGGAAAGGAAGGTACGTTAGTAAAATTGTTAGTAACAATTTGTAAAGTAAGTTAGCATAAAACAACACAATTTCTATACTACATGATTTTTTAACTGGTTATTGCTCCTGGAGCTGCGAGTTGATTCAGACTACAACTTTATTTTGAAAATCAGGATTAAATTCAATCCTTATAAAAATTATTAATTCGGAACTGTGTTATATTCTGAAAATTAAGTTAGTTATCACTAAACTAGGGAAGGGACTCTACACTAAATGATGAACAAAATAAATAAGACGAGTCGTTTGATTTCCTCCTTCTGTAATGTATCCATAACCTCCACTCCTGATTATTATTTAAATCAACTTGTATTTATAAGGTTATATCAAAGAGAGTAAAATCTTACTTCTCCTGGACATCACCCTAAAAACCGGAAAAATTAAAATACACTAATAGAAAATTAAACAGTTAACGAGCAAAAGTTGATTAGGGCATAAGACGGCTTAATCTCTTTCAAACCTCAAGCACAGAAATATTCGTCATCCTGTCATTTATATTTCTGAAAATTTAAATCATTAGTTCTAAGAAAGGAATCAACATTTATTTAAAACTAAATTCAAATTCAAAATTCAATATAATAAATTCAATTAGAATCAGCCACCCAATCAAATGATCTCCGCCACCCTAGTCACCTTTGCCACTCAGATACTATCGTCAACTTGCCACCAAGACTACGGATGTCCATCCCATGATGACAGTGTGATAAAATTTCTATAAACCCATAATTTCTAATTTATTTAAAATTAATCATTAATTTAAAAAACTCCCTAAAAATAAATTGAATTCGTCCTCTAAATTAGAAGGATAGCAAATTAATCAATAAATTTTACGAGATACAGCCACCTAAGTAGTCAATAGTTCGTATTATGTTATTAGTGTTATAAATGGTGGAGAAAAAGGTTAGCACCCGTCAGCCTAATTCTAAAAACTACAAATCGGTTGGATGCTTGAAGATTCCGGTAGGCTGAGGTAGGTTTCACGGGACTTCCTAAAAATCGAAATCGTAATTAATTATTTATTTCTAAACTTTACTTTCTTAAATAAAATCTCATTTATTCAATTTCAAACTAGGAATTAAAACGAAACCAAAAATTTCCATGTTCTGGAACCCTATTTAAACTATTAACATTTATGCTCATTAATACCTCTGAAAATTCAAGTTAAATCAATCCGTTATTTCTAACAAAACTAAGGAATAAGTACCGTGTGATGACAACAAAATGATATGTATGTGTACTTGTTGTCCGGTGAGACACCCGGGGCGCTCAAGTACGGGACGACTCGCCACTTCTTCTTGGGGCGACTACTCGTCAGATTTCAGTGGAAAGTGATGATACAGTTACGAGTAAATGAGATTCGAATTACGGCTAAATGAGTGATCAATAAACCAAACAAAACTATTAAGTAATTGAATAAATTCGTGAAAATGAACCGTGCCCGAGGTGGAAAAGTTCACATACGATTTTTTGTTTATGTAAATAGGTTTTTTTTTAAAAATGAATTTATAAAATTGTTTAACAAAAACTTTAAAATTAAATTGATTGAAAGTAAAAAAAGAAAAAAAAGAAAGAAAAACTTAGCTTATTGTTGTTGTTGCATATGATGCTGATGATCCCGTTGTTGCTGCTTCTAGTTTTTGTTATAGTTATCTGCCATACTCGGAAATGACTATCCTTGCCTCTGATACTTTTTTTTCCTTTTATTTTTGTCGACCAGTGTAATTTCTTGTTGTTTTTAAGGTTCGAAAGTTTTATTGAAAATACGAGGTGTACGGTTGCCACCGTATGATCAGTCAACGGACAAGAGTTTATTCAAACTACTTCCCCTTTTCGCCTTCGTAATTACTATTTTGGCCCACCCTGCAGCGATTTGAGCGAGAAACATGAATTTTCAAAAACCGTAGCAGTGTGTCAACCACAATTTTTCCGAATCACGTCCCGTTTCATGGAGCACTTGATCCGAGCTCAACCATATGTGTATTTACAATAGTTTCGGGATGCATAGCCTAGTTCGACTCAGCGATATAAATACATGGATAGGGGATAGAACAAATTTTATGGAGCAACTGAAAAAGTATTAAGTGTGTGATAGAGAAAGAAAAATCCTTCGTCCTTGTCTTTAAATTCGAATTTTCGAATACCAAATTCAAATTTATGTGTAGGAGGCGGTAAAGCAAAGTAGCTGTCGCCTAGAGACGGAAAAAATAAACGTTGCAAATTCAAAACATGCCAGATACAATAATATAAAAGTGGTAGTAACCATGGTAACAAATTTAAAACACATCTTGAAAATAAAAAACGAAAATTCACTTGAATGTTTGTTTATGCTAGATTTTTGACATTTTACTCGAATTTTTGTTGTTGTTGTTTATTTTTCAGGCATGTATTTGAAATTTAAAGGAATAAATGGTTATTAATTCTTTAATTAGTGTACGAAAACTGGTAGCGTAATGTTTACCTATTCAAATTTGATATAATTAATTAATTATTTGTAATATAATTAAACATTATACAATATTTATTCCACTCAATTTAAAAAAAAAATCTGTTTCGAAAAATTTCGAAATGAAATTTATTCAAGTACGGCACTTATTCGGAAATACTTTTTTTGATAAAGAGGAATATATAAAAGAGTAGTAAGACTATTCAATAAAATTTGCTCCATTTTTAGTGACGTAAATCAATGTGATTTTTGATCAATCCCCTATCCATGTATTTATATCGCTGGTTCGACTACAGAGGCACATTCATAATGGAGTGTAAGAAAACTAATTAACTTTTACATCAAAAACCGCCTATACAAGACTACAAAATTTAAAAAACGCCATTTTCCAACCGCTGCGTTTCGCCAAACCATTTCATGGGCAAAAAATCCACTTCGCACACCACCTGCCTGTATGTTATACCGTTTAGCGCGGCTGGGCACACCTTGCATTACAAACGGTCAAAATACACGTACACAACTCATTTAAATCACAAATAAATCATAAAAAATGCTAATTAAAGCAATTAGTTTTAACTTTTAAGGAATAAACAAAAAATTAAAATACAAAACAATTTTCAAAGCAAATAAAAAATAAATTCGTCTTTCTGACTGGTTAGTCAAAGCCAACTCCTCTTCTGACAGATTCTTTTGATGATCTGACATCAAGCGCTAAAATAAACAGTTATTTGGAATGGGGCATGCAAAAAGAGTTTGTTTTTGTTTTGGCACATCAGATGTCATTACCTACGAAGTTCGAACGCGTCGATAAACGACTTATAAACATTTTAAAATATAAAAATTCTTTTGCGTTTATTAAATTCACCATACATTTTCAATACAAAACACTAATGCCATTAGTGGCGAAAAAATGTCTCGGCTAATAGTTCGATTGGAACACATAAAAGTTATGACATGAGCAAAACATAACCTCTACATGTTTAATTCGCATAATACAAAAAAATAATGTGATTGTGGTTTAATTTTTTAAATGTATGGTAATAAAATATTCAAATAAATATTTAAAAAATAAATTTTAGCTTTATTGTTGTAAATTATTATCAAATATCACCTAGCGGAGAATGTTGACGTAACTGCTTGTAGCTGCTCATGAAAAATTAGGTAGAACACTTGCGAGCAGTTAATTTAGCAAAGACATGAACCATATAAGTGCTTATTCGCGATTTCCAACAAAGTAGCTGACATCTGGTGAAAACAATATGAACAAAATTTAACCATAGAACAAGGGTGATCAGAACTGTCAAACAGTTGAATTTGACAATACTCGTCCCCTTTACTTACATATATGTATTTATTCTATAGAAACCAACGCTAACTACATTTGATGAAAATCGCCAATAAGTACTTGCGGTGGTCGATTGGAAATCACTATTAATTTTAACATGTACCGAGGGTGCTGCATTTAAAAACAGCGACGAATATTGTTGTTACTATTCGCCTTTTAACGCGAAGTGGCTGACACCTGGCAGATTACTCAAGAACTAGAGCCAAAGGGGGCCAAACGTCAAAAAAAATGTACATATAATATAGCTTAGTGATTTTGATTCTTTATTTGTGTTTTAAAATAAGGTTTTATTAGTAAAAATGAAATTTATCGAGTATGAGCAACCGTAAAATTAAAAAAAATGTGTAGTGTACAAAAGTTCAGTACTTATTGTGACAAACTACGCACACATTGTAAACGTACCTTTTCTTTTGAACAAATTTAATTGATCTGAAATAAACAAAATTATATTATTATAATATTCATTTGAACGTAAATAAAATAGTTTTTTCGGTATTAAATTATTATAAAATAAAACTAGTTTATCAATAATACTTACATTACACCATTTTCCAAAGCATTTTGACATATGACCCCCTTTGGCTCAGAGCTATTGTAGCGCCTCTTGCGGCGCTTTAGAGGCGAATAAGCATGCCCCATATGAATTTGATTAGATTTTGTACACTTGCATACTAATGTGCTCTCAAATAATAATTATATTAGATTTACCTGTTGTTTGACAACCTTCCACTTCTTTTCGCGTTTCATTCGAAGAGTATCTATATTTTTTTAATGAGCGAATGTAGTTCTTCATAACTTGACAACTAAACCTTGCAAAATACAACTTGTTCACGGTAAGCAATGTCCGCCATTCATTATGCTTAAGTATGTTATGATAGTATGTATACCAAAATATTGTACTACTACGAACAAATCAGAAACAGTATTTTTTTGCTATTTGGTCAACAATCGATGTCAAAAATTATGTTCTCTAAACAGATTTGCTAAAATAACCAAATAACTTCTATCAATGACTGACACTTCTATCAGTCATTTTTGCTCCTTAGCTGCCACGAAAGCAATAATATACCGTAACATCTTTTGAGGTGACTGTTTTACTGTTATGATTAACATTTTACTGTGGTCACATAGGCCCGCATAAATGCATATTAGCAACAATCTAGCATAATAATTTTTATAATAAATTGCTGTCATACTGACTATTGTGATATATATTTTTTGTGGGTAAATTGCCCGTACAAACGCTTTTTAGTCATATTAGAAAATTAGCTGTATTTTTGGTTAAAAAAAACGTTTTCCTGGCATATGAATAATGCTAAATAGCTATTAACTATTTAGTCATATAGAAACTGGTCACTGTCGCCAAAAAAGTGATAAAATTTTGCTATAGAAGCTAAAAAAAAATTTCATTGTTACTTGGGCGTGCTATTTCAAATTTACTGTACAAGATAAAACCACGTGGGATTTTAACAATTTTTTAATTGTGGGAATCGAAATAGAGCCCCGGTGGCACAGTTGTTAGCATGCTTTTGCTTTAAGCTCCGGAGGTCCCGGGTTCGATTCTCGGCGGGTGATGAAAAAATCACGGCTGGTAAGAATCAATGAACTAATCACTCATTATCCGTTGTAAAAATGATTACGAAACTTCACTATGAAGCGGCCAAATCCCTCCATGGGATGTAGCTCCAGCGAAAAAAAAAATTGAAATAAAGGGTATCGAGTGTTAAATTGCTTTAATTTGAGCACATGTTCAAATGGTTCAAATTCTACAATTTGGGGAGTATATGGGGGATGGAGGATACCACTCTACAAAGTGATCACTATAGCAAATTTGACAAAAAGCATTTAGAGCTTTTAGAATGACTTTTAGGCCCTCGTGGGCCACGTATAGTCACAAAATGACTAAACAAATTGGGCATCTTTCCACGATTTCTTCAAAACAACAATAATAAGCCTTTGATTATTTAAAGTCGTAGTTGCTGCGCTAATTCGTCATATTTCTATCACCGAATCCAATTACGCCAAAGCTTCGGAAAAATTGTGCAAGCGCTTTAATAAAAATAAATGTGGGTAAATGAGTCTGTTGAAAGAGATTTTCCGACATCCGAAAATTGTTGAACAATTTCTTTAGCGTTGTGACGTAAAAGAATGAAAACCAGACTAAGTTCAAAATCGTTTTTATTAACTTAGCCAAATTAAACATTTTATTGTGTAGTTTGCAGGCAGCAACATCCTATAATATGCAAATGTCCAGAATTCAAAAATATGAATTGAGAGACAAGATCAAAACTGTCTCTGAAAATATTTTATGTGCCAATTGTTTGAAGAAGGGAAACACCATTGCTAATTATTTCTCCAGATCGAGTGCAAACCAATCATCACACCACAGTGGATCAATCACCAGAAGATCGAACATCCATCAGTACCCTCAAAGCCAACACCAAGTTCCACTACTGAAGGATCGCAAAAGTCCAATAACCAGATTAATACAGTACTACACACACACACACACACTACTCGTCTATAAGCACGCTACTACCGACAGCAGTTATTTACATTCGATCAAGTACCGGCGAACTCCAACCATATCGAACGTTACTAGATTCGGGCTAACAAACGTCGTTCGTTACCGAATCTTGCGCCTAGGCCTAAAGCGAAGCCAATCTTTCGTATCCATCCATTTACGGTCTAGTATCAGCAACGGCTGGAAAAATAAGAGAACAATCGATATGATCATACATTCGCGAACAGATAGAAATTATCAAGTAATAGTCACGGCTCATATCATCAACAATATCACAACTTTATTAACAACCAAGCCAGTAAGCCTCAGAAATACAACTATACGATTGGAGTTAGCCAATCCGCAGTTTTATAAACTAGTTTTATAGGTGTATTTCTTGGAGCCGAAGTATTTTTCGCAGCAAAGCGTGATGTATTCGGATTACGAATCATACAATCTTCCGAACTCGGCTGGTTAATAACAGGAGCATATAACCTCTTGTTAATAACCTACATGTCACTAATGGTTCAGTCATTCAAATTACAAATAAAGATCAATATCGGGAATTGAACAAATTTAAGAGATTTCGTCCCATACAAATCCAGTTACCAGTACACATGAATGTAATCTATTTTACGAACTAACCACCACCCGAAGCGAAAATAGCCAATTCATAGTTAGGCTACTCTTTAAATAACCAATACCTTCACCATTAGGCACATCATATAAGGCAGCCTATCAACGACTACTTGCAATGAAAAGAAGATTTTCAAGAGCACCGGAATTTTCACGGAATATCAAGCATTTCTGAACGATTAGATTGCACTAGGACACATTAGTTAAGTACCACCTGAAAAGATTCCAATGCAAGATAAGACAAAATATTATTTACCGCATCATCTGTCATCAAGCGGCAAGCCCAGTAGTAGTACTTAAGCAACAATTAAGTTTGAAAGAATTTCCAAATTCATATTCCCAGCATGAGGTACAAAATATTCCAACATCAAAATTCTTGGAGTTATATGGAATTCGGGATTAGATACCTTTTCTTTAAAGGTACAGGAAAGTACAGGGCAAGTTAATTGGAACACAAGAAAGATTTGTCTCCAATGGACTGGCTTGCACCTAGAATAATTTTATTCAAAATGTTACTGCAGAAGTTATGGCTACTTAAGTTGGAATGGGACGCTAACTTACCAATCAATATCACAAGTATATTCAAAAACGAGTTAGCAACGCTTTATAAGGAATCATCACCACCGTTAAAAAATCAATTGTCTTCGCTAGATCCATTTATTGATTCGAATGGGTTACAACGAGTAGGTGGATGGCTCAGGAAATCTTTACTGCCGCATTTGACTATGCGTCCAGTAATATTTCTAAACAACCACAAAGTTTGTGAAAAAATACTTCGAGATGCTCAGATCGATCATATGAATGCTGCGGTAATTCACTGACGTTAAACATCATAAGAAGCAAGTATTATAGATAATAGGGGAACGAAGCCTAATAAAACGCTGTATAAACGCCTGAACCATATGCTCTCCGGCAGAAAAGGCATACATACGTGGCAGTTTTCGTTTGTTTAGCTGTAAAAGCAGTTCATTTAGAAATGGTTTGCAGCCTTGATACAGAATCAGTTTTGGCAGCACTCAGGCATTTCATTGAAACTAAGTTTAAACATTTTTTTTAGTTACCGAGTTATTCAACAAACAAATCGTTCATTTAATTATGGTCCACCTTGAATTTCAACATTGCAGAAAATTTTCTCTGTTGATGGTTTATCAAGCAAGTTAGAATGGGATGTAGTTTTCGTCTACGGAATTTAAACAATTTCTTACACTTCATGCAGGTCAAAACCATCAACATCGAGTAAAGTATATAGTCTGCATCTGTATAGCAAATTGCAAATACCAAGATGTCAGTTTTTAAATTCATTCCCCTCAATTTAGTGGGAACCTGTAGATATTATGAATCAACGTACATATATGTACCTAAAAATAACTAAAACCCGTCGATCACGATCTATATGATGGCAATTAAAATATGTGTATGTGTAGTGCAGTCGATTATCCAATTGACTCGCTCGTAATTGTTTACGCAAGCAAAATTTATGTGGTAGATGCCCTTGATTAGATCGCAAACAATTGAATTATATACGGTTGACTGATTATTATTTTGATTAGTTTGATCTTTAATTTATTTAACAAAAAATTGTTCCGCGCACGCCGCATAATAAAATTGCGCTGGATGTATTGTATATTGTAGTTTCTATATATATATACCTAACGCGAGATTAGTTTTATATAATTAAATTATTTTTACATACAAAGAACGTGAAAATGCCTTGAACTTGAACAAGAAGAATTTATTTTTTTCATTTCATTCGTAATATTAGCAAGTGTATTAAAATAAAATGAAGACACCGTCAGTGAGTATGGTTTATTATAATTAGCAATAAACCAATAAACATTTTTTATTTTTGCAGTTTGCATTGCATCACCTACATTGTTATTTTGTACAGTCGTTTAATGTGTTAGCTATTCTATTCAAATTGAAGAATTACAAATTGCATGGTTTTTCCTTCAATATATTCGTATGTGACGTGATTATTTAGCGGAACCAAAACTGCTTAAAAGTGACAGCAAGAGCGGAAAACCTAATTTTGGATAGTTGAATCGAACACCCTGTACAATTTGAAACGATGAATCGCAATAGAATTATTCTATTATCTAAGGTCATTTCGAAGATTTATTAAGACGAATATGAATCATGATATTGATGAGTATAAATACTTGTAAATGAAAATATCTTGACCAAAAACTTTTAATTTATTGAATTAATATGGCAATTAGATGTCTATAATATAAACTCCTATATGTTCGGAACAACCATAAATAATTAAAAATGACCGTAAACGGATTAGATTCGCAATTAAATTTAATTGAAATACTAATTACGTAGTATATGCTATATGTACTATGTAGCTAGATCAGTTAGATCAATAAGACAAAACTTTAATTATTAATCAACTAAATATGAATATAAATGTTTATATCTGAGTTGATTTACGAGTCATTTCTTTATACTAAAATCAAATTTGGAAATAGGGAGGAGCAGAAATCTAAAACATGTGCTTATTTACGAAGTTATGAAAAATGTTCGGGTTCATATCTGTAGTTGTGACTTTGATGCTCTGATTGAAACCGTATCTTAAATTTTCCAAACATAATGTGGAAGTGCAACGATCCCAGAGATATTATCAAGAATAATATGTCGTTCAAGTTGTTTACCATTTTTAATCCTGTTATGAAGATGAACAAAACACAATGGGAAATGGCAAAGAAGAAACGGCGAAAAAGAAGTAAATTGTAATTCACTCATTTACAGTACAATTGGTCCAACAATTATATATAGAATTAAGTGTTCTGCCTCCCTGTGTTGCTGAACAAAAGGAACAAAAAAAAAATGCAATTCGTGGTTCCAATATTTTGCGCCAGATGTTCAGATTAAAACGAGGTCACCAAAAGGGTCACCATAATTGTTTCTTCACCTATCTAAATTTCAAGCTTTTGAGGATGAAGCTCTTGCTAAAAAAATAAAGTTGGTAAATGGGTTCGTGTTATAACCCTTACGTTATAACTATAATACATACTTCAAATAATACCACAACTACAATATTATTCAGAGTAATTATTAATTTCACTTTCTAAGTATAGCTGCCAAATCTATCTGACAAGTCTTTACCGCTTTTCTATTCTTAACGATATTTTAATAATTTAGAATACTGCCACTGGCATTAAGTCGTACCGTACTGCACAAAAGCTTCATTGACTTCTTCGGTTCGATTTGTTCTTCAAAACATGCTACTTATTTATGAGGTAAGATCGCTGGAACTTCAGTTGATAGTTTGAGCTCGGGAATATGATTGTTCTGCCGTTCGACTTGCGCAATACAGTTAGTAGTTCGTTCATGGTTTTCGGTTTTCCTCGGCAACCGTTTAAAAATATTATTGTGAAGCATGCTGAAATAAATAGCATCTTCGATTTCGACTTCCTTTGGCTCCGAGATGATCGTATAATTTATATCGTTCTTAGATCAAGTCTAACATAATATTCATACAATGTTCTGTACTGATATCACATTAGGAATTTACAAAGGCATGTAGCGATATCACATTAGAAATTTCTGAAAATACTGCCACAGTCCTCTTTGCCTATTCAATTTCGCGAGACCTGTCTTTAATATGGTGAAGAAACGCTACTAGGCCTTCTTGAAACAGTTGGAAATGAACTGTAAACCGCTGTTACTAACGATGATTTCCTCGATGAAAACGTGCTCCCTGGACCTTCGCTTCTTAATCGCCTGCTTGGTGATATCAGCGACTTATTTCAGGACCCCCCATTGCCGCAGCCTAAATTGTTGCGAACTAGGTGGTGCTTGTCCCGTTGTTGCTTGATGCAGGTTACAAGATGTTTAGGCCGATGGTGCTACGATATGTACTGACCTCGCTGCCAATTTGAGCATTGAAGAAGCCCAAACGTTGTTAAAGTCGTATTGCGGAAAATTTTGCTCAGGACGGTTTCAAGCTGGTCATAGAAAGCGTCTTTGATTTGAACCGAGCTTCTCGTCAGTGGGGCATAAACGTCCACAATTGTTTACAGACATGAAATCAGTCACAAATTGATAACATCGGTTGCTAATCATCAAACCGACGCTAAATTCATGTTTATGTTATTTCTACGACAGAGGGTTAGTCCGTAGCGACTATAATCGATGATATCATTGTCGATTAGTCTGGTTTCCTGCAGTTCTATGAGGTATACACGTAGAGTAGAGGGAGGCTTTTCGAGCGGTTTACGCTGAATACGTTCCATGTTCTAAATTTAAAATCGTTGTCCTTACATCGTATCCGAGGTTGTTACTGTGAATCCAAAAATATCCGAGGCTTGGGGTTTCGTAATAATAAGGTTTTACAAGTAACCCCCTGTGAAAAGATCACAGCCTTCACACTTTAGCCTACTCCTTTAACAGAGTAGTTTGCTGAAGTTGTATGCAGTTACGTCACATAAAGCGAGTCTTGTACTCAGCAACCCAAACACCGAAAGAATCTTTACGTTGCGTAATAACTAACTCAAAGATGGTTCACAGATCAAAACTAATGCGGGATTTCATGTGCTACAATCTAAAATTAAATCTGATTGATCGATTCAACGTAGACCGTTTTCAAATTCAAACTAATCTAAATATGAAAATAGTTATTTGTTTAACGCCTGAGTGCGTACGCTTGAGTAAATGTTTAATGTCCTTAGCAAAAGATGTGTCAGCCCTTTGACACATATTTATATACAAAATTGCAAATTACTTTTACTGATTAAAGCAAATTGAGTAGGAAAATGATTGATGATTTTTTTAAAATGGAAAGGCACACACACACACACACACACACACCAAACAATACTATAAGCTTGATGTCTTTAAATATAACGATGAAAAAAGCTTTCCTTGTTATAATAAAATTCACGTAGGCGGATTCCTTTTAAATAACGTAAAATTTAATAAAATTAAAAGGGATGTATTTATTTACTTTACACGTCACAGAGCAAAAAAAAGAACAATAAAACCTCTCAGTTGGAAATTAAGTTGAATGACCGCAGTTTACAAAAGCCTCTTTTGAAGGGTAAGAAAAATGAATTTAGCTGTATTGTATACCTAAATAAACTATTGTTGCGCATCTTATCTTTAACATCACAACCCATGACACAATGTATACGAGTATTAGGTATAATTATGTAACCTTGTGTCTGGACATCATTAATCATGACATGACTAAAGACAATTTTAGGTTATACATTTATTGTATATATTCGTGTACGCAAAGGAACCCAAAGAATGACCAATACAAAATTTCATTTACTTACTCGTACAACGAAATAAAAATTAATTGGATTCTTTACAAAATAGTTCAAATATATAGTTATGAAACTTGGCAACAACAAAATATAGTGAAAATGAAGAAATTTGTGGTATATGTTGATGTTGTTATCAATATTTTGCTACTAAAGGCCATATCAATCATAATAATAGTACTGACCTTTGGAAGGCCAAAACAAATAATTTACAGGTATCTGGTGTTGATGAACGCTGAAATTATATAAACAAATTATTAAACGCTATTTTATTATAATTTAATTTCAAACTTAGCTTTTTCAATCCGTATCACAATTGTTATTATTATTGTTTTTTGTTGTAACCAAATTATTATTTTGACACAAATATCTAATGATTCTTAAACTTTTTATTGTAACTCAATTTTTGTAGATTAAATTAGTAGCTCAATTTTTGAATATTGTGTACTAGATAAATTTAAGTTAGCTATTCATTGTAAGATGTCACTATGTTGCAATTATCAAAGATTACAAGAGATGTCATCGGAAATAGTCAAACTGGTGTTCAGTGGCTTACAACCAATACGAGTTTCGAAAAGTGGTTTTCCCGGGAAAAAACTAGCTGACGATGATGTTACAGAAAATTGGACATTCTAAAAAAGGCGATCTTACAAGCAACATAAGCGATTAAAACAAAGCGATTTAAAATTGTATTTTTATTATAAAATAAAGTTACAAAATTTAATTTAATATTGTTATCCAAATTTTGAATTTAAATTAAATTGAAAATAAATAAAGTGGTTTCAATTGGTGTTGCGTACTTTTAATTAACCAATTCCTGATCCAGCGAAAATAAATATTTGTGCAAATTACACCAAATTTGCTCATGGTCCTTCGAGCCGGATCAACGGTAAAATAAGTTCGAGAAACAACATTGCGGTAAAATTGGAATCTGCAACATACTGGACACATTCAACCATTTGGAATCAGAGTGGACATTTTCAATTTTCTTTTTGGATATATCAAAGGGCGTTGCTAGCCAATTCCAGTTCCATTGACGATCTACAAATAAAAAGGAAAAAATTCGTGAGTTATTTTCTTTATTATACCTACATAATTATAAAAAGATTGGGTACGCAATTATTACGTTCATTTTGCGATCGAACGATTTCTTTTTAAATTTATCCCAATTCTTTTACGCGAAATCGAGAGAATTTATTGTTGTGTAGTGTGCGAGTGAAAATATAAATAACAAAGATAAAGAACAATAATTAGTGCAATATGACGGAAGCAGATCAAAAGGCAATTGAAGCGCTACGTCGGAAACGTGGAAATATTAAAGGAACTATCACGCGACTCGAGGCTTATGGTGAAAACATAAATAATGACTCTAGTGCTGAAGATATTTGCATCCGGTTGGAGCTATTAGAGAAAGCGTTTAACGAATTCAAGGACGTTGAGGATCGTCTTACTGCTTATCCGACGCAACCTTCAGAACTCGGAGAAGTTGAAGAAAGATACATATTGTTAAAGGCGAAGTTTCGAACGGAATCAAACAAGCGAAACAACATGTTTAACGATCTACATCAACAGTTCAGTTCCACCATGAAAACATTTGTTCAGCAGCAACAAGAATATTTCAACACGTTGCAGGATAGAAGTTTTGCGTTAAATTCGGGACGAGACGAGATTAAACTGCCGAAAATCTCAATTCCGCCATTTTATGGGAACTACGCCGACTTTCTTTCATTTAAGGATCTGTTTGAAGCTACGATCCATAACAATGAGTCATTATCAAAGGTGCATAAATTTAAATATTTAAAGGGACTCTTGGGTGGAGAAGCTGCTAATATAGTGAAACACGTATCAATATCAGAAGCTAACTATGAAAGCACTTGGGAGAAAATCGTGAAGAGATATGATCACAAAGATCATATCATGGCAAACCTGATTCGACAATTTTTGAGTCAACCGCGTATTCATTGTTCTTCAAAGGAAATCAGACGCATGGTTGATACTACTGATGAAGTTTTAAGAGGTTTATCAGCATTGGGCGACGAAGCAGAAACTCGCGACGGTTGGCTGATTTATTTATTATTAGAAAAGTGCGATGAAGAGATAAGAAAGGCTTGGGCATTGAAAGCAGTCGAGAAACAGTTTCCAACCATCAATGAATTTACGACCTTTCTCAACGACTACAGCAACGCATTGGAACGTGCAGAACCATTATCAAAGAAGATCGTAAAAACCAGTAGCGCAATTACTAGTGCAAACGTTTTGGCAGCGACCACCTGTCCATTGTGTGATCAGCTGCATTTGCTACATAGATGCGAAAAGTTTCTGGCACTAGATGTCTCATCTCGTCGAGGTATAATTGCAGAGAAAAAACTTTGTTTTAATTGCATGAGAGGGAACCATCGCTCTGATTTTTGCAAATTGAAATTGAGATGTTTCAAGTGCAATCGAAAACACAACGTTTTGCTACATTCAGATGACATTGGTAAACAAAATCAGACATCGTCAAAACCAATAGTCGCTAACGTGAACACTGAAGTACCAGACAACTCGCAAACCTCATCAAATAGCGAAAATAGCTTGAATAATTACCTGGCAAATTTAAACATACAAGCGATCCTGCCCACAGCAATTGTAAACGTTAGAGACGGGTTAGGACAAAAGCGACTTGTCAGGGTTCTTTTAGACAGTGGGTCTCAAGCATCTTTTATTGATGAAAGGTTGTTTAATCAATTAAATATGCCAAAGAAAAGAGCACAAATACCAATAGCGGGATTGGCGACATCAGGCATCGTGACCAAAGGAGTTGCTAATTTAGAGATCATATCGCGATTCTCAAACTCATCCGTTAGTGCCGAGACATTTATTTTGGAGAAATTACCGGTAGTACTACCCTCATCAAATTTTGACTCCGCGCAACTTCAGTTTATAAGTGAATTAAACCTGGCAGACCCTGATTTTTATAAAACTGGGAAAATTGATATGTTGTTAGGTGCTGATGTGTTTTTCAATGTATTACGGGCCGGAAAGCAAACTAATCCAGACTCTTCTGTTATTGCGCAAAACACCATGTTCGGGTATATCGTGTCTGGAAAATCGAGTTTGTCAAACATAACAAATGTGCAACATATCTCCCTCAATTTAGAAATTAAATTAGACGAAGTTCTTAAAAGATTTTGGGAAATTGAAGAACCACCAACCACAAAAAGGATGAGTCCGGAAGAAATTGAGGTAGAAAATCACTTCTCATCAAGCGTGCAGAGAGATTCAACAGGCCGTTTTGTTGTAAAAATTCCATTCAAGGAAAATTTGGCAAAGCTAGGAAATTCACTACACATGGCGGAAAAACGGTTCTACAATATTGAAAGAAAACTTAAAATGAACAAAGAGCTTAGCGTCGATTACAAAAGGTTTATGGCTGAATACCTTGATTTAAACCATATGGAAGAAATAGCTGAAAAGGACATCTTAATGACTGGTCATAAATGCTTTTACTTGCCTCATCATGCCGTAGTGAAAACAAGCAGCACTACAACCAAAGTTCGCGTAGTATTTGATGGATCGTCACGAAGTTCTACAGGGATCGCTCTAAACGATGTGATGATGATTGGGCCATCAATACAATCATCTCTTTGGGATATATTGTTGCGGTTTAGAACACACAAGTATGTAGTAACTGCGGACATTGAAAAAATGTATCGTCAGGTGCGAGTTACGGAGGATGATGCAAACTATCAGATAATTCTATGGCGCAGCGATCCAGATGACAAACTAAAACATTTCAAATTAACTACTGTTACCTATGGTACTGCTTCTGCGCCGTTTTTAGCAACTAGATGCTTATTCCAATTGGCTTTAAACAATATGATCAATTATCCTGAAGCAGCTCAAATAATTAAGAATGATTTTTATGTCGACGATCTGCTGACTGGCTGCGATTCCATCGAGTTAATGCTAAAATTAAAAAATAATATAAGTGAAATTTGCAAGTCAGCTGGATTCGAATTGAGAAAATGGAGTGCGAATTCTACCTTAATTAGTGAAAATGATCCATTTGTAAACATATGCGATGACAGTAATGCAATAAAAATCCTTGGTTTACAGTGGTTTCCTCAATGCGACTATTTCTCTTTCAAGGTAAAAAATATTGAAATCACTTCAGCGACCAAAAGAAGCATGTTGTCGGATACATCAACCATTTTTGATCCATTAGGATGGCTATCCCCTTCGACCATTCTTGTAAAAATACTCTTCCAACAGTTATGGCTACAAAAATTGGATTGGGATGATGAACTTCCGGAAATAACTAAAAAACATTATATTAAAATTAGAAATGAATTTGCATGTTTTGAAAATTTAAAAATTTCGCGATGGATTCAATGTTCGGGAACGGTGGAATTCCATGTTTTTGTGGACGCAAGCGAGAAAGCATACGCGGCAGCTGTATATTGTAGAAGCATTTGTGAGCAAAATATTATACGAGTGACTCTCATGACGGCGAAAACTAAGGTGGCACCTATTAAACAAAACTCCTTGCCAAGGTTGGAATTATGCGCCGCAGTCTTAGGAACGACACTGTTAATGGCTGTATCAACTTCAATGCAACACATAAAACACAGCGTATTTGCATGGACGGATTCATCGATAGTGTTATCTTGGCTTAGTGACCACCCTAGCAAATGGACATGTTTTGTTGGTAACAGGACATCACAAATTCTATCGTCATGTCCGAGAGAAAAATGGTCCCATGTTAAATCAAGCGATAATCCAGCCGACATTGCAACGAGAGGATTATTTCCATCCCAGTTAGGCGGATACAATTTGTGGTGGCAAGGGCCAGAATGGCTATCACAACCAAGAACAATGTGGCCTAAGGGAAAAGAATGCAGAGAGCCTAATGAAGCAATCCGTTTAGAAATGCGAAAGAAATGCACAACTGCTCTGCATACAGAATTGGAGCAAACATTTTTATCAAAATTAATTAACAAGTTTTCATCATATCCCAAGCTCATAAGAATTGTAGCAAGAATAACTCGATTTGTAAAGAACTTCATTGCGAAATATTCAAAAAATAAGCACGACCTAGCGATTACTCTCCCATATTTAACTACATCTGAACTCTCTCGAGCGGAAGAACTCATAATACAATATGTTCAGCCAGTCGATTTCAAAGATGACATTAAGCGATTGAGAAAAAATTTATCGTTGGAAAAACAGAGTACTTTGAAATCTCTAAATCCGTTTCTTGATGAAAATGGAATCTTACGAGTGGGCGGTAGATTGGAGAGAGCCAGTTGCAGCTTCGCAACAAAACATCCAATTATTTTGCATAAAAATTCCATCCTCAGCAAAATAATTGTAACATTTATTCATTTAAAGTTCCTCCATCCTGGTCCTTCCCTAACTTTTCATATTTTAAGACAAAGGTTTTGGATCATCAATGGCAGAAGTATGGTCAACCACATAGTCAAGCAGTGTGTTACATGTGCGAGATACAGAGGGAAGTCACCGACACAACTAATGGGGCAACTACCTAAGGTGCGAGTCAATCCGGCAAGACCTTTTGAAAATACCGGCGTTGATTTCACTGGAGCAATTGCATTGGCAAATAGAAGAGGTCGCGGCGCTAAAATGTACAAAGGTTATATTGCCATCTTCATTTGCCTTGTGACAAAGGCGATTCATATAGAAGTGGTCACTGATTGCACGACCGATGGGTTCATCGCAGCCTTAAGGCGATTTATTGCACGACGAGGTATTCCTTCCAACATACACAGCGATAATGGGTCCAATTTTGTTGGGGCAGACAGAAAACTGCAGCAAATGTATCAAACTGCGCATCGACACCAGAATGAAGTCCAAAAATTAATATCATCTCATGAATTTATTAAGAACATTGGTACATATCTGTCTGAAAATAAAATAACTTGGCATTACACACCACCACTAGCACCTCACTTTGCTGGTATTTGGGAATCAGCGGTAAAGTCTGTAAAAACACACTTGGTGAAGGCAACGGGAAACTTAAATTTTACGTATGAAGAACTTCCCACATTATTATGCAACATAGAAGCAATTTTAAATTCTCGGCCCATTACAACCTCATCAACAAGCGACGAATCGTATGAGGCTTTTGTGGATACTCCTGGTATTAGGGTACGGGTACGGGAATAAGACGTATCTTTTAATATAATTTAATTGTTTATTTCTCGATCAGAAAAGGCATACGTGTCCTTTCTCTACGTGTCAACTCTCTTAAACCTTTTGTTCTTTTTTCCATGACCTACTATTCCTCACAGTTCTCCCCCATTTAGAGTGGACGCCAGCGTCAACTCATAATCTGCAAACCGCGAAGGCCTCTTTCCAGCTGTTGCGCGCTCGGATCGGCGGAGTTGTGGTGGCTCACCGTTCTCCCCGTTTAGGGAAGGCGCCGGCGCTAACTCATAATCCGCATAGCGCGGCGGCATCTTGCCAGCTGTTGCCCGCCTGGATCGGCGGAGTTCTGGTGGCTCTGAGGCTGTTTCGAGTTCTGATGCTGTTTCGAGTTCTGGTGCTGGTTCGGGTTCCCCCTCCGGTTCGGCTGACTGCGGTAGCTGTGGGCATTGCGGAACAATGATCGGTTCCACTATACGTCGCGTTGGTCGCAACTCGAAAGTGTCCATTAAAACATTGCCGTCGTCTAATGGTGGCTTATCGGGCGTATTGGCGAACCGCACTCGCAATTGATTGGCGTGGCATCTGACCTTCCTTTCGCCAGTCTTGACCTGTACCAAGACCATGTAGTCGACTTTGCCACGGCGTTCAACTACCGTGCCGGGCTGCCAGCTACAGCCGTTATTTTGCGTGAGCTTGAAGAAAATCGCATCGCCAACTTCAAACTCTTTGTGTCTTGCCCCGTGGTAAGTGTTGAATCGCTCCTCCATTTGCACATTTCTTCCATTGTTATAAACTGGTGGTGGCTTAATCAAATCCAACTTGATGCGCATCTCTCGGCCGGTCATCAATTGGAATGGTGACTTGTCCCCGAGTGCTGGTGACGGTGTGTAGCGGTAGCACATCAGGAATTTGCGTAAGATCTGGTCCGCATTGCCTTCGCCTTCCAGTTTTTTTAGGCCAGTTTTAAGCAGGCCAACGAACCGTTCCGCGCGCCCATTTGATTGCGGATGGTATGGTGCTGATGTCATGTGCTTGATCCCATTCGCCTCACAGAATCGGTTGAACTCGGCTGAGACAAATTGAGGACCGTTGTCGGAGACAATAGTTTCGCAGATACCTTGGCGGGCAAATGCTTCACACAGGTTGTCAATCGTCTTGGCTGAAGTAGTACAGCGCATTTTAAAAATCTCTGGCCAGTTGGAGAATGCATCAACGATGACCAAATAGTAGCAATCGTCGATTGGCCCCGCATAGTCTACATGGACCCGCGACCATGGCCCCCGGGGGATCGGCCAGGCCTGCAGCGTGCATTTAGCCGGGGTATTTGCGGTGGTTGCGCAATCGATGCAATGGCGCACGGTTTCCTCGATTTCTCCATCGATACCTGGCCAGAAAAACTTGCTTCGTGCGAGCAGTTTCATGCGTGCAGCGCCTGGATGCCCGTCATGTAGTTCATCCATCAATTTCCTGTGGAATTTTGCTGGAACGATGATTCGCTCGCCGAGGAACAGACATCCTTGCTCCATCGACAGTTCTGACTTACGATTGAAAAATTGTGCTGCTGCTGGGTCGGAAATTTGTTTCTGCTGACGTGGCCAGCCCTCAATGATGTAATCAGCGACCTTCTGAAGTACGTCACTTTCCGTGGTTGCCTTTTGAATGTCACTAAAGTTGACTGGCAACGATTTGGCGGTGTCAACTGCGAAGCAGTCACGGACCGTTGCAATGACCGTATCTTCAGATTCAAGCGGAAGTTGTGCGGCGATCAGTCTGGATATAAAATCGGCATAAGCGAATCCTTTAGTGTCCACATACTTAATTTGGAAGTCGTAGGCGAGAAGGTTCTCTGCGTATCGCTGCAGGCGATTTGCTGTGTAGATTGGAATACCGCTTTTCGCTCCGAAGATCGAAAGCAGCGGCTGATGGTCCGTCTGGAGCTCAAACTTGCGACCGTAGACAAAGCGATGGAATTTCTTTAGCGTCCGCACTAGAGCTAAGGCTTCTCGTTGGACCTGTGCGTAGTTTTTTTCCCCCTTCGTGAAAGATCCTGCCACGTGCATGACGGGCTTACTGGTGCCGTCCTCGAGCTGGTGCATGAGTACCCCTCCCCAACCATAGCTGGACGCATCAGCTGCGACGATGATTTTCTTGGCTGGATCATAGTGTGTGAGGGCCAGGTCAGATGCGAGCACTTGCTTCAGCCGGAAGAATGCATTGGCTCGAGCTTCAGTCCACTTATATTCGACGCTTTCTTGTAACAGTTCATCGAGTGGGCCACGCATGTCCTTGAGCTTTGGTATAAACTTTCCATACCAGTTCACGGCGCCCAAGAAAGCGCGAAGTTGACTAATGTCGGATGGCGCTGGCAGCTGCTGAATGACTTCCAGCTTCGCTGGATTTGGTCGGATACCGGTTTCATCGATAATGTGACTCAGGAACTCGACGGATTTCTGACCGAACGAGCACTTAGATCGCTTGAGAGTGAAACCGTATTCTTGCATGCGGCTCATCACGCTGAAGAGGCGCTCACGGTGTTGTTTGTCGTCTTTGCCTCCAATGATAATATCGTCGATCCAAGGTAGTGCGCCCTCTAGACCGCCTGTCATTGTGTCCATCAACTGTTGGAAAATACCAGGAGCCGTTTTAACCCCCGGTTGCAACCGGTTCACCTGAAACAGGCCGCAGTGTGTATTGATCGGCATCAATTTTTTGGAAACGTCATCCAGTTCCACTTGTAAGAAAGCATCCGACATGTCGATGACGGTGAAAATTGTATTGCCAGCGAGTTTAGCCAGAATTCCCTCTTGCGTTGGCAGTGGGTACTTGTTTGGCTCGAGTGCGTCATTGAGGCCTGTGGAGTAATCAGCGGTGATACGTATACGGCCATCCTTCTTCTTTACGACCACGATTGGTGCTGCATAGTCTGCGTAGCTGATTGGTGTGATGACGCCTTGGCACTGTAGGCGAATAAGTTCGTCCTCGATTGGTTTCGCGGCTGCATGTGGCACAGGCCGTGCACGGCGGAAGATCGGGTTTGCCCCTGGCTTCAGCGTCAGTGATGCTTTTATTTTATTGCACCGCCCTAAGGTTTCGGAGAAGAGCATAGGGAACTTTGCTTCTATCTCGTTTTCGAGGGTGTGTGGACCGCTGTGTACTGCGTTGACATTATGGCAGTATGCTGATGGTGGTACATCCCACAATTTGAGTTTTGTCATCCATTCGTTACCAAAAAGATTCAGCATTGAAGGTGAGACGTAGATGATTCCAGTAGCC
The DNA here is from genome assembly GCA_963556165.1 of Tipula helvola. NCBI lineage: Eukaryota > Metazoa > Arthropoda > Insecta > Diptera > Tipulidae > Tipula > Tipula helvola. The sequence continues at coordinate 91,734,964 of OY744482.1, forward strand.
TCGTGGTTGCCTATCTTCAAAGTTGCGTCAAAACATCCCAAGATGCTTATAGGTTTGCCGGAAGCGTTTACGGCAGTTCCTTTGTGGCGCCTCAAGTTTGGTTCGCCGAGTTTCATCCAGTTCGCTTGAGATATGATCGTCAAGTCTGACCCACTGTCATGCTGCAGCTTGACTTTCGTTCCGTCAACAGTTGCCGTGACAAACTTTTTGGTTGAGTTTGGATGAGTAGTGCTGATCGCATTGCTGCGACGGCGCGGGTCATTCCGTCGTTTTTGTTGGAGCTGTCTCCAAATGCGTGAACTGCTGCAGAAGCCCGCCTCGCTTTTATGCCCAACACCGCTACACAGCGTGCACGTCTTGCCATTAAATGGGCAGTCTCTGTGGAAATGGCAGCCGCCACAGTGAGCGCATGGATAGCGTGCGCTCTTCCCGCTCGTTGAGTTAGTTGTAATTTGCTGCGGTACTTGTCGTATTGGCTTAAAATCTCGTTCGGGTTGCGGTTTCTTGTGAACCGCCAGAACTTCCTGTCTGGCCATTTCCTGATGTTCGACCATAATCTTCTCCTTTTCTGCAGCTCGCATACGTTCACATGTGCTGACCAGTGCATTGAGATTCAGCTTGGGTGATGTTGTAGGATCGTCGGCTGCCTCGTATTGTGTGTAATGTGCATCTAGCATTTCGAGTAGCCGCTTGAGAATTGCAGCATCTTTCGAATCTACCAGACCTTGTACGAATGCCAGCATCTTTAGATCTTCTTCGCTGCATTTTCCGATCTCAAATCTAACGCATTCGCGCGTAACCCGGGCTGCATAAGTTTTGTCCTCTTCCCCGCTTTCCTTTCTAATTTTAAAAACTTTATAGCGGAGCGCGAAGCGTGACTCCTTCTGTCCGAAAATCCGTTTGAGATCTTTGGCTGCAGCCTCTAACGTCAAATTCATTGGTAGGTTTGGTAAAATCGTGTTTGCGAACTTCTGGTAGTCGAGTTGAGAAAGCTTCTGCATTAAGAGTCCGACTTTTGTTGTGTCTGGAAGATCTTTAGCTTCGACTTCGAAGATACTCTGGTATCTCGCGTACCAGAGGTCGAATGTCACGCTGTTTTCGGGATCATATACAAATTTTTCGATGCGCTCCGATAAGTCTCTGACTACCGAGAATCCTTGCACTACCAACGGTGATCCAGCTGACGTTCCTTCTGCGGTGGCCTGGATGTTGGACTGCTGTTTTGACATCGACAGAAGCAACTCAAAGCGTTTTTCGGTTGCTTCGCGTTCGGCTTTCATTGCTTCCAGTAGCGCATTACGATCTTCTTGGGCACGTTGGTTAGCCGCAGCTAGGACTGCTTGCATGATATCCTTTACCTGGTTAGCATCCATCTTTTCTTTTTTTTTTTTTTTGTGTTGCTTAAACTACAAATTTTTTTCGATTAATTTGTATCAAATTATGTGAAGGCTCGTTTCTTTCCTCGTCGCCACTGTGGATACTCCTGGTATTAGGGTACGGGTACGGGAATAAGACGTATCTTTTAATATAATTTAATTGTTTATTTCTCGATCAGAAAAGGCATACGTGTCCTTTCTCTACGTGTCAACTCTCTTAAACCTTTTGTTCTTTTTTCCATGACCTACTATTCCTCACAGCTTTAACACCAGCTCACTTTTTGCTTGGAGCACCCATAACCAGTTTACCGGAGCCGTACGAAGAAAATTCCCCAGTTAAATTGTCAAAGATGTGGGGTACAATTCAACAACGAACATTTACGTTTTGGAAGCGTTTCAGTAATGAATATTTACACAACTTACAGCAACGAAATAAATGGCAAATTATCCAAAACAATTTAAAAATTGGCGATGTAATTCTTCTTAAGGAACAATTTTTACCTCCATGTAAGTGGGTTATCGGCCGCATAAAAGAGGTTCATCCTGGCGAAGATGGTCACATTAGAGTAGTGACAATTAAGACGGCAAACAGCGAATATAAACGACCGCTAAACAAAGTAGTTTTACTTCCAGTTGAAGATGTTTAAAGGTAGTACCTTTAAGGCCGGGAGAATGTTGATGAACGCTGAAATTATATAAACAAATTATTAAACGCTATTTTATTATAATTTAATTTCAAACTTAGCTTTTTCAATCCGTATCACAATTGTTATTATTATTGTTTTTTGTTGTAACCAAATTATTATTTTGACACAAATATCTAATGATTCTTAAACTTTTTATTGTAACTCAATTTTTGTAGATTAAATTAGTAGCTCAATTTTTGAATATTGTGTACTAGATAAATTTAAGTTAGCTATTCATTGTAAGATGTCACTATGTTGCAATTATCAAAGATTACAAGAGATGTCATCGGAAATAGTCAAACTGGTGTTCAGTGGCTTACAACCAATACGAGTTTCGAAAAGTGGTTTTCCCGGGAAAAAACTAGCTGACGATGATGTTACAGAAAATTGGACATTCTAAAAAAGGCGATCTTACAAGCAACATAAGCGATTAAAACAAAGCGATTTAAAATTGTATTTTTATTATAAAATAAAGTTACAAAATTTAATTTAATATTGTTATCCAAATTTTGAATTTAAATTAAATTGAAAATAAATAAAGTGGTTTCAATTGGTGTTGCGTACTTTTAATTAACCAATTCCTGATCCAGCGAAAATAAATATTTGTGCAAATTACACCAAATTTGCTCATCTGGTGATGATATCGAATACCGTTAATATTTTAGCAAAACATGCCACCAGTTCTGAAATGGAAACTTGCATCCTGGATCCAGGTAAAGATTCATCAGTTATTGTAGCCACTTTTAACATTATAAAATGGGCATGATGAAGAGACCCCAGGAAAATACCGATTCACTATAACTCTTGACGATTGTAAAAGTTTGTAAAAGTAGCGGAAATCAAGAACTAATAATAATAATCGTTATCGCCTTGTTAGTCAAGGTTCGAATCACTGTATTGTGAATAAAACAAACCACATCTCAAACTGTTTTATTTATTCAACTCAAAAATTAACAGAACACAATAGATCATGTCAAACTGTCAAGAAAATACTCCTTTCGTGAGCGGTGCCATCTGTTAGAAAACATGACCATCCAGATGTGAGATGATGCCACTAGTTGCCACTACTAATATAATAGAAAACGGTCTTGAAATTAGATGTATTAGACTACTGATAATTTTTCTTATAATAATGCTGCCAACTTATTTTAGAAAGGTGTTTTTTGACTATGTGAGTGTTTTTTACGATTTAATAAATTATTAATAATCGTAGTAAAATTTGAGAAAGATATGATACGTAGTGATAAATAAGCGAAAATTTTACCATTGGTGTCTATTAGTGCTGCCATCTTTTGGAAAGCGTGATGTACTTTCGCTCTACTTTAGTAGTAACAACTAGCGGCAAATGTACTTACCATTATACTACGCCCGCTCGATCTGCCCTCTTTCGGAAAACATGATCTGTTAACAGTTGTAGTGTTCCATTGGAAACAATTTGCTACTGCCAAGTACTTGTGAGTAGATGTCCAATGGAACGCGAATTTTCGTGACAGTAGTAAAACATAACCTCAATTTATATAAAACTGATAGATTTTCGTATCACAAACATAAACAAATATTTTTTTTAACCCTATAATCCAACCAGCGTATTTTTGTTATGTCAGTAAATTCAAATTCTAATCAAATAACTTACTAAATTTTTGCAAAGAATGCCAAATACGTTGTATGGAATGTTTGGAAATGTTTCAAAATAAAATACATACAAGTTTATAACTAAACTATAACATTATTTTGAAAATCGATGCATTTATCAAATGAGCCAAAAAGGCACACCTTTCTTGGATTAGGGTTAAAAAATGGCATTCCACACAAACAAAATTGGTATAGAGTCATCTATTAGAATTTTTTAAACTAAAATCCTTCTGCCGTTAATTTTGTGCGTAACTACTTCTCAACTACACCATCGTTTGAGCAGGAGTAGTTGCGAGTAGATACAAGTACTTGTGAGTAGTTTACTCAGGCCAATGAAACACAGCAATTGTTACATTTTTGCCTTGTCAATCAAGGTTCAAATCACTGGATTGTGATTTGTGAATAAAGCAAACCTATTCGATTTATCACGAACGAATTTATTTATTGAACACCAAAAATTAATACAACACAATTTATTAACAATAATTGACAAAACAGTGTCATTCTCATTTTTAATAGAAGTATTGTTCACGTGCCTGAATTTTGAGATGAGCGGAGACCACAGACGTAAAATAAACATTTAAATTGTTCCAGTGTCAAATTTGATAACTTCGATTTTTCACATAGTTTATTAATTCATGCAGCATATGAAACAAAATATTCTGAATTTTGTTTTTCAATTAAAAAAACATTCATAACATAACGCAATCTGAACAGTATTTTCTGCAGTCCAAACATTTTTGTTATGGTGTAATCAAAACTAAAATCTTTTGGTGTTTTTGGAAGAATATAGTTAGAATATTTTATCAAAGTTGGTAATGTCGTCTACTGATTTACCATCCACTTTAAACAGTTGGTCATAAGTAACCTGTTATACCTTATACCATGACTCAAAATAAATTTCAGCGACTGAATCGAAACAAAATTCGGTGATTGACTTCGAAATCGTTGTCTGAATGTCAGGACCTAAAACTGTGGCTCCTGCGGGATTTCCTAAATCCCTGTTTTATGTTTGTCACAACCTCCGATAGTTGTTTAATCAGCACACTCAATTCCTCATTCGAAGTAATTTTGAGGTTATGCATTTTTCTTATTATTTATGTATATTTATTATCCTCGTCGCGACAACTGTTGTGTTTTCCAATATTAATTAAAACCCACTGAATTACCTATAATTATACAATTATTAAATACTTTAGGTAATTGCATATGATGCTTAAAAGCTACTAAATAGTAAGTAACGTCGTTAACTCCCTCAGCTGTCAAAAACTCCAAAACGTATCTTTTCCAGCGGTTTGCAATAATAAGGAGCAAACTTTAGATGTAGATATAGATGAAACAAACTACCCTTACCGAGGGGCAATGTGAAAATTGCTTCATCAGCATCTATCAAACAAAACTAGGCCTGATATAGCATTTGCTGTAGGATATGCAAGTAGACACCTGGACAAACCGAACAAACAGGATATAGAAAATATAAACCCCATATTCAGATATTTGAATGGAATAAACTAGTGACGGAATTAAATTCAACAACGAAACTGATTTGAATTTGATCGCATATTGTGATGTTGATTTTACTTGAGATTATACGCAAAGGTATTAGGTACGGGTTATAAAATCAATTTTTGTGGCGTTCCAATTAGTTGGTGTTCAAGGAAGCAAGACATTGTGTCTCTTTCAAGATCGAAGCGAAATACATAGCAGCTCCCGAATGCTGTCGTGAATTACTTTATCTCAAATCCCTACTCGAAGAAATAATCAGTGATCAATAAATAAAAATATGTCTATTGATAATCAAATTGCTATTAAAATGATTGAAAAGTCATATTTTCCAGTTAATTCTTTGTTAAATTACATTTGTAAAATACTTAATAAATAAATTACATTTATAAAAGACAAGCTTCCAAATAACCAAAACTTTTAACCTAAACAGTAAACATTGAAAATATGAAAGAATACCTTTGTTACCTTTAGACGTTTAGACGGCAAAATTTGAATGAACAGCTGTGGCAGTTTCATACAATTTTCAAGTAAAATGTGTAGCCAACATAACGAGCTCCTCCACCGAATTTTGTGCCAAACCTAAAACAATGAATGATAGTCAAAACTTAACGGCTAAAGTTTTCTATCGTCTTGTATTATATTGGTTTTCATTTTCTTCCTAAACTTTTAAAATACAAGACGACAGAAAACGATCGCCTTCGAATCGCCTAAGCCTTGATAGAAACAGAGATAAAGTAAAGAGCGATTTCCGAAAGAGGCAGCACGATCAAAAAAACAGTACAGAGCGTTTGCCACTAGGTGTCACTCCACAATCAAAAAAATATTACTGACGTTTTTCAAAAAGGGACAGCCAAAATCATTTTATTTATCGCGTATTAATAATAGTCGCTTTTATAACACGAAAATATTTTTGTTTATATTTACAAAATGCATACATAAAAATGTCATACAATTTTGGACATCAAATATTTAGTGACACGTAGTGGCATTATGTGAAAGTTGCTTGTGTTTTCGGAGTTTTCCGAAAGATGGTAGCTCTGGCGGTTGTAGAAAGTGTATTATGACATCTGGTGGCAGGTATCATAACCAAAAATTAGAATTATGTTTTAAGTAAACCCAATTTTGTTTGGCTTTGAGGATTTGTCCTATGAAATTGTTGTTATAAATTTGTCAAGGAAATACTACTGATATAAATAAATGTATAACATAAAATAAATAAGTTCAAAGCATTTGCAATAGAGGTCAGTAATTACTGATGTGATTGTATTTTAAACCTCCCTGTCATTCACATAAAAGTCCACGCCTGGTTCTCAGCAGCTCTGTTCTCTTCCTCGACAACGGTTTAGTAAATAAATCGGGCAACAGAAGGACAACATATGCACTGGACGATTTTCTTATCGACGTAATCTTTCACAAAATATACTTTTGTGTCAATACGTTTTGTCCGATGACTTAATTTTCTTCTTTAGTCAGGTTAAGTCAGCCAGGATCCATTGGTATATTCGAATTTTTTTTGTCTTCTAAACCAGCATTTCTAACAACCTTTTCTACATAAGACTTTTGACTTAAGGCTGTATGGTACTCATTTTACCAAAATAAGGGTATCGTAAAAATCAATTTGTGGCTACAAATATTTATCAATTCACAAAATTTTTTTTATTGATAAAGCTTAAGGTATTTTTGAGGGATTAATACAGGATTATTTCAAAATTATTTATAGTTTATCCGTAATAAAAATTCAAAGTTAACGAAATTTTGGATAATGGTGCTTACGGAAAATTCAATTTTCTTAAGTTTTTCTCGCTAAACCATGTATATCTTTTATATTGACCTATGCAGAAAGATATTTTTGAGGGATTAATTCACGATTATAAAGATTAATAATAAAATAAGAAAGATATAATCAAAATACTAAGAATATCGATATATTTATCGATACGAAAAAATTCTGGAGGGTTATTATGATTTTTTTTTTCGATAGCGGATTTTTCGATACTATCGAAAAATTTGATATAATGTAATGTAATATTTGAATTTTGCCAAAAAAAAACGAATGAAATCTGAAAATTTCAAAATTGTTAACATTGATTTTAGCTGTCATTATTATTGAACGCTGTTTTTTGTGTTTTATAATTGGGCGAAAAATTCGATCATATCAATTTTTTCGATAGTATCGAAAAATACGCCATCGAAAAAAAATCATAATAACCCTCCAGTATCGATAAATATATTTTTTTTTGTCAAAAATGGGTATGACCTCGGCTAATTTTTGATTTCCTTTTACTCTACGAGATGGCTAACCCCAAAAAATGGTGAATGTCCAGGATCTTATCGTTTTATAATAAATTAAACATTTTAACATACTGAGTTGTCATAGAAACAACGAAAATGAATAACCGAAATAGTATATAATTTTATTCTGGAAAAAAGGGAAATAAGACAAATCGACATACAGTTATATTTATTTTACATCAAAATAAAACAAAAATACAAAACGATATTTTTCTTTAGTATAGACACAGTTTAGACGCACTTTTGGACATTTAAATATCGATACCAAAACAGAAATTTTTTTTGAGTACCATACAGCCTTAAACGAAAATTTCCGTGTTCATCTTTATCTACGTTTAAACCGATGTAACATTTGACATCTCCGAGATAACTAATTTTAAAATCCTTTAACATCAGTATTTCGACTTCTTTAATAATTGATTGATCCTTACTTGGAATTAGCACACCATCAACATTCTAAAATATAACATGATACATTATTTAAGTTCTTGTAGTCCAAACAAGGATCCGCACTTTGATTAAAATCGTCACTTGATAAAATTGAATGAATTAAGTGATTTAACAGCTTGTTTTAATCCATATAAATTCTTGTTTAACTTAAACACCTTGTTCCCTGATTCTGGTGTTATAAATTCAGAGGCTGGTTCAGAATTCTCATACTTGCTTGTCTTACAACTGGTGCAAATACCTCATCGTAGCCCATTCCGAATTTTTGAGAATAACCTTGAGCAAACAATCTAGCTTTATACGTCTTCTTGCTACCCATATTTTTTAATTTAAATACTCATTTGCAACCCACGATATTTCGATTCTTCGGCATTTCAATTAGATTCCGTGTGTTGTTTTCCTTCGATAAAGTGATTTCATTATTCATCGCATTGATCCAATCCAGTTTTTCTTTACTCTTCATTGCCTCATTAAAATCTTTTCGCTCAGAAATACTTTATAATTAACCGTATTCATTTGTTTGATTAAACGAACTGGTCGCGCTCCAAAATTATCCCTGCTAGATTTCGTTAAATGTGATACGGATTGTTCAGTTTTCTCGCTGTTTGAGTTAGTTGTATCAACTAGTGTATTTTCGAAGTTTTCTGTTAGAACCGAATTATTGAAATCCGATGGGTTTTCAGATTTTCATCAATTTCTTGGGCCTGGGCTCATAACCTGTTAGATATTCAGTGCAGCTAATTCGTTATCTCTATATTTTCGGTATTTATCATTTTTCTGTAAAGTTTTAATATAATTAATAAAATCATAATGACTATTTTTGAGTTGAACAGTTTATTTTTTTGTTTGCTTAATGGAAACAAATATGAATTTGGCCACTTTTTCGGAATATACTTACGGAAAATGTTACACTGTAAATATTCGGAATTGTTACAGTCTAAAAGATTGAACTAAAGATGTCGCACCAGTTGAAATTGACATCAAATATCGATAAATCAGATTACAGTCATACATTACCTACTTCAAAATTTGACGGTTTTACTGCAATTTAGGAAATATTGGTTTGTTTTAAATTACGTGCCCTAACGAGGGAATCAAATTTCTATCGGTTTATTTTGTATCGTTAAATAAGAGACCGGCCCAATTCACAATTTCATTATTTAAATCACAATGGCCTTTGCATAAAATATTGCATTTACTTTGTTTTTATGAAAAATTTAGAGAGTTTGTTAAATCTATTTTATTGATGGCCGTTACTAAATTAAGTAAACTTAATAAAGATTAATTTCGTTCATAAAAGCTTTAAAAATGAACAAATTTATATTTTTATTATACGATCTATTTATACCAATTTTATACCAATACCGCCAAAAACAAAAAATTTTGACACATAAAACGTACTCATTTCGTATCGTTATCAATTTTATTTTATTTTCGTGTTTCTCTCATTTTACAACAAAAACAAACCATAATCGAGCAAATTCTTTTCTCTTCTGAGCATAACTTCAGAGAAAATCTATAAATAATCAAATAAAAAAGACAAAAAACAAACCGTAATAAATTTTTTTACGTTTTCTTGCGCTCTCCCACTAAAAAAGTCATAACAAAAATGGTCGCCGTATTGTCGCAACAGAAAAAATCCGCTTTTCTCGTCTGATACAGTTAGACAATTCAAGTAAATTAAAAAATGTGAATATTTAATTAAAAAATTCAATTAAATGTGCTTATAAGTGTTCAAAGTTTTTTCTTTAAATAATATTTAAGTGTTTGTTTTGTGTTTAATATATTTATTGGGAAAAAGTTGTAACTTTTTTTTTTGATATCTAGCAAGGTTGGAAATAATTTGTGTGTGCTCTCTCCTTAATAAAAATGTCAAAAAAATAAAAAAAAATTAACCCAACGCCTAATACCGATTTCACACCGTAGGTAGTATAATAGCAAAATAGTATAATACTATTTTACTATCTACCATAGTCGATTTCACACCGTATAAAATATTAATAAAAAAACGAAAATTAAAAACAAATAATGACTAAAGTATACGCAATATATCAAAATGTTCATTATTAAAAATACACTGTCATAAATTTTCCTATTACAATAAAAAAAATAAAATATAATAGCTATTAAAATTTGATAGCTATCAAATCGAAATATTATATTTTATTTTTGCTATTATACTATCAAAACATCGGTTTCACACCGAATAGCAAAATAGTATTATACTATTTTGCTATTATACTATCTACGGTGTGAAATCGGTATAAAGTGAACAAAAAGAAAATGAAAATTCAAAATTTGTGAAAAGTGAAAATAAAAATTAGTGCTGTGTATTTTTTCCAGATTAGTACGAATAATAAACAAATAGGTAGCTATTTAATTTTGGATATATGCACAAGCACACACGCATACCGCCATATACTCAGCTAAATAACACACGTCAATAGATATCACCTCTGGAATTTATTTGTAAGTTTTCCATTTTGTTTGCTTTCAAAATAATGTATTAAAAATAAAATTATTATTCGGGGTTTCTTCATAAATAGTTTTGTAAACATACTTGAAAAAAATGCAAGCAATTTACAAATATACACAAAAACAAAATTTTGTAAACTCTGCACATACCTACTTCTAATTCAAGCAACAAAAACAACTTATACAAGAATGATAGAAAATAGCTGTTGAAGAGGAGTCACAAAATTGCAACCGCTGTGGAAAAATTCTTAGGTCGCCATAATTTCGATCGTCATATTACACCGTATTTACAATACATACTGTACTGTTGTGTTGCTACACTGCAGAGAAAAAATATCGATTTTCTTGTATAATATTCGTGCGGTTTTCATTTTGGATGTTTGTGTTTGTTTAGCCGTTTTTTATTTTGTATTTTTTTTATTTTTTGGTCGATTTTACGAAGTTTGAAAGAACAGGCAAAAACCATCTGTTGATTGTTTTCATTTAACTTGACTGCACTCAAAAAAATAAAAACGAAAATAAAAATTGATTCAATTCAACCATTTGTGTGTAGCAATGGCTAAAGGTTAAGGTTAACGAGAAGATTATACCCCTATTTGTGTTTTTTGGGGTTTTGAATCTTATACGCAATAACGTAAATTTGTTGAAATCCAATGATTCAGATTTGTTGTGTTGTTGAAAAAGATAATTTGGATGACTTTTGATTTTATGCAGTGATTAATAGATCTAATGATCCGCTGCAAATTCTCTAGAGTTTTCGAAGAAAATCAGATTTAGACACCAGAGGATCATTAGATCTCTTAGTCACTCTTAGATCTCTTGGTTTGCAGTAACTCTCTAATCTAACAATTCAAACTCTCCATTGTACATTAAGTAAGTACGCTGTTCATTTTAGTTTAATTCAATCAATTTGGCTTATCTCTATTATTCCTTTTCACTCAAACATGTCTTCACCATTCTAAAAACAAAACTGTTAAAAAAGTCTTAGATCCTTCCTATTTAGAGTGATTACGAGAAATCTCTCATTTAACCAAAATCGATCTTAGGTCAACTCTAGAAATGTGCTCAAGTGCATATTTTAAAATGCTTTGATGGTGTCCTGGGTAATTTCGGATTTGTTTGGCTATGTATCGCAACGCATTAACTAATAAACACTTGCGTGCAAAAGTCTACATACCCTTCAATCGCTATTGCATTCGGGTCACAAAACAATCGTACCTCTAACGGGATTTGGCTAGTATATGCTTTTAATTATTTATTTTTTCCACTTCCGTTTAAAACAAAAATTCGTTTGATTCAAATAGCGGTATTTACATACTCTTCTTTTGCATTTGTACCCTTATTCCCTTGGTTGTGTCAATTCATTCGACGTGACAATTGTCGTGTCACTTCACCTTTAAATTGGTATTCTCTTAGTCGATCGAAGTGATAATAAAAGAGAATGCGATGTAAAAGGATGTTTGTCACTTCAAACGACGAATGTCGCATCGATCGACTAGTCGGTACAAGTTACAAGTTTCACGACTAAGGGAATAGGGGTATTGGTTTAGTTTACATTAATTTAGGTTCTACCTATCGTTTACCGAATATTTCGAAAAATAACACATTTACTATTATTTTGGCAGTTGATCGTTCTTTATTTCCATGTGCAATAAGTAGTTTTTGGAAATGTCAGATAAACGAACGATGGTGTGTAAGGATTTGCGTTTATTTACGGTGAAATTGAAGAAGGAAGCAAAATTCTTAAACGAAATATCTAAAATTATTAAGAAGAGTGGGTCTATAGTACAATCATTAGAAATGGTTCTGTAGCATCAAAACAACGATCGAGAAGACCAAATAAACTCAATGAACGCGAATAACAGCTATAGTTGTAACACAAATCAGAGTTGATCCATGTAAACCTGCAAGTCAAATAGCTACGGAGATGTGTGTAAATGCAGGAAAGAAATTTCATCGATCCGCTATTACCGGAATAATTAACCGAGCTGGATTTAGGAGCCGCATCGCCAGAAATAAGCAAACAAAAATCGGCAGAAGCGCTTAATTTTGCATTATCTCATGTCCATAAGTCTAAAGAATTTGGGACACTGTCATTTTCTCTGACGAGAGTAAGTTTAGTATCTATGGGGACGACGGAAGGGTCGGAGTGCGGCGGAAACCAAATACTGAACTGCAAACACAAAATATACACAGTTAAACACGACGGAGCTATTATTATGGTGTGGGGATGTATGTCGTCAGCAGGAGTGGGAAAACTGGTGTTTGTGGTTTCATCGATGATACGATTTGGGTATTTAAATATTTTACAAGACAATTTGAAGACAAGTTCTCAGCATCTTGGTCTTGATGGAGTGTTTACCTTCAAACAAGATAATGATCCAAGCATACTGCTCTTGTTGTTCAAGAATGGCTTATCCACAATTGCCCACATCAACTAAGAATGGCACCCCAATCACCGGGTATGAATCCGATAGAACATATATGGAACGAATTAGAGCGCTGGATTCGGATTCACAACATGGAAACGCATTCACAAACCGAATGGAACAAAATAGACCCTGTGGTTACGTTAAATCGATGATGTCTGTGCCTAAATGGATTTAAGAGGATATCAAAGGGTAGTCCAACTTACTACTGATTCCTACGAAACTCGCACAAATTTCATTTAATTGTTTTGTAATTCTGAAACGTATGATAATTTATGCAACAAAGAATTTGGCCAAACTTTTTTTTAATGGTTTCATTAAATAAAACTGATTTTTATTTGAAGGTAAAAATAGACTGAAATTAAACAAAAACTAAGAAAATTATTTTTTATTTCGATTTATGAGAAAACCATTAATTTATAAGTTCAATTAAAGGGTATATAGACTTTTGCACGCAAGTGTACGGTTTTAACTACCTCTGCCTTTGTATGGTTTACCAATCGCTCAGAAACGATATTCACAAAAAATGTTATAAACTAATCGCTTAGGACTTTTAAACAAATAAAGGTAGCAAAATGCTAAATATACCAACTTGTAGACAAAGAAGTTCAATTGGCGTGTACGAAATCGGTGGGACCACCGTGAGAACTAAACTAATTCAAACGTTTAAGTTATCAATCGAAATTGAAATCTGATGAATAAGAACAAATAAGCTTAAGACTATCGCTGCGGAGTACAAGACTATGTCTTTGTGTTTGATTTGTAGGGGGTGCCAATTGCTTAGAAATCATGTCCACAAAAAAATGTTGTAAACTAATCGCGCACAAATAAAGGTAACGAAGAATAGGATTCTCGGTGAGGTTAGTATAGTAAACCAGATCTCGGAGGCAACTTTTGAAGAAATTGATTGATTAATTAGAAAATTGTGATCCTCGGTAAATTAGATTTTAATTTTTCAAAATGTAAACGTAAACGTTTGTGAACTTTTAAAATACAGAAAATCAAAATTTGAGACGTGTAGAGGTAAGCTAACCACAAAGAAAAAATCCAAGAATATTCAATCCGGACCACACTCATCGCTAAGAGGTGGGTACAAGGGGAACAGAGAACCCAAGAGAATGCCAAAACAGAGTTACATTACGATTACTTACAACTTTTGGACTTGATTTACTAACCCAACGAAAAACCAACATGTGGATAACCGGCCTAGTTTCGTTGAAAAGTGGTAAATTAACTTTAAACAATAGGCACGAAAATTCATATTAAACATTCAAAGAATGCAGAAATGGAGGAGAAAAAATTCCAAAACCGAACCAACTAAGCCCAAGATTGTTACTACAGGGTACAAGACACGGTAGAATATGTAAAAGAGTGGTGACAAACGGGTGTTAAATGAGCTCTGTGGTTGTTTCTTTGACCATGTTATACTCCAATCTTGTAATAAGTAAAAAATCATTTCAGCAATTCAATCATTCCAATTATTTCAATCTAGAACTGTCATCGGTGGCAAGTGTAGTTCTACATCTATTTGGCTCACTTCAATAATGAACCGCAACTTTTTTATGTAAGGATTTGTGTAAAACCTCCCGATAAAATTTCGCTGTATTTGAGAAAAGTCTTTTACATACTTACTTACTTAAGTAATGCTAAAAATCGTCGTATTTTTTAATATGTGAAAGGTAAAATAATGCTGAAAGGGGTAGGAAATGTCGAATGAAGTTCTATTTGGGTGCCTTTTTCTTTGGTTAACTTTATTTGAGACATTCTAAACATGTTTACTGAATGTTTTGCCAACTTAATTAATTCTTGTTATAATTTTGAACCTGAGTAGGTTTAGACTTAGTAGATAGATATTAAACTTTTGGCATATTTCCAAAACAGAGATTCAATTCTTAATGAAAAAATTTTAAAATCACATTCCATCAACGGATAAATTAATGGTGAGCGGGTAAATTGTCAGATATCCGTGATTGAAAGGGCAAAGAATCAAGAAGTCATAATTACCCGATTCATAATTGCCAAATTCAATTATTAAGGGTTACAACACCTTTCTAAGCCAATTTTCGAAAACATTGTGCATCCGTTCTACCGACGCGCATTGAAAATTGTTTGATACGCCTCTGAGACTGCTACTCTCGATTAAGTGTGACATTTAAGAAATAAACTGAAATATAATCCTAAATTGTACAGAATATATCCGACGGGACTATTAGACTAATGCTCCTCGAATTTGGACTGCATTGATTCATTGCGCTTATAAAAGCCGGTTTTCTCGTTTTTCACGTTTGTTCTGAATTTCTAATCCGGCTTAAATCATGTTTTTTGAGAAAGAAATACAAACAACTAATTTCAAAACTTACAAAAATATAAACTTTTTAAATTAATCACTTGTGAGTAGAAAAGTAAAAAAAATTTTTTTTTTTTGACAAGAAATTTTCCTTCACCATTTTTCACAAAATTGAAAATGGGTGGTACAATCAATATTTACAACTTTAAATTTGTTTTTGTTTACAATTAACAATGAAGGTTATTAAGGTAATGGAAGTTGTTATGTTGTGCTGGAAATTCGTTTATATTGATTGCACACATCCACTTTCATTTTTAATGAAAAATGGTAAAGGAAAATTTCTTGTCCAAAAAAATTTATTTTCTACTTTTTAGTCCATTTTCAATAAAAGTGATTAACTTAAAAAGTTTTTATTTTATTTTTATTTTATACTTTTTAGTCTTTAAGTAATTTATAATCAATTTTTTATTCAGAGTCTCCTTTTCCGTTATCTAGAAATCCCCTAATCTTATGTTTTAACCAATTTTACAATCAAAATTAATCGAAATTAAATTAAATTTGATATCGTATTCTCGTTGTAATGTCATACATATTTTCCTAAAACAATTCCTAAATATCAAATTTCTCAAATATGTAGTTTTAAATGGTTAATTTTGGTGAAGTTTTTAATGTAGAATTTTATAATTAAATGCATATTTAGCGATATTTAGGTAACGGTTCCTCTAATCTTGCTGAAGTCATTGTGAAATTTGATTTCAATCCTTGGTTAACTGGAGATTTGGTTGACACGATGAGAACTGAATTTTTGGATAAAGAACATGAGTCCATGGCATGACCAAGAAAAAGACAATTTACCATATTAGAAATTGTTGGTACGTCGTAACTTGAGTTACCCTTCTAGATTGGCACGATTTTATTTAATGGAGCGTAATTTGCTGGGTTTGTACTGATAGTTGTATACTTTTAATAGTACAGCTAGATATAAATGCATCAGATGTTCAGCCAGCTAAAATTGGCTAAATACCAGTCGCGAAATTCGAAAAATTTTGCTGCCGTGGAACTCCATATATCTCTCCCTCTCATTAAACCACCTATTCTTTTTCTCACCCAGACCTAAAGTTGAAATTTGATGAATCTTCAGCAATCAGTATTATGGGTTATTCCTTAATCCATCGGTTGAATGCTTACATACTACAAAAGTGCTGGTTGGATAAGAATGAACTGTTTCTTTCGGGGGTTCGATTGGCGTACTTGCTACGACTTCAGTAAAATTTACATTATAGCAATCAAAGCAGTCTTCCGAAACCTCGAAAGGCAAGCTAAATGGCGACCGCTTTCAAAGAACCTTCGTAAATATTTAAAAGACCAGCGACTGAAAAATTTGCAGCTTTTAAAGTGGTTACTCATTCTCATTACTTACCCATTATTCAAATATTATTCACTCCATATTCTCTAATGGTTCACTCATTATTCACTCAATATTCCATTATTCACTCATGAATGATTCTTATTATTATTGTTGAAGGGCCATGTGGACGTTCAGCCACCTCGCACTGCGACCTAAAAGAACTTTTGTGCTTGAACCCTGCTAAATTATCCGCCAGTCAATATTCAAGCTCTTAATGAACCTAATAACACTGCCGGCCGGTATGCGATACATACTATCTGGGCTCATTGCTCTCCCTCCTAGATGTTTTCTATAGCATGTACTTCTGCTAGAAAGACGGCAGCTTGGTGCCTAAGGAATTCGAGAGGGCAGTACCACTCCCGTATATTCCTAGCCCTGCCCCGTCTTCCGTTTTTATTTTACTCTTACGAGTTGCTGAGCATGAAAAGTCGCCTGCAGGTCACTCAGTTTTACTACAGGTAGGCTAAATAAAATTGGAGGGTGCCTGGTATCCAGAGTTCGCATACTTTGTACTGATTAACCTATCAGCCATTCATCCATCGGCATATGCAGTTCCACCTTAGATTAGGGTTTTTTGTCAAGGATTTCTCCTTTAGCGCCGTACTTTAGCCTGTGCCAAACGACCAAAATGTGCCAAATGGAATCAGGTATCACTGGTTGCCACGAGGACGCAGTACGTACACTCGTGAATTGCGACTAGGTTACCCATTACAAAAGTGTTTCCATCACGCAGTGGAATTCAGCAATAATTCAATATTCACTCATTATTTACTGATTATTCACTGAATGATATTTACACTAATGAGTACGAGTGAATTATGAGTGAATAATCAATGAACAATGTGACAATAATGAACCCTAATATTTTTAAAAAATCATTGATTTACGTAAATCATTTTTTTTATAAGTGATTTAATCCTTTATTTAAGTGGCCTTTATTGGATATTATCCTAACATACAAAATGGATTTAATGAATTTTTCAAGTTCCGTCATAGTATGTCATAGTATGAATTTTTCAAGTTCCGTCATAGTATGTCAACCTAAGTTTTAGCTAATCGCTTTTTTTGCATGGAATACTTGAACGAGCTTAGCTAAATCGGATTTATTAAACCACTCTAGGGTATTATAGAGATAAAGCTCTATCTAGGGTATTATAGAGATAAAGGTAGATTCGAAATTATAAACGATGCGATTTATGCAAAGATCTGTGAAGGATTTATAAGCCACATCTTGGAGTCGAAGCACTGTTGCCAAAAAAAAACACGCTACGCTTCTCATTAGTCAATACATAAAGAAGCAAATATATGGTTGTGAATGAATAAATTCGTTATTCATCAGTGAATAAACAGTGAATTTATTAATTCTTTTACAATCGGCAATAGGGATTCCATCACCGCCACGATGGAATGAGAAACAATTTTAGGTTTTTAGGAGGCCGAACATTCGAATTTGCCTAAACGAAAATATTTTTCAGAAAAATATATTAGCAAATTGATTGAAGATGCTAAACATATTTCTTTAGCATCTGATATATGGGCATGCAGCCATACAAACGAATGTTTTATCAATTTGACGGCGCATTGGATTGATAATAACTTTAAATTATCCTGTAGTTCTGAATTGCAAACATTTTTCTAGTAGTTATACAGGTCAGATGATTAAAGAATTTCTAGCAATATTACAAATATGGAATATATAAACATTTCAAACATTCACATAGTTGGTCGACAAAGGTACCAACATGGTTAAGGGGTGTAATGAAGTAGGAATTAATGGCATTTCGGTTTTATAAAAATTACGGCTGGTTAATGTAGGATCAATGAATTAATCACTCATTATCCGTTAACAAAATGATTACGAAACTTCACCATGAAGCGGCCAAATCCTAAAAAGTCGTCTTAACCAGATTTTTTTTTTATGGAAATTGCGTTTGCCGACTATTATTTCCTCCATGTTTGACGTGAGAATAAATTATTTTTATAGTAAATTGATTGATTCAAACTGAATACCGAAATATGATTTTAAATTTTTTTCGAGACCATTCCGATTTCAAGTATTTCGTTAATTTCTTTTTAATTTTATTCAATCAATCAATCAAACCTTTAGTCTCGTCTAATTTATCCTAATGGAATAAGAAATACAAAAAGTAAAAAAAAATAAAAAAATCATTAAGAAATAAAAAGGATTTAAAACAATCCTAACCTCAATATCTGTAAATAATAAGAAATTTGTAATATATTAACAGTTTAAAAGACGACCCGTTAGATATAGAAATAGCTTCGCTGTTTAAAAACTTGAGAGCCAATTTCTAGAATGACACCATTGAGGATGGGACTCTCTACTTAGTTTGTTGTATTTTATCTTTAAATTTTTAATGTATACACAATTTGCCATTAAGAGTGATGATAAAATGTTTTTTTTTTTTCCTAATTCATCCGCGCTCAACATATATTTTTGAATTCAGGTAGAAAACCATTTTTCTTTCATGTAGTCTCAAGAGATATTATACAAATGTAAGAATACAAAATACAAGAATACGGTTTGTTTGATTTTGAGTAATGTTGTATAAACTAAAGATATTTTTTTAAAAATACAGAATATACACTTTGTAAATATGTACTATGAGGTTGAAAGTTTTGTTGGTTTTAATGCATTATGGCGCCAATAATAAGAACTTACCATCTTAGTCGATATAGAATTAACATTATCGGTGATTATGTGTAGTCATTGTGCTAATTATGTTTAGTACATAATTGGTTTATAAAGTTTTAATTACTAAAGCTGGATTTGTATGATTTCGAAGAATTGGCTAAGTACGAATCTAAGTATAAGATAGTGGCAATACTAGTTAATAACAAAATATAGTGACTACAATATTGCAAAAAATTATATGTCAAGCATATGATCTATAATATTAAGTTACACTTTTGATTTACTTAATCTACAAAACTATATAGTGATAGAGAGCAATCTTATGAATCATGTCTACTTAAACCCAGATGTGGCTATCACAAAAACAAGTTTAAAATTCCTAGAAGAAATGCTTATGGAAGCGCCTATTCAAGAAATTTTACAAACAATCTTGCAGTTCTGTTTTTTATTGCGCCAATTTAACAATAATTATGTAAATTAATTTAAATTTTTTATTATATGTGTATATCACACAAATGAAATTAATTATACAATCAACTGAATAGTTTTGACCAATTAAATTAAAACATTTTATTCTCTTAAACTAAGGAAACTAATTTGAAATTCAATTACAGAATTATGGACGAGTTGAATACGTATGCGACAGAACAACATGAAATATTGTCACGTTGCTAGATCCGACGTTAAAAAGAGAGACAGAGAGACTCGTTTGTTGTAGATGCAATTCAGAGATAATGAAAACTATTTAATCAGAATTTATCATAAATTTCTTTGTTATGCTAAAATAATTTTGTATTAATTTCCTAATAGTTGTAGTTTTTTTTTAGGTTATATTTAAATGTGTAGATGTTCATTCTAAACAAAGGAAAATGTTTTTATTTTTTTTTATTATAAAGGTTTACCATTAAATAAATTACAATATTGAGGGTTGGGTTGGAAAACGAACGAACGGATAGTTTCATGTTACAAAGAAACAAAACAAAAAAAAAATGGTTTAATATTTATTTAAGCGAATTGGTTAGAACAAAATTAACGTTACAACGTTAATGCATCGATTACATTTGTAAACATGGGATAAACATATTGCTCATTTACTCGTATCTAGAACCAAAGCATATGTATATGAGAGCACAACAGTTCTTGGAATTTCATACTATTTCTAAAAAATTCTTACATATTTCTTGGAAAAATTGCATATCTACATTATAAAAACAAATCTTTATCTCATAAGTGAGCTTGTAAATTGTTGTATTACTTGTAAACGTTTATATTAGTATTACACACAAAAATTTTTGAGAAATGAAATTTCAAATGCTCATCTTATCTTTACAACATATTTTGAATAGTTGGGCCATCTATGTTATATTATACAAGAATTAAGACTTCCTATTTCTTCATATTTTTAAAAAGTTATCGTTATAGTTTGTAGTCCAGCAGTTAGCGTATTTGACTACGATACTTGAAAAATTATGTTCGATGCTGGTTGAGGGTTAAAGAAGTTTTAGTTACTGGTAAGTAATATCGGAGGCAGGCATTGTAAAGTTGGCCTGTGGAAACACGTTACTATTTTTTGTGGAAACGCTGAAGGCCTTTCAAATAGGACCAATACCATACCAAGCATCTGTGATTTCCAAAAATCACAACTAAAAAAAATTGTTTTTCAACTCGCCATTCTGAATTTTTATAGAAGGTGGTGAAAAAGTTAGGATTTTTTACACCGTCAAGCTGTTTCCAATGACACCTCTTATACGTTTGTACGATATCTGCAAGGATCAAACATGTGTATCTGCAACCAGTGCCATAATGGAAAATTTGATAACTAACGTGCAAGAAGTAAAATTATTGTTGCCTTAAGTAAAATTCGTCGATGCCTTTACAACGATATACATACTACATAAAAGAAGATTTTATTGTGTCCCTATCTGACCTCGTCACTGTGATGAATTCTTATAAAAGTGGTGAAAAAATTTAGAAATTTCCGTTTACCAACAGTATCGCAAATATGTCTGCCAAAAACATTTTGCGACATACAGCAAAGAGATATTCGAAGCAAAAAAATTGATTTTTACCTCTCCGCGGTGAATTTGTAATATTTAAATTCTCCTGGGGTCATTCTGATCTTTAACATCTCATGCAGGTCTCTGCGGCAACTACAAGTGATAATCAATCCAACATTAATAACCATTAGTGATAAACCAACGCCGGAATGGAGATTTTAACAACCTTAGTCTTCAAAACGTTTCTAAATGATACTCTCTTGGCTACATTTGAACCATACCGTGGTAAATATTTATTATTATGGTGAATAATGTTCGACTTTTCAATATCGTGCGACATCTGGAAGTGACCAAACATTAATTTCTATAGATGATCGGACAATGACATTTTGCTTGTAGCTTTAATATTTCATTCAATAATACTAAATCATTTGTAGTACTGCTTGCAAGCGTTTAGGTACATGGAAATATCTAAATAGCCACTGGGTCCGGCAATTGAAGTGTCCGGATTTAAAAGCGATTTTATTATCAGGAGTACAAATTGAAAATGCGGGATTTTTTTCTATTTTTGAACGTTTATTCTGAAAAAATGGTAACAAATGAATTATTCAAAGTATTGTCCATCGCTAGCCACAACTTTTTCCCATCTTTCTGGCAATTTACGGATACCGTCGCGAAAAAATTCGGCCGGCTTGGCTGCTATCCAGTCATCGACCCATTTTTGGGCTTCTTCGTAAGAATGGAAGCGCTGGTCAGCTAGGCCATGTGTCATCGATCGGAAAAGGTGGTAATCGGAAGGAGCAATGTCTGGGCTATACGGCGGGTGGGGTAAGACTTCCCATTTCAGCGTTTGTAGGTATGTTTTGACCGGCGCTGCAACATGTGGCCGAGCGTTGTCATGTTGCAAAATTACTTTGTCGTGTCTTTGCTCGTATTGTGGCCGTTTTTCTTTGAGTGCGCGGCTCAAACGCATCAATTGAGTTCGGTATAGTGCTCCTGTGATGGTTTCGTTCGATTTCAATAGCTCATAATACACCACACCCAGCTGGTCCCACCAAATACAGAGCATGAGCTTGGCGCCGTGAATATTTGGTTTGGCCGTCGATGATGATGCATGGCCGGGGTAACCATATGATTTTTTGCGCTTCGGGTTATCGTAACGGATCCACTTTTCATCACCAGTGACAATGCGATGCAAAAAACCCTTCCGTTTTTGCCGTTCGAGCAGCAGTTCGCATGCAAAAAAACGGCGCTCGACGTCTCTCGGCTTCAGCTCATACGGCACCCAATGTCCTTGCTTTTGGATCATTCCGAGGGCTTTTATACGATGGGAAATGGCTTGTTGTGTCACTCCCAATGAATCTGCGAGCTCTTGTTGAGTTTGACACGAGTCTTCATTGAGTATTGCCTCCAATTCAGCATTCTCAAACTTTTTCACTTGGCCCGGCCGCTCTTTGTCCTCAACGTCAAAATCACCACTTCTAAACCGCACAAACCATCTCTCGCACGTTGAAACCGATGGAACATGACTCGGATAAGTCTCGGAGACCAATCGATGTGCTTCAGCAGCACTTTTCTTCAAATTAAAGAAGTAAATTAAAACTTCCCGCAAATGCTGTTTTGTTGGCACGAAACTCGACATATTGAGAGCTCAAAAAAACTATGAATTTGACACTGCGACAAATTGACACATACTGAAAATTAAAGCTATAAGACGTAGCTTTGACATGAACATAGTCACAGTACTGCCTGATGCGTATAGCGTTAGTAACGCCATCTGTTATCAATCCCGCATTTTCAATTTGTACCCCTGATAAAACTTGTTGGAAATTCTAGTTACAATTATGATTTACAAGTCTTTTTCAAACCGTCCAAAGTTGTTTTTTGGCAAGCCTGCGAATAATGCAACGAATTCAGGTCTGGTGAATATGGTGGCCGTTGCTGTGTTCAAGTAAACTTTGGAACCATTTTTGACTTTGTCGTGCTTTGTGTAATGGTGTCGAGTCCTGTTGAAATGTGAACCCTTGATTTAAAATTAGTCTTGATAAACATGAGCATTATGGGTTTCGTGTTTGTTGGCAGAAAAATTACCGGTTAATGAACATTTCTATCAGCACTAGCAGCCACTCAAACCATCACCTGTGCTGCATCTTGTTTTCGTATGACCCTCAAATGCTTAGACTTACCATCGAAACAATGCAGAATGTTTTCTCATCCAAAAATACTAAATTTGGTAAATCTCCGCATCGAGTAAACGAAGTAATTCTTTTGCTCTTTGGCGAGTTTTTCACCATTTACATCGGTTAGTTTTTAATACTTTTGTTTTTTGAACGGCTTTAGCTTATGTTCGATAAATTTCTAATTCTCGATTTATTCCAAGCTAAATTCATGTCTAATTTGTGTACTACCAGGTGAGCGGTTTACATAAGGCAACATAGAATTTTACGGACACTTCTATTGTCAAACTCGGTATGTAGCATAGGTTAATACGGTAAACATCAATCGATAAAACGAATGGCTGAGGTAATACTGAGGGGTTGAAGTTCCCAGGGGACAGCCCCTGCTCCACTTATAGTTTGAAACTGAAGAACGGCGCCAATAATTTAATAAAATTCTGGCCTGTTTATAAAAAAGCTAAACGTAATAAAATTCTAGCAACTAGCGTTGGCGGAGAGATTGTTTCTTGTTGAATGCTAGATTTTTGTTTTACAAATTTGCGTTCACATCTCAGCGATTATTATGTTTGATATGAAGTTTTACCAATCAAACGAAAATATTCAAAATTGCTGGTTTCAAAATGTTGAATACCGAAAATCGAGGATCTAATTTTCATCCCGTGCAATCACTGTATGATGGCTACATACGGATTAAAATCGTTAATTAATTCACCAACTCGTGTTTCAAAAAATTCCTCTACATGTCTGGATCATTTATTCTTCAGATGTTCATTAAACTTAAAGTTCAGTTTTTCTGCGAATATACATAATCTGAATATAACTGATCATTGTATGACATCCATATTATTTTTGCCAAGTTGTGCTTCTACTAAACCATTACCAAATAATTATTTAACCAAATCTATTATTAATTATTTAAGTTTAACAGATGATCTGTCTAATGAAAACTGATCGGTCGTCTATTCGCCAGGAAATGTGTCTCTAGCATTTGACAATTTTATGTGCAGGTTAAAATTTTATATAAATAAATATACCTCGATTATTAAAATTAAATCAAAGGATAGAATTATTAAGCCTTGGATTACACCTTCACTACTTATTAAAATTAGGCTGAAGAATAAAATAGCCAAGAAGTTAATTCGAAGGGTGAATGATTTAGAGCTTAAACGGCGCTTTGATGTGATAAATAGAGTTGTTAAGCACGACGTGACTCTTGCTAAGGTCAACTTTTACAAAAATAAATTTGAATCTGCGAATGGTAATATTTCAGAATGCTGGAAACTAGTTGATGGCGTTTTAAATAAAGACAGGAAAAATGTGCAAATTCAAAAAATTGATATTGATGACAATTGTTGTATAACTGATAGACGTGAACTGGCTGAATTGTTTAATAGTTATTTTGTAAATGCGGTCCAAGATTTAAAACTGACTATAAGTAGCAATGAAGATGATTTTTCTGACCTAATTTATAGCAATTCCGCTGTACAGTCATGTGTTTTCTTTGAAACGTGTCCAGATGAACTGCTAAAAGTCATATCGAATCTGAAACCTAATTTTTCTACTGGCATTGATAACTGCAGCAATATTCTTGTCAAACAAATTTCTCATTGTATTGTTAATGTGTTTTCATAATATATTTTAAATTTTAGTTTTGATTCGGGTATTTTTCCAACTAAACTAAAAGAGAGTCAGGTTATTCCCATTTTTAAAAAAGGAAATAAAAATAATATTGTAAATTACAGGCCGATTTCTTTATTATCGTTATTTATATTAATTTTTGTGGATTTAACTAAAGCCTTTGATATGGTTAACCACAAGGTATTATTACAAAAATTACTACATACTGGTTTTCGTGAAGTAACTTGGCAATGGTTTAGCTCATATTTATGTAATAGAACTCAAGTGGTTAAGATTGGTGATGTTTTGAGTGAATGTAAAATTATCAATGATGGTGTTCCACAAGGTTCTGTTTTAGGCCCCATGCTTTTTTTGATCTACTTAAACTCAATTTTTTATTTGAAGCTTTCTGCAAAGTTGATAGCTTTTGCGGATGATCTACTGTTTCTGTATAATGATCGTTTGGAAAGTACGAACATTCAGTCTATGAACTCTGACCTATGTAGTCTTAGAAAATGGTGTCTTGCTCATACCATGTTTCTGAGCACAAAAACTAAGGGTATGTTTTTTAAACTTAATAATGAAATTGTTGTTCAACCAGATATCATTTACCATGATATAAAGTGTGATAACATAACTTGTTGCGCGGGTTGTTTTAACATTGAATTCGTATCAAAATGCAAGTACCTTGGCCTGACTATGGATGCTTCTATGCGTTGGCTGCCTCATATTGATTCGTTGCGTATCTATTTGTATGCTGTAATTCGAAAATTTTATATTTTACGTTCAGCCTGTCCTTTAGCAGTCCTAAGAATTATTTATTTTGCGCTAGTTGAATCAAGATTGTCCTATGGTTTAATATGCTGGGGAGGAACTTATAATACTAGAATTTACCCACTTGTTATTGCTCAGAAACATGTTATTCGGATTATGCTCAATTCAACAAGGCTATCGGCTTCGTGGCCTTTATTTGAGTTTTTGGAAATTTTCCCCATTAGACATCTATTTGTGTACAAAGTAATGAAATCATTTTTTTCTATTAAGGACACTCAGTCTCATGTTACAGTCAAGTACAACTTGAGAAATAAGCAGTACATACGGCTAGAAAAATTTACAACAACAAACTACCAAAACTCGTTTCAAATATTGGCTCCAAAAATTTTCAATAGCCTACCAGATGATTTAAAAGGCACTTATAAATTCAATATATTTAAGCTAGGACTGAAATCGTTTTTGTTCAAGTCCTCGAGTGTGAATGATTTGTTGCATTTTCAAGTGTAGCATGTAATTATGTACATATTTTACATTTATCTTGTAATTTTCTGCTTTATTAATGTTAGTTTTTCTTTTTTCCTTTAAATATGTATTAATGTTGTAAATATATTAAATTGTTATCAGTCGACACTGGATTTTAAAAAATCCAAAGATTGTATTATAATAAATAAATAAAATAAATAAATTCCTGATCGTGTGCATGCGTGGAGAGGTTTTTCTAATTTCAAAACTTTGAGCATTTTTACTATCAAAACCACTTCGATGCGAGCCATACGAACTAAGATGCTGCATTTATTAATACTAAATTTCACTCAAACTTTTTGCAAATAATTTTTTGATTTTACTTTTAAAATTTCTTTTTAGCTTTATTGCATTTCCTCTAAAATTTTTTAAAAGTTTTAATTTTCTAGTCTATGAGTAAAAATTTATTGAGTGAAAATACTTTTTTTCTTTATTTAATTAATTTTGTTAAAAACCACTCCACAAACCAATCTTTCGAACTCAGATATCTTCTGCGTATATGTCAGAACCTGATTGCTCTTCAATATTAGGCGTTACTCTGAAGTGTACCACTTTCATCAAAGAAGAGTACTCATCGGGAATACTCGTATTTACTTGTCGAATACTTGTCGAAAATCAAAGTTAATTGAAAAAATTCCAGATATTTAGTTTGTTCACAATTTTAATGCAACATTATGTCTATATATTACTGTCATAACAAACAACCCAATTTACTCGCGTTTAACAGCCACATTTCTTGACGCATTAGTGATCCGGACCAGATCAAAGTTTACATTGAAAACAACAACAAAAATTTAATTTTTGTTGTTGTTTTCAATGGAAACTTTGATCTGATCCGGATCACTAATGCATCAAGAAATGCGGCTAATATATCCTCCCGATTGATCGAGTCATAGTAGGTGCGTACTTAGAAAAATTCATTTATTTTATTTGTGTGCTCCCCTTATTTACCTGATTTGTACGAAAACTACCGTCACAGCTTCCAGTCACCAAATGGTGATTGCTGTTTACGAATTTATAATCCGATTGATAAGATCTTACATCTTGGACGACAAGAGCCCGGTCTTTTGATTATTCACATGGATGAGTCTAGGTTTCAAAAATGGATCTTATTACTTGGAAATAATTGTCTCTTGAACTCTGTGTCGAGAGTAAGAACCTTTGTTTTACTTAAGTTAGTTTGATTTTTGCCAGACACATCACCAATCTAAGAGTTTAATTTTTGGATGGCTAACTTCAGTGGGCTCATGTCATATTATCGACAAAATTCATAAAAATTGTCCCTATTTAAAAACAGCGTACCAGACAATAAACACAAGTTCAATTTTTGAAAATAAACGTCGTAGTCTGGGCGATAGCGGACTTTAATCTTAAGTAATTTCTCAAGGTCCTTTAATAGTTTCTTTTCTCCCATTATTTTAAAGCTTAAAAAATTAAAATGAATTACTTGTTCTTTCTAGATAATTTTTTTGATAATTGGGGGATATTTTAGTGAAACCGAAGAAAATGTAAATGCAAGTCGATTCCAGCAGTAGGTTCTTACATAGTACCCTGGCAAAGCTAAATGTTTTGCATAGTAGTCTTGTACACAAAGGATTTGAAAACATAGATTTCAAGGCGTATTGCACAACTGAAACTTGCCAAATCGCACGGCGAAAATTTAGGCTTCCTTACATCTTTATTGTCTGGGAAGGTTAAATGACTGCACTATTGTCTTCCAGAAATAATTTTTATATACCCCAATACCACGCTTTGTGTTCATTCAAGTTTCGTTGTTTCTACATATTTGCGTTAAAATTTTATTTCACTTTGCGTTGTTTAGTATAACCATAGACAATCATAATAGATCTCTCATTTGACTAAAAACAGAAAATAAAAACAAAAATTTTCCATTCAAATATTAGCTGCATTTCTTGACGCTTGATCTGATCCGGATCAGATCATGTTTCATGAAACGACAAAGCAATGCAAAGAGCTACTCGGATCATAATTTTGATCCAAAAACAAAAATTTGTTCAAATTTTGTTGTTGCTTTCAATGTAAACTGTGATCTGATCCGGATCATCATGCGTCAAGAAATACAGCTATTATCGGTGTATTGCATATACGTATTATATTTGCAACGCATTCTAAAATTATTGCCTTATAAAATACACAACACAACGATACATTGGAATTATCAGAAGTTTTTGTTTTTTTCCTTTAGTTACTATGAAATGAGAAATCTAGTATGAATGTCTATGGTATAACTTACATGCATATTGTGAACGTGCCGTTTTTTGTTTTATGCTTTGGTAAACAGAAGAACACGGACACACATATCAATTGAGCGTTTCTCATTTCAATGTTGAACACAACAAGAAAGCGCGCTATTTACGTGATTTTAGATTTATGTGAATTTAGAGTAACGTAAATTGAGATTTTAAACTTAAATTTTCTTATTTTTTCATTTGTATTAGTTTGTAGGGTTAGTTTTCCCAAAAGCGGTTTAAAAATTAATTTGTATGAAATTGAACTAACGTAGCTAATTTTACAAATTTTAGTTAGTGAAAATGGGTAAATGTGGTGTGAATCATAAGAATTTTTGAAATTAATTTGCTCTTGAAATGAAATTGCAAATTCTACGTAGATTTAAATGCTTCATTCATTGCAAATCCACTCAAATTGGCACCTACTACAACCGTACGTACAATTTGTAATCGCGATGCCTTATTCAAGAAAAAGCTATTTAAATAGAGAGCCATTAGATAATCATAAAAATTCAGTTCCAAAGCCCGGATGTCACTGCATTGGTAATTTAGGGCACTTCAAAGTAGGCCAAAAATTGAAGCTGAACTATATTATATGACCATGTCTGTCTCTGGGCCAATTGTTAAAATGCGTAATAAAAATCTGAATTCCTCGAGCCATGATGGCGGACGGCATGATTATCGTTGCTTATGTCATGATTATCAAAATTAACAACGTCTGCCTCGTGGCCATATCATTTAGAAAATTCTGTCCTCTCTATCTATAAAAGTTGTTGAAAGATTTAGTAACAAATCTCCAACCAACGTCACTAGCATCACTCAAGGGTGATTTAACCGTTTCTTAATGAAATGGGAAGCAGCTAGTGCAGATATTGTTGCGGCTAATTTTTATAAACAAGAGCGAACCTTACAATAATTTGTGATGGGGGCTATTGTGCTAAACAAATCTTTAACGTAGATGAAACCGGATTTCTTTTTTAGAAGAGATTGCTAACAAGAACATTTATCTCGAAAGAGGAAAAATCTGTACCAGATTATAAAACCAGCAAAGAAATCCTTACTCTCGTTCTTGGAGGCAAATACGACGTTTCCTACAAATTCAAGCCATTAATAGCCATCATTGATTAACAATGCTCACTCCATCCAGTATAATTGAACGAAATGTCACCTAAGGTTAAATTTGTTTTTTTTTACCATTAAACATGACATCGCTTATTCAACCCATGGATAAGGAGGTGATTTCCACTTTCAATGTCTAAGACAAACATTTCGCTACTGTTCAGTTCCATTGACACAAACCTGGATATTATGCAGTGTTCACGGCATTGGGAAAAAAGATCATATAGTGGTGCGATCGATCGGTATTTTTCCTAAGTTGAGTTTATGACATAGGAAGATTGATTCGACTAACCAAATTATTTAAAATGTCACAAGCTCGGCCTATTAGTTCCATGCTTTAGTTGAAATATTTCTTACTTTTGATCAAAGTAGGCTAGTAGGCGGGGCTGGTGACATTTTAAATAATTTGGTTGGTCGGGTTAATCTTCCAATTGGATTATATTCCCATTTTTCCTTGGTGATATGTCACTTTAAAGAGACATAATATGCATGGGGCCTACATGTGTTACGACAACGCACGATTCCTCGAGCGCAAAAGTCAATGTTTGGCAAATATGGAAGATTAAGCAATATTTTGGATGATAACAGTGAACCCATATCTGTCTTCATTTTTGTATTTTGGCCGGATTTGGTAAATGAGCAATCGCTCATATTTACAGCGCATACTATCGCTCAATTTTGGGCTATTTGTGGCTTCAGTAGGGTGATTAAACAGCATCAAATTCATTTCACAGAAAACGGATGCAATTGGTCTTCAGTCATCATTAATCTATTTTCTTAGAAGAACCTTTACGTGTTTAATGCACCTGCCACAGTTAAATCATTAATACAGACCTTATAATTGATACAGTCCTATAACTCCTCTAGCCAGTGGAAAGTTTTTTTTTTAAACAATTTGCAAAGTACTCTTAGTTTACACTGTCAGTACGTATTTGGGACATGTATGAAATTAGACTTGCAAATCAAGAATCATTCACATTTTAGGTCACAGAGATTATAAGATTATTGCATTTGCACACCCCTCCATTGGGATATCTATTATAGAACTCGAGATAAGATTACGACTTTACAGCCAACGAAAAATATACATTTTTGTTATCAATGCGAATTACTGAACGTTGGTGGCAATTGTAAACGAAATGCATATACATACTTTTTTTTATCCAACACTAAATTTGAAATTTAAACATTTGAACTAGTTTACTACCTTCCGGCTCTTTTTATAGCAAGACGAACGTGATTTACCATTTAAACTTGATTAATATTATACCAACTTCCTTTATTAAACACACGCATTACGTAAAAATATTTACTGGAATTAGTTAATACATAATAAAATAAGGATACCAAAAAAATTTAATATATTTCTATATTCTAATCACACAAAACACTAACAATCAAATACAAGTTTACCCAAATAAACATCTACCTATCCCCTGTTAAATAAAAAAATTTACTTTTAAAATCTTTTCTATGTTTTCAAATATTATTTCGTTTTTTATATATTGACTCTTTTTCAACAAAAAATAAAAATCTTAATTGATCTTTATTTTGTGATCTTGCATAAATTTTTTTTTCGGTTAAAGAAACGCCGAAGAAACATGTTTTAAGGTCATAAATAAACGAGAAACGACAAATTAAAAGATTTTTAGCAAATTTGTCAAATGAGATACAAAATATTCGCATGAATACATAAAATATTAAGTTGTTATGTAATTACATATTTATGTAATATTGCGTTATTTGAAGCACCATTTTTGAAATAAAAATCGAAATCCTACGAGTATAAATAACAAACATCCCACATATTAAGAATGTATGTATGTATGTATATAAAAAAAAATAGCCACACATCTTATGTATCACCATCTCATCTTTTTACAAAGTAAAATTTTATAGATCTACTTTTTTCTAATACAATAACAATAATTTGGGGAAGATGTTACGCGCTTCATACATTTTATATCTAATACCAAATGCATCAATAACATACTATAAAATTTTAAAAAAAAGGTCGTAAAAATACAGAATAGATAAGTTGTAAAAATTCTTGGAATAGAAAATAGATTAAACATTAAAAAAATGTTTAGGTTCTTTGCCTCTATCTCCACATCAAAATATCTACAGACTTACAGAGTGATTTGATTACAATGGAAATTTCTGGTTTATGTCGCATATCAAAAGACGATGATAGATATTTACTTCGACGATGCCTTATCATTTGAGGTTTTTTTTATAGTTTTTCGTTTTCATTTATTTGATTTTAAAGATCTTTTGATTAATTAATTCTTTAATACAAAAGTGATGAAATGTTAGTTGTGTGCGCTTCAGTAATATTGATGCACATGGTATTTACATAGAATTTTTGTATATATTCAATTAATTCTGAGTAAATTTCAATGCATTTTTAAAAATTCAGTAAACTACATTTAACTTATATAAACGAGTTTTATTTAAATAAGAATGAACAATTACAAGATTGGTCAATTTTTAAAGAAATCTTTATGGATATTATGAACAAAAAAAACTAAAAGGGTATTTGGAATTTAATTTTTTAAACTTTAAAGGTTTACTTATTCTTTTTTGTCGCTGAAAATGTCCTTTTCAACAATGCTTTTAAATACATTTTGTAGAATGGTTTATCTTACCATTCTAGCGTTGATTGTGTAGGGTGTTCCAAAAAAAACTAAGCTTTAAATCCACGCAACGTTATCTCAGTTCGGCTTAGTTTTCAAAAAATGAAATTCTTTTTGTTTCCCCTCGTTTTCAAATAAACAGCAAAAAACCACCAGCCACCTCTATGTTAAAAAGTTGACGCAACGTAAAAGTTTTAGAAATGAAACCCTTTTTGGAACGAGTAGTTGGTTTAAACATTTTTTTTAAAATTATTGTAAGCGTTGTTCAACATCATTTCGTTGATCATTCTCTCGCAGACAGATTTGGCACTTATTAAACATAGATTATGTGGCGGCTTGACAGTCTTCATGTAAATCATTAACATAATTTACTAGACTGTTATACATTTTTTGCTTAAGAGCGGCCCATCGCGACTAATTCTGTGGCAATATGACATAAGGGAATAACTCTAAAATTCGCATTTTTCAGGAAAACGTTTTTAAAATTAAGAGTCGTTCAAAATCGTATGAGTTTTTTGAATTCTTGCTTTTTTAAATGATTATTACGGTTAGTTGCTGGATTATTACAAAAAATTGATATGATATGAATTCGAATATGGAGATTTCGAATTTGAAATAATATGCAAAAGGGTATAACTCGAGTTATTCCCTTATGCCATATTGCCACAGAATTGATCAGGAAATTCCTACTAACCCACAGTCGTGGTCATCTTCCATAATGACCTTCCAATTGCATCCATCGATTCAATCATTCAATTATCGGCATTTATCTAAATAATCGGGGAAGCTGTTGTTTTAAAATAATCTTGGAAAAGCTCAACATTATGCCGATTTGGTATAAATATGGCCCAACAGCAATTCTCGAATTCCACATCCATTTACCACATGTGGAAATCTGTCAAAATTCATAAAAACGTTCGGAAATTTTATTTCATGTATTCTTGAATTTCCTACTAATGGAATTTTTTCGGTACTAAGGGAATATTTCCGCGAATGGGTAGTATGGGGGAAGTATGTGGAAAAAATCCCCCATGAACGAAAAAGTCAATAATTACGTAGATTTTAGATTTACTTTTTGTGAATAAAAAGTTCGCAAAACTTTTATTTTGTGAATAAAAAATCATTTCAAAATTTATTTATATCAAAATTCATGATAACGTATTTAGTTGACTTTATTGACAATCGCTACTTTGGTAAAATTACAAAATTGCTGAGTGGTGAATAAAAAATTCCGGATGATTCAAGAATAGGGTATTTGGTTGCATGTGGAATATACATAAGGAAAAAGACCAAGGGAACTATTAAGGGAATTTTGACAGATGTCCACATGTGGAAAATGGATTTGGGCGAGAATAGGGCCCCTGGGCCCGAATTCTGGTTCGATGGCAAATGATAATGAGAAATTAGTTGATTTTTGATTTCAACTACTTAGTCGGTTACATTTTTATTTAGAGTAGGCGAAATAAAAAATCAAGTCATTTCTCATTATCATTTGCCATCGAACCGGAATCGGGTGCTGGTTATTTGAAAATTATTCGGGAAATGATGATTTCTTAGAGCTCGTGGATTTTCCCGATATATGGAGTTAATAATTCCGTGCCTCGTAAATGTGTATCCGTTCATAAAATAGTTCGTGACAAATCACTGAGCTTCACTCCTATTCACCAACCAATCACAAAACGCTTCTCTTCGTTGAAGGTCTTGCGGTCCGGTTATAAAGTATATATTTCTAAAAGGGGGATTGAACGAGCTTAAATCCGGTTTCAAAAAGCATTTACCTCTCAATATTCCTTTATACACCATGATTTTGCAATTGTAAAAAAAACTTCACCGCTTGAATAAAGTAAACCTTGCTTACACTTTTTGAAAGGGATCCGAACAAGCTTTTGTGATTATGTTTTTCATACATCTGAGTGTATCTTAAATTATCCATTTTATCCTAACAAACTCTATAACTTAGAGGCGGAAATCGGCTTTTACCGCTTCTCTATTGAGACATTTTGAACCGTATATAAAAAATTGGTAAATGTAGGCGATCAGCCTAGCGAAGGATTTTACACCTAATCGTTTTTAATGTCGACCGAAGCATGTTTTTATTTAATTAAATTTTTGAAAGGGTTATTTCATGATGTCCCGAAGAAAACCCTCCTTGATTATCGCTTATAACTCCCAAATTGCTCGGAAAGAAATTTAAATGCAAATACAGGATGTATAAATTTAATAACATTGTGCACCACATTTTCTTGTAACTATAGGTAGTAAATGTTGTATGATCTGTTTTTTTGTTCCCGCAAAAACCTTGAACGCCATTCGGAAAGGATGGCCATGGTTCTAGTTCATGTTCGTTAAGGCAATTAATAATTATCAAATTGCCCATCACGAAGCATAGTTCTAATCTGAGGCCCGGTGGACCTGCCTGTTTTCTTGGGGCCTGATGTAACGGGAAATTTAGATTGTTCATTAACTTAGTGCTGAATTCACAAAATTATTTTCGCCAGTCCGAAAAACTTATCGCTCAGTTTAATTATTTCATCTTGCAGTTTGCTTTTTAAAAAGATGTCACATCGAAAAATATGATACTCGATCAATTGATTCACTCAATTAGCATTAAATTTTTTGTGGTTTTGGCTTAATTGCGTTTCAGGTACAAAGAAATAGTGCAATATATGTACATATGTCAGCGGTTATTTAAGCGTTTTAGATTTTGGGCAAGTTTTGCTTGATTTAAATGAATTGAAAAAAAAAAACGCTCACACAGGAAAATGCTCACATGGAAAATTGGCCAGACAATCAAAAATATTTTCAGTATTTACAGAAATATTTTAAATTCTTTTATCTGTTTCAAAATTTGTAAGATAATTTTAATCCTTTAATACCTTAAGTCGGTACCAACACATGCGGTGTTCGCCGAATGTCGATTAGCAAATGTTGGTCATTTCATTACATAAATACCCTAATATGTGGACCTGGTGATTTGGGCAAATGCTCGCTATTTGCCAAACTCGTAGCTTTATTTCCCATCAATTGTCGGTAAATAGGCACACATTAAAGTAGCGAATATTTAGCAAACAGCAAATTTTTCTCCCATCCACATATTGATGTTGTCAACACCAATGCTGTTTATGCCATAGGCTTCTTTCTTTCTTTTTGTTGGCGATTAATTATTTTGCAGCGATCAGTAATGGCGGATATGTGGAGCAAAAACGCAAATATTTGGCACATACTTAGTATTTCGTGCCAACTTTAAGAATGGGAGGTCCCGCTCTCGAACCCGCGCAGGTTTAAGGACTAGTATTTGTAGAAATACCAAATACTTCTATCAATTTTGTATGAACGTATTTACATACTAAAACAAAAACCTCCTCAAATCCGCTTAGAATTTAGCATTGCATATTTTGCAAAATCGTAACCTCCCTCCCTCTTCCCTACGACATTGCTTCTGACAGTCCTATCACAAATGTTAAAATTATTACGCAAAAAAAAATTTCCATAAAAAAATTAAAACAAGAACTGAAATAGTTCTGTTTGTACGTTATTTTCTAATGCGTTTTTTCTTTAACGCTTACCTCTTGTGCGATTTTTTTTTTCTATGTGACGTTTTTCCGTGTGCGCAATTTTCCATGTGACCATTTTTCTGTGCGCAAATTTCGTGTGCGCTATTTTCATGTACATTTTTGTTCTGGTCACCTTTAAAAATACCCCTCGTCCCGGGGATCAATGTCATTCAAATTTTGAAAGAAATATTCACATCTCAATAGACCGTAACGCGAGCTCCGACCTCATTTTTGAAGAAATAAGGTTCAATGATGCCAACGTTGCATTTTTGTACATGTAATTGGGTTCGTTAAGTCAAAATGAGCTTCACAGCTGAACAAAAGGTTGCGATAAAGCAACTGGTCAGTTTGCAACTGCTGTAGAGTCTTGTATTTTTAATTCCTGCACCAGCTGTATTTTATATGGGTATAGATTAGGATCTCTGTGCATTATTTCAATAAATTTAGACCTTCATCCACCTATTGTTTACAAAAATACTAAATAATTTTGGGTTGATAGTATTTATGTAAAAGTACACTAAAAATGAAAAATAAAATGGAATCTATCTTTCTACTACTTAAATAACGAGTGTAGCTTTATATTGGCAAGAAAATTGGGTTTTTGTTACAATTGGATGACTATTTTACGGTAGCTGTAGAATTACATAGTTAGACCCTTAATTGATGCCCCAATTCACAAAACGTAAATTCGCCTTGTTTGTAACCGTAAAATTTCTGATTACTATTAAAACGGTATTCAAAAATTTCGCTTGGCTCTTAAAACGTTAATTATGCTCTGTCAAATTTATGGTAAAAATTTGGTTAAACTAACGCTAGGTTAGATAGGTATCTTAATTTTGAAAACGGATAAAACGGTTTACGATATAGCATCAATTTACCTTTAAGCCAAATCAAGGTTATTTAATTTATAGTTTTCGAGTTTTGCGAGTGGGCCCTTCATATTGCTTGATTGTGGTGCGTGAAGCATTTTCTGATATAGCTACTTTGCAAAAAAATTTTTACAAAATTTTCAGTAAATTTTATAGAACTGGCATGAGTTCAAAATATAATATCTGCTCTCATAACTACAGGTAACTGAGAAAGTTTGAGATATTTGTAATTTATTAATTATTACCGATTAAGAATAAAGGGGGAGGGAGGAATGTTTTGCTACTAATAATTGTATTTGGCATCATCTACGCCCGCTACTAAAGTATAACTAATTACCAAGAAAATATCGACAAGCTGAATGTGTAAACGGTATTGATAACAAATTGACGCAAGCCATGAAATTAGAACTTGAAATTAAGCTTTGTTTGATAAAAACTGTATAAATAATGCAGGCAAATCCAAATGCAGTAGGTAATGTTTAGAAATGTCACAATAAATTATTTAAATGTTACTGCGATTTCTTCGAAAGCGATTCGAGATGGCTCTACTATAAAAAAATCATGCAGGTAATCCAAAACTAAATAAGCAGTATGCGGATGGGCACCATCATGCATAAACCATGCATCGTTAATTTCAGTTTCTCCCATTCCTGTTAGTGTTGGAGTAAAGTGTTCATCAAGCAGCTCCAAATAACTTGCCGAAATAACATTTTAGCACACCAAACAGTTGCAATTTGAAGGTTTTGGACACACCAAACAATTGCCATTTGAAGGTGTAATGGCGATTCTGAGTTTTCTTTACTCCAATATCGTTGATTTTGTTTGTTCACGTAACCCGTGAAGTAGAAGTGTGCTTCATCAGTAATCCGGATATCTCTCAAGAGTACACCCCTATTATGATTGTCGAGTCGATCGACACGACTTTGTGTTGCCTTTCCTTTTTCGTATATTTTTTGTCAAATGAAAAGATGAAAACGCAATGCAGAGTCGTGTCGATTGTCGATCGACTTGACAATCATAATAAGAGTAGTAATCTCCGTTTAGGTGTTCCAAAAAGTTTTGCGCAAAAACAAGACGATTTACTTTAGCTCTTCCTGAAAGCTCTTGAACTTTTTGAATTTTGTATGGACGATAATTTAAATTTTGAATGATTTTACGTGTACTTGTGCGGGAAATTTGGGCAACACCGGAAGATTTTAGATTAGATTTCCTTTTATTATCTTCAATTCTTGATTTTGGGGAGTGATGCAGGCTAACCTCTTTGTTAATTTTTAACAATCCCGAATATATTAAAGTGCGTTTGAAAATATCATTTTGTAATGTTCGTCTAATTTGAATGAAAGTACAGTCCTGATTTTTATTAACTTAAAAAACAAAGCCATCTTGATAAATAAATAAAAAACAATTAAGTAAATTAAAAATGAGTCTTGTTTTATACCCTGTACACAATTTTTTATCTAGTAGAAAGGGTCGGAAATTGATATACATATGTGTCATATTTTCTGCTATTTTGACCTTTATAGACTAGGAGGCGGTGACAGGTGACGTTCTCCCATTTTATACCGCATGCCTTTTTAAGGGTTGATAATTAACCCTAAGATATGAAAGATGGAAGGGTTCTTGGCCGCTGCTCGCTTTCCGGCCATAAAGAAAATCTCTTTTCCTTTTGTGAAGAATTTGTGTTTTTCCGTGATATTATACTGCCTGCCTTTGTAACAAACAAATTGAAGCTCTAATAATTGAAGGCATGCAATCCGCAGTGGCCGAAAGACCTCAAAGGGTTACGTAAAAATGAGAGAAATTACAGGCGATTTCCGTGTTTTCAAATTGCATGCCGGTGTAAAGAATTAAAGTTTTAATCACAAAAACACTCTTAGGACCCAAGGGGCGGAATTGTAACGGATGGCTATTTTCTCATGCCGCGCCATTATAAATACCCACATACTCAAGGCCGGATTAATAATTACAATCAGGTCATTTCCCTTCGTGCATATAATAATATAATTACATTTCTGTTATTATTTGCAATATGTACATGCCGGACAAGGCAAATTCCAAGTACTCGTCTTACAACAGAAAATAATTTTGAAATTCCTGTTTAGTAAAACGATGCAATACGCGTGCCCATTCATACTCGTTTTCCAACAACTACAATTCTTATGTTTCAGGTTTGACAGTTTTTTTTTTGATTTACTCAAATTGAATAGATTTTGTTGTATTAGTATTGAACCAGACAATAGTATGTTTGGCTAAAAGATTCATTATCTCTCACTTAGTGCAAGGGTGATCAAACTCAGGTATAGGTTTTATTTTTGCTCCGCTAGTGGTCCACCATCCTTTTCTGTTAGTCCGTCTTAGGATGAACTACCCCCTTAGGATGAAATATCCTAGAGCAGCGTGTCAAGGTCCGTGTATCACTCACAATCATCCACGACCGAATCCTCCCACTGCAGCTAGCAGGAAAAACGCTGCGGTGAGCTGATTACAGGACAAATTCTATAATGAGTGTTAACGCATCTCATTGCAGAATCATCCTGAAAAATCAGACTCTGCGCTCAAAAAATACATTTCAATGGAAGGGAACAAATGGTATTTTAAAACTTGTTTGAAGTCTTCTGCATTAACAGTTCCTTTAATAATGGCCATTTCTTCAATTCCATAATACGAAAAACATTCCCAAATCATTTGGCCGGCTGGATATTTCACTGTTTTTCGGGCACTGATCGCTCAGACATTCGCCGGATTTGCGCCTGCCGAACTGGATTCTATCCGATCCAAACAGATTAACCCTCTAATGCATAACTCCACCTAAAGGCGGACTTTACGTTATCTTGAATTGTGCAACTTTACGTTAATATAAATATTTTTTTCTTTAATTTTTACATGAGTTATTCTCTTTTAAAGTCATAACGGTTCGATTTTTGTTGTTTTAATATGGACATTTGTTCAACAACTACGAGTTGAAGTCAAAGTTTTGATAGAAATTGAATAAAACTTCATGGATTAGAGGGTTAAATTTACTCTCGTTGGAATTAATAACTATTCGCCAATCACCACTGCTGTAGACTCAGATCAGAGCGACTTCCAGCACATTCTTAACGTTTTTGCTTCATTTTAATCGTAAGAAACAGATTAGCAGTTGACATTATGGTTATTTTGGTATTTTGTCGTGCAGTGTATGGTTATATTTGAGTTTTGTCATTTTGGACCGGTTCCCTTTTTGCGATCCAGTTCATCGGTAGAATGAAATTTTAAAAAAATGACTCACACCAGTAACTGCATCCAATTCAGGGTTGGTAAAAAACATGTTTTAAATAAAAAAAAAAAAACATGTTTTTTTTTGTTTTAAACTGTTTTTTTTTGTTTTAAACAATATTTTTGGTTAGGATGAAATAAAGGTAAAGTTACCTACATATAAAATATCTCCATTATGATTATACAACAAAATTAAAAAATTTTAATGTCTGCTGTAGCTATACATCTATTTTAAATTTTAATTAATTGCTGCGAAACGAAAACCAATTTAGCTGCCTTATTAATTCCGAGTTTATTTCTTAAAGCAGTGTGAGTTAATCCAAATTTAGAAAAAATCCTTTCTATACCAACTGATGACGATATAGCAGTATGCAGCTGACCAATCAAAGCCAAATTATTACTCGAAATAATATTCGGATAAAGCGATTGCATTGACACCCACCATTCAAAATCTGTGAGCTGCTCACAATTTTTAAAATGTGAATACCTGAATGGGTTTAATTTTTCGACAAATTTCATAAATGTGGTATTTAAGAAATTTATTGAAAATTTAATTCAATAAAATCCATTGCCTTTTCTCTTTCGTCTGCAGTAATAACTGATTTTTTTGGCTTAGGACTTAAAAG
Source organism: Tipula helvola (assembly GCA_963556165.1). Taxonomy (NCBI): domain Eukaryota; kingdom Metazoa; phylum Arthropoda; class Insecta; order Diptera; family Tipulidae; genus Tipula; species Tipula helvola. The sequence continues at coordinate 91,775,550 of OY744482.1, forward strand.
ATATGCCGCAAAATGTGCATTTGTTAGTGTTTTATTGTATCTCTTTTGATATAATGTTTTAACAGTTCATTTCCAGCCAAATGTGGCTCCGATCCTTTCCAGACCTCTACTGCGTCTGCTAATTTGCAGGTATTACTTTGTATTTTGTCAACGGCCACTGTAATTGGCTTCAATAAAGCAACTATATCCTCTGCCAATCTTTTCATGTTTACATCAATAACTTTGTTTGCTGAGAAACATTAAATGTGTATAAAGTAAATTAATTTTTATTATGAAATATGCATTTATTAACACTTACCAATATCTTTATCAAAATTCGTGTCATTACACCTGTCTTCATACACCTTAGCAAGAGCAGGCCAGTTTACCAGATATGACTCTAACGAATCACAATAAGAATTCCAGCGAAAGTCTATCGGCAAGCTTAAAGATTTACCACCAGCAAAACCCACATTTCAATTTTTGTTTAAAACAACTGTTTAAAAGAAAAAAAACAAGGTGTTTTAAACACTGTTTAAAACAGTGTTTAAAACAAAGAGTTTAAAACATACCAACCCTGATCCAATTTCAACAGCAATCTACCTTAATGACATTTTAGGGATCCCAGAATATGCCACAATTCGATTTTTCACACCTGTGTAGTCCATTGCGTGTATTTTCTCATTTTCAACAAATTTAAATTTTAGTAACCGCGAGTAATTTTTGTGAAAAAACCCATAGTGTAAAAAACGATTGCATTGATACCTAAAAAAAAGTCAGCCTAATATGAAAAGGATAAGGGACAATTAGAACAACTTTACTTCAAACATGTTGGGGTTGCACTGGTCTTGTTACTGTAGTAAATGCATAATACACACATATTAGCGAAAACCCTATTTATTTATGGTAATTTCATATTTAGCCCATTGTCCTCCAGTAAAACCACAAACTGCAGATTAGTCGATTACTCGAGTTATGTTATTACTTTCTATAACTGCTTATCTTCATAAGCTTTTGGATACCAAATCTTCAATTGGCTCCAACTATACAACATAACAAACATATTCAGAATGAGGTGAATACAATAAGCTTAATTGTTCAATTATGCTTCTTTATGAGCGCACATACAACTTTCTCAAAATAAGGTCTTATCTTAACAAATGTGTACAGAAATTTCATTTTATCGCCTCCTTACTGATAACCTCACCAACATTACAACACATTGTTGATTTTAGATTATAAATTTCCAAAGAACTTTTTTTTTTAAATAAATATTAATAAAAATATCACAGTTGATCGGCTTGATAAGAAATACTAATTTTCGCGCATACTCTACTCGCGCATCTACGATATACGTTTGTTATCAATATCAATGGACGTTCATTCATATTCCTTCATTAAATAATGAAACGTACAAATTAATAAATCGCGAATGCATACATATAGGCAAGCACATATACATATAAATAATTCGTTTTGTCTGAGTAGAAGAGATCTTGAATCACTTTATAAAGCAAACAAGTTCATTATATGTAAGAAAAACAATTTATTATGTGTAAAAATCAAAACAAATTAAAATTGCATTATTTTCGTGCATCGTCGCGAACTTTGCACACACACTCCTCAGCTAATCTAACTAATAAAATATTTTTTCGACGAGCTCGACTCGACCTTGCACAAATACGAATGCTCATTTAGTAGATAGAAAGAATTCAATTTATTTATGTTTGCAAAGGAAAAAATAAAAATCGTCTTGTAAATAATCGTGATATACAGAAAACTTGTTTATTGAAATACTTATACTCGTATTAAGAGTCGTATTGTCATATGCTGCTGTTTGTAAAATATAAGCGACAAATGGAAAACCGTTTGATGACTTCTTTATCAAAATACTAAATTCATTTTTATTAATAATCAGACGTGAAATGAAATTATTATTACTTTATTAATATTATAAACAATTTCATTCAACAATACAAATTCGTATTTTGTGTACACTGAAACAATAGTTTTTGGAATAAGCGCACGCTTGAATATTTTATCGGTCATTGAGTAATTTTTTGTATGTTTTGTAATGCATTTTTTTTTTCAATGTTCATTTCAAGCAATTAACTTAACATTCAAATTAATTGTGTTTACTTGTTTGTTTTAGAAAAAAAATTTTTTTTTTTTTTTGTCATAAATGTCACGGCCGAGGTTAATTATAATCATGAAAAAAAAAAAATGAAATTATATGTTTCAATCGCGACTATGTCAGATATTTATAATGCGAAGATTAATTTTATTTTGCTACATGAGACTTTTCATGATTTTATTACACTTGGACAATTCTAGTAAGTACAGTGGTTTCACAATAAATTCATCAAATCAATGGTAAAATGAAATCGAATCTTTAAAATTTGGCTTTTATGCTTTGTACAAAATATTCCAAATTATTGAAATAAAACAAATAAAAATATTTAGTTTTAATTAAAATTTGTTATTCATTTACGAAACTTGGGAAAATTTTAGCTGATTACTGTTGCAAAAATCATTGAAAGTATAACCAGAGACAACACATTTATCATAGATCTCTCTTTTGACTAAAAACATGAAAAAAATAAACTTCTGATATTTCATTGTGTTGGTGTATTTTATATGGCAATGATTTTTAAATGCGTTGCGTATATAATACGTATATGCAATACAACGATAAGATGGGAAATATCAGAAGTTTACTTTTTTTCACAGTTTTTAGAAAAATGAGAAATCTATGGTAAATATGTTGTCTCTGGTATAACTTATCGTTATAAATTATCGTTTGACGATAAAGGGGAATTTACTAATTCAATTTAAGAGCGTAATGTATTTAGGCAAGTGTGAATGTTTGGTTCTAGGCATTTTTTATGTTCAATACATAATGTTTAGAACTCGTGCTTACATTTGTATTTAAAATAAAAACACTTTACGCATAAAAGCTAAATTTTTTCGTGAAAATAAGTTCAGCAAATTATCGATAGATGACCATTTGTCATTTGGTACACACACACTAATTATATAATATGCGATGGAGGGTTGGTATAACTAAAATTGTATAGGTGGTTATATCAATCCAAGATCCGTATAACTATAGGCAACAGGCTCAGGTGTTAAGAATGTGACGGTGCGACTTTGGCAACTTTCCAACTCGATGGGGAAAATGTGAAGCTTGAATTATTTTGTATTAAATATGTCGTTGACTTAAGCTAAAATGAAAGAGAGTAATATTTTTAAAAACTTTAAGTTCACACCATCGCGTTCTATTGCATTAAGTAGATTTAACTGGCAAAGTAGCAACCTTAGAAGACCTAAAATTAGTAAAATTAGAAGAAAAATTAAGAACGGGGCTCAAGCTAAGGAAAGTAGAACATGCGTTTTTTTTAAATTGTCAGTGTTTTCGTAAGATCATCATTCTTGGTGGTTATAAACTGTGGGGCATTCTCCATGAAGCAAATATTTCAATGAAAAAAGATACGCTCATTGGCTTTGAAACCAACGGAATTAAGATTAAACCGTTGTTTCACGTGTTGAGTACCACAACTGTGTTTACGAGGCGGTTTCTATCCCAATTCCGAATGGTAGTTTACCTACAGGCCTGCAACATGGTCCCACAAGCCGGTAAATTCTTTGAAGTAGTTATCCGAATTGCACTCATAATTTACTTATTCTGAATTAGACGAGTAGAACGTTTAAAAGTTTTGGCCTCAGTTTTTTTGGTTTGAACAATTTCAACTTAATCTGGGACCGGATTTAGCAGAAAAGGCGAGAAGCGAGTTTAGATCTTTTTCAATTATCATTCGTTTATTTCTCTCCCAACCAAGGTGTACTATGGTCGGAAAGGAGCATACGCACTTGAGACTTCTGATTAAAACAAATATTAATTTGTCAACCACAGTTGTGATTTTATTGTATAGCCATATCCGTTACCATTTTCCAGGAAAACATTCAGAATTTTCGTGTGACCCATTCAAAAATTAAATAAAATTAAATCTAACTTACTTCAACTTTCAAAATCGTCGTATGAGTCATCCTTCTTTGTTAACCCCAGCTGTAATTTAATCGTATAGACCAACCATTTGCCATCCGAATTTTCGTATGACCCATTCAAAAGTTAGAAAAGCGTCTCACGTATATAAATACTTTGTAACGGAATCATAAGTTTCGTTTGGCACAATAGCTTGCACTACTGCCCCAACTTGACGAAACTGAAAATTCCGTTAACAGAATCATGGAACTAGAGGTCTGGTGCGGTATGGTAGCTGGCTAGAGCTCAGGGTGCGGCGTGGGGATTTCCAGACATAGTTCCATGCTTGAATAACCGCATGATATACTCAGAAATAAAATAAAGACAGGATCGACATCATCGTTACCACATCCTCAGCAGCAAAGGAAATAATAAACCCTACACATGTAGTGGGCCGTCCCACCCCCCAGCACAGCCTGTCCTGGGGGGAACGAACGCCCTATCAGAAATTGTGATAACCCAATCCCGAATTCAAGCACTCACACATGACGCACTTCACCTATCTTGAGGTATTAGTACTGCATATTAAAAACAAATATAATCAACTGATAAGAAAAAAAACGCTTCATCCACGTTAGCTAATAAACAAAAGGAACTGAATTATCTTCCACCACTCCTTTCCACCAAATATGTCAACCAAGCAACAGCAATCAATAAAACTAAAAAAAAATCACCCGGGGCTGTAAATATTTGATCTTGATAAAATAAAAGACCCACCAAGATTTGCTATATATATGAAAGATTATCACAAAGCCAAACCCTTTAAGCGTAAATGGTTATGTGTTCGGATATACCTCGACGCAAGCTGAAAAAACCCAATATTATGATAAAGGAAAAAAAAACTAAGAAAAAAAAATTAAATAAATATGTTCCCACTCCGCTCCCCAACTAACTTTAATAAAAGGAAACTACAACAAAAAAAACAAGAAAAGTTCACTTGAAAACCATATTTTAAATTTTTTTTTGAAAAAAAAAACAACATACGACAACAACCGAATGAGAGTACCTTTAAAAAAAAATCAGGCGCATATACATAAGTATGAGCCCCCTCCCGTAGAAAAAGAATAAAAAATAAATTTTACAATATAAACTTACAAGAATTTAAGAAATAAAAGAAAAACAAAAAAAATGTTACTTAACTAAATGATGACGTCTTCCTCAGATCCGTGCTGCCCTGGCTCACTCCGATACCATTACCCCCTCAGGTTAATATTTATCATCTTCTAAATTATACCATAAATCAGCAATAGGCCGCAGAAAATAGTTATCCGTTTTTGGTTCACACGGAAATTTCTTATTTAAAAACTCGCAATAAACCGCAGAAATAATGTCTCTTCAATTCAATCTCGTCTAATAACAAATACTCAGCAATAGGCCGCAGAAATAATGTATTTTCAAGTCAATCTCGTCTTATAACAAATACTCAGCAATAGGCCGCAGAAATACTATATCTCCAATTCAATCTGGTCTTCTAACAAATACTCAGCATTAGGCCGCAGAAACAATAAAACAATGTAATTGATTTTTTTTTTTTTTTTCAACCGGTAACTTCACTCCGGGACAAAAAAAACAAACTGTAATAAAACGACACTACTACAAACACGGTTCAACCACGTTACAAGGTCACCCTCTATCCAGAGGTCGGTCTTATCAACCCCTCTTTCCCCCCGTGGCACAACTCAAGTGATTAACGACAAAATTAACACAATTCACTGTCCAATGATTCCAAATCAATTTGACTTCACCAAGAACGCCACCACAGAAACAATTAACACCCCACTGAATTTTATGTTACCAAAAATATTTATTCGCCGTTCAACTTACAATAAGAAAACCGACAACAACAATTGTTCATTACATCTGATAAATTTTTTTTAATCCTTAAACAAAACTATTTTATTTTTGGGGTTAACAAATAATTAATTTTTTATCTTTCTCGTTTTTTTTTCGTTACTCGCACTCTCTGGAAATTTCCACCAACCACACTCATTTATTTGTTGTACACGTGCGAGAAAAAAAAATATGGCGTTTCTTTTCTGGTTTTTTTTCTTGTTTCCTAGCGTATTGTTTTTACACCCTCATTGTCTATAAATATATTTTTAATATTCCACTAAGAATTCAAATACCTTTCGGTATTTTCACTACAACTTTTATTATTTTTTTTATCTGGTCTTTTCCACCTTCACTCAAAGAAATTCTTCTATCAAAAAAACAAAAAAAAACCACAACTACTAAATTAATTAGTCTACGCATTTTTTTCTCTATCAAAAAAAAACTCAACTGCCCACAATGAATATTAAAACTTGACTGACTCAAAAAAATTACCACACAACACCACGTCATTGTACCTCCGAACACACCACCGAGCGCATCACATCACAGAAGCAAAAAACTCTAATCGCATATGACAAAAAACAAAAAGAGACAACCGTATGCGATGAGAAGAAATATACGCCACCAGCAAATTCGATGCAAATCAAAACCAAAATATGTACAAGAAAAGGAAAACGCACATGAAGTATACAATTTTATTTTTCGTCAATAAAAAAAAAATAGACACACTCCAATACAGTAGCCCAACCCCATGCCATCAATAGAGCAGCGCACATTATTTGGACTGAAGACAATTAGATACAAAATTATCCTAATTTTGTAACAATCGTGGGGACGTCCCACACCCGAGAACAGGTCTCACAGCCGGGCCTACACACTAAAGACAATTGACCAGATGAATCTTAATAACATCTGAGATTAATATAGGAACAAAAAATAGAAATAATCTTAAAGGCCTTTACGCTCGGATATCTTTAATATGAAAAGTACCCAATGGTTTACCCTCGAGATCCTGTAATTGATATGCAACTGACCCAACTTTATGCGAAATGATAGCAGGTTTGAATTTAGAGCTCAACTTGGCGGAAAATTTATTTGCGGCGTCGCTTAAGGCGAAAGACCGAACAAACACGGGTTGACCAGGTCGGAAAGTACGTTGACGGCTACGAAGATTGTAACGCTTTGCCCCCTGTTCATGTGCGACTTTTAAGTAATGCTGTATACGATCTTTGAGTAAATTGAGACGATTTGGTTTGGTTAAACACTGAATTTCATTAGCGTCATGTTCGTTCAATAGTCTACGTAACGCATAATCAGTACCATGCAAAGACATATGTTGTCCAAATACAACATAATGAGGGGAGCAATGAAGAGTGTCGTGAATAGCATTGCGCAAGGCAGCTGCGATTGCTTGTAGATGTTTATCCCACTCGTTATGTTCATGGTCAGATACATAAGCCCGCAAAGCAGATAGCAAAGTTCTATTTACACGCTCAGAGGCATTACTCTGAGGAGAGTATACATGGGTGCGAACGTGGGAAACTCCATATTTAGTCATTAGTTCTTTAAATAAATTAGAGGTGAATTGTTTCCCGTTGTCAGAGGTGATTAACTCAGGAACAGAGAACATTAAAAAAACATCATTTTCGAGGAAATTGCACAACAATGCAGCTGAGGCTTCACGCAAGGGTTTAACTAATACAAATTTAGAAAAATGATCAAGTACAATGACTATATAGGAGTTCCCACGCTTTGAGCGCGGATACGGACCAAGAAAATCAACAAACAGTTTTTGAAACGGTCTAGTAGACACTACAGCAGCTCCCATTTCTGGTTGCGTGGAAAAGTTCACAGCCTTATTCATTTTACAACTAACGCAGCTAGCAACGTACGTCTTTACTTGACTTGCCATTTGAGGCCAGTAAAATTGTCGCTGAAGTCTTTCAAGCGTTTTACTGCCGCCTAAGTGTGCTGAAGTAGGAGGAATGTGAGCCTGCTTGATGAGATTATTAGTCATTGAATTAGGAATCACTAACTTCCAACTAGGAAGATCAGAGTCAAGGTAATTGATTCCATGCGACGAAGCGATTAATAACTTATCTCCTTGGACCCTAAGATTATGATCGTTATTTACCAATTGTTTAACCTTTTGAATTTGATTGACATATTCGGGATCCTGAAAAGAAGGTGAAGATAGATCAACGTGCAACACTGGCACAGATATGTGAGGAGGTAGTAAAGAATTTAAGGACTCCCCTAACAAAGCAAAAGCAGGCGAACGATCTTCTGACTGAACACCAGGATCTAACTCGCTCTTGTTCTTGGAGTACTCATGATCAGGAAAAAGTTCATCACAAAAAACTCGAGACAACGCATCAGGTACTACATTTACGGTTCCTTTTCGGTATCCAATCTGAAAATCGAAAGCCTGTAATTTAAGACTCCACCGTGCCAAGCGCCCTGACAAATCCTTTTGAGACATCAACCATTTTAAACTAGCATGATCGGTATAGATGACGAAAGGATACCCTTCCACATACGGTCGGAATTTTTGTACACTGTATACTGCGGCGTAGCATTCCAATTCCGTCACCGAATAATTTCGTTGCGCCGCATTGAGCTTAAGAGATATAAATTCAATGGGCCGTTCGCTGCCTTCGGAGTCTAATTGGAAGAGAACACTACCTATGCCGACAGCACTAGCATCGCACTGTATGTAAAAAGGCTTACTATAATCAGGGTGAACTAACACGGGAGCAGAAGATAAAGAGAGTTTCAGAGCATTAAAAGCTGAATCAGCAGATGAGGACCAAACGAGTTTCTTTGATTTTCCAGTGAGATCTGTCAGTGGAGCGGCCAAGGAAGCAAAATTTGGTATAAAGCGGCGGTACCACCCACACAAACCCAGAAAGCTTCTAATCTGCTTAGTAGTTTTAGGAACAGGATATTCTACTATAGCTTTACATTTGTCTGGGTTGGTGCGGAGACACCCTTCGCCGACAATATATCCCAAATAATTAACTTCTCTCAAAACGAATTTACTCTTAGCTAAATTTATAGTTAAACCAGCGGTCTTTAACAAACGAGCGACTTCTTTCAATAATATCAAATGTTCCTGCAAAGTATCGGATGCCACCAAGAGATCGTCAAGGTACACAAATACCTTATCATGTAGCTGATGAGGAATGACTTTGTGCATCAAGCGACAAAGGGTCTGTGGCGCGTTGCATAGGCCAAAAGGCATTACCTTGAACTGATACAAGGGCCGTCCAGGTACCGTAAATGCAGTCTTATCGCGGGATTGTGGGTCGAGAGGTATTTGCCAAAAGGCGTCTTTTAAATCTATTTCCGATATAAATCGGGTTCGATCCAAACGACCCAACAATCCGTTGATAAGAGGCAACGGATACGCATCCTTAACGGTGACCTTGTTCAGTTCTCTAGCATCTAAGCACAGACGAACTTTGCCATTAGCCTTCCGCACTAAAGTCACTGGTGAACACCATGAACTCTGTGATACCTCAATAACCTCTAGTGACAGCATCCGATCCAATTCCTCATACATAAGTTTTTGAACTGCTGGCGACACTGAGTAAAACCGCTGTTTCACTGGTTTCGCTGACCCGACATCGATAGAGTGATTTATAAAGGAAGTTCTACCCAACCCGAGTTTAGCACTAGAAGGAAAAGAATCTCTGATTTGGTTCAACTTTTGTTGATCTCCACTAGATAATACATGAAATTTAGAGGATGACGTCTCCTCCTCCACGCTGTCTGGCAAACTCAGGGATGATACCTGAGGTACGATTCCGAACCGATTCCAGAAATCAATGCCCAAGTACAAAGCCTGCTCCAAGGAGGGAACCAAATACAACACGAGATTATGTGTGACACCGTTAAAAGTCACTGGAGCCCGTATATAACCGATAACACGTTGAGCTTGTCCGCTAGCTGTACTAATAGTGGAAGGAAAATTGTGAAACTGAATAGAGGGATCCGTAAGGAATTGTTCTGAACCATGACCAAGAACACTGACACTAGCCCCGCTATCAAGAAGACCTTTAAAAGGCATGTAATTAATCAAAATGTTTGCATATGGCCTAGTGTCACTGACCTCAGATGGCAGTACGGAGGAAATAGTATGTCTTCTCATAAGGCGACGCTTCTCCCAATATCTTTTGGATCTCTCTAACCTGGAAAAACTATTGCATTTGTGGCGTGACTTAAAAATAAGATTACTAGAAACTGAATTTAATATAGACGAATTTGAATTTGGAACAGAATTTAATGAAGATGTAAACTTTACTTGTTGGTTTTCGGTACCAACGACTTCCGCAGAAGAAGTTCGCCATCGGTATTGCTGGCCGCATCCTCCTGGCTCGGTTTGGGTAAAATTGCAGCTGGTGGCTCTCGCATCCCCATTCTCCAAGAACCACCCTGAGGGTTTCCCCACCTGCGCTCGGACATTTCACGATTTTCCGCGCAACGACGACATCGCGGAGTGATGGTATCTCGCATGCCGCATTTGTAGCAAAACAGTCCAGTATTGGCTAAACGACAATCAACAAAGGTATGACCCAAATCCATGCAATTAAAACATCGTATGTTATTGTCAGGATTTGAACTGGTGGTCAATCTGCCCCTATTTGATGAGATTTCTCCTTCCCGTCGCCCCTGAACCACAGGTGGAGCCTTAACAATGGACTGCATCGCAGATAGAGAGTTATAATCTAATACATTCGCCGGGAGTTGATCCCGATAGGGTGTTTCCTTAGTATCATCAGGCGTATTTACGGATAACTCATGGATCGTCTGACGAGAAAAGGCAGAAGGCCCCACAGTAGTTTTGAAACGCCGGAAGGAATCCTCCCAAGCGGTGCAACTTTTGATCAGGTCGGGAATACTATAAAATTGACGATCCGTGAGATGGTATTGCAGGGCAGGTTGCATATTCGTCATCAGAATTTGTATGAATTCTTCATCCATGTATGGTTTACGGCATTGCAGAGTCAAGGTCCAAACATGATTATAAAAATCCAAAAAGTTTTCGTTAGGGAGTTGCTTACGCGACTCCACCATTCTTTTGATCTCGTAATCCGTTCTCCGATCTTTGAAACGTTCTACCATATCCCGCCGCAGATCGACCCAGGGGGCATAAGGATTGTGCTTACGGTAAGTCCAGTACCACTGTAAGGCTATATCTTTAAGTATAGTGTGGATTTCTAATAAAAGATGCGTTGCCGACAAACCAGAGGCATGAACAACTGTGTCTAACTGAAATAAGAACATGTCTATCGTGATCCCAGCAGGAGATCCACTGTAACTAAGGCCACTCCGCGACAAGGGCCGACGCTCATTTGCTATTTGAGCCGGAGGAGCAATCTGAAACGCTGGGTTAAAACCACTAGTGGAAATAGTCCCAAAGTCTGGAACTGAAGACCTGTGTACATTTATAGGACTGCTAATTGAATGTCCAGTAGCTGAAGAAGGATCGTGATGTAACGAATTTACAGAATTTGAAGGTAATTCATCACTATACCCTCCTGAAGTTCCAGGCTTCCCAACATTACCAGCCAGTGACAATTGATTTGACCCAGGAGCAGTATCGGCAAAGGTTACATGTGCTTGGGATGTAGAAGGTACCCTTTCGTTTAACTTGGTGGATGCTGAATCACCTTCACCCAAGACCTTGAGAGCCTCCTTCTCATCAGAAATCTCGCCGCAATCAATAGTTACAGCTGTCAAAAGAGTGATTGATTCATCTTTAGACGTTTCGCCAGTTTTGAACTTATTCGCCACCTCCAACAGTGTGACACAAGTAGGTATTAATAATAAAGCTCGATCTCGTACAGAGGGGGAACAACCCGCCAACCGTTTTAAACGGTAATAAATATGCGCAATTCTTGTGATATGGGCATCGCATGTAGTGCGATCAGAATCATCCGCCACACCATCCTGTAAAGCCTCTTGTAACGCTTTTAACTTTTTGGTGCAGACATGCAACTCACGTTGCGGCTGCTTTGAGGCAGCTTTTGTTGTCTTACCCGGGTTTGAGTCAGACTCAGTTGCGTTTGGTACAAGAATAGATGCTAATTGTTCTGTAGCAAAAGCACGATCCAACTGGTCCATTTGATCCCCTATAGACCCTTTGATTTGCCGGATTTCACATTCAATCAATAGTTCATCTATCTCAAAATCACGACTTCGCATAATAAAATCCATTTTATTGAGTTGAAAATTCACAAACGTTAGAAAAAAAAAATATATACCCGATACTATGAATCAGATGTGTAAGGAAATTGAGAACAAAATTCAGAAAAATGTTTCCCACTGGGCTTATTTATGTATCAGCTTAACCTAACCCTCAACCAATAAACGAATATTTGATTAATGAATAACTAATGCAAATACCTATATAAGAATAATATATAATATTAGAAAATAGTATGTAATATGATATAACAAAAAAATTAAATTTAATGGAAAAAAAAATTTCTAAATAATAATAACATACACCCAATGAATCACAATGACTCTGACGGTTTGAGGAACAGGACGAATAACAGTTGAATCCCACGGAGTGAAGAGTGTACCTCCTTGACCTGAACTCGACTCAAATACCGAAAGATGAACTGGCCTTTCGGGTGTATTCCACGGAATACGACTAGAATTCATTAGCCACCAAGAGTTATATCGTTAAAGTAACTTCAAAGTGGGAATAAAAAATATAAAAATTATAATAAAAATGATTGGTATTACCGAATACCCAACAAAAAAAATGTAAGTATTAAAAAAAAATGAAGTAACACAAAAAAAAATTACCAAAAAAAATTAGAGAGGGAAAAAAAATAAGTTTTCTAGATAAATTAATTATATAAGTGAAGCCACCATGCATGAGGCCCGAACCCGAAACTGGGAATAAAGGTAATAATAAATTTAATAATGATGTATAAGGGTATCCTCCCCCGTTGCCTCACGGTTCCACCAAGTTAGCTCCCCCATGAGACGCGAGGTACTGCTACAAAAAAAATAATAAGACTACTGAGGACCCGATGATGTCAATCAATTAAGAGATAAAAGAGAGAAAAAAAATTAACTAAACGAAAAAACTACAGATGTACCATTGACTACCGAGACCACGAACCGTCCAATCGACACCACATTGGCAGAAACAACAGGTTTCGCGATCTCAGCACTCATGGCACATGGAACCAACATGGCAAACGATCCACCCGAGATCGTATGACAAAAGTCAGAACTCATTTGGGATCGCTCCCCATGAAGGTAGTTGGACCAAATGAAAAATTAATATTAGAATTGGAAGTAAATTACTGAAGGGTACGAAGAGCTGCAAAAGGGAAAACAAAATTGAAAAATCTAAACCCAGAACAAAGGAAGAATGACTCTAACCACAATCTAACGCCACATAGCGGAAATGGTAGACTCACTCAACCGATGAACTGAGATTAGGAATTAACACTCACACCTGTACGCAATCAAACAGCTTACGCCGGTTGCAATACTGATGTGGGTGCCAATTGGAACAGGAACATTGAGGTGAGCATCCGTACAAGCTCAAACAACGCAAGCGTTGAAATTTGCACGAAATGCTCACAACAAGTAATTATGAAATGTGAAAACCTAAAAGACGAAAGAAAATTTAATTAATTAGCCGAAAGATTTGGGCGCCACTGTAACGGAATCATAAGTTTCGTTTGGCACAATAGCTTGCACTACTGCCCCAACTTGACGAAACTGCAAATTCCGTTAACAGAATCATGGAACTAGAGGTCTGGTGCGGTATGGTAGCTGGCTAGAGCTCAGGGTGCGGCGTGGGGATTTCCAGACATAGTTCCATGCTTGAATAACCGCATGATATACTCAGAAATAAAATAAAGACAGGATCGACATCATCGTTACCACATCCTCAGCAGCAAAGGAAATAATAAACCCTACACATGTAGTGGGCCGTCCCACCCCCCAGCACAGCCTGTCCTGGGGGGAACGAACGCCCTATCAGAAATTGTGATAACCCAATCCCGAATTCAAGCACTCACACATGACGCACTTCACCTATCTTGAGGTATTAGTACTGCATATTAAAAACAAATATAATCAACTGATAAGAAAAAAAACGCTTCATCCACGTTAGCTAATAAACAAAAGGAACTGAATTATCTTCCACCACTCCTTTCCACCAAATATGTCAACCAAGCAACAGCAATCAATAAAACTAAAAAAAAATCACCCGGGGCTGTAAATATTTGATCTTGATAAAATAAAAGACCCACCAAGATTTGCTATATATATGAAAGATTATCACAAAGCCAAACCCTTTAAGCGTAAATGGTTATGTGTTCGGATATACCTCGACGCAAGCTGAAAAAACCCAATATTATGATAAAGGAAAAAAAAACTAAGAAAAAAAAATTAAATAAATATGTTCCCACTCCGCTCCCCAACTAACTTTAATAAAAGGAAACTACAACAAAAAAAACAAGAAAAGTTCACTTGAAAACCATATTTTAAATTTTTTTTTGAAAAAAAAAACAACATACGACAACAACCGAATGAGAGTACCTTTAAAAAAAAATCAGGCGCATATACATAAGTATGAGCCCCCTCCCGTAGAAAAAGAATAAAAAATAAATTTTACAATATAAACTTACAAGAATTTAAGAAATAAAAGAAAAACAAAAAAAATGTTACTTAACTAAATGATGACGTCTTCCTCAGATCCGTGCTGCCCTGGCTCACTCCGATACCATTACCCCCTCAGGTTAATATTTATCATCTTCTAAATTATACCATAAATCAGCAATAGGCCGCAGAAAATAGTTATCCGTTTTTGGTTCACACGGAAATTTCTTATTTAAAAACTCGCAATAAACCGCAGAAATAATGTCTCTTCAATTCAATCTCGTCTAATAACAAATAATGTAAATAATGTATTTTCAAGTCAATCTCGTCTTATAACAAATACTCAGCAATAGGCCGCAGAAATACTATATCTCCAATTCAATCTGGTCTTCTAACAAATACTCAGCATTAGGCCGCAGAAACAATAAAACAATGTAATTGATTTTTTTTTTTTTTTCAACCGGTAACTTCACTCCGGGACAAAAAAAACAAACTGTAATAAAACGACACTACTACAAACACGGTTCAACCACGTTACAAGGTCACCCTCTATCCAGAGGTCGGTCTTATCAACCCCTCTTTCCCCCCGTGGCACAACTCAAGTGATTAACGACAAAATTAACACAATTCACTGTCCAATGATTCCAAATCAATTTGACTTCACCAAGAACGCCACCACAGAAACAATTAACACCCCACTGAATTTTATGTTACCAAAAATATTTATTCGCCGTTCAACTTACAATAAGAAAACCGACAACAACAATTGTTCATTACATCTGATAAATTTTTTTTAATCCTTAAACAAAACTATTTTATTTTTGGGGTTAACAAATAATTAATTTTTTATCTTTCTCGTTTTTTTTTCGTTACTCGCACTCTCTGGAAATTTCCACCAACCACACTCATTTATTTGTTGTACACGTGCGAGAAAAAAAAATATGGCGTTTCTTTTCTGGTTTTTTTTCTTGTTTCCTAGCGTATTGTTTTTACACCCTCATTGTCTATAAATATATTTTTAATATTCCACTAAGAATTCAAATACCTTTCGGTATTTTCACTACAACTTTTATTATTTTTTTTATCTGGTCTTTTCCACCTTCACTCAAAGAAATTCTTCTATCAAAAAAACAAAAAAAAACCACAACTACTAAATTAATTAGTCTACGCATTTTTTTCTCTATCAAAAAAAAACTCAACTGCCCACAATGAATATTAAAACTTGACTGACTCAAAAAAATTACCACACAACACCACGTCATTGTACCTCCGAACACACCACCGAGCGCATCACATCACAGAAGCAAAAAACTCTAATCGCATATGACAAAAAACAAAAAGAGACAACCGTATGCGATGAGAAGAAATATACGCCACCAGCAAATTCGATGCAAATCAAAACCAAAATATGTACAAGAAAAGGAAAACGCACATGAAGTATACAATTTTATTTTTCGTCAATAAAAAAAAATAGACACACTCCAATACAGTAGCCCAACCCCATGCCATCAATAGAGCAGCGCACATTATTTGGACTGAAGACAATTAGATACAAAATTATCCTAATTTTGTAACAACTTGTACTTTAAATTTTTCATATGAATCATCGCTAAAGTATTTTGGTTAGGTTAGAGGCTAGGGTGACTGACCTAAAGGACCGGCATAGACACAAAAATGATCCGTATCCGTACTATATAAAAATGTTCTCGGCTCTACTCACTGAACTATCCAGAGCTTACAACCGAATGAGATCTGTCAGGTCGCTGAGGAGAAGAGCTCCTAAAAATTTACATCTGCTTAACGGTAGACGGAGACGAGTGCAGAGTAGATAGAGTACAGTTTCCTCTTCCTGTATATCTTCGCACCTTCTACAGTAATAATTCAAGGAGACTCCTAGTCTCCGCGCATGCTCACCTATGAGACCGTGTCCTGTTACAACTCCCACGACCATACACGCTGAAGGGGTTAACAGCTGTCCAGTTCTTGCCATTTCTGCCTAGGTATAACACCCGAGGTACCATTGGACCATCTATAGTTCGCTGCTATCCTAGGTTCTTCTTGAAGCAAGAGTTTGCATGTAGCCAACGAAATTTCAACATTTACCTTACGAGTAAGTTCATTTGCCTTTTCATTCCCCGTTACACTGAAGTGCCCTGGCACCGACGTTAAGTGGATGTTGAACTAATTAACCATCTCTTTAAAAGGTGTGAGACAGCTCTGGGCTACGTTCGACGTAAGGAAATAAGCTCGTAGCGTTTTAATAGCGGCCTGACTGTCCTTAAAAATGGGAATTTCCCTTACCGATACTACATTGTACCTCAACCAATCTACGGCCTCCATTATCACAATTAATTCAACCTGAAAAACGCTTCAATAGTCGGGGAGACGAAATGAGAGGTTCACAATTAGTTTCTCACAGAAAATACGACAATCAACCCTACATCCATTTTTGTACCATTCGTGAAGAAGTTTAAAACTTCAGGATACAACATCTCTTCACTCAGCCAGTTCTCTCTGGGGGGAATATCGGTACGAAACCTTTCCTCAAAAGATGGTACTTGAATCATGTAATCGAACGTATCAGGAATGTCTCTGTTACACAAAATGGATGAGTGTCACTGTCCTGTATTACTACAGGTCCACATAGAAATGGATTTGAGCCTTATGGATGTGCTCGCTGCCATTTGAGTATTCTAGGTGTATGAGATAAAAAAGAACTTCCAATGCCTGAGTGGGTGTACTCCTAAATGCACCACTAATACACGAGATGGCAGTTCTCTGAATTTTCATCAGCAACTTTTAGTTAGCCATACTCTTTAAAGCTGGCCATCAAACAACAATCCCGTATAAAAGTATGGGCTATCACTGAGGTATAGAGCCAGTATACGATATGGAGTTCAAACCCCATCTTTTTCCAATAGCGTTTTTACAGGAGTATAGCGCTATAGTAGCTTTCTTTACCCTTTCTACTAACTATGTTTACTGTCCAAAACAACACCCAGGTATTTCGCCTTATCAGTGAAGGCTAATGCTAATATCATTTAAAGTAAGAGGATCAATCTGAGGAAGTTTGTATTTCCTAGAGAAGAGGACCACCTCAGTTTTACGTGGATTAATATTTAGTCCACAACTGTTGGCCCATTTAAAGAACGACCCTAAAACCTTGCCCCTCTAGGTCCAGTAACAGGTCATTTATGACCAAGTTCCAAAGAAAGAGGAACAAGACCCCATCTTGCGGTGTACCCACACCTAGAAATCTGCTAATGGCGGACTCAGCATCTGATCTATCCAGCCAACAAAGCCCGAGTTTATTATATTTGTTATTTAAGGAGTATTCCTTAAATTCCTGGGATTTCTTAAAAGGGCAAATCAGAGAGTGTAGAGCGGTTCCTTTACATTACA
The DNA here is from genome assembly GCA_963556165.1 of Tipula helvola. NCBI lineage: Eukaryota > Metazoa > Arthropoda > Insecta > Diptera > Tipulidae > Tipula > Tipula helvola. The sequence goes on from OY744482.1 coordinate 91,793,446, forward strand.
TATATGGAGATTTCGACCACCTAGCTGGCTCAATAGATCCTCTAATGTGAGCTTCTATTTGTCTTTCTAGTATTTTTAATATAAAAGAGCATAAGCTTATAGGCCTAAGGTCTTTGGGATGGCAATGACAGCTTTTTCCCGCCTTAGGTATAAATATTACGTTTACCTCAATCCATTTCCTATGAATGTGACAAAGTTCCAGGCTGCCTTTGAAAATAACTTCCATCCAGGGTAGAGCCAAGTCAATGGTTTGCTGAACATCCGCAGGAATAATGCCATTAAGCTGTTAAATGCCCACGCTAACTTCCTACTTCTTATTTTATGACTTTCAATAACTGAACTCTAAAAAGCGTTTGGCATTTCAGGCGCCAGTTCGGAGCACTCCGGAAAGTGGTCGTTATCAGTAGTAACTTGAAAGATTCAGCACTAGTTGTGGTCCAAGAACCGAGGCTACTTTGCAGTGGTGTAAATTGATCTGCAGCAACCTCAGCATTAATATACACCATGACCTCCACCACCGTCGTGTCGGAGTCTCCACCTGAAGGCGAGTCTGATACCAAATCGTCCTGGAGTCCACATAGTGTTCCATAGGATCTGGACATCTCGGAATTTAGTACTCCGGCACAAGTTTTGTTAGAGCTTTTGTCCTTTCCCGAAGATTTAGGGGAACTAGCTTTTTGTGATCTAATGTCCTTTTTAATTACTGCTGTCTGTGAACTAGACCTATCGGTCAACGCTACCCCAGCAGTTGTTGAATCAAATAAAGCGCGGACTAATAACAATAAGTTCATACAAAAGTCTTAAGGGAGAACACCACTGTGACCTACCATTTTCAAGTGCTTAGTTTGGTATTTTTTTTTTGAGAAATGGGTTGGGTTTAGAGAAAAAAAAACTTTTTGGCTATATTTGGCATATATTTAAGTAAACAAAAAAAACATCAACATCTCCATTTTTATTTATTTATGTATACAAAAATTTTGTGTTAAATACCACTCTCATGCATCCACTTTCGGTTTTGAGCATATGCTCATTCGCAACAGATTGTGGCGTATGAAGTGGCTTAACATTGTAAAAAGTAAAAAGAAAAACTACAGGATTATAGACCGGATCACTCACAACACAGCTGTTTTATTGATTTACATCATTCGCTTAGATTTTCGTATTTTTCTCATGCGCCACTTGAAATTCTGAAATTCTACGTTGGGCGGTATCAGCAAGGGATCCGTGTGATGGTAGCATTCTGCCATTGTGCTCGATCCGAAAGTTCAAAAAAAAATTTTTATTTGGTTGAAACTTTGAATTAATTTAAGAAAAAAAAAAATATAAAAATAAAACCAACTAACTGACTCGAAAGTCCTATGTAAAAGTCAAAAATTCGGTTTCGAGAAAAACGCGTTTAAAGTTTTTGGTATCAATAACTTCTCAATAAGAGCTCTCAGGAAAATGCTTGAAAACCTTCTAAAAAAATTTTTTTTAGCTATAAACGAATTTGTATCATATTTTTGAGGGTCTAAAGGATTTTTTAAAGGCAAAAAAAAAAATCTATTTTTCGAAAATCTCACAGTAGTGTTCTCCCTTAATCCTCCCTTGTCCTCCCTTTGATTTACGATATTTCGGTAATAGATAACGATATTTGGACGTTTAAAATTTGAAATGAGAGAGGATAAATGGTATTTTATGGCGGCAGCATTGGTTTTTACTGCTGAAATTCTCTAAAAATACAGTAAAATATTGAAAACCCATAAAAACAGCCTTTATTGCACTTTTAGGTTAGGTTATCCCAAAATCCTGGCGTGATAGGGCAATTCTGCGGCCATATTGGCATTAAAATCCCATCTTTAAGTAAAAATATTATTTGGTTCGAATCATTTTTCGAGAATATTTAAGATGTAAACCATTGGTGTTGCCGTTGTGTTTTTCGTGCTAACTTCAAGACATTAAGAAATCAATAAAATGCAAATCCCATGTCTTTAATATACACCGGTCAATCAATTTCTTAGTACCTGTTTCGATTGCAAAATTATTGACAGGTGCTTGCGTATCAGTATTTGGTTCACATTTATGTCAAGATAGAAATTGAAAAATTAATCTTAAAATATTCAGAAATTAGAATCCGAATCAAATTTTAGGAATTAACAATTGTTGCTTTAAATGTATCTATGAATAGAGATGCTAATTTTTCGAAATTTTTTATTCTCGAGAAATCAAGAATAATTTTGAAACGCTCGAGACAGACTCTCGAGAATTCTTAAGATTTTAAAAATTATTTCAAACATAAATTAACATTTTATTTAGTAAAAAAACGTTTAACGTATTATTACTTTTCATTTCAATAGAAAAGTATTGGTTTAAGAGAAAAAAAAATCTAAAAATTATTAATTTTGATTCGAGAAATTGAATTGTGACATTACATTTGACAGATTAGCTTATGCGAAAATGAAATCTCCCGACTTCATCTAATTTTCGATAGTAATTTTTCGTTGACGAATCTCAAGAGTAAAATAATTCGAAATTTCGATTGAAATTATATATTTTGACAAATATCCCTTTCTTCATCCAACATTTCACGGTTTCGTAAATCTTGATTTTCGTGACCAGAAAATTGTAGTCATCTTAGACAGTTTTGCAAGGTTGCAGTAGTATGATAAGGTTCGTTTAATAAAAAAGTTACGATATTCTTGAAAGAGCATCAAATTTCAATGTTGATCAAGATTTATTAAAATCTAAAATTTTCGATAATTTGAGATTAAATTCTCGAGAACAGTTAAATATTATTAAAGATTCGCGAGAATTCAAGAGTGTATTCTTGATTATAGTTTGTTGTTGTTGATATGTTCTTTAATAAAATTCGTTCGTTCTTATTATCAATCATTATTCATTCGATAGTTTGTATATGTACTTCCAAATAATATTCCAATTTTTAAATGATATTCGACGTCATACATTTACCTTTTGCATATTTAGATAAAAATATGTATTTACGGTTTACACAAATATAAATAATTTTATGTTTCTTTAAAAATGACTCTTTAAATATTTATTAGATTCTTGCAAGGCATGAATTGAAATCTTGTTTCATCAGAAGATGAAGATTATTTTTAAGTAATACGATTGTTTTTTTTTTTAATTTTTATCAATGAATTTTTTAAAATTGTTGGTATATATAATAAGAGCTGTTCCGATTTTTGTTATCAGTTTGTATTTATTGTGCTTATAGTGATGATGGGAACGCCAACATAAAAAAAAAAAATTAGTAAAATCTTAATTTGTAGTACGTCTTATCTCTATTTTTTTAAAATAATATTAATTTTAATTTTATTGTTTCATTACAGATTATAACGTTTGGTGCTTCACTATATTCTCGTCTAATCTAAACTCGGTAAGTGCTTTTACATTTTAATGGGATATAGTCACAACTATATAATTACAAAAATATTTTCCTGTATATGTTTATGTACGCAATACTAGTAGGTCGATAAGAAAGTGACAAACTTAGTATTTATCAACTGTGTTTTGTTTGATTCAATATACACATAAGTAATTGTTAATGGAAGTACACACCATGCAATTTAATCGTGTATAATATGTACAATATATAATTAACTAATTATGACAAAGTATCAAATCCAGTAATTTATAAATATGTGTACACACACTGCAATGATAGTATTATTATTATTATTGTTGTTAATTCTTTTAATTACGTTATATATCAATGGTGAAAGTCGGCTGTGATTTTTAAATTCTGTGGAATTTCTTGTAATTAAGACGCGCGATAAGAATAGACACGACACGTTTGTATATAGTATGAATACATACTTATTTAATATCCATTGGATCGTTGTTATAATCTTCTATAAAATTCTGGAAATTTTGTATACGTTTCCCAGTAATTTCATGATATTTTAGCGTAAAAATAAAATTTGCGCAATTGTGCGAAATATTGGTGTTATCGCGAGTATAGCAATACGATAGCGCCAAACAGTATTTGTTTGTGTTTTTATAAAATAAATATTCTCGTACGTTCAAAATGGCGAATATGCAATCGGTTTCTCTATATATATAGTAACACTTGCCCGCGTATTTTTATTACTCGTTTTTATAAATTTGTTTGCTTGTTATCAAAACATATACTTGCATATAAATGTAAACGTATTCTTGAGCAAATATTCATCATTTTTATACAAATATTATTGGAAATGGTATTGCATTAACATTTTTAAACGTAATCGACTTCATACATAGTTTACGTTCCAGGTTTCAATAATTTTTTTGGTTTTGCTCACTAACCGAAAAAGTTTTTTAAACGTATACAAAAATATTTTCCCGACTTATTTATTGATTTACCATCATCATCATCATCAAATCATTTGCAAATCGAAAAAACAACAAGATCTTTTATATCAACTATTTCCAAGCTCTAATTATTGAATAACGATTCTTTGTTGCGTATATAATGTATTTATTGCGCATGGTTCTTTGGAGTGTGACAAAAACTTTACATCAAATATGATACGATTTTCTAGATTGGAACGCTTTATTATCATATGCATTTTATAATTTCTTTCTCTGTAATCTATTATTGATAACTCAAATTTTTGATAAGGTTAGTTATGGCTTAGATTTGTTGAACAAATAAATTAGTACAAAAACATCTTTATAGATTTATTGTCAAATTTCCTAATAATGATCAAATGTGGTTAAATTGATAACACCGGAAGTAATTTGAACTTATCATATGAAAATCACCAAATCATTTATGAATCATTTAATCAATCATTCAAATTTGTAGTGATAATGGTTCCTTGAGAATAGAATTTAGCAAAATTTTGCTAGGTTCGTGTTGGTTGTTTTTTGTCATTATACTTTGTAATGATGGTTTAAATAATCTTTTATCCAGTTCTTGGTAACCAGAGATAAATAGAGTATTTATCTGTTACATTTCAACATTATCAATAATGGTTGTTTACTATTGATTTTTTTAAAAAGGCCAATATCAAATATGTGATATAAACTTATCAATTGATTAGTGTAATTGCATAGATCAAATTATTTGCGAATATTTGGTTCAGCTAGAACCATACAAATATTATGACATCAAAAAAGGCTGTACTCTTTTGCGGAATGCCTGAAATTACCAGATGTATTCCAGATAGGAAATCACGAATTTGTGAAGTGAAACAAAAACAAAAATCTTCGTAATGCTCCTAGAGAAAATAACTTGTCGTCGGTGATGCGTTTTTGTTGTCGATATGACTTTCTATCTTATCTACCTATCTTGTTGAATTCGTAGCGTTGAAAGAAAAAAAAAAATCTTGTTGTTCTGTGATGGAACATTTTCAGAATATTATTGGTTGTATTTACTTTTGTACCATTCAAGGTTTTGTTACCTTTCAAGTATCATTTTTTTTACCAATTTAAGAAGTGCCTGCGATTCAAAGAGTGTAGAATATATTGTAAATTTGTTCCTAAATCTCGTAAATAATATTGTGAAAAATTGGTTTACAAGAATGTATCAAGATTTAAACAAATCTAGGAAAATTTGGTAAATAACAAATCTGCATCATATTTTTGTATTCAATTTTATTAAATTGATCGGTTTAAAGTCTGTCACTATACTCTGTTCAAAATATAATTACCCCACTTAGATTTAGAATCGAGATTTGCCAATAAAGCAATTCCTAAGTTTTAGTAAGTCCTAGTTTTTTTGGTGCCTGGTTTTACAGCACCAGGAAGCCGGATCGCTCGGTTTGAAATTTAAATAGAAATTGTTGTCACTGGAGCGCTAAGAAAGGGTCTACATTTTCAGGCTCCTTGCCACTAATTGACCCTTTATTTCCAATAAATTTAAGATTTTTACTTCAGTTTAAAAATAAAGCAACAACCCATTTTTTCGTTTTACCTTTTACTTTTAGTATTTTAATTTTCAACGTTGCAGATGAAATTTCTCAGATATTATTCAACAAATTTTTTAGATCTTAAATCGATTCTGTGTGTTTTCCCGATATTCTTAAATTTCATCAGAGAGCTATGACCAACATATCGATGTTTTTTGTACTGCGAAACCCCTTTTTTCACCTTTAAATGGAGAGATAAGAAAAAACAGCATGGCTTATAGCATTGTCCTGTTGAAAAATGAATATGCCATTAAGAAAGCAAATTCGACCGATTTCATATCTAGAAAAACTTCCTCAAACCTTGACTCTTTCACTTTCGGGAAGTCTTTGATACTAAGCCTCTCTCTAAGTACTCTTCGTTCGATGATTCTACCATTTCCAAATCTGGCTTATGTACTGGGGTAACTGCTGGCACCTTTAAGTGGTTTTTTTGGCACCAAACTAGTGAATTTCTTTTCGACGGCTTCGTAATATCAAAAACCGATCTCACTGATATTTGTTTTCTGGACCTTCAAAAAAAGCATACCTTTCTGCTGGTATTTTTTTTATTATTCTCCCCGATGGTAAATACTTTGAGGAATATTTAACATGTCGGTTATTTTGCGAGTACACCTATTTTTCCAATGTTACATTAAATTCGCGCTTTATTCTCTATTTCATTAGAGTTACCTTCTATAATCTTAAATTAGAAAATATGCACTATTTATCATCATCCTCTAAATAAATATAGTGTCAGTTTATCTGTCTAGCTGTCGATTCAGCTGCATAGTTTCAAAGTTTTTGATAATTTCTTCCAAATGGTTTTTTATTTTCGAAAAAAAGTAAGAACACTTTTTTTAATGTTTTTGTGTCTCACATAAACTGTTTTGTTTATTACTAATGTTCGGTCGGGAAATTTTTAGCATAAAATGCACAAAAAATCCAAGTTTTTTTTTTTGGATTTAGATGTCAAAATTTGTATGAATTTAATTTCAAATTAAAATATATTTTGGGTGACACAGCCTGTTTTTTGTCTAATTAACCCTTGCTCTACGAAAATATATTCACAAAACTGACTTTCTAAACGCTAAAAACAAATTTAAAATTCGCTACGACAGCCGTGTCTCCCGAAAGTATCGTTCCATCCTCTATTGACGACAACCGTAGTTAAAGGGTTAAATACTAAATTTTAATAAGTTTATTTAAATAAAAATAATTCAGGAGCGGCATCATGAAATCCGGACGGTACTGTTTGACAGTTTTCGTTTTTCTTCAATTACAAATCCGAGCGATAGAGAAACCGTATCATGAATAATACCAAGAAGTTAAGAGAGTTTTGTCTGTTTATCAATATATGAGTTTTTTTCGGCTTTTTATTGACAATAATAATGGCATTTATAAAATTTTTCGATTGATTAATCAGAAAAAATAAAGAGGCCAATCATTTATAATATAGCTACCAAAAAAGTAGAAATATCAATCCCCCCGTACTTTACTCGAAGTGTTATATGTACAAATTGTATTTACCCTTGCAAAAAATGAAAACCTTCCTTGAGTTCATTATGTTGGTAGTTTGGTTTCGTACTGAAAAGTTGGTCTACTCATCAGGTAGCTACGACCAAACTACAAAAATACAATTCCCACTTAATACATAAAGTACCAAGTAAGAACGTAGTGATCTAGTGAATTATATTCACTAAATAAAAAAAACCAAGGAAAACCCTCATTTGTATGTGTAATGCCCATAGCAATAATTAAGAAGTTAAAAGAAGTTTGTCTGTTTATCAATTATGATTTTTTCGGCTTTTTATAGACAATATATTAATGAATTTTTTTTCCTAAAATAGCAAGCCTGTTAAATTAGTCTATTTTGATTCTTTTGGGTCACGTGATGAAATAAACAAATCAAAATAGCATTAGACTGATAACTTCCCTAGGGGAATTATCAGTTGTTATGGTTTTAATTGGAATATTTCGTACACGTGACTCAAAATTGACCGATTTAATAGGCTTGCTAATTTTAGCAAAACATACTCTGGGCTCCTATTCTTGAAATTCACCGAAGAAAGTCGCCGGTGACTTTGGTATAAAACAATTTAAATTTTCGACTGAAATGACGTATTTCACTAGAAAATTATCGGCGACTTTTTCGGGTGAATTTCAAGAATACGGGCCCAGTTCGAATGTATTCGACTCTTCGATTTATAAGATTCGTATTTGATTTAAATAAGAAACGAAAGAATCTGATTCAATTCAAATAAGAATCTAATAATCGAAGACTCGAATACGTTCGAATCGAATTCACAAGTAGCCCCCAGGCTACTAGATGAAATGAATTTATAGTTTGATTTTACAATAAATACTGTTTCAAAATGACACTTTCATAGTACAATTTACAATCTAGCAGCCTTAGCCAATTCTGTGTTAAGAAATATTTGTTTATTACTTCCACTTTTAGTTCAAAATGTCACATTGCAAAAAATGTTCTCTTCGAATACTCCTCGAGCATTGATAAATACCTCATAATTTTATTCACGTCGATTATAGAATCCGCGGGAGCGGATCTATCGCGGATCGAAAACTGCATATAAAAAAAATAGGAAACAATTGGTGTAAATCAAAGTATCCTGGAAAACTTCTATTGATTTACATGTGATTTACATTTTTTTGATTCCCCGTACAAACGCAATATTTTTATTGCGGATCTAAAACAAATTTTTTTTGACGAATTGTAAAAATATCCTAAGGAATTTCAATGAAACTATGATATAAAATCGTTGTTTACAATTTTTTTTATATGCAGTTTTCGATCCACGATAGATCCGCTCCCGCGGATTCTATAATCGACGTGATTATATTTTCCTCAAGCACATTGCTTTTAGGTAACAGCCCTCAGCATACGGCTTCGGGCTGTTACCAAGCAACGTGTTTTCGAAAAATATAATAAAATTATTTCACAAAATTATCAATGCGCTTGGGATAATACTGCATTCACAAAATTTTTCGATTGGTTAATCAGAAATTATTATTAATACATATATTGTCTGTAAACAGCCGAAAAAACATATCCATACATACATGAATAATACCGCACGGTTAATTTATTGAGCAAATTTAATCAAAATTTCCTTTTCAGTAGGCTATTTGTTATCAAAATACAAAATGACTTATTTGCAACAACAATTGCACTATTGAATTCCTCAGTAGGAATTCATTCGATAATTGGCTCTTATGAGCACCGTATCCTTTGTTTATTTACTTCTGCCCTTCCATTTTACGTTAGAAAAAAATGCAAATAATACGTTCATTTTAAATTTTATTGATTTTCTTAATAATGATAGTTAAGGTTAATTAAGGTTAAACAAGATTTTAAAATAAATTTAGCTTTCAGCTGAGAAATTCATGTGAACTTATTTGTACCGTCAACTCTAAGATAAACGAACAAATTCTGACGGTAAATTGCCGGTTAAAGCCAGTTTTTCACTTTTGGCTGTTCGGTCAGGTTTGACGTAATATTTAACTAGGTGAAGTTAGCAGAAAACGAGCTTGATATAAAATATCCTTATATTTTTTTTTCCATTTTGACCCGACTGAACACCTCGATTGGGTGGGTGGGTGGTGTGATTAAAACGTAGTAAATCTCATGCTCAGTCAATTTGGAGTGAATGCTCAGAATCGCATGAATAAAATGTTTGTTTACTTCCCATAAACTTGGCCGGTAACATAAAATCCGGTACCGGTGGAATTTTGAGGAAAATCGGCCGGTTTTACAAAAAAATTGTTTCAGGAACATCGCTTTCTAGGTAAAATTCCGTCCAAAATCGTCCGGTAGATATTAGTTAACGAATAGCGATTTTTCGTTTAAAAACTTAAAATTTTCAAATAAAATTACTTAATGATAAAAATTAATTTAAAAATATTTATATTTATAAAGGCCAAAGGGTGATCCAATAAGAGCTTGTAACGATTGTATCGCTACGTAAGAAATAATAAGGTAGTTTTCTCGTTGCATTCGGTAGTCATTTGTTCTCCCCGCTGTGTCATGGGAAATTATTCTAGTGGCCGCATATGTTTATTCATAGATGGCTTGCGAAATTTGTTTTGCGATTAGTGTTTGGATTGCACGTTATTCGGTATTATCGGGTGGCGTTGCGCCGATGATACAATTGGTATAAAAAGCTAAATGACAGCGTTCGGGGTGGAGAAGTATTAAAAGAGGACAGAAGGGAAGACGCTGTTTTTTTGTGTGTTCTATTAAAAATTAAAATTATGCCATGAAAATGGTGGATACCGATTAAAAAAATATTAAATCAAATTATAAAAAAATTTGTACCGAAGAAATATCGAGTTAAACAATATAGTGAACGTGTTTGTAAGTTTGGTGAAAAGTAATATTAAGATTTGGCGTGTAGTGCTAAAAAAATCTAAAAATATATCAATTATTGGTATTTCGTATTGTTGAAACCCGCGGTGTTAAATTTTAAAATACACGGGCTAGGAATAATAGTCCAGATTTAACGGTAGGATCACCTATCGTGTGTCATTTACCGTAGTACCGTATATGTTACGGATCGGTGGATTTATTTGACGGGCGTTTTAACACGAAGACACGATACTGCACATATTCCAGTGTACATCATCGGCGGACGGTGCATACAATCATATTACGGAAGTATAAATTTTATCCGGAAAATCGGACGAGCATCATCCGTTAGGTAGTGGATAACTACGGGTAATAGGAGCAGCCTTGAACAACAGCGATTCTTAATTGAAAGATTTACAACATCAGACGTCAGCTTATGGCAGTTTAGAGAGACGAACGGTTTTCATACAAAAGTCAACGGGACGTGTTATTGAGATCACCGTGCATTTATTCGTGGTCACAGGGTAATTCCCAAAATTTATCGGTCGGTATACGTATAGCCAAATAATTTATTAATTCATATTTAATTTTCTGATTATATTTCTTATATTTTTGTTTTGTTTTTGTGGTTCGTTTTGTTTATTTATCTTGGTGGAGTGTAGTTTAGTGATTATTCCATTACGTTGCCTAATGCTCTGTTTTTTTTTTCTCTTTTTCTTGAGTTTCTCTATTTACAGGTCCGAGGTGGATACGTATTGTGAGCTCCTTTATGTCTTCGCCGCGGATATGGTTCATCAAGCTAAATATTATTCGAGAGTTGCATCAAATTGAATAATTGCTACGAACATACCTAACAGATTATTATTTCAGTTTTTTTTTGATATTATATAACGTAGAAGCAAACACATTTTTTTAATTGTTCTGAAATTAATTTATCTTTCAATTTTTCTTTATTTTTTTTGGTAATAATATATATTTTTGTAATGGCTATACAATCGAACGTAATTATTATGTGTTGTTAATTTAATATCTTTCCGGAGATGAGCGACGTGACCAAATGAGGCGTAGGTAGATCCGCGGATTATTTTTGCCAGATTGGCAGCATCTTAAAGTTTCACAGGACACCACCACTATGAACCACCCCCACCCTGAGCGATAGCCGACAAAGCTGCAGGTGGTGACTGTGCGATAATCTGGTTGCGGGATATTCAGCGACGTGACATGGGCAACTTGACTAGACTACGATGGGAACCGTACCGTTGCGTCTCAATCGTTGCATCACAATGGCGTGCTGGGAATTCCGTTACAGTGGCGCCCAAATTGGCTCAAAAGGTATAGGCAAACATAAAAGCGACCGAGCTTAAGGTCATACGGTAAAATAGCAATCAGTTTATTCAAGGTCAGTTTATTATTACTTATTATTTTTTTTCTATTTTTCATTCTTATATTTGGTCTAACATTTATGTATTGTCATCAGCATCGGTTTTAGTATCTTGACTCTGATGACACCGCATAATTTGTATACCTATTTGTTAGTCTAATTATTCAATTTATATTACGGTTTAAATCTTATTCATTGTTTTTTTTTGTTCACTATCGTTGAGGTTTTTCTGTTGAACCATATGGTTCTCAACATCGCTATTCCCTTAATGAATAGTTTGAATTTGAGGCATCGTATATGGGGATCTGAAAATCGATCAACTTCTGTTAGACATATTTTTTGTTTTGAGATAGTGTTGAGTCTACGGGTACATCCTAATTTAATAGTTGACTTGCTTGTGGATTAATCAATAACTATCAGGTATAGAATTCATATCATTTTGAAACAATAGCTTAACGTTAAAGTATACAAGCCTACGGTCTACCTGCGTTTTTTTGTGTTCTTGGTCGTTCATCTCCTGAATGTTTTTGGTTTTGTGAATTTATTTCTTAAATATTTATACTAATCATTTTGCCCATTTCAGGGTCCTTTGTTTCACCTTACTGTTTTTTTTTCTCCTTTTGTTTGTTTTTTTTTTGTCTTGGATCAAACGGTAAAGTTTAAATTTTGAATTTTGATAACGTTACCTGTATCTATACGTCACGATTTAGTCGTATCGATTGTCATTCTTATTATCTAGTTTATTTTTATTTTTTTAATTAATATTAGTGATTTAGTGTTACCGTGTTCATAATCATATTAATAATGAATATTAATTTATTGGAAAATGACGAAATTCAGGTGGAATTGGAAGTTCGAGGTATTCCAGTTACCCCACATTCATTAGACATTTTGATTTCTAAAATAGAGGCTGAAGCTAGATTTCCAATAATTTCTCCAGATAAGCCGCACCGAAATGCTATGCGCAACTGTGCCCATGAAGTTAAACTGTGCACATTAAAATTGAATCGTATCCAAACCGCGTTGGAGTTGGCTAATGTCACTCACAACAATCTAGAAATTTATCAATCTCGCATAATACATATTCAAAATCGTCTTAAACGATTGAGAAACGCTAATATGGACGTGCCGGAAGTTATCGAATTATTAGGACGGATCAATCACATAAATGGAAGCTTAAGAGACGCGCTATTTGGAGGCGGGTTGTTCCCTCATGATAGTCAAATACAGTCATTTTCGTCCACTAATCTGTGTGATGGACCCCAAGTGTCGCGCAGTTTCCAAAACCAATCCACCAGTTTTGTTCAGGATTGTACCTTTTCCATTCCCCAGTTTGACCCAGTAATCGCACGCCAATCCAGCCAAGACCAGTCCAAAGATACTCCCCCAGAACCGATTGGGAATATTAATAGCAATATAGTCAACCCAACTCAGGTGATGCAGCAGATGATGCTCAATTTTGACACTTTGTTGAATAACTTTAACCAAAAGCTAAATTTGATTACTCCACCAAATGCAAATAATCACCTTGGTAGTAATCAGTCAACTCCAATTGGCAATCAAGGAAGAATCGATGATCGTGCCCTAACCCGCATTGTATCGTCGTGGAATTTGAAATTTAAAGGAATAGCTTCTGATGTGCCAATCGAAAACTTTTTATTCCGAGTGGAGCATATGGCTAAAGCATCGAATATATCACCTGATCGTTTAGTGGAAATAGCACCTTGTTTCCTGACGGAAAGTGCATTAGAATGGTACTGGACCTTTCGCGAACGAAATGTGAATTTGTATCTCGGATGGGAACATCTGAAATTCTATTTAGTGGAGCGTTTCCAGATACCTTGTAACGAAAGGCATGTAAAACGAATGCTAGAAGAAAGGAAACAACGATATCCAAAGGAATCCTTTATTGAATTCATGGATGGGATTCAGAAAATTGCACTTCAATCAAAAACTCCAATTCCGGAAGCGGAAATTTTATCCATTCTACTTAACAACATGCGTCCCCGGCTTAGGGAAAAGTTTATCGATCGGGAATTTCGAACAGTGAATCAGCTTGCAATTGAATGTCGGCGAGTTGAACAGTTATGGAAAGAACTGGGTATTAATCCAGAAGCCAATTTTTCTAGCAAAGATCGATTTGTTCACCAGTTGGACTACCATGAGGCCAACAATTCAGATATCATCTCAAATATAGCAGCTCCCACACAGGCTACGAAATCAAGCACTTTGGCTAACCCCATTAAATCTGCAGCTAATTTCGTTACTACTAACACGCAACATTCTTACGAGTTTACCCCTTTGAACACAGGTGGTATATCTATTCCTACACCTCCATCTGGTAGTCAATTTGTTTTACAACACGGAAACGCTGACCAACTAAACGCAGGCTATAATTATGATGAGGAGATATGTGCTATCAGCGATAACCGTAGCCGTAATGCGCAGAACGTCTACCAAAATCAGAGCCAGCGCAAAGTTTCATTCAACCTTCCGGTATGTTGGAACTGTAAACATGCGGGTCATTATTTCCGTCGTTGCAAAGCTCCCATTAGGAAGTTTTGTTTAGTATGTGGCCAAGACAATACGGTTTATGCAGATTGTCCCAATTGTAATCTCTCCAGGGCGGGAAACGTGCAAAGGAAGGATTGGATCCCACGGGAGTCCAACCTTCAGAATTCCAGTATCCCGCGTCAAAAGGTATTGTTCGAAGATGCGGCATCCAATACGGATTCCGAACTCCGAAATCGAGCTCGAATGTAAATTCCCCAGTTATTTCACAAAATCCGAACACCGCAAACCATAAATTTCATCGTTCCTGGTTGTATTTTGGCGAGAAACGTAAGATTCAACGTCTAATTTGTGCCTCGTTAATTTCCACTGAAACCGATGGTCGTCCCTACGTTACCGTTGAAATCTTCAATCAATCAGTACGTGGTCTTCTTGATACAGGTGCGAATATTAGTCTATTGGGCAAAGACTGCGAGAAATTATTGTCGTTAGCGGGACTTCGCTTTCATCATTGTCCATCTACTATTTCCACAGCAAACGGGGCTAAAGAACGTATTTTAGGGTATATCGTGGTTAAAATTCGGTTTAATAACAAAGAGAAATCTTGTCGCTTATTTTTGGCTCCTAATTTATCTCAGCAGCTTTATTTGGGAATTGATTTTTTTAACCTTTTTGACATGGAAATTCAAATCAATGAATTACACTCATCACCTGATGATTTTCCGGTAAACGATTCCTCTGTGGATTCCTTTTATTCCGCTAGACATGATCTCTCACCAAAACAGCGCGATGAGTTACAAAGAATAGTCGAGATGTTCCCTTCATCCGCTAGCATGGGTCTGGGCCGTACACATCTCTTGTGCCATAAAATCGATACCGGACAAGCACCCCCTGTCAAGCAAAGGTACTACTCTGTATCACCGGCGGTTCAAGAGCAGCTTAATCAAGAATTGGACCGAATGATCAGTTTAGGTGTGCTGGAGGAAAGCGAAAGTCCGTGGTGTTCGCCTGTAAGTCTGGTAAAAAAATCTAATGGCAAAGTAAGATTGTGCCTGGACGCCCGAAGAGTCAATGAACGTACTGTGAAAGATGCCTACCCCTTACCAATAATAGACGGAATACTGAGTCGTTTGGAGAATACAAACTTCATTTCCAGTGTGGACTTGAAGGATGCATTCTGGCAAATACCACTCGACGATGATGCCAAATGTAAAACCGCTTTTACGGTACCGGGTAGGCCGCTTTACCAATTTACGGTAATGCCCTTCGGGCTATGCAACGCACCACAAACTATGTGCCGATTGATGCACAGGGTGATCCCTCATAAGTATCATGACAAGATTTTCGTCTATCTTGACGACCTTCTTGTCACGGGTACTACTTTTGAGGAGCACCTTGTGTTATTGAAGCTCTTAGCTGAGTGGTTGCGGAAGGCCAATCTTACAATTAATGTGGAGAAAAGCAAATTTTTGTTAAAACGTCTAAAATATTTAGGATATGTGATTGGAGAGGGTTGTTTACGAGTGGATTCGGATAAAGTGGCAGCTATTCAGGATTTTCCCGTTCCTACGACAATGAAACAGCTACGCAGTTTTCTCGGGTTATGTGGTTGGTATCGTAGGTTTATTTCTAACTTCTCCTCTATCTCAGCTCCACTTACCGATCTTCTGAAAACCAAAACCAAGCTAACCTGGAACGATGAAGCCCACCGATCATTTAACCTGTTGAAACAACGCCTTACGTCTGCTCCTGTGTTGGTGCACCCGAATTATGATCTACCCTTTTATATTCAGGTCGACGCATCCTCAAGAGGAGTGGGAGGAGTCCTGTTCCAAAGGATTGATGATTCTGAACACCCGATCGCCTTTTTCTCCAAAAAGCTCAATGGGACTCAGAGAAAATATAGCGTTACCGAGCTTGAGTGCTATGCTGCTGTTCTCGGAGTAAAGTATTTTCGGCACTATGTGGAAGGATTCGAGTTTACCATCATAACGGATCACGCTAGTCTCCGTTGGCTTATGAATATGCCTGATCTCTCTGGCCGCTTAGCCAGATGGAGCCTTAAATTACAGAGTTACAAATTTAACATCGAATATCGTAAAGGCCATCTTAACGTTGTACCTGATGCTCTGTCTCGCGCATTTTGCGAAACATTACTGAACCACGATGATCCAAATTTTAATGGAACGTTTTGGGTCGATTTGGAGTCACCAGCCTTCAGAGACGACGAATATTTAGATTTAATTCATAAATATCAGAATCTTCCTAATACCGAATCTAATTTCAGAGTCGAGGATGGTAAATTGCTAATCTCACTATCACATGGTATCCGTTATGAAGACACCGATATACCAAACTGGAAACTTTGCATCCCAAAAAGTTTAATTGCTTCTATTTTAGATGCTGCACATATACCACCCTCCTCTGGACACATGGGTATTTATAAGACTCGGGAGAGAATACAACGTTATTATTATTGGTTTGGCATGGCCGAAGATGTTCGACGATATATTAATAATTGTGCACAGTGTAAAATGTCAAAAGCAACCAATTACACGACGCGTCCGCCAATGGGTAACTCACAGGTAAGCGTGCGTCCATTTCAAAAGATTTATATTGATTATTTAGGTCCGTACCCCCGCTCAAGAAATGGAAATACGTGTGTTTTGATCGTTCTCGATCATTACTCTAAGTTTGTACGTCTCAAAGCATTTCGAGATGCTTCAACTCCGTCTCTGTGCGAGTATCTGGAAAAGGAAATCTTTCTCTTGTTTTCTGTTCCAGAAATGATTATTTCTGATAACGGCAGACAGTTTCAGTCTAATTTATTCACTAATCTGATGAATCGTTACGGAATTCAGCATATGAAAACTCCGTTCCACTCTCCTCAGAGTAACGCCTCTGAAAGAACTAATCGTACCATTTTACAGACAATCCGGTCGTACTTAGGAGACAACCATATTAATTGGGACCTGTATCTAGATCAAATTGCTTCCACGCTCAGAAACGTCGTGCATTCTTCTACTAATTATTCCCCACATTATTTAGTTTACGGTCAACACATGGTAACACATGGATCCGAATACAAACTAAGACGTCTTCTTGGTTGTGAGAATGAACATGAGGTAAGCCTAAATTCGAGGGCAGCACGATTGGACTTAATTCATCACACAGTACTCAAGCATCTAAGACAGGCCTATTTAAAATCTCAACGGCAGTACAACATGAGAAGTAAACCAAGAGAATTAACCATCGGACAGCACGTATTCGTTCGTACATACACGCAAAGCGCTGCACCTAGACAATTCGCCTCGAAATTTGCTCCGAAATTCACGCCAGCGATCATAACCGCCCGAGTAGGAAATGTCGCTTATACGTTACAAGATCCGTCAGGTAAATCATTGGGCACATATCATGCTAAGGACATCCGAACCTGATCGGATTTGGTATTACTCAAGGTACTTGAGCCGGCTTTTGAGACTCTCAGGGTGTGGGACGTCCCCACGATGTAACGATTGTATCGCTACGTAAGAAATAATAAGGTAGTTTTCTCGTTGCATTCGGTAGTCATTTGTTCTCCCCGCTGTGTCATGGGAAATTATTCTAGTGGCCGCATATGTTTATTCATAGATGGCTTGCGAAATTTGTTTTGCGATTAGTGTTTGGATTGCACGTTATTCGGTATTATCGGGTGGCGTTGCGCCGATGATACAATTGGTATAAAAAGCTAAATGACAGCGTTCGGGGTGGAGAAGTATTAAAAGAGGACAGAAGGGAAGACGCTGTTTTTTTGTGTGTTCTATTAAAAATTAAAATTATGCCATGAAAATGGTGGATACCGATTAAAAAAATATTAAATCAAATTATAAAAAAATTTGTACCGAAGAAATATCGAGTTAAACAATATAGTGAACGTGTTTGTAAGTTTGGTGAAAAGTAATATTAAGATTTGGCGTGTAGTGCTAAAAAAATCTAAAAATATATCAATTATTGGTATTTCGTATTGTTGAAACCCGCGGTGTTAAATTTTAAAATACACGGGCTAGGAATAATAGTCCAGATTTAACGGTAGGATCACCTATCGTGTGTCATTTACCGTAGTACCGTATATGTTACGGATCGGTGGATTTATTTGACGGGCGTTTTAACACGAAGACACGATACTGCACATATTCCAGTGTACATCATCGGCGGACGGTGCATACAATCATATTACGGAAGTATAAATTTTATCCGGAAAATCGGACGAGCATCATCCGTTAGGTAGTGGATAACTACGGGTAATAGGAGCAGCCTTGAACAACAGCGATTCTTAATTGAAAGATTTACAACATCAGACGTCAGCTTATGGCAGTTTAGAGAGACGAACGGTTTTCATACAAAAGTCAACGGGACGTGTTATTGAGATCACCGTGCATTTATTCGTGGTCACAGGGTAATTCCCAAAATTTATCGGTCGGTATACGTATAGCCAAATAATTTATTAATTCATATTTAATTTTCTGATTATATTTCTTATATTTTTGTTTTGTTTTTGTGGTTCGTTTTGTTTATTTATCTTGGTGGAGTGTAGTTTAGTGATTATTCCATTACGTTGCCTAATGCTCTGTTTTTTTTTTCTCTTTTTCTTGAGTTTCTCTATTTACAGGTCCGAGGTGGATACGTATTGTGAGCTCCTTTATGTCTTCGCCGCGGATATGGTTCATCAAGCTAAATATTATTCGAGAGTTGCATCAAATTGAATAATTGCTACGAACATACCTAACAGATTATTATTTCAGTTTTTTTTTGATATTATATAACGTAGAAGCAAACACATTTTTTTAATTGTTCTGAAATTAATTTATCTTTCAATTTTTCTTTATTTTTTTTGGTAATAATATATATTTTTGTAATGGCTATACAATCGAACGTAATTATTATGTGTTGTTAATTTAATATCTTTCCGGAGATGAGCGACGTGACCAAATGAGGCGTAGGTAGATCCGCGGATTATTTTTGCCAGATTGGCAGCATCTTAAAGTTTCACAGGACACCACCACTATGAACCACCCCCACCCTGAGCGATAGCCGACAAAGCTGCAGGTGGTGACTGTGCGATAATCTGGTTGCGGGATATTCAGCGACGTGACATGGGCAACTTGACTAGACTACGATGGGAACCGTACCGTTGCGTCTCAATCGTTGCATCACAATGGCGTGCTGGGAATTCCGTTACAAGCTTCCGGAAGTTTTTTTGAAATAAAACGCATTAAAATCAATTTAATAATCAAAAATTGTGTTTGTGACGTAAGTTCGGTTTATGACATTTAATGTTTGAAAATAATTTCTTTTAAATGTTGTCCGTGACTAGCTCTTAGATGATCCATTCTATGGGTCCAATTTTCGAGCATTTCGGCCGATATTCCGTTAATTACGCGTGTTATGTTCGCTTCAGATGTCAGTTTGCCTTAACAGTTTTGCAAAATTAATTAATTTACTGAAAATTAAGGTAAAAGTTGACTTTACCAGACTATTGGTCCGCAGCCTAAACATCATTTTATGTAATATCTACATAAATCCTAATAAATTTCAGAATTAAATTGTTTATACATATTTCGATTTGGATTAAAATTGGTGCAATCCTTTTGATTTTTCTTCATTATATCTTTCATGTATGTATAAAATTCCACTTAAAGTAGACGGCAGCAAGCTATTGCGAATTTTATTTTTGTTTAAATTTATCTGCAAAAAAATTCGCTCAACATTAGCTGTTGCTACTGGATTTATTAAAATTTGTATGAACATTTTCAATTTGGGGAAAGATGCGCTCTCACTGGCATTATTGCGTGGAATATAAATTGAAATAGACTCCACAAATGTCAACACCAAACCATTAGATCATCCCAATTTACATATTTTTGGTCTTGGTGCAAATACAAAATTAATTTTTTTTGAGAAATCTGTTAATAACAGGGATTTCATGAAAAATCTGGCAAATATCGAATGAAATCTGTTTTCCTGTTTTAAGATCAAAAATCTGTCAAAAATAGACAAATCTGTCGATCTGGCAGCACTGGGTAGAATAGACAAATAAAGCAAAAATAAATAGCTCATTTTAACAGGAGTTATCCTAGACAACCATTCTAGCAAAAAAGGATCATGGCACAGTATTTTTCAGCGCTTGTTCGTCTAATTATTTGACTTTTGTAAATAAAACAATGTTGTCTCTTTCTACCGCACTATTTCTGCCTATGTAGTCACCCATTGCTTACTTTTATCGCACTTTTTTTCAAGCCAATGTCTTAATACCATAAGTGGTGAAAAATGGTGGCTTTCTTTTCTCATCCTACCTGAAAATGTAGCGAATTCTACGGAATTCTACGATTTTTCAATCGAATGATTCTAAACATATTGAGGACGCAAATTATCGAATAATATATTCAATTCGAGTGAATTTTAGTTCATAAATATTTAGGTTAAAATGACCAAATTTACATTATGTAGTTCTTATGGGAAATTAGAAGAAGTAGTCTCCTATTAGTTCAAGAGGGTGTCGGAAGTATGGAATTTATTCAAATTTTTTATTTTATTTTGTTGTGTATAAAGAAATTTTCTCAAAATAAATAAAAATTACTATTACGGGCTTTTTTCTAGTATTCGAATGTACCAGTTCGGTTTCCAGATTGGCATGGCTGAAGGGTGAATACTTATAGGTTAGCCCACTCTCTTAAAAATCATTACTGAAGTAGAAAAATTTGTGAGGACCAAGTTTCCAGTAACTGAAGAGTGGATGGAAGAAGCTAAAGCTATATGGCCAATAAAGTATCATTTTCCGTGCTCAATCGAAGCTGTAGATTGCACACATGTTGCGATATTAAAACCGCCCTCTCATACTTATATCAACCAAAAAGGGTATGCTCGTATCATTGTTCTGACAACATGCATCAGTATATTGAGCAGTTTTTGAGTGTTGATTGTTCACGGCCGAGATCTGTATATGATGCAAGAATATGAAGAAATTCATCTGTTGAAAAGGAGAACAGGACTGAGAGATGATGAGCAAAATTTTGATAAAGTGGAAGTTTTTCAAGAAAAAGCAAGGATGATAAGAAATGAGCTCGTGATATTAGCATTACGCTTCCAGATTTGAAAACGCTTTGAATATTGGGTCCGATTCAATGTAAATCTTCTATTTGTCTTTTCTGCGCTTCTTCTATTATTTCTACGACAACTAGATGCAATTTTCAAACAATCCAAAAATAAATGTGGACATTTTTTAAATCTCGTCGAGTTTTCAAAGAAATAATAGAAGAATAGAAGGAAAGACAAATAGAAGATTTATGTTGAATCGGATTCATTATCGTTAACAATCGAATCAATCAATTTGCCTAGTTTGAGTATAAAGTATTACATCAGATCTTTTTATACATAAAAATCTGAGTTTATATTTTACTTGAAGTAAATCCTCATATTCTTTCTGAGTTTAAATTCCGTTTTATTCATACCAGATTTTCTTGTATGCCATTTTTGATACCTGTCAAAAATTGAAAGATTTATACAGCAAAGTGAAGTATTATTTTAAAGGGCTTGATGAGTATGTTTCAGTCACATAAAATGTTAGACATTTGACATTTTTAAGGCCTGTCAAACCGACCTCTGAGGAGGTTGGGCTGCATTATAATAACAAAAAAGTAAAAAGACCTACTTAGGCTAACAAAGTATGATTAGATAAAGCCATATTAGCCAGATTAAACAAGTTATACTTGAAAAGCGGTGA
The DNA here is from genome assembly GCA_963556165.1 of Tipula helvola. NCBI lineage: Eukaryota > Metazoa > Arthropoda > Insecta > Diptera > Tipulidae > Tipula > Tipula helvola. Next base: position 91,815,336 of record OY744482.1, read on the forward strand.
AAATTAGAGGAATCGCACAATAGATCATGTTTTCCGAAAGAGGCAGCACGATCAACTGACGTTTTTTAAAAGGGGACAGCCAAAATCAATTTAATTATCACGTATTAATAATAATCACTTTTATAACACGAAAATATTTTTGTTTATGTTTACAAAATGCACACATAAAAATGTCATACAATTTTTGACAGCAAATATTTAGTAACACCTAGTGGCATTATGTGAAAGTTGCTTATATGCTTTCGGAATTTTCTGAAAGATGGTAGCTCTTGTGATTTAAGAAAATTTGACATTTAAACATGATCTATTGTATATGTAGATATTTCTCTAGTTACATTTTAAATTAATTTAAAACTGATTGTAGTTCGAAAACTCATCAAATTCAGAATTATCCAAATCCAAATTACAAATTTTACAAAAATTTCGGAATTTAAAATAAATGAAAAACCCAAACAAACCACACATCAGAATAAAATTGGAGAGATTATGATTAAATACAAAATTTGAAATATCTTCAAAATTCGGTATTCTAACTTGTGTTAATTTAATAATTTTTTTTAAATTAAAAATCGATAAAAATTCAAACACAACTAATCACAAAATGAGATAAATATAATAATTTATATGTTTATATCTCATGTATGTATGTTAGTTAACAACATATCGTTTTTTGTTATCATAATTTTGTTTTGAACCGAAAAAATTATTTCAATATCGAAACTAGCACGCGCAATATTAATATGATTTATATAAAAAAAAATATGAATTACCTAATCACAAATATATGAAACAGGAAACTCGAAAAATAATCAACGTCACCATGTATGTATTTATGCTGCGCTTAAAAAATTTAATCTATTTTACGTATTTGTTCATTGTATATTGAGTAAATAATAACAGCGTAAATACACAATAATATTGAAAAGCATATTAATCTACCACATTACATACTCATATATAACGCTTTTAAACTTAGGTAAGATTTATTTCCCTAGAAAATACAAATTTACTATCAAATTATACTCCAAACTGTTAAGATTAAGTAACAAAAAGCTTAGCAAAATATGTTGTGGTTGTATAGAGACCTATATACTATAACCAAACGTTGTCGTCGATCGAAATACTTTAGAAGGAACAAAGTCCATATTAACAACAAAACAGCAAAATGTAAACATTCTCGTTTTTATTAAAATCCATATGATTTGTATTTTTGTTGTTAGTTTTGTTAATTCTTTGTACCAAAAACGAAAAAAAAATGTTTTGTTATACTCGTATAGCTACACATCTTACGAGTATGTATTTGACAAAATATATGCTAATTTTATTGTATTCTTAAAAAGCAACAACACACATTAATATTTTTGCCAACTCAAAAATTATACAAAAAATGTATATGTAATATCTGAAAATTAAATACTATACTACAGGGTGGTTAAACAATACTATTGGCGGGTTAAGTTTTACCAAAATAAGGTTAATATACCGTGAATATATTTGAAACCTGATTTTGTGATTTACCCAATACAAAATTTCATTTTCAAATGAATCGATTAATAAATGCAATCTTTTTTTTTAAGTTTTAAATAAAAAATTTAAACAATTGTGGCACCAAAAATATAAAACCAGTTTACAAGAAATACAAAAAGTAAATAAATCTTGCAGGTTACGCAGTATTATTATGGAATTGTATATTATGTATATCGCGATCTCGTTACTTCTTTAAGGAGATAAATTATTTACTCTACTATATATTTACGCGTTTACCAATCCGGTAAATCATTTAATTTATAAATAATAGAGACGAACGTTTATAAAATATGACAACACCAATCCCTATAATTAGTTTTTTATTTTTTTGCTTTTTGCAAAAAAATTATTAAGCCAATCTACCATGATATGGGGAAAAAAATTAATACAAGACTTTCATTTTGTTTATTCAGTTGCGCGCATATTGTAAGATGCAGGCAGCGTCAAGGTAAAACCAATTGTACGGCAGCATTTATTTTAATATCTTAATGAAAAGTGTCATTATCGACAATCAATTATATGTATGTATATTGCACACATTTAATTTTTGCATTTAAAAATAAAATGTAATAATTATTTATTATTATACATGTGTAATTATGGATTGGATTTTTAAACATTGAACATCAATCTTTTTGAAATTGTATAATAAATGTGCGATAAATTCATTCGACTGTTAATAAATATTTAACTGATAAAATAATTTGCGTATTTACTATTACGCGCTATAAATTTGTGTCAGATAGCGATGAACTAATCTACATATAGAAAATTTAAATCTTAACTACTGAAGTCGCAAAATATTCATTTATTATGTGGCTTAATTTTAGTAAGTGTATTTCGGTTTGAAAGATTTAAAAAAAAAAATCATACAACGCACAAATTTACAGAATTCGTTTTTCAATATTTGGATTAAAAGGATTAAGGATACATTGAATTTGTTGCCAGAGGCTAGTTATGCGTTTATGGAACCCAATAGTTGAACTTGATTTTTATTCGCTTCGAGTTTTTATAGTTCACTGTTAGTTCTGAAAGCACTTTATTATTAATTAGCACCTTCATGTGGTGTAAACAATTTCTTTAGTTGATTAGCAAAATCATTAAATTTCTTTTTCCTCTTCATTTCTAGCTCAACCTCCATCTGGCTGCCTGATTGGTAGGCTTGAACTTATACGGCCTCTTTAGGGTTCTGGTTGCTTTGCACAGTGAATAAGCAGTTCCTATGGTTGGTGAAATTTCAATTAGGTAATTTTGGACATCTTGACTTTCTTCTTCCCTCAAGGCTTGATTCAAAATTTTAAGCACTCGATTTAATTTCAATTTTAGAAGCAATGATTTTCGGTATTTCCGTTGCCGTAGAATTTTACACTTTTCTTATATTTGTTGCTGGTTATTATGAAGTAGAAAGACTTCTTGATTTTAGTTGTAAGAACTTTCATGGATGCTAGTTACAATTAATTTTTTTAGATTTTTTGCTGTCTCGTCAATATGTGTCTTCCATTGACATGAGCAAACTGCTTACAAGTACTTGTATCTATTCGTAGCTACTCATATAATAGAAAACCGATGATGTAGATGTTTATCTAATGGCTCTGTTAGCAGTTTTATTAATGGTATGTGGTCGCGCCGGATGATAAATCATTGCAGTCAATGATCCGAAAATTAGTTCTTGGAACTAATTAATTAATTAACTGTTATCGGAATATCCTAAAATTTCGGAGCGGGAAAAAAATTGAAAAAAAATACTTAGATCGCAAAAATTTAAACATTTAAACAAATTTCAAAAATCCTTTCTAATTGGGAGTTCTATCAAATTGCAGCATTTTACCAAAACTTAAACACTATTAACCAATTACGAAATTGGTATTTGTAAATGATCTGACAAATGAAATTTTTAGATCCGATTCTAAACTTAAGACGTTTAGAATCGGATCTAAAAATTTCATTTGCCAGATCATTTGTACAATGCTCTGAAAACAACATTTTTGATTTTTCTCCGACTAGCACTTTTTTGTAACCTTACCGAAAATTTTTTCTATTAAATCCATATACTTATTTGTTATTCACAAGTCAGGTTTTCGCTGTTAAAATTGAATTTATGAAGTGTTGCACATTTGGAAACAAATTTTGGCGTTTAGCCCAATTTCTAATTGTTGGAAAAATATTTTCTGATGTCCTAATCTTTCAGACAGTATCCTACTACTTGCCGGCTTCAGATATCCTTACCCCATTATATTCCAAAGTATGATATATCATATACAAGTTGGTCTTGCTTATGTCCGCTATTCAAAATTGATTACGGCTCATCAATAAGATTATATGGATTATGGGTTGGTTGTATGTTGCGTGATAAATGAGGTTGGATGGTCTGATAGGAACTTCGGATAGAATGGACGGTTGATGGGGGCACTGGATGAAGTACCATACAGTTAAAAGTGGGTGCCGGTACACAGCAGTTGAATCTCGCGTGGAGATATCTGTCACTGGCTGGAATGAAACATGCCTGATTCTGTGTGCCGGCGTGAAGAATGGTAGTTTTAAGTTGCTTCAAGGTTAGAAACGGCTGATAGACATTCGGCGTCTCTCCAGAATCCATCCTGTTGTAAATCGTCTCAATACCTGTGGATAAATTGTCAATTGAATAAAAGTTACTTAATGGCATTACATCTAATTGGGAAATGAGGTGGGAAAATAAAATTTAAACAAATAACTAACTTAACCTAGAGATTAGCTGAGTCTCGGTCAGTGTAGAAACCATATCAGGGCTGTAGACTTCTCTACAGGAATCCAGCAAAGTTATAATAAAATTTCCCAGATTGTGAACATCACGGAAGAAATCCGCTATCTGGGTTTGCAACGTTTCCCGATTTCCAGCACTGAAAGTAACTTCAGTCAAACTGTTTTCTGACAGAAATACCTTTTTTGGAGTAAAACTTCTTTTTAAAAGGAGTTTAATAACCTAATTCTTATAGTCGTGTCATTTCAGGTGACGTGACTTAAGTCACGTCACATAGCATGAAAATTGATATTCTTGAAGTCGATTCAAGTGATACGACTGTATTTAAAAAGATTTCGGTCAAATTACAAATAAAATCGTTTTAGAACAAAAAAGTATTAATTTATACAACAACTTATTTAAACAAGGGAACAAAATTACACAATTATAACATTCAAAAAATTTTGTATGACTAAAATTTCGCCCTTCCATTTTGTTGTAGTCGCATGTCACAAAATCCAAGTGACATCTGTCGTATAAAGTGACTTTAGACGTAACAAACGACTAAGAGAATAGGAAAACTAATGTGACGGGACTACAGTAATGAAAAATGACGTGATACGACTATGGGAATTGGGGTATGAATCATAATATTTGTATGGGAAATGTTTTTGGCTGGAATTCCCGGAGCCGTTTAATATTTTTAATTAGTTGTTGGTGCGTTTTTTATGCTTGTTTGCCAAAAAATGAAAGATCTGCATCAATTATGTAAAAATAACGTGTTTTCTTATGTATGTGCCCCACGATTTAAGTGAAAGACATTTGGTAAATAAAATTTCAATAAGCGAAGGATTGTAATCAATATGACGAAAATGTAAATTTATCGTGCCTAAGCGGTCAGATCTCGCAAATGATGTGGTTTTTATTGTAGATGTTGGAAAGATGACGGCTTAATTGGGTTTGATAGGTAATGTGTCGAATTTTGCTATTCTAAAGTTAACAAAGATAAAAAAAAAATTGGAGAAATGCATCATTTTTATTAAAGTGCAAAGATAACGGTTCTATATTGGTGAAATAAATTGTTACCAATCTCAGAAATAACAGTAAATTTTATATTGGTGAAAGATTGACATTATATGTACAACACCAATTTACTGATGCTCGATTTCACAAAAAAATAACTAATCTCTAGTTAAATAATATTTCCTCCCTTTCTTCTTTTATGAAATTGCGTTTTGCTTCACAATAAAAATTCAATGCAACTTGATTATATTTTTATTTTACACAAAAATATTTAGCCTTCAGCTAAATAATTAGCTGGACGAAATTGGGCAGCTAAATATTTAGCTCTCCAGTTAAAATTTTCATGTAAAAAAGAAATAAAATTAGCGTGCGTTGAATTTACATAATGAAATAAAACGCAATTTCATAAAAGAAGGAAGGAGATGAAATATTAACTAACTGGAGATTGCCTATTTTTTTGTGAAACGGGGCATTAGAGAACTAAATAAATTGGAATCAACAAACGTCATTGCGGATAGCTGGTCATACATAAGTGACCATAAGTATTCTGAACAATTGTAATGCAATACTTGAACAAATTGGTTCTGTTGATTTTTCTCAAGGAAAATACAGATATGGTTAAACGCTACCTGGAATAATTTAAATAAAACAAAAAGAAATTCTATGATGTATAAAAAATCTGGCATTTATCTGATTCAATTTACTTTCAAATATGAGAGATACCCTATGTTTTTTTCTCGTCTTATTGCCTGCAGGACCTAAGTTTAACAGATAAGTAAGCTGGTGCTATAATAATATTGCGTTCGATTTTATATTATTACATCTTGTTTGTAACGAATAGCCGACCTTGCGACTGTCCGTTAGCAGATGCCCAGTAGTCACCACCTGCAGCATTATGCCGGCAATCGCACAGTCTGGGGTGTGGGGTTGTGGTGGTGCCCATCCTGGGTCAAAATTGCTGCCTTAGTGAAAAACCATACAAAAAAAAAACTCTACACACACTCACATAACCATGCCGTTTCGCTCACCTCCTGAAAAATAATTAAATAATTTAACACATCATTGTTTCTTCACTAGAACCATCACAAATTTAATAAAATGAATTTTACAAACAAAACAAAATGATTTATCGTTAATTTGACACAATGAGAAATCTTATAAATTTTCCGATTCCTGTTCTTAAATAGCAAACAATCATTGCAAAGAAAAAAACAAATTCCGCAATTGGTGCACGTCCCAGCGTAGGAGTCAGCAGGGCCCTCCGAAACTCGCCACCTAAGATCTGCAACAAAACAAAGAAAAATCGCCCAAAGCGAGATACCAAAAAGAAAAGAAAAAAAAAATATAAGATTAATAAAGATTAACAATTATGAACAATAAAAAAACAAAAAAAAACCAAATGTAGTTGTAGCAAAGTTTACAATGTTTGATACTATTTTTACTCCCGACTATCCGTTATTAGACGATCCTGTACAACAGCCCAGGCGATTATAATGAATCCGCTATTCATCAATAACAGCGCATTCCCGTTGAAGATTGTTGTTTTCATCCACGTTAACCCCGTTACAACACGCTATCAATTCGCGCGTTCTAATTTTTCCACACGCAATTGCCAATTCCAAACTGGAAGCTGCTGCTTGTTTGATGTAGCAGTATCGTATAGTTTTGCTGGTCTTACAAATGATGTTTGACGGCACGAATAACTTGTGTGTACCAATTATTTGAATAAAATGCACACTGTTTACCGCTTTTAAACATCCAACTTTTCCGTATTCAGATATAAAATATTCCTGCACGGACAGTATTATAGTTTCCACTTTCGAAATAATGGTATAAATTCACTAGACTTTATTTATACTTTTAATTTACTTATTTTTCGTTTATTCAACTTTAAACAAATTTTATTTTCATTAATTTATTTTCAATTTTACACATTTGTACCGTCTTCTGTCACATCAGCAAACGATCTCCCATACGTCAGTTTTTTTTATTTAACACATCAACCACGACACACACGCCACATTATTTGAGCGACAAATCCACACACAAACATCAAAAAATGCGACATCTGACCCATGCACATTGAATTACATAAATATTAGCGCCGCCTCAAACCAAAGGGGAAATTATCAAAGACGCACACCACTGATTGTGCTATAACGCATTTTTAACCCATTGTAGTCGTGAATATGCGCAAGGTCTATTCGTTACATGTTTTGAAAAGTAAATATTCTAAAATTTGTTTCGCCATTTAAATACTCATCATAATGTTTTCCTAGATCAATATTTTGTTATTGAAACGAAACGAATTGAAATCGATCCAATTATCGAAGACAATAAAATCCGAGAAAGATCGTGACAAAGCGAGAAGATTACAATTTCTTTCATCTACTGAAACCAAAACAATCATTTGAAGCAAACCGGTCTTTATTAGCAATATAGTCATCCCTCGCATTGCGTGATTGATTTGTACAAAATTTTGCTAAAGCGTAATGTCAAAAATAAATCATTTTCGTAAACATAAACAAACTATTATTTATTTTTGACATTACACTTTCGTAAAAAAGAAGTCGCGCAATGCGAGGGATGACTGTATACTTGATATTTCTTCTAGCATCCAGTTTAGTCCTCACTCGAAAAATGGGGCCTCCATAAAGTTAGTTAGAAGACTCGTTTATTAATAGTTTGTACGAATAGTCAGTTTACTTGAACTGCCCACATGTAAATGAGATTTGCCACAATCAACAACAATCTTATAATGCCAAAGCCAGAAAACTGGTAATGTTTTTTTTAAAATTTAAACACTAATCGACTTTTAAAAAAAATATTCATGTGGTTTCAATACGTGCGCTAGTTTTTTGACCAACGACTTTAAGGCTGTGGAACAAAGTATTAGAGAAGAACCAAATTGTCAATTACATGTCTCTTTCTCAAGAATTGAATGTTGTATCTTGGGTTTATGATTCTGGGTCAGATTCAACAGTTTACCCGATGAATATGAATATGAAGTTTAAGGTGTCGAGTTTCGTTGGTTATTTTTTCTAAGCTGTTCTCTTTTTTATTGTAGTATTTTATTTCCTCTCTAACAATTGATATCGTTTGTGTGATAATTTTATGAAAATAAAAATAAAATTATCACACAACCGAGCACAATATCGAGAATGATCATAACTGCAAAAAATCCATTTAAAAAATGCAATTGAAATTCCTAAAGTCACATCGAATACATTAAAATAATATGTAAACAACAAAACTAAACGTAACTTCCCGTCAGCAAAAAAATATAAAAGCAGCGCCATTGCAATTCTTTTTTCAACCATTCTCGCTGTTGATAAAAAAAAATGAAACGATACCTTTTACAGTCATCTGGGAATATCCAAAATGTCTTTCTCGATTAACGACTATACTAGGAGTATAATTTGTCTTTACCGAATACATTTATTATTCTTGTGTACATTTTAAATAGTCAACAATGACAAAAAAAAAAGATAAATTATTTTTGTTTACCTGATATAATATGGCGCGTAGACGATTTGTATGATATTGTCGTAATCAGTCAATTAGGGGTGACAATTTTATGCTATTATTGCTATTATTACCAGAGTTCAATGCCAATGTTCATTAATATTACTTAGATAAAATCGAATACATTGTTGATTAATATTGATGTTGGGGCTAGTTTAGGCGAAAGGTGTGGTTCTATATTTAATTGAATTTAAATGAAATATTTATACCACAAAATTAATTCTTACAAAAAAAAACTTTGACAGTAATAATTTACGTTTTAAATCATCTATACGGTAAAATATGTAATAAATTCGTATTTAGGCGATACTTTTGGAAAACAAGTTGTCATTTTATATATTATACATACAAATAAAATCCATTCCGCCTTTCAACTTATAATATTATTATTCTCTGTTTTATAGATTTTTAATTTCCATCATTCCACGATGTCATATTTATATACAAACAACGTCGGCCGAGAGAGAGACTAATTTATAATTCAGCCCACGATAATCCTTATGTTGTTGTTTTGTAATTTGTTGTGTATGTGAGTTTGTAGAATGAATTTCTTATTTTTTGAGAATTAAATAAACAAAAAACAAATGTAAATCAATAAATAATGAATTTAATTTTAATATATAATTTAATTTTACTGTACACACACGGCGGCATTATATTGTGGTAGAAATGGTGGAAGTTTGCGCTTATTTATTCATAGCAAGATTTATTTACTATTAAACTAAGGGCATTGTATTGTGCTATTGCTTTCATAAAGAGAGTTACTTGAAAATCTGAACGTGCTTTTTTATCGTTTTTTGATCACAGTTCATTATGCAGCAATACTCAAAATTATAATAAAACAGATCACAGTATTTTTCAAATAGAATTTCTATTGAATGTATCACATTTCAATTCAATACAATTTTTCATGAAATGAAATACCCTGTGCAGGCAATTAAATCTTGTGCCCTTTTGCATATTATTTAAAATTCGAATTCTCCATATTCGATGTCATAAAGTATCAATTTTTTGTAATATTCCGGCAACTAAAAACAACCATAATTACTGTTTACAGACACTAAAAGTCAAAAAACTCATACGATTTTCAAATAGGAAAAGACAGCAGTGTTGGCCTGATTAACGTCGTCAACAAAATAAAACGATAGAAATTTCTACGACTTTGGTGAAAGGAAGAAGAACTAATCATAGTGGTTTCAAATTTCGCATTCCATTGGTCGACGCTTCTGTTTCAACAATTAAACAATCATTAAAAGAAGCAGAAATATTAAAACAAGCTGCATTAATAACACAGGCCGGCAAAATTTGGCCAAACCTCTTACTCAGAAACCAGAATACACTTTTCCGAAGGTTTTGACGCGCTGAATTTGAATCCGAGCTCAAAATTTCTCTGATGGCTCCGGTTTTCGATACAATCATGCTTTTTCGAAATATTTGAGGTTATGTGACATCAAAAGGTAATTTTTTTTTATAAAACCATTAATAGGGTCCGAAAGAACTACTCTTCCGCTTCAAAACGTATTTACTGTGTTGGGAGCTTGTGGTTACGATTAAAAACGTATTGAACCCACTTTTCATAAGATTATGTAGGTTTGAAAAATCGTGGTTTGGAAAGACATATTTTGAAGTGGCTTTGCATAGGGTTTTGTGGGTTTAGGAGATTATTGCATGACAGATTGTTTATTGGTTGCCAAAAAACGAATTAAGATAGTTAAGGAATAAATTGGTCTCCGACAGATTTTTATAAAACTTCATTTAAATGTTAATATTGTTGATTAACACCGACACATATATTTTTAACAAATGTACGAGTATTCTAACATTCAGATTTTGAGAAATTAAAAATCGAAATTGCGACTTCCAGCATTAGAGATGTAAGGAGCTAGTGATTATGATCAAATATATATTAAACTTGCTTTATGTAGGGTTGTGTGGATTTGAGAGCTTGTGGTTTAAACGATTGTTATTTTATGGTAAAGTATGTAAGTATGTTTCAAATTAGACTAATAGACTTATTTCGAGTTTAAAAGAATTGTAATTATTCGATGTCTTGCATTTTCTAAAGAGTCGAACCGCTTAATTTCAACATACGATTTCTCAAAGGTGAAAAAGATATCCGAATAAATCTAAATGCGTTTTTAAGAGGAAGAGTAGTTCTTTAAGACCCCATAATTTTTTTTTTTTTTTTTCGCTGGCGCTACATCCCATAGAGGGATTTGGCCGCTTCATTGTGAAGTTTCGTAATCATTTTTTCATCGGATAATGCGTGATTAATTCATTGATCCTTACATTAACCAGCCGTGATTTTTTCATCACCCGCCGGGAATCGAACCCGGGACCTCCGGAGCTTAAAGCAAGCATGCTAACAACTGTGCCACCGGGGCGGCATATCCGAACAAATCTAAATGCGTTTTTAAGAGGAAGAGTAGTTCTTTAGGACCCCATAATTGATTTTATAAAAAAATTACCTTTCGGTGTAACATAACCTCAAATGTCTCGAAAAACCGTGATTTTTGCACTTTTAGGTTAGAATATCGCGAAAACTGGAGCCATCAGATAAATTCTGGCCTCGGATTCTAATTCAGTGCGTCAAAAACCTTGGGAAAAGTATATTTTGGTTTTTGGGCAAAAAAATTTGTCGGCCTGTGTAATTTTAAGAGACAACGTAAATTAGCCCTTTCATTTTGAAAAGTTTGCCTAGAAACTTCACGGAAATATTTTATCACTTGATTTATAAACAATTTCCTCAACTGTATGGCTTTCTATTTCGAGAGAGAATAAAAGGCGAAAACACTTAATTAATCGATAACTTATTCATATATCTGGTGTTGAGTTGAGCGCGATCACATTTTATCCATTTCCTGAATGAGTCCTTCATAGATTGTTTTGATCAGGTAAACAAAATTTGAAAATGGCATGCTTCTTCGATATTCAAATGATTGATTTGTAATTTATTATTTTGCACAGCATTGTCTTTATTAACATTGTTAATGGGAAAGTAGAAAGTTAAAGGTTGATCTAGTCCTGATTACCGTACCTTCATCGGAAAGATCATTTTGTAAATTAAGAACGGTTAAAACCTATCTTAGAAACAAGAGTACACAAGATCAGTCTACATTATCTTGATAAATCTTTGAATGTTTTTTTCGTTTCAAAACAAACATAAATAAGAAACAAATTTATTGAGACGTCAATATCTCAGACGTCATAATTCAATCATCAACTTAATTCGGGTCATATTTGCATTCTAAGTAATTAGTCTCATTTTAATTGAATCAGTGTGTTAAAATGCAAAAAAATCTTTAATAAATTAATAAAGCACAGAGAAAACCAGTAACTATTTGGAGCAGCATATTTGAGGCGGCCAAAACTAAGAACATAGGAAAGAAGCATTTTCTTATTTTACAGTTGATTGAACGTTTTTGCATTCATACCTTTATTTAGTTCTACATTATAATATTCAGATTTAGATAACGTAGGAACTCTTTAGATTTCTATCACTTTTTCAGGGAATACCCCATTTTTATTAAAGAAAATTTATTGATAAAAAGACAATAGAAATAGTTGGAATTATTTACAAGCATACCTTAATTATAAAGATAACATAATACAAAGATGATATATTCCCTTAAAGGTTATCTAATCGCGACGCGACGAATTGGAATGATTACTACTTAAAAAATTTGAAATTACTTTCGGATCTTACATATGTGCAAATATATGACACATCTGATTCAAAAACCAATACCAGACGTATACTAAATTCCCCACACAACACGAACAAACCTCATGAAAAAATGATTTCCTTTGCAAAAAAGTGAAAAAAAAAATTGTATTTTCTCTATAGATGAAAATAATACGTTTCTATTTTTAATTTAGATCAACAAAATTAAAAAACTTATTTATACATGTTTATTTATTTTATATATTCTTTAACTTATTTTGTGTCTTACGTCTGATAATCCTCATTTTTAATTAAAAATAACTTAAATCTCGTATAAGTAATAATTTGTATGTAAGTATAAAATGTATGTTGTTATTAATAATGCTGAGAGATTCGAGCAAACGAGGTGTAAACAAAATTTGTTATTATTGTATAATGGCCAAATGCACAATACAATGCTGCACAAATCCAGTTCAAATAAAGAAATCAATCTGCTCTTATTGTCTTAAGATCTAAATTTTACTTTTAAAACACAAAACTCCATAAATACCGTAAGATAAAATTGCGAATACCATTCTGCTTGTGCTGCACACATTTATTTTTTTTTTTTTGCTTGTGACATTTTATAATAAAGCACGTATGCTGCTTATCTAGAAGTTGTATTTACCATTTCTGACCGTAACTAAATGTCGTCGTTTAAATATGTATATAAACAACAAGAAACTATTAAAATACATTACAAGAAAAATTAATTTTTAATTGATTTGAAATTAAAATTGCCTATATGCATAGCTAGCTATAAAGCAATATTTGCCTTTTTATAAAACGTGAAATTATGTTTCAAGATCAACGTTTGGTGTCATGGTTTCAACTTTATTATAAGCACAAAGCACTTAGCAATATCTACAGTAAATTATTATGCTGTGTTATTTCTAAATTGCCAAAGGTTGAAATTGGTAAATATTTATTCACATTATTTGAATAAAATGAACAACTGAATTTATGTGCAAAGCTATATACGTATTATGTATACACTGATAAGGTATATATGTTTCCTGATAGCATAATATACAAACAATTTATGAACGTATTCTTTCTCTGACGTAAATACAAAAATCCCACACCATGAAGATACCTGAAATATAATAAAAAACATGAGAATTCTAATATTGTACATACTTACATACTGTGCTTTTGAATACACATATCATAAGTATCGGTATTAGAGCGAAGGATCCTTTTACAAGGGCGAAATAAATTGTATTTTTCAAGTTTGAATTATTTCTTAAAGAATTACCAATCAAACAGGGATTAAATTGAACAAACTTTTTTTTTATAACAAAAAGATGAACAAACATATTTGGATTATTTTTAAAAAGTCTTCTTCGTAAAAAGCAAATGTTAAAAGAATTGCTTAATCTCGATAATGACTACAAAATACGTAGCAAGTAGGGCATGCAAACCTGAATAACATATCCAAGAAACTCTTCTTACAAACAATCTTGAGTATGAGGAATTCCGGATAACCAAAGTTTCTTCTAATACCAATCAGGGCCATGTTATGACAGTATAACAGAGTATTTTGGAAGCTACTAGCTGTATTGATCATAATAAACCATTTTATTCGACGAGTCAGAAGCCATTCCGTAAACTCAGCCGCCATCTTGAATTTCCATAAACGCCATAAAGCAACAAAAGTAGACATGTCAGCCATTAATCTAAACCCAAAAAGGTTTTTTAAAGTTTAGCCAATTTTTCGGCAGGTGGGGGTGGCCCAGTTGACGTGAAATGCATATCGTTGATGTCAATTTGCAATCACGCATTTAAAAATATTGAAAAAAAATGTACGTATCTAAAAACTTTTAAAATTGGACGTACATGACCAATGTCGATGAAAGTGATCAATAGTAATAACTTAATATGCACAATATAGTTTCACCATAGACATTCATACTACTCATTTCATTATACCAAAAAGAGAAAAAACAACTTTTGATATTTCCGTAGAACCATAGAATAGAATGGACCGCCAGTAATGGCTTTTAAGTTTCTCCTACATCTGCAGCGCAAAGTAGCCTTGTGACTGATAGGGTAACTATAGCAAGTAAAATCAAAATTAGTACCCACAGATGTCGCTACCAAATTAAGTAGATTTATTTATTACTAACAGATGTCTCTGCAACTTCATCCATCGTAAATCTTATAAATCTAAATAATAAATCTTATGTTAGAACAAAGTTAACTAAAATCAACCATTTTTTTTTAATTATCATGTTTTATTTTATTTATACATATGTAAATTTAAATTTGCAGTGACATCTGTTGGTACTAAATGTATCTTCTGAATTTTGTAGTGACATCTGTGGGTACTAATTTTGATTATACTTGTTATAGTTACCATATCGGTCACAAGGCTACTTTGCGCACTTTTCAATTTTATATGGAAACGTCACTTAAATTTTATGTATTTTTGTGTTAAGGATGAAGGCCTTCTTTTTTACGGATTCTCCATAAATGCTTGTCCTCGTGTGTTTTATGTGTGTTTTTAACATTAACGCTGGACTCGTGTTGTTGTTGAAATAAACTTTGTTCAGAAAAACGTCGATGTATTACATCCTATACCCAAGTACTGGCCTGGCTGGATATCGACGCCTGTATTCTTCGACAGCAGCGCGTGCATTCCCATTACAAAAACCGTATACAAAATGCATATCGGCTACATGAAAAGGTGGTAGATCACTGCAAACGTATCATTGTAATGATTAAGCGTTTACTTAACACAAACTGTCCTTTTAATTATCAAACAAACTTAAAATTATTCAAATACAGAACACTGAGAACGCATAGTTTCACACAATCGGTAAGCGAACAACTGAACTATTTATTAGTACTTAGAACCAATTTAAGTTTTCGATCATTTAAAAAATCAGGTTAAAAAGATTAGGCTAGATATCATCACTACACCTGAGAGCAACCTTTTTCAGAAAACGGCTACAAAAACCCATTTTTCGACAAATTGTTGATCGAATCAACAAAACTAATTTAACACAAGAATTTGATTTAAATCAAGAAAATCGGATTAAAAAAAATGTTTATATTCTTTTAATAAATGCATGAATTTTTCCGCCATGTAACTGCAATTAACTACTAAATCACCAATAAATTGGGTTATACTAAACACACCTTAGATTTAAATAAATTTACTAATTGGTTGGAACAAATGTTTAAATGACACCATCCCGATAGAACTCACACAATATTATTCTGATACCATCGCAACAACACTCACTCATATCAGTCTCAGGTTATTTATTACTGCCTAAACGCTTGTATCAATACAAAGTAATACATGAGATACAATATACCAGTACATGTATTGTTCTATCATGAATCGCAATGCCCCTAGTATAACTCGTCTAATGAGCGAGATACAACCAATGACTTTACTCGTACGTTTTGAATAATTCAAATTAGACAGACAAATTTCACTTTTTTCCCCACTCCCATGAGCCAACTCAACCGGTTATCCGAAGAATCTTTACTTCGTTAAGGTTAATCAGTTCACATTATCGAATGCCATTTCATAAATTCATTATTGATCTGTACAGTGAAGTGAAATTAGTGAAAATAAAGTGATTTGAGTTTAACCCTTAGCGGTCACTAGGGGTGAATATGTACCCCAGACCAAATCACCTTACTTTAAGTTATCAAAAATTACGAAAATCATACTTGTCGCGCCATATATAGGTTGTCGAGGAATGTAGGTTACTTGCATGGTACTCTTAGAAGGAAGAAAAAGTATTAGTAGCGCTATAAACGATGAATTTCCGAAGAAGTAATGATTTTTTTTTCTGAAGAACATCATTTTTCCTGACTTTGCGCATGTATAACTTTTTTTTGTTAAATTATCTTGATATTGGCTCTTGTAAACCATATTAGAAATTGAAAACATGTTTCAGAATGTCTATGAATTTTTTGGAGTCTCAATATTTTAAATTTGTCTTTCTAGACCGATTTTTTTGACTGGGGTGAAAAATCACGGGAGCGAAGTGTGGCCGCTAAGGGTTAAAATAATTATATATAACCCGGAAATACATTTGGGCCACGAGTGATACCGCATTAAAATGTTGACCCTCATTATCCAGGAAACGAGATACACCGCTATTCCTTTAAACCTGAAAACAACATTATTTATGAGAGATACCTCCACCACTTTTGTCCTCCGCATTGTTTGGATAATTAAGATAACACACGATATCCTGAACTTGCTCAGCTAAATTTGTTTATTGTGAATTATTATTATGTTTATTATTCGTATTTCGTAGTTTAATTTAAAATGAAAGAATATAACAACAAATAGAGCAAATATAAAACAGATGATTCTAGCCAATGTTCAAAATGTGAAATGAAATTAAAAGACAGAATACTTAAAAAAAACGAATTAAAAGGAAACATTTAGAAGACTATAAAAATATTATTCAAACAAAAATTGCCAATTTTATTTTCTGATTAAAATTGAATCTTATCAAATAACAAATTATTTTGGTACACTTGGTACACTTGGTACACCATCTACTTCTCAATCACAAAATATTGATGATAAACTAAATCACCACAACGAATAGTTATTTTGAAAATTTGTCAAAAATCCTCACTTGGCTTCGACCCCCCGTACTACACCATCATCATCAGATGCAGAAAACGACGACGATATTGAGTAATTGTTCAAAAAGAGAGATGTTTTTGGAACTTCAAGGCGAGCTGTTCAAAAGAAGTTATACCATTTGGAAAATTCCATAAAAAACGGTAGTAAATCCGAATTATACGAAATAGTCCAAGTGGTATTCGCTGTGCCAGGACTGGGGTAGACTCAACATTTTGGTAATTTTTTTTCCCCACCATACCAACTTTCATACGAGCAAAAATATGCTTTTTTAAGTTGGTATGGAGTGGAAAAAAAAATTACCAAAATATGACAAAATTTTATGTCCGTCAAGTCTTAAGTTGCAAAATTGCCATAAAAGTCACTGAAATTATTTTTCGAGTATAAATCCCTTTCGTTTTTTGATTGAAATGTTTTTGACTGGAATTTCCGGAGCCGTTGGGTACGTTTATATGCTCTTTTTTGAAAAATCCTTTTCAAATTATTACTTTTCAAAATTTTGCATCGTGGAAATCGTGTGCAAATTCTGGAAAATCCAAATTTAAAAGATTATAAACAATCATTAAAATGCCCAGAGCGATTTAAAATATTAAAAAGCGGGATTTTTTGTTCTTAGCAATGCAGGATTTTGATAAATTAAGAGTGTCTGATCAAAAGTAGCTATTTACATTTTCCAACATGTAATTATTTTTTTTCTATATTTTTTTTTGTCGATATCAGAAGGACCAAAAGTGGCTATTTCTCTATCAAAAATGTTCCTAAAATCAGAAACAGCCAAAACAAGCTATAAAAAAGTAATCTTTAAATGTGCGTTTAAAACAGCCAGATGCCAGATCATTACAAAATATTTTTCGAATAACGTAAATAGCCACTTTTGATCAAACACTCCTCAAATAGTACATATTACATATTTTGAAAAGCGAGATGTCGTTGTGAGCTTCTGTGCTCTGGAATTTTTAAACGAAATTTTTACCGAAATTTCTGGTGTCCATTGATAACGTTATTGGTTAAAAATTTTTAAGTTTTCACTAAAATAAGAAAAATAATTTTCTAATTCGTAAGTCGATCATTTTAAAGTTCAACATTTGCCTTAATATGAGCCACTTTATATGAAGTTGAATGTTATAGTGCATACCATACGGGATTGACTAATTCGAGCAATTTTGAATTTTTACAATTTTATTCAAAACTAATTTGGTGTATTACGAATATAATATGCAACACGCACAACCAGTAAAATGTTAATTATTAAGATCGTCTAATAAATTTGTTAGTTTCTAATTCGTTCGAGATGTCTGACAATTATTTTTTGGTAGACAAATAATTTTGGTATAAAACAATACTTGACCTTGACGAATGACAATAGGCTTATTTTGATTTATCATCAATTTTTGAATGTGCGATTTTTGAAATAAATAGGATAAATCAATATTCTTCCTATGTCCACGTTTATTTTCGATTTTCTAAACTAGTCACTCAAATTATTTACAAATTTTGATTTTTTTTCACTAATAAAGAAATAAATAATAATAAAAAATTTTACATTTTATTTAACAATGCACAATTAAAAAATCATAAAGCTGCGGTTTTGTATTTGTGTGTGTTACATTATATTTGTACGATTGTGACTTGTCACTTGTTACGTAACACAACCATCAATGTATAGCTATCGTATTGAACCATTTGTGCAATATCACCTACATTTAATTTTAAGTTGAGTTTATTGACGTTTGTTGTGACCCAAAAATTCATACAAATAGCTATTTGGATCAAACTTTTTATTCGAAAGAAAAACGGTAATACATTTTAAATTACGCTTTATCATAGAATCTAAATCTAGACTTAAGTAGTACTTACATAACTTGAAAAATTTATACATACAATTAAATTAAGGAAGACTGAAATTCCTGTAAATGGCACTAAGTATTATTAGTAGCCCGTCGAAAACTTAATAACTTAAAATTCCAACGAAACTTTAAAAACGAAAACAGATTTTTTTTCGTTAATATAAGTGAAAATTCTAAACAATTTCAAATTTAGTTATTCTCACTGAAGGCTGAAATTTTTTTTTAAAAATTAGAACCTTTTGTTGGCTTTATTGAAATAATTCAGCTGACTTATAAGTAAATTACTATAGATTAAAGTCAATTTAGTTATTGAATTTTACAAATTCAATCAATTTAAATTCTTGTGTGATACTCGTACATTCCCGGAAAAAAATTTTAACAACCGTTTTTACAAGATTTGTTTATAAATTAATTGATATTTTGAATATTTGTGGTAGATAAAATCAATATTGTTCTTATATCGACATTTTTTTCAATGAAGCACTCTAATTTTTGACAAATAAAGAAATAAAAAATGAATTAATTAGACATTAAAATATGTTTAATTTATTTAACAATGTACAAAACTTTAATTTTCAGCCCACGAATGATTTTAATTCAAATCATATGAATAAAATAACTAAATGAATATTAAATATTGTGATGTCACACCCACCACACGATTGATTGCTTTTCATATTTTGACAGAAGTCAGTTGCAGCACTTCATCTTAAAGCATTAAATAATCTTTTTTGATTAACCCCCGTTGAAAAGTGGTTTTGGTTAGTTAAATGCTTGTCTGTTCAAAACTTGAGGCTTATTGTAATCTTCTCACATTTTTTCTATCGTAGTAACCCGGCCATTCCGCCATATGAGGAACTGGATCAGCGGACTTTTCTTGTGCAGTCAACAAACGGGGAACCGATCGCGGATTTACTTTTGACATGAGGTGGTCATGTAATATGGTATAAGTGGTACCATATGAAATGGAAAGTCTCCACGCTAACGGCGAAAAAGTATGTTTTCATGGCTAATACCATCTGCGGGACGACGCCAGCGGTTGTCGTCTTCTAATGACTCCCGACCACTTTTGAACAATTTTACCCACCTTGTTACTGTGGATATATATGATGGTGCAAATTCGCCGTAAACTTTTGATATATAATTGATTATCGACCTATCCAAGTAAGAATATGATAAGTGAAAAATACTGTTTTTTCAGGAGAGCAGTATAAAGGTTTAGTTAGTTCTTTTCGCTGCTAGGAATAAACGGATCACTTTTTGTTCTACGATTTTTCTTTGTATTATAAACATATGCATTTGGAATAAAACTGTGCATGACTTATAAACACAAATTCAAAGTATTTCATTAAAAATGATCAACGATCAAATTCTCCATGGAACAAAACTATAACTGTACTTACCAAATGAACAAAATAAAAATATTCCCACAAAAAGTATTATAACCGTCCTTTTCAATCGAACAGTTGGAAAAATATTCCAAGAATAAAAGTATAACGAAGTTTGTTATACATATTTAAAACATTATTTCCGAAGAAGAATATGATAAGTGACTTTATCGTTGATTATCAAAAGAAGTTTTTCGTTATAAATTAATGCTTATAGAAACGTTAATTGCATCGTTTATACTGAATAGTATTATAAAGTGGCTTTGAATTCTTTTAACTGGATTTTTAGTTAAACACGCATTATTTTAAGAATATAAAATCAGTCATAAACTTATCAATTTTAGAGATAATACTTTAAGATTTTGTCATAATAAGAATTCGACATCGTAGAGCCCAAAAATCGTATTCCCGAAAAACTATGATAATTGATGCTTTCATGGTCTTAATTGGATAGGTCGATATATAAATTGCATTGCGTCCCAGAAAAATTTAATAACCGCAGGATATTCAATTTCATTGATTTTAGAATTATTTCAAAATACGTGTTACTTAGGCCCGATTGTATGAACGAGGATAAATGATTAATCCTCTGATTTAGCGTAGTTTGCATTGTATGAACGATGCTAAATCAGAAAATTGATCGATGATTTTTTTTTTACCATCCGTTTTATCCTCTCTTTTTGGTGACTGAATCAGAGACTAAAAAAATTGGTTTTTGTTTTTCTGACATTTCAAATGTGGTGTATCAAGTATCATACAAACGAGACATTTTTATAAATGAACGTAATTATTAAAAATGGACTCAACAAGGAAGAAAATGTCAAATTCAAAAATTGAAATTTTATTTTCCTCTAAATAAACAAAAAAAAAAATTTAATAAACATCAACAAAGTAAACGTCATAAAAAAGTATTGCCAGTCATACAAAAAACTGGTATAAAACTGTAATAAAAGAGAGGATAGATTTTTATTTAGCATCGTTCATACAATCGACGAAAAATAAAATCCTTGAGTAGTGATTAATCATTATTCTCGGATTTTTTTTTCATTTAGCGGTGTTCATACAATCGGCCCTAAATTGAAGAAAACAAACGAACTTTAAAATTTATTTAGAAATTTGTTTTTATAAGTTTCATCGCGACAAAATTTTTTTTTATAAAATATATAATTGCCTCACTCACTATTTTTTTTTCATATGATATTGCAAGACATTTTGATTCATCCTCGTGTCTACCGGAGTGGATGATACAGGTCTAGTTTCGACATGAACACCATTCGAAGTCTGCTTAAAAGCGATCGACCAGTGGTTAATCATCATTCTTCGTGGTTACGCCACATCATACGTTGTCTCAAGCAGCAAAAATCTCAATGACAAAAATAAGCTCATTTGAAACCAACGGAATTAAGATTAAACTGTTGTTCCACGTGCCGAGTGTAGCAACTGAGAACTTTTCCGTACTACTCACCAAAATTCACTTGATAAGACTGGTAATTTGATTTCACAACACTATTATAGTCGTATCCTGATACTGATACCTTTTTTAAGGATCATTTAGTAGACTCCCTAATTGTAAATTTGCCCCAGCTACCAGTTACTGTAATTCCTTTCACGGGCCGTAGTCAAAGGAAAACACCAAGCATTCGAAATTTCTTCAATATTACTGAAGGTAAGCATTTGATCATGTTCATCAGTAATTATTGTTCCAAACTTCAGGAGAAACCGAATGTTATCTTTGCTTATTCGAAAATGATTCAACAGTGTCAAGTGAAATACATGAAATTGAGGTTCCATCCAACGGTGCTCTTACGGAGTTTGGAAAAGAATCAATAATTGAATGAAACTGAATCAGACAAGTACAAAGTCGGCAGTACGTTTATAAATTTTCGGGTTTAATTTTTCTGGTTAGAACAATTTTACCTAAATTTTGCACAAAAGGCGAGAAGCGAATTTATAGCCTTTCCTCCAAAAATAAATGTTAACTCTGTTTCTCTCGTTTGATGGCAAATAAAAGATATAGAATAAAACTACTTTCACAAAATCACAACCAAGGTGCATTGTCGAACTGGGTGGGAGGGGGGGGGGGCATACTTAATGTAACTAGCTTAGATCGCCATAGAAAAAGAAACATCAATTTAGTGAAACAGCGTAAAAATGTATTCTTGGAAAAAGACATAAACTCGCTTCTTGCCTTTTTTAAAATCCGCCACTGTTGACGCATAAGATAGATTTTGTAAAATGTATAATGAATGTTCCGAATTCACTAAAATTTCTGTTCGTACGAAGAACCCAATTGTTACAATTTGGTCCCCACCCAACAAAGAAATTTCTGTTGACAAAATACTTGTTGCTCCTTGCTTTATCGGTATTTATGTTTTTTTTTTAAATGGTTAAGTATGTATACATATAATGCAGTTTTAGGCACTTAAAAGATTTTACTGGCCATGTGAACAGTCTACCCATACTCCACAGCGCCAACAGCATTGTTCAACTTTAGAATACTCTTTAGGTGCATAAGATCTCCATTAAGTCCAAAAAAAAATACCTATAGGAGTACCTAATTCGGATCGCGCGGTCCGCATTTGAGGCATAAATGCAATTTTTAAATCATGCAATTCTTCATTAAATTTAATTAAAAATACCCACAGAAGTAAGTTGCCCTAAAGATCTACACTTTTTGCTTGATTTAATTCATATTTTACCAATTAATTTGCTCGTCTATGAATAAAATTATTTATGTATTTGATGAAGTTAATTTTCAAAAAACAAGAAAATTGTTTAAAAATTCCTAGTCCGAATTAGCTCATCTTAAAAAAACGTAGGTATATACTTATGTCGTTTTTAATTTGCAATTAAATTTGGTCCTTTTAATGAAATAATTAGTATAACTAATATGCATCCCCAATCGGACAAATTTGAAAATACAATTTAATAATGTGGGTCTGCTTAAATTAGGATAAACTGTCATTTTTGGCTAAATTTTTTTTTGTTAATTAAGACTTAATTACTTATCATTAAACATTAAAAAATCACTGGGAAATAAATTAAAACCTTATTTTAGTAATATACTTCCCTTAAGAATATTTTAACGAAAAGTCAGTTACGCACTTGATATTCTAAAACTGCGATGCAGTGAACAACTGAACGATAAAATTAGTATTTGCACTTCAGTTATCCCGCCGTGCCAAAAAACTAATACAAGCAACATAACGTATGGTTTTACATTTCTAGATACTCAATACGTTTTCTAAAAATCAAATATTTTTCTTATTTTAACCAAAATTCAGTTGGGACGATCAACAATTGGTACAGCGATCCACATTATGGTCGTTTATCTTACCATGGTTAAAACATTAATTCTCATCCATTGCATAGATTTGATTATCGGGAGGCAGGTGGCAGGTCATCATCTATTTTTGATTTATTCAATTGCCAGTTCATCTCGAAAATAGACAACAAGTGCTATTCAACCCAGAACAATTGGGGCGATTACTGTACCCGAAACATCAAATAAGTGATGATGTGTTAGGACATCCAAATAAAAAGGAGTGCTTATATTTTGATTTTTTGTCAAGCAAAAGAAACCTACTTCTACGCATCGAAAAAAATCGTTCATAAATGAATGTGGGATTTGCAGTTTCAAAATGGCATTCATTACATTAATTAGTAACTAGAATTACCTATAATTTGATTTTTACAAAATTTCGCTATGTTGGGTCTTCTGAAAGAAACGCCAAACCGGCTTACAAACAAGTGAATTAATTGGAACCAATTACGAGACTAGTTGAACTGAGCTGAGAAGACTACTATAAGTTAATATTATAAATTGTCACTAATATACAGGAAAAAATCCAGGAAAAATGAAAAATTCGCCGTCAGTGGCAACAAACAAAATCACCGTTATTGAAATGGAAATTGAATGGAGCTATTAATACCCTACGATTTATATTGCGAGAAGAAGAAAACTAGAGTGTCCAGAATTATTTAAGTGAACTCTCGGCAACCAAGAGGGCAGATTATTCTTTATGGAACGCACCAAAAAATGTATAAAGGCAAACAAACTCGAAACAACCAATTGACTACCAACTGAAAACCAGGCAAGAAGTGATGAAGAAAAATACAATGCTATTTGCAACAGCAGTATTCGCACCACACGAAGAAACGAATTATTTCGTGTTCCCTAGGTAAATGTGTGATGGTTTATCCTTTAAACTTATAAACTATACAGGACATGATTTTATTACTGGAAAAATCATAAGAGAATTGCCAGACAAATGCTTAAAACTAATAACATTCATATTCAAGTTATATGGTATTCATCAAAAATTGAAGTGTTCTATGACCAATATTATAGAGATGGTGTCACACAAGAATTCTGAAATTGCCTCGAAGTTACAAAATTATTTGAAAAAAATTGCGGGCTGACTGAAGACATTACGGAAACAAATCAACTCACGTCACATTTACGCTGAAAAACGAACCTGACCAACAGCGGCATTAAACGATACACATATTCCTCAACTAAAGAAAGTAAAATAGTAAATACTTAAGTTTGTACCTGGATAGAAGGCTGACGTGAAAAAATCGTATATTGTAACAAAATAAAAATAACATTTTCCAAAATGTAGTATGGCTGATGGGAAGAAAATCTCCGCTAGTAGCTCCGTTATCTAGTGAGTCGTAATATTATTTCAGAATTTATAGGTTTTTCGAAATGTTTCATTATTGTATGCAAGATCGTTTCAGGATATTGATATTATTCAAATTTAGAATGAGATTATTTAACAATATTTGAATTTTTTTGCATGATGGACGGTTGTTCTAGATTAATTCAAATTTTTGAAACTATTGAATATTGTTCAGTATTTGTTTTAGTGCCCATAAGCGTTGAGTTGTTGCTTTTTATTAAGTTACTCGGGTAAAGTTTATTTCACATTTTCGAGATAAACCAAAGTAGTAAAACTAATTATTTAAAAAACAACTTCTCGTATTCAGTGTTTTAATTAATTTATGATGAATGATTGATGAATCTTTAGAAGACTTAGGTTTCTTTAAAGAATGTGAGATGGGAAAAATTTCAGCATAATCAGATCAAATAAATCGGAGTTAATTGATTAATTAAAAAGTTGGTAAATTGCTTTCCTTAAAGTTATAAGTTACTATCGATAAAATATAGATTCGATGACCGATTCATTTATATTTATACTATAATTTAAAAAACTGGGAAACAACGATAGTTCATGTTGATAAATCAAAATTCACTTGAATTACTGGAAATCTCTACATGCATACTAAACCTTAAATTTGGAGCCGTCGTAATTTTTTCAATTTTTGCCAAACGTCACTGATAGAAAAACTAAGACCGACTGTCTGATCGACATCGAGTTTTTTAAAGTAAAAATTATTAAAACACTTAAAAAAATGTCAAAAAGGCCAACTACCCTTAAAATTATAATTAATTAATCAAAATTTCAGATTGCGAGGCTGATGAAATAATTCAAAATTTCAACAGCTAAGATATAGATAAATAAATGTTTA
The DNA here is from genome assembly GCA_963556165.1 of Tipula helvola. NCBI lineage: Eukaryota > Metazoa > Arthropoda > Insecta > Diptera > Tipulidae > Tipula > Tipula helvola. The sequence goes on from OY744482.1 coordinate 91,841,224, forward strand.
CATTCGCACTACAATGTGTCAACTACAAAACATTTTTTTTTATTTTTTTTTTAAATATAAACAAATATTCATCTACGAAGAATTATTTGATGTGTCACCCAGAAGATTCATTAATCAAATCATGGATGTTATCAAACAAACCATCTAATCTGTAAAGTTCACAATAATCACAGACATTTTTATCTAAATGACCTACTTAGCTACTTTATTCGGGCGATATTATCAAACCAGCAGACACAGAGAATAATATAACACTTAATATGCCATTAAAGTTGTTTAAAATATATTTTATTTTTAAAATTACGATAACCATGCAAAATTAATCTTTTAAGGTTTTATCATCGACACTAAACTCTGTATGGGTTTTAATTATTCATTTCGTTTATTTTTGGGTTCTGCTGCTACTAAAATAATCAATATTAGCTCTGTGCGATTTAATATGGTGGGCGTGTTTACAAAAAATTGTGACGGCATACGTAAGATAATCTTTAAATACAAATTATTTTGATAGAGAGATAAGAATTATATAAATAAATTTAATTGCATAGCGAATTATCTGTTTTGGTCTAAAATTAAATTTTGTAATTTGACCTCTTCCAAATCTAGAGTTATAAGTATGGCTAAGTTGCGCGTATATTTGAAAAAACCAAAAAATTGAAAACAAATTTAATTTCATTCATTCTTGAACGAGCTTATCATATTATACGTAAAAAAAAATATTTCGAGCCACAAAGACGGCTCAGTAATAATATTAAGAACAAGCAAAAAATAAATCTATTTTCTAAGATTAGTTGTAGACGGCTTGTCTGCAGACACAAAATTTAACCGGATAAATACACACTCACACGCACATGCATATACATCAAAAGAAGATTATTTTAGTCAAAAATATTCTGCAATGCAGTTAACAATTTTCCAAAACAAGAGGAAATTCTAAGAATTATTTATTTAAATTTTACAGTACAAAAAAATATTTTATTATGTGGAAATAGGAAAAAAAAACTTAGTTGATAACCTTTCTTCTTACTCAGTATTTAATTTACAGATAAGGCAATGTGTCTAATTATTATTTAAATAAGATTTTGATTATAATTTTAAGACGACACAGACTGATAAAGATAATATGATCTGCGGTCATAATACAATTTGTGTACACATCCCAAACAAAAAATTTCCCAAGATGATAATTTTATGTCCGATGAACATATCTAAAGGTGATTGATCGATCTGACGGCCCTTTTAAATTAATGTATTGTATACGAGTATTTCTTTTTGAAAGGCTTGGACTTATATAATCTGCTTAAGAATGTGTACGTTTATGGAAAAGTCTAAAATAAACAAATTATGTACTGCTTACGAAAACAGGTTTGATATTTTAAAATTTTCAGAGTTTTTTTTTTTTGTCAAATCAAATGTGTGTTAGAACACAAAATCAATATATAAGTAAATAAAATTGTTCAAAGCCAGCCAACGGTCGGAGACAACATGTAGATTAATCATTTACAAATTATAATTAATGAGTTTGTTAGGTTCAATTCTCACTGTTTATAAAAATAAAAATAAAAAACCGGCTTGTAGTTGTTTCATGGCACCTTAAATTTCGAAGCAAGATATAATTTTTTTAATTAAATTAACTTTTAAAACATTTTTTCTCTCTTGATAAAAAGCTAAACCTACATATCAGGTAACTGAGAAAAATGTCACGTTTTAATTTATAAATTGCAGTTGTTAGGGTTTGTTGAAAAACAATTTTCGTGATTTCCTCATGAAGTATTCAACTCACATTAGTTATTTATGGTACTAGTGAGCAAAACGAGATATTATCCATGAGGGATAAGTTTGTCCCACGAGGCGATAGCCGAGGCATACAACGTTTTATCCAATTTTGTTGAAATAAATGTAAATAATCGTAAATTAATAATAAATAGCTCCATTTTGTGTTTTCACACTGTAGCATTGAATTTTGAAATACATTTTATCAAAGTGACCGTTCTTTAAATTTATGTGACGTATTTCTTCGACGTAAATTACGAAATCTACGAATAATTTTCCAATGACTACTCAATATTTTGTTATACAAAATATAACTCACGTTGCCCCTAGTAGCGTGGGTTATACAATAACAATGGGTTATTTTACATTTTCTTTATTTGAAATCAGTCTAGTTATCGGGCTATTATACATCAAAATTGGATAAAATATTTATCAAAACATCTCAAGAAAATCTAAAAAGAGAAGAAGATGAGAAAAATTAATTTTAATTTCAACGGAAACTTTTAAATTTACAAATTTGGTAGTGACTTTTAATTTTGCACATTTTTAACAAAAGTTAATTTAAATTTTTTATGAACAGGAATACAGAATACTTGGGATCTCAAAATCAAGACAGGTTGAGATAAAATTTTTCACTTGGTATCAGATAAAATTTAATTAACCGAAGTAACTTGTAAGTTTTTAACTTCATCGGAATTATCTAAAGAGATATTTTGCGTGTAGTAAATTCAAATCATTTTTAATGTAAACTGAAAGGCTCAAAAAAAATGTTTCTATTTCTTATAAATAATGCAAAAATTTAATGTTAATTAAAACAAAATTTATTTATAAATAAAGGTTAATTACAAAATTTGTATATCAACACAAACCAATAATAAATAATTATTTTTTTAATTAATGTCCATTTAATTAAAATTATTATTTTTTATTTGTAATTTGTATGAATGCAAATTTTTATACGGAGATAAGAATTAGCAGTACATAAATTTAATTGCGTATAATTGTTTATTTTCGTAACTTGTTATTTGACCTCTTGAAATCTATAGGGTTAGCTAAGTTGTCTATATATAATATATTTGGAAAATCCCAAAATTGCAATCAAATTTAGCTTTGAGCGATAACCCGATTACTTTAATGAAATCATACAAGGCTAAGTAGCAAGAGAACGAAAAGGAGAACCAATTACAATACGAAACGCACAGAACTGAACTGGGTATTTTTTGGGGCAGCCAATATCTCATATATACTATAACAAGACTAATTACGTCAGTACATATACGATATATCACCGGTTTCAAAGGTTCTGTGAAGAGAATTAGAGTAAATACAACTGCACTTTTCGAATAACATAAGAAGAAGAAGAATGTCGAATTTTGTATGAAAATTCACAAAAGAAATGTTGTTGAAATTTGCGTAGTAGTAGGAATTCCATTTAAAATTGAGACTCAGCAATAGATGCTCTATGAACCTACACGAAAAGCTACGGCTATACAATATCAAAGAAAACCGCTTCATATATTACGAATTTATGAAAGAACATCTAAAATTAGATCAAGAATATAATTCCTAACGCAATTTGCTACATATCATATGAGTATCACATGAGATCAATAGTTAATCCAGCTGACTGCGCTACAAGAGGAATAAATCCAAGTCAACTATGCGCTCTGCATTAAAATGAGACGGATCTAAACGGCTCAAATTTGCCGAAATTTGAAATAAACAATCTAATTAAAAAATTAACTGTTTTCTGGTGAACATCCAACTTTCTTAAACATACGAGAAAACAAATTTTTCTCGTCAATTTTAAAAAAGTAAGTTTAGGAGCCCTAAGATTGCCATGTGCAATAATTACCAGAATAGGAGGTCCCATCTCCACATGATAAAATAACTAAATTCAAAATTTCAGAATTCTAGAGGTGTTGGACACACACTTACTACGAGTAGGTGATTTGAAAAGTTCCTGGAGCGCCACCTATATTCTACTAGTATAAATATATCTATAACTCCATTGAACGCATACTCTTCATGTGAATAGATACGAAATTTCAAGTCGATCTGTCAAATCTTTTTTTGTTCAGAAAGCTGATTAAAGTTAAACATGTTTTTGTATTTTTTTAAAATGGAAAAAATTGAACATCTTGCTGTAATTAAATTCTTTGCGAAAAAAGGTTGAATTGAAATAGTTGTCTAAATCGTCGCTTGAAACCAGTTTTATTCTTTCGAAAACAATCCAAATGTTGTTAAAGTTGGACCATTGATTTTGAAGGAGCAGCATCAGTTAACACAGTTACTATTTTAAATTTTAAATTTCCATCATTAACTTTTTTGGTAATTTTGCAACAAAAAAACTTGACGGAATTAATTTTTTCCCATTTTTTTCAAAAATTACGAAAAAAATGTCGCTGTCAAGTTCTTTTGTTGCAAAATCAAGACATTACCCCATGCACAAACGGGAAACCGGCATTTCAAACCGTCACTGCAAGTTCTCGTAAATATTCTGCTGTAAAATTTTCAGCAGGATTGCATTCGATTTAAAAATATTTTATTCCGAAGGGGAAATTTGTTTACGAAATAGGCTATACGTTGATTGGTTGCCTGCTGAAAATTGTTCAGCAGAATATTTACGTGAAACTCGCACTCAAATCCAATTATGTATTGGCAAAATTGTTTGATTTTCAATATCTAAGATTTACTCATGAAATATACATATTTGATATTATCATATTAAGGGAGAACACCACTGTGACCTACCATTTTCAAGTGCTTAGTTTGGTATTTTTTTTTCAGGAATGGGTTGGGTTTAGAGAAAAAAAAACTTTTAGGCTATATTTGGCATATATTTAAGTAAACAAAAAAATTTGTTTATATGTAAAAAAAAATACAAAATGGCGGCGCAAGAGTAGCTTTAGTAGAAATGATTTTGACTCGAGTCGGTCCACTGCACGCAGTAGAAGTGTCTTAAATTTGTTCCTGGAACAAAAAATAAAATATTTTCATGAATTATATTAGTTTTAGCATCGAAGTACCTAAGGAAATTAAAAAATTCGAAAAAACAAAAAATATAGAGACAAGTTTGAAGAAAAAGTTTCATTTTTCGACTATAATTTTCGTATAAAAAGTCGTATCTTTTTTAATTTTTAATGAATCAAAAAAAACTCAGGTACTTCGATTTTAAATCTATTTAAGAAGCTACAGTTAAAATTTCAAGTTGATTGAACAAAAATTGATTGAGTTCTGCTGCGTGCAGATTTCCAAAACACGACTTCGAGAAAAACTCGTTTAAAGTTTTTGGTAATTCGCTCGGTTGAGTTTCAGCCTTATCGGTTCATTTTAGTGCATTACAGACTATTTTCGCAGGACATCGGATAATTTGTTGTATTTCACGATAAGATTTTCCTTTACATCCAAGTTTTTAAATAAAGTTTCACTTTTCTTCGCTGCAGTGCTTGGATCGACCCATTATTTTTCTAAAATTCCAGTTAAAGACGTTTCTTGCATTTTACGAATTCACGAGAAAAATTTTTTACTTACCGACTAGTTAAAAAGTTCCAACCCTTCGTTAAAAATCTCGTTGAAATTATTTTTCTTACGTTGCTGCTGTTATTATGAATAGCTTCGTTCAAACACTCACTAACAAATGCTCTCATAAAAAATGACGCTTTTTTGAAACAATAATGATTTCCCGTTAATAAGAGAGGATAGAAGAAACTCTCAGAGCATTGCCAACCTTAGAAAAAACTAAGGAATGAAAAATATTAAAGAGTTACTAAAGCAATGTAATGCGCTGCTATTAATATGAACACAACTGTAAGTTCCACCTTATTCGTAGAAAATTTTATTAAAATTTTTTTTAGAATAAGATGGAACTTATAGATTTGAACTATTTGTTAATAATTTGTATATTGCAAACAGAAGCAACTTAACCAAAAATTGAGTTTGACGGTTTTAAATGCCGGTTTTGCGTTTTGCATGGAGTAACGCCTTTATCAAAATAGTTACTGCCGGCAGTTTTCGAGTTTGCGGCATTAAACCGTTTTTCACAAACAATTCAATGGCACTACGATATTGAATTTTTTCCATTTAAAAAAATGCAAAAGCTGTCTATTTTAATCAGCTTTCTGATCAAAACTAGGTACATGTTTCACAAATCGACTTGTAATTTAGGTCGTATTTTATTTGACAATTTACAACAACAATTGCACTATTAAATCCCTCAGTAGGAATTCATCGAATTCCTGCTAAATTGACGGAATGCAAAATCCAATTCCTCGTGTAGTTTGCCTATTTCACGCTGGGTGCGCTAGACCATATTTCTATTTCGTTAGTTCTAAAGGTTGGCTGTGTGAATTTTTTTGTTATTTTGACTATTTATTTGGCAATTAAAAGTAAAAAAATATTTATTAAATACGCTAAACGTAAACAAATACACATACCAATATTTTATTTGCGAAAAAAAATGTATTGCACCACAAAAAAATTCAAAATGCTACCAACATTTAGAAACCAATCGAATTTCAAACAAATTTCATCGTTAATTTGACCAAAATTAAATTCCAATTTCAATTCCTTGGTCAAATAAAATACGACTTTATATTAAGGGTTCACATGAAGAGTGAATGCGTTCAATGTAATTATAGATGTATTTCTACTAGTAGAATATAGGTGGCACTCCACGAACTTTTCAAATCTCCTAGTACTTAAATATACTGCTTTAATCGGATGTAATATTGCTCAGCAAGTCGCTTTAAGACAAGAAAACAATGTTTTGAACCTTAAGTTATGTTTTGATAACTTAAGGGAATGAATGGTCAGTCTTAGTAAGCAGAATCTGCTACTGACTGGTGCAAATATAAATGGAGCATAGCTAGACTGTACCAATTTTAATATTGACTTAAGTTGAAATTTTATCATGTATTCTATTGTATTTAATCTGGTTTTAGATTGATTCATTATAAAACAATTTATTAAACAATTATGGCAAGGGACTCTTTTAGTTCGGCCAACTGTTGAGGGAACATGATTTATAGTAGTAGTACTGAAGCGGTTAAGCCCCTAATATATCTGGTTAAAATTTAAAAAGTGGGCACTTACTAGTTTTTTATTTAATACCTAATTTCAATCTTCTAGAAAACCCAATTGTTCAATGTGCTTAAGCCAAGTTTCCATTTTTAACTCGAGTTTAATCGGTGATGAACTAGGTTTTAGAATTTAACCTTGTTTTAAATTAACTGAAAAGTAGGGAATAAAATTTGGAATATGTCGTATGTCGGCTTCACTAAATAGTAAAATCATCCTAAAATAATAAATCAAGTCAACAAATAAATATAAAATCGAGACTAAAAAACATTTCAAACTCACGCAACAAAACGAAAACCGAGACAAGTCATTGGAATGCTATATACATAGGTTTAACCTTCGGCACAGTTCTAATTTTAATCTTACTCATTTTGTTGTAGATTTAAAATTTTGATTTTTGATTTACTAAAAACTAGAACTCAACAAGTTGTCAACCTGAAACCATATCATATCGAAAATCAGTATATTCTTACATATGTAAGCATGTAGATAAATTTTCGCGTAAATCAAGACTATAAAATCAGATATTTTAGCCTAAAATCAAATACTTAGCTCGATTGAAATGATTAAATGTTTAGTCTTAAATTGCCAATTGGTGTATATAGTAAGTAATCTTAAGTGTACTGTTTTTGATTACAGGGCGATACGATAACGATGTGACGTCAATGGCATTGTTTGTTGCAAGAGATTTCGGCACGATAATACTTGGTAACGGGGTCCCTGAAAGGTCATTGGAAATTCCGGCAATGACTTATCGTTACCATGTCATCCAATGAAAAAATTTCTTAAGGCCAATCAAATTGTATTTCAAGTTCTAGCCAGTTTTTCAATTAACTCGTAATTTGTATTGGGTTTGTGCTTGTTGGGAGAGTCATTAAAATAATAAATATCCTGATCGAGAGGTCAGAATTATTTTAAAAAAAGTCAGTTTTTTTAGTGGAACGTTACCATGCTGCTGTATTGTATATCGCTGAAAAGAGGTTGAAGAATGTATCAAATCAAATTCACCGTTATGGCTCCGTTGGTAGATATACCTGTTTGGTCACTTACAGGTGTCGTAGCAAACATCTTGTTTCAGAGAAGCAAACAAATTCTAACCTTTTCAACATCAAGATGGAGGTGAAAACCAATTTGTTTCCAATTTAATATAACCGTGCTGAATATCATTGTTAAAGGTTTTGAAAAATGCAACAATTTTATTTCTGGCGCTTTAATTATCAAATCCAGATATTTCTGGTGAGTGCCGCTACAAAGCTCTTGATTTGCGAGATGCAGATGAGATTGAGGTGTACAAACATAAGATTCCTAAACGGTGGTCATACAGTAAACCATTGTAAAAATTTTGAATAATACAACAGTTTTGGTGGAAGAAATTGAATCCTCAAAATCACCGTTACGACGCTGGTGGCAAATAAAAATGTTTACTCATGGGCAAATGTTAAGAAAGTTTTGGTCTTTAAAAATTAACCACGGTGAGTTGAAAAATATTTTTTGCCGCCGTAATAACTGGGCAGCATATTATATCGGTAGATTTAGTTTTGTCACTTTTTGAAGTCGTAGAAGCTTGGTACTGGTACTGTTCGAAAGGCCTTCAGCGGTTCCTCATTGCTCGGTTTTAATTCAGAAGCTAACCACATCGAGGTGAATAATAGCCGCATTTCTTGACGTTTGATCTGACCCGGATCAGATCATGTCTCATGAAACAACACCAAAATGCGTAAAACAAACAAACATCAAATTTCAATTTTCTGTCTCGTTTTGTTTTAAATCTTCCTCTTCATACTCGTACTGTATTCATATTATTCTTTGTCGCTTTACTAAATACTGCTCAACTACATTTTAATAGCTGAACTAATTTTTAGATCACCATTTGTGATCCAAAATGAATGTTGGATTATGTGTTGTTGTTGCTTCACATATAAATTTTGATCTGATCCGGATCACTATGCGTCAAGAAATGCAGCTAATAATTATTTTCTTTCGAACATAATCGTTAAAGGTATAGTATTTCTCAAACCGTGATGGCAATGCAGGCCACATCAAGAACGTACTTTACTTAGGTTTAGTATCATAAACGATCCTGTAGCACTAGCAACTCTCCGATAAATCTTAATTTTTCACGTTTTAGTGATTTACTTTTAATCTGAAAATGTTCATTAATCTTAAACTCGCTTTGAAATGTTGCTGTGTTACTGCCGATTTCCAGCCTTTCAGTGAATTTGAATTGCACGTTGTATGTGCCGCTGTTTTCAAACATCAATTCAGAGTGCTTGGGCAACTGAAGCGGAAAGTGGAGTACTCATGCTTTATCGCGTAATACTAAATAAAGGATAGGATCGTTTTGGAACGAATATCAATTAGCCAGCTGCACTCTGGCTTTCGACCTTTGGCTAAAGCACATAATTTTAGGCTATGGAAGTAAGATAAGCCTAAGCCGCTATTTGGAACGAAAATGTTTTACCTAGACTAAATATCTGATACATGTTTTATATGTTACGCTTACAGACTATTACTACTGCAGTGGTTCAGAGAATTTCATATATCATATCATAAAACCATTACATGGTGATGTGTCGATCCACATAGTAAACAAAATCATTTATAATTCGAATTAAGAAAATAATCAATACCTGTTATAGGTATAATACATGTAACCTAATATTTGATTCTTCACTTGAAAGAAAAGTAAGCAAAACCGCATAATATTAACCCATGTTTTTTATAGTTGCAATTTTACTACCACCGAGTAAACATTTAAAATAATTTACTTATTACTTGTGTGAAAAGTTGAATCAGCAGTTTTAAATTTTTTTTTTATTTTTAAAAAAAATTTTGTGATGTGAAAAGTAGTGAAATCGTGATGTTCAATTCTCCACCTCAAGTAAAAAAGGCTGGGCTAAATCAGCAGACAGAGATGTCCGCAAGCGATTTGCCACCGAACGTCACGACCTCAATTATTAATAAAATTGGAAATGTGCAGCATAGTCCAAAGCGACAACAAATTTTAAATGCTCAAAAAATTGCTTTACCAGGCAATTTAAATCAAAATGAACTAGAAATTAATTTAAATAACTTTGGTGTGTTGAACCATAAAGAAAATAAAAGTGCATCGTCGACAAATATTGACGATAATATAAACAATGGAAGTGCATTGACAACAAATGAAAAAAAAATGAACAGTGATGTAGGTCAGTGTTTAGTGCAAACGGGAATTGACCGGTATATTACTGTCCGATCAAAGCGAAGGAGAAGCCCTAGATCAGCGGCCAGTGCAAGCGCGAACAAATTCACTAAGTTAGCTTCCGTTGAATTAACACATGGCAATAGGTATTCTTGCTTGGTTGTTGAAGATTCGCCGCCCGAAAAAACTCCAAAAATTGAGAAGCCCCCACCAATCTATTTGAGGGAAGAATCAAATAGAGAACTTGCAAAAACCATCGAGTTTATTACGGAAGGTGCATTTTATATTTCCGTTATCAAAAGAGGAGATATAAAAGAAACAAAAGTTCAACCGCTCAATATTGATGCTTACAGAGCGTTAATCAAGCATTTTGATCAAGTTGGTAAACATTACTACACGTACCAACTAAAGAGCCAAAAAGGATTAGTTGTAGTTTTGAAAGGAATAGAGAGCTACGTAGATGCAAACGAAATTCAAGCTGCTCTCGCTGAGAAAGGTTTCCAATGTAAATCTATTACCAATATTATTAATCGGGAGAAGGCGCCGCAGCCATTGTTCCGCCTGGAATTAGAACCAGATAATAAAAAGGTCAAAGGCAAACATGCAATATATGACCTAAAATATCTACTGCACAGAAGGGTTACCATCGAAGAACCCAGGAAAAGAAATGGGCCGGTACAGTGTGTTAAGTGCCAAGAATATGGACACACTAGAGCATATTGCACTTTGAACGATGTTTGTGTTATATGTGGTGAACTCCATAACGCAAAGGTTTGCAATAAAGCCAAAACGGAAGCATCAGTGAGAAAATGCAGCAACTGCAATGGAAATCATACAGCTAATTATAGAGGGTGCCCAATTTATCTTGAATTGAAAAGAAGAATCAATCCAAAGCAGCGAGCTGAACAACGAATGCTTAATCTCCATTCTTCAGCTAAAAAACAAGCACGCCCAGAAATCGTAAACCCAAATGCTCAAACTGGAAATCAGTACGCAACTGTCAACGGTAGTGTGCACCAAGGGGTTTCATACGCAAGTGTTCTTAAAGGTACGGCTCCTAAAGTGCAAGCAAGTGAAGAGGGAAACATCTCAAAAGCTTTAAACAAATTGACTAATATGATGCAAAGCCTCATGGCGATGATGGAGAGAACCATGGATCTAATGATGCAGAATATGAACACGCTGATGCAGATAGTCGTAAAAAGTCAAAAATGACCATCATCAAAATAGCTATATGGAATGCAAACGGCCTAGCACAACATAAAGCGGAGGTTCAAGCATTCCTCACTGAGCACAATATTGACATAATGTTAATATCCGAAACACGCTTCACCAAAAATAGCTATTTCAAAATTAATGGGTACTCTATTTATGACACCAAGCACCCAGATGGGAAAGCACATGGAGGCACTGCTGTATTGATTAAAAGAAGATTAAAGCACTATGAGCTGACGAAATATGAGAAAGAACATATACAATCAACGAGCATCTGTCTTCAGGAGTGGTCTGGAAACTGTGTCATATCGGCAGTGTACTGTCCTCCAAAACATGCTATAAAAAACTCCAGTTCTTGGATTATTTCAGCCAGCTGGGTAATAAATTTCTTGCGGGAGGTGATTACAACGCCAAACATACTCATTGGGGCTCCAGATTAACATCGCCGAAAGGCAAACAACTTTATCAAGCAATAGGGGAACAGTCCCTGGATTATTTATCTGCCGGTAATCCAACTTACTGGCCGACGGATAAAAAGAAAATTCCTGATTTAATCGACTTTTGTGTAACTAAGGGCATTCCATGTACATATGCTAAGGCCACCGATTGTTATGATCTATCTTCTGATCACTCACCGGTAATAGTAACAGTGAGTACCGATGTCTTAAGGAACGAAACACCCAACCGTCTTACAAACAAGCAAACTAATTGGGATCAATATAGGAGGCTAGTCGAACAAAATTGCCTACTTAATATTCCTCTGACCACACCAGCTGATATTGATGCGGCGGCCGAAAATTTAAAAGACATCATGGCATTATCAGCTGAAAGGGCTACACCTGTCATAAGTAGTTCCGAAAAAGTTAATAAGCTGTCTCATAATATACAGGAACTAATCCAGGAAAAACGGAAAATTCGCCGGCTATGGCAGCAAACAAAATCACCGTTATTGAAATGGAAATTAAATCGAGCTATCAAGGCCTTAAGATTTGCTTTGCGGGAAGAAGAAAACCAGAGCGTCCAGAACTATTTAAGTGATCTCTCGGCAACCGAGAGGACAGATTACTCTTTGTGGAAGGCAACAAAACATTTAAAAAGGCCAACAAATTCGAATCCACCGATTAGACTACCAACTGGAAATTGGGCGAGAAGTGATGAAGAAAAAGCCAATGCTTTTGCTGATCATCTAACAACAGTATTCACACCACACGAAGAAGATAATAATTTCGTGCTACCCCAGCAAATGGATGGTGGTTTATCCTACAAACCTATAAAGTATAATTGGAAGAAAGTTAAGAATACAATTAAAAATTGCATAAGCCCGAAAAAGGCACCAGGACATGATCTCATTACTGGAAAAATGATAAGGGAATTGCCAGACAAATGCATAAAACTAATAACATTCATATTCAACGCGATCATGCGAACCAGTTATATTCCTCAAAAATGGAAAATATCTTTGATCACAATGATACATAAGCCTGGAAAAAATGAAACGCAGATCTCATCATATCGCCCAATAAGCATGCTGCCCACAATATCAAAGCTATTTGAAAAAATGTTACTAACAAAATTGAAACCAATATTGGAAGAACGGCGCGTTATACCAGACCATCAATTTGGATTCCGAAACCAACATGGTACCACAGAGCAAATTCACAGAATTGTAAACGCAATCAAAATCACCTTCGAGGAAAAGAAATATTGTTCTGCTGCTTTCTTGGATATAGCACAAGCATTTGATAAAGTATGGCACGATGGGCTAATATACAAAATTAAAGAGCTTCTTCCGAAGAAATTTCACTCAATTTTGGGAAACTACCTTATTCAAAGGCAATACATTGTCAAACAAAATAGCGCAACTACTTGCTTAAATGATATTAATGCAGGTGTCCCGCAAGGCAGCGTTCTAGGGCCAATATTATACTTGTTGTACACAGCCGATTTACCTGTAACCAACAAAGTAACAATATCAACATTTGCCGATGATACGGCCATCCTGGTGTCACACAATAATCCCGAAATTGCCTCAAAGGAGTTGCAGAATCATTTAAACAAAATCGCGGCCTGGCTAAAGACGTGGCGAATAAAAGTGAACGAAAACAAATCAACTCACATCACATTCACGCTGAACAAACGCACCTGCCCACCAGTGAAATTAAACAATACAAATATTCCTCAACAAACGAAGGTCAAATACTTAGGTTTGCACCTGGATAGAAGGTTAACGTGGAAAACCCATATTGAAACTAAGCGCAACCAAATAAAACTGACATTTGCCAAAATGTATTGGCTAATAGGAAGGAAATCTCAGTTGTCATTAGCCAATAAAGTTTTACTGTACAAAGCGATTATCAAACCCATATGGACATATGGTATTCAGTTATGGGGATCCACCAGCGCTTCAAACAGAGAGCTCCTGCAACGAACTCAAGCGAAAATACTTCGAAGTATTACTAATGCTCCGTGGTACATTCGAAATAGTAATATACATGATGACCTTGGGATTAAAACCATTAAAGAAACAATTAAAGAATTCAGTTCTAAATATTATTCAAAACTAGAAGCGCATCCCAACGAATTGGCCAGGGATATATTAAAACAGCCACGATTTAGGCGACTGAAAAGAACAGATCCACTCGGACTGATGAACCTGTGAACCTGTAAATTTATTAAATGTTGATGTTATACATATGTATGTATAAGTATAATCTAAATTAATTAAATTGTGAGCACCAACAATAAGTATTAACATTGGTTAAGACTTAAAATATGTAATAATTTTAGCTTAAGATTTGATTACTTCTTGTTAGTTTCTTATGTAGAAAGATTCAAGAATAAAGCCATTGGCAGCATTTAAAAAAAAAAAAAAAATGTTTTTTATAGAACTATATAGATCAGAGGTGTCCATAAGGTCGATCACGATCGACTGGTCGATATTTTTAAATTTCGAGTAAATTAATTGACTGAGATGCCACTCAAAATCGAGAATAAAATGATCAGCATTGAATGCACCTTTATAGCAATACTTTGGAAATTAAAAAGTAGATCCCTCAAAAAATTAGTGGACACGCCTGGCATAGGTCTTTTATTCAGATTAAGTCGAAATTAGTGTACCTAAGCGAAGTTAAAAAAAAGGTTTAAAAGACGCCAGGAAGATCCCCGAACGGTATTACCTATAATAACAAAAATAAGCACAAAATATTTGTCAGACTTTTAGAAGCACTTCTAATCTGGATATTCTCTCCAATTGGAGCACTTAGGCGCCTTAAGAATTACCTACGAAACGGAATCAGCGAGGAGCGACTATATGGATTGGCATTATTAAATATGAATTGGTCATAGTGTCTGTTACACACTCTATCGGTTCACACAACTTTCTGAATTTAAAACTAATTTCTCACAAAATTATTCTCAATTTTCCAAATTACCCATCATTATCGATTCAGTTGTGATTGTAATGTATCTTGTTATTTATGAATTTTTTTAATCTCATGAACCTTATGAATCTCATCAATCTTAAAAATCTTAAGATTTTTTGAATTCCATGAATTTAAACGAATCTTATTAATCTTAAGAATTTTATTAGTTTCATGAATCTTATAAATCCTATGAATATCGTGAATCTTGCGAATCTTATGAATCCTATTTATCTTCAAATCTTATGAATCTTGTGAGATTAACTAATCTTGTGAATTTTATGAATCTTAAAAATCTTTGGAATCTTATCAATCTTAGAAACTTTATGAATCTTACAAAACTGTTATGAATCTTATGAGTGGTTTAAATCTAATGAATTTATTAATTTCATTAATCTTATGAATCTTACGAATCTTATGAGTCATTTAAATCTTATGAATATCTTGAATATTATGAATTTTATGAATCTCAAATATCTTATTAATCTTACGAATCCTATGAACCTTGTGGATCAACTAAATCTTATAAATCTTTGGAATTTCAAGAATATTTTGAATGTTATGAAATTTTGATTTCTATGAACTTAAACGAATCCTATGGAATGGAGCATAGGAATCTTATGAATTTTCTCATCTTATGAATCTTATTAATCCTATAAATATTATTAATTGTTTGAATCTCATGAATCTTAAGAATTTTATGAACCTTACGAATCTTATGAATCTTATAAGTCATTTGAATCTTGTGAACTTACTAGTTTTATTGATTTGATTAATTTTATGAATCTTGTGAATTCTGCGAATCCTATGAATCTTATGAATCTCATAAATCTTAAGAATCTTAAGATTTTTTGCATTCTATGAATTTAAACAAATCTTATGAATCATATTAATCTTAAGAATTTTATTAATTTCATGAATCTTATAAATCCTATGAATATCGTGAGTCTTACGAATATTATGAATCCTATTTATCTTCAAATCTTATGAATCTTGTGAGATTAACTAATCTTGTGAATTTTATGAATCTTAAACATCTTTGGAATCTTATCAATCTTGTGAATTTTATGAATCTTTCCAATCTTATCAATCTTAGAAACTTTATGAATCTTACAAACCTGTTATGAATCTTATGAGTGGTATAAATCTAGTGAATTTATTAATTTCATTATTCTTATGAATCTTATGAGTCGTTTAAATCTTATGAATTCTATGAATCTCTTGAATATTATGAATTTTATGAATCTCAAATATCTTATTAATCTTACGAATCCTATGAACCTTGTGGATCTAAATCTTATAAATCTTTGGAATTTCAAGAATATTTTGAATGCTATGAAATTTTGATTTCTATGAACTTAAACGAATCCTATGGAGCATAGGAATCTTATAAGTCATTTGAATCTTGTGAACTTACTAGTTTTATTGATTTGATTAATTTTTGTGAATCTTGTGAATTCTACGAATCCTATGAAACTTATGAATCTCATAAATCTTAAGAATTTTAAGATTTTTTGCATTCTATGAATTTAAACGAATCTTATGAATCATATTAATCTTAAGAATTTTATTAATTTCATGAATCTTATAAATCCTATGAATATTGTGAGTCTTACGAATATTATGAATACTATTTATCTTTAAATGTTATGCAACTTATCAATCTTGTGAATTTGATGAATCTCATGAATCTTGCCAATCTTATCAATCTTACAAACCTTATGAATCTTATAAAACTGTAATTATTCTTTTGAATCTTATGAGTGGTTTGAATCTAGTGAATCTACTAATTTTATTAATTTTATTAATTTTATGAATCCTATGAATCTCTTGAATATTATAAATCTTATGGATCTCACAAATCTTATTAATCTTGTGCGTCTTACGAATCTTATGAATAATCTTATGAATTTATAAATCTCATGTATCTTATTAATCTTACGAATCCTATGAACCTTGTGGATCAACTATGTAAATCTTTAGAATTTCAAGAATATTTTGATGTTATGAAATTTTTAATTCTTTGTTCTTAAACGAAACTTATGAAACGTAGGAATCTTATGGATTTTCTCATCTTATGAATCATATTAATTTGTTAATTTTATGAATCTTTTGAATCTTTCCAATCTTATCAATCTTACAAAACTTATGAATCTTATGAAGTATTAATCCTATAAATCTTATTCAATCTTAAGAATTTTATGATTAATGAAGCTTATGAATCTTAAGAATCGTATGAGCCATTTGAATCTAGTGAACTTACTAGTTTTATATTGATTTGATTAATTTTATGAGTCTTGTGAATTCTATGAATCCCATCTTATAAATCTTATGAATGTTATGGATCTCGTGAATCTTATTATTATTTTATTATTATCTTAAGAATCCTATGAACCTTGTGGATCAAATAAATCTTATGAACTTTTGGAATCTCAAGAATATTTTGAATGTTATGAATTTTTGAATTCTATGAACTTACACTAATCTTATGAATCATAGGAATCTTAAGAATTTTATTAATTTTATGAACCTTACGAATTTTGAGCGTCTTACGAATCATGAATCTTGTGCGACTTACTAATCTTATGAATTTTATGAGTCATCTCGAAGTTAATTAAAATGTTTAAAATACAGTCAGGTAAATTCTTGAACGCTTCTACCTATAATAACAAAATTAGCACAACATATTTGGCAGATTTTTAACCTGGATAATCTCTACAATTGGAGGAATCTCTCTCTCTCGCTCTCATTATATCTCTCTCTTTCTCTCTCTCTCTCTCTCTTTCTCTCTCTCTCTCTCTCTCTCTCTCTCTCTCTCTCTCCCCCCCCTTTTCTCTCTTCTGTCTCACTATAATAGTACTACCTACAATATTCTGCAATATGTACATTCCTACTACTGTATTAACTAAATTCCATTCCAAGCGATAAGAGCTCAATAAAACCAAGTTATTTGGGCTTACCACCCTCATAGTTCTATAGTAGTGAGGAACTTTTAGATTGTAAGGTTTTATTTCAAACTCTCAAAACAAATTTCCCAATTGCTTATTTCTCGTGTTATCTTGAAGTCTCCCTTTACAGCAATTTAAATGTTTGAATTTAGCTTCCTCTACCCAAACAAGGCCTATACGTATTCATTTCATTTTAGAAAAATCAAATCACAACATAACTGTAATATACCAACTGCTTTCATTACACAGCAAACAGTAATTATAATTATTAGCACACCAGTTGCACTTTTTAATCACAGCTAACAATAAAATATCAATATTATTACCGAGCGCGCATCTGCAATCAAACTAAATAAATATTGATTTAAAATTTTCCTTTGTTATAATATAAACAAGGAATAATAATACAATTTTAAATTTTCATTTAGATTTTCCAAGTGTATAAATAATAAATAAATAAATACATATAACTGACCCGAAAAGAAAATTATAATTTTTATTCTTTATTTATTTTCAGTAATCAGCTCAAATGAAATGGAGGAAAATTAAGGCTGACAAAAATTTAAAAAAATGAACACCACACAACACGTTTACTACCCAGAGTACCTATAGACATTAAAATACGTGGCGACATAGTTTATATGCTCGTGGACAAATCTAAAAAATGACTGTTGGTACGTGTTCAGTATATTTATATACAACATCTGAATACAATGAATTGGGACTGGAATCCGAACTTAAGAAATGCGAAGATGTATGCATATTCTTTTGCAATTCACTAAAAATTACACCGGCCGTTCGGCTTTTATTTAGTTTAAGGATAAATGGTACAAATACATGGGTGCCACCCAATTCAGAGCTGGTACCGAGTACAAAATATGAATTTCGGTTACGTTTCAAAGTACCAAATTTAGAACAATTTAAGAAATTAGATAAGAATGGTTACAATTACTATTATTATCAAGTTCGAAATGATTTTATATCGAGTAAAATACCTGAAATAGAATATTGTAAACATAAGAGTAAAATTGTTGGGTTGGCTGTGGCCGATATGTATAAGGATATGATTGAAAAACAATTTACTATAGAAAAATTAGAGAAAAATTATAAATCTTATGTTCCCAAAGAAATAGTAACAAAGCATCCGATATTTTTAAAGAAAACATTTGCAACTAGTTTAAGACAAATCAAGCATACGGATTATGAACCAGAGTGAGTATAAAATTATGTTTTTTTTTTTTTGTGATATCAACCTGTTGCCTTATCTCTTATTTAAAAATAAAAAATATGCACACACACACATTTTCATTCGAATTTACGACCGACACTACTTATGTAAAGTGTGCGAGTTAACATTTTAGGAGTTTGTAATATTTTTGTGTTTGTTGTTGTGTCTAAATTGGAATTTAATTACATAACTTTACATTATCATCAAACAGAAAAAAATGTTTTAAAATTCTCTTTCATATTAGATCATAATCTATTTTTATTCTAATTATAATGAATATCTATAAAATTATCACCTTTAGATGGAATTAAAAAAGTGTGACATTTTAATGGATGCATATTTCATGTTAATTTATAGTGGACGCCAATTTTTAATAATGTTACGCCTGCTAATCAAAAGTCGTTTGTCTATTGAAATAAATAAATAAAAAATTTGGATAAGTCTCTTTGTTGTACATTATTTTGATAATATTTACGCGAATATCAACAAAATACAAGACCTCATATTGAATGATTGTTGAAAATTTTTTACACGTTTGGTTTTTGCTTGGAAAATCGGGTAACCTCAACCACATGTCTAGAAAGAGTAGGTCTTACCCACATTTTCTAAGATTGTTTTGAATGACCTAGAATCTGGTTTTTGTTTCAATTTTCCAGCTAGTGCGGTTCAAAAGATGCTAGCATCAAAAAAAATTTTTTTTTAGGATGGTCTGTTTTCTCTGTCGATGAGTATATAGGAGCCAAAAATAGCAAATATAATAAACAAACAAAAAAACTAACAATGGTGTATGTAAAGAATGCATTTGTATTTTAGAACCAAATATTGAAATATTACAGTTTAGTGCGGCAACTTTCAGAATTGGTTAATTGTTTCAATATAAATATAACATTTCTAAGATTTTTTGCTGAGATAAAATACAAAATTTACCCGCTGATTTCTTTGGTAACCAAACAAAACGAATTGCTAAGCAATTAAGTAGTCGATGTTGCCCGTGTGAGCTCTTAGCAGTTTCAGGCTTAAACGATACAGGATTAAAACGTAAAACCCTCTTTTCTATATAGGTTTGGATGATTTTATTCTTAAGCCGGCTGCTAAAGAACACTAATTCAGGAAGTAGAATATTTTCGACTGTGTCGAGTTCAGTTTTTTTGACATGGACGAAATAGGATAGATATCATCAAGTCTTTTGGAACAATTCGACACCAACACCAAAATCACTGGCATCGTACCGAACAAACAAGATCAAGTGGAATAATCGGGTTTCTTAAAATTGAAATTTTGATCAGGAGCTCTTCGATATATTATCACATTAAATATTATTCCACAGCTAAATTAGTAGTGTTATAAGCGTTAGTATCACAGCAATGTTATTGTAACTGGCTGGACGAAGTATATGTCGCATTTATACCAGAACTATAATTGTCATTTTCGTTTAGCATTGCTAATTTAGCTTTGACAGCAATTTTTGTTTTTCGTGGTATGCTACCTTTGTTATACTTGGGGATAGTAAACCCAAGTGCATCATGGCAAAGCTCAGATACATCATCGCTTAGCCTAGTAAAATTCGTTGCGAATTCTTTACCGATTTTATTCTCTTTGTTGATATTTATAAAGTTAAAAAATACGTAGGTCGTGGCGGAACCGAAATTCTAAGAAGAGAATAAGAAGAGCAAACGTATTGAATGCTTTAATTTGGCTAAACTAAAATAATCCATTCTATTCCGACAGAACCACTAAAATGACCGCAGGCGCTTTGATGCCTGTTGGCGGAAATGTAGCAATTCATTTGAGGTATTTAGAAGAAGGTTCAGTTTCGATTGAAGTTATGGAATGCTAATTTAAAATGGAATTCCTATGCTGGAAACTCAAAACCAGGCAGAAGTCATAACATCTGTTCTAAACTGGCCGCAAAGAAATCCAAATATCATCAACGAATTTCGCAATGGAGATTATATAGTTTAACCTTTTCCTCATTCATTTCCTTCTGGTAAAGAAAGTGGAAACTTCACTTGTTATGACAATCTGACCAACGCTTTTCGCAAGATCGAAGATTTCGTTATAGATGAACGTTTACCTAAAGAAAATCGAAATTCAGCGATGATGAAACGACTACTTTTTCAAGGCTCTAAAATAACGGGTATTTGTTGAGGTGCCGTATCTACAAAGACATTTCCGTTAAGATATGCAAAAATTACTATCTTCAAACCTTTTGATAGCAGATGAATATTTTGTAAATAGAGTGAAGATTTTTATGGACCCAATAAGCAAAGAATTAAACGTAAAGGATTATTGGTATCGGTTCGAATATCAGTATCGTGAAAAGTCGTATCTACATGGTGTCTTTTGAACTGCCAATACGCCTGATGTGCGACAATTTACTGGCACATTTTGCTCAAGTTTTAAACAGTGCTAAAGATTTCTATGATATATTGTTGGGGGCGTGTAATCCAATGCAATGATACGTCCATCTAGAATAAATGCCGAAACATTGATTTGAACGATGATACGTTGAGAGTTACGTATCATCGTTCAAATATTAGTAGCTAGAGTAACGAAACAACAGCAGCATTGTGCAAAGCATGGGCTACAGTGGTCTCTTTTTTTTTTTTTGGTAGGGAAGGAAAATGCATTATGCACGATGTGTGAGACTAAAAACCTCCTCTATTTCAAACATGAGTCCATCCTGGAACTACTTTTCGTATTACTTCGGAATGGTGTCTCGTATTTTGCCCTCGAAGGCTTCCTCTTTTTATCATTTCACTTCTATCTTCGCTGTTGGTTGTCCATTGCTATTTTCTTTAGCCGTAGAATCCGCTCCGGATACTTAGTCACTAGATTCCAATTCGGCTCCGTCATGAACATCGTCTTAACGATATTATCAGGCGTTACGTTGCCGATTTTCCTTTCAAGTTCTTCTCTCTCCCGTGAGGAAAAAATTTGTTTTGCCATGTTTCCTCTCTATCCACTCGTCCAGGTTTCTTATCAACTGTGCCGTCCACCTTCCGCGGTTGTCTGTTTGCCACCTCTCCTACCAGCATAGCATGGTGTATGGCCAAGATCGCTTTTGGTATCGTATATATTTTTCCTTTCTTCGGCCATTAGGTCGATAGGGACGACACCTGCAATGAACATAACAGCCGGTTCCGAAACCGTTCTGTAGGAACTGCAGATTCTGAGAGCCCCCCGACGTTGTAAAGTGGCCATTATTTTCCTATATTTATCCGTCTTTTGTGTGTGCGCCCATATTTCACACCCGTATAAAAGTATTGAATTTATGACCGACATCAGTAATTCCGTTTCGCAGCCGTTGGGCCTCCGATGCTCGTCATCAGCCTGTTCAGAGCAAAAGAGGCTTTGTTTGCTTTCTCTACAGAATGCTTGATTTGTTCGTCAAAGTTTACTATTGTGTCCAGATAGACCCACAGGGTCTTGACTGCCTGGTTAGACCGTATCTGCTCGTTTTGTACCTGGAGCAGTACATCGGTCACCATGTGTCGTCTCATAAGCAGTACCAGCTCTGTTTTTTCCGTTGCTAGGGCTATACCACGGTTGCTTAACCACGAGTTTGCTCTACGCATAACCTGGTTAAGCTTACGCTGTATGTCCTCTACGTCTCGAGCGATCATTACTGTCGCTATATCGTCTGCATATCCATGGTTTCAAACATAAGCCTTCTATCTTGAAGGTAGCTATGCATTATGCGCAGAAGGTAGTTTGGCATATGGAAAGCATTTGTTAATGCCGTCAACATGTCCGCCTATCTCGCAGAGTTAAACGTATTCTTCACGTTCAACTTGCATGTACAAGGGTCTATATGCTGATGGGAGTTCAGGTTGCCTTTCCTTTTGCTAATGAGTACCAACCGCTGGTTCTTCCATGCTTTAGGGAAAACCCCTTCCTCCGGACAGTGATTATACATGTTTAAAAGTATCTAGGGTTCTGATCGAAGGATAACCTTCAGTATTTCTATTGGGACTCCGTCTGGGCCCGGCGCTTTCTTATTGCGAAGAGAGGCAGCGGCTTGCTGAATCTCTTTCATCGTGAACGCCGGTATTTCATCTGGTTTATCGGGGTAATGTGGCCGATCGTCGTTTGTGTGATTCCGGAAAAGGAAGTTCACAATATGCCACCTTTGTGGTGTTTCCATTACAGGGCTAGGCGCCTGAGATCCAAGTTTGTGCATCACAATTTTGTAGCCTAGGCCCCAGGGGTCTGTGTCCACGTCCCGTTTCAGGCTCTCCCATTTGAGACATTTACTTCTATTTATTTCGATTTTGAGCGCTCTTCTCGTCAGTCGATATTCCTCATGTACCT
Source organism: Tipula helvola (assembly GCA_963556165.1). NCBI lineage: Eukaryota > Metazoa > Arthropoda > Insecta > Diptera > Tipulidae > Tipula > Tipula helvola. Next base: position 91,864,381 of record OY744482.1, read on the forward strand.
GTTCCGCCGCAAATCGATCTCTTCTTCTTGCTCTGGTGATTAAACGTTTAAGGCGTAAGCAGCGCTTCCTGAGATTTGCTATCTCATCAGACCACCAATAGACCGTGGGCTTTTTTCCCCTTATGCCTCATGGTGGCCCTCGCAATTTTTTCGTTAGATCCGGTTTTCCGCAATACTGTCGTTTTTCCAGCTTGGATGGTTGCTAAGAGATTTTCTTCACATAGTTTTGACACATTCCATCCTGTCACTCGCCCATTGGAACTAATGGGTTTTCGCAATCCCCTCCATACACTACAGGTGATATATTGGTGGTCGCTACCGTTGTAATCTTACATTACTCTCCATCCCGTGTCGTCTTGTGCTTTCACGTTAGATACCAGAGTGATATCGGGAATCGTTTCAGCATAGCCCGGCCTTCTGAACGTTGATACGCTACCTTCGTTCATCACCGTGAGTCCTACCCTAGCCGCCATATCAAGAATATACCGTCCTCTTGTGTTCGTGTAGCATTCATGCTCCATTCCATTGCTCTGGCGTTGAAGGGATTTTAGCTCGTAAATCGTCCATCGACTCGTTTGGGGTAAAATAACGGCTCACGTATATAACAGATTTTATTTTAACTCTGTGTGAGCACTAACAATAAGTATTAACATTGGTTAAGACTTAAAATATGTAATAATTTTAGCTTAAGGTTTGATTAATTCTTGGTAGTTTCTTATGTAGAAAGATTCGAGAATAAAGCCATTGGCAGCATTTAAAAAAAAATTATCCCACACAAAACCTTCCTGGGCTCCCTGACTCTCAACTGTAATAGGGTATGGGACCCAGATGGCGGCTGTACCAAGGTTATCTGAGTACCATTCGGGTTCCATTCTATTACGATACTGTTCACTAACAATCAGCAGGTCTGCGCCTGCATCTAGCCTCAATTGATCTAGCAGGGCATCCGCGTCTTACTTCTATGAAGGTTACCCCTGAAGAAACTTCACCTTATGCTTCTGTTTCTTACTTTATCAATGGCCTGTCTAAAGATTTTGCAAGTCCCTGATCCGGGTACGTTCGGCGACCATCCGTTGTTCTCTCGCATTTGTCTTTGTAACTGACACCTTTAGCTCCCCAGTAAACTCTTTTTCAGATCTCTTTGGATGACTGCTTTCACTTCATCTTCAACCAAGATCCCTGATTTCGAGGGTGATTTTGGGGTTTAGGCTACGAAACTTCTACTTTTGGACTAGAAGATGCTCGCCTTTTGTTGATGTTCGAGGTAGATGGTTCTACCTTCTACATCGGTGTCCACCGATATCAGTGACTCCGTCTGGCTGTCCCTTCGATAGTCCCTCCATCGTTTTCTTTTTAGCAAAGAAGGTATGTCTATGGCTTCTTCTAGTTTACATAGACCGTTTTTGACCTCCATTATAATAGTTCTCTGTTTATGCGTTGCCCGTTTCATTGCTGCAATGACGACTTTACAGACTTGCAATTGCTGTTCTTCGCCTTTCAGCAGCATAAAAATAGGGGCCATGCCTGTGACATTTAAGATGCTTGGTCCGTTAGACAATGCCCAATTACCGTCAAAACTGGACATGTGTTTCCTTCCTTCTACTGGTATGTTAATGCTGCTTGCATCCACCTGATGTTTGGAAACCGCAATGGGATTTCCGCTATTTTGTAACGCCTAAGGAGCTCCACCATCCTTATTTATTGAAAAGTTTTGGATTTTTCCATTTTTATTCGCACGAGTTGATCGAGAAATAACGGTCACCTATGACAGAGCTCTGCATTATCATAGGAAGGCTACGAGTTTAAACCAAATGGCGCCTAATTTGGAGTTCGCATACTAGCGGCTAAGCTTCCCCTTAGCCATGCAGCTCTCGGCGTATGCAGTGCCACTTTAGCTTGGGTGATCTAGGTTTTTGGTTTGTCCCCCGGGGAACTAGCAAAACCCCACACGGTACGGTGATCCCTTATCTAAAGCTTTAACAAAGTTATTAATGAAATCATATCTCAGAGGCGAAGGGCTTTACCAAGCAACTAAATCGTTTGTCTGTTTATTTCGACCCAAGAATACGTTCCTGAAGCAACATGAAACCAGGATGAAGATCAATGAACTGCAAATAAATCAGTTTTCTGCTTATGCGGTTCGTCACGTTAACTTAACCATTATGTCATTGTTAGATTTGCCCGCAAGTTTTGAGCAAAAGGGAGCTGCTATAGAAACGAAAGAGTGGTGTAAATTATCCCAAAAGTTACGAGTATGTTTGGTAAAAGCTTTGAAACTGATGAAATTTATTGCAAACAAAAACTCGTTTTCAGTTTTCTATGGAGAGATGAGGTGAATATGAAAAAGATGCATAGCACTTGGGATTACCTCACAGCTTGATCGGTTTTCGAGATGTTTATCGAACCATGGACTGGAATAGACGCCTTGAAACATATCCCGATATATAAGAACAATTTTACTTCACAAAGAATGCAAAAGAGGTGAACAAAAGGCTCTGTGAGACCACCAGAAGTTTATCCCTTTAATTGAATACTGAACAAATTAATTATTTATCATTTGTTAACCCAGCACTGACAACCAATACGACGGAAAGAATAGCTTTTTTTTTTTTTTTTTTCGCTGGCGCTACATCCCATGGAGGGATTTGGCCGCTTCATATTGAAGTTTCGTAATCATTATTTGAAAGAATAGCTTTGGTTCGGGGAAATTGTTCGCATGATTTAACACGAACAAGTTGCGCTAATGGCCCCAACTGGTGTCGCTGCGGCACTACGGCTGATGAACTGATCTTTCGGGAGGATCTTTACTGGTCTGTCAACAAAATGGCTGACATTTGAATCGTTATAATTGATGAATTTTCAATGATGGGTCTTTCAATTTTAGGCAAGATTGACTTTGGCTCGCTTTAGATAATGGGGTTGATATTAGAGATACCAGGGATGCCTTACGTTGCCTTCTCTGCCTGGATGGCGTCACAATCGATTTTACTGGTGTAGTGTAGGCTATTTGTTATTGGGTTATTGCTTCTGCCTGAAATTTAAAGTTTTAAGTTTATGTATTTAACTTAGAATGAATGATGCTAAGATCCTGGTGTGTTGCGTCCTCACAAACACTCCTCTTTTAAGGCACACAGAATATTGGCCACAATGAAAAAAAGAACCTTCAGATTTGCAAACGCACAGTTGATCGTATTTATTATTTAGGAATAATTTATTTTATACACCCACCGTTTAAACTCGTTTCAAATAGTTACATAGCAGAACAAAATTGTTGTAATATCGAGTCTAATCAACAATATTTCAACATTTTCTCAAATCAATAAACCAAAATGTGACGTGACGCAAATGCGCTCCGGTCTCTTTCGTTGTTTTCTTTTTTTTTTTTTGTTTCTTAGATATGCAGAAAGATTGCAACGCACAATAAATCAAAATCAACAAACAGTGAATAATTGTAGGTCACGATTTATGTAATTAGTTTATGTTGCATATGAGATTTGTATCTTACCAAGAATTATGTTATCTGTCTTAGAAATTGGTTTGATATGCAAGCGCGAACATTACATGTGATTTATGAGTATACTGGCAAATTATTTACCCAGTTTCTTGTGTGGCTTACACTTCAATTTAAATATTGAATTATTCTGAGGGTAGTCATTGTGTTTAGAATAATAATTAGTGCGATACAAACTATAAAGTCGTTAAGATTTACTCAAGTCGTTCAACTTTGGTTAGAATTTATGAAACAAAATTAATTTCCAATAAATTGTATCAAAGTCATCATCTCACATCATGACAAGGTTTGGCGTAATGTTTTCCATATACGTAGTAGCATGGTCGGTTTGTTCGTTTGCTAAACTTATGTTGTTTTGATTTAGAATGTGTACAAAACATTTTTTGTATACAGACGAAAACTATTTGTATTTAGATTTTAGTCACGTTTTATTAATTTTGTAATTATTTGTTGTTGCTAAATGCACTTTTACGTTTGTTTATTTATAATAAAGCCCTCGATGCATGTGGTTTGTGTGTGCCATATGCTGATATTTTGAGATAAGGGTTCAGATATTTTTAAATTATTGTAAAAATAATTATTTTTCTTTTTTTTCCAATCTTGTTCTCCGAATTCTAGTTATGTGAAAACATCATATTTAGAGCAAATCAATAAATTGGCACCAAACTATTTAACCGAAGAATATTCAGGAAATGCACAATATTCAGATTCTGATGATGAATCATCTCAACCGTACCATATCACACAGCGCACATGCCCGGTTAAAATACAATTTTCACCATATCATACGGAAGAACCAGGACTGCGAATATACTACTCGTATATTAATACATGGAAGCATATTTCCCGCGTTGAAGATATATACGCAATTATTATCGAGAATATGCGCATCACAATTGAAATGAAACATCAGCCGCCAGGGTTTTATTTGATTATGCCGAATAAAGAGTCGCTAGAGTCACTTGTCACATGTATCGCTGGTTATTACAGATTAATGTGCCGTTGGACGGTGGACTTGTGTCGTGAATTACCAACGCCATCACTTAAAATGTTGAAAGAGATCAAAAGTCATGGCCCAATTGGCGGCCAATTTTCTTATACCAAACTAAAAGAGCGAAACAATGAACCGGGATATTATATCATAAGGCAATGTAACAAACAGCATAATATTTACTACATAGATATGATAATTAGAACGTAAGTAGAAAATCAAATTCTAATTAGGTATGTTGAAAGTAATTAAATAATTTACATTTATTTTTAGTAATCACCTAGAAACGTTCAAAGTAATCAGAGAATCTAATAAATGGATTATCCAATTACCAAATGGGACCCAAGTGTCTGAGAGTCTAACCGAATTGGCAAAATCTATTAAAACAGAATCAAAACAAAAATATCGTATTGCTCCATCGGAATACGACAAGCCACCTGCACTACTATTATGTTTACCCACTAGTCAACCGACGGCTAATACAACAGTCGAAATTTTAAGTGATATCCGCGAGCACAAAGCTCAGTGTATTGATGCGGGCAAAGAGTTACAGCTGTACAAAAATTCGATCAAAGAGTGTAACGATGGAATTTTAACACAAATGCGAGCTGATTGGAAGCTACCGGGTAATAAAAAATTAGAGGTTACATTGAAAATGTTAAAACCGGCTCGAATGGATTATTTGCCGCAAGTCCTTAAGCTTGGTAATTTGTGGTCGAAATTGAATACGTCAGAGATTTTAAAATTGTACGGAATTTCGCTCGATCAACCGATTGCGCTCGTTCTGGAGTCGACTAAATTAGGACCATTCGATGAATTTTTGAGGAATAAAACCTCAATAGCACCGGTTTGTTTAATTGATGCGGCTTACTCATTGGCCAGGGCGTTACATTATTTACAGGAAAATAATATTGTACATGGACGAGTGCGATGCGCTTCATTGCATGTTGTCCGATATGATGCACCGAATTTACTTGTGGTTAAACTGGGAGATCCTGGTTTTAACAAATCATTTTCTAAGGCTGAGTAAGTAGTTGCGCGATCCACAAATTCAATGTTACGATTTTAATTTTACTTGTTAACATTAAATTTTTGTATAGTTTACCATGGATTGCACCTGAATTTCATGGAAATATGGAGGGGGTACGAAATAATATGAAGGCTGAAATTTGGGCATATGCAACAACACTTTGGGAGATATTCGCAATGGGTAAAAAACCGAATGACTATCAAACTAGTAGAACACAGCCGGCGCTAAAAAATTGTCCGACTGAGATTCGAGAGATTATCAAAGAGGGTTGGGATCCTGATCCTGACAAGCGATTTGCACCACAAACGATTTTCGCCCGCCTAATCACAACCAGTAAGTGTTTTTCGTTTTTTATATAATCTAGAGATTTAACACTAATTTTGTGCCTTGTTTTATATAACAGAGGAAGCATGTAGTCATCCATATTCATCAATACCCTATCACACGACAAATGGTTACAATGGTTCACGAACAAGCGTTGTCACAAATGAGACTGAACAAACGGACATTATATCGACCGATTCGACTGTGAGTGATCATTCTTCGTCATCGATTGAAAGTCATTCGGCCCAACACAGTAATAATCAGAATAATCATCTTAATCAGAACGGTTATGATCCGAAAGCGACTGTCGCAAATTTTTCGTTCCCGATCGGTATCGATCATTTGGAACAGATTAGTGAGAAAGACGATATAAAAATTACGTTTCAAGGAGTCATTGGATATGGGCATTATGGTACAGTGTTTCGTGGTCAAATGGAATCGATTAATGATTCTGTGATACGTGAAATTGCCATAAAACAGCTGACAACGTTACCAGTAAACGATCGTAATGTGATGACGGATTTTTTGCGAGAAATCGAAATTATGAAGGTAAGAGCGAATGTGTAAATTTCGGCAGCCCACAAGATTTACTTGATTATTTTTATTGTACTCCAGAAATTAGATCATCCGAACATTGTAAAGATTATTGATTTCATTGAAGAGCCTCAAATCTCAATTATTATGGAGTATGTGAAGCATAGATCGTTTGAAATGTATTTAAATTGTAACAGTCCTTCGATAACAAATCAGAGTTTGTTAAAATTTGCCAAAGATATTGCTAGTGTAAGTCATGAGTCTCGGCTAGGCGTAAAGTTTGTAATTCGACTAATCTTCATACTTTTTTCTATTTTAGGGAATGGAATATTTAAAACTACAGCATATTGTGCATCGTGATTTAGCCGCACGTAATATTCTAGTCGATAATGATGAATGTGTTAAAATTTCTGATTTTGGTTTGGCCCAAGTAGCCGGCGAAAAAGGTTATTACACAGTAAAAAGTTCAAGAGATATACCGATTAAATGGTGAGTACAATAAATCGTGTGGTTCATTTTTATGTTTAAATAAATCGAATATGAGATTGGTTAAAAATACTGCCAGTGATTACATTATGAATTATGTGAATACATTATCTATTCTAAACAAATTCGATCTTATAGCAGAGATGTTTAAAGTGTTTTAAATTACATTATTGGTAAATTCTGTTATATTTCAGCTGTGCTCTGAAATATTTTAGTTATAAATGAGTCAAAATAAAACCAAAATTTGAGATTTCTAAATATGTCTGAGTTTGGGTAATAAGGTTACTTATTCTTCTTATCACCGTAGCAAATCTAGGATAAAACTGCTAAAATTTGTAGTTAACGTTTTATTGAATGGAATCTCAATTTAAAGAATGTGGAGGCAAGGCATTGGAATTTGAACGCTGTAGCACAGAGAATTATATAACAGTATAATTCTCTGTGGCTGTAGATTAGAGTTTGATGTTTGAATTGATTTGGAAAATTTTGAAATGAAGAGAAAAAATTACTTAAAATATTGCTTCTCCAAACTATTCTACTTACCTGAATTAATATGAATCAGACTTGATTTATCGATTTCCTTTTCCGTTTATAGTAAATCACTTTTGAACAAATCCGACAAAAACAAACTAAATTGCCATCGAATCAGGTTTTCAAAGTCGGTCATCACTCAAGTTCAAGTACAAAACTTTTTAACCCAAAAACGTTCAAAATGTTAAACATTGAACGTATAAAACATACTCTAAACATACACAAATGGTTACAGTAAGGAAGAGCACATAAACATACTCATTTACCCGTACGTCCTTGGGTTTTCCGCTCTTGAAGGGATTCTCAAAGGTTTTTCGAAGTACATATTTAGTTTTTATCAGGTCTAGAAAGAAGACATCTGCCTTGTTTATTTTTTAACTTTGAAATCTCTTCCTAGGACTAGATAGAAGTCTTTCTAAACTTCACGCAGTAACCAAATCGAAAACGCATTACTAGAGTTCCATTTTACGTAGACCAACTTTACACTGCTTAGCTACATGCCAGCTTAAGTAATGGCATGAAAATAGATGGTTGGTCCCTTGAATTCTACACTCCAACAGAGTGTCATAGATGAACCAGAAATCCCCGTTGTGGTCTACTGAAAGGTTTGATCGCAGGCGCATCTAGCTTCGGTTGTTGTTGCGGCTGTTAGACCAGTCGTTTAACTAAAGACTAATTGTCAGCCTTTTTCTGCTGTGTTTTCTCCACAGTACAACCTCAGCTTAGAATATTCTTGAGCTAACTATTTTTCTGTAAGTTTCGTTATAAATCTAACGTGATTTCAAGGTATTTGACTCCCGTCACGAACGTTAGTTGTGTACTATCCATCGCCAGTTGAGGAATGATAAATTTGCATAGTTTGGTGTGACGTTTAACACTGTTGTCTTATTTACTTGTTTCAAATGGGATCAAAAACATTTAGCATAATTTCTCCAAAAATAAAGTCATGTTTGCTGTTGTGTAGAGTGGACCATGAATTGTTTGTTAAATAACTCAGCAATTATTTTGTGCACTTTCCATGACGTGGAAGTGTTTTGATTGAATTGTTTCGAATGTTCACTTTAAAGGCCCGTTTACACCTCTCGTGAACATGAACGTGAACAAAACATTTTTTGTTGATAAATCTGAAATTACTTGATTTTTTTCATTAAAACTGATTGGAATAAACTTGAAATAAAATTACGTATCGAATAATTATGAAAATAATGAATAAAATGTCATAATAACAATATTTTTTTCAATTCCCCGATGATTTCATTTTGTTCACAGACATTTCATAGGGGAATTGAAAAAAATATTCTTATAATCACATTTTATTCATTATTTTCATAATTATTCGATACGTAATTTTATTTCAAGTTTATTCCAATCAGTTTTAATGAAAAAAATCAAGTAATTTCAGATTTATCAACAAAAAATGTTTTGTTCACGTTCATGTTCACGAGAGGTGTAAACTGAGCTTATGATCGGCAAGAGACTGTGGACGATTAATGTACATTTGCTAGTTTATTAGCAAGTTTGCAAATTTGGTACGTGAACAAGGAAAATTAAAGATTTCTATTAATGTTTATAAAGCGTTTTATTATGTATTTAGGAACCCTGTCTCCAAAGTGTAATTCAGACGGCTATTTCTTTATTCGAGTAGACGAATTTAAAGGTTGGATCAATCTACACGTCAAATTATAGGGTGTATCTATTTATTTAGTACAATGCAATACCCCCTCTATTGGTGTAACAATTTTGATAGTTCTCATTATTTAGCTGTAATAGTTTGACCTACTTCTCAAACTTCATGTCGGCAACCATTTGTTCGCTTGTTTCTATCTACAAAAATGATATCTGATATCAATATATTTTGTTCTGTTGTGGAATGTCCTCTCTTGGGAAAATCTTGTAGCACTTTGATTGTTATCGCTTCTACTACATGATATCTCCATCATATATTCTTCAATATTTCTCGAACGTAGACAAATTCTTTTGTTGCTTCTGATAACGAAATATATTTCGGTTCCGTTGCCGATAAGGCCGCAGACGTTTGTTTGTTAGATTTCTATGTGATTGGGCCATTGACTAACATTAACATGTAACTGGTACATGACCTTCTATCCTTTTGATTAGATTAGTGTAACCAATGATTCCAATGTGCTTTTGAAGTACCTAATTTAGTGCTCTTTTGTCTGCTACCGAATGTGAAATATTTCGATTAATTGTAATACGGCTTAGTATATGTTAGTATCGTCTGAAGCATCTAGCGGGGAGGCTATTCCTGAATGTGATATGAATTCAAATGTATAAGATTCGCATTTGATTTAAATAAGAAACCAGCGACTCTGATTCAATTTTGATCCAATTCAAATATGAATTGTGTACTTGTGGTGTTCGTATCTTATTTAGGAATAGCTCCCTGCCTGTGTTCGACAAATACAACAAACATCCTATCAATTCACGGAATGATTTGGTCTTCATAATTGTCTGTTATTATCCTTTGAAAAATCACCATGCTCCTGAGTTATGCCAATCGCACCATCATTAACATCGTTAAACCGGTAAACATCGTTCATTTTCTCTAATTTGATCAATGTGTCGTTTCCAAATATGCCCATCGTTCACTTTTATCAAATAATGTAGCTGAGTCACTTTTTCCAGAACATGGCCGAAATGCCATTTTTCCTGACTTACGTATTTCCGTACTGCAACCCTCGCCTGTATTTGTAAGTTTCGTGATTTAGGCAAGGTTTCATGCTTAATCCTTTGTGTCCCCGGCATTACGTCTAATCTGGATCGAATTTGCCTGTTGAACATGATCTGGGCAGGTTATTTTCCTGTCGCTGGATGAATTGATTTGCGATAGTCCAGAAGTATATTGCATAAATACATATTTGTTTATCTCACTTTGGCCACAATCCAAAGTTTTTAATTTTTCCTTTATTGTCCTGGTCACGTATCATTCCGCCTGCCCGTTTGTTGCAGGATGGTAGGGTGCTTATGCACGATGTAATTTAAATCAAGGAAATTCTGAAATTCAGCTAACGTGAACTGGGAACGGTGGTCACTTACAAACGTGCAAGGTATCCCAAAACCTGTGAATATTTTCCGTAAGTAGGAATCGACTAGTAGTAGAAAGTAACCATCCATAAATGGCCTCCCTGCCGGTTCCCAACAGTGTCTTGGAACTTTCTTAGTTGGTGTAATTGACATTTTGTACAGTTTTTTGTCACATCTTCAATGCATTTGTCTATTCCACTCCACCAACAATAACTACGAGCCAAAGATTTAATGCGTGAAATGCCGAATTGAGACGAATGTAATTCTTCAAGAACATGCTCTTAAACCACGCATAAGGCAATTTTCTTGTAGTATGAATTCCTTTTGGTCAATACCAAACCTATCTCGACTGGATACCTCCATTCCAGTTTTAAATCCATGAATAAGACTTGTAACATCCTTATGGTTTAGTGGTTTCTCGGACACCCGAACTGGTAAGGTTTCAATTAAATCAATTTGAATTATATCAGATTCTTTCACCCGATAATTTGGTACCGCAGATTGAATTGGTAATCTGGGCATTGCATCCGCATTTCCATGCTCCCGTGAATTACGGTATTTAATGTCGTAATGAAAACTTCGTAAGAATAGATCGTAGTGCTGCATTTTCATAGCTGTAAAAGTTGATAACCCTTTCGTTGGAGACAGAATTTGAATCAAAGGTTTATTATCCACCAACAAAGTAAATCTTCGACCAAATAAATATTGCGAGAACTTCTGCACTCCAAATATAATCGCATAAGCTTCTTTGTCGATCTGTGTATATTTTTGCTGTGTACTTGACAAAGTTTGAGAAGCATATTGTATAGGACGCGCTCACTTCCATCCGGGTATGAGTGACTTAGCACCGCACCAACCCCGAAACTAGATGCACAGGAAGTTTCGGATCGTAATGGGCAAGAAACTCCCTCGATTGCATCTGAATGTTAACTTTCTGAAAAGCTTTTTCGCATTGTGGGCTCCAAATAAACTCGACATCTTTCTTCAATAGACTATTCAACAGATATAATGTGAAACTTAAATCCTTTAAAAATCGGCAATAATAATTTATTAACTCGACGAAGGCCCTAACTTGTTCCACATTCTCAGGTACAGGAATATTTCGTATAGACTCAATTTTTGAATTCATTTTGTGGATTCTCCGTTTATCGATGAGATAACCACAATACTCTATTTAATTTGTAAAAGACTGGCATTTTCTTAACCTTGACAAAACACTGTCCGATCGTTGTAAATGGATTTCATCCGTTGAACCTGTAATTTTTTGTGTCGTCATCGATGAAAATTGACACGCCTTCTATGTCTTGCAAAATTATCTCGATCTGTCTTTGCCAAATAGCAGGGGCCGACGCAATACCATACATCAATCGCGCCGGTTTGTATAAACCCCTATGTGTGTGTTTAGGCACGTCACAATCCTCCGGTCTCACTTTAATTGCAGATATGCTTTTGAGAGTTATTTTTGTATATTCCCCCCTCCCCCCCCCCCCGGCCATTGATGCAAACAATCGACTTTGAATTTTTTCGCTGCGAAACCCAAATAAGTTATCGCTAATCGTCTAATTGCCGATAAATACTCCTGCACTGATTCGTTGTCTCGCTGTTTTCGTAGATGGAATCTAAAGTTTTCCATAATTTCAAGTGGAGCTAGATTGTAATGTTTTTCCAGTAATGTACATATTTTCTCATACTTTTTTTTATATGGATCTTCCGGCATTATTTTGTCGCATACAATGTCAAAAGCTTCAGCGCCCATATAATGCAGCAAGAAATGCACTCGACTTTCATTTCCGACTTTAAAAACAGTAAATGGCCCATCAAACTTATCGATCGCAAAAATGGTTTCTACTTGAGGTTACTCACCCATTTATTGTAACATTTTCTTTTCTTAATCTTGTAATATGTCCACCATCCTCGTCGCCAGAACTGTTGTAATCGTAAATAATTATTCACCGGAACCAATTTGAATAAAAACACACTTTCTTGAACTCTTTATAATTACAATTCACTATTTATTTTGGTACATATTCGCCTTTTAACGCGAAGTGGCTGACATCTGGCAGATTATTCAAGAACTAGAGCCAAAGGGGGCCAAACGTCAAAAAAAAAAAATTCACATATAGCTCAGTGATTTGTTTCTTTATTTGTGTTTTAAAATAAGGTTTTATTAGTAAAAATTAAATTTATCGAATATGAGCAACTGCAAAAGTAAAAAAAATGTGTAGTGTACCAAAGTTCAGTACTTATTGTGACAAACTACGCACACATTGTAATCACACCGTTTCTTTTGGAAAATTTAATTGATCTGAAATAAACAAAATTATATTATTATAATATACATTTGAACGTAAATAAAATAGGATTTACGTATTAAATTATTGTAAAATAAAATTATTTTATCAATAATACTTACATTACACCATTTACCAAAGCATTTTGACCCGTGTTTAAATTCAAATTTCGTTCCTTTATTTATTCTCTTTTTGCGAAAGAAGAGAAAAAATATTTTGTTTTGTTTCTTTACTCCGGTCTCCGGAACGAAATCCAGCAAAATAAAATATCTCTCCTCTCCTATCTTTTGTGTTTTATTTGAGGAGAGATATTTTACTTTTTTCGATTTCGTTCCCGGCGAAAGAAACAAACAAAAATATTTTTTGTTTTCTTTCACAAAGAGAGAAAAAAGATAAAAGAAGGGCCCCTTTGGCTTAGAGCTATTGTAGCGCCTCTTGCGGCGCTTTAAAGGCGAATATTTAGTATAATGTGTGATTTGTATAGACCTTTTTCCCTAAAAAAATTTGACAAGTATGATGCCATCCGTAGGTGGTCCGAACTAAAAATTAATGTTGTAGAAAAATAATTAATGAATTATATTTCGGGAAACAACTTCACAATTCCCCAAAAGCGTTTCTAAAGTTAAATTTAATGTAAAATTTAATTTATTTGGTTAAAACACTGAAAACAAGATTTCCATATTATGCAACACCTACAGATATTTCTAACGATTCACTATGTTTGACAATTAAGGAAAAAGGTCTATTGTGTTCTCTAATCTACTGTCACCCATTTCCTGTAAACCCTACAAGCATTTATGTTTGTTTACAGTAATGAGAGACTAGATACAATACATCCAAACAATTATCATTTTCTGATTCCTGACCGAATTCGTAAGGTGTTCTGTCATTTATCGCTTTTATACTGCGATTTCTAATAAATACAGTTGGGTACACTGCCAAAATCTCTTTCGGTTATTTTGTTTCGACTAATGTATGTACATCTAGCCATTTCAACTACGGTTCCGTAAATTTTTATTACTACTTCACTCACCGACCGTTTGAATGTTCGAACATCTTTTATCATTCCACTTTATAAATTTTTCATCATTTTTGCATATGTGTGAACTCGCCCCACTATCCAAATAGGAAGCGTTACTTTCTCACAACATTGGTGTTTGGTTGGCTTTTAACCACCATATATGGTTTTTTAGTTGCATTCAAATTTCTTATTTTTAGTCTGCTGTTTATCACTTTATGTCCATTTTTCTGACAGTAAAAACACATACAATTATTATGGTGCTCAGGTCAAAACGACTAAACCTGGACGAGGTTTGAAAAAGCTTGAAAAAACAGAATATTCCCATTTAAAAAAATAGGTCAGTTATTTAGAATGCTGTATAAGATACCATAAAATTTCCAGCAGAAAAAATGAGTTGTTCTACTCACCACCAGGGGCAGCACTAAAACAAAAGAAAACTTTTTCTGCTGATATATTTATTAGGCAGTAGAAAAATTATGAATATTGTTCATTTTTTTGTTGTTGTTTTTTTAATGTTTATTTTTGTTTTTAATATTGTTGTTATTCGTATTTCTCGTTCGCAAAGATTGTCTAATTTATTTAGCGAAACGCTCTTCAAGCAGCCAAAATCAGTTGGCCAAACTGAATTTTTCAGTTTTTTCACTGTATCGTATGGAGTCCCCCTTGTAACCAATATGGGACCCTGATTTTTGGATACCTGGGGTCATAACACATCCACACAAGCAATCTTAAGAAAATCGATCGAGTCTAAAGACCTACAAAATTTTTCAAATAAATTTGGCCAACTGAATTTTTCAGTTTTTTCACTGTATAGTAGATTTTCTTAAGATTTACGATACAGTGAAAAAACTGAAAAATTCAATTTGGCCAAATTTATTTGAGAAATTCTGTAGGTCTTTAGACTCGATCGATTTTCTTAAGATTGCTTGTGTGGATGTGTTATGACCCCAGGTATCCAAAAATCAGGATCCCCTATTGGTTACAAGGGGGTCCGCCCATACGATACAGTGAAAAAACTGAAAAATTCAGTTTGGCCAAATTTATTTGAAAAATTCTGTAGCTCTTTAGACTCGATCGATTTTCTTAAGATTGCTTGTGTGGATGTGTTATAACCCCAGGTATCCAAAAATTAGGGTCCCATATTGGTTACAAGTCCATACGATACAGTGAAAAAACTGAAAAATTCAGTTTGGCCAAATTTATTTGAAAAATTCTGTAGCTCTTTAGACTCGATCGATTTTCTTAAGATTGCTTGTGTGGATGTGTTATGACCCCAGGTATCCAAAAATCAGGATCCCATATTGGTTACAAGGGGGACTCCATACGATACAGTGAAAAAACTGAAAAATTCAGTTTGGCCAACTGATTTTGGCTGCTTGAAGAGCGTTTCGCTAAATAAATTAGACAATCTTTGCGAACGAGAAATACGAATAACAACAATATTAAAAACAAAAATAAACATTAAAAAAACAACAACAAAAAAATGAACAATATTCATAATTTTTCTACTGCCTAATAAATATATCAGCAGAAAAAGTTTTCTTTTGTTTTAGTGCTGCCCCTGGTGGTGAGTAGAAAAACTCATTTTTTCTGCTGGAAATTTTCTGCTATCTTATACAGCATTTATTTAGATGTGTTCAAATCTTTTCTACAACAGTTTCAACTCACAACCTTGATTTAACATTTGGATATGCTCCAACCAATTCATTGATCAGGGATGGAATTTCTTAAATAAAACATGGCCAGAATTCAACAAATATTGAAGACGCTACTAATGATACATTGGTCCATAAGTACAAACCATAAAACAAAAAATTAGATTTGCCAAAAAGAAATTTGTTTTTTCATACATAACCCAAGCCAGGCAACATTCCCAGCACCAAATGGAACATCACGATTGGCAATGGATTTTAGTAAAATTTTATAGCTAAGTATTAAGGCAATTGTAGATCCCATAAATAGTTCCTAATATAAAACCTATTATTTCATGGCCTGAAGAATTTTTTAGCCATAAGGTTGGGCTGGGATCAGAATTTTCAAAGTAAAACAAAGTCCAACGGCAAAAAAAATATTTTGAAGCGCTACATGTACTAATGATATTATGGTAGATACCATAAATCTAAAATTAGATTTACCAATTTTGATTTTTCATACATAGCCAACTCAGACAAAGTGAAATTTTATATCTGAGACGTTAAGCCGATTCTAATCTAAAATATCCTAATGTCCGAAGAAAGTTGTTTTTCCGTTAACATTTCTTTGCGTAGAGTTACCATATTTCCCGACTTTTCGTGTTTCGACAACAACCTATTACGGTAACAGTTTTCTATTTTTCTCGTATTCATCGTTACAGTTTCAACGACTCTTCGTCATAATTATAATGTATCTTTTTACATTTTAGGTATGCACCCGAAACGCTACATACAAATAAATACTCATTCGAGAGTGATGTCTGGTCATATGGTGTAACATTATTTGAAATGTTTTCACGCGGCCAACCGCCCGATTTAATTCCAGGTGAAGAATTAAAAATGCTCGAATTAGCTGAATTGTTGACATGTGGAAAACGATTACAACGACCACAAAAGTGTACGGAACAAATTTACAATCGACTATTAATGCCATGTTGGCATGTCGAACCAAAGAAGAGGCCTACATTTACACAACTAATAATTGAGATAGATAAATTGATTCCTGAATATGGGGAATGTATATAATTTCAGAGTGTATACGAAATACTGGAAAGGGTTCGAAATATGTAATTTTCAAAGTGATCATAATTTAGTCAATTTTTATTTTTAAATATGTGTGTGTCTGTATGTGTGTGTCCTTTTTAGTCCTAACTATTATATGTATAGATATAGATATAAATAAATATCACTTTTACGAATTAAGTTTAATCTACTACCTATGTACTACTAAATCTGACTTAAATTTGAAATAAAAAAATATTCGACGCGCTTAAAAATTAGTGTTCTTCTGTTTTGTTTATTATGTATTACACTACATAAATGTAAAATCTTGAATTGTAATTGTCAAATTAAATGTAAATGTTCTTTAGTTAAAAATTAATTTGTTCGACTTCGTCTAGTTTAGTAGTTTTTATTATTTGTTTTTTTTTTATCGTTATATAAGTTTAAGAAGAAGACTACACTGATGAATTTAATTTAGTCATCGTTTTATAATTTTGTTTTTAGTTTTAACTGCCTCAAAATAAACTTGTGAATATGTTTTAGATTGTTATGAAGAAGAAGAAAAATAAAATATATTTTTACCTTGCCCACAAATTATATTATATACGTGTATACATAATGAAATATATATATTTATATAAATATATAAATAAAAATTAATTAATTATAAAATACTATTAATTTTTTTATGTGTAATAATATTTTTTTAAATTTTATTTTAAAATATTTTTGTTTTAAAATGAATTTATTTTTTCGCGTTTGTTTTTCTTATTTCTTTATTTTATTCGCAAACAAATCTATATTTAAAAAAATAATTAACTAATCATTAAAAATAATAAAATAAAAATAAATTTATTGATGTTATATAAAAAAAAATAATTGAAAAACAAAACCAACAAAATTTATGAATAATTAAAATAGTTGGACTTTTTATTTTATAAACCTTTTATATACATTACCTTATCTCCTTATATATTCCTCTCCAAATTCGGAAAATAAAAACGAAATTCAATTTTTTTTTGTTCCAAAATACGATTTAAAAAATTTACTAGGTAGGTACTTGTAAAAAAAAAAAATACAATATTGTGATTTGCATCGCTTATTAACAAGATTCTAGTTCTAAAAAAATATAGGATTTTAGGCACAATCGATTTTCCTTAACCTCCGATTTTATCTATAAATTAGGTGCTACATTATTTAAAAATTTCATACATAATTCAAAACCAACAAAACATGCCGCATTTGCTGGGAATGCCCGTAACATAACGGGTACAACACCTTTGTAAAGTGCCGTTGGACCTTCATGTTTCATGAGTTCACGGAATACATCACGAATACCATTTTTATAGGTACCTTCTGGTGCCGTTTGTAATCGACTTTTGAGTACATCAGCTGGCATTCCAATGGCCCAATTGGCGATACCGGCACAACCGCCAGCAAATATAGCGCCTAATAGTCCCCAACCACCTTCACTGCCCCAACGATCGGTGGACATTTTTTTAACAACTTCATACGCAAGGAAATACATACCAGAGGCGGGAACATCTGTAATTTAGAAAGATAATTATTTTAGCTTTATATAATTTAAATCTCGTTTTATTCCTCTTTGAAAATAATGTTTATATTACTAAGGGGTGGGTTTCCATGGTTGAGACAAATGGATGGACACATTAAGTAATGTCAGGAAACAAGGTAAGCTTTGAGGCTAAGTTCGTTGCATTAAATTATATTTTAAGTACCTATTTTAAAATACTGCACATAGATATTTTATCAGTTTCACCAGCACGTGTTTGAAACCCTCATTTTTCATATTCTATTTTACGACCAAAATTCGTGAACAGCTTTAAATATTACATCACTTGTCTGATGTTTTTCTGTACAATAATATTTTTCAACGCGGTTACTTTTGAAATCTTCTATGATGACAGTTAAGAGGGATATATCTGAGCCACTTAGGAAGCTTCATGATCGTTCATTAAAGCATAGAAGAATTCTGTGTTATTAGACCAAAAAAGGATGGAATCCATGCACGTTCCGCACTTAAAATATCTACCCTAGAAAGGGTTATTCCTTTTCCGAATGGCTGGTAGATGATGAATTTTTTGAAATACTGCCTTCTTCCTTTTCTGTTAATTTTGTAACTGAGCCATTCGATATTTCGGTGATAACTTGCTTTCTACTAACTTCTTTAGGTTGTAAATTTTTTATTTTGTATACAAAATTTTCATTTATTCTGGTCAACACCTTTCACAATTTTTAGAAAATACGTTCGGATGAGAAAATGTCTCTCTTGATTCTTGATCTTAAAAATTCTGCTGCATCGGGTTATGACAAAGTAACTTCGAAATTGATTCATCAATGACGATGAAACTAGCTCCGATTATTAAGTGGTAATTACAGACCTATAAGTCCAGATTAGAACAACATATAAATAATATTAAATTTATTGCAAGCAATCAGTTTGGTTTTCTGAGGCAGTCTTCAACGATTTCAGCTTGCTTAAATTTAGCTGGTCAGCTTTGTAGTAACATTGAATTTCAGAAGAAAACTTCGGTTCTTTTACTCCACATCAAAAAAGCGTTTGAGAGTATAGTGTGAGCCATGGAATACTACTTCGGAAGTTAAATAAAATTGGGGTCGAGTCCTTAAGACTTCCGAAAGTTACCTTATCTGCTAATAGTGATACGATAACGATAGGTACTGGTGTTCCTCAAGGGAATTATTATTATTAAAATTGGTTGGAACCATCCGAGGTCCCGCACTCACTGCCACGATGGGCCCATGGTGCATACCAGTGATTCTATCCTCGCGAACACTTACTGCAGCCTTAATAAACTGAAGCAGTTTAGGCCAAGGCAAGGAATATAGCTATTTATCAGCAATGGATCTAGAGTCAAATAATTACAACCTAACTCTGCTGAAAGCCGGACAACTGCACATGAAGTGAATGCAATCATCATCGTCTTCAAGGCAATCCTCGCATACAGCGTCAAGAGATAGCCCCATGAGCTGAAGGTATATCTTAAAATGACCGTGCCCAGTAAGAGTCGTGACTAAGACTGTCAACTGTTTCTTGCAAACCTAGTGGTTCTCAAAATTAGGCCCACTAATAAAAAGTTTGGCAATGCGGCAGCTACAAGTAGCAAGCCATTGCTGTTTTAATTCACTTACAGCGCAGATTTTGATCGCCTTCTTAACATATCTAAATGGTAAGGAAGCAACTGGTTCGGGACCTATGAATTTAAACTCAGCCCCAGCTTTCGCTAGAGAATCAGCGACATCATTGCCCTCAATGCCATAATGGGCAGGAACCCACATAATCGTCACTCTATTGCTAGAACAGAGAAGATGTAAATGTATTTACAGTCCTTAACCAATTTTGACACAGTCAAGGGATTATCCAAAGAATTCAGCACAGAAAAGCTGTCTGTACAGAAAACAAAGTTTTTATTTGTAACAGCGAGATTCAATGCCTCAATTACGCAGAGCGTAAGAGCAATTAGTTTCGCCTGAAAAACTGTACAGTACCAGCCCAGGCAGCCTGAAAAATTTAAATCAAACGTAAGGCAGTACACTCCATAACCAGAACTAATATCAGAGCGAGAGCCATCAGAAAAGAAGACTATCGACTCATACAAGTTCTCCAGAAAATCCAGTGATCTCCACTGATCTCTCGAAGGTCGCACCACTGAATATAATTTAGAGAAATTGAATTCAGATATTAGTCTATCATTAACCATATCAATTCCTGGTACTAATGATGCGAAATCAATTAAACATTTTCTATGGCCCACGACAGAACCAAGAGTGTTCCACATTCCAATACTCCTTAGCCGAAACGCAGCAGAACATGCTGTGCTAAGAATGA
The DNA here is from genome assembly GCA_963556165.1 of Tipula helvola. Taxonomy (NCBI): domain Eukaryota; kingdom Metazoa; phylum Arthropoda; class Insecta; order Diptera; family Tipulidae; genus Tipula; species Tipula helvola. Next base: position 91,884,706 of record OY744482.1, read on the forward strand.
AAGAATGTAGCTGTGGAAAGAATAGAATTGATTCCATGGCAAGAAGGGGAGTCGAAGCCGTGGCTCCTATAATAGCCCTACAAGCAATAATTTGTAGACCATTAAGTTTAATGATTGAAGCCTTTAATTTAACCACTCGCCACCATACCATGAAAGCGTAAGATAACATTGGTAGAACCAATAATTTATAGGTGAAAGACAGCATTTTGGGAGTTAGACCCCAGGTTTTTCCAAAGGCTCGTCTACACTGCCAAAATATGGCAGTCGATTTTTGAAGTTTATACTCCTGGTGAAATTTCCAGGAAAGTTTACTGTCCAAGAAGACACCTAAATGCTTAACGTGGTCGGATCTGTTAATCGGCCTCCCGAAAAGTAAAGGCCTGGTAAATATAACCATATCAGGTTTAGAAGGATTAACGTGTAGATCCTTTCCACCACACCACGACTCCACAATACGTAAGGCATTCTACTCTAAGTCAGATAACACATTCAGGTGCTTTCCAGCAAATGTAATAACAAGATTGTCAGCGTAGCTTTGAGTAACAAAGCCTGACTGCTGAAGTTTCACAAGTAGATCGTCAATCACCAAAACGAATATCAGGGGTGAGAGCACACCTCCCTGAGGACAACCTTTAGCAACTTTGCCCGAGATTGAAGCATTATCCACGCCAACCTCAACGATGCGAGATCTGAGCATACAATCAATCCATTTTACAATGGTGGGATCAATACCGAAATTGGTACAGGCGTTAATAATCGACGAGAACGATGTACTGTCAAAGGCTCCCGCAATGTCTAAGAAAGTACCTACAAGAAACTCTATTATTGAGGGATCTTTCGATCCTAGTGACAAGCTCATGTAGAGCCATTTCACAGGACTTGCCTACCCTATAAGCATGTTGCATGTTATTGAGTGGGGAATTAGATAAATATTTATCTCTAATAAATCTGTCGACAATCCTCTCTACCGTTTTAAGAAATGTTGAGGACAGACTGATAGGCCGAAATGCTTTGGGATCAGTGTAATCTGATTTACCAGCCTTCGGTAAAAAAACAACGTTGTTCTTGCACTAAACCTGAGGAACAATGCTAAAAGCAACGCACGCTTTAAAATGGTGGAGCAGGTGGTTCCTAATAATAGGAAAACCATGCTGTAATACAGCCGGAAAAATCCAATTAGGAACATCTGATTTGTATTTTTAAAGAAGAAAATACTCCAACGAAGAACTTCCGACGTAACTATCTGATCCGCTAAATCCCAGTCAGGAGCTTCATTGCAATTCCTATTGGTTAGAGAGTGAGCAAAATCAGAGTTAACGATGGCACACTCCGGAAAATGAACAGAAAGAAGCAACTCGTTTGCTTCTTTTTTCAAAGAAGTAAACTTGCCATTCGATAGATGAAGAGTATCAAGTATACCAGGTGTCATTTTTAGCCAACGTTCTATTAAATCTAGCGACAGCAGAGACTATTCATTTCCTCACTGAAGTTTGTCCATGCGGTTTTGTGAGCGGATCTTAATCTTTTTTTATACTCCTTTCATACTAAACTATCCCAATCGGATTTAAGATTTGTATTTTTTGTTTTATTCTTCAGTTTCCTAGTAAGTTTATTTTGTTTTTCTAAGAGCAGAGCACCAGAAGGGTCTATTCCCAATCTTTTGTTTGGTAATAAGTGGACACGAATTTTCAAAAGCTGTCGAGCATGTTTTTGTCAGCTTGCAGCTCAAGGTCCTCAACCGAGCAAATATCCACAGCAGGATGAATTAGAGAAATAAGTTCGAGAGAGAATAAATCTCAATTGGTAAATATACGATTACGATATGGTTTAAAAGGTGGTCTTTTAATGTTGATGTTAAAAGAGATACACCTGTTGTCAGAAGTGAGAATATCATCAAGGGAATTACTGTTCATAATATTTATTTATAGTTTTGAACTAGAAATACATGGTACAATTCAACTTTTTGCTGTTCATGCGGCTGTGATTAAAACTATATTCCTGATTTTTTGTTTGAGAATAGGTCGATAGAAGAAATATTTGATTGCCTTCGTAATGATGGAGTGTCAATCAATCGGGTCCCAAATACCTTGGACTTATTTTAAATTACCCCCATATTGAGTTAATAATTAAGAACCTTTCTGGCCTTGCTGGAGTGCTTAAAAGAATATCTGTTGATCTTCCGTAAAATAAGTTCTAAAATTGGTATATTTTGCTTACTTTCGCTCTATCTTATCGTAAATATTTAATTTACTCGTTCGAACGCATACCATTGATTAGTCAATTTTGATTTGATGGTCTCCATACATAAAATTGGCTGGCAATAAACCGGTACACAAAAAATTAATATTTGAGATACAAAAAATTGATAAAACGGGACCAATTAATGAGCAACAAACAAAAATTTCTGGGCATCATAAAATTAATTTTTTGGAATAAAATATAATAATTTGGCAACATTTATAATTTTTTGGCACTATAGATCATGTTTTCCGAAAGAGGCAGCACGATTGTTGAAAAAGTACGGAGCGTTTTCCGAAAGAGGCAGCACGGTCAAAAAAGAAGTACAGAGCGTTTGCCACTAGATGTCAATACACAATCAAAATAATATTTCGGACGTTTTTCAAAAGGGGATAGTCAAAATCAATAATTATCACGTATTAATAATAATCACTTTTATAACACGAAAATAATTTTGTTTATGTTTACAAAATGCACACATAAAAATATTATACAATTTTTGACAGCAAATATTTAGAGACACCTAGTGGCATTATGTGAAAGTTGCTTGTGTTTTCGGAGTTTTCCGAAAGATGGTAGCTCTTGCGGTTGTTGAAAATTTGACATTTAAACATGATCTATTGGAATGGAACACAAAAAAATATTTTTGGGCATCAAAATAAACATTTTGAGCGACAAAAATAATAGGTTATGTTAGGTTTAGGCCCGTTGCACATTTCAGCTAAGCTAAGCTATGCGATGTAAGCTATGTTCATAGCTTTCGGTTGTAAATAAAGGATTTTAATGGAACGTTGCACACTTGAGCTAAACTATGCGAGCTATGTTTTTTGTTTTGAGCGATGCAAACTATCTTAGCTCGAGTTGTCTTCGCCTTGCTATGTCAGCTAACATCGCTCACATATACACTGAAGTTTTTGTATATTTTATTAATAACTCGTGGGCTACTTAGTTATATTAGGTATCGTATCATAAATCATAATAAATGAATTATGCAAAAACATCAATGTATGGGTGAGCGATGTAATTAGCTCAAATGTGCAACGGAGTGAGCTAAGCGGGCTAAACTATGCTAATATAAACTACGTTTCTCGCTTAGCTTAGCTGAAATGTATAACGGGCCTTAATCTATCGATTAAATTTAATTTTTGGTCTCAATTTTTTTTTTATTTTTTTATTACTAAAAATTATTTTTTTCTGTTCCAAAATATTATATTTGTGGCCAATTTATTATTTTTGATGCCAATGTTTGTCTCCGCAATATTTAATTATGTCCTTCAAAAATATTTGTTTGTATTCTCGTATGTTGTGCCAAAATATTATTTGTGATGCTAACGTTTGCCGCCAAAAAATGTCTCTTGTATGCCCGTTTAAATTGTCCACATAAAATTATGTGCAAAACGACTAAACCAAATTTCTCTTATGCGAGTAACTATTGGTATCATGAGCACAATACCCGAATGAAGTTTTTATACAGGCCAGTTTTTGCCAGACTCTCAACCACCCAAAATAGCATTTTTAGCAGAGGTGTTACCATTAAGCGAATTTGTAGTTTTTAAAGTTACTTAAGTAAACATCTATTAAATCATTTCCACTCTTGATATGGATAGGTACTTTAATTTGTAAGTATGTACTCGTATATCATATGAGAGCGTTGATGCATAGACTAAATCATTTCGTCATGTCCAATAATAAGACGTGGAGAAGCAGATGGAAGAAGTATTCAAACATTTCACCAATTTAAAACCACAAAGGGCGTCGAATATTTCCCTTCCTGCATTATCAAGTGATGTACGCGGTGACGCATCTGCGATTACGTTTTTCTCACCTTTTAGGTATTTGAATAGTGTATATTTTTAATTTTGTAGTATCATAACAAGCAATAGTTCCAATCTTTTCTGAGTTTTGAGAAGCGTCTAACAACTGTTTTCGTAGCATGGCATAGTTTTTCTCTGCAGTTATTAACCTTTTTGACGTACATCTAATAATTTGAACGACTTTGAAATACAGTAGCCTCGAGACCAGTACTATTTGCATCACAATCAATCGTAAGTTATTATTTTTTTTTTTCGCTGGCGCTACATCCCATAGAGGGATTTGGCCGCTTCATTTAAAGTTTCGTAATCATTTTTTTAACGGATAATGAGTGATTAATTCATTGATCCAACAGTAACCAGCCGTGATTTTTTCATCAACCGCCGGGAATCGAACCCGGGACCTCCGGAGCTTAAAGCAAGCATGCTAACCACTGTGCCACCGGGGCGGCACGGGTAAGATATTTACCAACCTCAATATTTTAATGTTTTCACGTCGATGCAGGATATAGTTTTTTATTATCTCGGTTCATTTGAAGATTGAATACTTAAATTCTTGAAGTAACGGCTTAAATTCGTTATCAGTATTTTGAATTCATCAACCATAAGCCCCTAAAATTATTATTTTCTACCTACTAATTGAAGCCATTTTGAGCCGTTGACAAAGCATTGGATACTGTTGACGTTCGCCCTACTGAGGTCCGTCAAGTCATTTGAAGGTAGTACCCATACGCACTTTAGCCTGGTTTGGGCCAGACGAGGACAGGTGCAAAGAAGATGGAGTACTGTTTCTTAGACATGTGAAAAGAACCCAAGTCTACTCGCATGTCTGCCTATGAGACTATGCCGTAATCATTCCGACAACCATCCTTACCTTACACCGGTGAAATGAGATGAGCTGTTTAGATTTCGCCAAATCCAACTTTGGCCAGACCTGCCGGGTTATTACACTTGAAGTACTATTGGACCATCTGTCATTCGTCAATTTACTGGCTTCTTCCTGAAGCAGTAATTTAAGTGAAGAGGCATTTCAATAATCCTACTACTTTTTGTGATATGGCTTGTGGTGCCAATTCAAGCAAGCTCATCGGCTTTGATACTTACTCCCTGTACTACTGAAATGCCCTGGCATCCGTCTTATTAAAACATGACAGATAGTTCTGAACTATTTTCGACATGCTTGCTTCTCTACTTTCTTTAGTTTGTTCATGAAACATGATCCGAACCGGATCAGAATCGGCTTATGTCTACGACTTCCTTTATGGCAGTTACTTCAACTTGAAAAACGCAGCAATAGTCGAGGAGACGGAAGGAGAAGTTTTTCACAGAACTTGCCGCCACCGACTTTCCTACCCCTTTTTGAACTATTCGTGAAGAAGTTTATAACTCCTGGTTTTAGAACTTCCATCAGCCAGTTCTCTCTGGAGAGGATCACATTAATAAATTGTACGTCAAAAGATAGTGACGGGATGAAACTATATAGTCGGTAGTCTTAGAAATCTCCACAGAACAAATGAGTGTCATACATTGTTATAGGTCCACATTGAGATGGATTTCAGTCGTATGGCAATATATGCTGCCAAATGCTTCCCCAAGATGTCTAAAGGAGTCAGATGTAGCAGATTATCCAGTGCCTGGGTAGATGTGCTCCTCAGTGCACCTCTAATCAACAGGGAGACTCTTCTCCGAACTTTTGGTTGGCAGTTTTTGGCACAACAGTATACTAAGTAGTGTACTATGTGGGCTCAGCCACATCTTTTCCCAGCGGCAGTTTTGCAAGAATATAGCACTACAGTAGCTTACATTACCCTTTCCACAATATTAGGCTTCTAATTTAATTTGCTGTCCAAAACGGAACCCAGCTCCAGATACTTTGCTTTATCTATAAAAGTTAAGCTGATATACCATTTAAGGTGAGAGGACATGAGGGCGTTTGCATTTCCTAGAGAAGAGGACCAATTCAGTTTCGGATGGATTAACATTCAACCCACAATCATTGTCCCATATGCAAAGAATACTTTTTTGCATGAGTCCACCAAGGGTTGACTGGGATATTTCCAACTTGAAGCCACTTATACAATCCAGTTTTAGTAACAGGTCATTAATGGCCAAATTCCAAAGTAAGAGGACAGTATGCCACCTTGCGGTGTGCATCTACTTAGAAATCTTCTAGCAGAGGTCTCACCAAACTGGCATTTATGATCTTGTCTCAGCGTTTGATCTATTCAGTCCCTGAGTAATCCACTCACTTCTAGATTCGAAAGTGCTCGAAATGCAGCTTCCAATGTCACGTTACTAAAGGCCTTCTCTATATCCACAAAGGTTACCATTGCGTAGTGCTCATGGTCGAAAGATTTTTTGGTGAAATATACAAGGGAATGGAGAGATGTCACCACAGATCTCCCTTTGCAATATGCATGTTTTGATTTTGACAGTTTTTCCAGCACAATCGCGCCTCTAAGATAAGCTACTATTTGTCTTGCCAGTGTTTTTAAGAGGAAGGAAGATAAGCTAATAGGCCCAAGTTCTTTAGGAATACAGTATGGGCGTTTTCCTGCCTTAGGTATGAATATAACCTTCACTTCAGTCCATTTCAGTTAGATTAAAACGTGAATATATTCTACTTTAGTAGCATCTCCAACCAGTCCCTTTTTTCGTTTGCCGTCATATTTGGTCAGTTACTCAAACCGGCAGCAACATACAATGACGTACAATCTAAGACCATTAGATTGTATAACAAAGGCCGCTTTCTGATTTCGGATTTGCGTACTGATACCTCGTATATGATTTTACTAATGATCGAAACCGGTTGGTTAATATTTTTTTGTTTGTTTTGGTGGCATTAGAATTGGTGTGTTTTGGTTACTCATCAAAAATATTACCATGAAAATGAATTTCACCATCGATCTCCGATCGTAATGTGAAAGCCGCTAATCTATGATTTCAACCACGTTTCGACGAACGATTTCGAACCAAATATCAAGTCACGACAGAACATTACGACTCCCTGAATGGGCTTCCACTGATGTTCACTATGATGAATACGGAATCCTGTAAGTATGTCACATTCTAAAGTCACGCGAAACATAAACAAGTAATGCCTGCAATATCCAAAGATAATCACTGGTACAAACCCCAAACGTGTTCTAAAATAGTTTCATCAGGTTCGATGCACGATTCATTATTCAATCGACTATAGCGCCCTTTCTTGGAAATATATAGCGGAGATTTGAATAACTAGAAAATAATTCTCCATTTTCCAAAAGATTTATTTACGAATTTTTCTCCATTTTCAGAATATGTCCCTTCGGCTTTTTATAAACTATTTTAGCATAGAGTCAAACCAGTTTTTTAGCCAAGAGAAATCAGAGATGAATTGTGCATCGCTTCCGTTTCATCATAAAGCCAGAATTGTGCAACTAAGTATTAACTAACACTATTGTGGTTTCAATATCTGTAAGATGGGACATGTGATTTATCAATGACTACCTAACAAGTTCTGTCGAAAGGCGTGACCACTAATGAAAGAGTAAACTTCGAAATTTATTTGTGATTAATCTATTAATCCAACTATTCTTTCCACTTCCATTCATTGTACTTCAACGAGAAAATAATTGGGTTGCCACTTTACTACAAATGGAGCATATGCTAATATTGCTCCAGAAAAGCACTAAAATCTATTAAATTGTATGCACTTTTCAAAATCCTATTACCTATATAATACTTTTTAGGAATACAACATCAGCCACAAATAGTCTCGACAATTCTGATGATTCAGATCCCACAGTAGAAACGCCCCAACGAAAACAGTTCAAACAGAATTACAAACCAGAATGGGAAGTGTCGTTTCCTTGGTTAAAAAACGTAAATGATATGGATTCTTGTACTATTTGCTTTAATGTTTTAGCGAACAATAAAACGCATCTAGATGACATCAAACAAGTAGCAAATCTCAACAAATCTGCAAATTAAAAATGTAACAGCAACCATTGAACAGAGCTTTCAATCTGTTGATAATTCAACCAATCACCGCAAAAAGTCAACTGAATTTCGACGACTTATACTGTAGACAGACACAGAGTTAATCGCGATTTTCAGTTGTCATTATTGTCAAAAATCGCGTTGTGGAAACAAAATAACCCGGTTTAGGTGAAAATCGTGTAATGACAGACGACTGTCATTACACAATCTTCACAAAAAACTGGATTATTTCATTTTCACAACGCGATTTTTGATAATCGGGATACATGAAAATCGCGATTAACTTTGTGTCTGTCTACCGTATTACCATTTTTACAAATGGACTCTTTACCGAAACTACATACTTCAAACAACTTGCCACGATTCTCAATTGGCTAAAGATTTAAAATATGGGCGAATCAAGTACTCGGACCGTTTTCTAAACAACAAATTTCAAGAAAACTGCAAAACACAAAATTTTCTCTAATGATCGATGAAACGACCGATCTGTCTACTACCAAATGCTTAGTGATGGTTGCACTATTGTTTGATACACATAAAAATAATGTGATTGACTGTTTTCTGGGGTTAATCGAACTAAGTGCTTCTACAGCCCAACAAATATTTAAAAAAATTGAATACAATTTTAAAGGTTGCAATATTCCAATGGAGAATGTTATTAGCCTAGCAGTCGATGATGCTACAGTAATGACTGGTCACTTAAATGGAATAGTGTCCAAAATTTATAAAATCCACAAAAAATTTGTTTTTCCTCCGATGCATATGCCATTCTTTGCATTTATGTATGTGCATCGGCCGCATGCAAAAATTACCAAATTCCATAGAAAAAAACGTAAAAAATATTTTCATTCATTTTGCGTATAGTCCAAAATGCATCGGATCGTTTCGCGAATTTCAAAATTATTTTGATGTTGAAAATCATAAGATCTTAAGGTTAAGTACGACGAGATGGCTTTCATTCGAAAGTGTCGTCAATAGATTGTTAGAGCAGTGGAACCCCTTAAAGCATTACATATATTCGTTTAAATGGTTTTGAAGAGCTTCACAGTTCAAACGCAGCTGAAATTTATGAGTTTCTCACGGACCCATTAAACAAATGTTATCTCTTATTTATGTCTTATATATTAAAACTAGTAAATGAAATATGTAAATACCAATTTTCAATCGGAGTTGACACAAATTCATACACTATATAGTCAGATGCATACACTTTATATAGAAATCTTTAAAAATTTTATTAAACCCAGAATATTTAAAATTTGACACAAATACTAAAGGTCCAGAATTTCATCTTAACCAACGGCAATGCATTTTGGGATTAGGTTTGAAAATTTTCTAAATTTCAGAAGGATTGGAAGAACAAAAAGTCAAAGCCCTAAAATTAACATTAATATCGTTTATATTGAAATTGCGGCCCAAATCAAACAGAGATTTGATTTTAATGACGAAAAATTAAAATTATTGAAATATTTAAATATTAACGAGATCGTAACAGGAAGCCTTTCGTCCATCATGCCTTTAATAATCAATTTTTTATTTCACGACTGTGATCTAGAAACTTTAAATAATCAATTTCGCAGATTTGGAGATTGCGGTAAAATTTTCGGGGGAAGTCACCAAATTCTGGATTGAATTGAAACTTTACAAGAATGTCTTGGAAGAGCCTATTTCAAAATACATGCTAATACGATGTTCCCTACCTCATAGTACTGCATCAGCAGAACGGAAGTTCTGAAAGTTAAATTTAATTAAAACCAACTTAAGAACCAACCTAAATACGACAACTGTGGAAAATCTTATGTTTGCTAAGGAACTTTTGAAACCAGACAAAGCTTGTTGGAAACCAGGTGATACCCAAGAACTTCTAAAATTTTCAGACAAATTCAAGTATATCGATGGAAAATATCAACTGAAATAAGAGTAAGACTGCAACGCAATACTCTCAAATTTTTTATGTGATATGTACCGTCTTACTTTGGTAAAAGTTATTCCTATCCGGATAGGAATGAAATTTTGCCCAAAGTAAGAGCAATTCTTCTTCAGAATAATTTTTTTTTTTACATTCAACAGTTGGTGCAAGCTCTAAAATATAATTTATTAGGTATTTAGAATTTTAACAAATATAAAATATTGATAACAAATTATTGAATAAGGTATAATTATTCCAAATGATGATTAACAAAATTTAAAATTTGATTTATCGAAAAATTGAAAATTGTTATTTAATACGAACTCTAAATATATTTCATACATTTACTCTAGTGGTCAACACTACAACTACGAGAAGAAGAGAATTTTGCTATTCCTACTTCTCAGCGGAATGAAACTCTTCATTCCGCGTCGATCGTTTCCATGAAATTGAGTTAGGTTGAGTTGAAAGTTTTTGTTTCTGTTTAACAGCCCGTTATATTATATACATTTAGGACTTTTTTATTGCATCCTTAATTTTTTGTTAATATTTTTTTGTTGTATTTAAGTATTGTAATATTTTTTTATGGTGTTAATAATAAAAATCTTTAATATTTATTCGCTGCGCCATTTTGAATTTCAACTCTACTCAACTCAAGTATTTTCGTTGAGTTCAAATTTACTTAACGAAAATCCAACTCAACCCCATTGTCATGAACGCTAACCTAGGTTCAACCTAGGTTAAACTCTGCATGGAAACAATGTAATTATGAATTTCAGAATATGTTACACTTACACTTTTTATATAATTAAAATAAATTGAATTATTTATTTATAAATGTATTAATTTAATAAATATTCTGGAATAAGAGCATTGTGTTTTCCTAAGGCATGATTTACTCCAAAAAAAGTTGTACTCCACTTTCAAGCTGCATCTACTCCGCATTTTCTATTTTTATTTTTATTTTTGATTATTTCGTACTAATTGAGTTGTACAACTAATTAAATATACTGATACTAAACAAATTTAATTTGTATGTTCACTCTTCTTTAATTAAGTTTAGGTTCCATCTCTTTCTTACCCGTAGATGACTGAGTTTGAGCAACCTCATTAGAATGTACAGATAAATTATCCTTTCGACATATTAACATCTTCAGTTTCGGTGGGCTGAACCTTTAAAGTTTCATCTTTGTTAGGATGTTACGATATCTGTTGCTTATTTGTGAAGTATTTCGACGGTATGTCTTACCATCGTTCGTTTTGACGATAATTTCTCCTGATGCCCGATTTCTGTGACCTATTCAAATAGCTTAAACTTTAATTGAATTGATCACTTTCGTTTAAATCTTCTCTGTACTTTGTATGTTTAATTGCGTAATATTTTTTGTTTTGATCTATCTTGAAGATTTTGTAACACGATGTTTACAATATTTAGTTGGAGTGATTCTATCGCGGTTGGTAATAAAGATTTTGGTATTCTACTCATTAGGTACTTGCCGATTCGTGAGTTTCTGTAATTTAGAATAGCTAAGTTTCGGAAATCCGTTATTGAATTGTGGTTCGTGTTTTATAACTTCAACCTACGTCTGATATTCTTACTGGTCAAAATTCCACCACCCAGCTAGATAGCTATCAGCAATTAACAAGTAATTCTCTGCGTTAAAGTTGAATAAGTCCGATGATCCAAATATTTGGAATGGAAACTATGAAATTCTATTTAATATTGTTGAGTTATGTTTATTAAAAAAAAAGCCTCGATCTTTAGTTCAAACAATATAGTATTATATTTCCCTAAGCTAGAGAACTCTATTGTGAAAAAAACACACTAAAGGCGGATTCATGGTTGCCTTCGTTCGTTCGTCCTGATATTTTTTTTTATCCAATCAAAAAATTCAGAACGAATGAACGAACTAACGAAGACAACCATGAATCCGCCTTACGGAATTTTTTATTATACAAAACAAAAGGTAACCAAAAGAATTTACACTTTAAGGGTTGAAACCATTAAACCTTTCCACAGTATTTGTACTCAACCAAAACGTAACTGAACGTAATAAAAACTTATCCTAATTTAGAATCAATATTGTTAACACTCCCACTTTGATTGATCTACTTGTTCTTGGTGATCTTTGAATGTCCATCACTTGTAACATTTCGCGTTGGCATTGAAAAGTTGATCTCGATGTATTTCAAAATGAAATCTCCCAACTCGGTTTTTTTCACGTATGAAATGGAACTTTACGTCGATGTGCTTAGTTCGTTTGTGGAACTCTGGATTCTTAATAAGACGAATAGCACTTTGGTTATCCATGAATAAGGTGGTGGCGATTTCATTAATGTTCAAGAGTGGCATCAATAACCGTTTAGCCAGATGATTTCCTTGACAGTGTGAGTGGCCGCAATGTACTCGGATTATGTTGTGGATAATGCGACCACCTTCTGCTTTTGAGAACTCCATGATATAATTGAAGATTCCAACTTCACTACAAATCTGCTAGTCTACGTTGCCTGCGTAATCAGCATCGCTATATGCAGTCAGCTGCAAATCTTCTTCACGTTTGAAGAGTAATCAATATCGTAGTGTTCCCTTTAAATATTTTAAAATCCGTTTTTAAAATCCGTTTCACTGCATTCCAGTGAATTTTTGTAGGCTTTTCTAAATATTGACTGGAACTATTGACCGCAAACGTGATATCAGATGTGGTAAGTACACGAGGCTCACAACTGCCTCACGATATGGTGCATTGCTTATTTCATCCTCTCCATTGGGATGTATTGATGCACACATTTGATGGTGGCGATCTGCAAAAATATCTACAGAATTTGCATCCATCATGTTGAATCGCTCTAACACTTTCCTTGCATAGGCTTCTTGATGGAGAAAAATTGACCTATTTGAGAGTTGCTCAATTTCCAAACCAAGAAAATGCTTAGCCTCACTGGAAGTGATATTGAATTCCCTGTTTAATTCTTTCAACAGTGACTCTGCCAATTTTGAGTCTGTCGAAGCTATAAGTCCATCGTCGATGTAAATGGCCAGAATTATTAGGCAGTCTTCCTGGTGGATAAAGAATACACATGGATCTGCTTCTGTTGCCGTCAAGTTGAAACTTTTGTAGTACATCTTTAAACAACCTGTTTCAACACCTCGATGCTTGCTTATACTGATGAAGCTTCATTCGTTTCGAAACAGAAACCGAAAGAATCAGTCGTATTGAATTAAACCGGACTAGATGCCTGAATGTTTCGTAGTAATTCAGACCATACTGTTGTTTGAATCCAAAAACCACAAGTCGAGCCTTGTAGCGATCGATGCTTCCATCAGGATGATGTTTAATTTTAAACGTCCATTTATTGTTAATAATTGAGTCATCCTTCAGTAACGTTTTCGTTGAGTACAAATACTGTGAAAAGGTTTATTTCACAGTATTTGTACTCAACCAAAACGTTACTGAACGTAATAAAAACTTATCCTAATTTAGAGTCAATCAAATATGGTTCGTTCTTTCAGTTGATTTCTCTTTGACTAGCAAACTTGGCTTAAGGACCTACCTAAGGATTAGCAACGTATATTTAGAAAAAAATCTGCCAGAAATGCAGTTACAATCCACCGAATAACGGTAAATGCACCCAAATACACTCTTAATACATTCATAAATCCCAATCTACCCATCGAAAAAGAAGCAGATTGGCATAAAAGACCCAGGTTGAGAATTAAAGAATTGTTTTGATGTGAAGGATGTTATTTTTTACACCCATAAAATAAATGCCTAACTCATTTCCCAGAGATGATATTTTAGGAAACATAACGCCCATACCTAATTGGCGCCTCAATTTTGGATGACTATGCAAAACTATTGATAACACACGTTTAGCGCGAAAACAGTACGCATTACTTAAAACAAAGCTTATCACACCACACACAAACATCTAACAAAACCTTCCGTAAGGTAAATCATTTTTCTTTTTTATTATTGTACAAAATCCTTATCAGCTCGCAGAATTTTACGTAGCAGCCAGCAGCCGCACACGAAAACAATATACACAAACTCTTGTTGTTTTACAAACCAAAACTTTTCATATCTCGATAATGATGAAAAATATGTACAACTTTTTACTATAAAAATTACAGAAACTATTTTTTTGTTGTGATAACAGCCAAACTAGAGGATGTTGAAAATGTTTTTGATTTCCTTTTTACACATAAAATAAAATAAAAATCAACCTAACCGTTCAACATAATTTAGTAGACGACGATATCAAGTTCTCAAAAGATGTATCTGAATTCTCTTACAAAATTTTAGTGTTTAGTGTGAAAATATATAATTTTAAGACTTGTGAAAAACTTTTAGAATAAAATATGTATTGGTGGAAATTTATAATAATTTTTGTGATATTAATTGTAAGTGAAAAATTGTTGTTTACCTCCTCCTCCTCCTCAGAAATTATTCATACATTAAACATAAAACCGTGGGAATTGTGTCATGATAAATATATTTAAAAACGTGTTCTCGGCAACGTGTTTCAATGTTTCTACATACACAGATAAATATTTAAATGGACCACAATTTTTTAAGAGACCTACAAAAAAACCGAATCGACAAAAATTTCATAAACAAAACATCATCAGTTCATAAACATTTTGTATTTGATAAGCGCTTAACAATCATCGAGTGTAAATAAGATATTATAACAAACGTTTCCTAAATGCATACACAAAAAGTCATTGACTTTTCATATATGTACAGATAATAAAAAATACATAATTTTCCCGAAATTTTCACAGAAACGGTCATACTCGGAATGGAATGAAATCGCAACGATATGCCCGAATCAATGCGTATGCCAACAATCTCATTTGAATGACTTGTCAATAGCACGATGGACCAGTAATTTCGATAATATTATTTTAGGTGACAATGAAAATTTGTATACGACAAACGTGGAAAATAATTATCAAGAGAATAATGAAAATGGAAATGAGGTGAGTTAGGTCTACGGTGACGGAAAGCCTAATTTGTATTTTTTTTTTTTTTTTTGTTTTAAAGGCATTCTACGAGAATGACTCAACGCATGTAAACAACCCGCTTGTAAAATTTATCATGTGTTTCTTGCAACTAGATACAAATGTTAAAGTCTTATTATCACTGATTCCCCAGGATGTCGAAGCATTGACGTTACTATATACCGGAACACAAAATAATTACACTGGTATGTGGATATTATCAAATCAGTCTCGCTGTTTATCTATTTTCAATGTCATTCTATCACAACTAATTTACAGTTCAAACCAGCGACATCGTTAATTTACCCGATCTACAAATTCTCGAGATACGCGGCAACACAGAACGTGATTTACATTTAGTCATCGATATGGCATTGCCACAATTGAAATTCGCTAATTTCGAATCGATCACCATCTACAGTAGTGATTCGCTAAAAAGGCGACGCGATAAAATTGATCCATCGCAATACTTTGATTATACGCCGGAGAGTGAAAAGAATACGGAATACAATGTGACGACGGTGACGCTTGAAATTTCACAGAAAGATCAAATCGAAATAGTACCGTACGAAATTTATTTACAGCAGCTGCGTAAATCACGAGAAATTTCATTTTACGGATGGACCGATTTAAATGTGTTACGCATACACGAATGCAAATTGGATGAATTGCAGTGGGAAATTTTTGATGGTCTCGAGAACGTTAAGCATTTATCACTCGAACATAATGGCATCAAAATTATTCCACCATTTTCATTTTTTGGTGTACCCAAACTGAAAACCCTTTCGGTTGCGCATAATGAAATTTTGGATTTAAATTATCGTGCGCTAGCCGGTCTTCTTGAATTAATTTCGCTTGACTTAAGCTACAATAATCTAACAAAATTGTCAGAATTAACATTTCCACCATTTCCTAAATTAAAAATTATCGATCTGCGCGATAATCCAGTTCGTGCAATTTATCCATTCACATTTGCGGTTATGAATGATACACGAAAATTATCAATCGGCAGCGAACTAGTGAGCCTTAAAATATCCGGTAAAGAAACATTTAAGCCGCTTAAGAATTTGAAATACTTATCAATCAAAAATTGTAATATTCCAAGTCTCAAGCAGGAGACGTTTCACAATTTAAAAAGTTTGGAAGTTTTGCAAATTGATCGCGGGACCATAAAAACAATAGAGTTCGACGCATTTACCGAAAATTTAAATTTAAAACAACTTTTCATAACGAACTGTGGCCTCGAGGAATTATCTATGGACGCATTTTACGGATTAAATCAAATCGAAATCATTGATTTGTCACACAATAACATCTCGAACTTGCGGCCTGGTATTTTTGACGATAAACCGCGGCTCAAAGAAATCTATTTGCAGTATAATCAACTGGAGTCGCTTCCAACAAATTTCTTCAATGTTACTCTCTTGAATGTTAAACTAATTCGTCTGACGCATAATCCATGGTTTTGTACATGCGAAATGATGAATTGGAATCAGGAAACAACAAACATGGTTCGTACCGGTTTCGAGGTGAAACAATGTCATGGACAACAAAATTTGAAGATTATGGAAAATTGTAATCGAAAGGAGTACAAATACATGTACAATAATAAAATGACACCACGATGTGACGGTGGTCCGGACAATGCTAAGCAACGTTCTATATACTACACAATACGGCGAACATTAAATTGTAAACCAATTGCAGCTCCATCGAAACCAAATAAATCGGCAGCGATGCAACCAAATCACGATACAAAATTATCAATCCTCAAAGCGAAACAAGCTCGGGCCGATGATCAACGTTTACAATTGTTAACGCATCGACGTTCAAACGATCCGAATTTACGTAAAATTTACAATTCTGAGAAGGCACATCATTATCAACATAAATTCGTATCGAAATACGAAAAAACTATTGCCCAGGAAAATAATCTTCACTATCAAATGGATTTGATAGATAAACGAAAGCCGGTGCTTGATAGGAAGCCCAATAGTTACGATTACGATAAAAATTCTATTTTGTAAATCTGATTTATTATAAATATTTTTTTGTAAATTTGTTGTTTTTTAAACTCGAAATATATTTTTTTTTCAATGTCGACTTGGTGTATTGCCTAAAACAAACAATTTATTTAAATCTCCAATCAACGAATGAATGGAAAGAATTAGGTAAGGCTAGAATGGTGCTTATGCTTCTAGCTGTTCGATTGCAAGCGTTTAATCCTAAATCTTTAGGTTTAGAGAATCTATCATCCAGGCTTTGGTTCAAATTCATTCAGTTTGCTAAGGCCCCAATGAGTGTGGGACCTCTGTGTGTGTATTCCAGCCAATTTTAACAAATAAATAATAAATCCAATCAATCATGATCTTACCTCTTAAAAGTGTGGCACAAGTTCCCTTATACAAACTTCTGAGTCCACCTTCTGCATAAATTTTCTTGCCACAGTCGAGCATGCCATTGTATTTTTTAGGACCCTTATCATCAGCTTGAATTTGTAAAAGACATTTAATACGTTCCCCGGGTGCCATCACCGATGTTGTGAATATTCCGGAAAATGCTCCAGCCGCAAATAATTGCGTATGTGTCAAGGGCACATTGACATCTGATCCCTGTTGCAATCGTTTCCCCAGCCCAAAACCAAAGAAACTTATGGCAAAAATTGGTGCCACGCCAGTCAATGGAGCCGACATTCCTTTATATAATCCTAGTGCGCCTTCCTTTGCGATCGTCTTTTTAGCACAATCTAATGTACCAGAATACAATGGTTTTTCTCCGGCTGCTGGCCTTGGCATTGTTTGTAATCGCACCTAAATAAACAGATTCATAATTATTTCGTGCACTGTAAACATAAAAAAAAAAAATTTGACAGCAAAACTGGAATTTAACCTTTTCGCTGAGTGTTCGTCGAATATCAATGAAACTGATAATGAAAGTAAATTGTCTTAATACAGAGATACAGAAACACAGACAGAGCATACAAATACACATACCTTAATCGTATCAAGTGGATGGCCTGCAACCACGGTGCATATACCACCGAAACCGCCCGATAAAAAATATTTAATCACACTGGTATGCTCACCCATTTTTCAATTATTCTATTTAAATAAGAAATTCCCAAAGACAAAAAACGTCGTTATTGAACTTTATCATACACAAAAAAATGGCAAATTTCCTAAATTAAATAATCGGGCACTAGAAATATTTAAACGTAAGCGGATTGCGGAATAATCACCAACAATTTTATGTCACCACAGTTCGACGTAAATAAACTGACTGTCTAATAAGAATGTGAGGGAAATCAAATAAGAAACCAAATTTCTTATATTATGTTGAAAAGAGACCGATATATGTACTATAGGGGCAAGAGCTAGGTTGAAAATGGGGCAACTGTACATAATGGTTTTGGAGCACACTAACAATTTGTAATGTAAATAAACAAAAACCTAACCATAAAAATCACAACTTGTACATCTTATCAGCTTATAACAACAGGTAATTAAAGTGAATACGTCTTAAAAAAATTGTTGTAAGCCAATCAAATGAGTATGTTACGGCAATAAATTATTAGTTCAACCATTTTGATTACCAAACAAACAAAAAAAATTTAGTTCACCGGTGTTTCTCCAGTTGCTGTCATATTCTGTCACAAATCTGTGGTAAAAGTGAAGTGATCGCCATAAAATTGTAGAAAAAATAAAATAAATTCACAGTAAAAATGAATCTGGGTGATCAATTTCCAAACTTTAAAGTGAACACGACAATTGGTGAAATTGATTTTCACGAATGGCTGGGAAATTCGTAAGTATTCTATTGTAATTTTATTACGATGCCGAATTACAACCTATTTGCGCCTCATTTTAGTTGGGGCATTCTATTCTCTCATCCTGCCGATTATACGCCGGTATGTACCACCGAGTTATCACGTGTTGCCGCCTTAATGCCCGAATTTCAGAAACGTAATGTTAAGCCGATTGCATTATCATGCGACAGTGTTACATCACATAACGGATGGATTGAAGATATCAAAGCGTATGGAAGTAAGTTGAAATTGAAACATTTTACGATTAGGTAATTAAATGTTGTAATGTTTGTTAGAATTAAATGAAGATTTCCCGTACCCCATTATCGACGATGAAAAACGTGAGCTTGCCGTTAAATTAAACATGTTGGATAGGGATGAAATTGGAATGGCGGGACTACCATTAACTTGCCGCGCTGTTTTTATAATTGATTGTAATAAAAAACTGCGGCTATCGATATTGTATCCAGCTACAACTGGGCGCAATTTTGAGTAAGCTATTATTTATTCTGCCTGACTTAATGTTTTAATGGGTGAATTTGAATTGTAACTTTGTAGTGAAATCCTTCGTGTGATCGATTCGATCCAACTAACGGATACAAATAAAGTAGCAACACCAGCCGATTGGAAACAAGGCGGTGTTTGCATGGTTCTGCCCACTGTTAAAGATGCAGATATTCCAAGTTTGTTTCCAACTGGAGTTGAACGTATTGATTTACCATCTGGAAAGTCATATTTGCGAAAGACTAAATGTCCTAAATAATGAATAATAAAATATTGGTCCCAGGATTTGGGCTTCTAATTAAAATTATTACCGTTTTTATATTTTATTCACTTTGCCCAAAATAAAAAAAATGTTTGCCTATCTATCTCAGTAGCAGGTCAAACAAAAATTTGCGTAGCAAGGCAGTTTGTAAACGGTTTTGTTTCTGGTAAAAGCAAAAAAAAATTTCGAACTTTAAGGTAGTGTTAGATTAGCCATGATGGACCATGTCCCAATTTAATCAATATTTTTACTTTTTCAGATTAGTATACATTTTTTGATATTTTTAATTTAATTAACTTCAAAATTCGTTACCAACCATGTTGAAAGTAATCAAGAATGGGCGTATTGGTGCAATTGAAAATTTTCTAAGGAGCTCCAACCATTCTCCTTATTTATTCCGATGCTATACGAAGGATAACAAAACATCGAAAGATGGCAGGGATCTACCCGCTGCTAAAGCATCTACGCCGACCAAAGAATTGCCAAAGATTCATCAACCTAAGAAACCGTTAAATCCATTGAACACCACTATATTAGCTGCTATACCACCAGCGCCATGCGTCCGGGGCAAACAAAAAGAAAACTCTAAATGTTTCATTGAAAATCTATATGGTAATCCGCTTAATTTACCGCGAGCAATTATACCACCGATGGCGGACACATTAACACGATTGCTAAGAAGCGTTCAACCATTTGTGAACGATTGTGATTTTTATAAAACACAAAAACATTGTTGTAGTTTTGAGAAATCTGGTGGTGCTAAATTAAGTGAAGCGCTTAAGAAATATGCAGACTCCCGAAAAGATTGGCTTGAAAGTTTATGGATGAAATATGCTTATTTGCTAGATCGTGGACCGATGCCAATTAATCGAAGTCCAACAGTTAATTTTCATAAAATGGATGTGGACGGAATCTGTGGCCAAATCGAGTTGGCCGCACGCTTTACGGTGCTTTGTTTAAATTTTAAGAAAATGGCCTACCAAAATAAATTACCACCGGAAAAAGCACGGTGCGGAGAATATGAAATGGAATCGTATAAAAAATTTTGGGGCACTTGCCGCACAGTGGGTGATAAAATAGATACGATAAGTTACTGCCCTAAGGCCAAGCATATTATATTGGTTATTAAAAATAATGTAAATTGTTTTTTTTTTCATCCTTGTGTATCATATAAGGATTTAATTAAATTTATTTCCAGTATTTTAAGGTACCTGTCTACGGATGTGAACCAGAACAATCGCTTAGTGAAAATGATTTGCTTGAACAGTTTAATTTATGTATGGAACAAATTCGAGATGCCGTACCGGTTGGTATTTTAACGGCTGACCATCGTGACTGTTGGAATAAAAATTTTTTGCTACTACAAAAGGATCGAAATAGTAAGGTGGCTATTAAGGAAATACGCGAAGCTTTATTTATGATATGCATCGATGATAAAATGCCAGGACAAAAGGATAAGTATTGCATGGTCACCCAAAGTCATCAATTGTTGCACGGTGGGGGTAGTGCGGCAAACACATGTAACAGGTGGTTTGATAAAACGCTTCAAATAATTATTGGACCAACCGGAATGGTTGGTATTAATTTCGAGCATTCACCCGTTGATGGAATGTGCTTTATGGCATTGGCCGATTATTTAATGCAATACTCGTAAGTGGCCGGCCGACTAATTGTAATTAGGAATTACCTCTAATATTATATCTTTACTACTATCTCTTTAGTGGCAAAGACTGCAAGCTTGATATACCGGACGCCTGCACATTTGCACCACCCAAGCGATTAGAATTTTGCTGTTCAAAAGAGTTGCTGGATGCGATTGAATGTTCCAAAAAGAATGTCGACACTATGATAGCAAATTATAATCAGGAGATTTTAGATTTTAAGGGATTCGGTAAAGAGACTATAAAAGTGACCGGTGTTAGCCCAGATAGTTTTATACAAATCGCCTTACAATTAGCATATTTCAAGTAAGATGTTTATAATAAGCAGGCCACTTTTAATTAACTAATTTTTAATATTTGGGTTTTAGGCTTCACAATCAGCCTGCTGCTCAATATGAAACCGCATCTACACGAATCTTTAATTATGGCCGAACTGAGACAATTCGATCATGTTGCATTGAAGTTTTGGTATTTTGTAAGGCAATGGTTTGTAGCGATAACATTCGGCTACAGGCAAATTTACTTCGGAAAGCAATTTTAGCGCATAAATGTTTATCCGATGAGGCATCTCGCGGTTTAGGGATTGATCGACATTTCATGGCACTCAAAGCCATGAGTATTGAACAAAAATTACCCCTTCCAGAATTATACAAGGACTCCGGTTTTGTTCAAAGCAGTTACTATCGCCTTACCTCAAGCAATATACAATCACGATTCAAAGCTCTTACCGTTTATGGCCCAAGCGTACCAGATGGCTATGCGGTTTGTTATAATCCACGCGCGGATGATATCTTATTTGGCATATCGTCATGGAAAAATGCCAGCGGGGGTATTGATGCGGCAAAGTATAAGGAAACGCTCGAAAAGTGTCTGACGGAAATGAGAAAGGTAGTTGAATGTGGAGCACCGAAACGGAAAGAAGATGGTGGCAAAGATAAAAGTGGTGCGACAACAAATCCTGCACCGAAGAAAAAGTAGTTGTTTGGACGATTTTCAATTGATGTATGTTCGTGTGTCTAAACATAATTGGAGAATAAAATTATTTTTTTTAATGTAAATGTTGATATTTTAAATCGCCGAGTGGACACTACCATTTTGTGCGATGGCACTTAAGTCCTGCTCTGTATTCCAATCTGAAAGTACTTACTCTTACTGTAAAAGATTTTTGGGCTTGTACCTTGCTTAATTATCCATCTAGTCTTAATAAACGGGCCCCTATTCCTGAATACGAATACTGCCGGCAGATACGTGACGTGATACATACTATCTGGGCTCATTGCTCTTTCTCCTAGATGTTTACTTTAGGAACTACTTCTACTGGAAAGACGGTAGCATTGGTTCCGAAGGACTTTGAGAGGGCAATCCGACTCTCGCATATTTCTAGCCGTGCCTCAATTTCCGTTTTGATTTTCTCTTATGAGTTGCTGGGATTGAAAAGTCGCCTGTAGATCACCCAGCTTTACTATAGGAAGGCTTAATAAAACTGGGGGGTGCCTGTTCCTATCAGCTGTTCATCCTTCGGCTTTATGCTGGTCCACCTTAGATTAGGGTTTTTTGTCAAGGATTTCTCCTTTAGCTCCGTACTTTAGCCTGTGCCAAAAGGCCACATTCTGACTAATGGTATCAGTTACCAGTGTTTGCCACGAGGAGGCAGCACGTACACCTACGAATTGTGATCAGGTTACCCCTTACACAATTGTACCCAGCACGCTTCTGCCTGATACATGACCAGCACAGCTTACGTGATGCGCACTTTACTGAAAGGTTACGGAGCTGGTAAATTAATTTACTCACCTTTAGTTCCCCCTCCAATAGACGCTAAACTTACTGATTAAATTAATTATGTGATTTTAGTTTTATATTAAATAATCTTATTTATAATTTATTGCCTTTTATTCATTTTCTCCTAAAATTGGTGGGTTCAAATTGAAAACTGCGCAAGATATTTCCACCAAATAATCGAAATACAAGTTTTCATTAATTTTTTTTGGAAATATCGGTTGTCGGTTGGTTGTTACTAACAATTTTCGCCTTAAAAGACCGATAATGCGTTCAACATGTATTCTTACGTTTGCAATTTTTCTGTTGTTTTCTATTATGATCGGTTCTAGTTGGGATTTACTGTTTTTGAACGCTGGTATAACTAATCTAGTGTTTTTCTTCTTAATGGCCATTTCGATTAAAAATCCGCGATCGGCCAGAATAACATCTCCTTCGCTAATTAAATCCATGATTCCACAGGTCTCAAAAACCAATTTGTCACTACATCGTCCGCCATAACCTTTCGATATAAATGCAATACTGCCAAAGGATGAGATGCAGATGAGGTATTTTATGCTTTGATGATGTTTGTATGACGAAAAGGTGTTAATTCGAACTAAACAGTTCCCTGTAAAAAGAATAAATTTAATAGTTTGCTTACTAGAATAATTTAAAAAATAAATACATACCGGGTTTCTCTGAATAGATTTCGAAGCAATCTATTATAAATACAGGTTTAATTCCAAACAATTGTTTGAAAATGTTTGGACTATTTCTTAACGAAGCCTCCCTGTCTGGCCAGAATACAAAACAATTTAGTCGTGCGTGGAGAGCAATAATTGATTTATGGAACAAATAGGAAATCGTTTTATTTGAGACATTATAAAAAAATGCTAGATACGTAAAAGGTAAATCTAGTCTCAGTTTCATAAACGTCATCAAAAATACGTCGAATTTAGTCATTTTTCCACTGAAATTAATGGGAAGAAAATGTTCGACATTTTTAAATACAAGTTCAACTGTATCAAAATTATTGAATCCAGTAAAATATTTTGTTTTTTTGGAATTATTTTTAAGTTCGTCCAACGTTGGTTTGGTTCTGGTCGCTAAATTTCTCTCTTTCAGGGCATTATTTTGCTCCGTTAAGTTTTTAATTTTTAGTTTTAAATCATCAATTTCATCTTGTTTGGCACAGTCAAAATAGAAATCTGTGGATAAAAAATATGATTATTGCATTGTTAACTTATATGTTTTAGTGATTTACCTTCAGTTTGACAAGCTACGTCAAAAAATTTATTTGGAGTTTCATTTATTTCTTCCAAAATTGTAGGTTCAGGAGTAGTAGGTCGCGGTTCGGGATCGTTTGTATTTCTTGCTTTTGTAGCCTCATTTTGAAGCTTTAACTTTAATTCCTTCATCTTCTTCATTCGCTCATATCTGGATGTAGAGGTTGTTGATTTTTTCTTATAACCCAAATGTTGAGATGGAATCCAGTCAGGGTTTAAAAAATCATCTATTTTTGCAGATTTTCCGGATATGAAATGTCTGGAGCAAACAGTAGAGTATCTTAAGGCTGTGTGTTTTAAATCTTTTCGATTAATTGCTTTCAGCCAAGCTCGCTGGCGTTCCTCAGCCAGAGTTTTATATTTTGTGCACCTTTTTGGAATAACTGGAAACCTATAAAAGTGTATTCCTTCGTGTTTATCTGCTCTCATTTGGCACTTAAATACACTACACGTTAGTACCATTCTCACAAAATATAACACTTATCTATTTAATTATTTTATTTATTAATTAACAAATTAAAAACCTTCAAATTAATTATAATCGCTAATTTAATACTTTTTTTACTACAATTTGATACACTTTTCACTTTAATTTGTCCTACGCGCTCGTTTGACATTTGAAATATTACTGTATTTGACAGATGAGGCAAAATGTCAATTTTTTTTTCATTTGATCAAAATAACACGAAAAAGGAAACTCGAAAATCATTTTCATTCATTTAAAGGCAAACAAATTTTTTGAACGCATAGTAGCTATTCTATTATGTACTTTTATGTTTTTGTTTTTTACGTGAATGTATTGCAAAGGAAATCTTTACGCGTCTATAATAACTTTGGAATCCGACCACCTACGTTTTTCTTATCTGATCAAGGTCTTTAAGTCTGTATTTGTTTCATGAAGGCATCTCTCTCGCTCTGGCGCTTTGCTTGAGTTGAGATGCCTAATAAAAGACAAGGCACACGCAAAATTGTGTCGCTAACTTAAGATGTCCCGAGTTGAAAAGCAAAAATATATCTAGCAGATAACGATTTTAGCATTGATTTTCAATCATAAAATAAGATTTTCATCCATTGCTAGCGTTTTCTAAAAAAACAACAGGTACTAGGCCAAATTGAGGTGTCTTTCGAAGTTAGTTATCATACATCAGAAAGGAGCATCCTTTTTATTTGGATTTTTCTTAGGAAAATGTTGCGGCTTTTCGTAATTTGTTTTGTAGAGCTGGAGTCATGGAGTAAAAAATTGATTCTCTAAATAAATTTTTCGATTTAAAATATCGAATTTAAAAAATTGTTATACGTATTGAAGTCGATTTCATTCTGTTGAAACCTTTTATATTATGGTTCTCACGCTCACCGAGAAATACTATGCAAATGTGACTAGATTTGTATGAAGTTTTTAGGTGAGGTGAGAACCATAATTGAGGTATTAAACAAAAATTTTGCATCTAAAAAATTTCTGCCTAATTGTCTCAAAAAATGCTGAACTCTTCATAGTAAAAATTAGATAGTAGATTAGTTTTTTTTTGGGCCAATAGAACACGGCATTATTGAAGCAAAAAAAAAAATTGAGCTGAGATCAATTTTTGCTATGAAGCGTTCGGCATTTTTTTGATCTAGGCTCCGATTTTTTGATTCGATAGGACACGATTCGTGTTTTATTGACTTAGAAAAACTGAACCTGGGTCAAAAATCTGAACTCTTCTTAGAAGAAATTGGTCTAATGTCGTGTTCTATTAACGCAAAACCAATCTAGATAAAAAAACTGAACTTCTACAATGAAGAATTCATTTTATTTAAAATTTAGTTATAGTTTTCTTGAGTCAATAGAACACGACGTAAATAAGATTTAGGATGCGTACCATTTCCAGCCCTTGATGTTCCGCTTTTTTCCATAGTTGCTTTGGTACTTTAAAGGCTGAAAGTCATCTCGTTTAGAATCTTTATGTTGCTACAACCCTTTGGCAAAGGCTTTTTCTGCTTCCGGCGACCATATAAACTTCGGTTTTTTTCTCAACAAATCTGTATTGGGAGAGGTTTGCTGATAAACCATTGGTACCAGCCGACCATTCCTAAAAACCGACGGGTTTGTTTAACAGAACTTGACACTAGAAAATTAAGGATTCCCTCAATTTTGTCAGGATTAGGTCTAAGCCCATTCTCTTTAATTACGTAACCTAGAGATCGCTTATTTCACGTATAACGAAATGGCTTTTATCCAAGTTTATGTTCAACTTAGCGCTATTCAATCATCCTAATAATAACCTAAATAAATAATCACAGGTCATCCAAATATACGAAAATTTGGTATTGATACCGATGTGGAATAACTTGATGCATGAAGCGACAAAGTGTCTGGGGCGAGTTACACAGGCCGAAAGGCATATGCGGCTCATTGGGATTACAACGGGCAAATAGTCTTGGATAAGACGGGTAAAATCGGGTGGAGGAGACGTAGAACTGCTGATAGTTAGACTATCCTGGATGTTGGAGGAATCGAAACTTCCTCCTCTATGTTTGTTTTCGGGTGCGTTAAACTTCTGGTCCGACGGTATCCTCCCGAGTTGATCGACACAAGCATCTTTAAGCTTCTAAGTGAATCGATTACCACTCAAATTGCCGTATCATGTAACGGCTCCTATAGGAATGCTTGCTATTAGTGGTCGTCTTTGGGTGCAGGAATTAGCCTCAGCATCTCGATTTTTGGGTATTTGGTCGTAAGCCTTTTGTGTCAACGATGTGGCCCAGAAACTGCAACTTTTCGTAAAACTATTATTATGAATTCAAATTGGTTGGAACCAACCTAGGTTCCGCACTCAATGGCACGAAGGGCCAATGGTGCATCGTGCAAACCAGCGATTCCATCCTAAATCGCGAACACGTGCTGCAGCCTTATTAAACTGAAGTAGTTTAGGCCAATGCAAGGAAGACAGCTGATCTTCAGCAATTGATCTTGTCAAATAATTGCAACCTAACTCCGTTGAAAGCAGAACAACTGCACACGTCTTCAAGGCAATCCTCGCGTACAGCATCTTGAGATAGCCCCATGCACTGAAGGTGTACCTAAACCTATACTCCTCTTGGATGCGCTTCAATGTCTCGAAAAGATTGTCGCGATGGTTCTTTTCGACACTTCCTCCAACAATAAAATCGTCAATGGGTACTTATTTGGTTCCAGTTCCTCATTCAACCCTGTTGAATAATCGGCCAAATACGTATTCTTCCTTCCTTTCTTTTGACGGCTACTGCGAGTGGTGCGGCGAAATCCGATCGATATAACTAGATCGATTATGTAGCGTACCGGATTCCGAATTCGGTTGGGTAAAATGTCAAAATACAAAAAACTACTTCATAGGGTAATTTTATTGTAGTACTATTTTCCTATTCTCTTTTGTAAAACCAAAATATAATTTTGTTTGTTGACTTTTATAAAAAACAATATAGGTATAAAGGATTGCGATTGTAAACTCTCGACGGAGAAGACTGAATAAAAAAATAAACGCCATTTTGGGCAAGCGCATTTTTAGCATTAATCGCATTACAAAAAATAACTTTTGTAATTTTAAATTAATTAATTTTATTAAAATACTGTATTTGAAATTAACGTAAATATTAATAAAGTTTTGTCAATAATAAAATACCGTGCCTGTGATTATTCATGTTGGAAAAATTGGTGAAATAGGCGTTCACATATAAACGTTTATCGGTATCTACGTAAGCCACAAGTTTCGATATATGTATATATAACGCATAGCCGTTTGTACGATTGCTTGATAATCAAAGCAACGGAGCTTACTAATCGTCACCACGCGTTCGATTAAATCTCTGGAGTCAGAATAAACCTAAGGAACGGAGCAGCATCATGCTATGCAGTGGATTTTTTTTGGTATCATCGCCAAACATAAGTGCGCTCGACCTCATAGCAGTGACACACATCTGCGCGACTACCATACAGCTTATCCCGACCATAAAGTGGACACGACCATTCCGTCTATACAGAGGCAATAGCGCCCATAGTTATCTTTTGCTGAATGTTATTACAGACGCTCGCGATTGGCACGCACCATAGATCCAGAGCTTCTATTCAATTACTTTCCAGTATGTTTTAACTTGATTATGTAATGTAACACGTACTAACGCCTTCTCTGTCGTGCAATTTCAACCGTGCCGTAACTTTTCCATGCGCTGCTACAAACTGGGTCCCTCAAATCGCTGGAATGGAGTTGCAATTTGAATGTTTTGCTATCGATTGGTTGCTCAGGTTTGACAGGTTTTTTAGCAGCGATGTTACCTGCACCTTTGTGAGATTTGCTGGTTATTGTGTTGCTGTCCTTCTGATTGTAGCATTAATCGCGTCATCAATGTTACAATCGTCTCGTCGTATTTTTTCTATCGTTCGATCATTCTTTTAATTAGTTCTTTATTAATGTCAGCACCCATTTGCGATTTTTATTAGTTCAAATCGACTAATCCTCGTCGCCACTGTTGTATTCCTTAATGTACCGATCAATGAATTATTCAATTAAACCTCCGGTTTTATTATTAGGGTAATATCTATATTTATCTATTTGTAAGTTTTCCTACCCTGTCATTCCGTGAGGCCGTCGCGTCGTCTACTCGTTTTTCTCTATGCATACCTAGGCATCTTTTTCGTATGCATCACTTATCAGTGTTGCCATTTCACAACCCTATAAATCACTGTTGCCACAATACAACAATAAGAACTACCCGCTCTATTATTCATTTATAAAAATTACTTAGTCCTACTTAAGGATTTTCTTTAAAGATATTTTACTCCCATCACTGGAAGCCTTACTGGGTTTGATATAGGTACCCGTCATATTGTGTAAATAATCGAACGGCGCACGATGTCCATTTATTTATTCGAAAATTCTTTAGTTCGAAGATTCTTCAATTCGAAAATTATTCATAACTTTAAAAAAAATCAACTTTTTTGGAACTTGGAATAGAGGAACTAGTTCTTGTTTTCGCGGGAAGGATAGACGTAAACATTTGAAGGTTGTGGTATTCCATATATAATTTATAAAAACCAAATTTCATGTTACAATAGAAAATTTAAATTTTCACAACTATTTGGTGTTTTATTCACGATTCTCATGGCGAAACTCTCACCCTTTATACATTTTTTTTTCTAATTCACACTAGATCTTCTTTAACGGTTCTTCTGATAGTTACACGTACACCACAAATGTTAAAATAAATGTCGTGTATCGTTTCATAATGTGTCGTTTTATCATGTACCGTTCGTTTTATCCGGATACCATCATTTTTAGTTAAATTAAATGGCGGCTATATAATAACTGTCGCCATTTTAAATTATATCACGAGGTAATGAGCTATACAAGAGTCGCTATTTGGTTTTCTCTTCTCCATTTCCATACGTTTAACAAGTTGACGTGCGATTTATCATCCTTACATTACAAGTAAAGCTCAGCATGCAGCTCGCGCTAAGATAAATTTTAACACGGTCTCCACAAGTCTCCACTAAATTACAGATAAATTCACAAGCTAAAAAGATTATGTAGAGATAAATTTTTACATTTGCTTTATTTGTCCTACAACAAAAAAAAATATAGTTCGAGCGAAAGTTAAATAAAGTATTGAGCGACTTTTATCAAATGGATTCAAGTGACGAAGACAATATTATTATTGGTGCTGCAGCTATTGTTTAGATCTTCTTCACTGTACTCCATTTTGCGATTTAAAAAAAATAAATGTTTATTTTTTAGTCGCTGTCAAAATTTATTTCAATTTTATTGTGCTAGGCCAAATAAATTATAATACCCTATAAAGGACATCATGACACTTTTCCATAGTAAACTTGCGGTCAATGATATTGGCAGATTTACCGATAATGCAGTATTATTTAATACGGGAAAACATAGTACGGGATAACTTCTAAAGATGTCAGCTTTAACAATTTTTAATTTTTGGTTAATAAATCAAAAATAAAATTAATTATTTTTATAATTCATGTCTAGTTGTAAGTTTTATTCGTGTTTTTTGGTTTTGTTTATATTTTTGTTTCGATACAACAAAAAAAAAATTTTAAAAAAACTACTAGTGCCATCTTAAGATTTAATCTATCTATCGCCGTTTTTTCACCGTTAATGTCCTTTATAGGGTATTATAATTTATTTGTGCTAGGCAGATAAATTGCTGCGAAAACGTTTGTAGACTTTCCACTAGCGCAGTCTGTATTGAATGAGATAACTACAAATTTTTCACGTCAGCTGCGTACCGGTTCTGCGAAATCGTGAGCTAAATATTTTTTTGTTATTTCGCTAGCTAAATTTTGCGTCAAATTTGTATGGAAAATTTATCTTAGCGCGAGCAGCATACCGAGCTTTACTTACTATTTTACGGTACTTGTTGTACTTACTCTTACACAAAAACAAAAAAAAAAAACTTCATGTAAGACAAGAATAAACATTGAATTGAAACAAATATAGGCTTAGAATTATCTAATGTTTATGTCAATTTATTTTTTCTAAATTGAATCAAATGTCAACTATTAATAAATGAAAATTTTAAATTAAACTAATTTATATTTTAACTGTGGTAAGTTGGAATTTTTTTTGTTTTGTTTGTGTGTTGTGAATTTGAAGTGTTTTGTTAATAAATAAAGCCTTATTTCCATGACGAAAGTATTTTTTAGCGAGATAAAAATATAGATTTAATTGAGGTGGGAGAGGGAATTTTTTTTTTCAGTACTGAAAAAAATTGTTTTTACTGCGATATGTAACCATAATTTACTGGTATATAACCATAATTTACTGAAGAAAAATATGAAGCGAAGTATATTTTTTCAGTATTTTACAATACATCTACAAACAGATTGAATAGAAAATTTTTCTCGCACACTGAAGCAAATACATACTATAAAAAAAATGAAGTTAACCCCACTTCGATATTTTTATGGATAAAATGACGTTTGGATAAAAAAACGCAAAATAAACTTAATGACAATGTAGACAAAGTTTTGTGATATGATTTATTATTTATATTAAATAAATTCTAATAATAATTGTAATAATAATTTAATTCTAATAATATTTCTAAAAATATTTCTTTTGAAGCTTCATTTTGCCCAGTTTCTTCTGGCCGCATATTCATTATGTTTAGAGGATTCAAATAATCAATTAAATCGGTTTCCAAACTATTCATCACAATAAATAATTTATCGAAAATACAAAAAAATAAACACACTCAATGAATTACGAAAAATTATGAAATTTATTGGTTATGTTAATAAAAATCTGTCAAAATACAAACCATTTAGTTTTGCTATAAAAAAAAATACTGTCTTTGTCACTCTAATGGAATTTTTGGTTGTCTTTACTCTTTTGTCTTTTCCAGTAAAATATATTAGTCAGTAAGATTTTCTCATGGAAATCAGGCTACAGGCTTTAATCGAAAGAAATCGGTCGACCGTGTCCTTCATAAAAAATCAAAGCTCACAAAACTACTTTTACTTTCTTTGCCAGCATAGCAGGCACCCAAAAATACTAATTAGTTGCTTTGTTTTGTTTATACATAATTTGCTGCTATAAAACAAAAACTACTTTCAGATGTTGATCTCGTTAAACGATTTTTTGTTTTGTTGTTGGAAAGAGTAAGGAGTAAACGGGTGCCTCTTATCAGACACTGATGGCTAAATTATTGGTTGCAACAAATTGGTTATTAATTAAGCGCGTTTTACCTAACCACGCCTGTATTTTCGTACAAATTTTATCACTGTATAAGAATTTTTTTGTTCATGGTATTGATTGAACGTAATCAGTATTTTATATTTTTTTTACAGAAGTCAAGTGGGGCTAAAGCCACGGAAAAATAAAAAATTTTCGTTCGTTTCTTCATTCTTCAATCTTATTCTTCAGTAAGTTTACTAAAGATAACGTGTATTAGTCGGGAGTTCAGTATGGTGAATAGTATCAAGTAATTTTAGTGTTACATATTTTTATTAAAATTTTGGCATTTAAAATTTTCCTATTCTTTGAATTTTAGTTTTAATTTGGATAACAATATGTTGCGGATTTTCAGCAATTCTGGTGTTAGTACCGTGGTACCTCTCAAATAGTTTTTGTGTTATAGTTAGTACAACTTGTTGATTTTTTTTTTTTTTTTTTTTTTTTTTTTTTTTTTTTTTTTTTTTTTTATTTCATTTGCTTAGGCCTGAATACTATTTTATCCACACGACCTATTGGTATACATAACAATATTAAAATTTTATACAAGTGTCAAAGTTATTTTTTTTTTTTTTGTTCTATAAATTATAACAGTTTTATCTTTTTATCTTTCATGAATGGTTGAACAAAATATAGTTCTTAAAATTCTTATGGTTAGTAGGGTTTCTTATTTTAACATAAATATTTTTATAAACCGTAGTCTATTTCTTTTAGGTAATCACAAATTATTTTATAGTTTTTAATATTTTCTGATTTTAGGATATCTATTAGTTTATTATGTTGTATTAGTGTGTATTTTTGGCGTATTTGATTGAATTTTTTACACTTCTCCACTATGTGTTCGTTGTCTTCTATAGTGTTGCATATGTCACATAGGTTGTTTTCCTCAATTCCCACTGTGTTTTTAAATTTTTTATTTTTTGCGTGTCCTGTCCTCAATCTGTTTATTTGTCTGATGTTGTATGGGCTCATCTGGGCTTTGTGGTACCATGGTTTTGCTGGTGGTATGTTATTTATTTGCTTATTGTATTTCCCTATTTCTGTTGTCCAATTATTGTATTTTATCTTCCATTTCTGTCTTATTTCTTCTTCTATTATTTGATGGGCATCTTCTATAGTTATTAAATTTTCTATTGTTTCATTTGATTCTTCTATTGCTTCTTTTGCTAATTTATCTGCTTTCTCATTCCCCACTATCCCCATGTGGCTTGGTATCCATTGTATTTTGATCTGTGTGTTCTCATTTTCTGCTGCTTTATCTAGTATTTCCTTTTCATAGTATTTGTACTTTCCCTCTTTTATTACTTTATTTAGAGACGAGCAACTGCTTTTTGAATCTGTAAATATGACAATTTTTGTGAATTCACGCTGTATTGCTTTCTCTATTGCTATTTTTATTGCCAGTGTTTCTATGGTTTTTATAGTTGCTTTATTCTTTACGTTTATTTTAAGTTGCTCGTCTAGGTTTTTAATGTATATTCCAATTCCTCCCTTTCCATCTTTTAGTGCTCCATCCGTGTAAATTTGTTGATATCCTTTATATTTGTTTAGTAACTCTATGTAGAGTGACATTATTTCTATTTGGTTCATGTTTGATTTCTCACTTTTTTTTTTGATTTCTTCCTGTATTTCTATATTTTTTGTCTTTCTTATTATTCTGTTTTCTGGGTGCGCTATTTTTTCTAGAAAGTTAGTTTCGACATACAGCTTCCTTAGTTTTTCCATTATTTGATTATTTTTGATTTTCTCGGCTGTAACGCTGTTTTTGTTTATGTTGTTTGCTATGTACTTCAATGATGTTAGTTTATTATCTAGCTCCGCTGGTAGTGTGGCTGTTTCTGCTAGTAGTGTTGGTATTGGCGTCGTTTTTAGCATTCCTGTGCAAATTCTTAAGTTCTTATTGATTATTTGCTGTTTTATTTTGGTACAGTTTTTTATTTTTGTTGTAGTTATTGTGTCTGCAAATTTGGTCCTTGTTTGTATGATTGCTTTGTAAACGTTCGTTATCATTTGTGGATGGGCTCCTCCATTTTTATGAGTTATGGCTTTCAGCAGATTTGTTGCACTTCCTATTTCCTTTTCTAAATATTTGTAGTGTGGTAGTAGTGATATTTTATTCGTGAATGTTACTCCCAATAGTTTTATTTCTTTTTCTTCCGATAATCTGATATGGTTTATTTTTACATCTTGTCCTGTGGGTTTATTCTTGTATAGCCTCATGAATGTACTTTTCTCCGGATTTATTTTTAGTTCTATCTTCCTTAGTTCTTCGTTTAGCTTACTTAAGATTTTGTTGCTTGTTGCTATTGCTGCTCGTTCATTCTTTTCTTTCACTAAAATGGCTACATCGTCTGCAAATTGATATATTGATATCTCTGCTTTTTGAAGTTTATGTATTTCTTTGGTGTATATATTGAAGAGACATGGGCTCAGACAACTTCCTTGCGGGATTCCCTTATTCGTGATTTGTTTTATTGTATTTGTTCCATTATCTAATATTATTGTTCTGTTTGTTAAAAACTGATATATCCAATTAATTATATGTTTTGGTGTATCTATTTCCTTTAGTTTCTGTATTAGTATATCTTTTCGAACATTATCGAAAGCTTTTGATATATCGGTGGTTATTAATATTTGTACTTTTTTCTTGGCTTTTTCTGCTTCTATTTCACTGAATAAATTCACGAAATAATCCATTATATTATATCCTTTTCTAAATCCATATGAATTTGCTGGTAGTACTTTTTTATCTAATATGTGTTTGTTTAACTCCTCCAATATGGATTTATTAAATATTTTTGATATTGTGTTATGTAGGCAAATTGGTCTGTAGCTTCCTGTTTCGAATTCATCTTTGTTGGGTTTTTTGATTGGAATCACTTTTGTTTTTTTCCATTTTTCTGGATATATTTGGCTTATATATATTTCGTTTAGGTATTTCACTATATTCTTTATTATATTCGGGTTGATTTCTATTATATTTTTTAGCGTTTTATAAGAAATTTTGTTTTCTCCTGGTGCTGTATTTTGTTTTTGTTTTAATGTTTCTATTATTATTTTATCATTAAATTTATACTGCTTCACGCTTGTTGTTTCCATTGGTAGTCTTGTTTCTTCAATAGATTCTGGGAAGTTTTCGTTTAGAAATTTTTTTGCCATATCATAATCCTCCAACAGGTTGAAGCCGTTTCCTCTTTTATTTTTTAATTTATTTATTTTATTCCATAATTGTTTTGTATTTATGTTTGGATTTATGCTTGTTACAAAATTCTCCCATGATTTCCTTTTGGCTGATTTAATTTCCCTTTTCAAAATTGCAATTGATCTTAATAGTTCCGTGGCCGTGTATAGGTCCTTTTGTCTATTGTATATTTTTTGCTTTTGTTTTTTTATGTTCCATAGCCTTTGTAGTTGTTCATTCCACCATGTTTTTGGGTTATTTCTATGATTACACGTTACTATTCTTGTGTTTTGCATTATTATTTCTTCTAATATCGTTTCTATGTTTTTTTGTTCGTTGTTCTCTATTTCCTCTATGTTTGTTGTTTCCTGAATTACCTTTTTCCAGTCTATGATCTCTTTCCTTGTAAATCTATTTATGTTGATGTTTATTATTATTGGTAAATGATCCGATCCGACGTTTTCCTCTATGCAGTCCCATGACACTTTGTTGAATATATCCTGGGTACATAGGGTTATATCCAGTGTTGACGTTGTGTGGTTCCTTAGGTTTAGCCTTGTTGGTTTTCCATTATTTAGCAATTGTAGACTGCTATTTGATATTATTTCGGCTATTTTTTTCCCTGTGCTGCTTTCTCTTATTGCTTGTCCCCACATGTTGCTGTGCTCGTTTATGTCTCCTGCTATTATTGTGTTCTCGCTGTTTTCCATTTTATCTATGATTTTTTGAAATTCTTCTATTTCCGTGTTTCTATTACCGTTTGGTGGGTTATAGAATGTTATTATGTTTAAATTGTTATTTAGAACTTTTATTTTAATTTGTATTATTTCAATGTGTGTTAGATTTAAATTTGTATCTACTTGTTTTACTCCTACTTTTTTATGAACTAGAAAGCCTACTCCTCC
Organism: Tipula helvola; assembly: GCA_963556165.1. Classification (NCBI taxonomy): domain Eukaryota; kingdom Metazoa; phylum Arthropoda; class Insecta; order Diptera; family Tipulidae; genus Tipula; species Tipula helvola. The sequence continues at coordinate 91,920,721 of OY744482.1, forward strand.
GTATCCATCCTCTCTATTTCTTGTGATTAATTTGTAGTTTTGTATCTGTGGTTTGTTATCTAGGTGTGTCCATGTTTCATTTAATATGGCTATGTCCACTTTTTGTTTGTTCATAAATACTTCAAGAAGATTTATGTTGCTTCTAAGGCTTCTTATGTTTAGCTGCATGATTTTGAAGTTGTTTTCCATTTTATTTTATTTTGAGATTATTGATCGCCTCCTTCACTTCCATTGTGAACACATCTGGAGACTCAATTGTCGTATTGCACATCTTTGTGATTTTACTTAACGCTTCTTGTAGTTGGTCAATTTTCATTCTTTGTTCCTTTATAATTCCTTCGTTTCTATTTGCCCTTTCGATCCATGCGTTAGGTGTTGTGTTGTTGTTCTTTGATATATTTGGATAGATCTGTAGGTCCAATTCTTTACTTATATTTTTTTGTTTAGGGTACAATGCGTTCATTGCTTCTCTATATGTTGTTTTATGTTTTATTATATGCATTTTAATTTGGTTTTGTTTTTTCTTTTCTGGGCAGTTTTTTGAATTTGTGAAGTGCTCTTCTCCTTCGCAGAATCTACATTCTGGTTTTTCTTGACAGTTGTGTGGATTTTCTTGTGTCATTGGCTTTGCACATTTACTACATCTTTTAATTTGTGATCTGCAAATTTTTTTAAAGTGTCCGTAGCCAAGGCACGCTGAGCAAAATTTGATTTTTGGTATGTACATCCCTGTTTTTATTTTAACTCCGTAGAACGATACTTGTTTCGGTAGTTCGCTTGCTCTTATTTCAATTCTTGTAATGTTTGTGTTTTTTAATTCTTTTTTTTCTCTATCCCATGTTTGCAGGGTCTCTATATGGGTTATTGGATAATCACAGGTCAGGTTTGCTTTTATTTCTTCCATCGTGAACTCCCCCGCCAATCCTCTGATGACTCCTTCCACGTGTGTATAATTTTTCGGTATGAAGCAAGTGTACCCTTTTTCCATTAGTGTTATGTGTACTGGATTGTCTTTTCTCACGCATTTGTTCGCTTTATCATACGAATCGAATTCCACTCTCGCTAGTTTATTGCTAACTTCGGTTATGTTTATTATTTTCACTTGGTTTTGTATAAACACTCTTGACAGAATCACACACAGCATATTTTTTGGTGTTCTAGCCTTTACTAACACGTAGAATGGTCCTTTATCGTTATTTAGGTACTTATTTTCTGGTCTAGTTGGCTGATCTTTTGTTTCGTTGTTAATATTTTTACCCTCATCCATTTTCTCGATCTTATTATTTTCGCTTTTTCCTGTTTTAATATTGTTATGTCTAGCCATTTTACTTTCCGTTTCACCGTCACTGTTATTATTAATTAATTTTCTTTTTTGTTTTATTTCCTTTTCTTCATATCCCATGAAATCTGCATCTGATGTTCTTCTTTCATTTATTAAATTGTTTGGTCGGCTTGGGCTGCCATTTTGATTTTCTGTTTTATTTTCTATTTTTGGTTTTTTGATTTTCTTCACAAACTTTTTTATTTTATTGTCTCTTTTTATTTTTGGAATTTTATTTCCTTTTTTTTTTTGAATTTTCTGATTTTTCACCACTTTTCACTTTCCCACTCACTGCTTAAAAAACTCCTTTTTTCACAATATACGTGTTTCCACTTATACGGTCACAAGGCGAATGAACTTGTTGATTCTCTGCTCTATATGTGAGATGTGGGGACGTGGGTGTTTGTTGTGTTTATTTTATAAGTACATTGAATGGTGTGTAGTGTCTGTGTTGTACAGTTACTTACGTACTTTTCGGTTGACAGATTTTTTTTTTGTTACTTGTTGAATGAAAGTGTCACCATTCAATTAGGTATTTCGTTGATTGAATCGACTTCATTCTAATCAATTTAATTATTTTTGGTGAAAATTATGTAGTAGATAACGTTTTTTTATCAATCCCCAGAATGGAGCCAAAACATTGATCAATCGACTAATTAATGAGCAATCACTTCGTAATTCCGCGATTATACATAATTATTGTACATCCGTAACAAATCCAGATGGTTTGCCAAGACTTCCGGTCCCATATTTAGAAGATACATTGAAACGTTTTTTGAAGACAACCGAACCATTTTTATCCAAAGATGAATATCAAACCACCAAGAATTTGTGTAAAGATTTTGAAAAGGGAGATGGAGCTAAACTACAAAATCTTCTGATTGAGCGATCCAATAAGCGGGAGGATTGGATGGCCGAGTGGTGGGTTAAATATGCCTATTTAGCGTACCGTGATCCGGTGGTCGTTTACTCAAGTCCTGGCATGGCATTTCCAAAATTTAATATAAAAAATTTAAATGATCAAATTGATTATGCCGCCCGTATGGTGTTCATTGCGTTACAATACAAAAAACTGGTGGACGATGATAAAATTCCGCTTGAGAAAATGGGCAAAGCACCTTTGGATATGAGCCAGTATAAGCGTATATTTGGTACGTGTCGGATTCCAGCTCGGGAAATTGATAAAATCGAATATCATCCGGATTCAAAGCACATTGGATTATTTTACAAACATAATGTGTTTAAAATCCCTGTGTACGGTGGACCATCGGGTAACGATATTCTTAGTGTTGATGAATTGATTGAACAGTTCCGCGACTGTATTGCTAAAGTTAACGGCAGGGTGGAACCAGTTGGTATCCTATCAACGGAGCAACGTGATACTTATGCAATTGCATATGAAGCATTGATTAAAGATTCCCAAAATTTTAAATCCGTTCGTCAAATTCAAACGTCTCTGTTTACGGTATCGATCGACGATCGCTTAGTTCCAAATCAAAATGGTGATTATGATCCGGTTGCCGCTTCTCATCAACTGATTACGGGTGGAGGTTCGACTAGTAATTCAGGAAATCGATGGTTCGATAAAACAATCCAAATTGTTATCGGTCAAACGGGAATTGCGGGTGTTTCATATGAACATACGCCTGCTGATGGTCAACCCATTGCCATTATGATTGATCGCATCTTATCGGAATTGTAAGTACCTACATTGAAATATCATAATTTTTGGATAATAATTTCGTATTGTTACAGAGATAAAATACCACCACTCGTTAAAGTTGGAAATGTAGCACCGCCCACCAAACTAGAATTTAACATCACGCCTGATGTTCAAGCCTATATCGATAGTGCGAAGAAAAATATTGATATGTAAGTTATCTAAATACGTTATACAATTTGAATTGTGCTAATAGAATTTTTATAGTCTTGCAGGTAATCTTGATATAAACTTATTTCATTTCACCGATTATGGTAAAGGTTTTATTAAAACACAAAAAGTCAGCCCCGATAGCTATATTCAAATGGCCATTCAATATGCGTTCTATCGCCTTCATAAAACACCCGGTGCCCATTACGAATCTGCCCACACTAAACTTTTTATACATGGTCGAACCGAAACAATTCGGTCATGTTCACCCGAATCAATAGCCTTCGCTAAATCAATGCTTGAGCCAACTCCTGATGTTGAACGTGTTAAACTTTTGCGTAACGCTATTCAAGCACATAAAGATTATACAGCACTTGCACTACAGGGACAAGGTGTTGATAGACATTTCTTTGCATTAAAACATGCGGCGAACGAAAATAAAATTCCATTACATCCTATTTACAGTGATCCTGGTTATGTACGTAGTCTGCACATGCGTTTATCCACTAGTCAAGTCACATCCAAATATGAATCATTCATGTTTTTCGGTACCCTAACCGAGGATGGTTACGGCTGTTGTTATAATCCACGTGAAAATGATATGTTATTTAGCATTTCATCGATGAAAACGTGTAAAGAGACTGATGCGACAACATTTGGTAGTGTATTGGTTGAATGCTTTAGAGAAATGCGGAATTTATTGGAGCGTGCAGCTAAGACGAGACAAAGTAAATTGTAGACGCAAAACAGGGAGATATATTATGTCTATACATCTTGTGATCATTTTGCCTTGCCGTTGAGATATTTTTTATTACTGATACTTAGGTACCTATCTAATGTATATGGTGTTTGATCCTTATTAACTAACGTTGTAAAACAAATGTTTGAAAATATTAAATGCTGCCTTTTATTATCTGCTTAGTTAAGTAAAAAAGTTGTACAGAAAGCTTTTTATTTAAAGTGGTTTTCGTACGGGCCCCATATCGAGGTCAATATTTAATTCGTTGAATGCCCTGCCCGTTTCATTGCGGTTACCCAGTCGCCTAGAATCACAATATTAACAATTAACCAAAACAGTTATGGCAAAACAACAGGTTTATAAACCTACCGTATTGAAGAATGTATTCAACTCGAGCTGTTAAAATCCATTGCACCTCACGAGCCTTATCGACATGTCCATTTTGCATATGCTTGTAAATATCAATCGAGAGTTCTGGACAAATATTGTGAGTAGTCATAATTGATGAATCAAATCCTAGTGCCAATGCACCGCAAAGTGTTGTATATGAGCCTAAAAATATCGATTGGCCATATTTTAAGCAACCCGCACCGGCTTCCAAATTGTTCGATGTATATTTAATGCCAGCAAAATTACGTATCTTGCCCGCTAAACTGATAAAGCGTGGCATATTCACTGTAATGGTAAGATAATTCATTTACATATTAGCGTCAAGGTTAAGTGAGTACATGCAATAATAAATTTAGGCAGCTTAACAACTAGCTATAGCTGAGAAAATAATATTCTCTAGATAAGATAAAATTCTGCGCGTTAGTTAGTCTTGTATAATATCATAAAATATTAATGATGGTGAGATAGATTATCAGACACTTGTTTACGTTAAATTTTCTTGAGTGTTTGATACAAATATTATTTAATAATTATGATTAGAAAATATGTAACCTATTAACAACCTGCAAGCTCAACCCATTTGAAACTATGTACTTCAAACGAAATATTAATCGAACAATGTTCAAAACCAATTTTAATCTTTGAAAAGATATGAGATTTCATTTTGGCCATCATAATATAAACAAAAAATCTCATTTATAGGTACCAATTAATTTCCAAATGAATGTATAATCCACCAGTCACAAAACTGTAAAATTTACGACCATTGCAATTAAATTGGCTCACGGCCAGCAAACAGATTAAAACCGAAACGAGGTTTTTTTTTTTCGAACAAAGCGTTTTTACAGAATATTATGAATTAGTAGGTCCCCTAGGTAGTTTGTTTGAGAGAAAATTTTCATGCATGTACTTACATTCAAGCTGCGTCAGCATAGGTATATGATAATATAAGAGTGGCGTATCCGGACAATATTCGGAAAGCACTTCAAAATATTCCACAAGCTTTTCTTCGGTTCTTGGCTTGAAATACAATTCGGGCAAGCATAAAATTGAACCAATTTTTAATCCGGCCGCGTGTTTAGTTAACTCGATCACATCGGGTAGTGGGCATCCACCAACTTGTACCATCAATTCAATATCATATTTTTTACATGCATCCGACCAAAGTTCCGTGGTTTTTTTACGTTCGGCAACTCTTAGTGACATTCCTTCGCCTGATGTACCATTCACCAAAACACCGGGAATTCCTTTTTGTTTCAGATAGGCTGCATATTATTTATCGATTAGATCGTAATTCACGGATTGTGTTCTAAATATATATTAAAAAAAATTAAAATTGAGTGATTAATAAATGATTAAAAAGGATTTTAGTAGAATACTCACTTATCATTATTGAATGGTGTAAATACGGGTGCCATAAGCCCCTTAAATTCAATTTGTTCAATTTGTATCGGCAGTTTAATGTATCTGGCCATTTGTACACGGCCCGACATTTGTTTTGCGGTGAATAATGCTAGCCGACATATGGAAAATCCGTCGAAAATTCATGTGAATTCCGTTAACCCTTGTGTACGCACCCGGCTACCCGGGTAGCCATTTCAATTTTAAATATTTGTGGGGCAGCAATTTTGAAGTTAGACGTTTCCAGCTTCTTGACATCCAAGAATTGACTATTAGTTTTCGATTTTTGTATAGAAATTGGATAAAAATTATTTCTTGATGGAGTTATGTGTGAATAATTTTCTTTACCCTTCTAACGCACACCCGGCCACCCGGATAGCCAGAACAAAATATAAGCAAATGACTTAGTTTTATTTTAATTTATTTAAATTGTATATCTCTATTGCGTTCCGCCATTGTAATTTTGTATACAAATTTAAAAATATATTATTTTATACCAGTGTTCATCGCAAGTAGTTGGTTATTACCGTGCCAATACAATTATGTTTTTAAATGACTGATTTTCTGCGTGCCAAATCAAAATATAATATTAAGAATCACCAGAGTTCTATTTTAAGATGCATTTTATTATCCCAAAACTCGGGCTCAAAAGCTTAACCCGAGACAATTGCCTTAGGTCGTTCTATTCCTAATTTTTTCAACATATTCAATCTATAAAAATACGAACCCACAAGGATATTTGGAACAAACATTTTTTATCTATCCATTTCAGCTATGTATTATGAAATGGTGTGTTAAAATTCTGTTACACAATGATCTGGCATCGTCAACTAAATGGTCAAGTAGGTTTGAGTAGATAAAGTAAAACGATTCAGAATTTTAGATCTTCTTACGAATTTCCAATTTTGAATCTTTAAACGTGAGAGTTAACCTTTCTGCTAATCGCATTTTTCTGGAATTTTGTTTAAACTTTTGGTTCAATGCCTTTTTAATTAATTGATATTTAAATTCAAATTAATAACATTTTTTCATTCACGAATACTATCGCAAAAGTGCTTCTTAATTCTCGTAATTTGTAGTACTAAATAAACCCTGAACTAAAATTACAAGCTTACGAATAAAATATCGCTAAACTCACCCATTTGAAACTTATCGGTACCTAATATCGGTAAAAATATGTTAGCACCTTGTTGTATAACCTTGCCTCATTTACTAAATATAAATACGTAACAATAAAAACACATAAGACACACACATTCTGCATATAAATACACAAAACTAACGGGTTATATTACAATCCGCATTCCATATAGGAATCCCCAACAACAACTAGAAAAACAATAATAAAGAAAATTGACCCATTTAGAAAAATATATAAAGACGAGCGCAACAAAATTACAAAAGATAAGAAAATTTGTATATATGTAATAATTTTGAAATTGTTTAATCGGTAGTAATTTAGTATTGCTCATGCTGTTGCTGAGTTTGGTTATGCGGGGCATATAGGAAACAAAAACATATAAACAGATTCGAATGCCATTTTCTAAACATACGCACAAAGAAGAAGCCACAGAGAGACATGTTACGGTCTTTCCAGCTGCTATGATTTTACAGTCACAATAGCGCCTTTGTCTAATAGAATCGCCTTATTTCATTTAGTTCAAATCAATTAAATCAGCGATGCCACTTTGCTTTGTACACCTGGTTTGCCGCGACCATTCACAAAAGTCTAAATATGGAATCTTCAATAATTTCCGTGTATGAGTAATGGTAAATTTTAAAGCGTTCAGGGCAAGTTTAGATGATTAACTTAAGAGAACTGTATCCAGCTCAAGCTCACCAAGACATGGCTATACTGAAATATAATCGGTTATAAATTTCAATTTTCAATTAAACAATTAATGTCAGTAAGGTTCGTTCTCCAAATCCAAAATAGAATAATTTATTGATTTTTTAAACCAAAATTGTACCGTAATTTAAATACTGAGTGAACAGCAGCCGTCTATCTACATTTGTTTCTCAGGCCCATCGAATAAACTTGAAATGATTCAATATTTAAAGGTTTTCACATAATTTTTTTGCGAGTTGAGCGTGAACTCGCCCGTTTTTTTTGAATAAAAATTTAAAAAAAATAAAAATAAAGCGCTATAAAAATTTCACAAATCGCCATTTTATTATTTTTGTTTCCATAAAATATACTCGGGTCGAGTATATTTTATGGTCAAACAATTTTTTTTATGGAACAAAGTTTAAAAAAACGAAAAAAAAACTCCAACAAAATTTTGTTTGTTTATATATTTGTTCTTGTCTTTCAAATGCAATTCGCGATACATATACTAATCTCTTCATTTTTTGTTAGCCAACATTGTTGGAACGTGTAAATCACGCTTAAACGATTTTTTGTTTTGTTGTTGGAAAGCGTAAACGGGTGCCTCTTATCAGACACTGATGGTTAAATTATTGGTTTGCAACAAATTGGTTATTAATTAAGCGCATTTTACCTAACCACGCCTGTATTTTCGTACAAATTTTATCACTGTATAAGAAATTTTTTGTTCATGGTGTAACAAGCTAAAGGATTTCTAACTTGTTGCAGACTTCCCTGAAGGTTGTTCCACGCAGCATTTCTCAGCCGGCTAGAAATCAGTGGTGTTAGGGGTGGTTCTTTGTGGACCTCAGGAAAGCTTGATTTTGCTGCATTGATATAAAAAAATTAAACTACTTCTGAAATTGAAATCGCGTCACTATTCACCAGTAGAACCAATTATATATTTAGTTAATCACTCATTTTAAAAACAAAAACACTGCGTCATAAAAGGAAATAATCACCCCTATTATGATTGTCGAGTCGATCAACAATCGACACGTCTCTGTATTGCGTTTTCTTTTTTTCATTTGATAAAAACAATACGAAAATGAAAAAGGCAACAGAGAGTCGTGTCGATTGTCGATCGATTTAGTGTCCGCAACTTCATAAGATACGCTACCTATTTTTCGAATTATTTGCCCTTTTACGAATTTAGGTGCAAGTTTGGCTGAAAAATTTGCAGCCGCATTGCTTTGTACAAAGTTCCTCACAAAAACATTTTGCCCATGCTCAAAATTTCTTCGCTTACTTCGCAGATTATATGTTGTGATATTCCTTTGGTAAGCGTTATACAAATGAGACAACTAGTTCTTGTGCAGCTGAAAGACGATTGGTAACATCCATAACCGACGCTTGCTTATCACTTAACAGATTTAAATCCCTCATAAGTTTGTAGCAAGAACCATGATTTACCATGTGCTGTCCGAAAGTAAGAAAATAAGGGGAGAAATTTGTAGAACTGTGCACGGAGTTTCGTAATGCCGAGCTGATTTCGTCTATCCACTTGTTTAAAATTAGTTTTAGCCGTAGGGTTATCTGCAAGAGCCTGAACCCTGCCAACGTAAGCAAGGTCGAGAAAGGCGTTTGAGTCTAGATCCACATGCAGAGGCGGTACATTCCCACCATCATCATCCCCATTCTGCTTAGTAATCTCTTCGATATCCATTCTGGATAACGCATCAGGAACAACGTTTTGTGAACCTTTTCGGTATTCAATACAAAAATCGAAACGTTGTAGTTGAAGACTCCACCTCGCCAGTCTTCCAGATAAATCTCGCTGATCCATCAACCATTTCAAGCTAGAATGATCGGTAATGATGGTGAAAGTGTAACCCTCCACATACGGTCTAAATTTTTTTATGCTGAGTACCGCAGCTAGACATTCCAACTCGGTTACGCTATACTTACGTTGAGCAGGATTCAGCTTATGGCTGTAGTAGGCAATGGGATGTTCACTTCCGTCTTCTGACCTTTGGAACAATATGCTCCCGATTCCCCTTGAACTGGCATCACATTGTATGAAAAAGGGCCGTTGAAAATCTGCATTTTGTAATACTGGAGCCGAAGTTAACGCTGCTTTGTGTTTAATGAATGCCTCGTTCGCTGACTCATTCCACACCAATTTTTGGTTTTTCTTCAGCAAGTCCGTTAAGGGGACTGTAATGGAAGCGTAACCAGATATAAATCGCTGATACCATCCCGCTAAAACCAAAAATGACCGTAATTGTTTGATTGTTTGAGGAGTTGGATAGTCTTCAACCGCCTGCACTTTGTCGGGGTCCATACGGATGATTCCGTTACCAATTACATGACCCAGGTACTTTGTCTCTGTTAAGACGAACTTGCTCTTTTCAACGTTAATTGCAAGGTTTGCTAGCTTTAATAACCTAGCAACCTCAGTTAAGAGGGATCGTTTAAGTCGATTGATGAAATGTATTTGGTCTGATCAAGCCAACTTAGTAATCCCTCAATCTGCGGCAGCGGATATGCGTCTTTAATGGTGACTTCGTTAACCTTCCGGGCATCGAGACATAGCCTCACCTTACCACTGCCCTTACGGACAACGGCGATCGGTGAGGACCACGAGCTCTGACTTTCCTCTATCACCCCCGACTGCAGCATCCTATCCAACTCCGCATAAATCTCTGCTTGGACAGCTGGGGAAACGGGATAGTATCGCTGTTTAACCGGTTTTGCACCTCCAACATCGATTACGTGAGTAATTAAGCTCGTTTTACCTAATCCGTTCTTAATGGAGCACGGAAATGATTCAACTATCTGTTCTAACTGAGACTCGTGTTCATGAGATAACTGATGACGATTACCTGCTGCTAAAGTTGTTTTTTCTATATCCAAGGAACCTACGACTGCTGGAGCCAATCCTAACAAGTTCCAGAAATCAATCCCGAGATAAAGCGGTTGGATTAACCCTGGAGCGATATGAAAACGCAAGCGTTTAGTCTTACCTTGGTAAGATACTGGTAATATTGAATGCCCAATTACCATTTGCTTCTCACCACTTGCGGTTTTCAAAATGGAGGGCAGATAGTGAATTTTGATACCCGACTGTTCCAAAAAAATTTCTGAACTGGCCCCAAGGACGCTAATATTCGCACCACTGTCTAATAAGCCTATGTGTATGGTATTCCAGCAATCAATACTTTTGCATATGGTCGTTTATCATTATCCGTCATATGAACAACCGATTCGCATATCATTTTCTTTAAGGTATGCCGCAGCATCCAATATTTAACATTCCTATGTTGGGATTTTAATTTAGACATGGGAGAAACAGTTTGTGTTCGTTTAGACGGTAATGTTTGGGCATCACTACTTGAAATTTGTTTAGGACTAAATAATTTTTGATTCGAGCTAGATGATGAATTAGCTGTGACAGAATGAGCAAAGGGGTTTGTGGAATGATAGTTAGGTTTATAAATATTTGGTGTGGTAGAATTTTGTATGTCGGAGTAAGCAGGACTCGCTTCAACTGCAAAAAAAGTTAATGTCTGTAAAGTTCCGGGCATGTGTTCGAGGCAGCATCCTCGGTTTGTGTCCTGGTTGCTTCTAATATCGGAGGAGGCTGGACTCCAGGTGTGCTCATCCCCCGTCGATTGTTTCCCGAATATGAAGAATTGCAAAACTGACAATTCGGTTTGATAACGTTGGGTGCACCACAACCATAACAATGTCTTGCCATGTTAGGATTTCGCCAATTATTGGTATCTTGGGTGGATGTTGGTTGAAATCGATTCGAATAAGATGACTGATGATTAATAGCTTGATTCACTACACCTATGGCGCTTACTTCATTATAATAGTCGTTATTACCATTATCTCTAAAAGGATTCCCTGCGTTACCTGGACCATCCTGTGCAGTGGGATATCTGGCTTCCTCAATCGGTGCATCAGATGGCCTAAAATAATCCCCCCAGGATTTTGCTAATTTAGCCCCCCCAGGATTTTACTTTTGAGAATTATTATCACTATAATGAGGATTGTCGTGGATTACTTCATGAACTTGACGAAAAGCTACATGTCTCTCCTGTTTTTCACTACCCAACCTCTTCCATGTGTCCTCTATATCAACACATTGGTGAACCAACTCTGATACAGAGACTATCTGTCGGCCAGCAATCTTATACTGAAGAGCACTGTTCATGTTCCGTCGTAATATAAAATAAAGATCGGCATCAGGGAGCGGCGTACTGAGGGGTAGAGTCGAGTCTATTACCCTTATATAAAAATCCATAAAACTTTCATTATACTTCTGTCGTATGGAACTAATAAGTTGCCTGATTTCGGCATCCGTTCTACGATCTTTAAATCTTCCTAATAGGTCTTGCTTTAATTCTACCCAGCTGACATTACCACGGCGCTCTAGGAAGGACTAATACCACCCCAGTGCACTTTTTCTTAACAATAAGTATAAATCATTAACGAGTCTTTCTGCCGAGATTTTGTTAGCGATGGCCAAACGTTCAACTCGGTATAAAAACCGCTCAACAGCTGGTCCACTTGATGACCCATCGAACGTAATATTCCACTTGTGAATACCTAATATTGAGCCATCAACTTAACCACCATTGGTTGGATTGAAGTTTAAACCCAAATCAGGAACAGGCGCGAGCTGGGCAACTTCTTGCCGATTTGAGTTAATGGCCCGGGGTGGAACATGTTTCAATTTAGTGTGGTTTTGAGGAGTGCTCATACTTGTGCGTTTGTCAACATTCATACCATCACTATTTTGGTTATCTTGGGGTGATTCGGCAACATTGTTACCAATGGTTAGTTTGCTGACTATCTCCTTTAAATTCTCTAATTCGATTCGGAAGTAGCGATTAAATAAAATTTGTTCGGTTATAATGTTTTCTTTTATAATCAATTTAAAGTGTGGAACAACCGGAAAATTATCATTATTTCGTAACAATGTTATTGATTGAACGTAATCAGTATTTTATATTTTTTTTACAGAAGTCAAGTGGGGCTAAAGCCACGGAAAAGAAAACGTTTTCGTTCGTTTCTTCAATCTTCAGTAAGTTTACTAAAGATAGCGTGTATTAGTCGGTAGTTCAGTATGGTGAATACTAACAAGTAATTTTAGTGTTACATATTTTTATTAAAATTTTGGCATTTACAATTTTCCTATCTTTGAATTTTAGTTTTAATTTGGATAAAAACATGTTGCGGATTTTCAGCAATTCTGGTGTTAGTACCGTGAGTTGAGAACCTCTCAAATAGTTTTTGTGTTATAGTTAGTACAACTTGTTGATTCTCTGCTCTATATGTGAGATTGTGAGGACGTGGGTGTTTGTTGTGTTTGTTTAATAAGTACATTGAACGGTGTGTAGTGTCTGTGTATAGTACGCAGGGATGGGTCGTAGTTTTTTATACGTGTATTATACAAGTAAAATACACGTATAATACGGTAACGTAAAAAATGGAAGGGTCGTAGTTTTCTACACGAGTATAATACACGTAAAATACACGTATAATAAGTAACGTAAAAAATAAATATAACATCTTGGCTTAATATTTTTTGATATTTATTGCTGTTCACTTGTTTAGTCAGTATACAATTACAAATGTATTATGTTAAAATTAAATAAAAAAATAACAAAATAAATAGGAACTCTTCATTATTCAATAAAATAATTTTAAAAAAAATTACTAAAAATCACATTTATTTAATTGTATTATCTATTATCTAAGTTCACGCCAGTAGGCATGAGTCGGGCGCCCCGCCATCGTCTTTTCACTACACAATTTATTGCACAACACAAGTATTCGTATTTGACTTTAGTTTAAATAAATTATTCGCTTATTTTAGATTATGGTGCGACTGAATGAAACAATTTTAAAGGTTATGAAGAAAAAAACCAAATCTGACATTTGTTGTTGCTAGCAGCTCCTCTTAATTCTGCATATGTAATTTCAGTGGATTTTTATAGTAAACTTTTCTACGTTTTCTACTGGTTTGCTACATAAAATACACATTTTCTACACGTAACGTAGAAAATTCTTTTTTCGTTACATGACCCATCGCTGATAGTACGTATAGTCCTATTCAGATCTTAAAAAAAAATTTTTTTAAATTGTTCTGCGCAGCTTCCAGTGATGTAGAAAAAAAATTTATAAAAATTTTGATGAGTCGCATTTATCTTAGATAGTAAACCTAAATAAAATATTAAATAATCATTCAAATGTATTATATTTCAGTTTTAATACACAAAACATTCAAAATGTTTATGATTTTATGTTATGACAATCAAATTTCATGTGAAAATTAATAGGTGTAAAAAAATATTGCACGCCTATGGAAACAACGTCAACATTTAATTTTCGGACGGACTGAGGAAAATAAATAACTAAATGCCAGTCATATCGATCAAAACCACAATAACGTAAAAAAATTGTTAGTTGCATTAATTCTTCAATTATCGATTTCAAACGATTCTTTTAAAATAAAATTATAAAAACTTTTTTGATTCAAAACGTTATAACATATAAATAATAAAATAAAATGATATAAATAAAAACCTAACCTAAAAACTGAAGTACAAATACAACATAAAAATGTAAACAATTAAGCCGAAATAGTACATCACTGTGTATCCGCCATGTTTTTTCTGCGCGAGAACTGTCAGAATTCCAGCGAGATTTGAATACTACTATACTTTTCGGTTGACAGATTTTTTTTTGTTATTGTTGAATGAAAGTGTCAACATTCAATTAGGTATTTCGTTGATTGAATCGACTTCTTCATTATATCTAATCAATTTAATTATTTTTAGTGAAAATTATGTATTGTAGTAGATAACGTTTTTTTATCAATCCCCAGAATGCAGCCAAAACATTGATCAATCGACTAATTAATGAGCAATCACTTCGTAATGCCGCAATTATACATAATTACTGTACATCCGTAACAAATCCAGATGGTTTGCCAAGACTTCCGGTCCCATATTTAGAAGATACATTGAAACGTTTTTTGAAGACAACCGAACCATTTTTATCCAAAGATGAATATCAAACCACCAAGAATTTGTGTAAAGATTTTGAAAAGGGAGATGGAGCTAAATTACAAAATCTTCTGATTGAGCGATCCAATAAGCGGGAGGATTGGATGGCCGAGTGGTGGGTTAAATATGCCTATTTAGCGTACCGTGGTCCGGTGGTCGTTTACTCAAGTCCTGGCATGGCATTTCCAAAATTTAGTATAAAAAATTTAAATGATCAAATTGATTATGCCGCCCGTATGGTGTTCATTGCGTTACAATACAAAAAACTGGTGGACGATGATAAAATTCCGCTTAAGAAAATGGGCGAAGCACCTTTGGATATGAGCCAGTATAAGCGTATATTTGGTACGTGTCGGATTCCAGCTCGGGAAATTGATAAAATCGAATTTCATCCGGATTCAAAGCACATTGGATTATTTTACAAACATAATGTGTTTAAAATCCCTGTGTACGGTGGACCTTCGGGTAACGATATTCTTAGTGTTGATGAATTGATTGAACAGTTCCGCGACTGTATTGCTAAAGTTAACGGCAGGGTGGAACCAGTTGGTATCCTATCAACGGAGCAACGTGATACTTATGCAATTGCATATGAAGCATTGATTAAAGATTCCCAAAATTTTAAATCCGTTCGTCAAATTCAAACGTCTCTGTTTACGGTATCGATCGACGATCGCTTAGTTCCAAATCAAAATGGTGATTATGATCCGGTTGCCGCTTCTCATCAACTGATTACGGGTGGAGGTTCGACTAGTAATTCAGGAAATCGATGGTTCGATAAAACAATCCAAATTGTTATCGGTAAAACGGGAATTGCGGGTATTTCATATGAACATACGCCTGCTGATGGTCAAGCCATTGCCATTATGATTGGTCGCATCTTATCGGAATTGTAAGTACCTACATTGAAATATCGTAATTTTTGGATAATAATTTCGTATTGTTACAGAGATAAAATACCACCACTCGCTAAAGTTGGAAATGTAGCACCGCCCACCAAACTAGAATTTAACATCACGCCTGATGTTCAAGCCTATATCGATAGTGCGAAGAAAAATATTGATATGTAAGTTATCTAAATACGTTATGCAATTTGAATTGTGCTAATAGAATTTTTATAGTCTTGCAGGTAATCTTGATATGAACTTATTACATTTCACCGATTATGGTAAAGGTTTTATTAAAACACAAAAAGTCAGCCCCGATAGCTATATTCAAATGGCCATTCAATATGCGTTCTATCGCCTTCATAAAACACCCGGTGCCCATTACGAATCTGCCCACACTAGACTTTTTATACATGGTCGAACCGAAACAATTCGGTCATGTTCACCCGAATCAATAGCCTTCGCTAAATCAATGCTTGAGCCAACTCCTGATGTTGAACGTGTTAAACTTTTGCGTAACGCTATTCAAGCACATAAAGATTATACAGCACTTGCACTACAGGGACAAGGTGTTGATAGACATTTCTTTGCATTAAAACATGCGGCGAACGAAAATAAAATTCCACTACATCCTATTTACAGTGATCCTGGTTATGTACGTAGTCTGCACATGCGTTTATCCACTAGTCAAATCGCATCCAAATATGAATTATTCATGTTTTTCGGTACCCTAACCGAGGATGGTTACGGCTGTTGTTATAATCCACGTGAAAATGATATGTTATTTAGCATTTCATCGATGAAAACGTGTAAAGAGACTGATGCGACAACATTTGGTAGTGTATTGGTTGAATGCTTTAGAGAAATGCGGAATTTATTGGAGCGTGCAGCTAAGACGACACAAAGTAAATTGTAGACGCCAAACAGAGAGATATATATTATGTCTATACATCTTGTGATCATTGTGCCTTGCCGTTGAAATATTTTTTATTACTGATACTTACCTATCTAATGTACATATATGGTGTTTGATCATTATTAGCTAACGTTGTAAAACAAATGTTTGAAAATATTAAATGCTGCCTTTTATTATCTACTTAGTTAAGTAAAAAAGTTGTACAGAAAGCTTTTTATTTAAAGTGGTTTTCGTACGGGCCCAATATCGAGGCCAATATTTAATTCGTTGAATGCCCGTTTCATTGCGGTTACCCAGTCGCCTAGAATCAACATATTAACAATTAACCAAAACAGTTATGGCAACACAAAAGGTTTATAAACCTACCGTATTGAAGAATGTATTCAACTCGAGCTGTTAAAATCCGTTGCACCTCACGAGCTTTATCGACATGTCCATTTTGCATATGCTTGTAAATAGCAATCGAGAGTTCTGGACAAATATTGAGAGTAGTCATAATTGATGAATCAAATCCTAGTGCCAATGCACCGCAAAGTGTTGTATCTGAGCCTAAAAATATCGATTGGCCATATTTTAAGCAACCCGCACCGGCTTCCAAATTGTTCGATGTATATTTAATGCCAGCAAAATTACGTATCTTGCCCGCTAAACTGATAAAGCGTGGCATATTCACTGTAATGGTAAGATAATTCATTTACATATTAGCGTCAAGGTTAAGTGAGTACATGCAATAATAAATTTAGGCAGCTTAACAATTATCTATAGCTGAGAAAATAATATTCTCTAGATAAGATAAAAATCTGCGCGTTAGTTAGTCTTGTAGGTATATCATAAAATATTAATGATGGTGAGATAGATTATCAGACACTTGTTTACGTTAAATTTTCTTGAGTGTTTGATAAAAATATTATTAGAAAATATATAACCAATTAACAACCTGCAAGCTCAACCCATTTGAAACTATGTACTTCAAACGAAATATTAATCGAACAATGTTCAAAACCAATTTTAATCTTTGAAAAGATATGAGATTTCATTTTGGCCATCATAATATAAACAAAAAATCTCATTTGTAGGTACCAATTAATTTCCAAAAGTATAATCCACCAGTCACAAAACTGTAAAATTTACGACCATTTAATAAATGATTAAAAAGGGTTTTAGTAGAAAACTCACTTATCATTATTGATTGATGTAAATACGGGGGCCATAAGCCCCTTAAATTCAATTTGTTCAATTTGTATCGGCAGTTTAATGTATCTGGCCATTTGTACACGGCCCGACATTTGTTTTGCGGTGAATAATGCTAGCCAACATATGGAAAATCCGTCGAAAATTCATGTGAATTCCGTTAACCCTTGTGTACGCACCCGGCCATCCGGGTAGCCATTTCAATTTTAAATATTTGTGGGGCAGCAATTTTGAAGTTAGACGTTTCCAGCTTCTTGACATCCAAGAATTGACTATTAGTTTTCGATTTTTGTATAGAAATTGGATACAAATTATTTCTTGATGGAGTTATGTGTGAATAATTTTCTTTACCCTTCTAACGCACACCCGGCCACCCGGGTAGCCAGAACAAAATATAAGCAAAAGACTTAGTTTTATTTTAATTTATTTAAATTGTATATCTCTATTGCGTTCCGCCATTGTAATTTTGTATACAAATTTAAAAATATATTATTTTATACCAGTGTTCATCGCAAGTAGTTGGTTATTACCGTGCCAATACAATTATGTTTTTAAATGACTGATTTTCTGCATGCCAAATCAAAATATAATATTAAGAATCACCAGAGTTCTATTTTAAGATGCATTTTATTATCCCAAAACTCGGGCTCAATAGCTTAACTCGAGACAATTGCCTTAGGCCGTCCAATTTTGAATCTTTAAACGTGAGAGTTAACCTTTCTGCTAATCGCATTTTTCTGGAATTTTGTTTAAACTTTTGGTTCAATGCCTTTTTAATTAATTGATATTTAAATTCAAATTAATAACATTTTTTCATTCAAGAATACTATCGCAAAAGTGCTTCTTAATTCTCGTAATTTGTAGTACTAAATAAACCCTGAACTAAAATTACAAGCCTACAAATAAAATATCGCTAAACTCACCCATTTGAAACTTATCGGTACCTAATATCGGTAAAAATATGTTAGCACCTTGTTGTATAACCTTGCCTCATTTACTAAATATAAATACGTAACACTAAAAACACATAAGACATACACATTCTGCATATAAATACACAAAACTAACGGGTTATATTACAATCCGCCCCATATAGGAATCCCAACAACAACAACTAGAAAAACAATAATAAAGAAAATTGACCCATTTCGAAAAATATATAAAGACGAGCGCAACCAAATTACAAAAGATAAGAAAATTTTTATATACGTTAAAAAGATAAGAGTAAATATGTATGTCCACAATACGTACATACATAAAACATTACAGTCATATAAATTAGTTTCGCGAACTGTATTAAATAATTACGAGTAGACATTTGGGTAAATTAAATTTTGGAAAATAAAAATATAGCAACGACATCTTTCGGTTGCAACAATTTAAATTTCTAGTAAACATTTAGGGACACAAAAGATTCCCACACACAAAATGCAGTATAAGCATTCTGCTTATCTGAATAAAATAGAAACCCGAGTTTCAAATAAAAAAAATAATAATTAAATAAAAAATAATGAAAAATATACCGATTAGGCATTTCAAAATATCACGGACGGAGCGTCTCGCTTTTCTTTGAGAAAAAATAAAAAATAAAAATAATAAAGTTGTTGGTAATTATTGTGGAAACCTTTATGTATATAAACTAAGAAATTTTTAAGTAAAATATCAGTCCACCGATCAACCTAGTCAAACTCAATAATCTAATTCGTCAATAAAGTTAATCTAATTTATCAATTGTAAAAGAAAAAGAAAGAACAGTGTAATTTATCAAAATGCTGCTAACATAAATATACCAAATAAACAAAACAAAAATAAAACTCTGAAATTTCGAAACATCCTACTAACATTAAGCCGTAAGGCCATAAGACATTGAAGCGCCGAACCTCTGTATGGAAAAACAGAGGGGGAAACAGAGCCGTGAGCAATCACAAGCTTTCCCAGCGACTTTTGTCCTCTATGGTATCCGCCTAGAGTATTAACAAATCGTGCGTTAGAGCACTACTTTCAGACACCATCCACGAATAATTAAGTTACTACGTACAGAAATAGCCCCCACCAGAGGTAAGCTATTGACCACCATACGATTAGGTACCACAGAATCTTTAGACTCGAGAAAGTACAGAGATAGCCCCCACCAGCGGTAAGCTATCGACAACTCATTTCCTAAAACATAACATTTAACAATTACATTACAGCCATTACAACATTTAATATACGACGTTTAATTACATAATAAATTTGCAACATTTTAATGACTCATTTCCCAAAATATAACATTCACGAATAATCAAACATAAAAATCCAACATTAAATTACAGTAAGGACAAACGGCTACAAAATAATAACATTAAGGGCCTGCTCGAATTCTGTAGTAATTGTTGTCTCGTAGTAATTTTTGGCATATAATAGGGTATAAAACGCACTCATCAGAATTACTACAGTCTTGCCCTGTAGTAGAGTTTGACAGATCGGAAGTAATTAACGTTCGTTTGGATTTAAACATAAAATTACTTAATTTAGACTTTATAAAATTTAATTTAAATTAATTAATATTATGTACAATAAAATTCTAAACTAAATAAATGATTTTATTTAGTGATCCTCCAAAATATAGTTTATGTACTATGACTATAAGTAGCACCACATTTTACTTGGTAAAATGTTAGTTTTATTTCTCGAAAAGAAAAAATATAAATTTCAGAGCCTTTAGGGAATTTATAGTTTCACGACAAGTCATACTCATTTTCAGTTATCTTGGAATTATTTGTGTAACTGGAAATGAACCGTCTTGAATGATTGTGTCTTTTACCAACTACAATTAATATAAAAACTACATAAGTTTGAATGTTTGATTGTTTGATCATATTCATCCATCTTTATTAATTAAAACAACATAATTCAACAATCGAAAATAGTTAAATTATTCAATTCAAATTTACACAATTAACGTCAAACAAAAATAGTATTCGGGCAGCGAAAAAAGTAAAGGAGAATGTTTTACTTTTAAAGTGTCAAAAATTACTACGAGACAACAATTACTACAGAATTCGAGCAGACCCTAAATACCCGTTTAGAAATTTGCTATAAGCATTCACAACAACCTAGTAATTTACTTTCGAACTTTCCGTATTTGTCGAAAATACTTGACAAAATTCATTTCAAAGGTGGTTGTTTGTATGACCGAATTGATTTCGTGTTTTCCTAGTTTTTCAGCATTTCAATAGTTAGGCTTTATTAAAATTCTAAAGGCCATCTCTCTTTTTTGGAAAAATTACTACGATTATTGAGTACCTACTCTAAAATGTTTTGACGTGCCAGGCCAATTTTTAAACGTGCAAAATACAAAATTTATAAAATAAATGCAACAACATAGCGGAACCGGCAAAAATCTGTTGAAAAAACCGAAAAAGTATACTTGGCTACCCGGGTGGGTCGGGTGTGTACTAACGTAAATTTGTTTGGGTATATACACACAAGGGTTAAAAGGATTCTTATAAAAATATTTAAAAGGCAACTATAGTGAAATTTTATTATTTTTAATTTTCGATTCAAAATCGATTTCGATGCCAACAAACATCATCTTCAGTTGAAGCAATACTTATTGAATTGAAACGTTTTTCGTCGCTTTTTATATACCCAAATTTTTCCAGTGGTTACATTAAGGGTACGATTAATGTGGGTATTATTTATCGAGGTGGTGAAACATTGAAGTTGTGTGGCTACAGCGATGCGGACTATGCGGGTGATGTTAAAACTAGACGATCGACTTCTGGTTATGCGTTTTTTGTTGGTTCAGGCATTGTCAGTTGCTGCTCTGAAAGACAAAAATCAGTTAGTTTATCAACAACTGAAAGCGAATATATTGCGGCATCACAAGCGGTAAAAGAAATGATCTGGTTAAAACGATTGATGTCTGAACTCATTTCAAATAAACTAAATACGTCAGTATTGTTCTTGGATAATCAATCTGCAATACGGTTAATCAAAAATCCGGAGTTTCACAAAAAAACGAAACATATAGATATTCGTTACTATTTTGTCCGAGAAAGGTTTGAATCTGGAGATTTTGAACTAGAATACCAACCACAAGTTAGGCCTTCAGCCACTTTAATTTAAAAAAAAATTGCATCCTGAGTGGGCGTGTTATAAAAAATTGTTACACACCCTGTGTTTAATTTGTCTTGTCATGATGTCAATTTTGCTTTGTATGTTTTTTTTGGTCAGTCGTTCTTTGGTTTCTCTAATGATTGTTTCGTTTGAATTATATAACTAATAATAAATCTTATACGATTCAACCTTTTTTATTTACCTTACTGATCAGTGCTTCGTAATCGTAAACTAAAATATCAACAGGCGAAAATACGTATTCTTCCTTCCTTTCTTTTGACGGCTAATAGTGGTTCGGCGAAATCCGAGTAATCGATCGGACTGTTTACTCCCAACAACTGCAGTCTCTTTTTTTTCGCATTTCAGATTGACCCGTGCCGCATACTCAGGAAAAATCTTCACCAGTTTCTTTTTCTATCTTCAGGCATTTATCAAAACTGTCACTACTTCCGGCCGAAAATGCGCTTATGTTCTTTCACTGCTTCATCGAAGGAAATAGTGTCTTTCCTGAGTGGCAAAATCGTTTTGTCAAATTTTTGAAAGTCGGCTGTAGAAAGTTTTTGGTCTGCAAATCCACTTGCTGTAGTGCAGTAATCGTACCTGCATCTGTCATAAATATATAGTTTCAATGTGCAATACCACAATTCGAACGTCAAGTTGTCTTCAGCGTAATATACAAACTTCTCCATGCGGTATGACAGGTTTTTTTGCAGCGATGTTACCTGTCCATTTGCCAGATTTACTGGTTGTTGTGTGTTGCGGCCCTTCTGATTGTAGCACTAATCGCGTCATCAATGTTGCAATCGTCTCGTCGGATTTTTGCTGTCGTTCGATCATTCTTTTAATTACCCGTCAAACAAGGTGTTACGTTTACGTAACACTAGCGAATAATTTTGTTCATACAACTCTTCATAAACGTAACACTTTGGTGTTGTAATAACGAAGCAGTTATGTCGTTCCCGTCCTATGGTAATTAGACTTTTTGCGAGGAGTTATCAATGTGTTAGTAGTTCGTAAACAGTTCGCTTGAGGTGGTGCATTTACGTCACGTGATTAGTGAAATAATAACGTAACATTTTTATCGATATGGATTTAATGTATTTGCAATTTTTAATTTGCAATTTTCCTTTTCTAAAAAAATTATAGTTTCTTAAGTATTTTTGTTTTTATTCTAAAAAAAATATTAGGCTACAAAATATATTTTTCTAAATCAAATTGGGCCATTTTATTCCCTTTAGTTATTTATTTATTTAAAAAAAATTGCTGAACACAAAAAATACGTAATGGCGATCGAAAACTCAAAACTAAATGGTTATCGTTTCTTTATATTATTCAATTAATTTTCATAAAGGAATTTCGTGTTACGTTTACGAAACATCAGCGAAGAATTTTGCTCATATATACAATTCTTCGTAAACGTTACGTTTAGTTGTAACAAAAACGAAACATCTATGTCGTTTCTATTTCATGATAATTAAATTTGTTTGCGAGGTATTTTTGTTCTACATATATTTTATTTAAGCTTGAGAATGTATTAGTGCAAAGTAAAAAAGTGATACGTTAATAGTACGCTTATGCGACGTATTTTGCGAATTCGCTTAAATTGTTTAGCGGGTACCCGCAATACATTCTCACACTTAAATAAAATATAGCAAAATTCTTCGCTGATGTTTCGTAAACGTAACACCAAATTCCTTTATGAAAATAAATGGAATAATATAAAGAAACGATAACCATTTAGTTTTGAGTTTTCGATCGCCATTACGTATTTTTGTGTTCATCAATTTTTTTTAATAAATATGTAACTAAGCAAATAATTAATGTCCCAATTTGATTTAGAAAAATATAATTTGTGGCCTAATATTTTCCAAAATTCTTAAGAAACTATAAGTTTTTTAGAAAAGAAAAATTGCAAATCAAAAATTGAAAATGCATAAATATCGATAAAAATGTTACGTTATTATTTCACTAATCACGTGACGTAAATGCACCACCTCAAGCAAACTGTTTACGAGCTACTAACACATTGACAACTCCTCGCAAAAAGTCTAATTATCATAGGACGGGAACGACATAACTGCTTCGTTATTGCAACACCAAAGTGTTACGTTTACGAAGAGTTGTATGAACAAAATTCTTCGCTAGTGTTACGTAAACGTAACACCTTGTTTGACGGGTAGTTCTTTATTAATGTCAGCATCCATTTGCGATTTCTATTAGTGTCAAATCGGTTAATCCTCGCCGCCACTGTTGTATTCCTTGATTTACCGATCAATGGATTATTCAATTAAACCTCCGGTTTTATTATTAGGGTAATATCTATATTTCTATTTGTAATGTCGTTTTCGATTGGTAAAAAAAACTAAACTCAGTGCAACAAAAAGCTAAACTCGCCATAGTAAAAATATTCGAGTTTAGTTTTTTTTTGGCACTGAGTTTAGTTTTTTTGATCAATCGAAAACGACATAAGTTTACCTACCCTGTTATTCCGTGAGGCCGTCGCGTCGTCTACTCCTTTTTCTCTACATCCTTTGACTATATATTTTTAAATGGACTGCTAGTTGCTTACTTCATATGCGATCCAACATACAGTGGCGGTCAAGAGGCAAATCGTGGCGAATTCGCTAACTAAAAAGTTCGTTACCATTTAATTTATTAGGAATAATCGAAAAATCAACATTAAGATTAAATTTTATAAAAGAAAACATCATTAATATTTGAAATTATAAGCAGTTGCAAGCACTGAATATTAAAATAAACATTTATTTTTGTATTCACAGATGCAAAGAAACACTCTTAAGCCGCGTCCACACGGGGTGTGAAATGTACACTTATGCGTGCGTATTCGCTTATTTAGCGAATGTAGGCGGTTATGCGGGATGTGTACATTTATCACATTTCGGTATACACGATTCGTTAAATGTTCATTGATCACATGTAGGCGAATGTTAATGAACATTTCTACTCTGGTATATATTTTTAGTACCTTGATCATACAATTTTTAATGAAAATATCACATTCCTCATGTGAAAACCATCCACACGACGTTTACATTCGCTAAATGCGCGCATAAGTGTACATTTCACACCCCGTGTGGACGCGGCTTTATCTGTCAATGGCAAACTGATATCACAACCAACCACGACACACTTTCTCCCCATTTTCAGTAAAAATAAAAGAAACCGAGGAAAAATTTTGTGCAAAAATCACAATTAAAATATCTCAAATCAAATTAAATTGAATTTAAAACTATAAAACGGTGACAAAATAGAAAACACACGAAAAGGAGCCAAAAATTAAATAAAAATTTATTGATGTTGACAACTTTGACAAATCTTTAGTTTTCGTTTTTGCCGCAATTTGCCTCTTGACCGCTAGTTGTATGTTGGCATCATCATTTATTTGAAAATTATATTGAACTGTCATTGTATTAGCGGTCCATTCTAATTCTATTGTCTAAGTCTACATCTTTTTCGTATGCACCACTTATCAGTGTTGCCATTTCACAACCCTATAAATCAGTGCTGCCACAATACAACAATAAGAACTATACCCGCTCTATTATTCGTTATAAAAACTACTTAGTCCTACTTAAGGATTTTCTTTAAAGATATTTTACTCCCATCACTGGAAGCTTTACTGGGTTTGATATACCCATATATTGTGTAAATAATCGAACGGCGCACGATGTCCATTTATTTCACGATGCCCATCGAAAATAATTCATAACTTTAAAAAAATCAACTTTTTTGGAACTTCGAATAGAGGAACTAGTTCTTGTTTTCGCGGGAAGGATAGACGTAAACATTTGAAGGTTGTCGTATTCCATACATAATTTTTAAAAACCAAATTTCATGTTACAATAGAAAATTTGAATTTTCACAACTATTTGGTGTTTTATTCACGATTCTCATGGCGAAACTCTCACTCTTTAAAATTTTTTTTTTCTAATTCACACTAGATTTTCTTTAACGGTTCTTCTGATAGTTACACGTACACCACAAATGTTAAAATAAATGTCCTGTATCGTTTCATAATGTGTCGTTTTATCATGTGCCGTTCGTTTTATCCGGATAGCATCATTTTCAGTTGAATAAAATGGCGGCTATATAATAACTGTTGCCATTTTAAATTATATCACGAGGTACAGGTAATGAGCTCTACAAGAGTCGCTGTATGGTTTTCTGGTTTTCTCTTCTCCATTTCATTACATTTAACAAATTGACGCGCAATTTATCATCCTTACAAGCAACTTACTATTTTACGGTACTTGTTGTACTTACACAAAAACAAAAAAAAAAACTTCATGTAAGACAAGAATAAACATTGAAATGAAACAAATATAGGCTTAGAATTATCTAATGTTTATGTCAATTTATTTTTTCTAAATTGAATCAAATGTCAACTATTAATAAATGAAAAATTTAAATTAAACTAATTTATATTTTAACTGTGGTAAGTTGGAATTTTTTTTTTTGTTTGTGTATACTGTATAGTGAATATTGTGTGTCTTATGTTAATAAATAAATCGAAAGAAATCGGTCGACCGTGTCCTTCATTCTTCATAAAAAATCAAATCTCACAAAACTACTTTTACTTTCTTTGCCAGCATAGCAGGCACCCAAAAATACTGGTTGCTTTGTTTTGTTTATACATAAATTGCTGCTATAAAACAAAAACTACTTTCAGATGTTGATCTCGTTAAACGATTTTTTGTTTTGTTGTTAGGTGCCTCTTATCAGACACTGATGGCTAAATTATTGGTTTGCAACAAATTGGTTATTAATTAAGCGCGTTTTACCTAACCACGCCTGTATTTTCGTACAAATTTTATCACTGTATAAGAATTTTTTTGTTCATGGTATTGATTGAACGTCATCAGTATTTTATATTTTTTTACAGAAGTGGGGCTAAAGCCACGGAAAAAGAAAAAGTTTTCGTTCGTTTCTTCAATCTTCAGTAAGTTTACTAAAGATAGCGTGTATTAGTCGGTAGTTCAGTATGGTGAATAGTAACAAGTAATTTTAGTGTTACATATTTTTATTAAAATTTTGGCATTTACAATTTTCCTATCTTTGAATTTTAGTTTTAATTTGGATAAAAACATGTTGCGGATTTTCAGCAATTCTGGTGTTAGTACTGTGAGTACCTCTCAAATAGTTTTTGTGTTATAGATAGTACAACTTGTTGATTCTCTGCTCTATATGCGAGATTGTGAGGACGTGGGTGTTTGTTGTGTTTGTTTTATAAGTATATTGAATGGTGTGTAGTGTCTGCGTGCAGTTACTTACGTACTTTTCGGTTGACAGATTTTTTTTGTTACTTGTTGAATGAAAGTGTCAACATTCAATTAGGTATTTCGTTGATTGAATCGACTTGTTCATTATATCTAATCAATTTAATTATTTTTGGCGAAAATTTTGTAGTAGATAACGTTTTTTTATCAATCCCCAGAATGCAGCCAAAACATTGATCAATCGACTAATTAATGAGCAATCACTTCGTAATGCCGCGATTATACATAATTACTGTACATCCGTAACAAATCCAGATGGTTTGCCAAGACTTCCGGTCCCATATTTAGAAGATACATTGAAACGTTTTTTGAAGACAACCGAACCATTTTTATCCAAAGATGAATATCAAACCACCAAGAATTTGTGTAAAGATTTTGAAAAGGGAGATGGAGCTAAACTACAAAATCTTCTGATTGAGCGATCCAATAAGCGGGAGGATTGGATGGCCGAGTGGTGGGTTAAATATGCCTATTTAGCGTATCGTAATCCGGTGGTCGTTTACTCAAGTCCTGGCCATGCATTTCCAAAATTTAATATAAAAAATTTAAATGATCAAATTGATTATGCCGCCCGTACTGTGTTCATTGCGTTACAATACAAAAAACTGGTGGATGATGATAAAATTCCGCTTGAGAAAATGGGCAAAGCACCTTTGGATATGAGCCAGTATAAGCGTATATTTGGTACGTGTCGGATTCCAGCTCGGGAAATTGATAAAATCGAATATCATCCGGATTCAAAGCACATTGGATTATTTTATAAACATAATGTGTTTAAAATCCCTGTGTACGGTGGACCATCGGGTAACGATATTCTTAGTGTTGATGAATTGGTTGAACAGTTCCGCGACTGTATTGCTCAAGTTAACGGCAGGGTGGAACCAGTTGGTATCCTATCCACGGAGCAACGTGATACTTATGCAATTGCATATGAAGCATTGATTAAAGATTCCCAAAATTTTAAATCCGTTCGTCAAATTCAAACGTCTCTGTTTACGGTATCGATCGACGATCGCTTAGTTCCAAATCAAAATGGTGATTATGATCCGGTTGCCGCTTCTCATCAACTGATTACGGGTGGAGGTTCGACTAGTAATTCAGGAAATCGATGGTTCGATAAAACAATCCAAATTGTTATCGGTCAAACGGGAATTGCGGGTGTGTCATATGAACATACGCCTGCTGAGGGTCAACCCATTGCCATTATGATTGATCGCATCTTATCGGAATTGTAAGTACCTACATTGAAATATCGTAATTTTTGGATAATAATTTCGTATTGTTTCAGAGATAAAATACCACCACTCGCTAAAGTTGGAAATGTAGCACCGCCCACCAAACTAGAATTTAACATC
Source organism: Tipula helvola (assembly GCA_963556165.1). Taxonomy (NCBI): domain Eukaryota; kingdom Metazoa; phylum Arthropoda; class Insecta; order Diptera; family Tipulidae; genus Tipula; species Tipula helvola. Next base: position 91,949,081 of record OY744482.1, read on the forward strand.
ACGCCTGATGTTCAAGCCTATATCGATAGTGCGAAGAAAAATATTGATATGTAAGTTATCTAAATACGTTATACAATTTGAATTGTGCTAATAGAATTTTTATAGTCTTGCAGGTAATCTTGATATGAACGTATTACATTTCACCGATTATGGTAAAGGTTTTATTAAAACACAAAAAGTCAGCCCCGATAGCTATATTCAAATGGCCATTCAATATGCGTTCTATCGCCTTCATAAAACACCCGGTGCCCATTACGAATCTGCCCACACTAGACTTTTTATACATGGTCGAACCGAAACAATTCGGTCATGTTCACCCGAATCAATAGCCTTCGCTAAATCAATGCTTGAGCCAACTCCTGATGTTGAACGTGTTAAACTTTTGCGTAACGCTATTCAAGCACATAAAGATTATACATCACTTGCACTACAGGGACAAGGTGTTGATAGACATTTCTTTGCATTAAAACATGCGGCGAACGAAAATAAAATTCCACTACATCCTATTTACAGTGATCCTGGTTATGTACGTAGTCTGCACATGCGTTTATCCACTAGTCAAGTCGCATCCAAATATGAATCATTCATGTGCTACGGTACCCTAACCGAGGATGGTTACGGCTGTTGTTATAATCCACGTGAAAATGATATGTTATTTGGCATTTCATCGATGAAAACGTGTAAAGAGACTGATGCAACAACATTTGGTAGTGTATTGGTTGAATGCTTTAGAGAAATGCGGAATTTATTGGAGCGTGCAGCTAAGACGACACAAAGTAAATTGTAGACGCAAAACAGGGAGATTTATATTATGTCTATATATCTTGTGATCATTGTGCCTTGCCGTTGAGATATTTTTTATTTCTGATACTTACCTATCTAATGTACATATATGGTGTTTGATCCTTATTAACTAACGTTGTAAAACAAATGTTTGAAAATATTAAATGCTGCCTTTTATTATCTACTTAGTTAAGTATAAAAGTTGTACAAAAAGCTTTTTATTTAAAGTGGTTTTCGTACGGGCCCCATATCGAGGCCAATATTTAATTCGTTGAATGCCCGTTTCATTGCGGTTACCCAGTCGCCTAGAATCAACATATTAACAATTAACCAAAACAGTTATGGCAACACAAAAGGTTTATAAACCTACCGTATTGAAGAATGTATTCAACTCGAGATGTTAAAATCCGTTGCACCTCACGAGCTTTATCGACATGTCCATTTTGCATATGCTTGTAAATATCAATCGAGAGTTCTGGGCAAATATTGAGAGTAGTCATAATTGATGAATCAAATCCTAGTGCCAATGCACCGCAAAGTGTTGTATCTGAGCCTAAAAATATCGATTGGCCATATTTTAAGCAACCCGCACCGGCTTCCAAATTGTTCGATGTATATTTAATGCCAGCAAAATTACGTATCTTGCCCGCTAAACTGATAAAGCGTGGCATATTCACTGTAATGGTAAGATAATTCATTTACATATTAGCGTCAAGGTTAAGTGAGTACATGCAATAATAAATTTAGGCAGCTTAACAACTAGCTATAGCTGAGAAAATAATATTCTCTAGATAAGATAAAATTCTGCGCGTTAGTTAGTCTTGTATATCATAAAATATTAATGATGGTGAGATAGATTATCAGACACTTGTTTACGTTAAATTTTCTCGAGTGTTTGATAAAAATATTATTTATTAATTGATTAGAAAATATATAACCAATTAACAACCTGCAAGCTCAACCCATTTGAAACTACTTCAAACGAAATATTAATCGAACAATGTTCAAAACCAATTTTAATCTTTGAAAAGATATGAGATTTCATTTTGGCCATCATAATATAAACAAAAAATCTCATTTGTAGGTACCAATTAATTTCCAAATGTATAATCCACCAGTCACAAAACTGTAAAATTTACGACCATTGCAATTAATTAGTACTACACATAGTAAACAATAAAGAACAAACAAATTGGCTCGCGGCCAGCAAACAGATTAAAACCGAAACGAGGTTTTTTTTTTCGAACAAAGCGTTTTTACAGAATATTATGAATTAGTAGGTAGTTTGTTTGAGAGAATATTTTCATGCATGTACTTACATTCAAGTTGCGTCAGCATAGGTATATGATAATATAAGAGTGGCGTATCCGGACAATATTCGGAAAGCACTTCAAAATATTCCACAAGCTTTTCTTCGGTTCTTGGCTTGAAATACAATTCGGGCAAGCATAAAATTGAACCAACTTTTAATCCGGCCGCGTGTTTAATTAATTCGATCACATCGGGTAGTGGACATCCACCAACTTGTACCATCAATTCAATATCATATTTTTTACATGCATCCGACCAAAGTTCGGTGGTTTTTTTACGTTCGGTAACGCTTAGTGACATTCCTTCGCCTGATGTACCATTCACCAAAACACCGGGAATTCCTTTTTGTTTCAGATAGGCTGCATATTTATCGATTAGATCGTAATTCACGGATTGTGTTCTAAATATATATTAAAAAAATTAAAATTGAGTGATTAATAAATGATTAAAAAGGGTTTTAGTACAATACTCACTTATCATTATTGAATGGTGTAAATACGGGTGCCATAAGCCCCTTGAATTCAATTTGTACCATTTTTGTGAACTACTGTTGTTGCAAGCTTGATTGAAATTGAACGACTGAGAAGAGTCTCGATTATTTGTAAGTCTTATACATTTTTTTTTGTTTTGGTTTGCATACGCGAATGACTGATAACAATGTATGCCCAATACAATCACTAGATATAATACAGTACATAGTAGTTGTGTGGTGTCGAGAATCGTAGTTTTTATTCGGAAATTGCAGTTCTATTTCTATCTAATCATCAGTGTCAGTGATTAGTTTGAATAAATACGATTTGGCCGAAGTAAATCGGGCTTGAATTTTATATTTAGTGACTGTGTGTTTGTGCATTGTTTGTGAAGTTATTTTTATATGTACGCATGTGTGAGGTGTAGTCGCGAGCAAAGAATCGAGTATGTATGTAGTTGTTTATACATTTTATTTAAGACGTCGTGGACGTTTACAATGCAGCATTAAATAAGTGTACTGTGCTGATGTTGCGGAGCGACATTGAATTTCATAAATTATATCACATTCAAAAAATGTTTGTGCGACAGTTGGTTGACTAATAAATTTGATGTTGTGTTGATTTTGTCAAGTATTTTTTCATAACACTTCTTAAGACTACTTGTTTCATATAAGTATTATGTAATAGGTACACTTTTGGCTAAAACAATAAATCTGTGCTAATTTAGACGAAATAAATATGTATACACATTTATAAAACGTGTAATGGAGTGAGACAAGATTATTTTTATGATCCACTGCGCTGCGAGTGATAAAATGTGAATTTTTAGAAGCGATGCGCTGATAGATGTTTAGGGTTATGAATAGCGTATAGTGAAAATAATATCTCAGCGAAATTCTGACAGCTCTCGCGCATCAAAACAAATGGCGTAAACACAGCGATGTATTTAGGCTAATTTGGGAACAGCTATAGCAGAGCATACCATTTTTCGCGCATGCGCAATTTTTGCAAGCGCCATTGTTTATAATGTGGAATTAAGGTATACTACATTTTGGATTGAGTCTTGGCTAAAAAAAACGCTTACTATTTGACAGCAAATACCTTATTTAGTTTGAGTCTTGGGTTTAAAACACTTATTTTGGGATGTGTATTTACTAAAATAAATTTTGAAAACTTAGTATGCTTGTTGTTTTTAGATAAACAAAAACCGTCTGTTTTCATAAAAATGAACTAACTTTTGACATTTGCGTAGAAATTTGATTTATAGCAAATGCCAATTTCAATAATTATTGTTAATCTTTATTTATAATTGTTGCCGGATGAATTTAAGCAAATGATGAGGCCCATCGTCACGGCCTATTTGTGTTATTATATGTTGTACTATTTGTGGTATTGTATGTTGTGTTATTGGATGTTGATTGTTGCTAGTAAAAATGTCCAAGACGATTTAAATCAATTTGATGGGCCACGCGGAGAGCACGTTCTATTAATTCTGCTAAATAATATGTGAAATCACATGTGACAACGAGTCTAGGCTATATTATCCCACGCAATTCATCACGGATTAATTCATCCCGCACATTGTATCCCCGTTATCAATTCAACCCGCACAATTCATTCCCTGAAATTCAAATCTAACGCAACTCGGAGGGCTAAGCGGGGGGTCGCTGCGCTCCCTCCCGCTTAACTCTCTCTCTCACGGGCTCGCGGGAGGTCGCTAAAATATTCTGGAAAATGGAGATCCCTAATTTAACTTAGGAGCCAGGATAAGCAAACATGTCGCACTGCGTGCCGCACGTAGGAGCGGATTATATAGAATCTATTAATGACATTATAACAATTTCCTGTCCATTTTGTTCTCTATTCTGTCTATTCTGAGATAAATAAATTGAAGAAAAATTACATCGAGTAACTTAACTTAGGATTGTAGAAACTAACGGCTTCCGTAATTCTCACGGGCACGCGGAAGGTCGCTGCGCTCCCTCCCGCTTAACTCTCTCTCTCACGGGCTCGCGGGAGGTCGCTAAAATATTCTGGAAAATGGAGATCCCTAATTTAACTTAGGAGCCAGGATAAGCAAACATGTCGCACTGCGTGCCGCACGTAGGAGCGGATTATATAGAATCTATTAATGACACTGGAATATTTTATATCGATCCCCCATCAAATATTAAATAATACAAAATCGATTATATTTAATTTTTTGTCTCGATTTTTTTTTTTTTTTTACTACTAAAAATTATTTTTTTCTATTCCAAAATATTATATTTGTTTAAAATAATCAAAATAATTATTTTGTAAATCTAAATATCCCCAAGTTCCATTAATTTCCTTTAAAAATCGGGTTAGAATTCCATTTCCATTGTACCTACCTATCAAATTTCATCTTACTCGTTTCCAAAATAACCAAATTCCATTAATTTCCTCTGAAAATCAGTTAAGAATCCCATTTCCATCTTTCCAAAATAACCAAATTCCATTAATTTCCTCTGAAAATCGGTTAAAAATCCCATTTCCATTGTACCTATCAAATTTCATCTTACTCGTTTCCAAAATAACCAAATTCCATTAATTTCTTCTGAAAATCGATTAAGAATCCCATTTCCATCGTACCTGTAGAATTTCATCATAATCTTATTCAAAATTACCAAATTCCATTAATTTCATCAGACAATCTTTTCCATCGTACCAAAATATCCGAAAAATAATGCATTACATACTAATAAAAGTAATGCATTACCTGCAGTTAACAAAAAAAACACAATTTTTTTTTTGGAAAAGTGGCATTTTTATTTAGTTCATATTATTGCTACATTTTAAAATATTACAAATTTTAGTTTTAAAAATTAGCACTTTATTAAATATGGAGCTATTTTCAAGTTGAAAATATTTCTACCATTATAAAAATTGGCGCTGTGTGACATGGTATGCTCTGCTATAGCTTAGCCCTAATTTGTTTACATTTTGAGGTTAGAATTTGTCTATTTTGAATTATGTTTTTCCTCAAATTAATTCATAATAATTAATGTAATTTTAATTTAGATAACACACTAGCACTAGAACTTTTGATAACATTTAAGATAATTTTAATGTCATTAGCTTGCCTCGAACAAATTGAAATTTAAAATCGAGTTTTTTCGTTGTTTTGCTTTAACACGAAAAATGACATTTCTTTCTAAATATGCCTAGTTCGTACCTTAAATGGGTATAACGTTACATATCCAGTGGTGTTGTTATTATTTTTTATATTTTTTTAATTTCGCATGTTGTTTTAGAAGTTACCTATAAAATAATGAGAATTTTTAATATTTTCCAATATAAATTACATTATGCAATGGAATCAAATTTCACATATCTTTATTTATAATTTTTTTTTGTTTTTAAAACTATAACTCAGCCGACCCTTCTTTGAATTTTTAATTTATTTTAACTACTTCACTGTTGGCTGCGCACAACGATGTAAAAATGAGTTTCGCTGAGATATTATTTTCACTATACGTAAGTAGTCAGTAGTTAGTGAGAGCAATTTTCAGAAAGCTAATTATTTTTGGGTTTCTTTGAAAGTATGAGGTAATTTTAGGCTGAATACAGATTTTTTTGCAACTGGCACTATTTAGGTTCTCCATGCCGTTGATACTTAAGTGTTTACATTTTAGGACTCAATTCTTTGTGGTATTTTCTAATGGGTTTACATTCTAATCCATCCACACAATATAAATTCGATACTACACTGTCTGATATTTCAACTGAACTTCACTATAAATTATTTTAATATTTTAATACCGCAAACAGAATGAAATTGCGATTAAAACAAAAACCATTTTGACGATATGTACATCGGTATTTCAACTGAAGGCATGTATAAAGTTACACCACGGAAAAGGTTGACATACTAAGAACTAAACTCAGGGTGTCAAGGGTATTATACCTCGGCCAAACTGCTGTTTAATAAAACGGATTTAGTGATTTTTTTGAGTTTAGTTGTAGTATGTGAAATTGTCAATCTCAATTTTTTGCTAATAGCGTTTTATTTCATAGAGTAACTTTAGAGTTTAGCTAAATCGGATTTATCAAACCTTAGTCTGGCTAGGTTATTATATCTTTAATAATTATACCTTAGTCAGACTGCTGTTTTATAAATCTGACTTAGCAAAACTCGATCTGGCCCTTTATACAATAAAACGCAATTGGCAAAAATTTATAAGCTGCTAGTCAACAAAAAATAGTAAAAATACTCTTTACTGCAATCGAATGCAGAATTACAACTACCTAAATTGCAGCATTTTATGAAACCTGAACTAGAATTGATAGATTGTAGTGATACGATTTGCCAGTAGCTTTAGCTAGAAAAATTCAATTCAATTCCATGTAAGAATTCCCTGAGTATGAAGAAGCAAAAAAAAAAAAAATGTCCGCCCGTCTGTCTGTATGTCTGTACCCATGATATTGCGAAAACGGCTTGTCCAATTTCGATTTTTTTCGCCATTATGTTATATGGTTAAGGCGAAATTTTAAAACTTTTGGAAGCTGTACGTCAAAAGGATTGGGTACCTGCCATATGAATTGACCCAAAACCGCGTGGTGATATAAACACTTTGACCAATTTTTATATATGCTGGTTTGAGGAATGAGTCCGATTGAGTTGGTTCGATTTGCGAGTTGAGTTGAAGTTTATTTGGAGTTGGGTTAGGGTTTAGTGAGCAGTTCAGCTGGGGATTTATTTGTGTGTTGAATTTATGATTGAATTAGAGTTAGCTTGAGTTGAGTTCATGTACGTATGTAGTTTTGAAGACCATATTGATTTGGGAGTTGAGTTGGGTTTAATTTAAGGGCCTGAGTTTGGGGTTAATTTAAGAGACGGGTTGATTTTGGACTAGGGTTGAATTGGGGTTGAGTTGGAGTTGAGTTGGGATTGAATTGAGTGAGAGTCAACGATTAAATTGTGGTTGTGTTGAAGGTTTAGTTGGAAGTTAGCTTGAGTTTTTTTGAGTTGAGTTCGTGTACGTAGTTTTTCGAATCGCATTTATGTGAGGATTAAGTTGGAAGTTTAGTTTGGGGTTGTTTAGTTTGTTGACTGCGAAGTGCGAATAAATTCACTAAGCTAGCTAGCGTTGAATTAACACATGGTATTCTTGCTTGGTTGTTGGAGACCCGCCGCCCGAAAAAACTCCAAAAACTGAGAAGCCGCAACCAATCTTGCAAAAACGATCGAGTTTATTACGGAAGGTGCATTTTATATTTCCGGGATCAAAAGAGGAGATATGAAAGAAAAAAAAAATTCAACCGCTCAATATATTGATGCTTACAGAGCGTTTATTAAACATTTTTACCAAGTTGGTAAACATTACTAAAAAGGATTGGTTGTTATATTAAAAAGAGTAAAGAGTTACGTGGATACAAACGACATATGTACAAGCTCCTCTCGCTGAGAAAGATTTCCAAAGCAAATGTAATACCAATATTATTAATCGGGAGAAGGCGCCTCAGCCGTTGTTCCATCTGGAATTAGAACCAGACAATTAAAAGGTCAAAGGCAAACATGAAATATTTGACCTAAAATATCTACTGTACAGAAGAGTTACCATCGAGGAACCCAGGAAATGAAATAGGCCGGTACAGTGTGTTAAGTGCCAAGAATAAGGGCACACTAGAGCATATTGCTCTTTGAACGATATTTGTGTTATATGTGGTGAATTCCATAACTCAAAGTTTTTCAATAAAACAAAAAAGGAAGCATCAGTGAGAAATTGCAGCAGCTGCGCTGGAAATCACTCAGCTAATTATAGAGGGTGCCTAATTTTTCTAGAATTGAAAAGGAGAATCAATCCAAAACAGCGAGCAGAACAACGAATGCTTAATTTTCATTCTTCAGCTAGAAAAGAGGCACGACCAGAAATTCTAAGCACAAACGCCCAAAATGGAAACCAGTACGCAACTATCAACGGTAGCCCGCATCAAGGGGTTGCATAAGCAAAAGTTCATCTCAAGAAACATCTCAGCAGCTTAAACAAATTGACTAATATGATGCTTCTTAATGATGCAGAATATGAACACGCTGATGCAGATAGTCGTTAAAAGCCAGAAATGACCATCATCAAACTAGCCATATGGAATGCAAACGGCCTAGCACAACAGAAAGCGGAGGTATAAGCATTCCTCACTCAGCAAAATATCCACATATGCTTTTGGCAGTTATCGAATATGTTTTTTATTTTCGGCTGGGTAGTATCTATAGACTTTCACAAATATTAGTGGAGGATTTTAGGCATTAGATAAGATACACAGAACACTAACAAAATTTTGGCCATCACTTGTTGTCATCCAACCTGGAAGAAAAACCTTTATAAGACTGCGTGTGCAACTCCATCTATAATTTAATAAAATAATTTTTTGCGCGTTTTCTACAGTTTTGTCTTACAACCGGTTTCTGTGTACATATCCTTATCTGTGATTCAACGACACGCTAATAACAATATTACAATGTGGTGAGTTCAACTCACTTTTATGGAATATTTTTCAGTGAGGTGAGGAACCATAATTAGGTGTAGTAATATTTTGTTCGTCTGAAGATTCACCAAATTGGTTATATCAATCTATTGTTTCATAATAAGAAAGGCTTGGTCAAATATGTATTTAAAAAATGCAAATAATTGTTCAAAGTGAATGTTGATTTCCTGAATGTTGATTCGATTGTATTACAATAAAATAATTCGCATTTTTGATTTTTTGCCGACTGTACACGAATAATAGTTACATATATTATGTAGAACATTATCGATTATTTTTTTCCTATTCGTAACTCGATAATTATACACTCAATTATTTACAAAACAATTTAGATAATTATAATCGCGCCTTATCATTTTGCGTACATAAATATTTATGTCGCTTTGGAAAGTAAAAACAGCCAAACAGTCTCTCTATACATAATTGTATAAGATGGGAGGGGATAGACTAAGACTTGAACTTATATAGTGCACTTATGATTTTTATTTTGTAAGTACACAAATCAAAATTATTGGAATTGTTTTGAAAATGTATCAGTTGATTGCGATATGCATACTAATTAAAAACGCGCGATCAGCGTTCTTTCACTCTCGCCGGTGTTTTTTTTTTGTTCGTTTATTTGGAAATACATTTGTATGATGAGCAATGATGATTAAGAGACATTTGCTTATACAGTAATCAGTATGCATACCATACTTGTTGGGACATTCTTTCATATCTGTGTATAGAGTGAAGTGAGAGAGTTCAAGGTGATTGAATTTCATAAAATTTTGAAGGTTTTTTGTTGGATTTTAGAATTTTCTGAATTTATAATTAAATATTTTTGGTCTAGACTTTAAATGGTGAAAGGGTCATACATTGCCAGTTTTGCCATTGTATATTCAAACCTTCACACATGATTGGTTCCAGTCATGCAAAATTTTGTCAATATCAAGGTAATAAATAATTTTTGGGTAATAGAAAGGCACGTATGTTTGCGAGTATGAGACAAGGCCAATTTCGCTGATTTCATTTAATGAATTATGTAATTTGCTAAAAATATCAACAATATTAAAGCTTCATAGAATTGGTGCTAATTCATTTTAAATTTCTTAATTGCAATAACATTTGGTTGTTAAAAGATTGGCAATAAGATTACACCTAATGATGAAGTATTACAATACTTTCAATACAAATTCCTATTTGTCATTGCATTTGCATTATTGTGAACTACCACTAATCACAAATAATACTCCTACTGTACCAAACTCGAAAATAATTTAAAACATTAAAACACAACACAAATTTGCAGTCTAAAAACCAATCTCTCTCTATGTGCATAAATTTGAAAGCTTGACCCAATTTTGTGTTTACACAAATTTCTTAGCCAACACAACAAATTCAACAACCAATAAACTAAACAGACAGATTCTTGATTGATTTCTTTAAGTAACCAAACAAAAAACAAAAAAAAAACGTTTTTTACTTTTAATTTCTTTATAGAATTCTTCGCGTTCTCATAAAAATCACATCAACCCAAATCATCTTTAAGCTGTTTAGCAAATGGATGGATTTTCATTCAAGATTCGTACACGATTATTTTGGATCGAAGAATTTTGGTATCGTCTGTTTGACTCAATTGGACGCATTTGGAAATCATTGTACAGTGATGATGAGGGTGGCCGCCGGAAAATGGATGATTGTGAAAATGGTATACAACTAGCGGAAATAGTGCGATGCTCTAATGAATTAAATCTCATCGAAGAGACAGCCATTTAGACTGATGCGAACTATCTTTAAATAAAGAATGTTTAAATTATTATACAGAAGTTCCGTTTGTTATTTTCTGACACCCATTGAAAATATTTTAATATTTTACCATGAACCTCTAAAGTGACCTAACCAATTTCACGCTCATATCGCTAATTTCAACTCATTTCCATAACCATATATGGTGAGCTAGAGGTAACAACGACTAATATAACCATTTTTTTCTAACAGTTTTATTAACTTTAACCTCAAACTTCAAACAAATTATATTATGCATATAATAATGTACAATAATTTCAATTTCGTGACGAACCATGAATTAATTGAATTATTAGAAATTATATTCACGTTTCTACAAGATGTCGACATGCGATCACATCGTATAATAATGATGCTGTGGTTTAGTTTATAGTATGGCAAAGTTATTGACCATTGTTTTTGTCATTAATTATACAGGGTGTCCTATTAAAAACGCGATTCGAAGAATTTCACTTACATTCGCTCGAATCACGTTTCCAATTCACTCACATCTTGTGGATTATCAACGTACATCTGAAATTTAAATAGCCTCATAGGAAAAAGTTGCAGGGGTTTGAATCCGGTTAAAACAGTCACGGACTCTATTATCAAAAAAAATCGCGCAGACAATACAAAACCATATCTGCAAAAACCATTACATTACATTTAGCCGATGAAGCACACCAAATAGTTGTAACTAATTACCCGGTAGAGTCCATCGCGTCTTGGAGCAAACTTCTTTGATCATTTTTTATTTGCACTTAATAAATGCGACTGAACTAAAACCAATCCCCCACTTTATGTTGTCGTCCAAGGCGACGGGATTTATCGGCCCTGCTTTCCGCTCGTCTTGCTGGTTTTTATTATGGCCGCGAACTGCTTTAATTTTATTCTGAAGTCTCCATAAATAAGGAGGAATGTGTGGAATAAAATTTTTCGACTCGATAATGGGCGTTATGTCCATGGCTACATCTTCTAATACCCGAAGTTCCCTTCCGAAAGTCACAAATGCTGGCGTTTGACCAATAGAATCGATGGCTAGAACCTCAAATCGTTGCTGCACTGGCGTTTTGAGTAACCCACTTGGTTTTAGGTTAATGGGTTTACATTTTTGGCACTTATTGCAATATCTGACATACTCAGCGATATAGTTTCGCATTCCCTTCCAGTGATAGTTAGAGCGAATTTTATCTATGGTACGTTCCACATCATAATGACCTGCGGTTGGACTATCATGATAAATCTTTAGAACGTCTTCCCGTAAAACAGGCGGTATTACTAATTGTACATCCTCTGTCTCTTGATCCGGAGCATAATGAAACAAGATGCCTGATTCCATTAAATACCCGCACGTCCTATCCAATTTCCTAAATTTAGATGATCCAGCTGCTCAAAACAACTTATAATCTTCCCCAATACGTCTTCTTCCAACTGAAGTTTCCATATGTCCTTAGTAACATAAGTTGGAGAGTCAATATGGTGATTAGCTTTACCAGGAGTATTTTGAAAAAATTAATTAAATCGTCTGGGAAATCACGGGCGGTATAGCGATGATTTCGGCACGAATGTTTGCCTTGAGCTCGTCAATGGTCTGAGGCTTGCTGGCGTACACTTTGCTTTTCAAATAACCCCACAAATAGAAGTCCGGAGGGGTCAAATCTGGAGATCTGGGTGGCCAGTCAATGTCGCCTCTTTTTGACATCAGACGTTCAGGGAATTTTCGCTGTAGAAACTGAATTGTTTGGTTTGCAGTGTAGCATATGGCATACCCTCTTGTTGAAACCAAGATTTTTTTCTCGCATCTGGGGGCAGACATAATGAGCCAACATCCACCTATATACATCCACCTACTGATTTCCAACGGCTGTTTCGTTTTATCTGCAAAAATATGGCACAATGATGGTTTTAGCGCAAACGCCGGCCCAAACAGTCACTTTTTGGATTCTCCGTTCCCCAAATGCGGCAATTTTGCTTAGCGCCAGAGAGTATGAAATTTGCTTCCAAAAATCAGGTTCAGTGTCAACCATTCGAGCGACTGTTTGGCCGTATTTCAAGCGACGTGGACGGTCTGTCGGCAATATTTTTGTGTTAATTGCACTTTATGCGGAATCAAATGCAAATCATTCACGACACTTTTGAGTTCTGGGAAACGCTCTCTCTGACCGCTTCAACCAGTTCATTGAAACGTCATGGTCGTTGATTAGCGGCATGTTGACGATCTCTCACTGCCCCGTGCTCAACAATATTCAACACCAAACGACGAATAGTGTTGTCTGACGGTGCCTTTTGGCCACGATATCGTTGAGTTAATACAACTGAAAGACTATTTTTAATGTATAGCGTCACTATTTCGGCGCGGTATTTCGGTGTGAAGCGATTCATGGTTAAAATTGTACTGAATTGACGTTTCAAAAACATGTTTAATCAAGTCAATCGATTGACAAATGTCAGTTATACAATGTACCGACATAAGAGATGGCGCACCCTGTACATTTTATAGGCAGGACGCATTACCAAAAACAGGAATGTGATCACTAGTATCGATACAGTGCTCCGCACATGTGGTAGGAAATCTCCCTAGCGAAGAAAATGGTTTCATTTTTCCTAAGAAATTAATTTATTTCTTCCCGTCGTAGAAGTGTTTTAGTATTTTCTGCATTTGGCAAAATGATAAAAGTGGTAAGAATCATTCGACCCTCAAGCACAATATCAGTTGTCGTAAATATTATTTGTTACCGTTTCTGTATCCCATACGCCAAAACAATATTTAAATCCTGAGATTCGAAAGTAGCACCCTTATCTAGTTATCTATTTTATAAAGGGGAAGAGAAGCAATACTTAATTTTGCAGCGGAGTCGATTATACCACATCAATTTGAAACTAATATACAAAATATTCAATACTGCCCTTGAAGCAGTTCCTAAAATATTATATTCCGAAATTGAACAACTCAATGAAACTGAATCGATTTCAGCAGCTAACGGATTATGGAAATCCACAGTTTGAACATGTGCTTCGCACAAATCCCGGTGTACAGCCCTATAACAACTATAGGTAACTTTAGTTGGCTTCTGAGACTAATTTCCTATTTTTCAGTTTTAATCTTATTGAAACTTTTCGAATCTTTGGGCCTCTTCCGACATTTATCAATTATATGAACTCTCTTTTTACAATACTTGCAGAAAGACTCCAAACAAACAAACAGTTAGAACCTTTTTCTTTTATTTGATATTCATCTTCATAAAATTCACCCTCTATTCCAACCATTTTTATTAATTCATCAAATTTTTTAAATGATTCTCGTTTAATTTTTGAGCGTATACCCTTTGACTACAATCCATACACCATATCCAACTGTACGGTTTCTGTTAACGATTCAGAGGTTAATTGTGAAAACAATGCACATACATATTATACAAATGAAGAAATCCATTTTCATTGTTTCTGCCTGAACGTTTGAAAATGTTTCACGGTAAATCTTATATCAATAACTCCAGTGCATCATCAAATGATGCTTCACACCATACCACCATTTTGCAGCGGTGTCCTTAAACAACATCGACAAACCCATTAAAGCATTCCCCACCGAAACATGCGTACAGTCCTTATCCTTTTTTATTGCATCTATAAATGCTTCAACACTAACTGATTCCTTACCAGTACTATTGAACCGGAACGTACACTTAGCAAAATTACCTGTATTCATTCAGTCATTTCAACATTATTTGCCGCCATTTTTGTCTGATTTCTCGTACCGCGCTTCTTTCTTCGTCATTAAATCATATACGCGATGTCGCAATACGTAACACCAAGGCGAACACACATACATACATATGACAACCCTATAAACTAATAAAAATTCAACAAATAATTTACTCGGAAATTTACCGTAAGCAAAATTATTTATTAAAAATAAAATCCTTTCACTGTGCAAAACCATCTTTAAAAAATAAAAATAATTGAATTAAAAATGAATCGCCCTGTACAACAGTTTTATTGTACAATATAAATTATTTTTTTGTATTACATAAAATAATTTTCATATTAAATTAACAGTAAATTTAATTGCACGATTTTTAAACACATAGTACATTACTTTATGCCAGCAAAACGAACTGTTCGTATTTTAAAAAAATTTGAGCATCAGAATCCCACAACTAAAAATAAAATTTGCATTGTAAATTGACAGCTGCCTGCAGTTATTATCTCGTGTCGTGTCGAGCGTCGTTGTGTTTAATTGTAATTTGTATACACTCATTACATTAAGTTATTTAGTTTTAATTAATTAAAATTGTTTTAATAATATTAATTATATATTTAATAGTAGTTTAATAGTGTTATGAAGTAAACATTATAATAATTGGTGTTGTGTATGTACATATTTTTATTTTATCTGTTTTACGAGTTTGTGAACTATAAGATGATTGATATTTTTGATTTATTATACATATTTTGTTTAGAAAAGTAGTATCAAATAAGTATATAGTAATATAAGACATAAATTAGTAATATTAGTAATAACTTAAGTGGTAAACTGTTACGCAATTTAGGATAAAAGCTATGAAAGGTATGTAAAATGTCATGTTGCGTGTCACATACATCGTATTATATCCATATGGCAATTGTTTTTATTTCAATTTAATATTTCTGAATTTTATTTAGGAGTATGTAATGGGCATGTTAAAACTAAAGCATAGTTATTTAGGAAACGTTTAGTAAATTTGAACTTTATTTTAGTGCAGTAGGTTGTAATCACGCGGAGCGAGTGCAGTGCAGCGTGGCACGATTGTTGGAATGTAGCGATGAGTTTTAACAGTAGATATACCAACGGGTCAAAATGACCGGTTGTACATTTATTGAATTAATTTTTTTTATTATGTAAGTATTGTTTCGAAAATTTATGATGAGTTTTATTATAATTAATGTGTTTTCATATTAAAAGACATCTTGAATTTCAAAATAATACTTCATAATAGTTAATAAAAAAAAATTATTTCAATAAATGTACAACCGGTCATTTTGACCGGTTGGTATATCTAGTGTTAAATTGCTGTTTTCCAAAATTAAACAGATTGATGCAATTTCTGCCATACCTTTCCCCCAATGAGAACCATTAATGCGCAAAATTGTTGTAATTTTTTGGAATATATATATATATATATATATATATATATTAATTAAAAGACAAGTGATGTTCATACAACGTTCCAGAAATAAGTTCGTTTTATTTTTCAAAACAATGTATACAAAACATAAAAACATAAACATATGTTCTTTAATTTACGTACTACTTTCCAACACTCCCACTAGAACTGTTAATTACTGTTTCACCAAACTCATTCCATGTAAACATGTTTATTACTTAGTTAATCCTTCCGCAACCATCTGATCAGTGCTAACTAACTGATATCAATTGAATCTCCTTTTCTACAATTTTTTAACGTGTGAAGGGATGTTGAATATCGATGTGCTTTGTCCTGGCATGCTAAGCATCAGTTGATGCTAAACTTATAGCACTCCGCCAACAACAAATAGTAGTTGCATCTAGAGTTAAGCTCAACTTTAAATCAATTTCAAAATTTCGCAACCATAACGCTTCTTGAGCTACGGCGGAGAGTGCCATGTACTCTGCCTCTGTTGTGGAAAGAGCAATCGTTGGTTGTCTCTTGCTGTTCCAAGAAATACGTCCATCTTGAAGCATAAAATCGTAGCCAGTACCTAACCTATCGCCTATCGTCTATGTCGTTGGCCCAATCCGAATCAGAATAACCAATTATCTTGGAAAATTACCGATTTTTGAAAATTCCAATCTGGCTGATGCAGTACCACGAAGGTATCTCAGGATTCTTTTAACCGCGTTCCACTTCCACTGCGGCAGACCAGGTTGTTATTGAATTTGCTAACGGTGCTGATTGCATAGCATATATCCGGACGAATAACATGTGGCGCGAACATGATACTCCCAACTACTTCTTGATAAGAAACATTTTTCATTTGAACGGCTTCATTATCAGATTTATGTGACATGCTTTTCGTTAATTTTTGATTTGCATCAATCGGTGTCAACGCTGGATTACATTCGGCCATACCATACTTTTTTATCATTTCTTCGATGTATAATTGGTGGTCAATCCATATTTTTCCAGCTTCACAGTGGAATATTTGCTATAGAGTCCAGATTCCATTTTCAAGAAGAGATTCATATTCCTCTTGCATAGATTTTTTTCACAAATCGCATTCAGGACTGCTTATAGCCTCTTCATAATGTTAAACGATCTGAGTGAACTTCAGATAAATTGGCATTATAAGCGAGTTCATAATCCTTCAACTTTGCTGGCTGTTTCCTGATGCGCTTGTTATTTTCTTCGATGGATTCTACATTATTTTCTATAATTTTAGAACATAATTCGTCATTGGAACATAATCCACCATTGGAATATAATCCATCATTGGAACACAATTCAGCGTCTGCAGCAGCTTCTAAGAATGTCGGTGTTTCCTTCACTTCTTCTATATTGCAATAAAGAGGCGTGCTTGATGATTCCCCCACTTCATGATCATCGTTTGTAGTTATTGGTACAGACGACTCAATGAAAATTACATTACGAATCTTTAATATGTCACCATTTTGTTTACTGTATAATCGGTAAGCTTTTGAATTCTCTCAGTAGCCAACAAAAATGAGTTCCTCAGATTTGAAATCCCATTTTTTACGTTTTTGTTTCGGTATGTGTGACTTACCTATGGTTTCCACTTGGATGCTTTGCGAAAATTCGCAAAGGGAAATTGTTTGTTTCATGTAACTGTGTTAGAAAAATTTTGTATTTGTATTACCAATTTTGTCAATTTAGACATTTCTAGACGTCAATAAAAATCATAATAAAAACAATAAAGTATTCACATAGGAAAAATATTTCAGCTTGCTTTGTTTATCGCAGGATTGAAAATGTTCCTAAACAAAATAAGGGAAATTTTTGTTTTTGTTTTGTAAATGCAAAATTTGCAATGGAAAAAGATGTAGGCATGACTACTTTTGATTGCAAATCGTATTGTAAATTTGTCTATGGTTGCGTAGACAAATTTATATACACACAAAAAAATAAAAGGTCACCACAACACCGAATCGGTGTTACATAGTGTCCCCACCGATCGGATATTTATAATTTGAATCCAATCGGATATTATAATAAAAATGGCATAAAATACATTTGGATAAAAACTTTTACACCGCATAAAACCCAAACAGGAACATTCATCTTTAGGAAAACACCTAGAGGTGCATTTTATTAAATCCAAAAGATGTATGTGAAGTTAGCCCAGGATTTCATCCCAGAAAATAAAAAAGTTGAATCAGGCAACACTCATAAAATTTTGTGAAGTTAGCCCAGCCCAGAATTTAATAATTTTTAAATTTAAAACTTAATTAAAAAAAAATTAAAAAATAGCTAAGAATATCAAAATTAAATAATTAAGAAATATTTCCAACAAAAAAATAAACGTAAAAAATATTTAGTTATCCCTTTCAAAATATTGAAATATTTATACGCTTTTTGAAGAAATAATATTGATTTTTCGTCTGTAATACTAAAAGTTACAATTTGTCGGATTAAGGCTCAATGTTTATTAGATGGAAATACACATAGCTTACTTTTGGCCAAATTTGAAGAAAATCGTACCGTTGCAACTATTGCAATTTGGCCCATGGGCCCAAATTCCATACCATTTTTGAAGTAAAATTGGATTTTTCGTCTGTAATACTAAAAGTTACAATTTGTCGGATTAAGGCTCAATGTTTATTAGATGGACATACACATAGCTTACTTTTGGCCAAATTTGAAGAAAATCGTACCGTTGCAACTATTGCAATTTGGCCCATGGGCCCAAATTCCATACCATTTTTGAAGTAAAATTGGATTTTTCGTCTGTAATACTAAAAGTTACAATTTGTCGGATTAAGGCTCAATGTTTATTAGATGGACATACACATAGCTTACTTTTGGCCAAATTTGAAGAAAATCGTACCGTTGCAACTATTGCAATTTGGCCCATGGGCCCAAATTCCATACCATTTTCGAAGTAAAATTGGATTTTTCGTCTGTAATACTAAAAGTTACAATTTGTCGGATTAAGGCTCAATGGTTATTATATGGACATACACATAGCTTACTTTTGGCCGAATTTGAAGAAAATCGTACCGTTGCAACTATTGCAATTTGGCCCATGGGCCCAAATTCCATACCATTTTTGAAGTAAAATTGGATTTTTCGTCTGTAATACTAAAAGTTACAATTTGTCGGATTAAGGCTCAATGGTTATTATATGGACATACACATAGCTTACTTTTAGCCGAATTTGAAGAAAATCGTACCGTTGCAACTATTGCAATTTGGCCCATGGGCCCAAATTCCATACCATTTTTGAAGTAAAATTGGATTTTTCGTCTGTAATACTAAAAGTTACAATTTGTCGGATTAAGGCTCAATGTTTATTAGATGGACATACACATAGCTTACTTTTGGCCAAATTTGAAGAAAATCGTACCGTTGCAACTATTGCAATTTGGCCCATGGGCCCAAATTCCATACCATTTTCGAAGTAAAATTGGATTTTTCGTCTGTAATACTAAAAGTTACAATTTGTCGGATTAAGGCTCAATGGTTATTATATGGACATACACATAGCTTACTTTTGGCCGAATTTGAAGAAAATCGTACCGTTGCAACTATTGCAATTTGGCCCATGGGCCCAAATTCCATACCATTTTTGAAGTAAAATTGGATTTTTCGTCTGTAATACTAAAAGTTACAATTTGTCGGATTAAGGCTCAATGGTTATTATATGGACATACACATAGCTTACTTTTGGCCGAATTTGAAGAAAATCGTACCGTTGCAACTATTGCAATTTGGCCCATGGGCCCAAATTCCATACCATTTTTGAAGTAAAATTGGATTTTTCGTCTGTAATACTAAAAGTTACAATTTGTCGGATTAAGGCTCAATGTTTATTAGATGGACATACAATTTGGCCAAAAGTAAGCTATGTATATGTCCATCTAATAAACATTGAGCCTTAATCCGACAAATTGTAACTTTTAGTATTACAGACGAAAAATCCAATTTTACTTCGAAAATGGTATGGAATTTGGGCCCATGGGCCAAATTGCAATAGTTGCAGCGGTACGATTTTCTTCAAATTTGGCCAAAAGTAAGCTATGTGTATGTCCATCTAATAAACATTGAGCCTTAATCCGACAAATTGTAACTTTTAGTATTACAGACGAAAAATCCAATTTTACTTCAAAAATGGTATGGAATTTGGGCCCATGGGCCAAATTGCAATAGTTGCAACGGTACGATTTTCTTCAAATTCGGCCAAAAGTAAGCTATGTGTATGTCCATATAATAACCATTGAGCCTTAATCCGACAAATTGTAACTTTTAGTATTACAGACGAAAAATCCAATTTTACTTCGAAAATGGTATGGAATTTGTACGATTTTCTTCAAATTCGGCCAAAAGTAAGCTATGTGTATGTCCATATAATAACCATTGAGCCTTAATCCCAGGGTTGTGGAGTCGGAGTCGGAGTCGGGAGTCGGAGTCGGGAGTTTGTCAAGTTTTAATCGATTTTTGCAGGAGTCGGAGTCGGAGTCGGATCGGACAAAATTGAGCCGACTCCGACTCCAAAAAACAAAAATAAACACTAATTCGTTTTATAACGTCATGCATGCGTAGGAATTATTTTGTTGTATATGAATGTATCATATATAAAAACTATAACAGAAATGAGAAAACGTTACAATAAAATAAAAAGAAATAGAAAACTATTGCGCAGGGAATTAACATTTTTATATATAATAGATGATGTTCTACTGAAATATGTATTAACGTTAATACATAGTTTGCAATCCTCTGACACTTTGTTCCTTTCTCTCTATATTGTTTTAAATTTTATTTTGCGATAGAGCGAAATGAGAAAGAACACTTCAGATGTAATTATATTTCTGTTGAATTTGAATGGTGATGAAATTTTTAATCTAACCTGAGCAAGAAACAACAAATTTTCGCTATTAATTGCAGCTATTCTAACAAATTTTCGTTACTTCTGTAGGAGTCGGAGTCGGAGTCGGAGTCGGAGTCGACTTGTAAATATTTACCGGAGTCGGAGTCGGAGTCGGGTATTTTTTCCCCGACTCCACAACCCTGCGTTAATCCGACAAATTGTAACTTTTAGTATTACAGACGAAAAATCCAATTTTACTTCGAAAATGGTATGGAATTTGGGCCCATGAGTAAGCTATATGTATGTCCATCTAATAACCATTGAGCCTTAATCCGACAAATTGTAACTTTTAGTATTACAGACGAAAAATCCAATTTTACTTCAAAAATGGTATGGAATTTGGGCCCATGGGCCAAATTGCAATAGTTGCAACGGTACGATTTTCTTCAAATTTGGCCAAAAGTAAGCTATGTGTATGTCCATCTAATAAACATTGAGCCTTAATCCGACAAATTGTAACTTTTAGTATTACAGACGAAAAATCAATATTATTTCTTCAAAAAGCGTATAAATATTTCAATATTTTGAAAGGGATAACTAAATATTTTTTACGTTTATTTTTTTGTTGGAAATATTTCTTAATTATTTAATTTTGATATTCTTAGCTATTTTTTAATTTTTTTTTAATTAAGTTTTAAATTTAAAAATTATTAAATTCTGGGCTGGGCTAACTTCACAAAATTGTATGAGTGTTGCCTGATTCAACTTTTTTATTTTCTGGGATGAAATCCTGGGCTAACTTCACATACATATCCAAAAGGAGTTTTTATAAAAATTTATCTTTTCGGATAGATAAAAATATTTATCCGTTGATGCGTATTTAATTTTATAAAATATATTCAGTTGGAGAAAAATAAAATACTTTTTCGGATAAAAAACCAATTAACACCGCACATTTTTTGAGTGTATGGTTTTTATCCCATTGGTATTTTATTTTAATGTATATGATTTTAATACGTTCCGAATATTGTAAGAGAATTGAATCTTCTCATCAGGCCGCTGCGACTAGACCAGTGTTGCCAGATTTTTGAAAGCCAATTTCCCGTCATCGCAACAAAAAATCCCGATTTTTCCCGTTTCTTTTAGGAAAAATTCCCTGAATAATTCCCGCAAGCGAAACCCTTATATTACTTTACTACTTTACAAACAAAATTTAAGTATTTTATTCAAAAAAAAAATCGTATAATTATTTAACAAAAATAAAGCAAATAATTCAAAATTATTTTAAATAAAAGTAACATAACAGAAATATTCTAGGTACTGATAACAAAAAATTCGAACTTCAATAAAGCGCTTAAATAATATTGTTGATATATGTACTAGGTTTGATGAGTTTATTAATAAGAAATGTTCCTCAGTAGGTTCAAACGTAACCGCATTTATATTTTTATGTTGCATCGCTGATTTAAAAAAGGCATAATGCGTTGGAATGTGGCAGAGTCAAGATAAACTTGGCTGCTTTGGATAAATTAGGGAACACGTAATCCCCATTTATTGCCTTCTTCATCGATATCTCATTCCAAAATTGTTCAACTGGAAGAACTAGCAACTTATGTTTCACATTATTCGAAAGTTGCATTGGTAGATCAGCCCAGTCATTTCCAGGTGAAACTTATTACACACATATGCTCTATAAATTCTTGTAGACCAGAAAGTGTTTTCGAAAATTTTCGATTTGAAGCATCCAGAGCCACATCTGGATTTCAAAATTCAACGGTTTTAAAAAATTCATTATTTAGAGGAAATTTTTAAATGATCTTATAAATACATCTCTCTGCGAATTTACTGCAATTATATCTTATATCAATTTTTGGTAATCTGATAAGTAACTGGCTATTGATAAGTTGTTCTGTGTTTAAATAATCGGTGAATTCGGTGCCACCATTAAACTCCTCAATATCAAGCTTAGTTTAAGTATTGACTATATTTTCAAATGGTAAAATCTTGTCGGACAATATTTCCTTAATAATGTCTGATTTTAAAATCATCCTAGGTAGCGATAAAAAGTAAATTTTTTTGACTCTTGGTATAGCTTATGGACAAGAATACCGTCACTTTGAAAAAGAACATTTAATCTATTGAAATAGTGCAGAATATTTTCGAAAAACTAGAAATATGCTTTCATTTCGAATTTTTCAAAATGTTGTAAAATCTGGGTGGCTTTCTTCCGTTTGGTGAAATTTTGTTCATAAATGAAAAAGTAGTTTAAAACATTCCAATTTTTTAAAATATTTGTGATACCTGGATGCGTAGAAAGCCATCTAGTCGATCCTGGTGAAAGTCCGATAATACAGCTGCACCTTTGCAACTTTTCGAAACATATGTTCCTATATCTCTCAGAAAAATTTCAATTTCAGACGGTAGAAATTCGATGACCGATTTGACTACTAATGATGAAGAATGGCAAATGCATTTAAATAAAACTACTGGCTGATTACTATTATCGTTCTGTAGCATTGTGTAAAAGCAGTTTTTACAGCCAATCATTACTGCAGCAATTTTCAGAGGTCATTTCAATAATATTTTGTAGAGGAATGTTCAGATTTTCAAGACAGCTTTTGAAACGGTTATATAAAGTTTGGGCGGTGCAATCTGTAGTATTAATTAATTGCAGCAATTGTGTGTTGGCTTTATTATTGTCTACGTAATGGATGAGAACACAACGATTTTTGTTGTTGCTTAAGTCGGTAGATTCATCGACAAAGATTGAAAAGTTATTAAGTTAAAAGTTTATACAGTTCATAAAAATGAAATGTAATTAGATAGTTTGTATATTTGTTACAAAAAAAATTGAAAGTATTAAAAATCCCGCATTTTGGGAAGTTTTTCCCGTTTTCCCATTTGAACTGAAAAATCCCGCAAACGGGAAAAAATCCCGTAATCTGGCAACACTGGACTAGACTGATTGTATCACAATTTAAATTCTATTATACAGAAGGAATATGCAGGTTGCTTTAGCGAATTTAACTAATACAGCCAAAATCTCTTACAATTTTACTTTTTCACGAAAACTCCAAACGGTGTAAATATTTACTCCGATAGAACGAAAATAATCTCTGGGAAGTACCTTTTAAAAAAATCCGCTGTTGACTACTTTTGCGTTTACTCCGAACGGTGCAAAAGTATACTGTTCGATCCTTTTGGATATTTTAAAATTTGTACCCGATCTTGCGGAGTTAATATGGTACTATTGGATAAAAAATAAAGTTTTTTTCGGATAAAATACCATTCACACCGCAATATTTTTTTGTGTGTACCGATATGTAATTTTTTTCAATGTATACTATCCGTGTGAAAAAATTTAAAACAGATTGCGATTATTCGCAAAGGCATCTCAAGTGGAAACCCACAGTTAGATTTTGCTCCAAAAACTTTTAAATGGCACAGATCCGGTTTTACTTCAGACCAAATTCCTTCGGGTCTCTTGTCAAGACCTTTCGTCGGTGAACGGTTGACGAGATAATCAGCTGTAGCTATAGCTTCCGACAAGAATAATTTTTGTAACTTTGAATCAGGTAACAAACAGCGCGCTTTCTCCACGAGAGTACGATTCATTCGCTCCGCCGTTCCATTTTGTTCAGGAGAATATGATACTGTCGCCTGATGTCGTATACCTTCCTTTTGCATAAAAGTAATCATGCATTTATTAACATACTCCGAACCATTATCGGTGCGTATGATTTTCAACTGCTGTCCTGTTTGCTTTTCTGCATACGATTTAAAATGGTTGAAATAATCAATGGCTTCGTCCTTAGTCTCCAAAAAATAAATGAAAACCTTCTTCGAATAATCATTAACAAATGTCAGGAAATAGCTACTTCTGCCAAGAGATTTTGTTTCCATTGGACCGCACAGATCCGACTGTACGAGCTCCAGAAAATTCTGTGTTTTTTTTTTCAAAATTTCCAAATGGTTGTCGAAGCGTTTGCCTTTGGCGCAGTCTATGCAAATTTCGTTCGGACAATTTTTAAAATTAACGCCATTGGTATATTTGTCACGTAAAAGTTTCATGCTATTTGGATTTAGGTGACCCAATCGATGGTGCCACAAATCAAATGGTTAAGATACCGCATGTGAGTAAAAAGCACTCTTGCTTTTATCATCCTGTTTATCCAGCTGATACATAATATCGTTTACTCGGCTACCCGTTGCCAATAATGATCCATTTTGATCAATTATTTTTATGCCAGTTTTGTCAAAAATAACTTTATTATTATTATTTGTTATTTGACTAACCGAAAACAAATTTGCTGACAATTTTGGTACAAGGAGGACATCTCTAACTTCGATTGTGTGCTTCTCATTGTTTTTCAAGCATGCAAATCAACAATTCCAATTTCCTGTACTTGAAGTTTCGAATTATTTGCCAACACAATTTCTTTGCTCGACGAGTCGTTTACGCCACGCAACCAATCACCGTGCTTACACATGTGTGCAGAGGCAGTAGAGTCAATATACCACTCATTGACTTTCATATCACCAACGGCACAGGCTGTGATGGAAGTAGATTTTCAAGTTGTCTTTGATTTGTTTTCTTTTTCAGGCGACTTTCCAATATTCTTGTTGTTACAGCATTCCGCAATGTAACCAAATTCATTGCATCGATAGTACCGTGGTCCCCTCTTCTTTGAATTAAAAGAATTTACCTTTTTACCATAAAATGCATCTGTATGTTCCCCAGGGGATATGGGTAATTTAACATCCTGCAAAAGCTTTGTTTTGTCTAAATCTCCTGTGATTTTCGTCTCTGAGCTCTCAAGTTCCTTTAGCATTGGTTTAAATTCGTCCGGAAAGCCCGCAAGCAGCAATGCACCAATCCACTCTTTACTCACATTAAATCCAATTTCGTTCAATTTATGAGCAGTTGTCACGATTGTATTTACATATTCTGCGACAGATTTGCTATTTTCAAGCCTCGTTGTTATTAACGTTTTTAACAAGCCCACTTTTCGTGTACATAACGAAATGTGAACATAGTTCACCGGATCAATCGACAAAATTAATCTCGCCGCAGCGTTCACCTCTTTTTTCTTTGCATCCACATTTTTTCCGACTTTAATGTCACCAGACACATATTCCCACAATTCGTCTAATTAGAGTAACGCCCGTATCGCAAACTTCCAATCGTTGAAGTTCTCATAACCCTTTAACTTCTCGATATGCGTTACGCTTGCAGAGTTTCCGGAAGCCATTTTTCGGAATATTTTTTTTTTTAATTGAATCGTTCTAAAAAAAAACGACAGTAATAACTATATCGTGAGTTTTCATTCTGCACAGCTTCTACGGCGTAAGCCTGGCCCATAACCTGTTGTAATATTATGAAGTATATACATATTAATTAAAAGACAAGTGATGTCCATACAATGTTTCAGAAAAAAGTGCGTTTTATATTTCAAAACAACGTATACAAAACATTAACATGAGTGCTGTATGTTCTTTAATTTACGTTCTACTTTCCAACAAAAATTCATTCATAGCTTTAAGCAAAATTACTTTTGTACGATATACGATTTAATGTCATCGATTTATTGCATCGTTGCTCAATTTTAGTATGTTTAATCTAAAATGAAAACCAAAATTCTGTTAAACTTTGCATTGCATACATATTGTGATTAGGTTGCCTACCGGTGTACCACCGTTATGCCACGATGAAAAACGCTCCCAGTTGCCAGTGCCCCACCGGTATACCACACTAAATAATATAATAAGCGGCCAGTAAGCACCGATATTCAACGCTTAATATTATTTACAGATTAGAGCGACCAGGATACCACTGATATGTCACTCTTTATAATACTACTAATGATAATACTACTAATGGTATACTGGTGGTCCATTGGCCGTTGAGTGTATTTTCCTGCGTGGTACATCGGTGGCCACTGGCCATTTGTTATATTATTTGGTATGATAGCGCCACACCGGCAGGGAACCTGTTAAGTTTAGGGTTTAAACAAATTAACGTTTTTTTTTTGTTTATATATTTATTTATTATAAAACGATATATCTAATTAAAATTAAAAATCTTCTTAAATATACATTTTTTATGGCTAATACCCATGGAAAAAACCTATAATTAAAAATTACTTAAAACTAAATTTATTTTTACTACTAGCTGTACCCGGCCACGCGTTGGTATGGCTCAGTCAGTATATAATTCTGGTTAAATGGAAAAGAAGGAAAAGAGAAAGCACACGTTTCTAATATGCTTAATTCCACAATACTTGTGGGTATACAATATTTTTTGTTGTTCCATTGTCTGTGCAGATATAGAGATTGTCTGGTTTGCTGACTCTAGAACACGCAACGTATAATTGTCCATGTGAGAAGCAATCCGTGTCTAGATCTAAACCACACAACTCTAAAGATTGGCCCTGGGCTTTGTTGATGCTGATTGCAAACGCCAATCGAATTGGGAATTGCAGTCTCTTAAATTGAAATGGCATATCCGTTGGAATCATTTAATGCGAGGAATGAGGACATCTTCATCTTTGAATGGTCCTGTCAAGATTGTTGCTTCTACGACGTTGCTCATTATTTTTGTTACTGCAAGTCATGTGCCGTTGCAAAGCTTTGGCTGGTTGATATTTCGTAACATGATAATTGGCATGCCGATTTTCAATTACAGTAAGTGCGGCAGATCGATTGAATTCAAAAATTCTATTGGACACCACTTCATCTGCTTCCACAACCGACTTGTGTGTGACTTCCTCGCTTTGAATGTTAGACTGAATAATATTGTTAAATTCGTATAGACGTCTTTGTTCTTAGCGGTAAGAATAGGTTGTTCACTCACGCGCACGCCAATCGTGATGCTTCTAATTGGTTTGAATATTGGGAAATACTTTTTCAACCAATTTTTCTTTTGACGTCGCTAAATTGCAGAAGTTATGAGACAATGAAATTCGTCCTGAGGTCAGATCAATCGGCACCTTTCCGTTCCCAATTTTCAGCAATTGATGTGAGAATATCTCTATTTGTAGTTAATTTCAGCGTCTTTACGTGCCGCCACAAAGTAGAGTATTTCAGGTAAATATTTATTTCATCTGCGGGTATAGATCGAGGAATTACAGGTAATGTTTGTCTGAAATCTCCTGCAAGCATATAGTTGCGGTCCCAAATGGTTTGATGTTTCATCCCAAACAATAAGTTTCAATAGCAATTTCAAAGCGTTCTTCCACATGGTAGCAATGTCGCACCTATTTCGGACCACGCAAGAGCTAACGCTATGCCATTTTAGGATCGAATTGCTGCCAAAGTTAATGTAATTAGGAACGTTTTAACCAATCCCTCCTGGCGAATCTAAGAAGAAGATTTCTCCAACTCCATTATTCACGGTTTGCATTATTTGATCGTAAATGCCTTTTTTTGCTCTAGCGTTAGCATAGGAATATTTGATTGCACATAGGAAAAAAGATCACCCGTGTTGTAATTTTGTTCACGACGCAATTCTACATCGAACGAAACAACAGCAGATCGATTCGGTGATGGCATTCCCAATTGATTGAGAACTTTTTTCGCGATTTTTAAGCAAGAATCTTCAATTATTATCAACGCTTCGTTGTAGATTTCTGCTGTGAAATTCGTATTTATATTTGAATTTTCATCGCATATTCGACGGAAAATATCTTTAGCCAACTCTGTTGGAGATGAAGGAGAGCAAGCGGTCAATATGATTGCAAATAATGCACGAACTTAATTTGGATGTGACGTTTTGCGCGCGTCATTAATGCATGCATTCCAGTGTCTGTCGTTAAAAAAACTTTTAAAAAATACATCATGATGATTATGGCATAGAGCCACTCTAGAAGGCTCTGATTTTAGGCGATAAGCTCCGATTTTTGAAACAGAAAGGAAACGTTTTTAATACACTAACAAAAGGCTGTTGTGCCACATCAATGTTATTGAGATGACCCGCTACATTCATGCAGCGTTTCATTAATTTTTTTATCGAGTTTATTACTCGGCCTTATTCTTTTCATACATAATGTTCGGTTGTATATGCAACGCAATAAAGTTATATTGTAGAGTCTTGTCAGGCATTAACAACAATTTATCGCGAAACAGATTTACATCAACCGGCCTTATTTCGGAAGATTTAAATTTATGAGAATTGTGTTTAATAAATGACGGTATAAATATCCCTGGCACTAATGGGTGTAGCGATCTTTTTTGCCAATTTTCGTTTTGTCGATTTTTTCTGATTCTTCCCAGAAGAAGCTTGCTTCTTCGTTGCCTTCACTCACTCACATCACTAAAACAAATAATTTAAAGAAAACTCACGAAACACTTACGGTTGCACAGAACGATTGATGACACGATTACAGGAACACTAATATAATCACAGATTAATATTACCGTTAATTGCGTAAAAAATTAAAAATATGGTCGTTACCTCATTTCGTTCTACGTGATTTTCGGTCGTGCTTAGTTTTCTAAATTTCGTTACAACATTTCAAAGAAATATACCTGGTTTTGCACTAATATTTTTGAGTTTTCTATTAGCTTTGAAGATAATAATCGATAATCAAAAGATTGATAAGTGTTCATAAAAATATGTTATAAAATTGTTTTGCATGGCCTCATTTACTCGCATTTAGAATTCGCGCTTGGTGTTGTGAATAAAATTTAAATAAAGGAAGAACTATACAAACGAAAAACTATTTATTGTATAAAAGATAAAACAATATTAACAAAACCACTCTCCTTCCCCATCAAGATTACAATGAAAAAGCGTTATTACATTCGTTTGCCGTCTGTATTCGATCGTCTTGGCGGCTAGATTTGAATTTAGTCGAAATTCGAAAAATTATTCAATCGTCGAAAGCATAGCCTAACGTTTAGAGAAAAAAAATTAATATAAAATTTTTTCAAAAAGACTGAATGTTGATTAAAAGTATCGAAGTGCTTTGTACTTTGTAATGGACCGTAGAAAGTGTAAGTTTAACTTTTTCATCCCTGGTACAGATCACCGTGAATATCTGGTGTACCAATCACTTCCGCGAAAAAAAATGTGTACAAAACTAATCGTAAACGTGATTAAGGCCCGTTGCACATTTCAGCTAAGCTAAGCGAAGTGATGTGAGCTAAATTCTTTTCTCAAGGTTGTAAAAACAAAATTTTAATGGGAAGATATGAAATCAACAATGTATTTGTGTATAAGCGTAGTTATCAGCTAAAAAGTGCAAAGGGGTGAGCTTGGCGAGTTAACTAAGTTAACGAAAACTGTATTTCACGCTTAGCTTAGCTGAAGTGTGCAACGGGCCTAAGGCTGTGTTTTTTAATCGACTAAAATAACTAAACTAAAAAGGAATTTGAAGCTTCTGCTATTGTTTCATAGGCGGCAATCGAAAAGTTAATTAGCTTACTTTTCAATGACTTATCATGTATTGTGAATGTGAATTATGACCCAACCAGCGAATCAGTAACAACTTAACGTAATAATGCAATATACAGAAAGTACATGTTACTGGCCAGCGAATCTTTTAGAACTTTTTTCGTTCAGTCAGCTGCATCAAAATTTTCAAAGCATACTTTTCTTAAAAATAATAAATTTTAATATTCACTTTACAATTTGAATACTGTATTTGTCAGTTGTTACAGATTCGGTGGCCGATATGTCAAATATTCTGTAAGGAAATAATTTCGTCAAATTCTGTAATGATTCTTACTGATTCACTGGTTAGCCCATTACACACTTTGTTTAAAACAAATTTAAAATATCTTAAAATTGCATTGGTGAATAATAAATGCGCCAATATGTATTTCAGTTGTAGTTTTTCGAACATTATTGACATTTATTTTAGTTTAATTGAGGTATAGTTAATGACTTTTAAACTAGTACCATCTGCATATAAGTAAATTATGTATATTGGCAAAACTTCTTCTGGATGATGCTACTTTGTTTTGGATGGAAATCGATAATGTTCCCCATAAATAGGAATATTGGTCCTTTACAGCTGAATCTTCCCTAAATCTAAAAGTGTGCTTGTTATTTGGCCAACAAGAAAGATTCTCAACATCTTATGTGGAAAAGTATCAACATCAACATTGGACAAATCTAGGTCACTTTTATACTGAAATCAGAATAGGAGTTAACAAACTGACGAACGAATCAATCAAACTAACTGAAAACAATCTATTTTAAGATGTATACAATCAAATTTTATTCGATAATTTTTAATATTAAGATTTAATGAAAATTATTCTAAAATTCTGTTTAATAAATATCTTCACCATCATCCCAAATTATGTTCTCTATCCAATCCAAAAAATAGTAAATGTTTGTAGCACCCATTGGGTAATCAGAATGTTGCGAACCAAAAACTGAAATACCCAATTGGACATGAGAACATGCTACCTGTAAAACATCGTTGATGAATAAGACCTGTTGATTAATATAAATCGGAGCTCCCAATACTGGCGCAGTAATAAAATTACCAAAAGTTGTTTTCCTGTAGCAAAATAAGTCGTCAGTGAAGTGCTGCAATTTGCTAAATATAATTTGTTTCGTATAATTTGCGTTACATTCATCGTTAGTCAATAATATGCTTTCATATTTTGTTAATGGTCCTTGGATAGGTAATTGCATTGAGGTTAATTCATAATTAACTTGGTACAATTTGCCGGAGCTGATGAGATCACTGTCAGGCAGACAAATTGGACGTACGTTTTTGGAAAATTCCACTTTCCGCGCTAATTTGATTAGACCAATGTTGTTATAGTGCCTAATTCGATTAAAAAGGGGGTGAGACGTTGAGCTTTGTACGTCGTAATCAGATGAATTAGGCTCACCGAAATAATTGGCCGTCATTACTCCAAATCTTACTTTTGAGAGTATTGACCTGTAAATATAATAAAGTTATTGGGGGAATATAACATTATTTGGGATAAAAATGTTTATTACGATGGAATTGTCAAGCAATGGGCGGCTGTTAAAACGTAGCGCGAACTAGCCAACGTACCATGACAATGACAAGCCCAGTCGATTCGGGGGGCAGTTCCAAGGTCGTTTAAATTACGATAAATAAGAATCGCAATATGTGGAAAATTTTCAATTGTAATATTCTGCTTGCCCTCGCTAGTAGTGTCACATGATGGTACGCTTTTATTATACGCGTGTACTTTATATGCTCGGCATCCTATAAAACAGAAATTTAAATGAATTTAGTTAGGTATATTATGAATGAATGTACCGAAACTTACTCGGGAAAGGTTTTGACATAGTTGAATCAACCAAATTGCACACTTTTAAAACTAGAAACAAGTGTAAAACAAATATAAAACCCGACCGCAACATGATTTTTTCTATAACTAATTCGTTTTGTTACAACTTCAAATATTGATTGATACAGCAACCTTTATTTTTCTTTATCGCTTTTCTCTCATTCTATATAAAATTGTTATCATTCAAGAAAGGGTCGTTGGGTCGTTCGCAGAAAATGATGAAATTCAGTCTTTATATATCGTTCAATAAACATCTAACAGTCTAATAATAATAAAATAAAATGAATTAATTTTACTGTTGAACTTGAGCTCAATTCTAAATTATTTGTTTTATTTACAATTGTTAATTTAATTATAAACTTAAAATATTCTGTAAAGTCTGTAAAAATAACTTTTAAGAAGTGACCAAAAAATATTAACTATAATCGTTGCCATGAAATTGTGCATCAAAACTGTGCGGATATTGAACCTGATATTTTGTGTAAAATCTGTCTGTACTGGAATTGTGAATCATGCAGTGAAGTTTCTAAATTTATGTATAATTCCTAATGAGAAATTTGATCCTGACTTTTCTGTGTGTACAGATGATGAAAATGAAAATGCTGTGAACATGAAAACTGTTATATACCAAATGTCTAAAGAAATTAATGCTATGAAGAAACGATAATCTAAATTTTCTAATTCTTTAGATTTTTTGAAGATACATTTTGAAAAGATCGCCAAACTAGCTCAAGTGTGCCGGAAGAGCATTAAAAAAATAAAAATAAAAAATCTTGAAAGTGTGAACGCTACTTTAAGAAGTGACATTGAGGTTTTTAAAACAAAAGTTAAGCTGATTTTCGATTTATCTCGTAGACTAGTTAAAACATTTTCTAAGTCGAAGATTAAAATCGGAATCCCAGATTCCTTCGGTCATTATATTTTCCTTCTCAGCCACAATATACGTTTCACATTTTCCACACTTATCCGATTTTGGACGATGAAAATCTAAATTAAAATTGTTGTTAAACACGTGTCGATAAAAGCTTTCTTTTACGGGGTCATACTTGTATACGATTTCCATTTAAGTCAACAAAAATTCAAATGCATAGGTTCGCCGGGAGTCATTTCTTCATTTTGCGAATGGTTTCCGTTCTTGTGGTCACCTTTAAAATGAAATCCGCCTTTTCCTGCTGGTTCATTCAGTAAAATGTATTAAAGCATGCATCTTCCTGTTCGGGTTTGGTAATTTTCTTCTCACAGTTACATATGCAATCGATCAAACAATTCTTTTTTGATGCAATTATTTTAGAAGGAAATATTTTGCCACGGAAATTTTTGTATGTTTGCCCACTTTGATATTGCTTATGTCTAATATTCCGCTGTCAATTATTCGGATTGGCTTTGCGTTTTCGCGATTTGTTGGCTTACATATCTTCCTGTAAAATTTGATTAGAGTTTTCTTTTAACGCATTTTCTTCAAATTCAAGATCGAGTATTTCTACCTCTTGAAGTATGTATTGTAGAACTGTAAGAATCCCTCTTAGTTATTCACTTCGTTGTCTGATTGCAAAATGATAACGTTTTCTAGAATTACGCTTTGAATCGATATCGATTATTTCGCCTTCACATAGAACAATGTTTTCTGAATCCATATTGCTATATTATTGCATTTGCAGAACAATTTGTAATTAAATTTTTACCTGATTATTGTGGCTGCTCAAAAATAGGTCTTCTTTCCACAAAATGAATCACAAAACTAACCATCTATCACAATTTCGTTAACCACATAGTTCTATTTACATTAAATTGTACTGTTATTTCGAATAATAAGGTTCTATTTACAAAATATTATACAACCCCGACAAACAATTGTTAACTGCAAAAGCATTCACGGTTTCAAAACCGAAAATGTCTGTTGAAAAATTAAAGTAAAACAGAAAATATCTACACGAAGGCTATCCGATTTAAAAAAACACGGACAAGTAGATATTAACCCTTTCAAACGCCATTTAAAATTGACTTTCTTCCAAAAATAAAATACGTAGCACAATTATGCACTGCTATGATATGGGATTGGTCATAAAACTGTAGTGTGAACATAAATACATAAGAGAACGATCGCACAAGAGAAATGAGACAAAAATTAAAAATTACAGTTGGTCGAAGCGATGAAAGTTGATGTACAATATATTGTACAAGGCGTTTGAGAGGGTTAAGCGAACACAACTAGATTATTTAAAAAAATTTACTTATCGACAACAACCGATTCAAACACGAAAACAAAACCCAACCTAAATCATTGATGATTATTTCGGGTGTCAAAACAAATGTAAATGTATTGATTACAGATTTACATCCGGACAGTTTTAAGTCTGGTAAAATTACCTTCATTTTACGGTAAAGTGGGCTGTAAAATATCCTGACAAACAAAGAGATTTTCTTTGAATTTTTTATTTTTGACGAATATAATAATTCGCTAAATTAGTACGGTCTTAGTTATATATAACATATAAAGTTCGATTTGTAGTAGATATGTTATGAGTAGATGGCTCCTTTATTTCACTGGCTCACCAAGTCGTAAATATTGGAATGCTATTAAAAATAATATATTTGTCTACAAACAATAGATATTTTACTTGCAAATGTTCGTCAATTGGACTGTGTTTTATCCGACTATTTCATTTGCATATTAGCGACAAGGAGACTGTAGAATGTTACCTATTCGCACAAAGGGATGGTTCATTTACGGCAAATTTCATATATAAAAGCTCGACATTTGGACGGTTTTTTATCCGACACTTTCACTAACATATTAACGGCAAAGGGACTGTAGAATATTACCTGATACACACGCTTCATTATGAAGTTTCGTAATCATGTTTTCAACGGATAATGAGTGATTAATTCATTGATCCTTACATTAACCAGTCATGATTTTTTCATCACCCGCCGGGAATCGAACCCGGGACCTCCGGAGCTTAAAGCAAGCATGCTAACAACTGTGCCACCGGGGCGGCAAAGGTTAGTTGATCCAAAGGGATGGTTAGTTTACGGCAAATTTCGCAAGTAAATGTTCGACTATTGCACGGTTTTATATCCAACAATTTCGCTTACATATTAAGGGAGAGGGGACTGTATAACGGTATCTGATACACAAAAAATAACGGTTTATTTACGGAGAATGTCACTTACAAATTGTCGGCAATTTGACCGTAAAATAACCTACGGTCCTCGTTCAGGCATTAGAGCTCGCCCAAGGTGTTCCAAAACACGGTTTTTTTACAGTACTTGGGGAAAGTCAAGTCTGCCAAAAAACAGTTCGGTCCTCCAGTTCCTCATCAGTTATTTTTTAGTACTAAATATTGAAATTGTTTGTCGGGAACGTGGTTCTATTTACTTGTTTTTATGTTATTGTTTGGAACGCAAAGTTCTATTTGGCAGTTAGAACCTTTATATATAACCAAATCTCAACGTAAAAGTGCGTAGTTAAG
Organism: Tipula helvola; assembly: GCA_963556165.1. Classification (NCBI taxonomy): domain Eukaryota; kingdom Metazoa; phylum Arthropoda; class Insecta; order Diptera; family Tipulidae; genus Tipula; species Tipula helvola. The sequence goes on from OY744482.1 coordinate 91,984,680, forward strand.
ACTCAGGTTTTGTGAATACATATCTCGAAAACTGAAAGAGACAGATTATTGGGGATAGCGGCAATCGAAAGAGCATATTCCACTTACAAAAATGTCAGTTAGAACCTTGTTGTTATAGGATCGCGATGGGTTTAATTGAAGTGTACTAATAGAATCTTATAAAAATCTTAACTACAACCTAAATTTAAATTAAAAATAAAAATTCTTCAATATTCTCTAAAATGAACAGCCAGGATTTAAGTTCTCTGAGGAATTTAAAATTAAATCATTTTTTTATTGAAATGGGAAGTTTGGGGCCAATACTGTAAATGTTCGAAACATGTAAGTGGTATTATATTTAGGAACATTCTCAAGATTTAGGATATTATAGCTCTAATTTGGTGGGAATCAATAACACAAACATTCCGATTACCACTTTTGAAATAAAATAACAGTAGTACTTTATAAATGTAAAGATGCCGCACTGGTAAATTTTTATTATTAATAAACGGCCACGAATGGGTTAGTTTAGGCTTATTACATAAAATTCTAACCATATACTTTTGTAAAATCATAATAGGTTTAATATTAGAAAAGTAAGCACCACTCCAACATGATAAACCATATTGAAGCTTCAAAGCACCAACAGCGAAATAAAGAATACGTAACAAGTCAGGACGACATAAACTTTTTAACAAAAATAACTTCTTAATGAACAACCAAAGTAAGATTTTAAATCTTTCATATGCTCTTTCCAATTTAATCTAGTATCAAAACTTGTTACCTGTTCAATTTTAAAACGAAGCTGAGAACAGAGTAACATACCCTTACGGAACACCACTAAGTTCACTAAAATGATTGCCTTTCAGAACTTATTAGGTTCTATTAATATCTAATTACCTCACAATAAATTTTCGTATTATTGTTAAAATATTGATGATCTTATCGTAACTTGACTATTTGAGTATTACCATAGCCTGCAGATTCTTTTAACGTTTTGTAGTTTGCTCGTTTCTGGCTTCAGGAAACCTGATGCTGTTAATTCATTTGGGCTTAATCCCCGTGTTGCACAATCTGCCGGGTTGAGCTTGGATGTGACGTGTCCCCATTTGGCTCGTGGTAGTATTTCTGGGATTTCGCTGGTTCGGTTTGCCACATATGTATGTCTTCCATTTTCGTGGGTGATCTGACAACCAATCCAGAACAATGGTAGAATCAGTCCAACAGAATAATTGCGTATCTGTAAAATCGAATACTGACTTGATGTGTTTCATTAATCTGGATCTCGATGAGTGACTGTCGGTGTATTAACACGTATGTATATTTCAATTTGTTTTGTTTTATTCAATAATGTAAATCATAATATAAATTTTAATTTCTAATAATTAATAATTCTACATAATATTAAATAAATAATAGTAGATAAACTAATTTTGACGTGGAACTTTAAGTTTAAATTCATTGTGTGCTAAAGTAGCTGCATTTATTTTTTGTGAATCATAATAACTTTTCGTGTGTGGCTTTGCAGTAGGGTTGGGTACGAAATTCTGTTTTTTATAATTCTGTTTTACAAAATTCTGTTTTACAAAATTCTGTTTTACATAATTCTGTTTTTAAAAAATTCTGTTTTACGTAATTCTGTTTTTACATAATTCTGTTTCACAAAATTCTGGTTCACAAAATTCTGTTTCATAAAATTCTGCTAAAAATTAATTCTGCAATTAATTTTTTTGCGGCAAAAAAATTAATTGCAGAATTAATTTTTAGCAGAATTTTATGAAACATGTGTTATAATTTTTATTTACTATGTGTGCGTGTGTGTGTGTGTGTGTGTGTGTGTGTGTGTGTGTGTGTGTGTGTGTGTGTGTGTGTGTGTGTGTGTGTGTGTGTGTGTGTGTGTGTGTGTGTGTGTGTGTGTGTGTGTGTGTTTGTGTGTGTGTGTGTGTGTGTGTGTGTGTGTGTGTGTGTGTGTGTGTGTGTGTGTGTGTGTGTGTGTGTGTGTGTGTGTTTTTTTTTTTTTTTTTTTAAAGAAGGTGGAAATACATCATGGACGATGTAGGGGATAACATAGCTATCCACCACAACGGTGAGAGACTCCTACTCACTAAAACCACCTCCTGCATCCTTCCCCCCGGAACAACCGCTAGGTATTACTTCGAAAGGAAAGGAGTCTGTACTAACTGTACGATCACATCTCCCGCTCAACTGTAAGGTACGAGTTACCTTGCTTGGCGACGATGGCGTTCCAACCGTCGCAACTCCCTAATCGTTGTTGTTGCAAAATTTGCTACAGCATTCCATGCTTCTGGGGATGCCAGCATCGCTTCTACTATGTTCTCTGGAGTAATATCAAATTGATCGAGGACTCCAGCAAGCACTTCTCTATCTCCCTGGAACCGTGGACATACAAACGTGTATGTGTGTGTTTGTGTGAGCGTGTGTGTATGTGTGTATTTGGGTGGGTGTGTGTGTGGCAAAAAAATTAATTGCAAAATTAATTTTTAGCAGAATTATATGAAATGTATATAATTCTTATATAAATACAAAGTGTTTATATACTCGTACATAGGTATTTGTGTGAGTATTTGTTTGTGTATGAAGGTATGTGGGCAAGTATATTACTGTGCCTGTGGGAATGTGTATGTTGATTTTATAAAACAGAATTTAAAAAAACAGAATTTTTTCAAAACAGAATTTTGTAAAAACAGAATTTTGTAAAAACAGAATTTTGTAAAACAGAATTTTTGAAAAAAATAAAATTTCGAAAAAACAGAATTTTGTCAAAACAGAATTTTGTAAAACAGAATTATATACCGATCCCTTTGCAGTATTGTGGTGGTGTTCTTGTATAATGATTGTGAGGTTATTAGCATTCATTGATCAATTTTTGACTAACTGTGTATCAACAGGCGTTTAACTCGCACACGGAGCTAAAATATAATAACAATAACTTGATCATAATATGCACATTGAACTGTCATAAATTGGTGTTTGTAAATATTATTGCTGTACATTTATCAGCTGTTTATAACCATTTTGGCATTTTTTTGTTTTGTTTTGTTTACGCACATAACGATTGATTTCATATATTGATATGGACAGCTGTTGTGCAGGCTGCAATAAACCATTTGGTGCTACCGGCCGAACCATAACTTGTGGTGGTTTCTGCGGTTCCATCTTCCATTCTAAATGCTGTTCAATCAACACAGCTACATATAATTTAATGGCAAAGAACTCAAACATTATTTGGGTTTGCAATCCTTGTAAAGACTTGATTGCAAACAAAGTAGACATATTAGATAAAGTTCAACAACAATCGGCTTTATTAACGGCTCTTAACCAGCAAAAATTAAGTTATGCATCATCTGAAAATTTAGACAATAACAGTAATTCGACAAACTCGATACCAGCAAATCATATTTTAAATATACAAAATCAACATCATACGGGAATTCAACATGAGCGATCAGTTGTAATTGGAACCGGTCATGCAGTTCCTTCACTTCAGGTGGTTGAACCTCGTAAAACTATTTTTATTACAAGAATACTTAAAGACGTTTCTGAAGCTGAGGTGAAATCCTATCTGAAGGATAATTTAAATATTGAAGATGTCAACTGTCGGCGTATTTTATCTCGACGGACCATCGAAGGTGACCGAAATTTCTCTTCGTTTAAGATAAATATAGCCGCTGCAAATTTTGATAATTTATTACAACCATTAAGGAATTGTTTAATTAAGGAATTTATAAACTACAGCAGGGCTAATCATAATAAAACAAATTTTCCTGTACTTCAACAAAATCGTTCAACAGTGTAACCAACAACAGGCCTGGCTTAATGACAAGACAAACTATTTGTTACATTGCGACGTCTCCGAGATTATTTTACCGAAATGTTGGGCGAATGTCGTCGAAATCTATCGAATTTCTCAAGTTCGTCTACTCAACAAACTTCCAGTTCTATGCCATCACCGAGACTGGATTTCACAACGGCATATTTAATAACGAGTATTTTCCTAATGACTGTATCGTCTATAGATGTGATAGGTCCATCCAGAATAGTATAAAACAGATGGGCGGTGGTGTGCTTTTTGCAGCTCACTCTTCTTTTAAGTGAGCAAATTATACTGTTTCTGGATGTGAATCTATTGAATTTTTATGTGTTAAGGTTTTAGTTTGTAAGAATATTTTTTTTTTATAATATTATTTATACCTCATTGATTGTATAAACGAAGTCTGTAATTTGAGTGGCTGTGTTACTGTTGATAATGTAATGGTACTTGGCGATTTTAACTTAAGCGATGTTCATTGGTCGTTCGATCCTGAATCTCTTGATTTGTTTCCGTCAGACGCTCGATCTGCAAATGATTCTCTTGTTTTGGATTCGTTATTCAGTTTTAACCTAAAACAAATTAACCGCTACTCAAATAGTAATGATTCATTTTTAGATTTAGTATTTGCAAATAAAACGGAACATCTATCTGTTCGTCAATCTTTTGGACCTTTCTCAAATAGTGAAAATGATATTCATCATGTCTCAATGATAAATGCCGGATTTTTTCGAATGAAGCATATTATTACAATTTTCAGTCCTGTGACGTCTATGGTCTCTCCGATTATCTTAAAGGTATTAATTGGGGTGTTTTATTTAAGACCAATATTTTAGACGTAAATGTGGATAAATTTAACACCTTATTATTTGCAGCTTTTCATCGTTTCGTACCTTTGAAAAAGAGTCTTAATTATAGTTACCCACCTTGGTTTGATGACAGCCTGATAAATTTGCGCAATCGTAAGAATAAGGCTTACTACAAACTTTGGGAAAATGATTTCGCACATAACAAGTCAATTTTTATAATTCTTCGGGACCAATTTAAATCTGAATTTGAGGCTAAATACTGCCAGTACATTGAATCGATTGAATCTAAAATTAAAAGTGACCCTAAACAGTTTTGGAAATTTGTGAACGATAAGCGCAGCACAACTGGATTTCCATCTACAATGAAGTATAACAACATACAATTGAACATAGTTTCTGACATTTGCGCAGGGTTTGCAGACTTCTTTCAATCAGTGTATAAAACGTATGATATTCAGGTTGATAATAATCGCTTCATCGGTGCTTCCCAACATAACATCCCTCATTTAACAATAACGGAAGATGAGATTACCAAGGCTCTTATAGATTTTAAGGATGGATGCGGACCAGACGGAATACCCTCATCTATTCTTAAATCAGTAGCATCCTACATAACTACACCTTTATGTTATCTGTTCAATCAATCTTTTGCGAGTGAATATTTCCCAGCTACTTGGAAAATCGCACACATTGGGCGCATTCAGATCCGCAAACTGTTGGCATCATGTTTAGTGAAATCATTGCTAATTTGATTTGAATTACTAATAAAGTTCTTAAATTTCATAGCGTTGGCCGTGATTTTACTCAACATGTTGCCAACTGTTTGGTGCTCTGAAAGCGCCCATTGTTCCAATTTATAAAAAAGGCGATCGCTATGATATATCAAACTATCGGGGTATTTCAATTTTGTCTACAATACCAAAACTTTTTGAATTAATAGTAACTAATCATTTGACATTTTATACAAAACAAATCATCTTATCTTTCCAGCATGACTAGTGGTAGATCAACATCTACCAACCTTTTACAGTTTACAAAATTCGTTATTGAATCAATAGAGTCTAAGGCACAGGTTGATGCAATCTATTTTGATTTTGTTAAGGCTTTTGACTCAATTGACCACAGAATTATTATAAAAAAACTTACTGCGATTGGGGTTGATCCAAGGTTTCTAAAGTGGATTGCATCTTACTTAGTAGACAGGAAGCAGTTTGTTCTATTGAATCACATCAAATCAAATTTTATCTATTGCCATTCGGGTGTTTCTCAAGGATCCCACTTGGGCCCAATTATCTTTCTTTTATTTGTGAATGATGTCACCGATATATTTAAATTTTGTAATGTTCTATTGTTTGTTGACGATTTGAAGATTTTTATGCGAACTCGGTCTTTAGTTGATGTTGATATACTACAGTCTGAAATAGATAGTTTATCTAGATGGTGCTCTGCTAATAGATTGTTTGTTAATATAAACAAATGCAGTGTCATGTCGTTCTATAGGACTTCTAACCCTATAATTTCTAACTATTATTTTGACCATGATCAACTTAGCAGAGTAACTTCAATAACGGATTTGGGAGTTATATTTGATACCAAAGTAACTTTCTGTTTACATATTGGTAACATAATACGTAAAGCTAATTCTATGTTAGACTTCATTATTCGAATGACAAAGGAATTTCATGATATATTCTCATGTGTAAGTCTATTTGTCTCTTTGGTTAGATCACATCTTGAGTATGCTGTGGTTGTATGGTATCCCCACCATGCAGTACACATCGATAGATTGGAATCAATTCAGAAGCGATTTACCATCTATATTCTAAGGAAACTCGGGTTCCTCTCTGATCGTAGTCAGCATAGGTGGAAACATATATGTGACCTGCCGTTTTATGTTGATAGGTGTCATGATCTTCGTATTGACACTTTAGAAAAACGTCGTAAAATTGCCGCGGCTATTTTTGTGGGAGATTCTTTATGCGGATGAGTTAATTGTTTTGACCTCACTTCTACCTGGTGCATTAATGTTCCCAAACGAAATCTACGCCAAAGGGAATTTTTATATGTCCCACGCCACAGGACTGAATATGGAAGTAACGAACCGACGGCTTCAATGTCTAGAATATTTAATGAATATTATCTTTTCTTCGATTTTTCGAGGCCAAGAGAGATTTTCCGTGTTGCAATTCGCAAGTGTGATTTTTAACAACCAATTTTGTCTGTATTATACATTTGTAATTAGTATTTAACTTAAATTTTATCTTCTAAAATATTTCGTGATTTTTATGTTACTATTCATTAGGTTATTTTACTGCAGAATAGTATATATTTAAAATAAAATAAAATAACAGCAAGGCACCACTTAATTCGAGTCGTGGCAGTGAAATATTTTTTATGGGTGCAACTTTCGTTTTGGCTGCTATCAATGTGGTGACAGTTCGGCCGTTGTAAACGGTGCGAATTTAAACTGACGCTGCCAATGCAATTTCACTATAGCATCGCGTAAACCGTGCAATCACATTCTGCTTGATTCATAAACAGCGATCATGGTATCTTCAAAATTGATATTTCGGGTGGATGGTAGATCGTCATCCCATCCCAATTTTAATCACCACAACATTTGAAAAGAAACTTTTAAGTTTCACGATGAATGGTGTTAACAGCTCCATTGGGTCGAAGATTCGACTAGCTTCAGATTATTTTGCTCTTTTGGTGGGGGGTGTTTTATCTTCCATTGTGACGCGGTAGTGAACGTATCGCTCATTGATTTTACAGTATGTATATACAGCGAAAACATTACAGACATATCAATCTCTAAAAAGGATGTTTTGCATTTGTTAAGGGTGGTCCAACCACTAAGGTTTAAGAGATCTACTTTTTCATAATCAGCGCCCCAAAAACTTTAAGTGAAATAGCGTTTGTTGCCATAATTTGGTTGAAGTGTTGAAGACTTTTGAGTTGGACTGGCAAAAGCTGTATAGCTTTAGATAAACAAAAATAAATCGAGCGTATAAGACATATTTCTGTTGTTTTAATTCCAACGAGATGTTAATGGGTTTTGTTTTGACAGTTTGAATGAGACTTTTTACACTACTCTTTTAGCTTTACGCTACCTTGATTACTTATTGGACACAGAATTAAATATTGGTACTCGATGGCGCCTTTATTAGATTTTAAAATTTGGTTTTCCTATTTGGATATGATAAAATATAATTGTAACTACAAATCAAACTCCTATACCTTGGGTTTATCTCCAATAAGACCAAAAATTTTATTCGCGATATACATAACAAATAAACATAGACTACAGACACAACTTGAACATCTCAAGAAAATATTGATATACAACTTGATAAATTACACTTCAACCAAGAACACCTTTTGTTGTATCAGATTGTGTAAACTTATAGATTTTAGAGGTCAATTTAAAGTGTGTACAGGTAAATAACATTACAATCAGAAAAAAAATACGCTAAGGACATGGTCAAATTACTGCGTTTGATTCATGTATACCCATAAGAAGTACACTTCACGTTAATTACCCTCGAACCTTACCAAAAATAGGATTAAAATATTTATAATTGTTATGAATACCACGGCGAATTACTTACAACAACATATCAATCAAGCAAACGTTTCAAACTTCCACGAACCCCAAATAATTATTACTCATAAATAAATACAAAATAATTAAAAAAAAAAATTAAGACGCGAAAAACACAATCACTTTGAATATTTCCGGAAATTTCAAACAAATAACTAAAATCAATAATGTTAAAAGTAGTTTTTAGTTTATAACAATTATTTATAAAAAAAAAAAAAATTGGGTCTATCCGATTCCTTGGACGGCACTTTTCCCAGAAAGCATCCGTTAAAGATCACCAAACCATTTATATTTTACAATCTCAGGCAAGGTCCTTAAAATAAGTCACGGCCTTTCTTAAATTTGGAGACCTCTTCCCCAATATCACAATTAGTCACGATAATATAAATCTTCTACTCTCATACCGCCAAATCACAGATCCACAAATAATGTTAGATTATTAAGAACTGACATGTGTTGAGCACCAATCAAAGTCGCATTCGCCATTTTTCATCTTCGACCTTTAACAGTTAGATCTAGTCTCTAGTATATCGTTGAAAGTCCTTAAGAATTTAATTTACTCCATTCAGAGAGCATCCACAATGTTCAAAAATGTATTTTCTGAAAATTTTGTGCCGTTTGCTTAGATCCCAATATTATGTAAGCAACGTGAGAATTAGCCGATATAATTCCTTACTCAGTGGTTCAGTCTGGACGGGGCACCGCTGTGGATCAAATGGTCGAAATACAAAATAATAAAACAAACAATACAAAATCAGAATTAACGTTAATTATTATTTGTTACCGAATCCCACCTTCTTGTCATATACCATTTCATTTTATACATTTCCCAGGTCTCCTAACCGTGCTCACCCTAATGGCGTGATATTATTTTAAAGCCTCCCATAGTAATTTGCTATTAGGAGTTATACACGACTTTGAATACCAAAAGAATTTATTACTCAGAAATAATACTTTAAAATGTCAATAAAACGTCACAGAAATGTCAATGTCATAGAAACGTAAATGTCTTGCTATATTTAAAAGCTCACTAGATATAATTATTTTTAAATGTTGACGATATTAATCGGATTAATTAGGATTAATCGATATTAATTAGTAATCTATTCATTTTATCTTAAAGACACCTAGGGAACAATTGCTGGAATTTGCAAGGTGTATTAACTATTTTGTAGAAAATATTTCTTTGGAAAATTCGACATTAACTCGGTAAACAGACAAACAAATTTATAATACTCCTTTTTGTTAAAATGACATAAATTTGTGCATACGTAGATAACGAATTATCAAATTTATCATCAACATAACAAAAAATTCGTCGGTCCCATTTTTGAGAAAAACTGTATAGAATTTTTCTCTTCCACTGCAACCCCCACTATTCTATACTCGAAAGTTAACACAAACTGCTTATATTGACCTGACCAAAATCAATATTTGTAAAAATGAGAGGCAAAATAAAAGTATAAAATTGGGTGAGTGGAAGGGCGGACGAACGGAAGGACCAACACGACATTTTTCTAATCAATTTTTCGGTAACCAAATTCGTCGAGAAATGTGAAAATTTGGAAGAAATTTTTTTTTGCGTTTAAAATACTTACTCAATATAACTTGGTTATAGTGGGAAAAGTAAAAAAAAATCAATCAAAGTTCAATTTGTTTACATAACGTTACATAAACTAAAAAGTGGCATGCGCATACTCGTACACGGTTTAATCCTTTTACGGCATACGATGAAGGTAAATTATTTAAATTGTTTTCTTTCAATCGAAAATGAAAATAAATTTTCGTTATAAACAATTTACAATTTAATTTATTATTTAATGCCGCGACGAAGTCAATGCAATTTACAATTTTTGTTTTAAAAATTGTTTTTATAACGCCGAGAGTAAAAAAAAAAAATTCATCTTAGCGCGCAAGAAGACCATGAATAATATGGCTATATAGAAAGGAAATTATTATGTAATTACGTATAGCTATGCTATTTTAATGCCTATCTTGTTAATCTGCTAGGTAAAAGACCAAAAAAATTTATCATAAATAGGTGCTAAAAATAAACGTATGTTATGTGTAATTACATAAAATAAAAAACAAAAAAACATTTACTTATGACGACTCTAAAAGTTCGAGCAAATTTATAGGTTTTGTGTATATGCCATTGAAGATTTTTAACTTAATGTTAATGAGGTTTAATTTGTAAATTTTTGTGTTTACAACATTTTATCGCGCGCAAATGATATGTAATTACGATTTGTTTTTTGTTTTTGGTACACACGTATTTTGTTTGTAATCGATTTGAAAGTCATTGCAACATTTATAATTAGAGGTTTTTTAAAATATATTATGTATGCTTACGTATAAGACGTAAACAATCGAGAATATACAATGTATGTGGCTGAATATTTTTATAACCTAGTTATCTTAATTGGGTATATGTACAAGAGAGACGTTAGTTTGTGTTTATCATATTATGCAAATGAAGAAATAATGAAAATTGCTAGTTATCATCCATTAAATGCATAGATTATATCGCATCCACCAGAAAATGCTGTTTAAGAAATTAACATAATATTTATGAGTAAGGCAAATATGTTAATATTATTAATATTATTCATCCTCATTTCGCATTACTTTCCATTTTTATTGCGGCTGCATTTTAGATGCAAATATAAATGTTATTTGATAGGCTCTGGTAAAAAATTTTAATCCAATCTGTGCAGTGAATTTACAGAAGTCGATTTTTGCAAGTTGTTTTTTTTTACAATCCTACAACTAAAGCCAATAAAAAATTTGCATCAACAACAAAATTATTAAAATCGTGTGAAAATAAAATTTACTAAAAATAAACACAGAGCGATGTAATTTTGAAGGAAGTCATAAATGTGTCGTCTGCAAGTGATAAAAATAATGAAAATGAACAGAGTGTGAGTTGTGAATGAAAGCATAAGTATGTACATACATTGTCATCGGCGATAAGTGATACTAATAGAGAAAGGTGATGTAGGTCAGGCAGGAACAAAAAAATATCGTGCTAACGAGATTGAACTGATGTTGTTGATAATTCGCCTAGACCAGGGCCCTATTGCACCAATCCCTTATCACTTTTCACTTATCAACTTATCAAAAGCATAAGTGATAAACTGATAAGTGTTGCACAAAGCCAAATAAAAATTACTCACTTATCATAAAAAAACTTATTAAATTTTTGCTTATGATAACTGATAAGTGTTTTTCGAAAAAAGTAATTAACTTAACAGTACATAAAATGAAATATAAATTTGGTAAGTATGAATTTTTTCGTTCACAAATGTTACGCGCGGAATCCAAAGAAAATAAATTAGCTTTATTGGAATTAATTAAAGTAAGGAAGTTAAGTTTAATTTTGTATTAAAGTAAGTTGTTTTAGTAAGTTTAATATTATTTTGTTGCATTTAATTATTAATTAGTAATCGATAGAGAGTAGTTCCGACACAATTTTTATCAATCACATTTCTTTGGGAATTATTTATCGTAAATTAGTTGGTTCTCGTTTTTATTATTAATAATTTATTTATTAAAAGTTGTTAATCACTTATAGTTAGAACTTTGGAAATATTTTGTTAAAATCGATTCCAACAATTCAAGATGTACGAAGTGCAATAAAATAGTAAGCTTCAAAGGATCGACAACAAGTGGAATGAGTCGTCATATATTATCCATGCATAATGATGAGTTTAACTACAACGCAATTGCACTAAAAGAGCAAACGGGAGCTCGGTATACGATGATGATAGTGCCCCTAGTACCACCGGAACTAATTCCAATACAACACTAAAGAAAAGATTAAACAATCAACAAACGTCTGTCTTGAATTTTATGAAAAAACGAACTTTAAATGAAATTGTCACAAGATTGGCTGCTCTAGATGGGTTTTCCATACATGGTATTTCAAAAAGTACATTTTTTCGAGAATCACTATCTGCTAAGCAAATGTACCTGCCAACGGGAAAAACAAGCGTAATGGCCCTCGTACATAGTTTTAAAGAGACAGCCAAACAAAATACTATTAAAGAGATTGATGAACTGAAACGTAACGACTCAAAATTTAGTCTAACGAAAAAAATGTAATGCGGAAGCTACCTATGCTTCAGTGAGACACAAATTTATAGAATTTCATTTGCGGATATCACATATCATCATCGTCAAATTCATCACTTAGGACAAAGTCTGCGTCATATATCATATGTTCAATGACGGATGTAGCAGACGTGATAGTGAAGTTCGAAAGAATATCTTCCTTTTGCCACCAGCAGTGTTACAATCATGGTATACACTTAGCCATTGTTGGCGTATTATACAAGTCTCTTTATAAGCCTACTACTTTTTCTAATGATAATGTTATTTTGGATGAGAATTTGTTTTTATGTGACGATGACGTTGTTAGCTCAAATGATGAAAGTAGTCGTAGTAGCACAGATAATTCAGAATCAGAGTCTAAACAACCAGCAGTTTAATATTGGTACATCTCTCATCTATATATAATAACGCCTTAAAACCTATTCGGAAAATTGCAAAACTTTTTAAATCATTTTTGGTACGAAACTCAATATTACAAAATTACGTCAAAGTCCAGCATGGGCAAGAACTTAACTTGTTATTTTGGACTGAAAAACAAGATGGAATACCATCGAGACAATATGATTGATCGTTATTTACAGATCCGTGAATGTGTAATAAAAGCTCTACATGATTTAAATTTATCAAATTATTATTCTGAAGAATATACAGAGAAATTACAAATATTATTCAATATTTTGCAACCTCTAAAACTATCTGTAGAAGCGCCCAGTCGAAGAAATTCAATCATTGCTAGTGAAGGTATTTTTTTGTTTTTGTTTAAAACTTTGGAAAGACAAAACAACGCATTATCAGAAGAGTTTTTGGATTCCCTAAAAGTACGAATAACCGAGCGTCGGAACAAAAAACTAGTCCCATTGATGTAGGTTTTACAAATTCCGAAAAATTTAGAATGAGCCCATTACCATATTTACCAATATCACCAAAACATATATAGTATATAAACGAGCAAGAGAAATCTATGCTAAACTTTTTGATGATGATGACTTTGGCAGTGACAGCTTATCGGAGTTAAAACTTGTTGATTTGCATACATAGATTATGGATTGGATCGTTTTCAAGTTCAACCTTTACCTGACGAAACTTCGTATGATTTAGCTGAAGAATTGGTATTGTGTATTCTCCAAATATTGTATTAAATAAACTCGTATTATTTATTATTATTATTTCTTTTATTTCATATTGTATCTTCCGTGATGGTTATTATTCAATTAACCTCGTTATCTCCGCGTACAACGAGTTATGTATAACCCTTTCTCAACGCATACAATATAAATATTATTAACCCTTGTTATCCCAATATACAATACATATACAACATTTTCCCCTTTTTAAATAACCCTTACAATTATTATGGTAATTCCCAAATTAATCTTTGTGGTGGTTTTCGTTCTCTTTTTGAACGCCTTAATTCTAACAATTCATATTCTGAGTGAATTAGCGACCTTTTTCTTTTGACGGTTGCATGTTTAGGTGAATATGATTTGTTCATCGGTATACATCTTGCAATATATAAAATACTTAGCAGGATGAAATTTATCATGTAATTTTGAGTTTATTCTTCCATAAACCATAATTAAACAAGTATAATCACTAACTTTTTTTCCAATTCTACCTGGAATCCATTTAATATAGCTATTATAATGGCTTTTATAAAATATTTTCTCGCCCACTTTAAATTTTGCAACTTTACAGAACTTAGTATTAGTATTTCTAGTAGTACTTGAATTAACAATATTGTTTGACTTAAATTTAAAATTTCCCTTATTCCTTACAATTACTATTTCATGTTTATCTGAGAAAGTTACTTTTCTTTTGTTAATTAAGTCTAATAAAATTTTTGGTTTAAATGAGAAAATCATTTCAGATGGAGTACACGAATTCACGGAGTTAGGCGTATTTCTATGATGTATTAAAAATTTTTGTATTATTTTTGGAATGGTTAATTTGTTAGACTCCTCTAGAAGAAACTTTTTTAGAACATTTTTTACACTTTGGACATTCCGTTCGGCTAGAGAATTCGACTGTGGATGATACGGAGGAGATTTCTTTAGCTCAACGCCATGACAGTTTGCAAATTTTGTAAATTCCGATGAGTTAAACGGTGGTCCGTTATCCGATATAATCACTCCTGGTAGTCCAAAAACCGCAAAAATATTACACAAAGCATCTATAACACAATTAGCATTGTTTTTTTATTAACCCCCAGGGTACAGACTATAAAAAAGTCACGTTCAGTACTGACATGGGTTAGCCTAACCCGGCAACTTTGATTGGCTGTATCTTGGGCTGTAGTCGGCCAATTGAAACGTTTTTTTTTTAATCGATAGTCCATTTTGTCACAAATACGAGGGTGCTAATAGATTTATCGAATAATTTGTTTAAACAAAGGTACCTACATTCAAAAGTTTAAACATTTTGAATTTTTTTTTTTGTGAAAAATCACTTTTTTTTTTAAATTGCATAACTTTGTGAAAAAAAAAAGATATCGAAATTTTTCTTGTTGCATTTTAAAGCTAAAAAGTTATTCTTTAAAATGGCCGAATCACTTTTTTGATCCATTCCAAAAACTATATTTTTTTTTAACTTTGAAATCAGCCGTTTTTTAGGATAGCGATAAAACGTTCCATGATTGATTTATCGTAACAAGGAACAACTTTAATATAAATAAATAACAAAATTGATTGTTGAATGAAAGTTTTATTGTTCAAAATATAAAAAAACAAAATCAGACTGTATTTCCACATTCCCAGCATATTTTCGCTACATGGTCTCTGCACATAGCCTTATTACATTTGATGCACTTATAAAATGTTTTACGGTCGAGAGAACTCGGACACAAGTTGCAGCGCTTTTGTTTAGCCATTTTGTTATCAACAAATTCATGTCTTATGTCCATGTCCTCTGGTAAATCTTTCGCCTTCAAAAAATCTTCAATCATACCGCGCAGTTTTATTCGCAACGTAGGGGTAGCTAGTGTAGCAGCTAGCGCAGGTTTAACAAGTTGCATCGCAAGTTCCATTCCATAACCAATTTTTAGTTAAAATGAACACACGTTTATAATGAACAAAATTATTTGTCCTATGACAATAATGCGAATTCTACTGTACATAAGCATAGAGCATAATTTTGAGGGTAGGATACACAATAATAAATTTTTAATTAACAATAAATATTTAATTAATAATAAAAATATAAAAAATAGTAAATTGTACAAAACAAAACACTTTGCTCCAGCCAAAACTCCAAAATAAAAAAATCTTCTGTCTCCCGAAAATACAGATTTTGTAACGTTTAGTACTGACTGGGTGAGAAATACCCGAGGTCAACTTTCTAAATCGTACCACTCGAGCACCAAGCGCAGACTGAGGCTGTCACTCACGGCTTATACAGACATTACCACAAAGATTTTTTACCCCCCACTCCGGACGCCCACCTTCCACTTCCTTTTAAATGGCGCGACTTTCAAAATCTGTCTGGGTTACGGTAACCCAGTCAGTACCCTGAGGGTTAAAATAATATCGCAATATCTGCTATAGGCATCCACCTACAATCGAGAAATGATTATTTTGAACTTGGAGACAATCAATATGAATCCTTTCAAATGGATATCTTGCTTCTGGGCATGACGAAAACTGGTTCTCTTTATTGACATTTCTTGTTTGCTGACATATTAAACACTGACTGACAAACGTTTCTATGTCTTGATCTATATTTAACCACCATAAAGTATGACCTAGCCACCATTTTCATCCGGATTATTCCTAAATGGTTTTCATGTAATAATTCCAACGTTGTATTCTGCAGACTTTGTGGTATTACAATACGGTTGAAATAGAATAAGCAATTATCTTCACACGACAATGATTTACGTTTACTGAAATACGTAACTAACCCATTACTCAATCCACTACTACTGTTTGGCCATCCGTTTAATACCAAGTTATATACTTGCGTTAAAATTATATCCTTTTTCATTGCTTTTTGTACATTACCAACATTCCTAGGAAGAGTTTCCGAAAAGTTAAAATAGTTTATTTTCGAACTTTCAATAGTAGTCCCTTGACTCAATGGTAACCTTGATAATGCATCTACATTTGACATTTGTGATCCTTTTACTTTCTTTTACGTAAGTAAAATAAAGTATAGTAATCATGAAAATTTTCGAACTTGAGATTATTGAAGATTTATCTGTTTTGAGGTCCCCTGAGTCCGAAAAAGTGGGTTTCGAAATTATGTCTGTCTGTCAGTCTGTCCGTCTGTCTGTCCGTCTGTCTGTCAGTCTGTGTCCTCTCTACATCCCAGATGGCTTAACCAATCGAACTGAAACTTCAGATTTAAGCTTTTTTGATAAATTGGGAGGCCCCAGTGAATTTTACTTCAAATCGGTCAACCGGAAGTGGCCACTCCCTTGGGCCAGAAAATTTGTTTTGCAAATATCTCAAAAAGTATAAGGTTTACAAAAAACTATTAAAACAAAATGTTTCCAAAAAATAAAAGTAAAAAAAAATAAAAAAAAAAAATTAAAAATTAAAAAAAAAATAATTTAAAAAAAAAATTAGAAATTTTATAAAAAAAATAAAATTGATGTGTGGCCAACACATTTCTTCTACGAACAGGGAATTTTGAGACACCAATTACGCAAACTTCTTACAAATTTATTATTTTTTATTACTTTCTTTTACATAAGTAAAGCTTAAATCTAAAGTTTTTGTTCGATTGGTTAAGCCATCTGGGCTATAGAGAAGACACAGACAAACAGAAGAGCAGACAAACGGACAGACTGACAGACAGACATCATTTCGAAACCCACTTTTTCGGACTCAAGGGACCTCAAAACAGATATATCTTCATTAATCTCTTACATAATATTTGGGGTTCCAGGTCCCAGATTCCGTAAAACAGAAAATTTATTTTACAAATACTTCAAAAATATCCAATTTACAGAAAACATGAAAAAATAAAAACAATCTTAATAAAGTTTGCAAGAAATTTGCATTATAAAAGTTTCTTAAAATTCGCTGTTCGTAAAAGAAAGTCGTGTGTTGGCCACACCTCCATTTTTTTGTAAACTATCTCGTAGTCGTACATGGACAAAATTACTGCCCATCTTTGCATTCTCGATGCGGCTACTGATGGAGTTGATTTCTTAGGATTAAAAATTTCTTTTAAAGCTTCATAGTCTGACACGATGGTAAATTTTGTTCCATATAAATATTTGTGAAATTTTTAAGGCCAAATATAATAGCAAGAGCTTCGCGATGAAGTTATGAATAGTTGCGCTCGGCTGGTGATAATGAGCTAGACGCAAACAGAACTGGTTTTTCTATTCGGTTAACTACATGTGACAAAATAGCACCAACGCCATATGGACTGGCATCTGTAGCTAAAATTAAGGGCTTCTCTGGATCATATATTTCCAATATACTATTTTCTTTAATCAGCTTCTTAGCCTTTTCAAACGACTCTTCACAACCAGTGGTCCACACATACGGTTCCTCTTTCTGTAATAATTTATATAAACCCTTTAATTCTGTCGATAAGTTCGGAATAAAACGGCTATAATAATTTAAGAGACCTAAAAAAGATTGAAGTTCTTTCATATTTTTAGGAGATGGTGCTTTAACAATTGCTTCGATTTTTTCTTCGTTAGGTTGAACTCCCTTGGATGAAATTGTATGTCCCAAATAATTTACGACTTTTACCAATATTACACTTTTTTCAAAATTAATCTTCACTTTATGTTCATTTAGTCGATCTAATACTCTGTACAAGATGTCTTTACATTTCTCAAAAGAACCAGCTCCAATGATAATATCATCAATATAACACTTTACTTGATCAACATTTTTTAATATTTCATCCATCACACTTTGAAAAATTGATGGCGCACTTTTCACACCAAATGGTAATCTCGTAAATCTGAACAACCCCTTATGGGTATTAATTGTCAATAATTCTTTCGACCGACCGGTCACCGCAAGTTGCTGGTAAGCTCCGGACAAATCCAAAACGCAAAAATAATTGCAATTTGCAAAAGAGGCAAGAATATCATCGACCCTTGGTAGAGGATAATGTTCATCTCTAATAAAATTATTGATCGTAACCTTGCAATCGATGCATAATCTAATCTCCCCGGTTGCTTTAGGAACTGACACAATTGGGCTAGCCCACGCACTATACCTCACAGGTTCTAAAATATTTAATTCTACCAACCTGTTTAACTCACTTTCCACTTTTTCCCGAATTTTGAATGGTACCGTGTATGCTTAATGGAAAATTGGACAAATGTTTTCTTTTAGATGTATCTCTGCCTTATATACAACAATCGAATCCTCAGTTTCCGAGTTATTACTGCATAAATTTGGAAATTTTATTTTGATTTCCTTGAGTATACTGTTGTCAACTTTACATTGTCTCATATTACTATTATTAAATTCTTGATGGTCAACTGAATACTTTACTGATCTTATGAAAATGTTTTTTTTCCAGTTTGGAGCCAACACATCTAACCATGTCCGTCCTAATAACGGTTTAAAATCCTTTTCCGGTTCTATTATAATTAATTCTAACTCTGAACGTAATTCATTGTACTCTACCATGACCTTGATTTTCCCTATAACCTTTATGGATTGACCTGTAACAGTTGAAAAATTCTGAGTACATTTTGAAATAATCAATTTTGAAAAATATATTTTATAAAATTGGATACTTATAATAGAATTACATGCTCCTGAATCTACTTCAAATTCTAACTTAATCCCTTCAACTATTAAGGTAATTGTTGGTGGACTGTTAAGTTGGTTAACTCCGTTGATAACCTTTAATCTGTTGCTAAATCTGCAGACCCTAGCTGTGTGACCTTGCTTTCCACACACATAACAATTCCAAAATCTTGCTTGGCATTGCTGTGGAAGATGTTGATACCTTCCACATCGGCAATATACTTCTATACTGGACCCATTTGACCTTGAACTAACTGGACTTTCGTCTCTTTGACGATTATTTCCCTTTGAATTCGCTGGGCTTCCGTCTCTTTGATTAAAATAATTTTTTGACCCACTTGGACTTCCACTTCTTTGTCGACTTTGACTGGAACCTTTATGTTGATTGACTGGACTATTGTTTGGATATTGCTATGGTATAAAATTTTGATTTCTGAATCTGCTTGCTGACAATTGACGATTGTTTCAAGTTACTGATCCTGACTTTACAACCGCGTATTGGTGATTCGGATTAATGGCTTTTGTTTCTTTGTCGGACATTTCAAAATTTAAAGCCACATTACAAAGTTCTTCGAAACTCAAATCATCCTTTTTTAGTAAATCCCGTTGAATTGTTTCGCTTTGTAAACCAACAATGAATTTATCAGTGAGAGCCTCATCTAAGAACGTCCCAAATTTACACGACTGGGCTACTTCTTTTAACTTCACAATATAATCGGAAATTGACTCTCCCTCGTGTTGACTTATTTTAGAAAATTTAAATCTTTCGGTTCGTTTATTAACTTTAGGTTGAAAATGTTTTCTTAAAATCTCAATAGCGTCATCAATTTTAAGTTTGCTTGGCACATCGGGGGCTGTTAGCGACTTTAATATCTTATAAGTCTCAGAACCCATTAACGTTATAAATAACGGTATTTTTTTCCACCTCTATATTATTAATGATAAAAAATTGACCTAAACGATCTACATAGGACTCAAAGTCTTCACCGGGAATAAACGCTTCTAATTGCCCGATTAAAGCCATTATTATTATTTATATATTAAATATTTTTTTTTTCTTCACCACAATAACAAACAGTTTTCTTCTGTACTCTGTTTAATCCGTTGTTTTTTTTCCGTTATAGTGTGATTAATTAATATTATCGAATGGTTTATAATTTTACACTACTGACTCACTTAATGACTTTTAATGTTTTGATTATTATTACTTTAGTATTATACAGTGATTTTTTAAGATCCCATCCTCGTCCCCAATATTGTGTATTCTCCAAATATTGTATTAAATAAACTCGTATTATTTATTATTATTATTTCTTTTATTTCATGTATCTTCCGTGATGGTTATTATTCAACTAACCTCGTTATCTCCGCGTACAACGAGTTATGTATAACCCTTTCTCAACGCATGCAATATAAATATTATTAACCCTTGTTATCCCAATATACATATACAACAATTGGGAGCATCAATTAGTTTATCTTTCGCAAATTTAATTGAGAAAAAACAAGGCGGAGACACCCATAAAAATTTGCAAACAGAAATCGAAATATATATAATATTACTTCTAACAAACTCACGACAAATTTGTTAAAACTATTTAAAGGATTGAAAACTATTCAACCTACTTCAGTTGAATGTGAGCGAATATTTTCCAATTCTTCAATTTTGTCAAAGCAACCTTGATTATGCAAGCCATAATCTAAAAAACGAAGCTTTTATAAGGGAATTAGAAACGAGGAAAAAACATAAAACATATGGAAAATCACTTTTTTTCCTAAGACAAATTTGTAAATGAAAACGTTGCAAATTCTTAATTATGATTACTGAAATATTTCCATAAATATTTGAATTTCAACATATATAAATCTCGTTTAAGTAAATCGTTTTCATTTTCTTGTAATAATTGATTTATTTAAACAAAAATATAAAAAAAAGTTCATAACAACAGCATTCTGGTAAAATTAAAAATAAAAGCTTACTACAAATCGTTGCAATAAGTCAATATAGATAGATGGCAGTGATGGCAGTAAACATTTTGAAAAATTGCCACCTGGGGAAATTTGAGTTCACAAATTGTAGAAAAATCAAAACAAATTCACAAAATATTAAGAACGTGTCATAATTGTGTAATTAAATAATTTTTTTTTCGTATTATTCTGCCAACAATTATAGACATCTAACGTACACTAGTAAAACTAAAGACAAATTTAACAAGTATTATTTTAATTCTTCAAGGCCAACTTTGATGTGTTTTTCAAAATGAAAGTTCAAAAAATATATTTCAGAAATAATTTAATTTTAATATTTCTGCAATTAATATTTACTTAATACCAATATACCCTTCTTGTATATTGCTGCTAAAGATATGTAAAACACTTTTATATAAACATTTTGTAACATTTTTGCTTTTTTCATTGAAAAACTTGAAGCTAAAAAACACCATTTTTACTATGGATTCCTATGGAATTCAGTGAAAAGTTATACCACTAAAAAGCTTCTAAAAAATACGTCATAATGATTATGGTTCTATACTCTAGAATGCTCTGATTTTGTACTAAAATACGATCAAGCCTTCGCGACAAATCATTAAGCTCGTTATGCTTTCTGAAAGCTAAACGAAACAAGTAGATACTGCTTTCAGTTTTTTATGTTACTGTTTACTAGTTGTACTGTACGAGTACAACATAATGAATTACACTTACAACTACATGAATTAGTATGTTTTGATTTAATGTGATTTTTTAAAGTAATATTAACAGTATATTTTCATGTGATAATAAATGAATTCTTCTAAAAACTTTCTTTTTATAATGTTATTAAGTTTTTTCAGTTATTTTTAGAGATACACCCTGCGCCATTGAAATGTTCGATTTCGATTATTTACTATTTCATGCAATTCTCTCCTAGATTTTACCTCATTCGCTATTTTTTTTTTTTGTTTTTTTATTTTTCAGCATATTTCACGCCTTATTAGGTATTTAAAACCAAACTAAGGGTGAAATATTCATTCGGTTTCAATTAAGTAGTCAAATATTTAATTTTACAAAGTGTCGCTCTAAATTAAATGCTAACGAAAAAGCCAAAATTTTGCAAGCAAAGGCAAAAAGTACACACATTCACACATTGCAAGAGTAATTTAGTGTAACCAAACAGCAGTTAGAAAGTTTTTAAGGCACTATTCCGAAAATCAAACGATAATTTGGCTCTGATGCAAAGAGGAGAACTTCTGTTTCAACAAATCGAATTTCAGATATTTAGATCTTAAGCAAAGGTTTGCTACGGCTTTGGAGCTGAGAAGATAGCTTCTAATAGCAACAACCGACACTATTTCAGTTCATACTATTAAAAGGAACTTGGTTTATATGCTTGTCGACCTGCTAGAAAATCATTACTGACACCAAAAATGGCAGCTGCAAGCCTCAAATTCGCAATAGAATGAAAAAAATGAAAGACTAGGGACTGGCGTTGGTTCATATTCTCGGATAAATCCAAATTCAATATCTTTGGACCCGATGTAAAGACAAGGGTTCGGTGACGAAAAGGCAAACGGTATTTAACAGAACGTATTTCGCCGACAGTGAAAAATTCACCATATGTTATGGCCTGGAGAGCCATAACAGCCTTTGGAGTTTGATCACTAAGCCTTCTGGATAGTTCAGAAAGCGGAGGAAAATATAAAAAAATTATCGAAATCTGAATCGTGACTATTGAGGACCCGACTCAATACATCGGTATTCCACTCTTCCAGGACGATTACTCTCCGCGAGTTATTGATGTTATTTGTGAAGTAAGAATGCTTAATTTTAATGTCTATTTTGTTTAGGTAGCCGAATTTAAAAATAGCTTGGTGATTGAGTCATTATCCTGGACAGGAAATAGTCCTGACCTCAATATTGTTGAAAATATTTGGTCCTTCATGGGAAAGAAGATTACAAATTACAAGCTGAAAAGTGCCAAAGAGCGAAAAAAACTTATAGAAAAAGTCTGGTTTGAAGAAATAACAATATATTATTTAATCAAACTTTAGAATTCAATGCTGATCGAGTTTAAGGTCATCATAAAAGCCAAGGGCTGGTTTATTAATCATTGATTTTAAAAAGTTCAATTTCTCTCAAAATATTTTGGTTGAGATGAATTATTTTATTTCTGTTAATTCTTATTTTGAATAAAAATTACCATTGTCAACCAACTCACATTGAACGCCCAACTTATTCTTCTTTAATTTTTTCTTTAATATTAGCAGCATCCCATTCCACCTAGGGGTTAAAGCGATACATCAAACCTTATATTTATATTTAGCTTATTTAAATTATGTAATTAATTAATTACAAGGGTCGTTAGACTTAAAAAACGAGATACTCGTATGTATTTGTAAAATAGTCCCTTCAAGTACGGTTCGAAAGAGTGAAGTTGCGGTAATTATGGATCTGTTAATGAAATCAGATTAGAGTATGCCAAATCGATGAGAAACTGAAGTTTGTTCAGACCTTTCGAAACTTATTCAATTTTTGTTGAATCATGTTTTAGCTCAATTAATCAAATTGATAAAAAAATAACAAATCGTTTACCACAAGTTCACAACACAAAGTAAAGTGAGATTTGTATTAATCGATAAACTAGCCGTAACTTGATAAAACATACTCAATGAGGTTCATGATTAATAATGCCGAAAGTTATGTACATATATGTGTATCTTTAGCGCAGGTACAACCAAATTATGTACTTAGTCTGTATGCATTTCTATTCAAATATGAGTCAGATCAGAAGGACAAACAAAGAAATAAAGTCGTGGCGACAGTTTTTATCGATTAATAACTTGACATTATTTGCAATAATTTTTATTAGCGGAACCAACTTTTATATAGACACAACCAACAATAATTATGTAATTTTTGTTATCAAATCGAAATAAAATACAACAAACAGTTTAACTTTCAATTTCAAAGTCATTCAAGTGTGTCGTGTATTTGGTATCGTTTAATCATGTTTTGTGACATACCCCCAAAGGCGTGCGCGCATTTACCATAATCAGCCATTTCTACATTTTGATTGTCGGTAATATACCTTTGATTGATTGATTGATTGAAGTGTTCGACCAAGCTTTAAGCAAGATTTCCCGGGGTTATTAATGGCCGGGCCTCACCGAACACCTTGTTACATAAAACATAAAGAGGATTTGGATAGGTTTAGTTAGTGAGATAGAAATTGACCCGGTTACAGACACCTAAGTATAGCCAATAGTTAGTAACACAATGACAACACATTTCTAGTCTACTT
This sequence comes from Tipula helvola, assembly GCA_963556165.1. NCBI lineage: Eukaryota > Metazoa > Arthropoda > Insecta > Diptera > Tipulidae > Tipula > Tipula helvola. The sequence goes on from OY744482.1 coordinate 92,009,017, forward strand.
ATAAGATTATTAGAATTTACATTAAAACTGTACTCTAAAATAACATTTATTAGTTTACTGCATCATATTCCTGGGCTCTTCTGAAAATCATAACCAGAGTTAGTAAATATACAATTAATATAGATATTTAAATATATAATATATAATAATCATAAATTATTTTAACATTGACTTAGAGCTAATAATATCGTCGAGATCATCTGTTTGTTCACAATATTTCCTCCATCCTGGTCCCTATCGCTACTTATAACTACAATTTTGTTCAACCTATAATACATTTAGTGTTTCAGCAACCGGGATTCATTTTTATCACTCTAATAATATGATTAATTCTGGAACTAAGTTATATTCTGAAAATTAACTTGTTAATCAGTAAACTAAGAAAGGAACCCCTTTAGATACTATTCACACTTATATTAATAGATATTAACTGATGAACAAAATAAATAGGGAGCTTCGCCTGGTTTCTTTATCCTGGAATCCCAATATATCCAATCTGATTCGAAAACTACAGTTTAACTCAAAAATTCTATTACAAAAGAAGCATTTTCGTGAACTTGACCCTTAAAATATAAAAATTGTATCTTTGATGACTGTTTTGTAATGAATTATAATTAATATTGTAACACCAGTACTAAAAATTAAATTTATAAGACACCAATTAGTTTATAAAGTATAAATTCAGTATAGAAATTCCGTCCGGTTTAGTAAAATCGACTAAACTAAAGTTTTTATCAATTGTTATATCCCTTTAACAATTATTTTAAATAATTTCTATGTATTTTCCAAATAAAAAAAAAAAAAAAAAAAAAAAAACAAAAAAAAATAAAATAATCAATTCATCATTCACCATGGCTGTTGATAGTTAGTAAATAATACAACACAAGACAACACAATTTCTAAACTACATGCTTATTAACTGCTTGTTGTTCCAGGCGCGTTAAGTCTCGCTATACCTTTATTACTGAAAATTAGGATTAAATTTAATCGCTTTAAGAATGATTAACCTCCCTAAAAAGCTATGATCTTATTAATCTAAATATACTTAAAATTACATCCGCATTAATCCTAATCCACCTAAATAATTCAGTAAATATATTAAAAAGTCCTCAAGGTGACACCCCTACACATTTTAACAATTAATTAACTATTTAATCAGCTTACAAAATTATTGCTAACTCAGCTTCCTTCAGGAACTCATCCAATAGTCACCAAAAATAAGGTTCCAGGGATATACCCGTAACCCAATCAGTCATTAAACACCACTCAGCAAAACATTCTATAGAAATAACTTTAGAACATAGGTAATAATTTTTACTCAGCTTCAATTAATGATTTCATTTGGTTACTCCGAATATTTCTAAAAATCAAGATCTTAATTAGTTAATTGTTGCCAACTACTACTTTTAAATAAACTAAAAATTATTACACTCTGAAATCCTCATGGATTGGTCCTTAAAATGGCTATAGTAAAAGTTGTTAATTAAATACATCATCAAGGTCATTAATCCCTCTGAAATGTAAATTAAATTAATTAAAATCATTATTTATTCAAACAACATTCAACATATATAGAGCGGTATCTCAGATCCGACCTAGTGTAATAATATTATATTAGTATCCTCCTATTCAAAAGATCGCCGTCACGCTACTCATCATCTGAATTTAAAAATACATTCACCAATCCCACTTATATTCTTTGCTGCAGTCATTTCATGATTTGACTGCAGCTATATATTTCCGTACCTCAATACTGACAACCATACATGAATTATAAAAAATTTATTTCACTCCTATTCGCTTACCAAAAATTAGAAATTGTTAAAGCTGACATCTGCAGAAGCAATCCCGTACTCAGCCTTCACGTATTATACAACACCGCATTATCGATAAATCTTCCTAAATCTTTGACCGCAACTTCACTATGAAAAAGCAGTGATGTCCGTTGTATTGTTGATTGTCGGTAATATACCTTGTGTATAAATTATTTTAGTTGGGTGCGGATATCTAATCTTTTAAATTTGAATATGCACTTTTCGGGAATCTTCTTTGTATACAAAATAACGCATCATTGTAGTTTTTAGATAAGAAAACCGTTGATTCACTTATTCCCAGAATCGTGTCTTTTGTATTAAACACGCATTTATACGTATTATTATATGTATATGGAAAGTACTTATACAAAAAAAAAAAATTCTTAAAAGACCAAACAATAAATTTATCCCAAAACTACTCATACCTTGTCTATTACCATATGTGTAAAGTTGTTTTGTCTTTAAGCAAAAAAACAGAAAAAAACTTAAATAAAAGATTTTTGTCTTATGTCGTATATTAACTCGGTTTTCTATACGAGTTGTACACAATTTATTGTTTTGTGCGGTTCTCAATTTGCATATTATAAGTATTTCTCTATACAGACAAAATTATTGAATAAAATTACAAAAAGCGAATTTCGATGAAGCTATCGATAAAAGTAATCTAAATTGTCTTATCGCATTTATGTATAAATGCGCGAAACGCAAGGAACATAATTAATTTACGTTGGGAATAAATGCCGCAGAATTGCATATACGTACAATAAATATATATAATCGCAACTTAAGTATACATCTCAAGAAATTAATTATCTTTATAAATGATAAGAAACAAATAAAATTACCGGGGAGACATTAATAACAAAATATGTAGAACAAAATTAATTCGTTTTGCTATAAATAAATTTATACAAGGTTTTTAAACCCAAACGTTTTGTGTTGTTGTTTTCTATACATCACGCGTTATGTATGTGTGTATGTTCATGTCTTCGGTTCTTTTTTCTTCTTATTTAGATGTAAGATTTATATATTTGTGTTATTATTATTTCTTTTTTTGTACAATAAAAATCAAAATGAAATAATATTATTGATTTTTCTATGTATTTGAGATTTAGGTAAGCTGCTAGATGCGGGATGTTATAATGCAACATTGTATATAGTGGTGTATTATTCAAGCTACGAACCTTAAGTAATTCATTTTATACTATTCGTATTATTTAAGATATTGTTTAATTCACTCTATCAATGGTACACTACTGGATAAATCCAGTGTTACCCGTTGAAAAAATTAGAGGGGGGGGGGGGCAGTGGGGGGGGGGGGGGGCATTACTTTACTAAAAATTATTTTAAAATTATGCAGAAAATAAGCAAAAATAAAAATTAGATGCAACCCTTCCTCTCGTACGTATGAAATTGATTGATTAATTGGAGTGTTCGGCCAAGCTATAAGCAAGATCTCCCGGAAATGGCCGGGCCTTACCTAACATCCTGTTACACACAACATAACACCTAAAGAGAATTTGGATAGGTTTATTAATTAATGACAAAAATTGACCCGGCTACAGACACCTAAGTATTGCCAAGAGTTGATCAAACACAGGCTATAAGGTTTTAGCTAACGTAGTCGCGGCAAAGTTATCAACTTATAGCGAGAGGATCATAGGTGATTATCAATGTCATTTTCATCCAAATAAATCAACGACCGATCAAATTTTTACGCTGTTGATTGCGCTGAAGAAATGCTCTTAAAAGGCATCTTTATAAACAGTCTATTCATAGACTTCCAACAGGTATACGACAGCATTAAGACGAATACGTTATGGAACGTATTGTTTTACCTGGACATACATTCAATCGATATTTTCACCAATTCGACATTTACAACTTTATCGACTTATGCCGACAAAAAACAATTAAACTTAAATCCTAAAACAGAGAGCCGTATTACAACTTTAGATAAGCCGACAGAATAAACCTTCATCTTTATTTTGAGCAGATTAACTGGAAAAATGAACTAATCAGTAGCAACATAGATGTTAATATGGAGAAATTCTACAATATTATATCTGAGGGCATTGCACTATTTGTTCCTACTACTGCTGGGGCCAAATCGAACAAATATCCATCATGGTGCGACGATAAACTTATCAATCTTAAGAACACGAAAGACAACTTACAAAGAAAATCTCAAAATCAGTTCAGACGAAAGCAAACATAAATTCACTGCGTGTAATCAAAATTTGAGAGATAGGTACTTTGAAATAAAGTATAATAGTTCTATAAGCCGTATTAAGGAAAATATAAGAAACGATCCAAAACATTTTTGGAGATTTTTTAAAGAAAAACGTGAAACTAATGGTTACCCAGTGTGTATGACTTTCAAAGAACATAAATCTTGTGCCCCGCAGGTTTTATCAAACATGTTTGCGGAGTTTTTTCAATCAGATATTTTATTTAGAATTTTTTATGTTACAAAATAATAATGAAACCTATTAGACCTTATTTTGAAAGCTTTGAACAATAGTCAACAGCTTTGTGGCTGGGGTATGACATACCCCCTGTGCATAATACGTAATTCTCAATAGGTGTGCACAATTAAAAAAAAATTAATTAAATTTTAATTCTCAAATTCCAAATTTCAAACTTCAAACTCCAAATTTCAAATTCCAAATTTCCAATTTACGAATTCCAAATTTTAAATTTCAAATTCCAAATTTCAAATTCTAAACTTCAAATTTCAAAAACCAAATTCGAAATTTCAAATTCAAAATTCTAAATTTCAAATTCCAAATTTCAAATCCCACATTCCAAATTTAAAAATTTTAGATTTCAAACTTAAAATTTAAAATCCTAAATCCCAAATTCCAAAATCCAAAATTTCATATTCCAAATTTCAAATTATAATTAGTCTCAAATTTCAAACTTCAAGCTCCAAATCTCAAATTTCAATTCCAAACTTCAAATTCCAGACTCCAAACTTTAAATTCGAAATTTCAAATTCCAAATTTCATAACAACACTCAAACCAAAAAATCACTCGTGAAACTTTTTAATTAATTTCAAACTTCACACTCCAAATCTCAAATTCCAAAATCCAAATTTCCAATTTCAAATTCCAAATTTCCAATTTCAAATTCCTAATTTCCAATTCCAAATTTTAAATTTCAAATTCCAAACTTCAAATCCCAAATCCTAAATTCGAAATTTCAAATTCCAAATTTTAAATTTTTAATTTCAAATTTCAAATTCCAAATCCCAAATTCTAAAATTCAAAATTTCATATTCGAAATATCAAATTTTAAATTATAATTAGTCTCAAAGTTCAAACTACAAACTCCAAATCTCAAATTCCAAATTTCCAATTCCAAATTTCCAATTCCAAATTTCAAATTCCAAATTTCAAATTCCAAACTTCAAATTTCAAATTCCAAATTTCAAATCCCACATTCCAAATGTCAAATTTAAAATTCTATGATAAATCCCAAATTTCAAAATCCAAAATTTCATATTCCAAATTTCAAATTTTAAATTATAATTAGTCTCAAATTTCAAACTCCAAATTCCAAATCTCAAATCCAAATTTCCAATTCAAAATTTTAAATTTCAAATTTTAAACTTCAAACCCCAAATTCGAAATTTCAAATTCCAAATTCTAAATTTCAAATCTCAAATCTCAAATTACAAATTTCCAATTCCAAATTTCAAATTCCAAATTTCAAATTGCAAATTCCAAACTTCAAATTTCAAATCCCAAATTTCAAATTCCAAATTTCAAATTCCAAACTTCAAATTTCAAATCCCAAATTTCAAATATCACATTCCAAATTTCAAATTTAAAATTCTATATCCCATATTCCAAAATCCAATATTTAATATTCCAAATTTCCAATTTTAAATTATTATCAAAATCTAAATTTCAAATTTCAAATTACAAATTTTCAATTTCAAATTTCAAATTCCAAATTTCAAATCCCAAACTTCAAATTTCAAATCCCAAATTCGAAATTTCAAATCCCAAATTTCAATCCCACATTCCAAATCACAAATTTTAAATTTCTCATTTCAAATTTAAAATTCTAAATCCCAAATTCCAAAATCCAAAATTTCATATTCCAAATTTTAAATTATAATTAGTCTCAAATTTCAAACTTCAAATTCCAAATCTCAAATCCAAATTTCCAATTCAAAATTTTAAATTTCAAATTCCAAACTTCAAATCCCAAATTCGAAATTTCAAATTCCAAATTCTAAATTTCCAATCTCAAATTACAAATTTCCAATTTCAAATTCTAAATTTCAAATTCCAAATTTCAAATTCCAAACTTCAAATTTCAAATCCCAAATTTAAAATCTCACATTCCAAATTTCAAATTTCTAATTTCAAATTTAAAATTCTAAATCCCAAATCCTAAATCCAAAATTTTAAAATAAATTTTAAATTTCAAATTCCAAATTTCATACTTCAAACTCCAAATCTCAAATTCCAAATTTCCAATTTCAAATTCCAAATTTCCAATTTCAAATTCCAAATTTCCAATTTCAAATTCCAAATTTCCAATTCCAAATTTTAAATTTCAAATTCCAAATTCCAAACTTCAAATTCCAAATCCTAAATTCGAAATTTCAAATTCCAAATTTTTAATTTTTAATTTCAAATTTAAAATTCCAAATCCCAAATTCCAAAATCCAAAATTTCTTATTCCAAATTTTAAATTATAATTAGTCTCAAATTTCAAACTTCAAATTCCAAATCTCAAATCCAAATTCCCAATTCAAAATTTTAATTTTCAAATTCCAAATTTCAAATTCCAAGCTTCAAATCCCAAATTGAAATTTCAAATTCCAAATTCTAAATTTCAAATCTCAAATTACAAATTTCCAATTCCAAAGGCCCCTATGTGATATGTAGTGAAAATTGGGCCCCTCGTTTTTGTACTTTCGCATGAAGATAGAGCCTTGAAATTGAAATATATGTTTAATCACATCTTTCGAAACCTGTCTGCAAAATATGAGCGGCAGCCTTTTCTTCGTTTTCCAGAAACTGAATTTTTACTAGACCAATTTTTACATGTGTAAGCATAGGAAAGCATAGAACAATGGCATTTTACATATGTTCGCATTGAGATACAATTTTGATTTTTCACATATATGTTATATAAGAATCGTAGAACAACATACTAAAAATTCTCTAGCAGCCCCTTCTTTGTTCGCATACAATTGGACTAAAAAAATTATTTTTATGCAAGAGATGTCAGATACACATTACACATTACTCTCAATCTCAATCAGTACAATTTGGTTCATAACTTTTATGTTTATATAACAATCACATATATAACAGACTATACAACTCATTGGAAAATAGACCAATCAGATAGTTCAATTTAACACAACTAGTGGTGTTTCGGCCACAAACAAGTAAATCATATTATGTTATAATCATATCATCCATGAATATAAACAAACAATTAATATTTTTGACATTTCGCAAAAATGAGTTTATTTGGTGCAGTTTTTATTTGGTTGTGTAATATATTTGGTTGATTCGTTGTATAGTCTTAACGTATACAACTCTAGCTTCGAAAATCATCTGAATATACAGTTGCGGGCTCGATGTGTTACCTAGAAAACACATCTCGTCCTCTTAACTGTATATTAGATTATTTTCGAACCTCTTGTTGTATAACTACTGTTGTATAAATCGTATTTCAAGTCTTGTTTTGAGTAATATAACTTGTGTGTAACATAATCTTTAATACTTTTACAATTCGTTAACTTGTGTGTTCATCATCATTAGAACTGTTTGACTTAACACTAATGGGTCCAGAAGGTAAAATGTACTTTTTATATTTATTTTGCATGTAATCTCATAAAATTGTTTATTGTAGTTGAACGATCTCATATTCTCTGTCGCATATGTAAGTCACGCATATTGAAATGGCGAGGAGTTTGCACTTTAGGAGCACCTTCTTTATGGATAAATGTTACTACATACTCAAAAAGCGTAGGAAAGTCATATAATCCAAATAGTTATGCCTGTTTGAAGTGTCATTCAAGATTAAAGTTCAAAAGATATCACTTACTGCCTGGTAATACAGCTGAGGGTAATAGTGTGGACAATAATTTGCATAATTATGAAATGGATATAACTCCTGATAGTTCTTGTTGCACTACATCTTCAGAGATTGATTTCCAGGCTTCAACCATGAATAGTACAACTTCATTTTCGACATTAGAAAACACAAGTACTGAATCTCAATCTGAATTTACATCTGAATTTCTCAGTAGTCAAGCTTCTGTAACGTCAAGCAAAGTTTCTTCTGTTCCAAGAAATGGAATTATAGTCAATCTTCCTAGCTGCTCTGGTACACAGAGAATCGATATGTGGAAAAGAAAGAAAATTGTTATTCCAATGAGCAATAGATGCTGTCGCTCACATTTTGACAAAAATGGCTTGTTTAATAAGAAGACTTTAGAATCATTAGTTGCAACTAAAGAAACAATAGTATTGTCCGCTGAACATATTACAGCCACATTAGGTGGCGAGTCAGTAACCATCAGGGCCGTAAAGGGCTGTCCCCAAGGAGGTGTACTATCTCCTCTTTTATGGTCATTGGTTAATGATAGACTGCTGATCCTCCTGAATAGCCATGGGTTTGATGTCCAGGGCTATGCGGATGACGTGGCTATCGTGATTAGAGGCAGGTTTGATGAGATCATCTCTGATCTCATGCAAAATGCACTCAACTTGATATGGCAGTGGTGTGACAAGGAAGGACTTAGTGTCAATCCAAACAAAACTGTCATTGTCCCTTTTACGAGGAGGAGAAAGCTCTCGCTTGTAGCTCCCTCGTTAAACGGTACTATTGTTGCCTTTTCCAAAGAGGTTAAATATATAGGGGTTATCCTGGATCATAAACTGAACTGGGAACAACATATACAAAAAATTCAAAATAGAGCCACAAAGGCTTTTTGGGCCTGTCAGAGACTCTATGGACGTATTTGGGGACTACAACCAAAAATGATCTACTGGTCATTTCTAACAATTATTAGGCCTATGATCACTTACGCATCGCTAGTGTGGTGGCCTAAAACTCAACAAAGGACAGCGCAAACTTTATTGAATAAGGTTCAGCGTATGGCCTGCATTGGGGTTACGGGCTCAATGAAAACATGTCCGACCGCAGCAATGGAGACACTCCTAGGACTAACTCCATTGCATCTGCATGTAAAAAAGGATACTGCTACTATGGCCCTTAAGATGCAGGCGGAGGGTAACATCAAACCAGGCAATATGGTGGGCCATCTGGAGATCCTTAAGGAGTTTCAGACAGACCCCACTATAGGAATGCCTTCCGACTGTATGCCAGCCAAACTGGATTTCCACAAACCATTTTGTGTTAGATTACCTAACCGGGAGGAGTGAAGTACAGGGGGACCATCCTTTGAGCGAGGGTCATTGGTGTGGTTTACAGATGGATCAAAAACGGAAGATGGGGCGGGGGTAGGAATACATGGGAGTGGAGTATCACTCTCGAAGTCCTTGGGTACCAATGCAACCGTCTTTCAAGCAGGAGTGCATGCTATAGAACTTTGTGCTAGGATAGGCATTTCTAAAGGCCTAAACGACGCAAAGGTTTATATAGTATCAGACAGCCAATCGGCCTTAAAGGCTCTTAGGTCTTTTACCATTGAGTCAAGGCTGGTATGGGATTGTCTGAAGGTTATTAAATTGCTGGCAAGCTCAAATAAGGTAACACTTGTTTGGGTGCCAGGCCACACTGGAATTGTGGGAAACGAGGCAGCTGATGTCCTCGCCCGCGAAGGATCTGCCTTTCCATTAATTGGACCAGAGCCCTTCTGCGGCGTCTCTAAGGGGCACCATAGGGCAGCAGTTAAACGCTGGGAGGATGTGCAAAAGTTCTCTTACTGGCGCGGAATTCCAGGTTTGCGACAGGCGAAGGAATTTATTTCACCTTCGTCGGCCAGGGCCAAGGAATGTCTCGTACTTAGGAAACCTGAGTTGAGGCTGCTTACCGGCTTCCTCACAGGTCACATCCCCTTAAGGTATCACCTAAAGAAAATGGGCCTAAGTTCGACGGATAGATGTCGCTTCTGTGACATGGAAGCGGAATCAGCGGAACATGTTCTGTGCCATTGCCCAGCCATTTTCTGCAAAAGGTTACAACACCTAGGAGGGAGAGTAATGAGCCCGGATGGTATGCACCATATACCGGCCGGCAGTATTGTCAGGTTCATTAAGAGCCTGAATATTGACTGGACGGCTCATTAAGTAGGGTCCATGCACAAAAGATCTTTTAGGTCGCAGTGCGGGGTGGCTTGAACGCCCACATGGCCCTCAACTAATAATAATAATAATAATAATTGTCCGCTGAAGATATTGAAGAATTTTTCAATGCCGTTTACTTTAGTAAGGCCAACTCATACTCTAAAATCGATTTCGACAACGGCTCTCCAATAACTCCATATAATTATCAGAAATTCACTGGGATTTCACAAAAAAATTTCGATTGCCTTCATGCTTTTGTAAAGCCACACATCAGAAATAGTTGCAACAGATTTACGAGAAATGCGTTAGGAATATTCCTAGTAAACTTGTCACAGGAATTTTTGGCATATTTATTCAATGTATGTAGATGGTCAAGCAAGAGTGTCTGCAATCTTTGAATCTGTTCGAAAAGCTTTGGATGAGCATTTTGTCCATCTTCATTTAGGTTATAATCATCTATCACGAGAAGATGCAATGAAACATCAAACTAAAATGGCTCATAAACTTCTGGGTGCAGATGAAAATTCTATTGTAGTTATCATTGATGGTACTTATCTATATGTTCAAAAGTCATGTGATCAGGAGTTACAATTATTGACGTATTCCAATCATACATACAGAAACTTATTGAAGCCCATGATTTTGGTTTTCCCTGACGGATACATTCTTGAGGTTGAAGGTTTGTTTTTGCAAACAACGACAATAGCGATTCAAAAATTTTAGAATACTTGATTTCTACCCCTTATGGATTTAAAAAATATTTCTTAGAGAATGATGTTTTACTTCTCGATCGTGGGTTCAGAGATGTCATAGAAAAGTTGAAATTGCTAAAACTTAATCCAATAATGCCTCATTTACTAACCAAGGGACAAAAGCAGTTTTGCACAAAAGATGCTAATGAGTCCAGAGCTGTGACTATGAATCGATGGATAGTGGAAAGTGTGAACAGCAGAATCAAAAAATACAAGTTCTTTGCTTCAACTATTGAAGTCACTTATTTCCCCAAGCTGTCATCTTTAACTAAAATTCCTTGTGCCTTACTGAATGCATACAGTCCTCCTATGTTTATAGAAAACGAAAATCATGCACGTTATGCATAGAAGGCAATGAGCAAAATGAATGATGACAATTCTCTTCAAAAGAAGATTGAAGAGCTAGGCCTTGAAAACAAACGAATTTGTTGGGAGGAGGCTACTAATCAGATTCAAGACTTTCCATGTTTATCAGAAGAAGAAATTAAAAATATCACTTTAGGTATGTATCAGTTAGACCAAGGAAAATGATATACTTATGAACACATGAAGGCAGATTCTAGTTACAAGATCTTTATACATAACGAAATGAAGAATTTGATAAGACGCAAAATTGAATTCGTTTTTCGTCAACTCGGATTCATCAGTTATGGTTAGAATTCTTTCCTAATGGTAGTGGAGCCGAATCAATTTTAGGATATTACTGTAAGTGCAAAACTGGGAGCAGAGTTGTCGGTACATGCAGTCATATAACTTCAGTGATATGGTATTTGGGCTACGCAAGACACAACCCACATGTATTATCAAAGCACCGCAAAGGTCTAGCAGATAATATTATAAATGCTATGAATTCTGGTTGTCAAATCTCAGACTCCGATTCAGATTGAGTCTCTACATAACTTGTTCTAAAGTTACAATAGTTTAGTAAGGAATGTTTCTATGGATAAGTTTGTTTTGCTCCTTCCAAAATAATGTGAATTTTTTATGCTGCTTATTTTGGAATAAGGTTATTTCTGCGCTTATCCAAAAATTCTCCGGTAAAATAAAAACGATAATAAATGAAATACCAATTGAATACAATTTTTAGATTTTTTATTAATAATGATCGCACTTCTGTTTGGCTTGGTAGTGTGCAAATTAATTATAATTCGCATAATTAGGCTAACATACACCATAATTACTGTTTGGAATATTTTTTTATTCAAAACAAAGCAATTTATTGAATTTAGAAAAATATAAAAATTATAAAAATGACAAATGCATAAAACTGCTGTAACACCCTGTAAACAAGTGGGAGGGAGTTGCGAAATATTTTTGCAATTATAAAACAATATACTAAAGAACCACCAATCCTAAAAAGTCGCAAAAAATATTTAGAAATATCGAAAAATGATGTATATTCAATTATGTAATATTTGCATTCAAAACCGGAAGTGCGTCACTGTAGTGTGCAAATTAATTATAATTCGCATAATTAGGCTAACATACACCATAATTACTGTTTGGAATATTTTTTTATTCAAAACAAAGCAATTTATTGAATTTAGAAAAATATAAAAATTATAAAAATGACAAATGCATAAAACTGCTGTAACACCCTGTAAACAAGTGGGAGGGAGTTGCGAAATATTTTTGCAATTATAAAACAATATACTAAAGAACCACCAATCCTAAAAAGTTGCAAAAAATATTTAGAAATATCGAAAATGATGTATATTCAATTATGTAATATTTGCATTCAAAACCGGAAGTGCGTCACTGTAGTGTGCAAATTAATTATAATTCGCATAATTAGGCTAACATACACCATAATTACTGTCTGGAATATTTTTTTATACAAAACAAAGCAATTTATTGAATTTAGAAAAATATAAAAATTATAAAAATGACAAATGCATAAAACTGCTGTAACACCCTGTAAACAAGTGGGAGGGAGTTGCGAAATATTTTTGCAATTATAAAACAATATACTAAAGAACCACCAATCCTAAAAAGTCGCAAAAAATATTTAGAAATATCGAAAAATGATGTATATTCAATTATGTAATATTTGCATTCAAAACCGGAAGTGCGTCACTGTAGTGTGCAAATTAATTATAATTCGCATAATTAGGCTAACATACACCATAATTACTGTCTGGAATATTTTTTTATTCAAAACAAAGCAATTTATTGAATTTAGAAAAATATAAAAATTATAAAAATGACAAATGCATAAAACTGCTGTAACACCCTGTAAACAAGTGGGAGGGAGTTGCGAAATATTTTTGCAATTATAAAACAATATACTAAAGAACCACCAATCCTAAAAAGTCGCAAAAAATATTTAGAAATATCGAAAAATGATGTAGGTATATTCAATTATGTAATATTTGCATTCAAAACCAGAAGTGCGTCACTGTAGTGTGCAAATTAATTATAATTCGCATAATTAGGCTAACATACACCATAATTACTGTCTGGAATATTTTTTTATTCAAAACAAAGCAATTTATTGAATTTAGAAAAATATAAAAATTATAAAAATGACAAATGCATAAAACTGCTGTAACACCCTGTAAACAAGTGGGAGGGAGTTGCGAAATATTTTTGCAATTATAAAACAATATACTAAAGAACCACCAATCCTAAAAAGTCGCAAAAAATATTTAGAAATATCGAAAAATGATGTATATTCAATTATGTAATATTTGCATTCAAAACCGGAAGTGCGTCACTGTAGTGTGCAAATTAATTATAATTCGCATAATTAGGCTAACATACACCATAATTACTGTCTGGAATATTTTTTTATTCAAAACAAAGCAATTTATTGAATTTAGAAAAATATAAAAATTATAAAAATGACAAATGCATAAAACTGCTGTAACACCCTGTAAACAAGTGGGAGGGAGTTGCGAAATATTTTTGCAATTATAAAACAATATACTAAAGAACCACCAATCCTAAAAAGTCGCAAAAAATATTTAGAAATATCGAAAAATGATGTATATTCAATTATGTAATATTTGCATTCAAAACCGGAAGTGCGTCACTGTAGTGTGCAAATTAATTATAATTCGCATATAGGCTAACATACACCATAATTACTGTCTGGAATATTTTTTTATTCAAAACAAAGCAATTTATTGAATTTAGAAAAATATAAAAATTATAAAAATGACAAATGCATAAAACTGCTGTAACACCCTGTAAACAAGTGGGAGGGAGTTGCGAAATATTTTTGCAATTATAAAACAATATACTAAAGAACCACCAATCCTAAAAAGTCGCAAAAAATATTTAGAAATATCGAAAAATGATGTATATTCAATTATGTAATATTTGCATTCAAAACCGGAAGTGCGTCACTGTAGTGTGCAAATTAATTATAATTCGCATAATTAGGCTAACATACACCATAATTACTGTTTGGAATATTTTTTTATTCAAAACAAAGCAATTTATTGAATTTAGAAAAATATAAAAATTATAAAAATGACAAATGCATAAAACTGCTGTAACACCCTGTAAACAAGTGGGAGGGAGTTGCGAAATATTTTTGCAATTATAAAACAATATACTAAAGAACCACCAATCCTAAAAAGTCGCAAAAAATATTTAGAAATATCGAAAAATGATGTATATTCAATTATGTAATATTTGCATTCAAAACCGGAAGTGCGTCACTGTAGTGTGCAAATTAATTATAATTCGCATAATTAGGCTAACATACACCATAATTACTGTCTGGAATATTTTTTTATTCAAAACAAAGCAATTTATTGAATTTAGAAAAATATAAAAATTATAAAAATGACAAATGCATAAAACTGCTGTAACACCCTGTAAACAAGTGGGAGGGAGTTGCGAAATATTTTTGCAATTATAAAACAATATACTAAAGAACCACCAATCCTAAAAAGTCGCAAAAAATATTTAGAAATATCGAAAAATGATGTATATTCAATTATGTAATATTTGCATTCAAAACCGGAAGTGCGTCACTGTAGTGTGCAAATTAATTATAATTCGCATAATTAGGCTAACATACACCATAATTACTGTCTGGAATATTTTTTTATGCAAAACAAAGCAATTTATTGAATTTAGAAAAATATAAAAATTATAAAAATGACAAATGCATAAAACTGCTGTAACACCCTGTAAACAAGTGGGAGGGAGTTGCGAAATATTTTTGCAATTATAAAACAATATACTAAAGAACCACCAATCCTAAAAAGTCGCAAAAAATACATATTTAGAAATATCGAAAAATGATGTATATTCAATTATGTAATATTTGCATTCAAAACCGGAAGTGCGTCACTGTAGTGTGCAAATTAATTATAATTCGCATAATTAGGCTAACATACACCATAATTACTGTCTGGAATATTTTTTTATTCAAAACAAAGCAATTTATTGAATTTAGAAAAATATAAAAATTATAAAAATGACAAATGCATAAAACTGCTGTAACACCCTGTAAACAAGTGGGAGGGAGTTGCGAAATATTTTTGCAATTATAAAACAATATACTAAAGAACCACCAATCCTAAAAAGTCGCAAAAAATATTTAGAAATATCGAAAAATGATGTATATTCAATTATGTAATATTTGCATTCAAAACCGGAAGTGCGTCACTGTAGTGTGCAAATTAATTATAATTCGCATAATTAGGCTAACATACACCATAATTACTGTCTGGAATATTTTTTTATTCAAAACAAAGCAATTTATTGAATTTAGAAAAATATAAAAATTATAAAAATGACAAATGCATAAAACTGCTGTAACACCCTGTAAACAAGTGGGAGGGAGTTGCGAAATATTTTTGCAATTATAAAACAATATACTAAAGAACCACCAATCCTAAAAAGTCGCAAAAAATATTTAGAAATATCGAAAAATGATGTATATTCAATTATGTAATATTTGCATTCAAAACCGGAAGTGCGTCACTGTAGTGTGCAAATTAATTATAATTCGCATAATTAGGCTAACATACACCATAATTACTGTCTGGAATATTTTTTTATTCAAAACAAAGCAATTTATTGAATTTAGAAAAATATAAAAATTATAAAAATGACAAATGCATAAAACTGCTGTAACACCCTGTAAACAAGTGGGAGGGAGTTGCGAAATATTTTTGCAATTATAAAACAACATACTAAAGAACCACCAATCCTAAAAAGTCGCAAAAAATATTTAGAAATATCGAAAAATGATGTATTCCATTTCATGCAACTGGGCCCAAGCTTATCTATGGGGAAAATAGAAAATACGTTGTTTTGGGCCCAATTTACTATGCTTATCCTATAGGGTCCTTTCAAATTCCAAATTCAAATTCCAAATTGTAAATTCCAAATTTCAAATTCTAAACTTCCATTTCAAATCATATTCCAAATTTCAAATTTAAAATTCTAAATCCCAAATTAAGACCTCTAGGGACACACAATAGGCCTCAATGGTCGCAGTGCTCTGGGCTGCTAACACCCACCCTAATTTAAAAAAAAAAAAAAAAAAAAATCCCAAATTCCTAAATCCAAAATTTTATATTCCAAATTTAAAATTTTAAATTATAATCAAAATCTAAATTTCAAATCTCAAATTACAAATTTCCAATTTCAAATTTCAAATTCCAAACTTCAAATTTCAAATTCCAAATTCGAAATTTCAAATTCCAAATTTCAAATCCCACATTCCAAATTTCAAATTTTAAATTTCTCATTTAAAATTTAAAATTCTAAATCCCAAATTCCAAAATTCAAAATTTCATATTCCAAATTTTAAATTATAATTAGTCTCAAATTTCAAACTTCAAACTCCAAATCTCAAATTTCAAATTTCATTTCCAAATTCCAAACTTCAAATTCCAGACTCCAAACTTTAAATTCGAAATTTCAAATTTCAAATTTCATATTCTAAATTTTAAGTTTCATAACAACACTCAAACCAAAAAATCACTCACGAAACTTTTTAATTATTAATTTAAATTAAATTAAAAAATTATAGAAAATATATACAACACTTCACGCCAAATTAAATAAATAAAAATAAAATTAAATTTTCGAAGAAGACGACAAAAACACGTCTTTCCTCTTTGAGCGTCAACGACCGACCTTTCAAATTTTCTGGAAAATGGAGATTTAATTTAAAAATTAGAATGGCAATCTTAATTTTTCTGAGTATTTTAAAATAAAAAAAAGTCATTTTCCAAATTTTCGATTTTTTCGTTTAAAATGTCGTTGTCTCTTTCAATTTGGTTTTCGTGGCCGTTTTCTAAGTTCAAGTTATCTGAATTTTTTTTTCTGGATATTATTATGTCCGTTTAAAGTGAAAAGTACTAGAATAGTCAGTGCGTGAAGTCGTGTTTTTCATTCGCTCCTTAATTTCTATCAATTTTCTCCTGTTTTTGCATTAATTTAATTTTAAAAAGTTGATAGTTTGTTGTATTGTTGGGTTTTATACCCGTTGCAATAAAAACTTCAACGTGAAGTTAATTCTTTCCATTTTTTTTTGTAATTTTAATTTTTTGATTGTTTTCTAACCTAAAAAAATTACACGAGAGAATTTAAAGTAAAGGAACAAATTATCGATTTTTGTGTTTTTATTTTTGAGTTGACTGATCGAAAATGTAGTGGTCTAAAGTGTTATGGCCGAAATTAAAAAAATCTCAGTGTGTGAAGTGTTTTAAATTAAAATTAAAGAAAATTAAATAATTAAATATGGAAAAATGTAATCCACCGGGATGCATTTATCAGGCAATATCTTTCTTGAATGTCTTAAATTTGTAGTGAGGGAAGTCAAATTTCTTGATTTCTCAAAAATAATGCATGATTTTAAGTTTGTGTGGTTGGCATACGATTTTAAAATACAAAACATCCCATATTTAATTTAAACTGATATTGAATTGAGTCATTTTGACATACGCAGATTTTTTCTGTTCACGCATGGTTTTATTTTTTACCCATACTCGAATGTTTTGTATTTTAGTTTTATATATAATCGACACAAGTGTCTTTATGTAGTTTGGTGTGTGATTTTATTATAAACATATGTGTATGTATCAGAGCTAAAAGCTATAGAGGAGAAATAAACAAACGTCAAGTGTAAGAAGTTCGGTGCGAGGGAGAGAGGCAATAAAATAGTTTGATGTCGTATTTTGATTTGTGTTCAGTGCATTGGAATGAAGTGTGTTGCTTAAAATAAAATAATTAAAGTTTGAAAATGTTTTTGTTTTGGTTGCAAAGGCACGGATGCTTATTATTTGGTTCAATGTTTTGGTAAAGTTGATTTTGTTATAAAGGATAACTTTTCTAAGGACGCATCATTGTTTTGCACTTTTAGTGCGGACCTGGTAAAAATAGTGCCGTTTTATTTTTTGGTTCAGTTTGGAATGGTTTCAATCAAGCTTTGTTAGTGTATACATTTTTGAAGATTTTTTGATGTTTTGATTAACTTTTGACGGATAATTGTTCTCGGATTTATTTTTGAACAGAATTGGCAGTTGTTTTGTACACGTTGCGATTGCCAAAGCGAAACGATCTACATATATATATATATATATATAATATATATATATATATATATATATTAGACTGACCCAAAAAAAATGCACATTTGAATTTTTCACGGGATTGTTCATGAAAACCTTTCATTACATATAAAAATAATTCCCTGAAATTTTTATTGAAAAATATTTAAATCTAGAGGTCGCTAGTTACCGATTTATGAAAGTTATATTTCTAGTTTAATACCCCTATTTTCAAATTGACCATTCTGCGAAAATGCATACTTGATATTTGGTTTTATCATCCTATATTATATTTTGTGATCCTCTGAATACGATGGGCTAGATTATTTTGCTCTGCGGAAGAAATTTTTTGAGATATGAGCAAAATAACCCAAAAAAAACCTACAAAAATATGAAAAAATTGGCGTTAAATCGCTAATATCTAACAGAAACGATTTTTTGAAAAGACGGGAAGTATAGGATTTCATACTCTATATTTGTTCGAATAATACTTAACAAATAACGTTATGTAAAAGCTATTGTTGAATAATGAATCCGATAGAAAACACAATAAAACATAACACACAAAGCGGACAATTTTTATAGTCAGGACTTCAGCTGCTACCCATTAAGCAATATAATTTTAAAGTTTAACTTTAGAAAATGGAAGAAATTATAAATTGTAAAAACCGGATTTTACGGGTTTTAATAATTATTCAGGAAATACGTGTAATTTAACAATCAACACATAATATAATATAAAAAATTCGAGGTGGGCTGTGGCTTCTACACGGCCGTAGGTGTTTTCCGTGATAACGTTTATAAGAGGTGCGAGAAATGGCACGATGTATGGGTTTGTTAAAATAAATTTCTTTATTATTAGCATCAAGAAATGAGTGTACAGTGATTGTTTGCAAACGATGAAGTACTGGGCGATGGTATGAGAAGTACGATATGAAGCGCAGGGTCTCAGCGGTGATGGGCCTGATGAATGTGAGATCCAGACAAGTACCTCCCAAAGTCGCCCCGGCTAGTATGGTGGATACCTAGTCTAGGTCAAATGTATATATCAGAGTCCACACTGACATATGACCTATCAGAACACTTGTTTATATGATGAAAAATTATTACTAGACGTACTTCCAGAAAAATTGTGTAATGCAGACTCCAGTAGCCAGTAGGAAGAATTATTACGATTATATAAATTTACACTATTTTTAGTATCCATTTTACGAAAAATTACGAAACCCACAGCTTATTTCAAAGGAAAAATATTTACTACAAATCCTGCTTAGAAAAAACCATTGTGGCAAATACGATTGGGTATAGTAAAATATTTGTTTTTTTTTCGTTTACTATGTTTTGGTCGAAAATTTTCCACTTTTACATAACGTTATTTGTTGAGTATTATTCGAACAAATATAGAGTATGAAATCCTATACTTCCCGTCTTTTAAAAAAATCGTTTCTGTTAGATATTAGCGATTTAACGCCAACTTTTTCATATTTTTGTAGGTTTTTTTTGGGTTATTTTGCTCATATCTCAAAAAATTTCTTCCGCAGAGCAAAATAATCTAGCCCATCGTATTCAGAGGATCACAAAATATAATATAGGATGATAAAACCAAATATCAAGTATGCATTTTCGCAGAATGGTCAATTTGAAAATAGGGGTATTAAACTAGAAATATAACTTTCATAAATCGGTAACTAGCGACCTCTAGATTTAAATATTTTTCAATAAAAATTTCAGGGAATTATTTTTATATGTAATGAAAGGTTTTCATGAACAATCCCGTGAAAAATTCAAATGTGCGTTTTTTTTGGGTCAGTCTAATATATATATATATATATATATATATATATATATATATATATATATATGAGCTTATCCATTACTTTTTTAAAAAACCGGGCGCATGCATTTCATAACATTCACCGATTTCGCTGAAATTTTTTTCAGGAATAGTAGTCGATGAAAAATGTTGTTTTCCAAAATGTTACTCCTTCATGGCCCCCCCTTTTCGAGTTATGATTTTTTAAAGTTAAGAAATTGAGTGATTTTAGGCTCTTTTCGATAGGTAACCGTTCTACTTAGGTTGCTTTGTTTTGAATGTTATGGGCCTCATTCTCTTCGTATTTTATTGAACTTTTATTTTAAAGCAGTTTCAGAGCTAAATATTTAATATTGGCCAAATACGACACAAAAAGTGTAATTATTTTTTCTTACAAAACAGCATGTTTTAAGATGGACGCCAAATTTATGGATTTCATCTAAAATCTTTCTACATGGGCTCATTTTTTTCATCTTTTCATGATCTTTCCAAATTTTTTAGCCACATTTAATTTAGTCAAAAACTTCTAAAGTTACATGACGTCAGAATACACCCAATTTTTCGGAAAACGTCATATTCACACCTCTATAACTTTTGACGTTTTACTCCAAACGGCACCAACTTTTGGAACAAAATTCTATATTTTCTCCTCACTAAACCCTATGAAATACTTTCTTGGATATTTAGATCCTAACTGCGGTATAATTTTTTCTAAAACTCCGATTCTGTTAGACTTATGTAGACATAAAGGCAAACTCTTAATGAATAAAGTGGCATATATGTACTTGTTTTTTTATTTAATGCGGTTACCTCGAGACATTTGTGAAATAGTGAAAAAATCGTACGTTACTACTCCTGATTTTCTTTTTTTTTTAACGAGTTATAAGGTGTTTTAGAAAAAAATATACCGCAGTTAGGATCTAAATATCCAAAAAAGTATTTCATGGGGTGTAGTGGGGAGAAAATATAGAATTTTGTTCCAAAAATTGGTGGCTTTTGGAGTAAAACGTCAAAAGTTATAGAGGTGTGAATATGACGTTTTCCGAAAAATTGGGTATATTCTGACGTCATGTAACTTTAGAAGTTTTTGACTAAATTAAATGTGGCTAAAAAATTTGGAAAGATCATGAAAAGATGAAAAAAATGAGCCCATGTAGAAAGATTTTAGATGAAATCCATAAATTTGGCGGCCATCTTAAAACATGCTGTTTTGTAAGAAAAAATAATTACACTTTTTTGTGTCGCATTTGGCCAATATTAAATATTTAGCTCTGAAACTGCTTTAAAATAAAAGTTCAATAAAATATGAAGAGAATGAGGCCCATAACATTCAAAACAAAGCAACCTAAGTAGAACGGTTACCTATCGAAAAGAGCCTAAAATCACTCAATTTCTTAACTTTAAAAAATCATAACTCGAAAAGGGGGGTCCATGAAGGAGTAACATTTTGGGAAACATCATTTTTCATCGACTACTATTCCTGAAAAATTTTTCAGCGAAATCGTTGAATGTTATGAAATGCATGCGCTCGGTTTTTTAAAAAAGTAATGGATAAGCTCATATTATATATATATATATATATTTTTTTTTTTTGGTTTTTTCAATAAAGTTTTACTTGAATGCATTATGTAAATTGTTATTTTTGTAATAAGCTTGCAGTGATTTGAAGAGAAACGTAATTTTTTTTGGTAGATCGATATGTGTCACCTGTTCTGCTGGAAAATTGAACTACCGTTATTGTAGCCTTCAAAATCTGTGGTATTTAGCATGATAACTTACTAAACTGACAAAATTTTTACAAATCTTAAAACATCATTTTTAACCGTCTCTACATAAATTAACTTCGCCGGTGTTATTCCTACCTCTTATATATGTATACTCTGCACTCATGTAAAATATTGCGTCATTAAATCTTATTCTTGTATAGCAAATGAAAAAAGCAGCAAACACAGAAAAAAAACAAAAAAAAATATAACTTTAAGAAACAACGGAATAATAACAACAAAAACTACGCGAGACAACACTTTGGCTTAGCAAATTTCAATCTTGCGCCAATAAACATTTCGGTCGTCATAAAAAGCATATAGGGTCAGAAAAAAATTTTTGGTGCACCGTAAATTAAGTTTGATGCCCGCATAATTTTTCGAACCTTTAGAGATTTAATTTAATTTAGAATATTGGTTTCGAATTGTGAGCTTTTATCTTTATACTGGCAGCAAAAGCTTGTGCTCATTTATAAAAGATCTTTGAGACAAAAAGAAATTTTTTTCTTTTTCTTTTTAAACACAACTTTGCTATTTTTGCTTTTTTTTTTTTTGTTATTCTGTTTTGGTTTGTTGTTAACATTTTTTTTATTTTTAAAACTTCTTTTTAGTTTCGCGTTGGTGGGCAGCCCAAACGGTTGTTTTATTTATTTATACAAAAAATTTTTTTTTTTTGTTTTTTTTACGTTTTTTTAGTTTTGCTTAGAGATTTTATAGGAAAAACAAATTTTTTGAAGCAAAGAAAATAAGTTGAAAAAGAAAAAAAAATTAAAGTTTGTAAATGAAAAGACAATTATAGTTATAGGTGAAAATTAAAAGAAAAGTTTTTTATTTTAAAATAAAGTTTTGTTAATTTTTACGATTTTTACGAAAATTGTATTTTTCACGAGTGTTTTGTATAAGAGGTACACAGTGCGCTTAAATAAAGAAAATTTATGTATTTTACGTATAATGAAAATTTTTTGTTATTTTTTGTGTAAAAATTGTATCGAAAAATATTTGACAACAGAAATTTTACTATTAAACTGTTAAGTGTTTTTGTGTTTGATTTTTAATTGATTTGTGCGCGATTTTTTTTTTGTTTTGTATCGATAGGGAGATAAATCGTCTTTCAATGTAAGTCAATATTTTATTTAGAATCATATTGGTCGTGACTCATAAATTATGAGCAATAAAACAAAATTTTTTAAACAAATAAGAAAATGACCGGTCTTCTTATGGTTTGTTTGTTTAAAGTTTGTGACGAAATTCGTTTGTGTATTAAGTCTTCATGGCTGGTTTTGTTTCGTGCAAGTAAATTTATTTTTCTTGCACTATCATTGAAATCAATTAACAGTTTTTAATGTTATAATATAAATCAAAGTGTACATATAAATAATATAAAATGTAACTTACTGTAAATTTTTCTTATTTTTATTTTTTACCATTTTGAACCAAACATTAACAGAGAAAACGGTTAAAACATAAGAAGAAAATAATAATAAAAAAAAAGTTGAAATTATAGATTTCTTAAGACATATGGAGAATTCCAGTTTTTTTTTTTTTTTTGGAATACAAACAAAAACTTGAGTGGAATATTATGTACGTAAGTATACATAATGTATAATATGCTTAAGAAGAAAAAGGGTTATGTGAAGTCAACTTTTTTTGTTGCTGCTTTTTCTTCTGTTGTTCCAGTCTTTTGCCGTTAACGTGTTTTATGGTAAAACAGAAACGTAAACTGCAATTAAAAACTATTTAATTTCGTCAAAACATTTATAAGACACAAATCAAGGTACATACGCGGTTATTTTATACGTTGAGTAATGATGCTACTTTTTAAGAATATCAATTGAACTGGTTTTAAACGCGTATTTATTATTATATTGTATTGTGTAAGCGCAATTTTCTTCTTAATCACAAAAGGAAGGTGTAATTTGATTTTTCCTTTTTTGTAATGCTCGTCGAATAATACATTGGTCGAGCATACATATGTACATATGTACGAGCATATCAGAGAGGATGCATAACTGGTCGCGGATACATAATTTTCATTAATTTTTGTCTAGTGTATTTATAATTTGTTACAATCATGTTAATAAAATCTTATTTATGCGAACTCATGCAGATTTTAAATCTTAAAGGCGCCTGCGGCCCACGGTTTTATTTGTACGTATATACGGTGCAGTGTGAGAGAAGGCCAAACTTTCATAAATATATATTTTGAAATATTGACCTTATCAATGGTTTAATATAATGCGGTGACCTTGTTTTAATACAGTCTTTAATTAGTATTGAGTCTAACAAAGTTAAAAGATTATACTTAGATAGTATTTATTAGTCGTCTTCCGGTTATTGGATTTTATTTATATCGTATAGCGGGCCCTTTCATGTTTACGCTCATTTTGTATAATTTAATTATCATTTTGTTATATTAATTTTCACTTAAAGAGAGTTTTGAAAGGTTAAAAATTAAAATATATTATCATTGAATAAATCATTATCTTGAAATAAAAGTTTACTGAAAATCATATGGTCACTAAGTCATAGATGACAGCATACATTTTTAAAAGCGAACCAAAAATTATCAGTTGGGAAATGTCAAGTTCAAAAATTGTATAAAAGGAGCTGGAAATTTGTCCATATCCTTCCTAGTAAGCAAATACGCAAAAATTAGAATGACGAATGTAAAACTCGACTAAATAATCGTTCGTGTATTTTTCAATATTCAAAAGATTTAAAATTAAAACACTCGAACAAAAATTTCTAAAGATCAATAATACACAAAATGTTAATATTAATTGCGTATATAATGTTCAAGGCCAGTTTTTAAGTGTTGCTAAACTGCAAGTAATTATTAACGGTAATTATGAATGACTAGTTTAAAGTTTAAACATTATTGCAACCTTATAATATTCCGAAAATCCAATTTTATATTAAAAATTATTTGAACTTGAACCAACTCGAAAATTCGGTTTGAAGAAAGAAAAAATTCAGTCCATCTAAAGATAATACCAACAAATCTCGAGGCTCTGTTTTCTATTTCATCCCAATTATCTTCGATACGATGCCTGCGGATTTGGGGATGAGTGCATTCCTTACCCCTTACGCATACACTAATAAGTTTCAATACTTAGAATAAAGTTTAAATTGGCAAAAACCACTCATGTGGCTATTTTTGTTGTCATTCGTACTCGAAAGGTTCACAAGGGGTTTAACTATCAAAAAATTCAAAACCCACTTACTAACGATTCCTCGATACGAGATGGCGAGAAAGTCGGTATCTTAAGATTTTTCATGTTTATCACCAAATAATGTCGTTATGATTTTTTGATAGGTCTGTACTAAGACTACAAGCATGGCAAAAGGTATGAAAATCGAATGCCTACGGTCAAATTGCCTTATTTGTAAACTAATGCTGTGTGACTCATGTCGATATTTTCGACTAAATTTCTGACTAAACTAAATTGTGCTATTAACCACCAGACCTTTGATCACGCCTTCTAAATTAGATTCTCTTATGGTGCACAATAAATTGTTGTCCTTTGATATTTGAGATGGTTTTTTCGATTTTCCTTAGGATTGGAAAAACGGAGGAAGAAACATTTAAACGGGCTTGCGGTGCTTAGATAAAATCCGTTACCTGGATAATTTTATGACAAAATAAACAGATAAATATTTATCATAAAATAATATTGATCGGCACGTGAAGCACCTACAAATTCTGCGTATTCAGTTTCACCATACCCGAACTGTGTGAGTGACGTTACTTTAAGGTTAGTTTTGGTTCGAATGTATTTTGGTTTATTATTTTCTTTTTAACTAATTTTGAATCAAAATATTTAATTTTTAATCGATTCATGTGTGAACGCTCAAGAAAATTATAATATGGTTCAGATAGCAACTGAACGGCAATTTTAAGAGACAAATCTGATTCTCTCAGTTTATGTTCAGTTCGATAAGGCAATTACTCCTAATAGTAACCCCAAGAAACAACAAACAATCGAAATACATGTTCGTCTTTAATTTGCTGGCGGTATTTTCCCGACTATCGCATAATTGGTAGAAATTAGAAAGATATCGCGTTTGGCGATCCGAAACTTTTGAAATCATTTAAGAATTGTTTTGCGACGGAAATTTTGATAAGGGCCCCTTTAGGTGAATGACTTTTTTGAAGCAGCAAAAAGTGAAAGAAGTTTCTTCTTCCGTAACCGTACTCTCTACTTTTGGGGATGCGACAATTTTGGATACGGAGGAGAATCTTACTAAAAGGATTATTTTGGAAAGTATGGAAAACATGAAAATTATCCGAAAAATTTTCTTATTTTCTTTGAAAATTTTCTGGTTTTCCAAAATTTTGTTTGTTTGTTATAAATTTGACTTACATACCGAAAAAAGAACAATTTACATGATTTAGGCGACTTACCCAGTTTGACTACGAATATTTCCGTTCTAATTCTAAAATTAAATCTCCCCTTTCCAGCATCTCTTCTGTTCTTTTAAAGAGACTACAGTCAATACCAGCAATTAATTTGAAGCTGAAATAATAGACGATTCACTTTAAATAACGTCAGTGGTTTTATTTCCGTAGTTTGATTAACGAATTATTAATCGTAAATTCCACATCCTGTATTACACTATCCCAATCACAATTATTGCATCAAAACTTATTGACTGTTCCATAAAGCTCCTAAATTCTCTCGAAGTGAAATAAATACCATGATCACTTACAATTATAATTGGGACACTAAACAAGCAAAAAAGTGACGAGATGATTTATGACCTCACGAGTACCTGGTAGATTTAGTTGGGTAATTGTGAATTTATTGAAACCTTCTTTTCTACGTTCCGATCTTCTTTACATTCTCTTCTTTAACTTTTAATTTCATTTTTAGGAATCAATTTTTGGCAATTGTGAATCATTGAACACTAAAATTAGAAATGAACTTCCTTAAATAGCTAACAGGCCTACAAAGCTTGAAATCTAATGAACATTCTTAGGAAATTATTCGAGTATTTATTAATGGCTAGCACATGGCAATTAGTTGGTGCAGCTCCCCATTATTAGACCTCATAAAACTTAAAGTCATAACTCATAAAACATAAAGTCTATATCGTAACCATATTTAAATTCCTGTGAGCTAGACAAATCCTTTTCTGTCCGTTCTTCTTACCATTTGAACTATCCATTTTGTGAACCATCTCTCTATCTTTTTCATGCGACAAACGTCTTAGCTAACAACAAAAGCACATTTAAGTGTAATGGCGCGGCAAAGTCACTATAATTGCATTACAGCTCCTAATAATATTCGATATCTGTGCAGATCTAAAAAAAATGTACAGTCACTTCCAAATAAACATGAACACTGATTTTTTTTTTTGATTTTTTGTACATTTTTATTATTTTGATAATTAATCGATTTAAAAACACAGTTTTTTGTTTCAAATGTTGAAGTAATTAGTATTTTCAATTGCAACACACTATTCTAGTTTGTGTATAGAAAAAAAATTTAAAAAGAACGAATCCTACATTATGTACTCGTACACAGTGTTGTGCCACGTAATCTACATCATGTAGATTACTTCATTATCTACGCATAGACAATGGGTGTAGACAATATTTTATTGTCTACGCCATTCGAGTTTGTGAAATTATGCCATAATCTAAATTGTTTATGCCCATAAAATGCTGATTTCTATTTTTGAGTTTTTTTTTTCAAATTTGGTATTACTACGTTAAAATGAAAATTATAATTTGAGTTTTAACACTGGAGGTAAATATTGAGCACTAGCTACTTATGTTCAATTTTAAAATTATAACTCCAACAATGAAACCATCTTGTAGCTTGTACACAAAAGAAGACCCTGAATCTTGAAATCAGATGCTTTTATTTTGTTTGGAAATGTTGTACCAGCTAACATACTAATTTTTGATTGTTTAATTATTTACTAGAAAGTAGAAATCGAATCTTCTCTTGTGTCTATAGTTGGAGTATTAAAGCATTAAATTGAATTTGTCAACTCTAGACTTGCATTGTGCTTTTAACAAACTCAAATTTAAATCTTTAAAAGTTCACTTATCTGTCACAGGTAGATGCGCTTTCATTTGTCAATTAGGATTACATTATTTCCCCATTAGTTATTTAATGTATTAACCGCCAATGTCAAAGTAGCCTTTGTGGTAGATATAGAAATTTTGTTTCATGACAAAAAGTTAAAAAATGACTTGAGCCCCCGAAGAAACTCGTTCTTCTTTTGCCGACAATACATTTATGTATACAATTTTGTGGAAGAATGTTACATCAGCAGAATCGTGAATACCTCTCGCTTTTTTTACTGTCGTGCAAATAGAAACACAAATTCTGTATCTAGATTACTGAAGGATTGTAACATTCGAAATGTTTTGTTTGGCATTTCTATTGCCCAAGTCAAATTTCATCTTAATTGGTTCAAGGTTCCATTCGAATTCGTCAATTTCGAGAACTTCAGTCTATATCAGTCTATCTATAAATCTTCATCTCAAGCCCCATCCTAATTGGCCACATTGCAGAACTTTATCATAAAATAAGTTTAGACAAAAAAATCGTACATGTCAAATTTTATCATAATCGGCCATGATATCAGTCTTGTGTCTCAGTTATTTTCGAGTTACTTTGCTATAAATATTTTCAATGAAAAGAAAAGAAACGAAAAAGACCTAGAAAGAAAATGTTGCATTCAGTTTAAAACGCCAGCTAGCCAAATGCTCAATCAGCCAGGTAATACAGACATTCATGAAATTTTGGAACCCCTTGAGTGTTTTGAAGGATGTAAAGCGCAGTTTTATTCTCCGGCTTATTACGTATCAAAAAGGGTTACAGAGATACTTCAAAACATTTTATGACCCTCGATATAGTTGTAAGAACTATTATCGATGAATATCGTTCGATATACGCAATAATTTATATTATGTATATTCTGCGTACCCTAAAATGGATTTTAAAGTATAACAAATAATTTTTTCAAAATATATACACTTATATATGTACATATGTACGTATATACGCAATTTCCTTGTTCGGTAATAATATCGATCAATAAAAATTCGTTCCACATACTCCAAAACATCTTAGGCACGCAAAATCACTTTTATATCAAGAATTATCGGACCACTTCACATGAGAAAACATTCTTAACCAAACGAAACGCGAGGAATCTCTGTCTTAGTTTTATGATGTGTAATTACTCTTAAACCTTTATTTTATTTCAACACACAAAATAATTTTGCAAAAATTACACAATTTCATGATTTATTCATTCCATAAATTTATAAATTCGTAAAATTTATTGCCCCGAGGAAATCAACCATCGTACAATTTGGCTGGAATATTCTAACTTACAATATAGTGGTGATCTGGCAATATATTGCAATGTAATAGGAGCTCCAGTCATTAAAATTCAGTTTCTCGGAAATCCGCAGCGAATAGTACAAATAAACCAATTTTTAAGATCGCTCAAAATTTAACCTGTTGCGGTCTGATGAATGTATATGTGCCCAACTAGAAAATAGCCTCTCGTTTTGGGCTGAAGAGGCGGGAATCAGCAATAGCTTTTTAGCTAATTTCGATAAAATCGGCTGTTTCATTTCAGCCATATTCCAAAAGACTCCCGGTTTTTAAATATTTTTTTCACATAGTGCATTAAAAGCGGATTTACGCTCTCTAAAATTATCTCATTCCTGTAAACCTGAGATGTTTAAACAGAAACCCATTAATTTCATTCATTTGCTGCATATTCAATTTATGATTATCGTATTGCGGATGAACATAAATATTGATGGCTTTCTTCTTTTGGGCTTCCAGAATTTGATGAAACTCTTCTGGTAGTATCATATCAAGCCAGAGATTCACGGCATCCGCAGCAGAAAAACTCCTAGCGAAATGTAGACACTGGATCAAATATTCTTATGTAACGATTTACGTTTTCTGTAGAATCTTCGTCAAATAGGAGCTTGCTTACAATTTGCTTTACCTTTTTCAATTTTGAATCGGCTGCAATGTAGTTCAAATTCAAAATCAAGCAATGATAGGAATCCTTAAACGAGCACATCGAGTATCGCAATGTAGCTTGCCTCTGGTTCCACCTTTTCCAAAAGATATCTCTCGAAATCTGATTGTTTAAACTCTCTTAAAATAGAAGTAACTTTATCCGTTATAGTTTTATTTAATAAATCCTTAGCGAGTAAATTTCCAGAATGCGCGGTTTCTTTTGCCATTTTCAACATTACACTTCCGTTGTCTGAAACCAAAACGTCTGTAGAATACATTTTTCTGGCGCGATCAATAGAATTTAAGACCGTTTCTGAGATGTTATCGGTGGTTTTCGACTCTCCTGTTAGATCTCTAGCATGAAGGTAAGCCTGCTCGCCGTTCGCGTTGTGAATCATTGTAACGACCGTTTTAGTATTATTTGAAAAATTTCGCCATCCATCGACTAGTAATATCAACTCCGGACCAATATCTGATTTAGCTTCTGTAAAGCATTTATTGTAAACTCAATGAAGCAACGTATAGTAGATAAAAGTTTTCGTCCGGGGACTTTCTCAGTATAAGCTGGACGAATTTTTTTAATAAAATGCTTAAAATGAATCGACGTAACGATTCTTAACGGTAAATTACAGCTATATACAAATTTCGCAAGGGCATCATTTATGTCAATTTTATCTTGATTACTTAGTCCGTCTGTAAAACTTACCACAGCCATGTTTTGTTTCGGAAGATCCTTTTTTTCGCCGTGGAGTTATAAGAGATTTTAACTTCAAGATGGGTGTCGGCGCACGTTTGTAATAGCTACTGACACCGTCCGTTGCTGTACCCCAGATGTTGGCCTGTGATCCGAAAATATGTTGGACGATGACGATGTCGAATTTAAAGGTAAAATAATCAGATCTTCAACGATTTGGCCAATACACTCATCGAACGTATAACTTGACGAATCCAATCTCTAAACCAATATATTTCGTTATTAGTATCATTTTGATTTTAACATTTATGAGTACTAAATACAATATTTTACTTACATTTTCAACTATTTCGATCCCTAATGAGTTATTTAATGTGTCCGGAAGAGTTAAAATTTCCAAAGTTTCGCGTTGAGAAGCATTTTCCTCCTGAGATGTACCATCCACAAGAATTCCCGCGTCTATGTGCTAGGCACATACATGTTTGTATATTATATATAGCCTAATTATGTTGAAATATCTTCATCATACTAGTTTTACTTATTAAACACCCCCAAAAACATACGGTGCCCCGGTGGCACAGTTGTTAGCATGCTTGCTTTAAGCCCCGGAGGTCCGGGTTCGATTCCCGGCGGGTGATGAAAAAATCACGGCTGGTTATGTAGGATCAATGAATTAATCACTCATTATCCGTTAAAAAAAAAATGATTACGAAACTTCAATATGAAGCGGCCAAATCCCTCTATGGGATGTAGCGCCAGCGGAAAAAAAAAACAAAAAAAAAACATACGGTAAAAGAAGTCTAGAAACAGCAACCGAACTTTTGGTCCTTTTTGTGCATTATGTCAGGACTAACAGTAACAAATAAGAATATGATACGTAGTGATATCTGTGAGTAAAAAATATAGTAGTTCTTGGAAATATAGGTGGCTTTGGTTTAATAAAACCGACGGTTCACGTGTACACGTTTTGTGATCGTACTTTTACATTATTAAATTTCAAGATGCTTGGAAAATAATTAAAAATCATGAAATGCAATAAAATCGTCATGATTCTGTTAAAAATCGTCCTTTTTCATAATTGTTTGTTTGTTTGTAAATAATAAAATAATTTTCTTTGGTTTTTAACTTAATGTTTATTTATTTTTATTAATTATTTAATAAAAACCCGACGTTTCGACGGTACATTCCGTCATTCTCAGGGGCACAATTTTTACTACACAATTTGAAAGAAAATTTTATTTTTTAATAACGAATGTTTTCCTAATGTAACTAGAGTTCAACTTAAAATTTACGAATTACTCAGTTTAACCGAAAAAATTTAAAGTTATACAATTTGAGTGACAAAAAGTTTTTTAAGAAAATCTACAAAATGTTGTCGTAATAATTTAACAAATATTTTGAAACTTCCTGGATATTTAATAAATTTTGAGATAAATTTTGTTCTTTTTTGATGTAAATGCTTTCCAAAATTAACCTTTTATTGAGATTTTGCTCCCTATCAAGTATCTTAGCGTCATCTATAGATAACGAGGGTTACTTCCACGCAGATGATTCGATAACGCACTGTGTGACGGTTTAAACTCATACGTAGAATCATAAATATGTTGACGAATTCGTTTTTTAAAATTTTGTTTAGTTTGACCGATATAATCTTTTCCACACGAACATTTTAATGTATACATATATTAGATTTGATTGTAACTCTATGGAAATTTTGTCTTTTAATTTAGTGAATAAAGCCATGTCCAAACTGAACTGTGAAATGCTCTACCAACAAGTTGTATATCATAATTTTGTAAAAGAAATTTTATTTTTTCGAAAAGAATTTTAACATATGGGATCGAAATGTAAAGTTTGCGATTATTTTCAACGATTAAATTTGGATTTACGCGCGTATTTTCCAAAATATTTCCCGAATTACTATGTTTGTCGATAGCCTTTCTAATTCCTCTAGTAACTACCCCTCTTGGATAGCCATTTTGAGTTAGAACATTACTTAAAATTTTGAAATTTTCGGCATGAAAACCCTTATCCGATAATCTCAAAATTTTTTCAGCCAATAGAAACACTGTATTATTTTTGTAAGATGATGGAAGCCACGAGTTATAATTTAGATACCGACCCGACCAGGTTTTTTTATGATATAAATCTGTAGTTAAACTTCCATCCTCATTACGTATTACCATATTATGTGTACCGAATGAAATTTGTGATTTGTACATGAAGAATTAAAACTAAACGACCATATATAATCATTATTTTTCTGTACTTGTTCTATTGCACATATTGTACAGTTTTTAAATAATCGTATTCATTCAAACTTTTTGTTCATTTTACGGCGAACCTTCACCTTTTCATAATCCCATTTATTATGTATGGATGTGATCTTAAGCCGCATTGGCAAACTGCTTGCCAAACCATATGTTTTTTTGCCAAATTTTTCAACAGCTATGGTAGTAATTGCTCCGTCCAGTTCTTTACCTTTCTTTTTGATGTAATATTGGGGACCTGGAAGTGTCGAGAAATCCATTTTGACGTAGGTCTCGTCGTTCATTACGAAACAAGAATCTTTTCTTTCGTTCAACCATTTGTTGTGTTTCTTTGCTCGATCGATCCCTCTATTAAATAGTTCAACACTTCTTTTGGGGATTTTTGACTTCTTGTATGTTCGTAGATTATTTCTGGTTTTAGCTCGTTCCACAATCGATTTGGTTGTTTTGGTTTTTCTGGCCAAATCTCGCACAGACATCGAGGGATGTTTCGAAATGACTCTTACAATTTTCTGATCCAACATTTTATTTGGAGCACCTGATTTTTCTCCGGATCTGGGCTTGCGTGATACAGAAAGATTGATTTGACATTTTTCTTTACATTTGTTACCGTATTATTGGAAACACCGGCCAATTTACCAATTTTTTTATTGGTATACTCGGGATGATCATTGCACAATCTAATTATTAAATCACATTTTTCTCCTTATGATGCGTCCATTTCGAAACAAATAAAACAAATGCCCAATTTGACGTTTATTCGTTTTTTTAAATTGTTTTTCTACAAAATAACGGTACCAGTTTTTTTCTTTTGCGTAGTAACCTATGAGATAATATAAATTTGGGAATCACAAATTTCATTCGGTACACATAATAGTATCCAGAAAGGCTAAACGACCTTGATTTTCAATTTCACATGTAAATTTAATTCGCGGGGTAAAACTATCAAATGAATCCAAAAAATTATCAATTTCCGAACTTGGAATAGCCGCAATAATATCATCCACGTACCGGTAAAAGAAGATAGGTTTGACGGAAGATGTTTTTAACACTTCGGTTTCAACGTGCTCTATTACTAGGTTAGCCACTGTTGGACTAACTGGCGAACCCATCGGTGAACCAAACACTTGCCAAAGATGAGTCAACGTTTGTAAACAACGAGACCACATCTAACGACACTAATATATAACCTGTTGGTAGAGACACATTTTTAATTTTATTTCTAAAATATTCCGCGTTTTTTACAGCCGAAAAGTTATTTCCCACGTAATGATTCAAAATGTTAGACAAAAATTTAGATAAATTGTATAAAGGCGAACCTAAATAGCTTACAATTGGTCTCAAGGGAATACCAATTTTGTGTACTTTTGGCAGACCATACATTCGTGGGATCGTACCATGATAATTTTTAAGAAATTTTGCCAAATTGTTCTCAATTTTTTCTAAACGTTCCCACGAGCCAATTATTACATTTAATTTAGATTGCATTGAAGAAATACCAACTTTCCGAATTACACTGTACGTGTTGTTGTCCGACAAGAGTAACTCCATTTTTTCTACATATTCAATTTTTGGCATAAGTACCGTTATGTTACCCTTGTCAGCTTTCAACACATACAATTCGGGGTGCTCATTCAAAAATTTCTTTGCCTTTTGAGCCCCTCGAATCAGTTGGACCTCTTCAACGACTCTTCGACTCACAAATCTTCTATCCAAAAAATTGTTTGTTTTGAAGTTCGTCAACACATTTACCAATCTATTTCTAATGTTACTATGAGCCGTCTCATCTAGTCCTGAAATGCCACTCTCCACATCCGCTATAATTTTGTGATAAGGAACAATTTCTTTTTTAAAAGGTAAACAAAACTTATTACCTAACTTTAAAATTTTGATGATGTCCTCAGGAATTTCCAAATTTGTCAAATTTACGACCCACTTTTCATCGGTCGTGTCTCTTCCTTCCATCTGACTATGGGTTGGCCGAATCTCTGAACTGGCTTGTAGAGTTGATTCTAAAACTGGCGTTTCACCAACCTCTGACCCCAACATATTCACAATTTTTTAATTTGACGTTTCTTAATATCTTCGTACACCAACTCAAACCGGATCGAAGCATTATTTAAAAAATCCGTGTAATTTGTAGAAGGGTTGAAATTTGTGTTAGATCATACTGAATTTAGGTTCGGGGGAAAATGTTTTAGGCAAGTGTTTGGTTCACCGATGGGTTCGCCAGTTAGTCCAACAGTGGCTAACCTAGTAATGGAACACGTTGAAACCGAAGTGTTAAAAACATCTTCCGTCAAACCTATCTTCTTTTACCGGTACGTGGATGATATTATTGCGGCTATTCCAAGTTCGGAAATTGATAATTTTTTGGATTCATTTGATAGTTTTACCCCGCAAATTAAATTTACATGTGAAATTGAAAATCAAGGTCGTTTAGCCTTTCTGGATACTATGGTAATATGTAATGAGGATGGAAGTTTAACTACAGATTTATATTATAAAAAAACCTGGTCGGGTCGGTATCTAAATTATAACTCGTGGCTTCCATCATCTTACAAAAATAATACAGTGTTTCTGTTGGCTGAAAAAATTTTGAGATTATCGGATAAGGGTTTTCATGCCGAAAATTTCAAAATTTTAAGTAATGTTCTAACTCAAAATGGCTATCCAAGAGGAGTAGTTACTAGAGGAATTAGAAAGGCTATCGACAAACATAGTAATTCGGGAAATATTTTGGAAAATACGCGCGTAAATCCAAATTTAATCGTTGAAAATAATCGCAAACTTTACATTTCGATCCCATATGTTAAAATTCTTTTCGAAAAAATAAAATTTCTTTTACAAAATTATGATATACAACTTGTTGGTAGAGCATTTCACAGTTTGGACATGGCTTTATTCACTAAATTAAAAGACAAAATTCCCATAGAGTTACAATCAAATTTAATATATAAATTAAAATGTTCGTGTGGAAAAGAGTATATCGGTCAAACTAAACAAAATTTAAAAAAACGAATTCGTCAACATATTTATGATTCTACGTATGAGTTTAAACCGTCACACAGTGCGTTATCGAATCATCTGCGTGGAAGTAACCCTCGTTATCTATAGATGACGCTAAGATACTTGATAGGGAGCAAAATCTCAATAAAAGGTTAATTTTGGAAAGCATTTACATCAAAAAAGAACAAAATTTATCTCAAAATTTATTAAATATCCAGGAAGTTTCAAAATATTTGTTAAATTATTACGACAACATTTTGTAGATTTTCTTAAAAAAACTTTTTGTCACTCAAATTGTATAACTTTAAATTTTTTCGGTTAAACTGAGTAATTCGTAAATTTTAAGTTGAACTCTAGTTACATTAGGAAAACATTCGTTATTAAAAAATAAAATTTTCTTTCAAATTGTGTAGTAAAAATTGTGCCCCTGAGAATGACGGAATGTACCGTCGAAATGTCGGGTTTTTATTAAATAATTAATAAAAATAAATAAAACATTAAGTTAAAAACCAAAGAAAATTGTTTGTAAATGTTCAAAATGTTCGATTCTGAACGTAAAGTTTTAACTGGTGGTTTCCACTTGTAATATCTTGTTAAAGGTTAATCTTTTCAATTATTATCATGGTTTTCACCGTTTATCATAGACCAAATCGAGTAATCGACCGTTATTGATCAAAACGGTTGGGACTAGGGTAGATATGTTACTCGAGTTTTAAAGAACTCAGGTTTTTTCAGGTATTTTTTATTTTAATACCTTGATTACCTATACTCGAGTATCCGGGTATTAAAAAAACACATAAATATGTTGAAAACCATTTAAAACAACTTAGGGCATGCTCTATCCCGACTGAGGAAATTTAAAATCAAACTGACGGTTTCGTTATTTAATATGGGGTAATGGCATTTAGTTCAATATCATATAAAAAAACATTCAATGTTACTTTGTATTAATTTTTTTTAGATTTGATTACTAGACAGCAATTCAAACTGTAGGTTATAATAGATTGCCCGTTTTTATTATCACTAAAAGTTGTCATTTCTATCTAAAACTAATAGTTCTACGGTGAGTATTCATTCCAATTAATAGTCTAAAATTTTGTTAAATGACTTCTAATTTTTGTGACAAGATAAATTCATATTTATTGGCGGAGTTAAGCTCATTTGGAAAATGAATTAAATCCGCGACCTATGATACTATCCACTGAACTAAATCATCGCAAATGTATTTCAATTAAAAAAATTGGATACCGCGGATTTAATTCATAGTGAAAATGGAATTAATTTCGCCATACAAAAATTTTCGGCGGCATTAATTCCCGCGAAGTTAGTTCGTGCTCCTGTAGGTATATTCTGTATACGTAGAACTATTTTGAGGAATGAGATATTAAAATTAATCCTGATTTTATGGAATTAAACATCAACATTTCTCTTCGTGGAAGGGAGGTGGTTTGAAAGTTAAAAAATAATTAATTATTAACCGACCGTTTCGATGATATTTCATGATAATACAGAATTTTGAAACTTGTTAATTTTTTTTTTAATTTTCAGTGCCCCATCTGCCCAGTAATCGCACGCTAAATATTTAGAACATTTCTCACGCCGCTTTCATTGAGTTTGCACACCACTGCAACACAACAATTCAGTTTTTTTATTCAATTACCGCTTGTCAATATACGATTTTTTTTTTGGCGATTACAGATAATAATAACAGTTGGATGATGTACTGTTATTATGGTAAATCAAAAGTAAATTTTATTTGTTCTTTCTTCTGTTGTTGTAATCGACATTGGTAATAAGCTCCGTCTGGTATATACATATTGTTATCGTGTGTAAATCGTAACATTTGTTAATTAATGCGTTAATTGGTAAGTTATAAGTAAAAAAAACACTTTTGTATTGTTATAGGCGAACCAGTAAAATCCTTGACCGCACAACGCTTAGTTTGAACTTGCAAAAAATAAATAAAATAAAATTGCAAATAATAAACCACAACCCTATGTATACAATACACGATATTTATTTTCTTCTATATATAGATACATAGATTCATTATATACCATAAGCATCACCATCACGATTTTTATCGCGTCTCGTATACCATTTTTATATTATAAACATACTCTCGAAAGATTAAGTCATGGAACTAATGATTTTCAATTGTTTTGTGAATTCTTAAAGAACACAAAACGCAAAAAAAAAAAATATAAATTGCCGTGTCTTTTGTATAATACATATTATTAAATAAGTCGAGAATCTATCTATATGCAGAATACTGTTGCTTTTTTTTTGTGTCTTGTGTTCTCCTCAAGTACATTGACTCCTTATGAAATTTCTTATTTATGTTCTTTTCTATAAAATACAAAAATAAAAAATTAAATCGAATTTATAATTTCTTACATAGGTATTTTCTACTCTACAAGAACAAGATGAATTGCTACAACTAAGCGATCTGTTATAATTGCCTGGTGTTTGTTTTAAAAGTATTTTTTATTTACGTGTAGCCATCGATAATATTTAGTCGCGTATTATTACACCAATTAGCATTGAACTTTGAGAGTTCATTATATTTATATATAGATATAAACCATGACTAAATTGCATAATTATTATCCATACATTTTTCAAGATCATCCCAAAAATGGTAAAAATTTCGTAATTTCACGGCACCTTGATTTAGAGTAGCGCAGCAAAGCATAGTACCAGCGTCTATCTATACTATAAGAAAGAAAAT
The DNA here is from genome assembly GCA_963556165.1 of Tipula helvola. Classification (NCBI taxonomy): domain Eukaryota; kingdom Metazoa; phylum Arthropoda; class Insecta; order Diptera; family Tipulidae; genus Tipula; species Tipula helvola. Next base: position 92,047,681 of record OY744482.1, read on the forward strand.
CAATTGTAGGTAATTACAAAACCGTGCTATTGAAATTCGCGCACACAGTGATAGATTTTTTAACCCTGATTATCCCTCCGCATGTGTAGCCAACACACCTCTTTTTTGTTATAATCGCACACTCGCGTATAAGCTTAAAATTATTATTTCTTATTTCATAGACTTTGACAATTAAGGTCATAGCCAAAAAAAAAATAGTTTTTTTTAAACAATTAATTGAGATTGTGGCTGAAAACAAATGTGTTTTGCGTTGGAGGCACTCACACATATACAAAAAATGTATTTACACGAGTGTACATTAATTATTAATTAAATTTGTTTCTCTATGATTTAATTATTTTATCTCGCGCTATTAAAGGTATGGTCATATACCTATGAAGGAAAAACTTAAATTGTTATTTCTTGTTCTTGTCCTTAACTAGTTAAACCAAATTACCAAAATTAGAAGCACAACAAAAAAAAAAACAAATCAAACCACTTATTGATTGATTCGAGTTTTTGACGTTGCTCGATATGTATTTTTGAATTAATTTTGATTTATGATCTCTTCTCTATAAAATGATTGACAGAAATATTTTTTTTTTCTTAAGGTCTCTGAACCTTTATAAGAATTATATATGTAGCTTTGTGCTGATAAATCTAAATCGTGATAAAATATATTCTATTAAAATAATTTGAAAAATACAACAATATAAAAAGCTCAAAATCAAATAAATAAATAAATTTATCGTTACATCTTTGTAACATTGAAATATACCAGTACACAACAGTGCAATGATGCTGTACGAAGATCGAAAAGAAAAATGAAGAAGAGTACATTTTCAAGATCATTTCCCATGAAATCGAAATTTAATTAATTTAGATAATCACGATTTTAAATTTTTAGTTGAATTTTATTAAGTAAATAATAGAAAAAAAAATTGAATTACATATATTTGAATTATCTTTCATTATAAATTATTATGGATATAGAAAGTTGGTTAAGATTGGGGCGCTCTAATCTTCATGTTTATGTACTGTTTAATATATAAGGGAATATGATGGTTGTGAATAAATTATAATATAAACCTACTGTACTTTCGCGCGCAAAATTTAAATAATTTATAATTTTGATTTTGTTTAGAAAGCTAGCTTCTGTAACGTTATCTCCAATCAATCGTAAAGTTTTGCAATTTGTAGAGCTTTTTAATTTATTGAAATTAATTAAATTTAAAAATTAGAAAGTGACTAAAAGCTTTTCAAAATTTTTCATAATTTGCATATATATTTTGGCATTGCACTTTTATTCAAATCTGAATGGATAAATTCCAATTATGCTCCCAATTTCAACAAAATAATTAAATTTGAAAGCCTGTAACTAAATCGTAGTTAAATTCTAATTAATTTCGTAACCTTTAACGTCAATTTTAATTTTCAAGCCTCAATAAGTTTTAGTGGAAATCTTTTATTTGAAAGGCGGTAAATGTTAAAAGTTTAATTATCAAATTAATTAAGCAAGATTGACAATATTTGTTACGACATACTTTTCATTAATTCTTAAGATTCCTCTACAAACAAAAATAAGAGATAATGAAGGTTAATTGTAATGACGAGAGTTGGGTAAATGGTAAATGTTCTGATATTAATTTTATAAGAAGACATTTACGTGCAACTCAGATCCTGGAGTAAGGAAACTAATTTTCGAAAATTTATTTTAAGACGTTCAATTAACAGACAACGTTTGTTCACAATTTTAGAAAAAGGTTCCTGTTTATCTTCAAATTGGAATACAATTTTCGATGTATTAGTTGTGTTTTGGTTTCAACTGAAGAGTTCTAAGAAATAAGGTCCAAAATTAAAAAAAAAATATATTTGAAGTAATAGGGGCAGACTAATAAATTCTACAATAAATTAAGTTTGCTCAAGCCGAATTTAGCAACTTGTTAGGTTTAATACTCTGAATGCACTTTGAAATGCAGAATGCGTTGGTATGACCGCTTAGCATTGGTCCTCTTTGCTTAAGGATGACACGTACTGATGATAAATTTCGAAACTTTATGTTTTAGTAATATTTTTTCGATATTTCGTAAAATTTGCGATTCGGTATTTTACATAAATTAGTAAAATTGGGATAATGAGCAGAAATGATCTGAATATTTTATTTTTTTAGGTGGCAACTCTTCGCGGATTTTGCAAAATGTAATGATTTCAATCCGAAACAAAAATCTGTTTACCAAATGAAATATTTTTTCTCATTAGTATTTCTCCCAGAAATATGAGCGAAAGTATGCAGTAGATATTCTCAAAAATGTAAGCATTCGTCCACGAAGTTATTTTTCTTTGTAATGGTTTACAAATGACGTTCCATTTTTATGATTTCATTCGTTCTTAACTGTAATAAATTAATAATAACAAAAAAGGGTATATGGCATTTAGGTGGCACTGGCTAATTATGGTGGTTCTTATCAGGTGGTTCATTTTAAAATTTGAGTTGCTTTAAATCGAAAATGTTTTTTTGTATATCAAGAGTGCAAAATGGTACTTTGTTTTGCGAGAAAGGGAATTCCTGGCCGAGGGATACCAAGGCCAGCAACCTTTCAAGCGCCTTAATTTTTCTTACATTATTTTAATAAACTTATCAAAAAGGTCAGTTTTCGTAGAATTGTTGTGCATTTCCTTTTCAAAGCATGACGATTATGTGCTCAAACAGATTTTTTCAATTGGAAAAAATTAGCACAAAAATGACTTCCCCATACGTTGCTAAGAGAGACGTGAGAGGGGCGGTTAAATAATTAGCAACGCAGAAACAAATATTTTGGGCATTAAAAAAGAGGGAGGGGGGAGCCTACTTTTACACTTTTTGTTTGAAACGAACATTATTTTTCTCATTTCTACATCATTTTAAGTTTGAAAAACTCGAGCATATCCGATGAAACCAGTAACATGATTAAGCATGCTGTTTAGAAATTCCATTCTAAAGGAGAACTAGGGAAGGTGATAATGCTATTAAATACTTGGATTATAAAACAATCTTTGTGTGGCAATAACATGTTTTATAAATTTTAGTGGCAATCCATCGACACCTTTAAAGTCTGGCTTAATTGATTTAAATGCCTTGGTTAAGCCAGCAATATCAATATTGTTGAAGCTAACGTCAAACCTCTATCACCAGTTTGTGGGAACTTAAAATCAGACATATTGGAAGGTGTAGGTTGGTGATGGCACAAATAATTAGTCAGATCATTAGCTGAAAACTCAATATTTTATTTATTCTGTTTGTTGGCAAGGCCTGTTATAAATTAAAGGAGTTTCCAAAATGCTTTAGATGGTAGAGTTGAATCCAGACGTTTAGCAAAATATTGAACTTTGGCAACGATTGAAAATACAATTTCTAAGTCTATGAAACCTATAATGGTAACGTTAAACCAAGGCGGGTTTGAAACTTTTTTAAGTGAGTTCGAATTCATTAAATATACTGTGAACCATCGAGTTAGAAGATGAATTTTATCACTGGGTTTTAAAATAGCAAATAATATGTTCCGTGGTAAGGTTTGACACCTCTCAAATAGTCCAGGAGTATCAATATTCTTAAAATCTCAGAAAGTGACAGAATAGTCTATATTACAATCCTTCACATCATATGAAAAAACAACGTCATGATCGGAAATGAGATTTGATTTAGAAACGTTATCTTTTACCTTTTACGTTATCTTTTACGTTATCTTTTCAGTAAGAATCTTCCCCAAATCATTACAAAATTCATCTCTGTGCGGGTTATAATCCACAACCATTAATATAAGGGATAATCCTTAATACACACATTTTTAAAATTTTTTTAAAAACACTTGTTAAATATTTCGCAAAATTACAAAAGGTTTAAAAAATCACTCGATCGATTTCGGCTTATTAGGCCATCATCAGGAGTATCTACTAAACTGTCACAACAGATTTCGGCTTATTAGGCCATCATCAGGAGTATCTACTAAACTGTCACAACAGATACTCCTGATGATGGCCTAATAAGCCGAAATCGATCGAGTGATTTTTTAAACCTTTTGTAATTTTGCGAAATATTTATTAACAAGTGTTTTTAAAAACATTTTAAAAATGTGTGTATTAAGTGTGTTTCGCCAAGTACCTACGGCAGAAAGTGTAAGAAGGATAATCCTTATTTAACTTCAAATAAGGCCACTTTCAGGCTGCAAGCAATATTTGTAAATTAATTTTGATAGCGACGCTGATCTAATTAACTTATATTGCGAACTTGGGATGCCTATTGCTGCGTCAGATAGATGGTCAGAAAGCGATTATGTGAAATTTGGAAAAAAAAACTCTGAAATGAGCGTGTGTAATAGGCTGTCTTTAAGTACCTATTTTTTGATGGGTTTGGCATTTAATCTTTAACTATCTTAAATTGCTTTGAATTTTAAATTAATCATGGAAATGAAATATTAACAAAAACTTATATCGTGTTCTATTGATGCAAAAAAACTGATCTATATCAAAAAATACTGATTTTAGATCAATTTCAATTATGAAGAGCTCAGCATTTTTTAATCTAGGTTCCTTTTTTTTAAAGTCAATAGAACTCGACATTAATGTTTTTCTTTTTCATAATATCAAGTTTAACCATTCAGCTGCAGATTATATTTGATATCTTGAATTCGACCTTAAAACTAGTAAGGAAATCGATGTTTCTCGAGATCATTTTTTTGGATCCGTTATTTTCGATCACTGATTTTCACTGACGGAGGAATACTTATTTAAATTTGGCAGAAAAATTATCGAATTTACATAAATCTCGAATTATAACGGCCGTTGCCCCAAAAATACACCGTAATTCGAAATTTTTGTTTTCGATATTTTGTCACGTCGAGATTTTATTTTTTTTTTGTCATTTTATTTTCGAGAAATTGGTTTTCCAGACTTTACTTTTCCTAGATAAGATATCCCAGTAAACCCAGAATCAGTAGTTACTTCAAAACGGTATACAATCATATTCCCGAAAATAAAACCCCCCAATGCTTGATTTCTCTATTTTAGTATGTGAATAATTATCACAAAAACACAAATTTTTGAAAATGTTCTAATTGGGATCATCTCAAATTCGCAACAAAGAAAAATTCCAAAAAAAAAAAATCACGAGAAACACAAATTTAGATAAATTTAGATTTTTGTTAAATTCAAACAACTACAATTTGATAACAAAAGCATGCTACATAATTTCTTGTCATCCTTGCGCAGAGAAGACGAATGCTAGGCGGCTTTGAGGAGTTCTCTATTTTAGTATGTGAATATAAAAAACACAAATTTTTGAAAAACGTTATAATTTCTATTAATATTGACGTTTGTTTAAATCGTTAATCGGGCTACTTTTCAAGGAGATAATAAATCCTGGAAGCAAAATTCGAGTATAATTTTAAGTTGGCCACATGAGTTTTCTAATTAAGATTGATATCGAAATGTTTGCCAAGATATTTAAAAGTGTTAACTAACTCGATTACTCAGTTTGATACTTATTGGTAGAGCATTTAGTAAAATTGTTATATGTTACTAGGTTATGATTTTAAAAAACATAAATTTTGTCTTTTCACTCAGAATTGAGCAATGCTTGTTGGTTAATACCTTAAGATCAGAATTAATCATTGAGACTACGGCAATTGAAGATTCGGCAACAGAAGCTAGAACTAAATCGTTAGCAAACCGAGTGCTATTACCGTACAATTTCAATCTAAAAGTATAATTGGTACAAATTAAAAACAGTAAAGGACCCAACACAGAACCTACACAAACGTTCAAGGTTCTAGGGTTACTAAACGTTCCATTTATGTTGCCCAACTCGTGATAAACCAACATATAGTTGGCTATGGGGAAAACACTCTTTTCGTAAGTCAATTCCAATCAAAGAGAAGGTTTGTCCGTGGGACTTATTAATTGTCATCGCAAACGATGTTTTCATGGAGAATTGCAGCCGTTTGAAAGATATCGGCAAGTCCGTGGGAATCATTGGAATCCTCGGGATGTTTGCCAGTTGGCCGGCTGCATGGCCGGTGAGGATGGTCGCCACAATTAAATTGTCTTTTAAGTCTTTAATTAGTAGCCTTGTGCCATTGCACATGTTAGTAGAGTCTAAAGCATAATGGGCATACCGACTATTAATGGTAGTTCGTGAGATGGCAAGCCGGAAGGATTAAGAGAATTTAAAAATTCTTGTGGATAGTGGGCTGCATCTTCGATATTGGTAACTGTGTCAAACGACTTATAGTTTTTGATTTGGCCGGGTATTTTTTGTATAATTAGATTGTTGATTTCATTGACAGTGTCGTTCGTAGGCGATAATATTGACCTTGTACACAGTCACTGAAAGTCTCTTTCGAGTAAATTTTCGAGGCCAGAATATACTGTATCTATAAGATGCTGCAGACTGTGAACCATCCACCCTAGTGTCTCATTTAGAACGATTTCTGCACAGTTAGTACTGAAATTTTGAGGAAAAACACAAAGCTATGTGAATTCAATTTCTTTGTTGGTAGATCCAAAAAGATCAATTAACCCTTCCGTTCATTTGTTTCATTATCTCGAAACTCTACAGTAACTGAAGAGAAATTTTTATTTGGGCTTGCTTATACATACGATAAATAAATAGATAGGCACAAAAGAGACAAAAGTAAAAACAAATCTTTCGATCGAAGCTTTCTAAATAATTTAAAAATAATAATTTTCTTACTACTTAGGGCCTAAATTGATCTCCACGAAAAGCCGTTTTATTTTAACGGAATAATATACAGCCTATGTCCACCCTAAAGGTCCATTATAAATATTGGTGAAAGAATTTTTGAAATCGGATGAGAATTTTCGGAGATTACCTCCTACATCTAAACTTTAAACTTTACCTCTTTATAATGTTAGTATAGATAACGATATCAACCCCACAACTTTTTACTTTTTGTTTTTTTGGGGGATTTTTGTTTTCGGGAATACGATGGTAATCCAAATAATTATCAAAAAATACAAATTTTTGAAAATGTTCTAATTGGGATCACCTCGAATTCACAACAAAAAAAAATTCCAAAAAATAAAAATTTAAGTGCAAGACCCATTTTGTTTTTATTAAATACGACCAACTAAAATTTGATAACAAAAGGTTGCTTACATAATTTCATGTCATCTTTGCGTGGAGAGAGAGGCCCAATGCTATAAGCCGCTTTGAGGAGTTTTTTCTAAAGAACTAGGAATCGAAAATTACCGAACTTTTGATTTGGGAAGAGGGGAGGAGGTAATTAGGTTCTTTGTAATTTTTTAATTGTAATATCCGTAATTGACTGAAAAATTTACTTTTTTAGAAAAAATTTAAAGAATATTCCTACTTCCCTTATAAATTCTAAGTGTGCAGTTGAGCACATAATTTGTCAGAATTGAAAGCTCAATTTTTTCGTTGTTTGTATTAGTAATTTGACGCATAAAATTTGGTTCTTAATTTTTAGAAAACTGACTGGCCTCATTATTTTACGCTAGAAATAAAAGTAAACGTTTAATTTAAATTTTATACATTTGGTCGTTTTGAGTCTTAAACAAAGCTTATCAATAGCTATGATTACACACTATCCATTTCAAAATTATATGTGTAGCGGAAAAAATTGTTGTATCACAAAATAAAATTGCTTCCAAAATTAGATGTGGACCATATTTTTGGATGAAATATCTTTTATTAAATAAACTAAAGCATGTATGAGGCATGTCGCTGAGATGCCTCTGCATAGAATCTATAAGGTTTCTTATAAAGTCTGAAGTGATTTCACTCCAAACATTTACATACTATTGAGTTCCAAGTCATTTCTTCGGACCGTCGAACCTAGATTGAAGCTTTCCTTTTCATATAAGCCCGTACATTTTCGATCACGTCAATCAGGGCTCTGCGTTAGCCATGGCAATGCCGTTTGATCCAAAAGTTTTAACGATTTTGCCGTTGTGTATAGGATCATTGTACTGTTAAAGTACGAATGGTGGAAACTACCCTACGGCCGAAAAGGCACTTTCGATTCCACGGAAGTTAGTTTTCTAGTTAAAAGTGTTGACAGACTAACTACAAAAAATCCCTCGTAATTGTTTACTTTAAGCTAAACTGCTACTCATTTTATAATTCTAGTCAACTGTGCTGCGTTGAATATAGCAAAGGGTTTTATTCTCCAAGCCTGGTGCCTATTTTTTGTCAACTTTCATGATAAATTGATCGGATTAATTGAATTCTCTTTAGATTGTGTAGATTTGAGTAGATTTGCAAATGAATCAAAAGATATTTAGCCTGAAAATTAGAATAACTTATGACACCAATGACGAATATAAAGGTTTTGCATATATATAAACTTATTAATAATTTTGGTTTTTATAGGCATTTTATCTGAAGATAGTTACAGAAGTTTTTGGCAAGTATTTAGTACCAACATTTCGGTAATCAATCGTTTTACCGAAAATCGGTATTGGTCTCAACACTAACCTGATATACAATTTAATCAACTTAAAATTGTTGAAGCCAAATTTGACAAGCTATCATTTGAAATTTCAAATTAAATTAAAGTACGAGTAATTTTACAATTATATACTAAAATTGTACATTTTCAATATCCAATTTCGCAAATTTTCATAGACCTATAAGTTAATATAGTTTTTAGTTTAAATTTAGCTCCTAAATTTCCAAGAATTTACTTGGATATCGACCTCTGATTTAAAAATGTTATTACTTCATAAAAGGACTGAAATTTAACCATAATTTTTTTGTCCCGTAGATCAAGGTTTACTATCTGAAATTCCTGTTCATGTTCATTGTAGAATAAGAATTTGCCTACCAAAATCGTCGTGATTGTGGAATTGATATACACATCACATACTTATCTTACAAGAACCATTAACAGCACAGAAAACTGAAGCAGTCATTGATAATATGCAGATTCAGAAATTTGTGTGGGAGGAAGTTGTACGTTTTATTAGAGATATTAAGGCAAGGTTTTAAGGTTCCCTGGCAACAGTTCCTAGGAGACCGCGGCCCACAGTTTGAGAAGCACTGCTCTAAGATATAAAACGAAATAAAATAACTTTTCAAAAATGTGATTTATTAAAGCAACTTTTTTGCGGGATTTTTTAACGGGTGACGATACCAACCTCTACAAAACGGATTAACCTCGATTTGACAAACAAAAAATCCCTACCAAAAAAAAATCAATCGCAAAAAAATCAACTTTGTTAATTATATTAAATTTTTGAAAGGTTATTTTAATTCACATACTAAAATAAAAAAACTCCTCAAAGCCGCTTAACATTGTCCTGCTCCACTACAAAACACATTGTACTTGTAGCTCTTACAACTAAAAAATGATTATTGTAAAGTTCTTAACAAGTTTTCAAAACAGGAAGAAATAAATGAATACATAAAATTAGAAAAGCAGCAAACAAATAAAATCTCAAAATGATTTACAGTAAACTTTGCAGACTTAATTTTAAAAACCAACATGTGACAGCTAATAAAAATTACCTAAATAACAAGCTAAAAAACAAATAGTGTGATTATAAATCAAAACTAATTAGCCTCTTGTAAATGTTAGCAGTCTACAAGTTTTATGTTTCATATTTTATTACTTTAACTCTGCACTTAAATCATTAATTAATGAAATATTTTAATTTTTCTAATTTCAGGTAAGTTCATGGCATCAAGTTCAAAATAAACAAGGTAACACTATGTATTTGATTTGTTTGAATGTATTACAGTAAACTGACAAAATTTTACCACCCGCTTTTCTATTGTACCTCTTCGTGCGCAAGGAAATATCTCATCTCGTAGCAGCATATACCCATAGAAAACGAAAAACAGACACAATTTATTTTGTTCACTGAAACGTTCAAATACCGCACATATATAATTAATTGATATTCGGTTTATGCGCGAAGGTCATGCATTGTGTGTATTATAATTTGATGATCTTATTTGAAATCCAGAACAAAAGGATTTTTTTTCTTCTTCTACATTACAATATTGAGCTAATTATTTCCTATTTACGTGTATAATATAAAGAAAGAAACAAAATTTTGTGTGTTGTACAAAAAAATATGAGATGCGCGCGAAATATAGCGGTCAAGAGACCGCGTAAATCAAAAAACCTTGAATTTAATTGTTTTTTTTTCTATTTTGAATAATTAAAGTATTTTTTGTAAATTTTTTTTTTGCAAAATTAATTATATATTAAATATTAATTTAATGAAGATTTTAGTTTTTTTTTTGTCGAGTGTGACCATGACTGAAATAATATGGTACGAAACCGATACAATCGGAAATTTGTTTGGTTCAATTTGTTAAATAAATTGTTTATGCGCTTTGTTTTGATTTGGGTGTTACGGTTGGTAAATTTTGCGTCAAGATTACTATCTCGCTATAACTTTAAAGGTACAAACAACGTATACTATATAACCGTTTATTACGAAATGCATTTATTTGAAATGAAATTTTCTTTTACAACAAATGATTGATTACGTTCAATTTATCATGAAATTGAATATTATAAAAATAATACTGGCGGGAAGTTGTATGACAAAAAACCAAAAAAAAGTAGGTTACGATATTATGATATGTACCAAATTTTTTTTGCCGGATAATGATGATTCATCAATTCCAAATTTAATCACACGCCACTTATAAAACGCGATAATTATTTATTTCATTTTAAAGCCTACGCGAGCCCATACATTTAAAATGTCTTTTCAAATTCTGTTTGTTTTTACGTTAAAAAAAAAAAACCATAACCACGTATACGAAATCCGGTGTGTATTATACTATAAATTAAGTAATACGATATATTGCATCAAGTACACGATTAATATTATGTAGTTAAATTTAAATTAACTCTAATTAATTTCCAATTAATAAATTGTAACAAAACTTATAATTACTTAAGCGCTTAAACATAAGCATTGGTTTTTGTTCATTACGTTTAGAAAGTTTAAAATCAATGAATCAGATATTGCAATCTCTCTATGAACTCAATTACAATTTTATTTTTATATTCTAACTATTATAAACCAAAGACTCAAATGATTTATTTGAAATTAGACAAAAATATAATATGTAGTCGTATATAAAGCATATTAAAGGTAAAAATAGGAAATTTATTGGTTTTTTTTTTCTAACGTAATGCAACTTTATATTTCTTTATCGTATATACAAAGTGAAACTGGATATGATTATGTGTACTCTACTCTAGACATTTTCTTGAGGATGGTGAAATTGACCGAATTTTTATTTGTTTCTTTTTAAACTTGTTTTTGTAATATCTTGCCTATACTTAATACCTATACCTGAGTTGGTTTATTCTTGATAATATAATTGATATATTTATTATAATAATTACGTATTTGATTTTAAAATGGAAAACTAGTTGCGGAAATTTGATAAATTACAAAAAGTGTTAATTGTTAAATATATAAATTAATCGTTTGCTATGTAGCTACTGGTGTTGCTATACAAGTTTTGTAAAACTACTGTTGTTTTGAGCAACTACAAATTATTCTAATTTTGGAAATACTAAAGGCTGGTCTGTGATGGGTGGTTATTTGGCAGTTTAGATCCTTCAATCGTTCAATACAAATTTCTAATTGTAAACCTATTTCCGTGCTTTTAACGACATTTTTGAGTGTTAGTAAAATTCCAGATTTTATATATAATTTCAATAATTTCAAAGATGAAGGGTAAACCTCAATTAAAACGTGTATTTTTAGGGAAGTGGCACTATATATATTTTTAGGGAAGTCCCTTTTTCGATTTATACGGAATTTTTAACAAACGTTTTTCGTTTAATATACATTACTAGCTGAAGTACTCGGCTTTGCTCGGGTTAGAATTCAATTGGTGTACTTCAACAGGTGTTGGCCGTGAAATTAGGGTATCGTTTGGTAAACGCAAGGATCACTAATATTCCTCCGATCAGTTCACTACTCCCTCTCGCAGGTCTTATTGTGTATAAGGTTAAGATCTTCCAACGATTTTTTGTGTGCCATTGTGCACTCGTCCAGTATGACAAGCTTGCACAGTTTTAACACGAGCTTGACCAGGGCCCTATTGCACCAACTACTTATCACTTATTACTTATCAACTTATCATAATTTTTGATAATTTTCTGTTGTACCAAATTTGAAATTTGATATATTTTATTGAATTATAATAAGTGATAAGCACTTACTTATCAAAATTAAGTTGCACCAATTCGCAAAATGATAAATGATAAGTAATATTTTGATAAGCGATAAGTTTGAGGTTTTTGATAAGTTTTTCGTAGTTCTGTTGCACCAAAAGTTTTAACTTATCAATAATCGGCTACTTTAATGATAATTATCGAAAATATTAATAAGAAAAATTTCACTACACAAATAAATTGATAAGTGATACAAATTGAAGTGGCATGACGGAAGTCTTTTAAAAACGTTTTTTCCCCCTGTTATTGTAAGATGAGAACTTTTGTTCAATTTTTATTATTATAAAACTATGATTGTGATACACGATTATGATAAAATTTGACATGGACGATGGAAATGGGATTCTAAGGTGATTTTTGGATAAAGTTCTGGAATGTGACCAGTTAAAGTGAAATTAAATTTGACATGGGCGGTAGAAATGGGATTCTAAAATGAGTTTTTGACAAAGTTTTGGAATGCCAAATAGGAAGTAACTTAGCCATTTCTTACCCGGTTTTTATGAAATTGAGCATATACGATGGAAATGGGATTCTAAAATGACTTTTAGATTAAGTTTTGGAATATGGCCAATTAGGAAGAAACTTTGCCATTTCTTATCCGATTTTGATGAAACTCGACAGGTACAATGGAATTGGGATTCCAAAATGATTTATAGGTGAAGGTCTGGAATATGGTTCTATCATAACTGGCCATATTCCAGAACTTAATCTAAAAATCATTTAAGAATCCCATTTCCATCGTGCATGCACAATTTCATCAAAATCGGATAAAAAATGGCCAAGTTCCTTCCTAATTGGCCATACTCCAGGACTTCATCTAAAAATCATTTTAGGATCCCATTTTCATTGTACCAGTCGAGTTTCATCCTAATCGGTTGATAAATATCCAAATTCCATCCTACTCATGGATCATTACTACTTATCATAAAAATTTGATAATTTGTCATTTGATAAGTTATAGACATTCTGATGTGCAACGCTTATCACTTATCATTATCAAAATTTAATAAGTTTTTAAATTGATAAGTGAGTAAGATTTTTTTACTTTTGGTGAAACACTTATCACTTATGATTATCAAAAAAACTAACTTATGATAAGTTGATAAGTAATAAGTTTTGCAAGGGCACACTTATGTGGACAACTGTTGGTTGGCGTTCATGGATTTGGCAGTTTAAAATACGTCCGTTTCAATGTGCCAACCCAAACACAGCCATATCGTTGACCTTCTTCACATATTTGCCAATTTTTTATTGGATTTGATTGAATTACAGTACTCGACGTTGATATGTGCTTGGAACATGTTCGAAAGCAGCGGATAAATTAAATGTGCCTGTTGTGTACTTTAATTTCTTAGTTTCCATGCATCGTCAATGGGGTCGCAATATGATCTAATCCAATGTGGCAATCCTCTCTTTTGCAACGCAATAGAGTACATTCAACAGTGAGCTTCTCCAAATATGTTGTACTTTTACTTGGTTAACATCAATTTTTGTTGAAACACCTTTGCTGTTAAATCGCGGCGGTCCACTAATGTCTGGCCGAATATGAGCTCTTCCTTAATCTCAGGCCAAGTGGAATGTTATAAAGGTGTCGGGACAGCCATAAGTTATTACTATAGTTATGTCTCGGACTCCCTGTGAAAGAGGCAGGTAAAACTATCAATTTGGCAATACCAACTACATTCCGATCATTGGCCACGGCATCTCGCAAATTGGTGTATTTATCCGCGCGAAGCTTCGTTTGATTCAGCCGATTGTACAACGAGAGCTGGCGAAAGTTGAGAATATGGTTCGTAGGTCTTTCACTATCATTATTCTAAAGGGGCTAACCACTTTTTGTTGGTTGGTTGGCCTGTAGCAGGGTTTACTTGCATGATGACATTGAAATGGTAACCATCCTCATCTCGTCATAACATCAACGGGTACTGTAGGGCATTGTGAGATCGATGGGCCTCTGAGATTTGTTGTAGCGCTTCACAACGCCGCTGAATAATGAATCCCGCCTTTCGAATTGTTCGCTTACCATAACGATAGCTACGTCGATCTTGTCGTTCCCCATAAAATAAATTTACAAAAACTTTGGTGATTCGTTTGGGCAAGGGAAAAGTGAGCCTGTTCGGTTGTCATCTGAAAGCAGAAAATGTATCGACTTAATATTTTCATATATAATCGCAACAATATCATTGAAGTATAATAGTTCTTGCGCTATCATATAATTGTTTGTTCAGATTAGTTTCCTCCATCACCACCCGAATTTATTGTACTTACTTAAGAGTCACCCTGTACCGGGTGATTTTTTTAACCTGAGACTTTCAAATATCTTGAACAACAAACACTAGGGAAAAAATGTCCATAATCAAAATTTAATCATTCTGCAGGGGAAATATGTTAGTGCTAAAATTAGTCGCCTTCCTCCCTCCTTGTAGGTGGGGTGGGGTAACTTTGTTATTTTAGATAGGAACCCCCATTTTGACACCGGATGCTAGAACAAAAAAAATTGACTAGGGTTACCAACATAATGTAACCAAAATGGTACACAGGGCAATACTTTTGGTTCACAGGTCAATAATTTTGGTTCACAGGGCACAAATTTAACATGCAGGGTTACAAACCTAGCAACCATTTGGGTACTTATTCAACTCAAGTAGCTAACATCGTGGTGTACATTTTTTCAGCAGAAATGAATTCTTGTTCTCTGAGCCTTGCCCGGTTACTCAGCTGCTTCAGTTATTCTAAGTAATGTTAATAACCCAAACTGATTTTTTTTTTCTAAATTTAAACTCTGAAACCTGTTATTTTAGGATAGAAACATATTAGTAAAATAGGTTTGCGCATGCCATCAAGTTCCTCATTCTGCGCTCGTATGCTTGAAATTCTGAAATGCTGCTCGGCTCCTCAGATACCTCTGAATGCGGCATTAGCAGCATATATTCCCTACCATCAATTCCTGTACGGCTATTCCCTTCATAATCTAGATTTATTATCATCAATCATCTGCAAGGTCTTCGCCGTCACAAAATAAAAAATATAAAATCTCTATCCTTGAATACAAAGGGAATACATAGAAACACGAGAAACTGCATACATTCCTCGTGATTCCTTTTCGAAGTTTGCAATCCTTTGCTTACTGGAATTCTAATGGGGAAGTGCAAATTTAACTTGTTCTAGTACAATGGTAGAATTGGTACTTTGAACTTAACTTACTTTCAATAATTAGTAAAATAAATTCTAGTAAATTTAATATTTGTAATCTAGATGCATCATAATTATTAAATTAATTTGTACTGTTTAACAAATCATCAGTGTTTTCCCAATAACACTGCTCATACTTTGTCCTACCAGAATGTGATAAATGCTCAAACCAACTGCTGCTACATTACATTAAACACCCGTGTCAGTAGTTAAGCAGTCACTTAAACGAAATGACCAACCATATGCGTTCATATGGCGTTCTTTTTCCTTTCCATTACATCGGAGAGATCAGAGAGATAAATTATCTGAGGTATCCGACAATTTTTAATCTGAAAACCCTTTCCCATATTTTAACACGCTAAACTATTTAAATTATCTCACCACTGTTTTGTAACACCGTATGACCAAGAAATTCTTTACTACGCATAACACAAATAATTTTAATTATTAATGAACAAGAAATAGTCATACATTTTTTTAAATTTGTTTATAATAGACTTTAATTGAATTTTTCACAAATTATTTCTCTGTACTATCCGAAACAATTTCAAATCGAAAAACAGCAATCTTTGATTAAAAACGCTCTGGTCTCTCCAATGCACCAAAAAACACTCCAATAGTTGTTGAGTACACATTTAAATGTTTAAAATGTACTTAACTTTTTATTTTTACATTGCTTGTTATATATATTTGATTAATTTTAGGTTTAACGTTCTGTTAATTATACACCTCGTACCTGGGTCATAGAATCGTTTCCCTTTCGTAAGTTAGTTATTTATTTTCTATGTAATGTGAAATGTACACAATCACTCAAAATCAAAACACAAACATAATTCCTATTTGCCAGCAATGTACTAGAATTGATCGAAATACCTACGCGAATAACGAAAAGGAGTTACAATTTGCGGCCAACTTCGCTTATTTCGCACATAACAATCACTGCTCCTGTTAGAGAAAGCTGATTGTATTAAATCAAGTTAAATCAATAGAACACCCGCATGAGCAACTATATTCCGCTCTAGATCGACCAGCAGAAACGCGATATTGCAGCAACCCTCGACTGGGATATGCCGAACACCTCCAATCCACTGTTACACCATTTAACCAAACACATTCCCATAACCCGGTTGCGATTTTGCAAGTACCCTCGAGTTACCAGAACTTGCGACAACGCGACCATGTACAAGACATTTTGAGTTCTCGCAATTGCGACTCTTTGTTGTTACTCGCACTCGTACAACAGAGAACTCGTATTGATTAAAGGTTCCGTCTGAATAATTTCCCATCACACTTCGAGCTCTCGAAACTCACAACTGATAATACGAGAGAACAATCGCATCTCGCACATTATCCTCCAAAGGACGTTTATAAAAGTTTTTAAGAAATTTATTCAAACTGGTTCCGACAAACCGAAATTACATTCATTGATACATTGACGTAATTGTTTGAATTGTAACAAGCGAATAACTCGGCACAAATAATAATACAACAGAACATACATTCAAGTAAGTATTTGAATGATGATGCCCTCATTCTATTCAGTTGTTTAGCGACCCAAATTGTGAAAAAATATTTTAAAATTTTGCAAAATTCAAAATTTAATACATTTTATTAGGACTAAGGGCCGATTGTATGAACTCTGCTAAATGAAAAAAAAAAATCCGAGTAATGATTAATCACTACTCAAGGATTTTACTTTTCGTCGATTGTATGAACGTTGCTAAATAAAAATGAAGCCTCTCTTTTATTGCAGTTTTATAGCAGTTTTTTGTATGACTGGCAATACTTTTTCAATGACGTTTACTTTGTTGATGTTTATTAAAATTTTTTTTTTTTTGGTTATTTAGAGGAGAATAAAATTTTAATTTCCGAATTTGACATTTTCTTCCTTGTTGAGTCCATTTGTAATAATTACGTTCTGTTATAAAAATGTATCGTTTGTGTGATATGTACACCACATTTGAAATGTAAAAAAAACAAAAAAAAATTTTTCTAGTCTCTGATTCAGTCACCAAAAAGAGACGATAAAACGGATGGTAAAAAAAATCATCGATTCATTTTCTGATTTAGCATCGTTCATACAATGCAAACTAGGCTAAATCCTAAATCAGAGGATTAATCATTTATCCTCGTTCATACAATCGGGTCTAAGAGTAAATTATCTAGTGGCTAAAATTTTCAAATTTTGGAATCTCATACTAACCAGCTAAAATACCCGCCCCCAGGACACCGCTGTAAAATCATTTGTTAAATCTTATGAATTAACCTTAGACAATCAATAAATATAATTGAACCAAACAATTTGTTTTATAGCAATAAGTAAGGCATTCAAAGACCTAAATATTTTACCTCGTGTACAAAAATTGTAAATTTTGTAAAATTTCAATTTATCTAAGTTTCCTTTCTACAATGCCACCATTTTACAGGAGTTGTTTCATTAGGCAAAAGTAAAACAATTGTTTGCTATTTCAAACGATTATGCAAAGGGTTTGGCCCTATAGAGCCAAAGTTTGAATTTATTAATTTGGTGGGATAAACAAATCCCGATATTATTTAAGTTGTATGAAACCGGAGAGCAGGGCCGTTCTTATATATTCAGGCGCCCTGGGCTAAAAATATTAGGCGCCTTTGTGGAAGCTAAACAAAATTTTCCAGTGCAGAATCATCTTCTGTTTTAAAATCAGTATATTCGACACCATAAATCCTAGAGAAAATACAAGACATGAAGTTCAAACAGCATTTAGAGAGAGAGGCAATTAATTCCAGAAACGAAAAAAAGTTAGTGATTTCGACGATCGGAGACGATACAATGAATAAAATGAGAACACCGGATGATTGTGAAAATGTGTACTGGCATTGATACCTCTATCAATAGGCGTTGAGACCTGTAACTGTCATACAAACGGCCATTTAGATCGGTCGAATATTTCTACACGTTCCGTGAAAAATTCAAATTTTTTGAAAATCAACTGAACTGTAGCCCACAAATTTTAGAGCCACAAAATTCGAAAATCTACGGTTTGCATTTCCTTTGAAGTGAAAAATGAAATTCAAATAAAAATATGTTCTCTAAAATTGACTAGGCCTTGGACTTGGTGGTGCCCTAATAATGCGGCGCCCTAGGGCTGCAGCCCTTATAGCCCCATGGTAAAGATGGCCTTGCCGGAGAGAGATCCATAAATTTCGAGATTCGGAATACTATTTGAGGTCATTCATCAGTCTAGATCTAGAATGCTAAAATTATTCGAGATATTTATAAATCTAGTTGATCTTGATCGGAATTGAGTTGTTACAGACAGTTCAGTATGAGATTATTCGAGAATATTTGAAAACAATTTTTTTTCGTGATCCTCGAAATTACACAAAATTTGTGATTTGTATATTAATTCAGCCTATATCGAATTTATTCGTTGCTTAGCATGATGTTACAGATTATTTCAAAATTATGATTCTTCAAAGATGTAACTAAATTTGAATTTATTCAGCTTTCTTTAAATAATGTGACATTAAAATAATTTTTTAATAAAAAATACATCTAACCAAGATAAAATAAATTAAGATTATAATCGGTTAATTAAAATGCCAGTTAATTGGTTAACGAAGTA
Source organism: Tipula helvola (assembly GCA_963556165.1). Classification (NCBI taxonomy): domain Eukaryota; kingdom Metazoa; phylum Arthropoda; class Insecta; order Diptera; family Tipulidae; genus Tipula; species Tipula helvola. The sequence continues at coordinate 92,066,690 of OY744482.1, forward strand.
TGATTGAAAGACATCAGATACTATCGAAAAAAAAAAATTGAATGCTGGATTCATTTATGTTTATCCTATCATTTAAAAACTTGAAAAATAGCGAAAATTCGTCTTGGTATCAGGCAGATTAGCATCTTCAAACAATATTTTCTGAATTCGCTTGAATTATTGAAAATTTATTTACAGAAAGTAATCCTTAAACTTAAGGACTGGCTGTCTGGTTGCGGGAATTGTTCATTCCGGATAATTAATGAAAACAAACCTTGGATCTAGGACTAAACTCATCGAGCAACCGTATCGCGACGACTGTGATTTTCAGATGAGCGATTGTTGTCGGCAATAAATGAATGGTTTCAAATAATTTTTACCTCATGAAACAAGCCATGCCCAATGGTGGCTGTAGAAATAAAATCTTTGATTAATTGAAATTTATAAAATTCTCAATTTTTGTAAACGAGCAATAAATAGGGCATTCAAAGGTCTAAACATGCTAGGTTCAGGCCTTTGAATATCCTAACAATTTCAGAGGAAAGCGTAATTACGAAGTGCTACGTATTTATGACATTTTTTAAATTTTAATATTTTGCGGTTGTGCATCACAATTCCTGTTCCAAAATAAACAAAATACAATACAATAATGCAAAAACATTCAAACTTTATGAAAATATTTTCTGCGCGCGCGGAAATACTTTCATAAAATTTGATTTTTTAAGCCTTTCTATTTCCGTATCGCGGGTAAATTGTCTGTAAATTATGGAAAACGGAAATTTTAACTTGAAAAAATAAAAATGTATTAGCAAGATTGAGCAGAGCGGAATTTTTGAAAGTGGGATATCGGTTCTAAAAATTATTTATTAAAATTATTTTTTTAATTTTATGTAAATCTCGCAATCTGGTATTCTTGTCTGTGGTGAAACAATAACACAGAAAGATGCAATATATTGCGTTATGTAGTCATTTTTGAAAAAATGTGGGTTTGGGTCGTTGTTAATTAACCCACCGATATATGTATATTTTGTCACTTTTCTGAAATTGTCGACATAGTTTCACTTAAACCGATTCGTTGACAATGGCAATTGTAGACGTGTCGACAATTAAATTGTTGACTTCACATTGTGTTGACTGCGGAATAGTGATTGATATTTTTTTATGCTTGCCAATTGATTTGATGCTCGTTGTAACAATTAAAACAACAAAAATATAAAAAATTATTTTATAAACTTAATGAAAACATATACCAATTGTTGTAATTATACTTCCGCATGTATAAGTAAGTATACATACTTGAAAATAAAGAATGGCTGTTAATGAATCAAATAAATTTTGAATTGCTGATGAGTTTCTAAAAATCAATTCCGGTTCCTTCTTATCTTTTTAAAAAAAAAAACTCTGTTTGTAAATTACTCTAATCAAAACTAGTTGGTTGATTCGCAATATTGCATTGGATAGGATCGCCCAATATTCCATCTAAAACCATCAATATTTCAACATTTGGAAAGTGGGGGGTTGTATCGTTTATTCGGTTTTTTTCTCAAAATAAAAAATCGAATCAAAAATTTCCTTTGGCGGTATTGAACTATGTATGTAGTGGTACGCAAACTCGAATTTCCTCTTAATACGTTTCTTGCTAAATTTAGATTTATTATTTTCAATAAATGATTATAGAGTTTGATTAACATTTTTTTGATGATTTGAAAATTCTTTCAAATTAAACTCAAATCTGTAACTCATATAAGCCTAAAAAAATTGTACATATCTCCATTTCAGCTTCACACTGATATTTTATCTTTTTTGGTAGCATTAAGCTTTCCAATTTCACCTTCCTGTTTTTCCACAACCAATACATTTTTCAAGTAAATTCACTGTATGTTTCATCCAGCCTGTTAAAATTTTCATACTGAATGGAAGTTCTTTCCAGTGGCGTAACTAGGTACTCGCAGCACCCGCAGCCGCGGGGGCCCACCATTTCCTTTATTAGTTCAAATTTAAGATTAAATAGCTCAGATTAAGCTTACCTTTTCAAATTTTCTGAACGGTACATTTCTAGGAAAAGGCGGTGTTTATAATTTTTAGAAAAAGAAGAAATTGTTCCTGTTGCTATTGAATATTTTCTTAAGACCGGTTCAACAATTTTTGATCCGGGTCATGATCCCATGGTAGTAAAAATTCTTTTAGTTTCTAACCGATATTTAGATTTTAGACAACAATTTTAGTGTTTGCCGCGTTGATTTATTTGTATTATACATTTTGCGTAACTCCAAGTTTACCCATTTTGCTTTAAAAATTCAAACTTTTACAAATCAAGAACTAAAGGCTCAATAAATCTAAAGGTCAAACCAATTCAACCTTTTACAAACAAGTTTTGTTTAGAAAATGATTATTGATTTGAAAAAGGGAGCTTATATGTAATCTGCTGGTGTCGACGGCTTGCGATGTATCATTATGATGTTCATAAAACTCAAGAAGAAACTAGAAAAACACATAACCGCAACTGAAAATAAATTTTTGTTTCCCTCACTTGAACCGAACCAGTCAGTTTCTATAATCAATTAGCGGTCGTTCGACCTATAGTCTCTCATTTAGCGGATGTTTTGATTACCAGTAAACCGTAAATAAAAATTAAATTTACCAATGAATAATTTGATATTTGAGAACTTTCAAGAATATTCAAGATACATTAAAAATTCGACATTTTTGAGATTATTTCGGAATTCTTGAATTTTTTCAAATTATATTAGAAATTTGTGATGATTTATCGATATACATACATTAGAACTCGTCATAGCATAGAGTTGCAAGATGTTTCGTTTTATTTGAGGCCATTCAAATGAATCATGACCCTATGTCCACAAAATTAAATCTGAGTAAACCAATTGGTTTTCTTACAGATGAAACGTTCGGAAATGGAAACACATTTTGGATAAAGGATATTTACATTGAGAACAAATATTCTGAATTTTTTCCAAAAAATACCCTTGCAATATTAAATTTCTGAGTAAAACGATTTGAGTTGAAAAGCTTCGATAAGAGAAAGCTCTTAAAACATTTTAACGAAAGATAGAATTTATGGAAAGGTACACAAATTACCGAGAACGTAATAATAAATTATCAAGCTTAAAGCTCATTGAAAACAAAAATTCTAAATTAATCCCGAAATAGAAACTTCCTTTACAATATCAAATTTAAAAGTCAAAAGGTTTGGTTTAAAAAGCTCTTACATCTAAAAGCTCCTTATAATTTACATTGAGCACAAATATAGTATACTAAATCCTACCCAAAATTCCATCATCCCTTGTTTTATGAAATTTCGAAGTAAAATGGTTTGTTTAAAAAGATTCAATAAGTGAAAGCTCTTAAAACTAAAGCTCTTGACAATTTTTTCAAATACATAATTTATGCTCATAAAACATTTTATTAAAAATCAGAAATTATTAAAAAGCTTAAAAATGTAAAGTTCAACTTAAAGCTCATTGGAAACAAACATTCTAAATATATCCCAAAATTCCGTTACAAAGGGAAATTTAGAGATTAATTGTTTTAAAGTTTCGATCAGTGATAGCTTTTAAAACTAAAAGCTCCTAAAACTGTTTGGAAATACATATTTTTTGTATGTAAAACCGTGTAACAAAAACCTGAAATTATTAAAAGTCTGAGAAATGTTAAGTTTAAACCCAAATACATAGTATTAATTTATGCCTATCAAGCTTTAAGCTCATTGTAACAAATATTTTAAATTTATTCCAATATTCCGTACTTCTTTTTAATACCAAATTTCGTAGTAAAATGATTTGATTCAAAAAGCTTTGATAAATGAAAGATTATAATACTAAAATGACTTGGTTTGATTAAAAGCTCTTGAAAATTTACATTGAGAACAAATGCACTAAATTATCCCTAAATTCCGTTACCCTATGTAAAATCGAATTTCTGAGTAAAATGGTTTGGTTTAAAAAGCTTTTATAATTGAAAGCTCTTAAAACTAATTGTGCTTGAAATTTTATACAAAACATATTTTTTGCTCATAAAGCATTTTAAGAAAAACCTTAAATTATGAAAAATCTTCAAAATGTTAAGTTCAAACCACAAAGGTTTAAATTAATTATCAAGCTTAAAGCTCATTGAAAACAAATATGTATTCTAAATTTATCTGAAAATACCACTTTCCTTTATAATATCAAGTTTCGTAGTAAACTGGTTTGGTTTGAAACCTTTTAAAACTTAAAGCTTTGATGATTGTTGATTAACTTTAAGATCAAATATTCTAAATTTTACTCTAAATTCTGCTTCTAAAATCATACTTCTGAGTAAAATGGTTTGGTTAAAAAAGGTTTGATAATTGAAAGCGTTATTTTTTATTTTTTTGCATATTTGGTACATAAAACAGTTTAGCAAGAGCCTAAAAGTATGAAAAATGATCAACATAAACTTATTTAAATTAATTATCAAACTTAAAACAATTGACAATTTTTGCAGATACATATTTTATGCTTACACCATTTTAACAAAATTTACGGATAATTCGATATATGATAACTTTCAAGAATATGCAAGATACTTTGAAAATTCAACATTTTTTAGATTATTTCGAAATTCTTCATATTTTCAAATTATGTTGGAAATTTATGATGCTTTATCGATATATTTAGAAATCGTCAGAGTATTGAGTTGCAAGATATTTCCTGTCGTCTACTGTCGAAATCAGATACTGTTAATTAATCCGAGGTTAGAAAATAGGAAAAAATAAGTTTTTCACTTAAAGCTCTACTTATTCATAGGTACAATAAGCATTTTTAGGGGCCCAAAAAAAATTCGCGGGGGCTCGATATTTGTAGTTACGCCACAGCGTCTTTCCTCTGATCCGGGTTACCGATCACTTCCAAATTGTAATAGAAAGTGTTGTCAAAGGAAATGCACATGTTTTGCAAAATTGAAATAAAAACGAGTTTTAGAAAGTGAGTCAAAAATTAATTACAAGATTTGGTCACAAATTGGAGCAAAATTTGTCAAATATTTACCGGAATTCTCGATGCTCTTTCACATAATATTCCAATTATTTTGAATGAGCTGTCAAGACGATATCATTACACGGTTAATTGCGGTTAAATTATGCAACTGTATCAAGAACAATAGCGCCTTGATGAACCAGAATTTTATGCTTAATAATCTCAGGCACTTGAGTAAGAACAATAGAATTTCAAAATTTTTAAATAATTAAATTTAAGCAAATCATGGCATTTTCAAGTTTAGATCAATATTGAATGAGATTCTAAAAACATAAAAAATCAAGGAAGGCAAACACTTTTTTTAATGCTACTTTATTTCGTACAAAATAAAATCGAAATCTCTGACGTTCGTCTAAATTTATCTTGCTTAATAATCATTATTTCATCAAAATATATTCAGTTGAAGCAAGACACGTTGGCTTAATAAAATAATTTACGAGTAAATAAATATTTCAGACTTCCTCTTCAAATTCGATATTATAAAACCAACCATTTAAAACATTTCAAACCCTGACATTGACATCTATAATCTAAAAGAAATATCACAATCTTCCTTTTGATAAATGAGTGTGTGACCGTCCGATCAATTCCATTTATTTTGTACAGAAATAAAAATGTTCCAAATTAAAAATTTAAAATCGTTTCATTTACAACACAGAGAGAATGATAAAATTAAAACACATAAAATTTGGATTAAAAATTCCGAGATCATTGCTTTTTATAATGAGATTACATCAAATTTTATGGATCAATTTGAAATTATAACAAAATAAAAATATAAGAAGACAGCAGCTTTATATATAATCGGCTAAGAAAAGGTGTAGCATTTTAAATTTAAATTTTAATGAAATTTTAATTATACGTTTCGTTGCAAGTGGTAAATCTGTATCAGAATATTATTGTATAAGCGGCAAGTGAATAAACTGTGTACATTCTCTAATGTAATGTCACCCATCCATATAATATAATATATGTATGATATAATCATAAGAAAATAAAATTTTATTATGTCATTAACATAACAATAGTGGTACAAACACACAACAAACGTATCACGCGGATGATCTAATATAATTTCACGTAAACATAAAATTAACTCAAATTACACTTTGAAAGGTACAAAACAAAAAGTTGAAAATTTCGAATATAATAGAACCAATTTTCACACCAAAAAATCAAAAAAAAAAAAAATCCGTTAAACTTAAATTAGCCTGCAATTTGTTTTCAATTAATCAAACAATTGAAGCCGCTTTTCAACATTATCTGAGAATTTCCAAATTAATTAAATCAAACCAAAATATAAATGTTTTAATTTTGTATTATAGAAAGTTTTTTATTTTCCTTTCCAATTTCAATGTACATACTCTACCAACATATACATTGTTTTCTCTTGCAGATTGTGTTTGGATGTGAGTATGTTTATGTTTATACTCGAGGAAAGAAAATAATCTTGGCAAATTTTTTTTTTTTTAACACTTTGAATTTCATTTAAATATTTTCATTTTCACTCTTCCAACATGTAAATTATGTACTCAACATTTTATTAATTAATTACTTACATTATTACAAGTACGTGATTTTAGTGAAATAGTAGAACGTTATACAGTCTCTCCAAAGAAAAATAATGAAAATTTGTCCGCGAACCAAAACAACCATGATAATGTTATACACGAATAATTTGTTTTTTTTTTTTTGTTTTGTGTACAAGAGTACATCGAATTATTGTTATTGTTACGTCTTACATGGTAAGTACAAGACAAAAGACGTTATAAACAATGTTTTGTTTTAATTTCCTGGAATTTTAGTGATGACATACATAAATGGAAAATCCAAGGTTAGGTTTATATTCGTGCATCCATACATACTATACATACATACATATATCACTTTATCCGTAGCCACAATCTCATTTCATCGCGGTTTGGTGTGACTTACGTACACTTTGAAAAAAAAAAAATACTTTGTATTACTATTTTAATAACTATTAGCATTGCTTTAACCTTCTTCAATTTGAATTTGTGTTGGCCTTGTGTTTTTATATTAAGTGTATCCGAGAAAAGTTTGGGTTGTAATTATTGATTTTGCGAGCCTACGATAAGAATCAACTTGCGTAAAAAGCGTAAAAATTCCTAAAATAGGGAGCAATTTTTGTGCAGCCTACCTTAGCAACACCAATAACACAGGCCTGTATGGATTTTTTTTTTTCTTGATGAACAGTCGTAAATTTTGCGCTGGATTCGAACCTGGATATAGATTTATCCTATCACGTCTGGTTTTTTGAAGATATTCTAATCTAAATGTGTCGAAAAGCGTGTTTTTGGCACTTAAGCACTTCAAATAACGCAAGGCTAAAAAGAGTTAGGGCAAATTTGACAAAGAGATCTTATTTAGCTTACCAAAATCTACGGCTACAAAAACATTATAAAATGAGGAGGAACACAGAATAACGCTAAATACGATGCCTTTCAACTTGTCTCTTTAGACTGGAATTATTTCAAGTACAAAAGTACCAAAAACACGCCTTTTGACACTTTTATGTTAGAAAATCTTAAAAACCTGACGAGATAGGGTAATTCTGTGTCCAGGTTCGGATTGTGTGCTGGAGTTATTTGAAAGGATATCTCACGACACAACTTATTGCTCACCAGCAGCTGATGATACTCGCTTGTAGCTGAATTTCAATCTTCAAATGGTTGTTAATCACGTTGTTTAAAATTTACTAATAAATCAAACCGAATTCAAAAAAGTTATAATGGTACAATGATAAAAAAAAAATTTCTGAACCCGAGGTCTGACATATCAATTCTTATGTATTTTGACCCACCAGTTTTCCACAAGCCCCAATTTTGGGTCAAAATTGCCCAAGAAAATACCAAAGTCTATTTTTTGTATCGTTTACTCCAGATATATCGTTTCCGGAGTATTTTTATCCGCAAAAAAGAATTCCGTAATCTAAATTTACTTGTGACACTTCAGTAACTCAAAAAAGCCCAACTATAGGTTGAAATGGCCAAAAAAAATCCAAATGAATTTACCTTTCTATTTTGGTTACTAATGGCTTTTGACTAAACCATTGTTAGAAAGTCAGACAAAGAAACTCATACTAAAACCCAGGCGCACAACTTACACAAACTCAGACAATCAAACTGTTACTCAAACAGAGACGCAAAACTCACAGTTAAACTATGACAAGCAAACTGAAATCCAAAGAGTATAAGTTACAAATAGGAGACAAATAAGACAAATTCGCGGCATGTGTGACTGAAACAAAGTTTCTGTCCATAGGAAAGTGAAACTTAACTAATAAAGTTTAGCTGAAACGAGTTCCCCTGACCTTGCTGCAGTTTGAGTTTGTCTGCTCAAAATTGAGTTACAGATTGTTGCTTTTCATCAAGTTTTTGTTCACTGACCTATCACGAGCGTTCAAGTAAAGTTTTATTGATGTCATTTCTTGCGTTAACGTACTTTTGTTCTCGAATGACCTATGAACTGGATTTCTACGTCTTTTTCTCTGATTTGTTTCTTCATCTCTCTTAAGCATCCAACAATAATCCGCTAACATGTTAACATCTCACCTTCCCTGATATGTCCTTTCCATTTCCCTTACATCCTGCTGGAGTCGCTCCTCTTGCTGTTCGATATAGTCGCCTAAATTGTCAGGAAAGTGATCAAGATTAGAATCCAAAAAATGGAGCTTTACGTTTATAAGACATCCCAATTGCCTGTAATTTTCTGTCAAATTTGTAACAATATCTTTGTAATGCTCACTTCTGGTTTTTCCTAAGAAGTTTTCACAAACTTCTTTAAAACTGAGTCAGCCAGCTTTATCATTTTTTTGCATGGTTTTAACGAAATTTTTGTCTTGAAATAGTTTTCGTATTTGAGGTCCGTTTTCTTTAATTTTAGCCACTGTCAGTTTTGGAAATTGTTGTGCTATGTATTGGAAACAATGACATTACATATTGCTTCATCAGCCCAAGTTTTATGTTTATTAGAGGTAAGAGAATTTTTGAGAGATCTAATAAAGGTTACTCGGTCTCTACTATTCCAGAAACATTTAAAACAAGGGTACTTCACAAAACCAGGCAGCTGCTCTAGCAGTTTTATCAATTGTGCTCCGAGTACTTGATGTTTTGCAAAATATATCCTAGATCTTCATAATTCTCTCCCATAGAGATTGAGTGGACTATCGAGACAGTGCGGCATATTTATTTCCATTGTGCAGTAGTACCGCTTTTAGACTGAGTTTTAAGGAGTCAATGAATAGTCTCCATTCGTTAGGTTTGTAAATACTAGGTTTTAAATCATTCGTCAGTTCTAGTATAATACACCATTGAAGTTTTTTTATCTTTGGTGAAGTGCTTCCGAAATTCCTTTTATCTTCCTTATCGAGAATGTGAGAATTGAATATTTTGTTCCAGGGATTACCAAGTTTCGACTTTTCAGTTCACTAAGTCTTCAGATACCTTTTGGTAATGCATATGTCCGATACGTGTTTTTTTAGGAGGACGAAGAGTCAGAAGTAAATTTGAACTACGGAATTCTTTTTTGCGGTTAAAAATACTCCGGAAACGATTTATCTGAAGTGAATGGTACAAAAAATAGACTTTGGTATTTTTTTTGGGCAATTTTGACCCAAAATTGGGGTTTTGTGAAAAACTGGTGGGTGATTGATTAGCAAAGCGAACGGTCGGACCTCAGGTTCAGAATTTTTGCCAAAAATAATACAAAGTGGCATCTGTAAAGCCTTTAAATAACGGCTGTTCTGAAATTTCTCAGCAAAAACTGGGTGTATGGACCAATTAATTAACAACAATAATGAGTGCTATACATTATACATTATTGCGGGCTATTTCAATGTAGGCATGTATAGACAGTTGTTCTCCAAAACATGAGATCAATGCTGGCGAAGCTGCTAATTTAATGCATTAAATCTGCTAACGTAACTTGATAGACAGATAGACAAACCAACCGTAAGACACCACTTCGAAACCGAGTTAACGTAAAAGAAAGTAAAATGTGAAATCAAACTTTTAAAAAAATTGGAATTAAACTTGGATAGAAATGAAAGTTAATCTCGATAACCTCTGGTACGGAACTACATGTTTTAAAACGACATTGCGAATCGAGATCAGGTACAGAACAGTATCCGTCAAAACTTGGATATTTCTAAACCAGTTTTAACAAAAATCTTTTTTCAAAACTAGTATATACTAATGTCTGGTTGCACAAAAAAGAAGTAACCACAAGTTAAATAATATTTCTGCTCTTTCTTCTTTTACAAAATTGCGGTTTGTTTCCAAAATACAAATTCAATGCAAGTTAATTTTATTTCTGTTTTACATAAACATTGTAGCGGGAATTAACTATTTGACTGACCAATTTCGTTAAAATAACCAATTTAACTGAAGAAGCTTGAAGAAATAGATGAAATATTATTTAACTGTAGGTTAGTTATTTTTTGTGCAATCGAGTATACGGAAATTTGTAAATGTTGACTGAAATAATTTATAAATCATCAGTTTTTTAAACCGTTAAACGGGAAAGAGCGGAGTGACCTCTACTATATAGTCTGAAGGCTAAATAAGTATAGTAAATACATTCGACGATCGTACCAATTAATATTCCAACAATATTTTACAAATTTTATTGATGAACTTAAACAAAATTGTACGTTACAGCAAAATATCGACAAAAAATTAGTTTACGGCTCAAAGCTAGACACTTTTGAGCATATAAAACCCGTAGCAAAAAATGTGTACCACTTCGCTCTAGTGTCCTAACCAAACAATATTGTAATTGGCATTAGAAAGTGGTTGACGATGGATTCCATAAATCCTAAAGATACCCTAATAGGGTTTCATTGGTCATTCGAGCATAACAAAAAACGGGTTAGATATCATATTCGGCCAACACTAGTAATGGTACCCCGTTATTATCAACATTAAGATCAAGCAGTATGCCATCTTCAAGTTTGTTATTGATATCGTCATTTCTGTTTACCTGCAATAACGCCTCGATAATTCTTGACAAACCCAAGACATTTCATAAAGTTATCCTGAACAATAATTATGAGGTTGAAGTCATCGAGGAAATCTAACTCTCATTAAGAATGCATCAGAAAAATATTTTCCATCCGCCTACATAGTTTATAGAAAGGACAAATACAATTTTGATATCAGCCATTTTAGCCAACTTCACGGTGTAGCTTGGTTTGATATCGATTGTCTGTTCAGGTCTTCACGCTTTCCTTGAGGAATGAAAAGGCAACAGCTATGATCGATTACTTTCGCTAGCATTTCAATTCAACTACTCAATAGTGAATCGAATTAGTAACGGACGTGGTAAGTTTCTGGATCTATTATTTTCTAATGAGGGTTTGTGTTCCGAGGTTCATCCTGCGAGGATTTCACCGGTAGCGCAAGTATTTATCGTATCCCAATTAAGATAAATATTTTTTTTTCTAAATTTCGGAACACAATCCGAGATTGGGATTTTCTTCAATGTGGCAGAAATTTGAATCACGCTGTTTTATTATTCTACAATCTAAACTGGTTCATAACTGGAATCGAAAGAAACGTACCTTATCTATTGTAGTATCGGAATACTGAATACAGCAATACCGGACCATTTTTTAATACCAGAACAAAACCCGTATTTCGGTATTTATAATGTTATTGTTATTAAGCCGATTTCTCCCCAATCTTCATTGAGTTAATACATTCCAATTAAGGAACTGTTGATAACAATAATACAGTCAAATTTCTTTTATAATTTGTTATTAGGATGTACACAAACAAAGCAAAGTGCGAGAAGAACAATCGCAATAGAAGCTCAGTAGAAGCTTTATATAGGAGGAATGTCACTCTTCTCCCTGCTCATGCTACTTAGCCAATCATGTTTCTAAATTTGGGAGAAGAACCATTAGCTGACCAAATGATGACTTCTTTGGTTCGTAGAATCGATAAGATTACAAGAATGTCTAGATGTGGCAATAAATAATGAGGTCAACATAGGAACAACACAAAAGGCAATTCGAACACGAAATATTTGAATAAAATTGTGCGCATAAAAATTTCCTAAATTGAAATTGATGCGGACACTAAAATAATATCGTCATTAAGCGATGAAGGTTTAAACATTTTATGTTTTCTGAGCATTTTTTAATTTAAACAATACGATTTTATACCCAACTTGCTGGCTTCAGAAATGTATTTCCTGGAGACAAAAAAAAGGAAGAGCACAAAACTTTTTCTAATAATAATGTTGGTCTAGAGCAGTGTTCGCAAATAGTTGGTTAATGGTGTGCCAATACAAATATTTCAAATATTTCTTTAAAAATTGTTTTTTTTGCGTGCCAAATTGGTTTCAGTATAGAAAGTAAAAACTTTCTGAATTTTAGGTCTTCATACGAATTTCCAGTTCCAAATCTCTTCGCGTGGGTTAACTCTTTTTAAAGAAGTGACAATTAGGGGTAGCCAGACGTCCTGGTTTCTCCGGACATGTTCTGGTTTTTTAAACTTCTGCGAGCATCCGGAAAAATATCTTACATTGCCCTGAAAACTCAGAGGAAGGACAGAAAAATAATAATTTCTATACAATTTAAAATTTAAAATATTTTAATTAGGAAATCCAACTCTTTATAATATCCAACATATTTATAATAACCACAAAATATTTTAGATATAATATCGACTAAAACATGATGATATGGCAGAAGGAATTCGTCAAAGCCAGAAATCATTAATTTTATATTAGGAACTACTTAAAGAATAGCGACTTTACATTTCAAATCTTAGTTGTAAAATTTGATTACAATCCATCCAAAAATTTGCTACCTAGTTCTATTTTGAGCTGGAGACATAGTAAACTGCCTGGATTGGTTGTTCATTTAAAAAAAATTATTGAAACAATTTTTTGATTAATGGTACCAACCATAATATCATTAGAGGCGTTCCGCAATATTTCTTTAATTTGGCTCATATTTTATTTAAGAAATCCGACCCAAAATGAAATGACCCAAGGAATTCTTGAGAGCGTGAATAATTCGATTTTATATTGGGAACTAAATACTTGCAGAATCGGCTTACTAACTTAGTGTACAATTTCACTAAAATTTATTGTGAGTTCCGTTTGGCGCTGGAGGTGTAGAAAAGGCCTGGATTGGTTATGTATTTAAAAAACAGATTTCTCTTTACTAAATCTAATTTTTTGATTTATGGTTTGTATTTATATGTATCAAAATATCATTAGCAAAGTGTTGGAATATTTGTTGAATTCTCGCCATGTTTCGTTTAAGAAACTCCATTCCGGCCCCAAATGGAACTTTTGCGATTGCACACCAATTCCATTGAAATTTGGAATTAACCAACATATTTGATGATAAATGCATTTGTTCTAGCACATCCAAATGATGAATCAAGGTTACGGGTTTTGAAACTTTGTAAGAAGAGGTTTAACTACAAATCTGTTTTCTAACCAATGAATGGACGTCGCCACCAAACCAATTTTTTTTCTTTTTTTTCAAATACACAACAAATTTCGATTTATTGATTGTCCTGGTTTTTTTCAGTCAACATTTTCGAATTTTTCAAACTTTTCAGACTTCGTTGTGTAGTGACAACTTCCATTGGCTATTCTTTTCTTGTAACTAATACAAACGCATACCGTGAAGTAAAACTACAGAAGTCAATGAAGAAAAGATCAATAAAAATGTATCGCAAGAAAAATTTGCGATGGTTTATTGTGGCTGTCCAGTTTCAAACATTCGGTATCTAACAAAAATAATTTCAAATGGGTTTCAGACATGAAACGTGTGACTGTAAAATTACCTCCGAAATGGTTGAATTTCCAACAAAAGCAGTGCCGAAAAGACATTGTTCAGAAGTTGCTGAATGAAGTCAACGGCGATTCAGAACTGATCAAACGGATCATAACTGGTGATAAAATAGGAATTTACGAATATAACGTCGACTTATTCGTTCCACTGAAAGCTTCCTAACAAGGCAATACCAAAAAAAGCTCGTCAATTAGTTTAATATTAGTTATTAAAACGTACGACCAATAAGGAGTACTTCCAGGAAGTTATACGCGTGAAGTGATCCAAACGAAACGTCTGGATTTGTGGAGAAACAACTCTTGGCGATTGTACTACAATAACACAAGTGCTCACCCTTCTCTGTTTCTTCCTAAATTTTTGGCCAAAAACTGTGTAACCTTTTCGACAGCCCACAATAACCTATGCATCCAATATGGCTCAAAATACCAAGAAACGTCAGGGAAAAGTATACCAACACAACCAAAAAGCAATTGTAGCAATTGAACTTAAACAACCTGCGAAACTGTAAAATTTGACGATTTTTGATCAATTGTGGTAGCTTTCTGTGTTTGTCAAAAATATTTGATATTCATTCCAAAGGTGGTTATAATTTGACCAAATTGCTTTCACGGTTTCCCATTTCCCAACATTTCGATATTTTCCTTTATCAAAATTCTAAACGTCTTTTCCATTTTTTGTCAGAATAACTGCAACAAGGTTGGTTTTTTAAAATTCAAAAATTTTTTGACGGGCCGGAAAAAATTATAAACGTGCCAAGATTGGCATGCGAGCCACGTATTTGCGATCCCTGGTCTAGAGCCCTAGACTCTAGTGAGGATTTGTTATTTCAATTATACCTATAATGGTCTATACACATAAACACATGAATCGCGATTTTTCTCGTACAAGTAAAGATGATTCAGCGATTTCTCTTAAATTACATAGTAAAATTTAAACTGGTCACATAAAAAATAGTAAGTAAACAATTCCGAATGTAATATGATTGACAATCTTTTTAGCAAACGCACATTTCCTAATAAAAGCAGCAGAAAATGTTTAAATCGCCGCCATATTGGAAAGTTCGCGCGAGAAAACACTCTTTTGCAAATATTATTAGGAAATGTGCGTTTGTCAAACAAAATTTCAATGATATTACATTCGAAATAGTTTACTTACTATTTTTCAAGTGACTAGTAAATATTTTACCATGTAATTGAAGAGAAATCGGGGAATCATTTTTACTCGTACGAGAAAAATCGCGATTCATGTGAAAAGGCCTTTAAGTACAATGCGGAGAGAAAAAGTAATTCTACCGATGTTTTGGAACATTGGGCTAAAATGGAAATGGGCAAGCCCAAGGATTTAGCTAAAATTATTTTATCTGTATATGCGACACAGGCGATCGGTTGAACGGAATTTTGTACCTCAAAATTGATTAAAAAATAGTGGATACATTTAGAAACGCCACATATTAAATTGTTTATTCTTAACCGTGTTTGAACCAGTTTAGTTTCGGAATTAAACCGGAATGAAAAATATTTTCCAAAACCTTAACAGAAAATATTTTGGGACTAAATTCAAAACCGGATTAATAAATTTTGCCTCTGATTTATTTGAACTGTTGCTAACTTTTAAAGTCGCTTTATGAACTCGCTTCGCCGCCCAATAGCTTGTTACTTAATTCTTGCATTAGCTCAGAATTTAACCATAAAAAATTAACAGACCGAAAGATTCGTCTCCATTGGGAGAGGTTTTTGCCCCTGGAATATTTCGACGGCCGATTTTAATTTTACCAATATTTTAATATAAAACATTATTAGCCTTATGAGCAATTATGGTAAATGCTTCAAGAAAAATGGTGAAATTCACCTCTCAACTTAAGTGCTAAAAGTCAGTAAAGATATTTAAGATTGTAAAAAAATATGGTAATGTATTTTGTAATGAGAAGACCACACCATGTAATTTGAAATTTCTGTTTTTATTTATTGAAAATTACTAACCATAATTACTTCAATCATAATGTATATAAAAAACTTACAGAAGTTTGTAAAACAAATCAAATTTTACGATCAATTGTATTAAAGCGGATATGAATTAGAAGAAATAAAGTGGAGACCGAAAGATTTTGGAACCCCGTTACTTCCAGACAAAAAAACACATCGCCATTCATCATTCAAGAAATACCATTAAAAATGAAAAACTCTCACAGGAATGAAACGGACAATGCAAATATAAAAAGCCGAAGTCATAAATCAAATAAATATTAAAAAAATTCCAAAGTCATACAATTTACAAAAAAAAAAAAAAAAAAATCCGCGAAGTCATGCAACACACAGAGAGAAAGTAAAATCTGGAATTGTTTGGATTGTAATTTATGTAGAACGGATTAGACAAAATTAAACTTGTATATATGTGTAAATATGATGATCAAAAAGTCAGTGAACCAGGCCGAATTTATTCTTAATACCTTCTATGTATGACATCATGCATAAATCAGCGAATTGTAAATTACATAAATTCCCGGAATGTCAGTGAACCGCCTAAGATAATTACCATACATTTTTAAAGGAAATAACAATTTAATTAAAATTAACAATCGTGAGCATTTTTGATTTTGTTAGTTAAATAAATTATAAATTATAAACAAAATATAATTAAATTAAATTTTTAATTTTTATGATAATTTTCACTTTTCAATTTTTTTTTTTTTTTGCAAATTACATAGGTACAAAATAATAATTATATACAGAGTGTTCGTTCATTCGAACCTCCGAGTGAAATGAAAGGAAGGAGTTATGTTCAGTAAATTTCAATCGGAAGTTGAAATTTTATCCGGATGATATAATTTTAAGAATTGGGGTCAATAATTTTTATTTTGCGACATGTTTGGCATAAATTTAATTTTCAGGAAGTTTAGTTAATTACGGTTTTTTTTTATTTTACCGTTTTATATGGACAATGTACAATAAAATCTTGTATATAGATTGATAAAAACAAAACCAAAAAAATGCGCGATATACGCAAGCATAATAAATTCATTTTTTGACCATGACTAATAGCCAAATATGGTGCTTGAAAGCTGAAATGTATGTATGTATGTATATGTGTTATATCTTTTCTTTGAATTTCGTGGTTCCGTAATTTTATTAACCATTTTTTGTTTGTTGTCTTTCGTACAATCAAAAAAAATATAAAATAATTGTTCGGTTTGGCCTGCGTGTACACATTGTCATTGGGGCACAACTATACATAAGATAATGTTGTGAAATTAAATTTTTGGTGGTACACAGTACAAAACAAAAATTGCATTTCTTTTGAGCCCAATTGAGATAAAATAAAACAAAAATCCCAATTTTATTTCGATTTTGTTTTTCTTTTTTGTTAATTAAATTTAATTTGCAATGGCATATACGTTTTGGTGATTTTATATATGGTACTTATATAAAATTGACAAAGCATTGTATGATGAAACTAATTCATGAATTATGTCTTGTTGTTAGTTTGCATTTTGCATCATTCATCCAATTCGTTTGGCGCGGTATGCCATAAAAAGCTTAATTAATTGTGATTTTCAACGCGCTTACAATAATTTTTTTCTTTATGAGAAGAGATAGATAATTGTAAACCAAAATCAACTCAATTTGACAGAAAGGTTTAATTTTTATGTCTACAACAGCCTTCACAGCATGGCAAACGTCCATCATTCATAGCAAAATAATTCATTTATTCTTGGCAATGTGATGAGTGAAAGTTTATAGATCGACTTTAATTTGGTGTAAAAATTTCATTCAAAACTAATCATAGTCAAAATTTGAAATTATGCTGAAGCCTTGTTGAAACGGTTTAGTTAGGATTTCGTTAAATATTTTATTATGAAATTTCAATAATTTTGCAAAAAACTCAATTTTTAGTACGACTTAGAACCAGTGAACTGAGCTATTTCACTATTCGATTTCAAAAAATTTTAAGCAGCTTGAACTTGGTCGTAAAAGGGGAGCCGAAAAGATAGAAAACGGCATCGGTCTATATATTGTGATAGTCTGAAATTATTGTCCCGCTCGAAAGACGGTATTTTTTATAGAACAAATAACAAAAATTGTTTCTGAATACTTTCAATTCTGTTTGAATGTGAGACTCGTAGAACGGGGACCATATGACAGTCGCGTACTCAAGCTGTGAACGAACATATGAAGTGTACAGTTCCTTGAAAATTAATGTGTCGTGAAAATCCTTCGAATTTCTTTTAATAAACCTCAACATCGAAAAGGCTTTGTTAACAACCGCATCGATGTGAGAGTTAAACGTTAAATCCGAGCTGAGCTGAAAGATAAGGCGCAAATTAGCAATCATATTAACTCTCTTCAAACTAACGTCATTTAGAAAGTAGTCAAAAACTATAGGAGACTTAGACCTGGAATAGGTGATCAGAAACATAATGTTAGCAACACACCAACCGCAAAATGTGTTCAGGTCCTGCTGAAATTAATCGCGATCCAATTCACATGAGATGTTTGCATATATTTTCATGTTGTCAGTAAATAGAATACAGTCTGCAAATTTGAAGCAATCCAATAATAGTGAATACAAGTGACTACCTTGAGATCAGATATCGCAATAAAACATTCTGAGAACGTATCGTTAATCTTGACAAACATTTTGCGATCCAATAAATAAGACATAAGCCAATTTAAGGGAATACTGTCGCAATTAAGTTCACTAATATCCTGTGATTAAGTTTATCGAAAGCTTTATCGAATTCGGTATAAACTATATCGACTTGAACTTTCGAGGCAACAGAGTTAATTAAATTATTTTGAAAGAATGCTAAATTAGTGACCGCTGAACGGACAGGAAAAATTCCATGCTGACGTGTGCTAATATATTGCTTGGAGTGGAAGTAGATCACTTTGTTAACCATCGACTCGAATACTTATTAGGAACGCAAGACAGTGTTACAATTCCACGATTATTTGTTACATCACTGCGGGGGCCGCTTTTGTGGATCGGTATGATACTTGATATTTTCCAAAGATCAGAAAATTTCCTGTGACATTTATTACGCAGGACTTGTAGCTTTTTGAGTTCTTTAGTAAACCATAGGACGTCCCGGGTATGAGACTTTTTCATTATTTTTTTAGGAACAAATTTTTCAAAAGCAACCTTCAACAATTCATTGAAGGTATCTAATGAACTGTTGGTATCAATATTTGCTAGAGTATCAGCCACTTCAGCTAAAAAATCATTGAATGAACTGTGATCGGCGTGCGAATAATCAAATACGGTACAATTTTTAGTAAAGATCAAATTATTAGAAGTTTTATAGAACAACTGAAATGAAACCGGGGTATAATAAACACTCGAAGATCCGGCAAAGTCGTCGCATAACTCTAGTTTAAAAGACCTATTATTAGTGTAGAAAACCAAATCCAGATAAGTGCCGTGGCTGTTTGGTAAACTGTTAATTTGTGAAGTACCCATGTTTGCCATAAAATCACAAATTAAGAGTGAAGAATCGTTCGTATTAGCAGGAATGAATATATTATTAACCGTCATCCAAATTAGATCTGGATATAAATCTGGTAATAAATTACATGAGATCTTGTCAATAAAATTTTGACAAAATCGCGAGGTTGGTTCTAGAGGAAAGTAAACTGTGCTAATTATTATGCAAAACGTACCTACTTTGAGTTTAACAGCAATGATTGGGTCGGAAAATAAAAATTCACAAGAATACATTTTCCGAACTGCCACCTTTACGTTTTGTACTAAAATTATACTGATCGCGATGTAAAACGCAAAAGTCCAAAGGGAAAAGCGCCGCATCATTGAAATCAACTGTGTAAGCCATGTTTCGGTCAGAATTATTACGTCGTAATTAGATTCCAAAATTCCAAGGTACAAATTTTTTGATTTTGATCGATGCCACTACAATTAAAAAAAAAATTGATAATCTATTGACGAAATTGTTAGATCCATTGATGATATTACTGGAATTAGATAAATATGAATTTATAATGTTAGGATGAACTGTGATTAGATTATTGTGAGAATTTGGTAGATTAGTATTTAAAATATTAGAATTTAATGTATTGAATGAAATTAATTTGATACTTCGTTGCGAGCTCCTTCCTCGTTTTTTGATTGGCGCCATTCTTGAAAATCGCGAACTAGAACCCCAGGTGACCAAACATCAGGATTTTTAAGGTACCATGCAAGTTTTCGATGACTCCAATTTTGAAAGACATAAACGTTAGTTCTGCTGGATCCCGGTCGCTAGGGGCAGTGAGAAGCACGACACGTTTGATGAGTTAAAAACGCTGTTTTTAAATGTAATGTCATGGGATATCGACTCGGAGGTAGCAGTTGGATGAATACGGGAAATATACAAATACTTCCTTCGAACCATAGGTACTGTATACGCAATTCCATGATTGGACAATCCGAACTTGGATTACCTGACTTCTTAACGCGAGCGGCTTCCTGATAAGATAGTGATGGTGAAGAGTCCGATACAATAGATGATGAAACGGGTGTTGGAAACATCAGCGGTGACAACGGCGGGAAGTGTGTTGATAGGCCATCAGTGACTTGAATGTGTCACTGGGAACTGCCATCAGTTATTTCAGTTGTAGCCGTTGTTATGGTATTATTAACAGTTCTCTTAGATCTTGTAAGTATTGGCGAAGCAAATTGCATATTAGTTTGTGTTGCTTTTTTTTAATTTTGCAGACGACGACACTGTTGTGATGGTATTGGTTTTAATAAACTTTCCACGTTATTATTAATAGCAGTAAATGTTTTATTTATCAAGGACAAGGTCACTGATATAGCGTCAATAGAATTACTCATGCGTGATCATTATTTTCCTTGAGAATTTTATAAACATCAATTCACATACCACATCGCCAAGAAAAATTCGAAATTACCGAAATGGCATCAAACACAGGTTTTTTAATCCCTGCACATTCAAAATCAATGAGTTTATTACGTTCACCAGGACAAGTAAAAAAGTTTTCAGACACTTTCTCATTACACACACAGCTTAGCACAATACTACTACCATTCAATAAATTATCTCAGAAATCGACATACATATCATATCAAAATTCGAAGTATTACGCCATGCCAGAATTAGAATCTTTGGTGTCAAAATTCGATATCTCATGTCAGAATTCCATACTTCTTGCCACAATTAGAAATTCAATATCTGTATTTGCATTTATAATATCAGAATTCTATATCTTACGTCAGAATTCGATATATCACGCCAAAATTTGCCATGTCACATATTCGAGCTATTATGCCAGAATCCCAGTCATGTCAGAATTTGAATTTTTGATGGCAGAATTCGAATTATCGTGTCAGAATCCGATAACTGATGTAAGAGTTAGATTTGCAATATCAGAATTTCTATTTATGATATTAGAACTCAATGTATTATGTCTGAATTTGATATGTCATGTCCGAATTTGAGTTCTTAATGTTAGAATTCGGTACATCATGTTAGAATTCAATATGAAATTTCAGAGAATTGAATTTTTGATGCCAGAATTTGAGTTATCATGAAGAATTCTAAACTTTATGTCAGAATTAGATATGCAATATCAGAATTTGTATTTATGTGTACTATGTCAGAATATCATGGCCGAATTCGACATGTCCCATATTCGAGATATTATACCAGAATCTGGTAAATTGTACCATTCATTACTTCATGTCAGAATTCGATACGTCATGTCATAAATTAAATATCAGATGTCAAAATTCGATATATCATGATATCAAGCCAGAATTCGATATATCGTGTCAGTATTTGAATATACGATGTCAGAATTGATATAGGTATCACGTCTGAATTTGATATATAATGTCAGAATTTACATTTTTACTGTCGGAATTTATGTGTTAAATGTGTTAATCATGAAATACTTCAATATGTTACGTCGGGCTTTGAATTTATGATG
Organism: Tipula helvola; assembly: GCA_963556165.1. Classification (NCBI taxonomy): domain Eukaryota; kingdom Metazoa; phylum Arthropoda; class Insecta; order Diptera; family Tipulidae; genus Tipula; species Tipula helvola. The sequence continues at coordinate 92,088,466 of OY744482.1, forward strand.
GCAGAGTTCGATATACAGTGGTGGCCAAATTATTAGGGACACATCAATTCTGTTGGGGAAATGTTTGCTTTTGGCGATTTATGTATTTTACTAAACATTTTTATAGCCTAGCCATACGAAACTATTATTTGTGAAGGTGCATTCAAAATGCAAATTTTTACGTTGTACTAAATAATATTTGTACTAAAAGTAGAAATACATTTTTTTAACTAAATTAGAAATATCTTAAAAAAAAACATTTCTAGCTGAGCTACCTCAAAATATTCAGTGGATGGACGTTCAGCATTATTGACTCTACATTTCTTTCATTTGGAGTTTTGCGCTATCTAGGCTAGAAACAGCTCTCAGGGCATTAAATAAATTTAGATTAATATGAATAAAATTAGTACTTGTTGGTATATGTATTAATTAGTACTTATCGTATTTAGTAGACGAGCAGAAGTTATATTTTTAAGTGGAAAATTCATTAACTGTACTTAAAATGTAATTTTTATTTGTGTATTAAAAATCATAAAGGCTAAAATTACTTGTTGTAATTAGTACTAATTTTATTCATATTAATCTAAATTTATTTAATGCCCTGAGAGCTGTTTCTAGCCTAGATAGCGCAAAACTCCAAATGAAAGAAATGTAGAGTCAATAATGCTGAACGTGCATCCACTCAATATTTTGAGTTAGCTCAGCTAGAAATGTTTTTTTAAAGATATTTCTAATTTAGTTAAAAAAATGTATTTCTACTTTTAGTACAAATATTATTTAGTATAACGTAAAACTTTGCATTTTGAATGCACCTTAACAAACAATAGTTTCGTATGGCTAGGCTATAAAAATGTTTATTAAAATACATAAGTCGCCAAAAGCAAACATTTTCCCAACAGAATTGATGTGTCCCTAATAATATGGCCACCACTGTATGATGCCAAAACTTGGTAAATCATATCAGAATTCGATATGTAATGTTCTGATGTAGTATGTAGTTCGGTATATTATATCAGATTTTGACATACCAACGGAAAACTCAATAAATAATTTTAGAATTCGATATATCATATCAGAATTCGCATTTTTGTATGTTTCGTCAGAATTCGATATATCAAGCCAGAATTCGATTTGTCCTGCCAAAATTAATGTTAATGCTGCCTAAATTCGATGTTTCTGAACATGATTCGATGTTTCTCATTACACGATTTTCACAGAAACAGGATTATTTCGTTTTCAGAACACGATTTTTGACAATCGGGATAAATGAAAATCACGATAAATTTTGTGTCTGTCTAAGGTGTTATGCCAAAATTAGATAAATGATGATCGAATTCGATATGTCAAGCCAGAATTTAAGTTATTTACATTCAAATTCAATACATCAGAATTCGCTATGTCATTCCAGAATTTGAAAAGTTGTCACAATTTGATAAATCTGTCATGAAGCCTTCATAATTCCGTAAATTATCTCAAATATCGATATGTTATCTCAGAGTTCGACAGGTTATATCAGAATTTCAATTTTTGGTTTTAGAATTTGATATCACAAGTCAAATTTTATATGTACATATGTCACGTCGATTTTTTAACTTTTTTCGTATTGGACATATTCGGTCAAAATTCGACATGTTTTGTCAGAATTCGAAAGGTCTTATCAGAATTTGATATATCATCTCTTGACTTCAGAATTCGATACATCGAATATATCGTGCCTTTTTACAGTTAGGTGGGGTACTCATTAGGATATAATTAAGCATGGCGCTAAGTATTTAAGACGAGTAGCTATAAAAAATACAAAAAGAATTATTTTGTATGTATTTCGAATGAAGTTTTCACAATTATTCAATAAAAATAATTAAATATAGCCAGTTTATTTAGTTTACGGTATAGTTTTTTACGTTTTTTCATACATAATGTATAAAATAACGTATAAAACTGTGTAAATTACACAGTGTAATTTACTCGCCCAACCGTGGTTAACCTCTACAGAATTTACACATTTTTTAAATTTTTTAAAAAACACTTGACACGAGAAACACACAACACTACCACAGATATTAAATCGTTCTTAGGTTTCGCCGGATATTATCGTCGGTTTATTCCCTATTTCTCTGGCATATAGCTCAATTGTTGACGAATTTACTAAAGAAACAAGCAACTTTTAACTGGGACGCACTGTGTCAAAATGCATTTGATAAACTTAAAGAAATATTAACTACTCCTCCTATATTATACAAATGCCAGATTTCGCTAAACCATTCAGTTTAACGTGTGATGCTAGTGACCAAGCAATAGGATCAGTTCTCTCACAGAATATAGATGGGTTTGACTTACCAATTGCATGTGCTAGTCGTGTGCTTAATAAAGCTGAAATCAATTATGCCACAATCGGAAAGCAGCTATTGGCAATCGTGAGGTCAGTCATTTATTTTCCCCCGTATCTATATGAACGGAAAGTTTTAATTATTACTGACCATACATAAACCATTAATTTGGCTTTGTTCTTTAAAGAATCCATCCTCTCGCCATATATGCATTGGAAAATTCGTTTTATATCATAATCCATAAACCTGGATCGCAAAATAAAAATGCAGATTAGACTTAGCCGAATTCAAACCAAAGCAAATATTAGCATGGATATACCTATTGATTGTGATATTCTTAAATCAATTAAACCATATATAATCAGTGATAATAATGTAATTCCAAATACACTTACAGAACCTTCTACATCAGATTCTTTAAATGACATCGATGTCTTTAGTCAGGTTTGTAAACTTCTTAAAATCAAAAAAATACAAACCACAGCATATAGAGAATTGAGTTAATCCACGTCGAAAGTTGTAAAAAATAATCGCACGAAAATGTTCACGATTTAGTTCCATTTTTGCACTGAAATGAAATTTTTTTGAAATCACTATAACAAAAAAAAAAAAAAAAGCGGCGGTATAAAAAAACGTTCTGAGTAAATATACCGTTTAAAATGTCAAACTTTACGATATATAGACGTCAGTTACCAGGTGGTAACCTAGGGTTGCCCAATCCCGATTTATAAAATGCACCCCTCGTACGAAGTAGGGAAATACAATTTGGCGCCTTATTCGCCAGACCTCAATCCGGAGAACAATTCTGTGTGATGTATGAGCAAGCATTATGCTTATAATAGATCCGAGCTTGAAAGTTTTTAGTTTCTCAACTTATTGTATTTATTGAACATATTTATAACAAAGTTCAAATTTTATCATATCGTTTAAAATATTTAATATTTTTTTGTATCTCTCATTATTATGAGACAATTAATATGACATTATAAAATTCTTCATATTTTACAATACCTCATTAACGTGCCCTCGCATTACATTTTAAAGTTGTATAAACTTTCAGTCCACATCAAAACTGACAAGATTTATGACTTAAGTAAATATTTATTTTTATTATGATACGATTATTATTGCAATCTGATTAATCTCATTAATTACACGTCTTGGTTAAAAGTCAGTTATATACGTACCTCTCTTCCATAACATATACGCTTGTAAATTTTCTTAATTGAAACGAAACGAAAGTAAAAATACAAAACAAAATTGAAAAGTCATTTAATTTGAAGGTCAATTTTAATTTTTTGCTAGACTTGCGTTGCGATCGATCTTATGAGCGAATCATCTTAATTTATGAAATTGGTTTTCTTAATCAACGATATTTTAAAATGTGTCTCCTCTTTGTGTGTACAATACAAAGTGTTTATATGTGTAATACGATCATATAGTCTTCGTCTTTAGTATTTTAGTAAAAGCAACAATAGCCTCTCTCTATATAGTAATTTACAATATCCTTCCTTCATCAGTGGATAATAAATTAACTGTCATGGATAATAATAATAGTCATAAAGTTTCATAAAAAACTTCTACTGTACATACGTACGTTTTATATATCCTATTCTTATCTGCATATAAGTACGTACAGCACAAAGAATTTATAAATACAAAAAAAAATTTTCTTCTTTTAACAACTTTTTATTTATTCAAACTTGAAGTAAAATCAATAAATATAAATCTTAACTCATTGAGCTTAGACGATACATAAATTAAATACTGTGTGTCTTAGAGTTAAGAAAAACAAAAAAATAAATGAAAATTAGTGTATTGAAAACATTGAATCTATTAACGATTGTACATACATATGTACTCGTATACATAATTTTGAAGGTTTTTCATGTTTTGAGCTAAGGTGTACTTAAATACTAAATAAAATATAAAATAATTTATGTATGTACGTATGTATATCTAATTTACATAATATGTGTACATAAATTAGATGTGTACAATATTTAAAAGGCGATCGATTAAATTTATTAAATCATTTAAGTTTGTAAGACGGTGTGATTTTTGGGTTATTAAAACAATTTTATTGCTTCATATTGCAACTGTATTACTGCTGTCTGTCTGTCTATTTAATGTATATGTGCAATTAAAATTAGACTTTCCAAAACAATTAAATCTGGTTTAGAAAGGCTCGGAAATATTATTTGCCATAGAAGAACACTGAAAATGATAATCCAAAAACCTAAAAATCGTACTTAATTTTAAGCCTTTGGTAAAAATAAGATTTGGAAGCAACATATTTTTAGGCTTTAGGGAAATTATTTTGTTCATTGTAAGTACCTAAAAACTTTCAGGCAGTAAATACCATAATAATTATGTCTTATTTACTTCATTCTGATTATAGTTGACTAAACTTTTAATAAAAGAAAAGGTAAACTAACGTAAAATCGATGAGATTTACTGTTTTGTAAAATTCAATAGAGAAATAATTTTTTTTTTTGGTTGGAAACTTAACGGGAAACAAAAACGTTCTTAAGACGTGGTCAATATAAATATTCAACTCAAATCTGACTAAAATATGATAGTTATATAAACTGTAATCGGCGATACTTGGAAAAGATTACAAATTAAAACGTTCTCAACAAAAGGACAACGGACAAAGGAAAATTTTGAGAGGCGGAAAATTTCAGAAACATTTAGATTTTTTTACTTTTCTCACTAAAATGAAGTTACATATATTGAGTAAGTAATGTAATCGCGAAAAAATGGTTACCAGAACTCCAGAACATCGATTAAAAAAATGTCGTGTCCGTTCTTCCATCCTTCCGTGCTTCCAGTTACACATTTTTATTATTTTTGTTTTGCCTCTCATTCTCATAAATATTAATAGTTTTGGTCGAAATTTTGTACAAAGATAGATTTCAGTAACAATCAGTTTGGGTTCACTTTTGGGTCCGTTCGAGCGTAGAATATAAGAGTTTGCAGTGGAGGAGAAAATTCCCAAACAGATTTTCTCAAACAGGGATCGAGGATTTTTTTTTTATGTTGATGGTAAATGTGACAACTCATCATCTATCTGTTCACAAAATTTGAAGCCAATTGAAGCATTGCGTGGGGAAGAAAATGGGGTAATATAAAAATTATTTTCTTACAGAATATTTGACAAACCGGCTACTGAATCCGTAATAACTGACAAATACAGAAATACAGTATTAAAATTATAATGTGAATAGTAAAATTAATATTTTTCAGAAAAGTGTGCTGTGAAAATTTTGATGTATTCTGACATTTCCTTCAGTTTACGCGTTAATTTTTGTTCTATTAAGTCACCGCTGAACTGAACGAAAAGTTCTTTAAGATTCACTGGTTAGTAACATGCAGTCTCTGTCTCCCGCACTCTTACTTAATTTATTACTGACTCGCTGGTTCTCCCAACATTCCCATTTCTGTGATATTGTCATTTCTTTTACGTTTTATTGACATTAAAATGATTGAAATTTCAACGACATGTTGATCGATAAAGTATTGTGAATATCATTTAATAAAATCGCATTTAAAGGTATTATTTCTGAGTAGTAATTCTCTTGATATTAAAGGTCGTATATAAATCATTCTAGCAAATTACTATGGGACGCCTTTAAAATAATGTCATGCCATTACGGTGGAGCAGGTTTAGGAGCTGGGACAGAAAATGAAATGCTACGTGACGAGGAGGTGGGATTCGTTGACAAAAGATAAACGCGTGCAGAACGCACTGAGTAAAGAAATATATCAACTGAATCTCACGTTGCTCAGATAATATTGTGATCTTGAATAAACGGCAAAAATGTTTAGAAAATAAATTTTGAACATTGTGGATGCTCTCTGAACGAGAATTTTCAACAGTTTACTAGAGATGTATAACTGAATCTAATTGTTAAAAATCTGAATCTTAATTGTTGCGATTTTTATTGCTGTCCAACACCTTTCAGTTCTAAATAATCTAACATTAATTGTGAATCTGTAATTTGTCGGCATTAGAGTAGAAGCTTTATATTGTCGTGACCAATTGTGTTATGATATTATTGTTAATTTATATCCAGTATGGCAAGTAACACGTACAATATTCATGATTTTTTTTACCTTTCATTTTTGATGTCAGATGATTGTTGTTTTCTTGTTTGGGTTCAATTTTTTTCCCTCCACTTTAAAATACATCAAGCTTAGTGTAACAGTTTTTATCTTGTTAAAATTCACTCATCAGTTGAGCAACTAAGAGCAAAGCACGGAGACCTATTATAGCCTATTTTTTTTTGTCGAGAAATGTCTCATTTTGATAAAAATCTTTTGAATAAATTCGTTTTTAAATTTATTTTAGTTTTCGAGGAATTAGTGAACTCCTCCGTATTTTTGCATCTAAATGTCAAATTTTCCGCCATTTGCACCCCTCAGAATAATGGTATGGTTTTTTTTTTAATTGTACGATCCAGAAATTCTGTGTTAAGCAACTTTTTCTTTGGTTAAACGAGTAGGCCTGGGCCTAGGGCGGTAAATTTCTTGAAAAGTTAGAGGCGGCAAAATACGGATGATATCATAAAACTTGAAAAATCATTTGTAAGCCAGGCTTCCCGAAATAAGGTGGCAGGAATTAAACATGTCAAAAAATGGAATTAAACTCGCAAAATTTGTATGGATTTTTCGACTTTAATTCGCAGAACAAATAGAATTAAAGTCGGAAAAAATTATGTTCTGAGTTTAATTCGGTAATTTTGCCGAATTTAATTTCAATTTTTCCCCCGAGTTTAATCCAAATTTTTATGGAAATTTTTCCAAGCCAGAGATAAAGGCAGAGGAATTTGCTATTTTATTTCCAAATATTGGTATACTACTAAGATTATTTTTGTGTATATTCGCGAGAAATTATTCGGTCGAAATATTGTTTTCATCCGGTGAGTTAAATTTTACTAGGTCGAGAATTTCATAGCAAATATCTTGTAAACGACTTCGTAAGATGATATCATTAAGACGTTTGCTGAATAAAAGGCTAAACGTATTAAACTCTAAATAAACATTTATATTGTAACAAAAATGTATCTAACAAATATAAATATTTATTGAAGATTGGACTGTGTCATGATTTTACAGGCAGTTACCAGGGTTGGTTTTATTTTCGTTAGATATCAAATTCTATAATTTGCCAATCATCAATTCTGTGAATCTAAGAATTGAAAAATTAGCTTCTTTCTAAGAGATATACATCGTTCTGATCGCAATAATGGTTGCATTTCCGCAATGGTTTTTAAAGGCGCACCTCAAATTTTAAGCGAATATAACATTTAGTTTTGTTTTGGTAGCTATCGAAACTGAAGCAGTTTAATACATACATATTTGTATACCATGGAACTAAGTGAATTTCATACAGATTAAACGCAAAGTTTTGCGATCAAATAAGATTACACAACCCGAAGAAAAGTAAAAACGTATTACGGCAACCCTGCCCCTTCACATTTTATGGTTCACAGGTCAACAAATTACAAGATATTGTGTGTTGGCCGGTTGTCGGGTGAAGATTAGAAAAATTGTTAAAATGGTAAGCATCTCATCCAAATGCGTCACCACCAAATTGACCAAATTGATCAAATTACGGTATGAAATGCTGCCTCATTTCACATACCAGAGTTGACCCCTTGTGACTTCTTTCTGGTTCCAAACATGAAAAAATGGATCTGAAAGCGGTTCACATCGAACGGCGCCTTAAATTTGCAAAGTTCGAAAAATCGTATCACTAGATATAATTACACTAGCCTGCAAAATTTTGCTCCTGGACAATGAATAGTTGTTTCCGAAGTAATTTTTTACGCTGGATCCGAATCCGGGCTTAGAATTACTCTATCACGTCAGGTTTTTGAGATATTCTAGCCTAAAAGTAAAAAAAAATCACTGTTTTTTGACATATTTGAGGTTATGTAGTAATGCAGTTTTTACTTTTTTATAAAAGCCATGTATGGAATCTTATTGTACAAGTCTTCCTCTTTCAAATGCCGTGGAATTTGCTCAAATATCATTTTTTTTCGCCGAGATATCGAATTTTCAAATTTGCATATTCGTGAATTTTTCTGTATAAAAACACTACCCTGCAAAATTTTAAAAATTTGGTGCCACTTGACAATGAATAGCTGTTTCCGACGTAATTTTTTACGCTGAATCCGAATCTGGGCTCAGAATTGCTCTATCACGTTAGGTTTATGAGATATTCTAACCTAAAAGTGCATATATACCGTAGGTATAAAAGGTCGTGTATTTTACAGTATACCGACAAATTCACGAACATTCAATTTTGAAAATGCGACATCTCGGCGAAAAAAATAAATATTTGAGCAAACTCAACAGCATTTGAAAGAAGAAGACTTGTACTATAAGATCCCACACATGAACTTTTGAAGAAAAAAAATCGTAGTGCTAGATAACCTCAAATATGTCAAAAAACAGTGTTTTTTGCACTTTTAGGTTAGAATATCTCATAAACCTGACGAGATAGCGCAATTCTGAGCCCAGATTCGGATTCAGCGTAAAAAATTACGTCGGAAACAGCTATTCATTGTCAAGTGGCACCAAATTTTTAAAATTTTGCAGGGTAGTGTTATTTTTAAATATTGACGATATTATTTGCCACAAGTAAGGTATTTTAAGTAAATTTAGAAATATAAATTACATACTACATGGAAATCTATTTATTTTATCTTAAAGACACCTAGGGGACAATTGTTGGAATTTGCCAGGTGTATTAACTGTAGCATAATATTTCTTATAAAAAAAGCTCGACATTACCTCGGTAAACAGATAAACAAATTTATATTATTCCTTTTTGTTAAAATGACCCCCACGCAATGCTTCAATCGACTTCAAATTTTGTGAACAACTTAACAAGTAGATGGATGATGAATTGTCAAAGGACCCCGCAATAATTCATATGTAAATTGGATTTCGGTCAAATTTTCTGAATTTTTGATATGTTGTATATTTTATCATCCTGAACAAAAGTCTCCATGGGCACAAAGCTCCAAATTCAATATTTTGGCAGCTACGGAGCTCCAAAGCTCCCCAGATCCCACATACAACACTATTCATTTTTAATACTATTTATAGATGGGAAAAGCATAATTTAATTATTTAAATATATAAGTTTATGTTTTTGAGGTCGCTGAATTCAAATCTGATGTCAGATTTGAAAATTGACAGTTGACAGCTGTCAGAATTCTGGCAGCTGTCAGAATTCTTTTGTATGGGATCTGGGGGGCTTTGGAGCTCCGTAGCTGCCAAAATATTGAATTTGGAGCTTTGTGCCCATGGAGACTTTTGTTCAGGATGATAAAATATACAACATATCAAAAATTCAGAAAATTTGACCGAAACGGGGGGTCCTTTATCATCAACATAACAAACAAATCGTCGGTTCCGTTTTTGAGAAAATCTGTTTGGCAGTTTTCTCTTCCACTACAACCCGCTCAATTCTATACTTGAATGAACCTAAAAGTTAACACAAACAGCTTATTACTAAAATCTATCTTTGTACAAAATTTCGACCAAAACTATCAATATTTGTGAGAATGGGAGGCAAAACAAAAATAATAAAAATGTGCGACTGGAAGGACGGAAGGACGGACACGACATTTTTCTGATCGGTGTTTTGGGGTCCTGGTAACCTAATTCGTCGAGAAATGTGAAAATCTGGAACAAAATTTTTTTGGCGATTACAATACTTACCCAATATAACTTTGTTATAGTGGGAAAAGTAATAATAAACTAAACTAAAGCTCTGTTTTCTATTTTGAAAAAGGTGGACGTATTTACGAATTTAGGGTATACGACTATTGGTCCGCAGTCTAAATTTATTTATTAGAGTCATATATAGTATAAATAAAATATTTAGAACTGTCCAAGATGTTGTGAAATTTTGTTTATCATTAATCCCTTAAAATCTCTTTTGTCCGGTTGCACAAAAAAAAAAAACATTTCTTTTTTTTTATGAAATTGGGTTAGTTTCACATTTTTTTGCGGTTTAACTTTCGATCAAATATTTACTTTTACCATTTAAACTCTCATGTTGCCATGCAATTTTTAATGTATCGGCCGGTGGGCGTTCACAACTCAACTGGCTGATTTTACTCAACAATTGGCAAAGCTGAATCCATTGTATTTACAAACTCTGAAACATCGCAATTTCATAAACGAGAAAGAGAGGGAAAATTAACTGGTCGTTTTTTTTTTGTGCATTAATTGGTGCACAAACTATTAATAATTTCAATAATATCTATTTTCGACGCAATCGAATAAAAACATTTTTTTCTTTTTTACCATCGAGCATATCTGCTTTAGTGTGCTTTGTTTGGAGCATTTAAAAAAATTTTTTTTTTAAATTCATTAGGCTAGATTTAAGCCCGATTAATCCTATCATATGTTCCCCGTGCGGATCCGATCTGTAGTTGGGATTTTTGGCGCAAAGGTTGCGTTTATGCAATTTTCTCATTTTTGCGTATTTATAAATTTTTTTGGAGTCTACACATCTTCGTATTATTTATTTCTCGAATTAAATATAAAATGCTCAAACTATTTGATTTGGCATAATCAGATCCAGAAATTTTCAGATCCATTTCAGATCATTTTCTTCGTTAGAAAGTTTCCCAGAATTAATTAACTTCCTACAAAATGCTGCGTTCACAGTCGTAAAACTATTATTAAACACATTTTTGATACTTTCAAGCTGTCTTGAGATTTGCAATGAAAGTTCTTATGAAGGTCCATTCGTGGTAACTTGTAAACCGACCAACTTATTTGTGGTGTGGTATTATTAGACCAGAATCGGCCTACCTTTCCTTTACCATTAAGGAGATGTTCGACAAACGAAGTGTGATACAGAAATATTACTTCCGGTTGAATCAATATTAGCTAAACAGGCGAGTAAACTACTCGCTTTTGATTGAATTTATTCTAAGGCTGTGTGCCTCATGTCGATTTTGTCGACTAAATTTCTGACTAAACTAAATTATGCTACATTGCGCTATTACTCACCAAACGGCTAACGAAAAGTCTCCTCGCGAGGATGCTTTTCGTGTTAGTTATCATTTTTATTGAGAGTGCTTGGATCATTATACTGTTTATTACGAAAAAATTTAATTTCTGATACAAGTATTATACCCGAACCATAACACTACCCTGATCCCTCATGATTTTTGCAGCGAATTTTAATATTACGATATGCTCTTTTCAAACGCTTCAACATTTTTACTATTAATTGCTCTATCGGAAAGATTGTAAATGGACTCTTATCAAGTAAGCTACCTCGAAATTTTCCTGTGTGAATAACATTACTTTGAGATTAGTTTTGGTTCGAGTGATAATTTTGCTTTACAATGTTAAATTCAATATTTTTGGTTTGGTCTTTAATTATAATGTTGAATCAAAGTGTTTAATTTTTTAATTTTTGGCAACTCAAGAAAATGAAAATACGGATTAGGTAGCAACTTAAAGGATGAATTCAATCCTTTCAAAGCATAATGAATCATCCTTGTTTAAGTCCACTAAGAGAACTAAGGGAAATACTGCTAAATAAATAGACACCACAAGAAAATACAATCAATCGAAAAAATTTCCACATTTATTTTGCTGGCGGTATTTTTTCCACTATCGAATTGTTTCGTGGTGAATGACTCTATCTAGGCAGCACAAAATCATAAAATGTTTCTTTTTCCCTTCTGGCTTCTTTTGTAGATTAAATTAAATTAATTTTTCCAATGAGAGTGTTTACTCTTTTATAAATTAAACTATTTTTATAAATTAAAATAACCCTTTGCCAATTTAAATGAAACTAAAATTGTTCATAAATTAAAATTGTTTAATTGATTTAAACTATTTTCCATAAAAACAGGTTAGTTTTCGTTTAATGTTGATTGTAGAAAGTTTAATTTATGCAATCGTCAATAGTTTAATTTAAATTGGAAAATTGCTGCAAAAGCTATAAATCCGATTAAACATGGCCTTCCTCAATTACATCGAAGGACATGCAAAGAATTTATTAAGAAAACCGAATTCAAAATATAGAATTGAAACAATCTCAGCTACGGATTAGTCAAATTTCATCTTAGACACGCTGGCACTCCCCACTGGTCTTATAGGAGAATTCCACTCGAAGTGGTTTCATTTCGTAAAAGGTTTCATTAATTAAATTTTAATTCAGAATAATTTTCGAACATTTTTGAAGTGGTGTCACTTAAATCGGATGATTCTTTTACAGCACAAAGGGTTTCATGTCAACCAGTTATCGGACCGACACAACAGGGAGACGATGTTCCCGATTTATCGTCGTATAAAAATATGTCGTAGGATAAAAATCTCGCCTCAATTTTTCGAACGGTCTTATATACGTTTTCCACGGTATATTATCCATTTTTACCTCCCTCTTTCTTGGCCGAATAGAAGCTTTAATTTTGCTTTAACAATGCTGAAATAATCTGTTCTCGTTTTTGAACGAACTCCAATCTCGTTGTCGTTGAAAATCTTAAGATTTTATTATACCGATAGCGATAATAAATTAATTTAATGTTTCGTAGACAATTTTATGTACGAAATATTGAGGAATTCCGAAAGGCACAAATTAACATTGTAAATTAACCAGTACGCAAGCCAAAGCGAAAAGTATTTACACGAAATTTCAAACAGTTGACCTGGCTATTTCCGTCAAAGAATAATACTTATGGTTGATGTTCCAAAAGTCGCTATTTAGAATAATGAAAAGCCAGGCACAGCGGCCTTATTAACCCTTATGCCATCTATGAATAACTGGCACGAATTAGTCAACAATTTAGAAAAGTCAATGATTTAGTCGAAAAAATCAGCATGAGGCACACAGCATTAATGTATTGAATATTTGCTGGTATCCAAGTGCAAAAACGGTATATACAGGGAACCGACCGTTTACCGTTTTTGGATATAAACGTAATAAGATCAATAACATATATCGTAATAACACCTACGAATACGCAGTGGTTCACAAAAATCAGCATTTGATTCCTCGGCACACCGATTCAGGATCCACATATCCAGTAATGAGTTTGAAAAATAATTAAACTACATTAAAGACTCCGCCCGTATCAATGGCTATAAAAAAAGGTTCATTCAAACCATACTGGCCAAATATAAGAGAAAACAATCAAAACAGAATGCACACAGCGCTGAACAATATGTTTTATCCGAATACAACAAAAGTACAAATCAGCAAACTCAAAGATGTTAGAGCACTTCACTCTAAATTAGGAATTGTCAAATTTAGTCAGATTTAAAGAAAATGTTATGTATTTTCTAAATACATATTGTGATATTTTCTATGCAGAAGTATTTTGGGAGCATCCCACTTTGGAGTACATGCTAAAATTGAGTTGTGGTTTAGCCACGTGTTTCTGATGCTCTTAGGGCTTCACAAAGTCTCAAAAAGGTAATTTTAAAAAATCTACTGTAGAAAAATTATATTATATAAATCACCAAAACAAATCGGCAAACGTATAGATCAAAAGTATTCCACAAACTAGTTATTCAAAAAATCGGAAGACAGTAAATCCTTTGCAGAAGTACCTCGAAAATTGCTTTTATCAAATCTCTTCTTACCAAAATGAAAGCAACATTTAAGTTAACGTTTTTTCTACTTGTGGCTTTGATTCTTTATCACACATCGTGTGATGTATTTAGAGATTATGGTTAAATGAATACAAAATTTTAATTTGAGAACGATTCCGATTATTTTACATTTAAACGAATGATTTTAAGATGCGGGGTTGATAGTTCAATATACATTATGCGAGCTGATTTCATTTTGAAATGTTTTAACGTAGTAACCACGAAGAGCAACATTCAACTTAGCTCTGTGTTTGTAATGTGTCCAAATATATTGAACAATTTTTTGCTCGAGCGATTCAATTACATTATAACTGTCTACATTTCTTAATATCGCATAAAAAGGACAATTATTATATCTCTACTGATTATATAAATTAATTGTAAAATTCTTTCAAATTTTACGCATCTCGTTGCAGTACATAATTGTAAAAAAATAAATCTCAGATTGGAAAACCAGTGAGCTTCATTCAAATACCAAAAATAATATTACAGTTAATACAATCTAGGCAGAATTGATTTTTGCGTCAGTTAAACTGATGTGACTGTGTTAGCGTTATATTGGATTTGTCAAAAAAAAAAGCGGAGTATGGGAAATTAATGATGACCTGTAGCTGAATCAATTATGGGTGCTAAGTCAGAAAACCGATTTAACCCGGTCTCGTTAATTTATATTGAACATAAATATTAAAATTTCTGCTTTGCGGTACGATGGTAGGTTTGCAAAGGCATTGGCTGGAATGCACAAAAGTAAGTATGTAAATGAGTTTACTAGTAAAGCTCCATGTTAATAACAAGTAATTGCGAGAAGTTTGTAATGGAGAAAGCATTTACTATTTTTTAAGCATTCCAGACATTGACACGACATTGTGTTAGTAATACATTTTAATCTAACCTCACTTTGTAATTGTATAATTTAAATTATTTCGGTTAAGCTAAGTATTTTTCAATTTTCAAATTCTATCCTAGCTTTTTCGGAAAACATTTGTTAAACAAATTTTTTATTTAATTATTGTGTAACATGCTCCCTTGAGAAAGACGGAATATACCGTCTTAGAAAAGCTGACATTTTTTCTTATTTATTTTAGTTGTTTCTGACACATGACCAGAGCTCTATGTAAATGTTTGACATGAATTTGTATCCCCGATTTATCCTGCCACTGATGTCAAACACTCGAAGCAGAAAACTGCAGGAGAAGTTTCAATTGGTACGAACGCTTGCCACCAGTTAATGTGTAAGGGTTTTAACATAAAATAAAATTAAGATTAGACCGTTACAGCTAATTAAATCAAAAGAAGTTTTTGTTTGTTCTGTTTTAATCTCTGCATCCCGGTGAGTTTTTATTTTGATACTAAAATTTAAAGATTTGTATCACTAAAATAATTGAACAAAGAAATATTTTATCTATTGGATATAATATGGAAACAGAGTATGTTTTCAACTTGCTTCCGTAGTATTCTGGATTTTTTAAATAATTAAGCACAAGGGTGTGACTTTGGCTGAGTTTCTCGCTATAAACCGACCTGGATATCCTTATTCTTGATAAGCATCAATTTTTCCCTGTGCAATATCATTTAATAAATTTAAATTTTGAATTTTGAAAGTACTACAGCGAAACTAAAAAAACGAACTGGATTTACCTATTTATGTACGTTACAAAAAAAATTTTTGAATCTGTTGAGTAATAAAGTGACCTATTTAACGGCACAGAAAAAAAACTGGCTAGTGAACCAAAAAGAGGACAAAATCGTGAACTCGATTTATTTATTTTATTGGATTTAATCAATCGTTACGGACTGTAATTAATTCATGTTGCTTCACAAAAATCAATTAATTATTTTTATAATTCAGACCAAGAAAAAGACGTCAAGATGCAATTGTTTTTACTTACATAATTCTAATAAACTGATGATTGTTTTAAACTGGGACCTTGTGTAATTGTTTGACATTTTAGTTTTTATACCCCATCTGTCCTGCACTCTGCGTGAAATAGTCGAAGTAAAAAAATTCTCCTATAAATACTTTGCAAGACCTTTTTATTTGTTTCTCATAATTCACAATTTTCAATGGCCAATAATAAGTGATGTATGGCCCATAAAATGAAAATGAAGTAACATTAATTAATCACAAGGTATCTGCGGTATTTTATGTGAATACAAAAAGAGTATTGCCTACGGTAGCTTTTAGATCATTTGCTATTATTATTAGCTCAGGGCTTGCATGGTTAGTTTGCTTTACATGCGTGTAAATTTAAATTTCATCGATTATGAAATAACAAAAAATATTTTCCCCTTGGGCTGAAGTAAATATAATTTTGGCCCCTTATACATTCATATATCACGTAATTAATTGGTCTGTGTACATTAAATTGTAATCTAGTATTATCTAATCATATTCGATTGATAAAATCTTTATTATATAACCACTTAATTTTAAGGTGACAATAATTGTTGAGAAAATTACATAAAAAACACACATAACAAACGATAAACTAAAATCTTATATCTACTTATTTTTCATATCTTACATATATATCGCGGTTAATTAAAATTAACGAATAAAAACTTGTACACATTGTACATACACAAAAAATAATTACCTGGATAATTCAAATGAATATTGTAAGTAGCTGTGTTTATGCTTGCTCTCTAAGCAAAACGATAAAATGAACAACAACAATTGTGTTTAGAGTAGTTAAGATTAGATCGTTTGGTTGGTTTATAATAATATAAAACAACATCACAAAACATGAAACCGAAGAAACATGACCCCATTTCTAATAACTATGATTTTCTGGTCGTTGATTTTTTTTGATTTTACGTGTTATGCTGCTGTATAACCGACTTATCATATTTTTGTGGTACTACACATATACAACATATTGCGTTACCATAATGTTGTGTGTAAATCGATATTGTGGTTATTTGTAATTGCTATTGTTTTCTATATTATATGGAGTATGTGCGGTTTGTGACTGATTACCAAATTAATCTTTACTGACTCGATAAAATTATTTTGTTCTCTGTTTAGTAATGTGAGGCTTTAGAATATTATTCTGTCATCAGCTTTCAAATACGATATTACGACGACAAGAATATGCATTGCTAAATGCTAGTAGTGTATAAAAATATGTTTTATAAATACTTTTGTGCTCAAGGTGTTGATTTTTTTATTTCATATTGAAATGTGGTTTTGTTAAATAAGAAAATTCCCATTGTATTGATATTTAAATTAGATTGATTAGAAATGTTGTATACCTAACTTGAATTTGTGTGACAAAGCTGTCATAATATTGCAAACTATATATGGACATTTTTAATTAGCATATAAGCAAGGTGTAGCCTCAATAGATATGTGAATGTGATCATCAATAAGAAGTGAACTTGATATACGATAATTTTGTATAGAACTTGATGAGGAAATTATTCGACGTTATATAGGTTAGTGGGCGGAGAATAATTAAAAATCTGTATAAACTAAAATTAGAACATTTTTTTTGTTGCACGACTTTGGTTCCTTTTTATAGAGGTGAATAATAGGCATATATAGGAGGATCTTATTCATTCTTTGAATCTATCAAATACGAAATTTACTATAATTTTTCACACATTTTTAATTTAAACAAATCTTCAAAAATTGCTTTAACTTTAATAATTAGCAAGAGATGTCTTTGACCTATATTTACGGATCGACAAAAATAAGGCAAATTATGAATAAGTACATACACCGCAACGAATGCATCGGACCGATACCAAGTTGCTAATTACCAGAAATTATGTATGTACACGAAAATACAAAACCGAAACCGAAAAATGTGTTTAATGATTGGAAAAATATTAAATGTTATAGTGGTGTGTTTACTGATCCGCAGATTAACCCATTACTGACTTCTAAATTTCGAACTCTTTGCGCAAAAAGAGGAAAATTTTTCAAAATTGAATTATTTAGGGACAAATCTCTCAGTCAAACTTGTAATGCTCTACTGAATTTTATAATTAAATGGGTTGAGGGTTTATAACACCATGTCACAATAAATATGTCTAGTAATCATTTCACTAAAAATTTTAATTGTAAATGCTTACACAGACACAATTTGTTTTTATTCGATTTACAACGGAAATTGTAATGTTCTCTCATTAAGTTATATATCTACAACGATGGACCACTGTAGTTGAAACGTATTATTCAATTGATGATTTTTTCACCAGCAAATTTCCTAGCTAAGCCACTGGCTCGGCGCAAAATTCTTTCTAATCCTCAAAATTCTTCTGAATCACATTTCTGGTACAGCCCTCAGCTAGTTCAGTGACTTTTCATTTATCGGCTTGGGTATGAGTCGCGTAGAAAGAATTAGAGGAAAAAAGGGTTCTTTAATTTTATTATGAATCAACGTTTTAGACCAAGGCAGATCTATCCATGAGCTTTTTGAGCTTGAGTCTAGACTTAGAGCCCTTAACTTTTTAGCTTGGGCCATAACATCGGCAAAAATACCATGGTATCAGAAAAAAGACCATAGTAGTATATTTTTCCTTCAAGCTAGAATTTTTTCAACTAAATTATGAAATAGGTAGGCGGGGCTTATATCATTTAAAGTGTTTTGGTTGGTAGAGAATTTGGAAAATGATACTATGGTATTTTTTGCCGATGTTATGTCCCAAGCATTAGAGTTCCTAAATTATATTCATATATTACCAAATGACGTTCATTGTTTATTATTGCTGTGTTCCTCTCAAGGGTCTGGGGCTCTGGGCGAACAAATATTTTGTGCCTTTTTTAGACGTACATCAAATATGCTCGCATTAGCCTTTTAATATTTTTTCTTTTATTAAATATAAATGAATTTTAAGGCATCAAGAGTTTTTATGGTTTACAATTTTATATAAGAAACTGGAAAATTTAAAGAATTTAGACAAATTTTAAACAAATTCAAAAATTGTCTTGTTTTTCAAAGGGCATCTAGATAAGCGGAATCTCGCAATAATAACAATTTTAGGAATATAAATATTAAGAAAGAGAAGTTTGTCTGCATTAAAATCAATAAGATTCTTTCGGTTTTTTACAGACAAAATATATTAACAATAATGGCATCCACAACATTGTTCGATTTGTTAATCAGAAAAAATTAAGAGGCCAATAATCATTTATAATATATCTTTCTAAAAAGTAGAAATATTAAAATCCCCCGTACTTTAACCCAAGAGTCATACAAAGTGTATCGACCCCAAAAAATGGAAACCCTCCTTGAGTTTTCTATGTGGTAGTTTGGTTTCGTACTGAAAAGTTCACACGAACAAAAGTTCGGTTTACTCTACAGGTAGCTATGACCAAACTTACAAATGCAATTCTAACTTCATACATTAAGTATGAGGCAAGAACGTACTGACTTAGCGAATTATATTCACTAAATCTAAAACTCAAGGAAACCCCTCATTTCTGTGTGTTTTATGCTCACCCCCATATGATTTTAATACAGACAAACTTCTCTTTCTATTATTTGTGTGAATATAATTAGCTAAGTCAGTGCGTTCTAGCCTCATACTTAATGTATGAAGTTAGAATTTTATTTTTAGGTTTGGTCATAGCCATGATACAAGGAATTAATAAGGTATGCTCAATAGATGTAATTACGCCATCCGGTGACAGAAATTTGTTTTTTATTTTTTGTTATTTCTCTATTTTATTTTGTTTTTAGCACGTCATTCGGTAGTATCGTGGTGCAGCATCGAATGACGTGCTAAAAAACAAAATAAAATAGAGAAATTTGTACAAAAAATAAAAAATAAAAAACAAATTTCTGTCACCGGATGGCGTAATTACATCTATTGAGCATACCTTATTAAGTCTTTGTATCATGGGTCATAGCTACCTATAGAGTAAACCGAACGTTTGTTCGTGCGAACTTTTCAGTACGAAACCAAACTACCACATAGAAAACTCAAGGAGGGTTTTCATTTTTTGGGATCGGTTCACTTTGTATACCATTATATACCCTTTATTTCATACTAAACAGAAAATCAATGTTTACGTGATTGATTTCAGTCCGGAAAACGACTCTTTACGGTACAAAAAAAAGTATCCGGAAAACGAGCTAATAATTTGAAAACCATTTGGATTGATTTTCTTTAAATTTCAAACTTTTTTTTGTTTTTATTGTACTTTAAAATTTAATTTTAAATGAAAAATTCGAATTAATGTCCCATGTATCCGAAGACAAATCTATGACAATTTCTAAGTGAACAACCTTCACTGCGAATCAAATAAATAAGCAAATATAGGTTTTAATTTTAGTTTTTGAGTTTGTGGTTGGTTTGGCGAAAAATGGTCCACAGAAATATATACCAACTACTCTTGATTGTGTTACACGATCGACAGGTCTATCGCTCATTATTTCCTGAGATAATTTTGGTTTATTACTAAAACATAGAATACATTGATTTACGAAGTAGTCCCATTTCGTCGATAAATGGAGATATCAATTTTAGATGGCTGGAGTTTTGTACCGCTGAGTGGTTTTCAATGACTTGAAGTTCAGTGCTGAATTCGAATTGCTGGATAAGTTTTATTAGTCGTGTTGTTGGCATCTTGGAATTTCATTGAAAGTTTGCTCACCGATAATCTTACCGTGCTTCTTTGGTTGAAGATTATTCATATAATGAAGTACATATATAGGCTGTAACTCGAATCAGTTTTGTAAATGATGAGTATCGATCAAATAAATCAGAAGCAGAATTACAAATTGAAATCGAAGAAATTTTACGAATATCTACATTTACCAACTCTGCACTTATTTTCAAATTCGGATTTTTAGGCCCGTCTGTTTGATTTTCTTGAAGAAACGGCGGACCTGACCACCATAGTTCTTGTTTTAAAAATTCGCTAGATATTATACCTCGAGATACGAAGTCAGCGGGATTCTGTGAGGTGGGTACATATCACCAATTATTTATTGATGTAAGTTCCTGTATTTGGGTAAGCGAACGAAGTATATTTAGATGGTTCCGATTTAATATGCAGAGGAAGGATTTCGGAATCTGACCAAAAATAACTATGATTTACTTGCATGTTCAGGCTTTCAATTAGTTTATTTCAGGTTTGTGCCAACAACAGAGCAGCACAAAGCTCGAGGCGAGGAATGATCTATTTTTTAAGAAGAGCCACCCTAGATTTTAAGCAAATCAGCCTAACGTGGTTTGTATTTTTATTATCCGTGCTTCTCACATAAGTAACACAACCAAAACCTTTCTCAGAAGCTCATTAAAACTATGGATCTCGATTAGTTTATTATGTGGCATTAAAAAACAACGAGGAACGAAGTTCTGGTGTTATGTAATCATCCCAGTCGATATTGTGAAGTGTCCATATTGTTTGCATTATGATTTTAGCGATTAGAATCATCGGGGTACACAAGCCCAAAGGATCAAACAATTGGCATATTTCCGACAGAACATTTTGTTTGGTACATGGTGTTTCTAACGAAAATTTGGAAAAATTCATTACAAATGTATCTTGTAATGTATCCCAAGAAAGACCAAGTACTAAGGAAATGTTTGATGAATGTGAAGAAATTTCATGGACATTTGAAGAGAACTTTCTTAACTCAAATAATCCTGTTAGGAGCTCTTCGACATAAAAATTTTGCATTAAAATTTGCTATGAGGAAACGAGATAACTTCGTCCCAAGCTAGTTGTTGTAATGTACGCGTAGCCAAAAATGGAGCACTTTTAGTTTCTTATAGGTTACTGTGAATAATTTGAAGCATTTTACATTTTCTGACGGATTATCTTTCCACCAGATCCGCTGTAAATCTTGTTGAAATTTATCGATCATAATTTGCCTATACATTTTGGTAATAACGGCTGTGAATGCAACGATGTGTTACCTGAATCTTAAAATTATAGACAACAGATCCTGTTGCACCGTAGGACCTTATAATAGGCAATCATTTAAGAATAATTTTGACGAAGATTTAATTGACCCATTAAAACTACTCTCAACTGAGTAGTGGTATACGAAAACCAAAACCGATTACAATTCTCTCCTATTTGTCATTTTATTGCTTGTGACATTTTGTAAAGTTACTTGATTAGAATCGTATTTTAGTACTTGTACTGTCATTTTACAGCAGTTAAAATTTTAGTATACAATGTCTCGAAAAAATTGTCATTTTTCACTTGATCAGGATCTAGGCCCTATACTGATATATTGAAATCGATGAATTCTAATCACCATAAGCTTCCAAGACTTTCAGTATGTTAGCTACTTTGGACTAACTGGTGAACCCATCGGTGAACCAAACACATGTTTGAAACATCTTCCGTTAAAACTAAATTCCGTATGTTCAAGGATAAGTTTTTACGCCTCTATACAAATTTAAATCCAAATTAGATTACTGGTTAATTTTATATCATTCCATAATTTGTTAATCAATTCTAAAACTATGTAAATTTGAATCCACATTAGTAAACAACATTACCCTTATCAGCCTTCAACACGTACATGTCGAGATTTTCACATAAAAGTCGTTTAGCTTTGCGAGCTTGTCGAAGTGTTAGTGTTTCGTTGTTAGTCAAAAATATATTTGTCAAGTTATTGTTAATTTACAATTTATCAAAATGTTTACAAGCCTACTCCTGATGATGATCTTCATTGCATCTCGTCAAATTTGGAAATGCCACTCTCGAAATTAGCTACAATTATATAGGATACGGAATAACATAATATTAGAATTTTTTAAAATCCTGGCTAATTCCCAAACCTATTAGAACCACGTTCCATTTAACTTTATTCAATTTTCATGCCCCAAAGCACTGGGCAAGGTTGTTCTTCTACTCACAGTGGTAGTTTGCTGTTGGTAAAGAAAAATCTGTACAGAATACAGATCAATTTAAAAAAAATTCGCATATGGATTTGTTTTGTTGCTTCAAAAGAAGGATGCTTAAAAATTCGAGTCCATTACAAATCATTTATGGGACAGCGGCCGTTTATTATCTTGGATGCTACAATTTTAAAGAATTAAGAAAATCTTGATATTACGAAAAATCGGATTCCAAATACAAATTTATTAAATGGCCAAGATATTTTCAAATTTTTGGTACACGGCTACGATAACATGCTTCTAAATTGAATTACACTCAATTTTTGGCAGTTCAAGTATATATATGTAAAATATTTTGATTTCAAATTCAGTGAACATTAAGGCCTTTGTTTTTTGTATAAATGTTTGAAGATATTATTATTGTAGTAATTCACCGTGATGATGATGGAATAAAGCCATCGAAACGTTGCGTCGGTGTAAAAATAAAACATTAAGCTAAAAATCAACAAATAAATTGGGTTTATATCTAAAGTTTTAACTCTTAAATGTTTAATTTCGTAAAATCATGGGTTATTTTATGGTTCTAAGAAATTTAAGAGTTTTAGGTCTTTCGACTATTAAGTAATCACAAAAGATAAAAACATAGAGATATTTACAACTATACAACAGATCTTTAAGAATTCCAAAAGCTTGGAGTGTGTTAAAAAAATAAATAAATGTCAATAGTTTGAGAATTTAAAGAGTTTCAGGATTTATTAAAAATTAAGGGTTTCAATAAATGCAAGCATTGAGTAAAACATTATTCTGGAATATTTATGACCATTTAAGGTTTGATTTGAATAGTAAAATGTTATTTGTGTACGGTAACCCATGCCAATATATTTACTAAGTTGCATTGAACCAGCGACGTTTATCATCCTAAATTATGGGCCACTTTTGGTAATACACATAATAAAAAAAATTGTTTCTATACTGAATTGTTAAATACATTGTACCACTTACATAAGCAAGCTAAGAATATTATAAATAAACTTTTTTCAAAAATCTAACGATTCTTCACAAAGATGTTAACTTAATGGACTCAAACAACAATCGAACAACATGTCATTAAAAAGGGCACTTACTCGCACATTCAAAAATTAACTGAAAAATACTTGCAATTCGATGTTCTAAAGCCAAATTGATGAACGCAGCCAAAAAGCTTTGCCAAAAAGCTCTGCACAGTCGTTGATTTTTTGTACCCTAGTTAAGCCAGAATAACAAACAAATAAAAGTTCCGAACAAACGTCACAAAAGGAGCAAAATAAAAATGCCTTTAGATTTTTTGAAAATGCACCATCAAGGATGATTCTCAAGAACGGTTTTTACCCCATTTTTGAACTCCTTTACGAATCAAATCACCCAAATAACGAAAAAATGTGATTTCATTGATTGATTTAGGAGCTCAAAAATAAATACCTAGAGTAAAAAACCGATGTCAGAACCAATCATCAGCTCTTGCAATGTGCTTTCAAAATTCTGAAATACGCAACCGATTTTAATAAACTGTACCTTAAAACCACCACTAGAAAATAATCAAGGGTAAGAATTCCATTAAAATTGATTAAATAATTTTTGAGATTAGAGCGAAGAGCGGATAGAAGGACGGACCGAACATTATATTAGAAGAGATGAGACGATTGATTTTTTCA
Source organism: Tipula helvola (assembly GCA_963556165.1). NCBI lineage: Eukaryota > Metazoa > Arthropoda > Insecta > Diptera > Tipulidae > Tipula > Tipula helvola. Next base: position 92,112,920 of record OY744482.1, read on the forward strand.
TAATCATATGCTTGTGAGCTTGAAACTGATCAAACTTTTACAACTTTTCTGAAACTTAACTTTAAGAAATACATTTTTAGATTTTTAGATTTAAAGCATTTGAAATGTAAGCTAAATTTCAGGGGCGCAATTAATTTCAAGAATTTTAACAAATTAAGAGAAATTTAAGAAATTAAGTTTTTAAAACATAGTTCTAAGAATTTTTAGAATTTTTGAAATTGACCTTCTATTCCTAGTTTGATTTCAAAGAGATATTTGCCCTATTGAACCCCCTATTCGCCCCCAGTAATTTTGATATAACTGACGGATAACGTCTAAAGGCTAATTTATATTATCCGTTCAGTTCAGTTCCTACATGTACCGTGTCAGACATCATGAATTTATACTATCCGTCGTTTCAGTTCAGACATTTTTGTTCGTGTGCTTATCGTATATATTCCTACGATTGATTTTTTAAATATAAAATCCGAAAACCATACAAATATTTTGTAGGTACACAATTTTAAATATTGAATTTTTTTCTTCTGATAGAGGGGAAAATGGGAAGAGACATAGATCGGTGGAACAGAGCTGGTCCATAAGTGACTGTTTGTAACTCGTACGTCTGAATTGGTTGGTTTAACTGTTCTCGCCAAAGAATTGTTTGGAGAAAGTTTGATTTTTGTTGATTTTTATTTGACGATATATTTTCAAAATTTCACTCGTAATGACGTACTTCTAGGTTCTAAATCGAAGAATGATGTCGAACAAATTGTCGAACCGTCGGACCCACTAACATTTTTTCATTCAATGAAATGTTGCTTGAAGTTTTCGCAGATGCATCAAACATTACGCGGAGTTTTGTGGAAGAACTAGAAGGGCGCTCAACTATGCATGGTGTGACATGTAGTAAGCTGTTTGTTGAACGTGTTGGTATCATTCACGAGTTTCATCTGGCCTAGATGGGAATACTCATTAATGAATTTCATATATGAATATTTTATATCGGAATTATTGTTCAACTTGCGTTCAAAATAATTAAATCGCTTCAAAGCTGTTGATTTAGATTCGTCCAGACCCTCTAAGTTATTACGAAATGGAATGGATACAACAAATTTTCTATTAGTTCACGAGTTGTTGTTTGGGTGAAATACGTTTCGTTGTCAACGTTATGTTCAACCTGTTGCTCAAATTTTCCAAACACAAACCAACCAAAAACTGATTTTTAAATGACAGGATGTTTTGGGCTTGTATTACATGGAATTCGATTTGGAATGGTGTTTGTTACTGAAAACTCAAGTTGACCAGAAAATGGTTTGTATGTTGAACGGATTTTAGTTGTATTTCAGTTACGATACTCTGTCAAACCTGCGAGGGTTGAATTGCTCAAATCAGTTAGTGTAAAGCGATTGTCTTTGTTATGTTTCAAGTTGAGAATTTTTGCAAATGACTCGCTACCAGAATCCAATAGTTCTCTACATTGAATAAGTTTACCAATACCATTTTCAATCATCACTAACGCTGTTGGTAAAATTGTTGAACGTTCGAAAATTTTGATTTTTATATTAAAGTTTGAAGAAGAACTAGACTCGTTCAATAAACAACTTACTACTAATTTAGATGCTAGAGGAGGATTAGCAGAATGTTGATTTTGAGTACTTTTCTAATAATCATATCAGGGGTACAAATTGAAAATGCGGGATTGATAACAGATGGCGTTACTAACGCTATACGCATCAGGCAGTACTGTGACTATGTTCATGTCAAAGCTACGTCTTATAGCTTTAATTTTCAGTATGTGTCAATTTGTCGCAGTGTCAAATTCATAGTTTTTTTGAGCTCTCAATATGTCGAGTTTCGTGCCAACAAAACAGCATTTGCGGGAAGTTTTAATTTACTTCTTTAATTTGAAGAAAAGTGCTGCTGAAGCACATCGATTGGTCTCCGAGACTTATCCGAGTCATGTTCCATCGGTTTCAACGTGCGAGAGATGGTTTGTGCGGTTTAGAAGTGGTGATTTTGACGTTGAGGACAAAGAGCGGCCGGGCCAAGTGAAAAAGTTTGAGAATGCTGAATTGGAGGCAATACTCAATGAAGACTCGTGTCAAACTCAACAAGAGCTCGCAGATTCATTGGGAGTGACACAACAAGCCATTTCCCATCGTATAAAAGCCCTCGGAATGATCCAAAAGCAAGGACATTGGGTGCCGTATGAGCTGAAGCCGAGAGACGTCGAGCGCCGTTTTTTTGCATGCGAACTGCTGCTCGAACGGCAAAAACGGAAGGGTTTTTTGCATCACATTGTCACTGGTGATGAAAAGTGGATCCGTTACGATAACCCGAAGCGCAAAAAATCATATGGTTACCCCGGCCATGCATCATCATCGACGGCCAAACCAAATATTCACGGCGCCAAGCTCATGCTCTGTATTTGGTGGGACCAGCTGGGTGTGGTGTATTATGAGCTATTGAAATCGAACGAAACCATCACAGGAGCACTATACCGAACTCAATTAATACGTTTGAGCCACGCACTCAAAGAAAAACGGCCACAATACGAGCATAGACACGACAAAGTAATTTTGCAACATGACAACGCTCGGCCACATGTTGCAGCGCCGGTCAAAACATACCTACAAACGCTGAAATGGGAAGTCTTACCCCACCCGCCGTATAGCCCAGACATTGCTCCTTCCGATTACCACCTTTTCCGATCGATGACACATGGCCTAGCTGACCAGCGCTTCCATTCTTACGAAGAAGCCCAAAAATGGGTCGATGACTGGATAGCAGCCAAGCCGGCCGAATTTTTTCGCGACGGTATCCGTAAATTGCCAGAAAGATGGGAAAAAGTTGTGGCTAGCGATGGACAATACTTTGAATAATTCATTTGTTACCATTTTTTCAGAATAAACGTTCAAAAATAGAAAAAAATCCCGCATTTTCAATTTGTACTCCTGATATTATCTTCGATTTTGATTTTTTTTTTATCCGGCTTATGTCTTAAAATGTTTACAGAACCTTTTATAGAATATTATAACTTGTTATTGTCATGTTCTAAATGTGAAAGATGTTGTAAAATGGATAAGTCTTAATTGTGTTAATAATTAATAAACAACTTCATCCCAGATGAAGGCAAACTAACCCAGGTACAAACGCCCATAGATCACTGGCAAGAAAAGTGTGATATCATTCTTCGGAGGTACAGATCATATTGCCACTATTCCACTGTCAAAGCCGAACGGTGCTCCACTATTTGTTGGGCATCTGCCGCCTTACAGTCCCGATTTGAAACTTTCTAACCACATCACATTTTCAATTCTAAAGGATGAAATCCGCCAATTGACCATCAAAATTAAAAATGCATTTAAGATTTCGTTTTTCCTCAGAAAAGTTTAATAAACAATAGTTGTATATACAGTCAAACTTGGATATAAAAAATCGGGATATAACGAAAGCCTTGTGATAAGGAACTTATATAATATCCCAAACTTCGAGAAATATGTCGAACTTGGCTATAACGAACCTCAAGACACTAAAAATTTTGTCCGTTATAAGGAAGAAACGTTGTATCAAGAGATCAATTTACCTACATTTGTATGTATTTCTCGAAGTTTGGGATTACATAAGTTCCTTATAACAAGACTTTCGTTATTATCACGATTTTTTATGTCAAAGCTTATATACAAATGTAGGTAAATTGATCTCTTGATATAACGTTTCTTCCTTAAAACGAACAAAATTTGTAGTCCCTTGAGGTTCGTTATAACCAAGTTCGACTGTAACGGGAGTTACTGAAATTCTGAATTTGTTAAATTTCTAACTTTTCTAGAATTTTTAATTTTTCATATTCCGAAGATTTTTAAATTTCCTAATTTAATTACAAATTACAGTTATATTACTAAAACCGTACTGAAATTTGGAATTTTTTAGATTTTCTAAATCAATTTTATTAGTTTCAATGTTACTAAATTACAAAATCTTTCTGTTTCAGAGTTTCTATATTTCTAAATTCCTAACTTTTTCAATTTTATAATTTTCAGAATTCTCGAATTAATTATTCTTAAGGGATAATAACACCTTCTGGGAACGAAATCAAGGATCTATTCCCCCAATTTATTTAAGAAAAAGAAAGCGACATTTTTAAATTCGGTTTTTAATACATGTTTATATAAGTCTGTGCGGTGTACTTCAAACACGAAAACATTTTCTTTTTAATAATTTAAAATACAAATTACGGCGCAATAGCTGATTTTAGGCCACTCCTTTTTTTTAAGGACCTTCACGCGCGGAAACCAACAGGTCATAATTTTTAATCTAGAAGCAAAAACGAAAAAGATTTTGAAAAAGGATATGAATATCTTGTGAAGCCCGTAGGATTTTTGAAAAATATTGATTTTTGCAAAAATGGCGTCAATATGAAGGATTTTTTTTTTCATGAATAAATCGGTCGCAAATCCATCATAAGATAGTTAAATTTTAATTGTCAAAAAAATCCTACGTACTTCACTAATGAAAATTATTTGACAAATACAGTAGAATCCATCGGTTAAACGGGACAGTCATTTATGTGGTCCATCTATTGCAGAACGGGATCCAATTGAGAGTACAAATCAAACTTTCCAACATGTTAAATTAAGGAACAAATGCATTTGTCCATGATAAACATGGAAAATAAAAAAAAATTGTTTTTTTGTATAAAGTTTCTCTTGTTCCGATGTGTCTCAATTAACCGGAATCTAGTGTATTTATTTTTAGAATTTCTATACGTTTTCTTAAGTTACTAGTTTTTTTACTTAAGTCACGAGTTTCTTTTAAATTCTAAATTCTTAAATTTTAAAGAACTCATAAATTTTTTATATTCATAAATTTTCAATATTGGTAACTTTTTTAATTTTGTAAGTTTCAATGATCTAATTCAATCTAACATTTGAGGTTCCTGACTTATTTAAAATATTCTATATTACGGAATTCTAAAATTTCTAGAAATCTACAATATATGTATGTCTAAGCTTAGGTACGGATTTCCTAAAACCAACACTCCAAACAAAAAATTGCAAGTCCAACATTCCAAAGTTCAAAGACAAAATTCCAACAATTGAATTCCATTTCATTTTCCTGAAAATAAATTGGAATGAAATTTTCTTAACCCTTTTTAATGCATGATTTTTTCTTTTTAATTGAAATGTTTTTTTTCTTATAAAGATGTGTTTGGTTGAAAAGGATTTCAAAGTGAAAATGGTTGGAAGCAGCTAGTTTTCCCGGAAAATTGATTTTATGACATTATGCCTATTTGCATCATTAGGCATTTATGGTATAAAATTTAAATATTTTTCCATTTATAACGCTTCTCACTAATAAGGCAATTCGTTCAAAATTAAAATAAATATTCAAAAACAATATTCTTATTTTTAAAAAATTACATATGTAAATGTATGTTTACTACTAACTGTATGCAAAACATCGACTAACTAATTCTAAATGGCGATTTTATTTTCGAAACGCTGAAAAAAACAAAAAATGTGTGAAACGAGATAGAAAAACAAATGAACAACAGATATTCGAAACAAAACACAAAAAATATGCTCAAATGTAGATGCAGTTCAAATTAGAATAACATGATGCAGATATGCTACACTATGCATTAAAGGGTTAAGATTTTACATAGTGTGAATGTTAGAACTTGCGTTAGAATTTTTGGCCGATATTTTTATTAAAACCAACTCGAATTATCTAGTTTTTTAATATTCGTTTGAGTTTTTGGAATTTTGTGTTTGAATTTTCGACTTTAGTGATTCATACTCAGCCCCTATAAATTTTTCATACTCTTAACGTAATAAATTCGAAATCTTTTGAACTTTCAATATTTACAATTTTTCCAATTTTTTCATTTCATTAAACTATTTAAATATAATTTTAAATTTCTAATTTATGTAACATTCTAAAAACTACATATTCCATTATTTTCTAAATTCCCAAATTACTTTATGTTGTATAACCCTTTCGTGTCCTGCCCACACAAATGTGTAGGTAAATTTTGATTGCTCTAGCGTGAGATGTCAAAAGTTATTTGTAGATGAAATTGAAGCCCAACTTACACATTTGTGTGTGTACTTTAAACGAATTGGCGCGAAACAAAAGCTTCATAAATAAGAGCCAACTGACACATTTGTGTCACGAATTGAGCATTAATCATTTGAAAAAACATTGTTCATACTTACCCATTTGTGTTGGTCGGTTCATGATTAAATACTACGTTTCCATGACAGAGTTAACCCGAACTAAGAGTTTCGTTGAGTTAATAATCCATATCGTTTCCATGAAATTATAATTTCTAGTGTAATTTGGCATTTCACAACAATTGAAAGTAAAAAACACTCGCGATTCCCTTCTAACCCTACTACTTTCGTTGAGTTAAGTTGGATTAAGAAACTTAACGAAAATCCTAAACTCGACATGTTTCCATGATGAGATAATCCACGTTAATCCCGGTTAACTCCATCATGGAAACGTAGTAAAAGTTTAAGAGTTAATACTAATAAACCGTCACACAATTGTGTAAGTTGGGCTATTGTTACTATGCAATTTTAAACAGAAAACACGTTTTCTGACATTTCGATTTACCAACACATTTGTGTAAGTTGGATTTTAGATAAAGTAATTTTTTTTATTCTTGTGGACACGAAAGGGATAAATGAAGTTTATTAACAACGCCCATCACTAAATATCTAAATTTCTTAATTATTCTACATTCATTAAATACAATATTTCAAAATATCAGTTCTTAAAGTCTATTTCCAAATTAATCCAATTTAATTTGCCTTAATTTTGTAAACAGCCAAATTTCTGAAAAGCTTAAGTACTAATCTTTCAGATTTTGTAAATAATTTTTTTTATTTTACGCAATAAATATTATGTTAGATACTAAAGACAGGTGCAGATACTAAAACTGCAAAATTTTTTAAATGCAAGATATTGTATTTGCAAGATTTTGTACTTGCAAGATTTTGTAACTGCAATATTTTGGGTTGGCAAGATTTTGATTTGCATGATTTTTAAAAAATGCAAGATTTTGTACTTGCGAGATTTTGTAATGCAAGATTTCGGGGCGCTCCCTTTAATTGTACTCGCACCAATCAGTTTAAATCATCCTTTATAACTAGATTGAAAGTTTTAGGTAGCACGAACTGTACATGTGACAGCTTTTAGAAACCCATTCAAAATTGATTAAGTAATCGCTTTCTCATGATAAATTAGCCTTCGAATTTAAAGTATATTCAACGGCACATATTTACTATACAAAGAGATTTTATTCCCCTAACGACCCTTTTGCTATTAATAAATTAATTAATAAATTTTTAAAAACCAAAACCAAAAATATTTAAAAAATATGAGCACATTCCGATTAAAAGTTGAAGGCTACAGTGTTTTAGAGCAAAGAGCAACGTCTAGAATTTCAGATAAAACAGTTCCAGGATTTATGTTTTTTTACATCTAACGACCATATCAGAACACATATGAACTAGGGCTTACGTCCCGGGAATTCCCGGGAATTTAAGAAAGTATTCCTGTTTCCCGGGAATGTTGTGAATATTTCCTGGGAATGCAAAATTCAATTTCAAGATTTCACCATGCACGTTTTTGATGGGTGCAACGCTATTAAAAATAAGGTTAGAGAGAGTGTAACAAACTGAATATTATGTTAGATATCCATATCTATTTTATTGTGACAATTTTTTTAGGTTTGCACAAACACGGCCAGTTAATTAGATTGATATCGAACTAATAATTTATTTTTCAATGTATTTTTCTTTCATTTGAATTGTAACCAGATTTTTTTATGTTTATACGACCAGCTATGCTAAACAGAAAATAAATGCATTCGATATTTTTGCGCTACTATTCTTTCGAATTTTTTCGCCTTCAGATATCAGACAAAACATTCTTTTCAACAATATTGTCTGTGTCTGTATATGTCTGAACTGAACTGAAAGGATAATATAAATACTCCCATATAAAATATAATGTTTTTTTGTCTGACACGATACATATAGGAACTGAACTGAACGGATAATATAAATCTTAAGGCTGATTGTGTGCAATAAGAATGGAAACTTCATGAAACCAATGTCAAGGAAAGCCTTTCTTATTTTCGATGTTTCTATAAGCAACCAATAATTTTTATGCCAAAAATCCTTAAAATATTGGAAAATTTTAATTTAATATTGAAATATCTGTCCGTTTATTAAATTTTTTGAAAATTAGTGAATCATACATAATTAGTACTAATAATAATTTTTTCTTTTTTAATTACAGGTAAGTCATTCATAATTGATTGATTATAAAAAAAAACAGTTGGAACTTAAAAAATCTGGTTGGTTAGCTAAAAGAAATCAGTAAGTAAATAAAATTGAATTTACGACGGATACGGATATTCCATCAAATCACGCATACATTTTATTTTAAATTGAAAAGTATTTTATACATGTAGTATATACAGTTTCGTGACAATCTACTTCTGGGAATAATTATCTCACCAAAATAATCTCATTCCGATCGTTTACCAGTTTTTCACAATTTAATTATTTCTTTTTTATGTTTACAAAAATTATCTCTATACAAACTCTTACACAGATCAGCAAAGACATAAAAAAACCTTTATTTAATCCAAAAATGGCAAGACAGCATTTTTGTAAGCTATATTACACACACACAAAATATTATTGCTTGTATTGAATTTAATTTCTTCGTTAAGATAAATGCTTATATACGAAAAAAAAATCAAAATCACAGTAGATTTCAAGACAGATTTTTACATGAAAATATTAAATGGAACTGACGATTTTAACGGTTTTATGCGAGTTACGCGGATTGAGTACGTAAATCATATAAATGCTTCAAGCAAATTTTATTTATTACATATGAAATGCAATTTACTTAGGATATACATATACTTAATAAAGCTATTAGATGTAATTAGATGTATTATGGTGTATAAAGAAATAACGTGCATACGAGTAATACAGCATAGTTATAAGAATTTGTTGTTACCAGACCAGAACTGAATTATTTAATTAATTCATGTATGTACGTTTATGAATTTTGTTTAACACTATTATTTATTGTAGTTTTGTTATGATTTTTATTAGTTGTGTTATAAGATACGGTACAGACAGTTGTTTTATAAACTAAAATATGCTACATAAGTTGAGTAAAATAATACGAGTTGAGTTCAAATCATAACAATTTTGATTGATTTGTATTCTGGATAATTTATTGATTTTTTGATCTTAGGGGATTTTATGGTACCACTTACCATAAAAATTAAAAGGGCGTAAGTCGACTTATGCCCTAATCGACTTTTGCGCATTTTCTGTTTAATTGTCTATTAATACGTTTTTATTTTCCAATTTCCAAGGTAATATTACCTCTTTTATATTACCTAACAATTGGAATGAAAACGTATTAACAGAAAATTAGATACAAAATGAGCAAGAGTCGATTAGGGCAAAAGTCGAGATACGCCCTTTTAAATCTTGAGTTGAGGCATATATTTTCTAGAGAGGTACGAGGGCATTCAATATATGTATTCGTATAATCGATAGTAAAAAAATACAGTTTATTGTTTGCCTCCAACAATATTGTATTTATCGCAGTAATGTTTTCAGCAGCAAGAAGAATTCTGCCTTTATGCGCCTTCAAAGATCTTTGAAACATTATTAACTGCTCCTTTCGGTATTATTCAAACCTAGTAGAAGTAGTGAATATGAGACAAAATATAAGTTTAAATTTGCATTCTTGTAAAAGTTGGGAATTGTATGGATTCTATACGAATTAGAAAAGTTTATGGAGTCGAATATTAACTTTCATCCGTTTGTCGAGTATTTAGAACCAAAAGATTTCGAACATAGATACTTCACCATTGCTGCGATTTGGCACCTAATCGGGCTTTAAACATTATACCGTTGTCCACTTTCTTAAATACATATACATACACTAAAAATCTGAACAATATTGGTGATTTATTGGTAACAGTAGTTTCAAGACCCATGCCGTTTCATAAAAAACTCCTGTTATTGTTTAAATAACTTAAACAAGATAGCAATGGGAAGCTCGAGGAAATTGATTAAAACAATATTTATTGTCGAAGTCTATGTCTTCACCAATCTCTTAAATCTTGTGCTCCAAGTAAATGGTCTAATCCTATTCAGATAGGTCAACGTAAATTCTAGTGTAATGATATATGCTTACTTTACGGAATTTTCATCTGGTTTGTCCCGTGTATGTGATATTTGAGAAAATAAGGAAATCAATGTTATATCAACATTTCTTTGAACAACAATGCGTCTATGAAGCTTTTGGAGCTTTCTGGAGCCCAGAACCGACTTAGGACCCATTTTGTTCATATAAATGATTAATGGTATTCACATGAATATCATTATACATGAAAAATTTGTCAGAAGAAAAATTTGTCAGATCTACAATACACGAATGTCAAGTAAAAATTGTCAAAACTAACCGGTACCAAAATGGCGTCCTGTCAAAGCAATAATGAGATGAATAATTATTCAATTAGAATAATGATTGTAGAACTCTTAGCAAATTATTTGGTCTTACATGAGAACTCACTAGATATAAATACAAACCCGCAACTAGAACATTTATCAAAATTATAGAAATTGCTGCCACTTCAAGTCACTTATTTACAATGGTTTTCCACGACGAACTACGACTTTTATTTTCATAAATAAACAACAAAATAATTACTAAAGTATGCAGAGTTTTAACTTCTTTTGGCAAAAATCAAAAAATCAAAATGGCGACAATAAACTGCAGTTTCTTAAGCAACAAAATATATTTCCTTGATAGTTCCAGTCTCAATAAAGAACGGTAAGCACTCTGAATTTTACTATACTATTAATCGATTCGTTAAAATTCTCGAGGTTCTTTGATAAGCACCTGGCTAATATGGTAGTTCGGATACGTCCTAAAAAATGGATATTTGAGCTTAATTTTATTTGCTACCTTCAATACTATCAGATCGATTTTTAGCAACAATCACTACCCTTTTTCAGTAAAACGGTTGAAAATCAGATCACTCCGTTTTTAGATAATAAAGTTTTAAAGTTTCGGTTCTTGAGTTGCTTATCGTTTATAATAAGGGTGAGCTAATAAGAGTTTCACCATATATACAGCACATTTAAAATTATTGTGTTTGAATGATTATGATTTCTTTATTGAATCATGCTTATTGTTCGATAACAATTATGTGTGCGAAAGATAATATCGGCCAAATGTTCACCACGGCTTCGGCGGCACATATAAATCTGTTTGTCCAAATTTAGGATGATATTCTGGCATAATTCCCCCTCTATATTTTACCAATATGCCGCATTATCTCGTCATTCGGCTCTTGAATTGTTGCTGGATTATTGGCATAAACCTCAAATTAGAGATAACCCCGAAGAAATAAGTCAAATAGTGCCAAATCGCACGATTTTGGTGGCCAATTGTATATATCGTCCAATTCGGGCCATAAAAACTTAGTTTTTATGGTACTATAGCGTTCATCATTCGCAGTAACAGCATTGCCGACATAATTTTCGAAAAAAATGGTCCAAGAATTCCTTCAGCCCAAAAACCACACCAAACAGTGACTCTTTGATGATGCATCGGTTTCTCAACGTTTGTCTTGGGTTTTCATCGGCCCAAATGCGACAATTTTGCTTATTAAAATATCCACTGAGATGAAAATGGGCCATCAATTCCTGCATTAACTGAATTTTGTATAAGAATGCATACTCAAATCTTTTGTTAAAATTCGACGTAATGTCTGTGTTGAGAGGTTTAATTGCTTCGAACGATGATGAGTTGATGCACTCTTGAGTACACTTTTTCATAGGGCGGCAATGTTTTCGGCTGAACGGCCTGTATGAACATACACTTATGCTTTCACATCTATTATATACCCAGTTTAACTTAGAATTTGTGGACATATTCAAAATTGTAGCCTCAGTTGGTCAATTATTAACACCAAAAATCATGTAATGTGCGATAAGCTTTTCTTTTTGAAGGTCCATTTTCATAATTCAGTTCCTCCCAGGTATCTATGCATGACTAAAATTGTTAATGTCTGTAGATGACAGATGAGGATATGAAACAATTTTTTATAGACATTTAGATTTGATTCACCACTCTCATGGTGAAATACCTACTAGTCCACCCTTTAGAAATTCAAGATTATTCATGATTTTTTAAGAATTCCATATTCTGCAAATTCGAATTTTTCGAGATTGTATTTGAGATTAAGCGAGGTTTCTCCAAATTTCCGGATTGTTAGATGTTATTACGAGATTTTCAAGATTATTCGTGATTATTAAAATTTTTGGTTAGGTTGTGTTTTAAGACTACTTGAGATTCAAGAAATAGTAATTTGATTAGCGTTGTGGTAACAAGCAACTCAAAGATAATTGATTTTAAGGGTTTTTCGGATTATGGGATTTTTCAGTACCAAACTCAAGTAGTAACCTAGCAAAATCACAGATTGTTCTAAGTTATTCATAGGAGTTTAATTTCAATTTTGTGGCCATAAGCAAAACACAAATTGGTTTTGAAGGCTAATGACGAGGAATGGTATAGATATTATAGAAAAGGATACTACCGAAGGAAATAATACTATACCGATATAAGTTCGTTACACAGTATGATCAAAAAGAACCGGGAATTTGTGAATAAAACAAGTTTGTGTTAATTTTCTGGTAAATTTTATCTCCTTCAAAATAATATCCACCTGAAGCTACACACATCTGCCAATGCTTGATCCGATCATCCATGCACTTTTGGTAGGCCGAACCAGGGATGTCCTTCAGCTCCTTCGTCGCATTTTGTTTTATGGCTTCCACAGACTTAAATGTTTTTCCACGAAGTGGTAATTTAAGCCGAGAGAATAAAAAAACGTCGCAAGGTGCCAAATCGGGTGAATACGGTGCTCGCTCGAGGATATTTATACTGTGTTTTCCAAATAATCCATTATAATCCGTGCTTTGCGTGACGGCACATTATCTTGGTGCAAAATCAACCACAAATCCGGACGTTTACGGTGCACATCATCTCTCAAATGCTTCAAAACAGCAAGGTAATACTCCTTGTCGACCGTTTGACCGGGTGGCAAGTATTCGTAATGGACAACACCTCGGTAATCAAAGAAATCAGTGAGCATGACTTTGATTTTTGATCGAGTTTGGCGCGGTTTTTTCGGTTTCGGCTCGGCCTCGAGACGCCATTCAATGCTCTGGTTTTTGATGGAGCAGACTCCGCAAAGGCTTTCTGCAACATTTTTAGCGATTCAGCCCAAGAAATTTCGTTGGAAACACAAAATTTCAAGCAAACTCTTTGTTAAACAAAATTATTCATGGTAAAATGCGACAAAACATAAAAACTTGTCTGTTGTAAACAGCTGTCAAACAAACATTAATGATTCGATTCCGCTCAAACTTGATACAGATATCAGTTAAGCGTCTACCAACTTAAGAAAAAAAAATAACCGGATCGGTTCAGCGCGGTTTATTTAAATTACAAACGCCCGGTACTTTTTCAGCATACTGTATAATTCTGGACAGTTTGTTTCGTTATTTCTTAATTAAAAACACTTTGTCCAGTTTCTATTTTTAGAATTATGAATTAGAAAAGGGTACTGTTTAGATCCAGCTGATCATCTGAAAGAAAATAATTAAATTATTTTTAAAATTGTTAATACTTGAATTTAATTTAATTAGTTAAAAGTCCAGGCTATTAAAATTTACGAGTGGCATAATCGGAGATTCCGAAGGAACTATTGGAGAAATAATTAAATGTGAGTCGTGCCAAGGAGATCCTGGAGAAGATAATTACCGTAGAAGTATCGATGTCCGCAATTAATAGTGAAGAGGAATCTAAAATTTCCGATACTAAAGAAGCTTATTACGGAGTAGTATCTTAATTTAATAATTTGATAAATAATTTCGGTATTAGAGAATTATCTAACGTTAATAATGATGGTAGGTTGAATATGAGCACTATGTACTCGGCGCCAGAGGTACAGAAAAATTTGTTTTCATTAGTTCAACTCGAGCATATTTGGTTAAAAAAATCATAATACCAGTGCAAAAATTTGAATATTTCATAGGTTTGCTTAAAGGAGAAGTGATCTTGCTATAGGTAACTGCTTTAAGGTTACCGAATCGAATTATATAGAAGCTTTAAGAAATCCCGCGAGCTTCAAATATAAAAAAAATAATTAGACCCCGAGGTAGTGCGCGGTTGTAAAATGAAACCTTTACGAGAGAAAACCGAATGTAGAGTAGAGATCCTTCTCTAGAATACTTACGGCAGAAATTAGATAACGAAACTCGCCGTTCATGGGCACAAGACGACACAAATAATGAATTATTTTTTAATAAAAAGGACTGACGCATTTTATTCATTAAAGGCACATTGTATCCGACCAACAAGAGCTACCACGTCAATTAAATCAAAGAATAGTTTTGCTACCACTATTGATGACTCTATGAATGTATCACGTGTAATAAGCAACAACACAGACTAATCGATTGCGATCGATTTAAGGCATTAACAGTTGAAGAATGAAGGGCATTAATTGATAGAAACAAACGTTTTTCAACTGTTTGAATCCGGCACACACTGAGTATGATTGTAGAATATGAAGCAGATGTCTTCAATGTTCTCGTAAACATCATTGCTTTAAGCATATGGATAATACTTCATCAAATGCACTACCAATACTTCAAATGGTGAAACCGAGGAGAAAACAGTCTCAACGATTCATACACGTTTCGATGAAGAACAAGCAGTTAACAGTGAAATTTCATTAAATTTCACAGTAGAAATCGTATTACCCATGGCAATAATAAATTTATTGAAAACCTTGTTATACCAAAGATCCTGCATCCCAAGCTTCATTTATAACCGAATTACTCGCTAGGCGCTTATTATTTCGAAAATTACATCGTCATTACTCGTCTTTGAATTTGAAATTAGCTACATGAATACGTGGACGTTATCCTTCATTAGTTTGGCCGACCCAGATTCTCACAAGTTCGGATCAATCGAAATATATTGTACTTGGCGCATAAATCATCTTTGAATTGCTTTCCGGACGACATCAAGACAATACAATCGTCAAACTTGATCGCCCATAAAAGTAAGTTTGGTTGGATCGTGGGAGGCAGACACGAAGCTGATATAACAGAAACTAAATAGTCATATACGCTAACAACAATTTTGGCCAATCAAAGAGCTTCCTCAAATCAAGAATCTTACAAAGGAAAACAATATTGTGAAGAATTGTTCAAGATGGTCACATGGCGAGCTGACAATTGGAGATTCGTTATCAAGGTTCCATTTAAAGAATCATCAAAGATTGTAGGAACAACTTACCAGGAAGTGATATCCAGATTGCTAGGAATAAAGAAGCGTTTCAAGGTGAACGATCGATTCCGTCAGCTGTATGAAGAGTTGTTAAAAGAATATCAAGATCTAAGTCACATGGAACCGTTCGAAGTAAACCATGCAGAACTACAGTAGCACAATGAAAGTGCGCTTAGTTTTTGCAGCATGCGCAAATTCAACTACATGCGTGTCGCTGAACCATAATTTGATGGTAGATCCGAACATCCAATCGAGCCTTCATCATTACGTATTAGCAGGCGACATAGAAAAGATGTATCGTCAAGTTTGGGATAGATGAGAAACATCGTAAACATTAACTTATACTGTGGCGAGATAAGAAGCAAATTATCTGTATATACGCACTAAAAACTGTTACAATGGCACGGCATCCGCCTCATTCGTGGTCACCAGATTTTTAAAGGAACTAGATCAGTTACTCGAACAAAAGTATCCAGAAGCAAGCCGAGCCATCGAACCTCATATTCATTTCGATGATTTGATACTGGGGTACCCACTATGCCTGATTGAATTAAGTTGAAGCCAGCAAAATATTCGATCCCGTGGGACTCTTATCCGCAATGACGATAATAAAATATTGTTCCAGAATGATTTCTCAATTTTCTAAAAATTCCCTAAAGGTCGGTATACGTACAATTAAATTGTGCAATATAATTGTGTGATGTCAGAACATTGCACAATGTACTCAATTTTTATTCAAGATCTTTGAATTTTATTGCGCAATTTAATTGTACGTGAATACCGGCCTTAACCCATAAAAAGTTTAGATGAAATTTTTAAAGCTGTTTGTAGGGAATTTTAAGCGTGGTTAACGCGGGGGGAGTGAATTCTCATTTTGTAAAACAGCAACACACTCTAAATTTAATTAACTTTGGTTCACAATGACCAAAGTTATTGAAATTCTATGATACCAAAAATGAGCAAACATTTTGTGTGACCAAAACCAATTTTCTCGACTTTTGAAGATCGCTGAGTACAAGAAAAAGCATTTATCCGACTGTCTGGATGTCTGGAATCCTGGATTTCTGTACTCTTAGTATCTCGAGAATGGCTTGGTTTTTTTTCCAAGTAGGGTGGAACTTGACTATTCCTTAACCGATTATGATGAAACTTGGCGTGTGTATTGGAAATGAAATTCTAAAATGATTTTTGGATAAAGTTCTAGAATATGTATGGTAAAGTAGGATGGAACTTGGCTATTTCTCAACCGATTATCATTCATAATGATTCATTTCTCATCAATTGGACATGTGTGTTGGAAATAGGATTCTAAAATGATTTTTAGATGAAGTTCTGGAATATGGCCAAACAGAATGGAATCTGGCCGTTTCTAAACCGATAAGGGTAAAACCCAATACGAATCCTATTTCCAACACACATGTCAAATTTCATAATAATTGGTTGAGAATTAGGCGGAGGGACGCTTAGACAAGAGAGAAAAGACGCAACAACTTCAACAACGATGTCAACCAACATTTGCTACGGTTAGTACAAATTTGGGTGACCGCTTAGGAACATGATGATGGAACGAAATCTCGCCCCTCCCACCACACAACGGCCAATGGGAATAATAATGAAATGAGACTAATAATTAATTAAATTAAGGCTTTTCAGATCTTTCGGTTACAACAGGGGGACGCTGTATTAGAAAAAAATTGTGTTGTCTTGTGATTAACAAGTGTCAAAAAAAAAAAATACTAACAAATTTACTAACTATCGACTACTTAGGTGTCTAGAACCGGGTCGAATATTTAATGCTAACATACCTTTCCTTTCCTTCGATATTGTTATTCGTAAAAGGATGAACGGGTGGACCCGGCGTATCCGGGAAATTTGCCTTAGGCTTGGTCGTACATACTAAATCAATCAATCAATAATCGGTTGAGAATTAGGCACGTCACGTTTCACCCAACTTGGCCATATTCCAGAACTTTATCTAAAAATCATTTTAGAATCCCATTTCCATCAAGGATCTCAAATCTCAGTAAAACCCGTTAAGAAATAGATTAGTTCCATCCTAATTACGCCATACAAATAATTTGCTAAAGGTTCAATTTGAAATGTAAAAAGTACAATTTGAATTGTAAAATGTTCAATTGGGAATTTATTTGGGGGTTGAATTGAGGGTTGAGTTCATTTACGGCAGTAGTTTTTCAGACCATGTTTATTTGGTAGTTGAGTTTATCTTTAACTCTCTCAAACGCCTTGTACAATATATTGTACATCAACTTTCATCGCTTCGACCAACCGTAATTTTTAATTTTTGTCTCATTTCTCTTGTGCGATCGTTCTCTTATGTATTTATGTTCACACTAAAGTTTTAGGAGCCATGCCATATCATAGCAGTGCATAATTGTGCTACGTATTTTATTTTTGGAAGAAAGTCAATTTTAAATGGCGTTTGAAAGGGTTAAGTTTGGGGTTGAATTAAGGCCAACTTGAGAATAGAGTTGTGGTTTGGGTTAGAGGATTTATTGAATTTATTTGTGTTGGGTGTTGAGTTGGAAGTTAGCTTGAGGTGTTTTGAGATAAGTTTATGTATGCGATCAATTGTCCGGATCGACGTTTTTGAGATTTTTTCGGATATTTATAGATAACGAAACAAGTATTAAGTTTTACAAAACTGCCCTGCCCCAACAGAAAATGTTTATGAGCAATTTAGGTTTAACACGAACTTCAATGTTTATTTGAAAGAACCACATTTATAGGGTAAGCATTAGAAAAATATTTTGGTGTAGTTTTAATAGAGATGTAATACTGGTGTCAAGGCCAATATGTGGTGGTGCTGGTGATGTTATTGTCAAAAAGGAGAAAAATCACGCTACACTAATCACATTAGCGTCAGTCAACAGATTTATTACACGTACTGCAACATTTTTATAAACCATTGACATTTCGATTATATTAATATAAGAAAGAAACGATTATAATTAAACCATAAATTTCCCAGTATATTTCTAAACTACCCACAAATATTTCTCTATTACTAATCGTTATTTTAATAGAGACGACTGACTATACATATAAAAATCAAACCTACTTACTTTTATTTTCTATAAAGACAAATCGTGAAAGAGGCAAGAACAACTTTCAATATCATCTGTTATATTTCCTGCTGATGATGTTGAATGAAGTTGAAGTGAAGAGTAATTTACATAAAATATTGTCACAATCGTGCAATTATAACTAAACTTAGTGTTATATCAACATACAGAAAGCAAATTTGAAGATTCTTATGATTTTTATGAGATGAGTACTAATAAATATTATAGCAGATAGTATATAAAGGTGCTGTTGTTGATGATTTCATTTTTATTGTCATGGATTATAAAATTTAACATGTTCGATACCACAGTACAAGATAATTTTGTACAAAATCATTTATCAAGTCGCGCATCTACACACGCGCTTTAAATCATTCATCATCATCATAATATTTGGATTAAGAATAAATACGCGACAAAATTCAGTCATTGTTTACGTACATACACGTACGTTATAATAGGGTATGATGAGTGGTGTGTTAAATATAATTCATCTAATTGTATATAAGTATACGAAATGCGAATGGCCTCGTTATTGTTCATGGTTGCGGCAGCGAATTAAAAGAGCTTTTTCTGTTTATTTTCGTTAGGTTGTTAAATAATTAAACAATTTTTTGTTGTCTTACATATTTATTTATTATTATATGTTATTATAAAAAACAGCTTATAAAAGTCATCAAGATTATGAAACGCACATAAAATTGAGACATTCAATAAACATAGCGTAATTGTTCATGATCAGCAATATGTAATGCCATTTTAATTATCCCAAACACAAAAAAAAAAAAAAAATACAACAACAACAGCAAAAAAAGCTAGAGACGCATTATCGCATCGTCGACTCGACCAAAGATTGTTTTTGTTTCTTTTTAATTCTTTTGATTCACTTAATCTCTCTTCTCAACAATGTTGGTTGAAAAAACTAAAATGTCAATGTGATTATTTTTGCAGATTGCGAATTTTGTGAAAGGGATATCTTGTCGTAGTAATTTTTTTGTCGCTTTAATTGTATCCATGGCTTTTACCATCGCAACACCAAGAACAATAAAAACACAAAAGTCAGTGTTAGCTTTATTACCAGTAATAAGATTACCTATTATTAAATATGTACTCTGTACGATTAAATGTCATAATATTAATTGTAAATGTTCGTGATTTATCATAGCCATAATATAATGAAGTTTTGTAGAATGTAGATATGTGCGTGGTTAAAACAACAACTGTGCATAGTAAGTATACATAAAGTGTTATGCCTACAGACAAAACTAAAAAAATAAAAAAAAAAATTGTTTGTTGACCGATGGGATTATGAATATAAGTACACTATTCAATTATGGTACAACTAATTGGGTAGATTGAATAATTACAACTATACACATGTTCAGTATAAAGCTAATGACTACAGGAAAATATTTAGTCCATACATGATTGACTGTCATTCACGTCAACATTTTCCCATCAAAATCATGTTTTCTCTTTTATTCGATCTTGAAATGTCAAAACCAATAAAAAATCAATTTTCAAAGTAAATGATCGTAAACGATCTTAATTCTAATGGCATCCAAGTTACATTGTACACCTTTGAATATACAATTGTAGTTATTATTGTGTTAAAAAATCTTGTCACGATTTTAACGAATTTTTTTTTGCGTGTAACAAGTAAACCACTAATAATAATTGTTCTACACAAATTTTATACTTTACACATTGTTTGTGTATGCTGGGCGGTTACGAATTACATATTTAGAATATTTTCTTACACAGTGTTTTAAGAACAATAAACTATTTAATTTATATTAACTTCCGTGTTTAGTTAACTCATCGTAAAATATTTATGACATGTTGTTGGTAATATTAATTTTTGGTTAATTGCGTAAATCGCGCCCCGCATTTAAATGGTGTAGGTGCTAAATAAGATTTTTATGGTTCCCAATTATAGTTTGTCTGATCGTTTATTGTTATCATACATTGCAATGACGATATAAAACATATTTTGTTGAGAGCTTAAATGTAATTTTTGTTCGAGAATTTTGTTTGAAGCTTTTCTCTCCAAAATGTTAAAAAAACTAGGTGTTTCGATAGGAATGCTAGCTGAACAAACTGCTCTACTATTGTTTTCGACATTATGAAGAAATCCAGTTAGATTCATTATATCATTTTCTAAGAACCTAGAGTTGACTTGTTCGAACTTTTAATCGTCCAATATATTCAGAGTTTTTCCTTTCTTGCTGCCAAACATCACTTTTTACCTTTGATTACTTCATGTCTGCCATTGAAAGCTTCCCTCACCTCGAGCTTAAAGAATATTTTCTCTAACGACTCCAATTAAAAAAAAAAAATCCTTAGGCAACAATTACCCATAATGTACAGCATAATTCCGGTATTGAAAACAATAATTCCGGAATTAATGAATTTATATTTTTCACACTAATTTTATATAATTATTGTCTTTATTCAAGGGACCCAGAATGTTCAGTTCCTCAATCTATCAGGGACCAGTTGGTCAATCTATCTATGTAGGTTTAAGGAATAAAATAATCTAATAATTTGAAAATTCAAATCAGGCCAAAAAGATAAATTGCCTTCAATTGCCACAAAAATTTATACGTAGGTAATATTTGAGAGACTGACAAAAAGTGATCAATTTAGGGAGCTGGTCAAAATAGAGGGATGGCTATACTTTTGGAAGTTTGACAGTTTTCTATTTTGCGTTCACCACGGCATGACACCCAAAAACAGATCACGAATCAATAAACGCTCGTCCCTGAAAATTACCTTATGCCTCTTATATACATATTTAATTTTATCCGTCTCTAAAATACCACTGCCAAATAAGTGTTGTGTTGTTTCTTAGTTTTTAAACTGAAAAAAGGTTCTTAGAACATAATAACTACACAGCCCCGTATATACATAGGCCTGATTTCGGACAATTAAATTCAGAAACTTTCTTATAGTCTAATTCCACTTATAAATTTGATGACGGCAATTCTTGCTCGGACGGCTATGGCATAATTGATGAATTCAATAATCTTGTCCCTTGGCCCAAAATGCTCATTGCGGAAAAGTTTTTTCAACAAACAAATATATGATCAGTTCTTCAAAAACGGAGCGAATAAACATTTCGCTGTTAAAATTAATGATGTCTTATTAATTAAATTTATATACACGTTTTTGCATCGCCACCAGCGGTTACGTAGGATTACTTTTCTCTGCGCGTTTCGAAAAGGACTTAAGTTTTTGGACGATGGCAGTGCCGTGCGAGGCTAAACGAGCGTATTTAGCAGCGGGAAACATGCGTCATGTATAATGAAACACCCGAAAATGTTGTCGATTTTTTTCCACATTCATTTTATAAGGAGTGTGTAAGGAAGTAAATTTTTGGGTAAGCATTTAACTGAAATTGCGATTTAGTATCGTTCGTACATATACTTACAAAATCGGTATTGGATACCCTACTTACAAGCTCTTACTTTAAAAAACATAAATTAAAGCACTTCCTTGCTTTTATTTACTCCACCCAATGAAAACATGTACTTCGACTATATTAGGGTCAAAATATCGTGTACAGTGTTTAATTCGAACCCATCCATATTAGAAAATTTGTGAATAAAAAATTACTTTATATTATGTACTTTAAGGCTTTATTTCTTAATTCGATATATTATGTAAGTATATTGCATAAATAACAGCTTCTATGTTACGTTAGTCAATCTCATTTATCATCAATCATCATCAATAAATTATTCCACTAATATCTAATTATAGCTAACACATATTAATCAAATTGGATTAAATCACATTTTTAATTTATTGTCTCACAACATTTCAAGTTTTTGCATGACAGTACCATCCAATATGCCTAGCTTAAGTGACCGATTCATAAAAAGTAAACATGTGGCAAACAAAACGGCATCAAACCTACGAGGCAGGTGCAATGTGATTTTGTGATGATGCCATTATCATTGTGGACTTGTAGTTTGTGGTGGATTCACACCCTCAAAGGTAGTAAATTTTAAACCTGGGAATGCAGCACTTATTGAGAATATATAGTCGAGGCAATGAAGCACTAAAAAGGCTAAAAGTTCGGAATTTTTTCCATAAAGACGGATTGGAATGCGGTTTTTTGCATTCGCTTCCAAAAATTATTTGTAAAAAATGTACCTACTTTGTACCTATGACAAATCGGAAATTGCATTGCTGCAGCCAAAAATGCATTAAAAAAATGCAGTTTTTGAGACGCTTTTTGGAAGATTTCAAAACTTTGTAAATAAGAGTCAGAACTGGCCCAAATCGGGTTCTCGGGGGTTTTCGAGGTCGCTGAAGGAGAGAAACTCAGCGCCCGGGGGTTTCTTGGATCGCTGAATTCAAATGTGGCATCGGCGAACTACCCCCGGACACCTGGTGCGCCCGAACCTGGACGTGGACGTCATCCCCGAGAATTTTCCTAACAATATCGCCAAAACAACTCAAAAATCATTGTAGGGGCGTTTTTTGGGGCGCTTAATCCAAATTTCACGTTGAAAACGATTCCCTGAACACCTAGTGCACCGTAACCTGGGCCTGAACGTCGTCTCCGAGGGGTTTCCTCACACAGTCGAAGAAGACGAACCCAAAATCGTTATGGGGGTTTTTCGGGGCGCTGAATCCGGATTTCACGTCGAAAAGTACCCTACCAATACCTGGTGCACCCGAACTTTTATCTTGACATCGATGTCATTCCCATGAATGTCAACCAAACCTGATGTCTTAGAGACCGACATCAATACTGCAACAGCTGTGTGGAGTTGTTGATTCTAGTTAAATTATGTGAGGAAGAAAGAAATAGAATGAATAGAAAGTCAATATTTATGTAATTGGCGTTTAAACACTACCTAACTTTACCTTCCCTCATTAACTATTACCTTTAATTTTTAAATACGTAACTCAATATCAAATTCTTCATCAAGTGACACATCGCTAGTTTGTTCATTTTCTTCGTCATCAACTGACGTATTTATAAGGAGATCATCTTCCTCATCTAAGGCCTCTCTCTCGCTGCTATAATAACGTTTTCAACTGAATATCTGTCAGTACTGTTGCAAGTTGAGCCTTCACAAATTTTAAAGGCAAGATTGCAAGGGAGGCCGTGCGTCCTGCAACTATAGGAAAACAGATTACAATCTCCTGCGTATCCACAGAATATTAGTTCCATAATATTTTTGCGCGCAGGTTTTTGTGTCATTTCTACACGGACCAGTGTGTCGCCTTCCTTTCTCCACCCCCATTCTGTTGGGTCCATGGTCACCTGGTCTCCGTGCAGCCAATCTTGCACTTGAAAATAGATCCTCTTTAAATGTTGTTGAATGGCGTCTAGTGTGGGGAGAATTTCCCCTAAATTTGCTCTCCCCTTTAGAGCGGTTTTTATATACATTCTGTACCTGTACACTTGTAGTAACTGTCCCATTTTAGCTTGTACTTAATTAAATTTAGCTTTTCCCTGGTAGTACGTTGCTGAAACGGTATCGCATCCCGTTATTGCATGGAGCAATAAAATATTGTTCGCAACTACTGGCATATGGGACAAGCTAAGTGAAGAGTATACTTCTTCGGGTTTATTGAGCCTTGGAGGTTTCTGTAGAAATATTTCACTATCTCCCGGGCAGAGTGCGGTCAATATTACGGCAACGTTTATATCTTCGGCGACTATGACTACCTTTTTCACCGACTGTGGTCAGTTTGGTCCGGAGCATTTCAATAATCGTATTTTTATTATTTTTATTTTGTAAGAATTTATCCTATTCTATTGGTAACGCTATATTCTCGCTAAAACGGACGTCTGCTGAACTTCGTTCTAATCGGGGCGACGGTTTCTTTCAGGTTCTTTGGTCATCAAAAATAACTATCGCGCGTCGGCCGTAATGGTTCAAAATATACTTTATGTAATTTTCCATAATCGCCCAGAATGTTTGTCTGATTGTCCATTTGACTTTGTGAATCAGTAATCCTCCATCCAGAACAAAAAATTTCCTTTCAGGATCACGAATATTCGTGCAAGTTTTTCTGAACAATGAATACAAATCGGACTTTGTATTCTTCAGCATTCCAAAACTATTGAAGTATGCCTGAGGGAATGAAGACAACTCCCACTTGAGGTAGTCTATCATTTCTTCATCACTTTTTTCTAATGCCCATATTCTCTGAAAGTGGACGTCGGGTCAATTTCTATCACTTTATTGCCGACTTTTATTTTAGAGTTGCAAGAGGCGATAGTTTTAACGATTTTTGATCGTGCACATTTTAAATCCTTGAAATATGATCCCGAAATATCTTGCATAACCTTGACACCTTCTTCAAAAGCATTATGGTAATTGCTTTCGGGACTCCCACTCATTCCATTAGCTATGTTTATGAGGCATTCTGTGGATTCAGGGAATGGATCGTATTGCTGAAAGAAGTTCTCAATCAGTTTCAAAGATTTCAAATCTGCCTTGATCCTGGAATCTGTTGAATCCTTATGTTAGTAATGTTTAGCAAATGCACATTTCGTGAAATCATCCATGCCCTCGATAATTACTTTGGTGAACAAGAAAGTTTTGATCCATCGGTCCGCAACACTTTCAGTTACACCTCTACGAAATAAGCCTTCTTCAAACTTCAATAACCTCATAAGTGTTTGCTCAATAGTTTGGTCCGTAAAGATCCCACTAAACAATTTGTCGCTCCTGCGAATTGTCCAATACCCTTCCGTGGAAAATTTTTTCTACTCGGACTCACCCATACGCTTCTCGAGAGCTTTCATGTCTTCTAAATAAAAATGATATTCATCAAAATGATAGACTTGTAAATATTCTGTACCCTGATTATGGATGTGTTTCTATGCTGAGGCACACACTCATAAATTACCCTCTAATCAAGAGATATGAAGTGCTGGAAATTATCCTTGGCTGATATACATATAAATAAACATTAACTAATATGCACGAAAAATATCACTCACTGATATGCACGAAAAAGATCACTCACATAACTATTTGTAATAAATATATCTCGTGGCAACATAAATGCTCACAAAAAAAAACAAAAATCTAGAAAATAAACACGTGTTTCTCCTGACTATGGAGCTTTGGTAATGTATTTCGGTAACGGTTTATTATATTTATATTTTTTTATATATATTTTGGGAGAGCCCCACGGAGAAGACGTTCGGTGCCAGGGTCCGGTGCACCAGGTTTTCGGGGGGTCGTTGTCGATGTGAAATTCGGATTCAGCGCCCCAAAAAAAAATCCCCATATCGATTTTCGGTCCCGAGTACCCGATTTGGGCCAGTTCTGATTCTTATTTACAAAGTTTTGAAATCTTCCAAAAGGCGTCTCAAAAAATGCATTTTTTGAATGCATTTTTGGCTGCAGCAATGCAATTTCCGATTTGGCATAGGTTCAAAGTAGGTATATTTTTTACAAATAATTTTTGGAAGCGAATGCAAAAAACCGCATTCCGATCCGTCTTTATGGAAAAGATTACGAACTTTTGTACTTCATTGCCTCGACTAATAGAGCTTTGGTGGTTGTCAAATTCCAAATTTAATACGAAATTAAATACTTTGCCAAATTCGATAAATCCGTTTAAAAGCTTTTTCCCGGCTGAATACTTAACCCAGCCGCTTTGGTAAAAACATAATTTTTCTTACTTGTACGAAAAATATCGGATAATTTTTATTTTTAATCATTAAATAATCTATTTCTATCTCATAAACAACACAAATTAATTTAAAAATAATTAAGACACTTCACAAACATAAAAAATCACAAATAATTATATTACACAAAAAAGCTGGTAAATACAAGGCAATACATTTATTTATGTAGCTGAATGTTTAACAAGCAAATCGGATTCAGAATTGGCTCAGGGGTAGCCAATAGGAACGATAAAGTAATCCTTGTTATAAACCAATCCAAATTTGTGTTTTAATCAACTCTTGAAATGGTGTAATAAATAAAACTTTGGGACAAAATTTTAGGATAACTTCAAAGCTGTTGGGCGTATTTTCGATTTTTAATTTTTCGAAAAAAAAAATCATAATAGAAATGTCCGCCTCGGATGCTGTTAAATAAAGTTGGGAAATTACCCTCATCAATTTTGTTGGGAAAATTCCAATGAGAAGGCTAGCTGAATGTATTTTTTTTTATTACTATAAAGGTATTTATCCAACTTATAATTTATAACCTATTTTCTTCACATTTCAATGAATTGAGAAGACGAGTTAATTTTAAAATTTAAAAAAATGTTTAAATATTTAATTTTGCAAACCTACAAGCTACAACTACCTCGTCTCAAACAAAAATTATGTATCATCCACGCATGACAATGAAAGAATATTGTAACAACCTAGCTCCAAATATGCCAAGTTAATCATCTTCGTGACCTTGTCCATATAACAATTGATTGATTATCTGAAATTACCTCAATCAAAAAATGATTTAATAATATCGCGTGTGTGTATGAGTGTGTGTGTAAATGTATATACATATTAAAGTACAATCCATTTTAAATGACTGATAATTACAATTAATTCATAAAGAACATCGTCTTGAATATATAATTATTAAATATCAATTCTTTAGGTACGGTTTTTTCAATTTATGTAGTACACACGCAAATACATACAGACATACAAAAAAGATGAGGCAGACTCATATAAGTGATAATCAAAAGTGTGCGGATACATAAAAAAAAGCGATTGTGCTTCTTACATACTATATGAACAAAAGCACCAAGATCTCGATATAATCGTATTATTCCATCATCGTTTATGACTTAACTAGTTTATTTATATATTTTTTTTATTATTATGTTTTTTATTATTCATAATTAAATTACTTTTAACATCTTGAAAGACGTACATACATAATGTTCAAGTTCGTTGAAATGTATAAGTAAAAGACATGATGGCAGCAGTAACACATTTCACTTAAACCTTTGCTGATAATTGATTTTTTTTAATTTTTTTTTATGTCTGATTGGAAATATTAAACGTAATTGAAGGATTTTAATTATAGGATTTTGTAATGGATTTATTATTGCGATGAAATTAATTAATAGATAATTAGCGATATTATTAATCTCAATTATAATAAAATAATTATCCAGAGGGATTTGGTTTAGTCTTGAAGAATTGGTGTCAATAAACGCGATACCCACGAGTTGTTTGTACATCGAATTAATTGCAACAAAACAACAACAAAAATTGTATTTAACACGATTGAACTATCGATGGCCCTGAGCTAAATCACCAATAAATTGTAAGCGCACGCGTGCGCGCGCGCAAATATTGATTTAAAATAAAAATTAAAAATCGATTAACCCTTTCACTAATTGACAATCTTGCAACCACAAAAAAAAAAAAATCATTCACACTTTCGTTAATTTCTATTAATTTTGTGGTGGACGCGCGATAATGCGAGACAATTTGTATAAAATAAAAAACCAACGTAATGCACCGGATATGGTAATTAAGCAGCCGTAATGCACATTTTACGATCGTAATTATTTATATTGAGGGGCAATAAAAGTAGAGAAAGCACTTTACAAGCTTTTTATCGCTCGCTCAATCTGTACCGTTCGATCATTTGATTTGGCAGTTGATTTGTGCGCGCGATTCGTTTTATTTGCCAAGGACATATTAATTAAAACTGTTGGAAAATTAAAAAAAAAACTACCAATTTGATTGTTTTAAAGAATTATCCATTTTCTTACATCAACTATATACTTTTGATTTAATGTTTATTATTTTTATAACGCGTCAACGTTTTTTTTACATTTATGTGAGAATGAAATGACTTACATACAAGATGTTACAACTTCTTACACAACGGAAAAAACATATTAAAATTATTAAGAAACAAGTCTTTCGTGCACAGTAGTTTTTTCCAATTTAGAATACCTAATATGTACATTGATTGCATTTCACCGCAGGATTTTTTTCATGTATCTTTACTTGCACCTACCAAAAAATGTTGTACATATTGGAGTAATCTTGTAAAAGGGACGAACAAAAATCACATATCTGCTAGATATACAATGCTAGTGCATCATTGTCATGAAAACAGTGTTACGATTTATACTTGGGAATTAAATGAAAGCGAAAGATCATAGTCGCGATTTAGTAAGACTAAACATTTTTTGTAGAGTGCTAATTAAACCTTGTAGAATAACAACAAAATTTGGACCACTTGCGAAAAAAATTAAATTTTATTTTCAATGCAGTCCAGATATTTTTTATTTTATAAACATTATACACTTCGCTCGCTTCTGGCATAATCGACCCTGGCTTTTATAGATTTTTGAAACTTGGTTCAAATTAAAATTAAAAAATTTGAACTCAGCGATGTCAAAGCATTTCAACCAAATGACTTCAGCGAAATTTCCAAAAGGCAACGAATGTAACAATATATAAAATCTCGGTGATATATAGTGCCGCTGGCCTAACCGTATACCAACAAGACAGACTTATGGGATCTATCTCTATTTAATTGACAAAATCTGGTAAAACCGACCCCTATTGACCATTCACTGATATTGATATAGTTTGGATTATAAAATTTAAATTATATAAATCTACAAAAGAAATTTAAATTTTGACCAATTTGAGCAATCTGTTATGTTTATTTAATGCTTTAGAAAATAATTAAGACCATGTAAATAAAGCTAATGTATCCTCCAATCTTGATAAATCCATTACATTTGTATAATTGGCTCATTCTCAAAATGTTTGCCATTTTATTCAAAACTACTATACGATTTTGTTAGGTTTAAATAAATTGAGCAACTTTGTGAAAGTCTCAATAGTTGGTGAATAATTTCTGTAAATTCATAATTTGTCATGTTTAAAAACAAGATTTATTTAATTTAAAGTTTCAGAAATTTAGGAAGTAAGCCAACAATAATTATTTATGTTTACAAGAGCGCAAAGTGTTTCTTTATCAAGAAAGGAAAAGCAAAACCCTATAATTGCAAAGACAATAATCAACAAACCGTCATAAGTAAAGAAAAGGAATTTTTCCGAATGTTCAAGTATTTTAATTTAAATCCTTAATATTTAAAATTCTAAAAGTCGAAAGTACATCGTAATTTCAAAGGAATTTTTACTCTTGGATACCTCCTTAAATTTTTAAACACTGGAATACTCCTAAATGCTTTAGAATTATAACTTCAACTTTCTTAAACTCGTGAATACAAGAAATTTAAATTTCGATTAATTCGATTTTCCATTCTTCCATCCGTCAAGCCTTCTATAATAATTTATGTTGCGAAACAAATAAAAATAAAAATTTAATCGAGATCTAAATTTTTTTAAAGTTTTTAATATAAAATCGCCAAAAAATTGAAAATATTCAACTCAATTGTCTGTGTTCTGACAATTTAGACTAGACCACTTTCTATATGCGCCCGTTTTAAGTAAGAATCTTCAAGTAGCCCATAATCTGATCACTTAAATCAGGATTGTGCTCCGAAAGATTCAAAAAGAAAACTGAGAATATATCGTAAAGACCGATCAACAGATGCAATTTTTAGTAAGAGCAAATAAGACACATATGTGTCCAGGCTCGAATATTCAGAATTAACGATTGTTTTATGATGCGTTTAACTTAGATAAATGACGTCTTGCAACTCTTGTTTATTGCTTTTGAGAAAAGGTTGATTAGATGAAGTATGGACAATTTTAGGGAACCCTTGAGAGCTACTTCAAATATCGAGGTTAGATCAAGACTGTAGTTTGTTCTCATCATTACTGTTTTTTAGGAAGCGTCTTTCCATATTGAGTGTCTTCGGAAATAAAATCTCCGCGCATTTGTCTCTTTCTGGTGGCTTTATATTTGGTCGTCACTTCGTTAATCCGAATGCCTGTTGATTTCAACAGGAGAAACAATTCCTTCAGGAAAAACAAAAAGACATCAATATAGGCTAATATGTGACTTCATTGAAAAAACATGTATGCTGCACTAAATTGAGGTAATATAAAGTATTTTTCAAAGATATATGTTAAAGAGATTGTTGCGCATGTCACTGTAAGTGTTCCGACAACCACAAGTACAGCTTACAAATTTAGTCCATAAGTAGCTTAATGAATGGTAAGATATTCCACAACGTTGGCTGGATGCAAGCCACCTTGGTAAAATGGATTTCGGTAAACTCTTGAAATTAATAGCCTCTCATTTAGCTATTCGGTCGGTAGCATGTCATTAAAAAATACAGTTATTTAGAAGCAGATCTCTCAGATAGTATTCACTGTACAAAACCACATCATTGCGGCGATGAATTCTTTATAAGTTTCTCCCTATATTCATTGCTTTTACTACTAAGCTCAAACAAGACTTCAAATACTAGTCTACAATTTGTGTTCCCGAGGAAAACCTCGAGTAGAGTTCCCCAAATCTCTATGAATTTGCAATAGCATAAATCATTAAGGATAATATCTTGAATATTGTACCAGAAGATCGATTGAACCACCGATTTGCATACTGATATCCTTTGTGCTAATCTGCTCAGTTTCTTCCAATCAAAACAAGGAATTATTTGTAAAATTAATAGATGGCATACTCGATCTTAAAATTTTTTGCTGCTGGAAATTGTCGACGCAATGGGCGCATTCAGCTCTCCCAACATGTTGGCATCAATAATCTACCGATGGAAAAAATTACTTTTAAATATTACATTGCCATGAAATTTTGAATGTATCATGAATGAGCCCCTTCCTTGTCTACATTATCTACATTCTACGCCATTTTTTGAATTGTTTACATATGCGGCACAATACTGATCTGGAGTATAGAGCAGTGTGTTTACTATTAAAATAAATTTTGACGGATTCTCCTTTTCTTCAAATCTTTAGGCAAAATGTTCCAAATGTTTCGTAGGTGTATGCAACAAAAATTTTCCAGCTATATTTATGCATCAAGCTAAAGGTGACAAACTAAATCCGATTCGATATGAGCCGAGAAACATCACCAAGCGACGAGAAAAGGCATAGCTGCGATTTAGAAGAGAAGGGCGTTGATATGATGCATAATTAAAAATTCGAATTGACCTACTTGGCATTCATTTTAACCACGTGACAGAATTTCGAAATACAAAATAATAAATTTGTAAGAAGTTTGCATTAAGTTTCTCAAAATTCCCTGTTCGTAGAAGAAAATGTGTTGGCCACAACTCAATTTTATTTATTTTTTAATTTTTGGAAACCTTATACTTTTGAAGATATTTGCAAAATAAATGTTCTGGACCAAAGGAGTAGCTCACTTTTTCGGACTCAAAGGACCTCAAAACAGATAAATCTCTAAAAATCTCAAGGTCCAAAGTTGTTAATGATTACTTTATTTTACTTATGTAAAAGAAAGTAAAAGGTACAGAGTGAGGGCCAATGGTTGGAAGCAATAAGGAAAATTTTAAAAACTACTAGCTTCAACAATTTTATTATAAAAGCCGATATAATATGCCAGCAGCAAGATGGACGGACATTGGTGGTAGCTCCAAAAAAATGGAAAAATAAATAATTCAAATTAAACATGGTGAGGGTCATTTTTTCAAATTGAATGAATAGTTGGCGATGTAACTTCCGGCTTCCAAACTTAAAATGTATAAATTCAGTAAATTCTACAAATTCTATAAATTTTAAAAATCCAATAAGTTTCTTCAATTCTATAAATTCTGTATATTCTATAAATCAAATAAATTTTATAAACCCTATGAATTCTATAAATTCTATAAATTCCATTTAGAAATTCTATAAAATTTATAATTTCTATAAATTTTATGCAAATACCATTTTTTTTTAAATTTTGTAGATTCTTTGACTTCTAATTATTGTTTCAATTGTGTCTATTTAATAAATTCTACAAACTCAAATTTTACTTTTTTGATAAATACAAAAATTTCGTTAAATTCTATAAGCTTTAACAAGTGGTCAACTTTCGGTAAGTGCTTTAAATTCTAAGATCTCATAAATTATTTAGTTCTTATAAATTCTGTAAATTCGATGATTTGTATAAACTTCCAAAGTCCAATAAATTCTATAAATTTTATAAATTTTTTAAATTCTATAAATAAAAGCGAATATACCTATATTCAAATATTTCAATAAAGTTTTAAAATTTAGCAAGTTCTTTAAATTCTACAAATCTCATAAATTCTGTAGTTCTTATAAATTCTGTAAATTCTATAAATTTGATAAGCTATACAAAGTTTGTAAATATTATTAATTCTAAAGTTTATAAAACCTTTAAGTTATATAAATATTAAAAATTTTATAAATTTCATCAATTCTATGAATTTTTTAAATTTTATAGATTCTATGGGTTCTATAAATTGTTTTAAGTGTGTTAGTTCTATAAATTTTACACATTTTACTTATTCTAAAAATTTCATAATTTCGATAAATACTATAAATTTTATAAATTCTACAAATTTTATAAATTCAATAATTTCTTAAATTTTATAAATTTAATAAATTCTATGAACAATTCTATAAATTCTATGGATAAAGTTTAAAACTTATTAAGTTATTTAAATTCTTCAAATTTCATAAATTCGTAAGTTCTTATAAATTCTGTAAATTCGATAAATTATATAAATTTTATTAGTTCTACAAAGACTGTAATTATTATAATCTTTAATATGTTTACTAGCCTATAAATTCTATAAATTATATAAATTTCACAAATGCTATAAATTTTATAGATTCAATGAGTTCTATAAACTATAAACTCAAATTTGACTTATTTTTAAAATTCTATAATTACTACAAATTAAATAAATTCGATAAATTCTTTGCATGACAAAGCACAATTTAGCTTACTTAGGCGGCTCCGTAAACAAGTGATATTTGGATCATTGACATGTCAGTATACTAAGTGCCATATACCGGTCATGTCGGAGTAAGATACCTTATTAATACTTCTTTTTTTATATTAAAAAGTAGTGCTTAGGAATTGCTTCCTGAATGTGTCCTTACGCGCATATATAAGCTCACACAGCATAACCTTAGAAGGAATGAAAGGACTAAAGTGGGAATAACAATAAAGATTAAGCAGGATCGGGAGTTCAGTTTGATATTGAATTTGAATTTCTGTAAATTGTAGGCCACAGGGAAGGCTCCATTGTTCAGCCCGTTCAACAAACCCGTTCTCCGAAGGAAGCAAGGATTAACTTGTTGGTTTTTGCAAGTTTTAGTTCCAGGTTATATACTGATCTTATTAATGTACACTGTTGTCCTGAACAGACAAGGCATAAGTTTGTATAGTTCTTTCGAATGCTTGGACTTGCCATGCAAATATTTGTAGAACACATATAAGGCTCCCACACTCCGTAGTATCAAGGGTAAAGGAGATGTTAGAGTTCGAAATCTTACGACATACTCGGTTCTGAACTCGGTCGAGTACAGCCAAATAGGTCTACGGACATATTACATTGTAACATATTGTAATTAATGTGTACATATTAAATTGTAATCTGAAAAAAGGTCTGATATTTGCCTTGTAAATTTAGCTGCACTCAATGCTGCCTTATTTATTTGATCGACCCAAGAAAACTTGTTAGATATATTTAAGCCGAGCATGTCAACAGATTAGAAGTTGCTCACACTAAAGTTACCAATCTCGAAAGATGGTGCATATTTATCGTTTCTGGTGAAAATACATAATTGAAACTTCGTCGGGTTAAATTCAACCCTGTTTGCCCTACCTTGCGATTTGAGAATCTCAACGAGATCATGCTCAAGCTGAGCTTTCATGGCAACTTTTTCTAAAGTAGCAAATGGAAAATATAAAGAGGGCAAAACTGTGCTGTCATTAGCAAAACAATGAATCGGATTGAGAGTCACGGATAAAAGATCATTGATGAAAATAAGAAAAAGTGTACAGGACAGAACCGATCCCTGAAGGATGCCAGCATTTAAGTGTGAGAAATCAGATGCGATGTATTTCTAGGTATCTCATCATATTAAAATTGAATATTGTTTCTAGAACCTTACAGACCATTAAGGCAATAGCTACTGGCCGGTAATTCGAAGGATCAGTTTTAGTGCCCTTCTTGGCAGAGTCAAAGATCGGTGAAACGGAACAGATACGGGTTTAGACAAAGATTTGCAACAATTTTTGAGAAGAATTGGGGGAATTCCGTCAGGACTAGTTGATTTGTTGTCATCAAGGTCTGCAAGAACTTTTGTAACTACTCTAGTCCTGAATTTTAAACGGCACATTGATGAGCTAGCATACAAGACAACAGGAGGTGTTAACGAAGAGTCTGTGAGGTTAGAATTTGCGGCCAATTTTGTGGCAAGGAAGTCGGCCTTTCCCTCTACTGATGTATACATATTGATTCCAGCTTTTAAAGGTATACTAGTCTTCCTGGTCTTCCAGATGGCCCACCACTTACCAAATCGAAAATTTGCCGCATTTAACTTTTAACCTTGCTCAAGTAATCTGTTTTAGCCCGATGCTTCGATTTCTAGTCATCCTAACTATTCTGGGCTAATTACCTACAAACAGTTTGTCAGTTTATTGGCTAACTCTGCAATATAAATAAGTGCGTCTTCTTTCCGTGCTTTTAAAAAAAACGAGGACAAATTTTTAGATCATAGAAGACCAAGATATTTGTCACGTTGCTATTGAAAAAATCTCTATTGGCTTCATCTGGGCTAATTATGAAAATAAAATCGTTCCCGTTGTAATTTCTGCTACTTACATACGTGTTAAAATTAGTTTATTTTTATTATTACGTAGCCAAATTACAAAAAAAATGTTTTAGAATTGACCCAGCGGTAGCTATCACTGTTTTAAAGTATATCGACATATACACGTTTTTAATCAGCTGCAGTCGACTTGAAGGCCATTATAATTGAAGGATTGATAATGATTTCCCTAATTCTAATATTACCTTACCTACACAATTCGAATGTCAATTTTGCGAAAAAGCTACAATTCAATAAACATTCTAAAATTTTTTGATTTACCTTGAATTGTCTCCTTTATGTATTAATATGATTGTGATTGTGAAGTATGTTGAACTTGGCTTACTGAAACAAATCAGCCTTTGGCTATTTATTTGTATAACAAAACAACTAAATTATTTTAGGGTTACGCAATAAAAATTTTGTAAGGTGTGAACCATTCATTTGTTTGTGTTATAATATTAATCTCTAATCTGTTTATTAAGACAATTATTCCAATCAGTCGTCGTTTCTCTATTACTACAATGTGTGATATAAAATGCGTGTGCACCAAAAAGCTCGCATTGAATCAAATTTAATTTCACAATCGAATTGTAATTTTTTTAATTTTTTTTGGTTACATTAGGTGCAGATTAAAATATTATTACGCGATAGTCGATTATTGTAACTCTCGTCATGTGGTAGGTGTCACTCATACATAATAATAAACACACATATGGCTTATGTCACAACGTGTGGGCACCCCATGAATATTTATATCTTTGTAATATAATAATCTCTACAAATAATGTTATATTTACTTAGTAAAAAATTGTAATTTACTTCCAAACAATTCTATAGTATAGGTTCGATAAATAATTCGATTAATATTCGAGCTACTGATATTCAGAATTAATTAACAATTTTTTTATTTTTATTCACAGATAATTGGATAACAAACGCAAAATTGTCGAACTATGGAGGTAGCAATTGGTAGTACAAGTGGACCATTCCAACGGGAGGTGCACGAATGGCAACATGTTGATCCAAATACGGGCGCGTTATTAAGTGGCCGTATTGAAGCGGATCGATGGATTGATGGTCCATTGAATAAATATGGCAAAGTAAGTTATAATAAACATGTAAAATATTTTTTATAATTTATTTATTATCTCAAACTTGACTTTGGCCATAACACAAATAAAACGAAGTCTATAAATAATAATTAATGAATTCATTAAGAAATAATCATCATCATCATCGTATTTAATAAAACCGCGACGCATCATAATATATGCTCAACCATGCGGGATATGTTGTAATTTTTTTTTTTTTGTTACGTTGTTTGTTTTTCACTGGCTTTAGTACTTATTTACTGTTCATTCAAGTGATTCATTACAGTATTCTTTTCGGAAATGATGTACTCTTGACCTTTCAATTGCATATACGAACATAATTTATTAGACTCGTGGCTATATTTCGAAATGCTTCATATGTATTTGAATTGATAACAGATTTTGAGGAGACCTTTCACGTACCCCCCTGTATTGTGTGTATTATGTACTTAACCCTTTAAAAAATCCTTGGTCTTTTGATTACATAAAAACAAAAAGTTATTTCCATAAACCAAAAAAATTAAACGGCGGTTAGGTACATTCAAAGGCTATAATTGCAGATAATTGATACTGTTGAAAGTACAATTTGGTGTGGTACGATAATACCATTGATTGATTTGTTTTGCTTTTATGCAATACAATTTTCGAACGATTAAAATTTTTAATTTTACAGTGAAAGTGATGAATTGAATACGAAAATGAAATGTACGTACGTACGTACATACAATTTAAAATTCCCATAAAGTGTAATTTTTTTTTTTTGTTGTTTAATGGTAATCGCGTTAAAGAGAATAATTTGTAATTTTTATTTATGTTGATAAGAATGGCACATAAATAATGTGAGGTATTTTTGTATTTTATGCGCGATATCTTATGGTAAAACGTGCCTTGTATTCTACTAGCAATTTAAAATTTTAATCGGATTTGATGATTATAAATGTTTGGTGATAATATAAGTTTAGGTTTAAGTTGTGAAATTTTTATAAGGCGAAAGTGAATATTGTGTGTGCGTGTGTATGTGCCTTTTATAAATCAATACTGTACAATTTGATTACAATGCGGCGGATAAGCATATTTTATTTATTTATTTTGATATGAGATTGGAAATCGTTCGATATATAGTAACTGGGCGACATACAATATAAGGGCCCTACTCTACTTTCTATAGCCTTTATTTGGTAAATTTTTAACTATGATATATGGCTTCTTATTTCCATATTTTTAATTAATTGTGAGGAACACTGTAAGTTTTGTTTATTCCATCCACTTCTCTCTTTCACCCTTCATTCACCATCGAATGTCTCTTCTTCCATTTTGTTTCTTTATTTTTTATAAAGTATTTCTATGCGTGCCCTGAAAATCGATATGCCATACCATGCAACGTTACATCAACTGTCGAAACCTCATGTATTGATTCCATCTTATCTTATGGATTTGTCCAGATTAATGATGTCCCTAACTACATTGATACATTTTTGGGTCTATTTTTTACAAATTCGATAAATTTATGTACGGTAATTGAAGCATCGGTTCCATATATTGTTAATGATGTCAACCATAAATTGATGAATATCAATTTGATCCAATCGGAACTCTTTCGGTCTAGTTCAATTAAAAATAATTTTGTGTCTAAATTTTATGATTTTAAACGTGCGGATTTTGATGGCCTGATTTCATATTTATTTCACATCAATTGACTGAAATGCGCGGCTCTCATCTAATGACTTAGATTATGATGTCCAATTATTTTATAACATTTTAAATTATATCGGAAATGGAAAAGATTCAACAATGCATCTGTTGAATTGGCCTTTTCGTCTTTATCAAAGGAATTTAATTACATGCACAAAATAGCTGATAAGAACTATATCAATAAGGTTCAAGACGATTTGAAATTAAATCCCAAATCGTTTTGGAACTTTGTTCAGACTAGGAGGAAAACCTGTGGTCTTCCGTCGACAATGTCTTACAATAATGTTACTGGCAATAATTCTGCGGATATAGCCAATTTATTTGGTATTTTCTTCCAAAATACTTATAGGGTCGACAATGTTGATAGAGGAATATTTACAGATACAACATATGATAGTATAATTACCACCTCAGGTATAATCCAGAATTGATTATTGGTGTTCCTTCAATTTTTCTAAAAAAAACTTAGTTATGAGTTGGCTTTTCCTTTGTCAATATTATTCAAAATGGAATGTCTGGAAATCCTCTTATATCGTTCCTATCTTCAAGTCCGGTAATAGGAACGATGTCTCTAATTATTGGAACATTTCTATACTGTCAGCTATCCCTAAGTCATTTATAATTGACGAACAACATGGATTTGTTGTTGGTAGATATACTGTGACGAACTTAATAGAATTTTCGAAACGTGCTTTGGAGGTGATTGAAGGTTAAGGCACAACTTGACGTCATTTATACTGACTTTAGCAAAGCATTTGGCTCGATCAACCATGTTATTGTATTGGAAAAATTAAAATCTTCTGGCATTGCTCATTATTTGATAAAATCGATTGATTCGTACCATGCTGTACGCATGCAGTTTGTAAAAATTAATGACAGTTTTGCTAATCCAGTTAAGGTGCATTCGGGTGTTCCACAGGTCTCGCATCTTGGACCCCTCATCTTCATTCTATTTTTAAATGACATCACCAATTGTAACAAATCCGCTCATTGTCTAATTTATGGGGTGACCTAAAAATATTTTCCCCTACAAATAATGCGCAGGATGCAATTAATCTACAGAAGGACATTGATGCAATTAGCCATTGGTGTGAAAATAATCGGTTATTTTTAAATATCAATAAATGTAAAGTTATGTCATTTACCCACTCATTGTCTTATGTATAATAAATGACTATAGCATTAATAATGTTATCTTGTCACGAATAACAGTAAGAGATCTTGGAGTCATGTTTACGCAAACCTTTTCATTGAGTCGGCATATTGGTTTGATAATAGCAAAAGTATGTTCTATGTTGGAATTTCTTAAAAGAACCATGAAAGAGTTCAATAATCCACAGGTTTTTATTATGCTATATCAGTCTCTTGTCCGCTCGCAACTTGAATATGCGTCATGTGTATGGTCCCCTCACTATGCTAGTCATATTAGTAGAATCGAAACGGTACAAAAAAAAATTCTCATTATCTATGCGTGGAAAACACACTAATTTGATTATCGTAAGGCACGGTGGGAGAATGTTAGGGCCACTTAAAATTCGCCGTCAGCATGCTGGTGCAATTTTCATTTCTGATCTAATAAATGACAATATCCAGAGCTCATTCTTATTAATGAATCTTGGATTATATGCTCCGGAAAGGAGTTTAAGACCTCGATCCCTTTTGAAAACTGAATTTTTTATGGAGACAACGGGCCTTTCAATCTGATATCTAAGTCATATAATGATTTGAGTAAGCTTTGTGATTTCAATATGAGTAAATGTGAGATCATTGAAATTTGATTAAATGAATTACCGTCGTGTGGGGGCTACTTTGTGCAAATTTGAATTTGGCACTTATCAAGTGCTGCTATCTATTACAGTCGATCCTCGAGTTATGTCGTTTTGATTTGCGTTATTTTCGAGTTACGTATCGGGACTTATTCGAGAAGACTTAAACAAATCTTTTAACTTTTCATTCAACTTCAACAAGTCAAGGCAATATTGGCTTTATATATGTAAAATCAAATTTCGCCTCGCTGCATCAAAATGATTGTTACGTGAATCACAGTTATTCAGAGGCACAAGCAGTCATCGTCACTGAGGATAATCTCCTTCTGATCCAAATCCTGTTGATCCTGTGCCAGAGGATACCAATGCTCAAGTTCATATACAAGAATATTAAGCAAAATATTCTTCAAGAAAAACTAGAATTAGAAGTGATTTAAGAAAGTGGGCAAATTTACATAACATAAAACGTGAAATTTCCAAAAGACGCTGGTACTTTAATGGAAATACCAAAAAAATTAACAATTAGTACGCTTGGAAATGGAAATGATCAATATTGGCATTATGGCTTGGAAATGTGCCTGCGCAAGTGTTTTAATGAAATTACAGAATCTATTGAAAGTTCAAAACTAGAATTTTCGCCAATATTATTTAATATTCATAACATGCCTGAGTTCAATCCGATGGTAATTGGACTATTTTGTGGAAATGGAAAACCATCATCCCTGTCAGAATATTTAGGTCATTTCGTCGGGGAGTTAAAAAATATTTTGGAAAACGGAATATTAATTAGGGCGTTTTTAAAAGGTATTAGGGCACACATATTATATCTCTTTTTAAAACTATGTACGATATGAAAATATAACAGGTGTTATCAATTTTAATAGACAGCATGGATTTATAAAATGTACCAGCGTTGGTGAATATTCATATATTTCCCGTTTCAATGTATTCCCTCGTATCAACATGCCTTTGAGAACGGACATAGATTTTCGCAACAGAGCGGGTGAACAGCATCACAAATGCTATACAATACTTGGAAAAACTGCCCATCGACATGGTCAAAGATTTTATAATTGCAGACGAATTACACTTAATTCATCTTGGTGTAATGAAAAGATTTATTCTAGGATGGAGAGACGAAACGTTTACAAATTTTGCCATGAAGTGGTGCGCTTAAAATTTTAAAGAAATTACGACGTTCCTATTGAATTGCAAAATGCCAGTTGAAATACATCGTGCAGTCCGAGGATTAGACTGCCTCTTCCATTGGAAAGGATTAGAATTCAGAATATTTTTCTATTATATTGGGCCAGTAGTATTGAAAAATTATTTGCCAATTGATGTTCATAATAACTTTATGAAATTGTTTTGTGCTATCACAATTTGCTCGTCGAATTCATATTTATGTTTTTATGATTTGGCAGAAAAATTGTTAGATGACTTTGTACAAGAATATATTGAAAAATACGAAGTGCACCAAACTAATAGCAATATACACAATGGGTGATGTCAGACGATTTGGAAATTTAGCATGTTCCACCAAATTCTTCATTTACCGATATTCGATTCTCCAGCTCTTCTACGGATTTTTGATCTTTAATTGGAAGTAGTTCCATAATATTCCGTACATATATAGTTTTGTTTTTCTTCGTCATCTGCAGAACCGGATACTGGTTGTGCCATTCTCAGAAATGATTGAAACGATACATGGAATGAATTCTGTTGCTTAATAAGATTGTCCAATTTAGTCTCTATGCATGCATTAATCTCCTTGTTTTGTTTAATAAAATCATCGATTTTGTTCTCGATTCGTGCTATATCTTTCTTAACTTGGTCCAACCGTTGATCAATAACTGGAGCGTCAACTGATCATTTGGAACAGTCGACTGATGCTGAATAATATTATTTAATGCTGGTGGCAGATCTATCTCATTTGACAAAATTTCAACCAATTGCGATGAGCCTGTTGTGTTTGTATCACTGATTAAATTAAGCAACATCGATTCATACAAGATGTAGTATGTCTTACTTCTTTTGAATTGCTGTTGTATGTTCATTCTCCGTATCAGAATAAAGCGCCCGTTCTTTTTTGATTTTTAACGCATCGCTTAATTTTTTTATTTTATTGCGCTTGACAGTACATATGCATTTGGACCAGTCATCGTTCGGCACTGACAAACTTTCAACAAATAAGCGTATGTTTATATTTCAATATAAACAATATGGCACGAGTTGCTAAAATGGGGTTTACTGTAATTATTGCAATCGTATACAAGCAAAATTTTCAAAAACAGTTTTCTATTATTTTACTTACATATAATCTGAATTTATATGTAAAGCAAAATCATAGCAATTTTTTTGACGAATCTGAACTTAATTTGCCAATATTTTTTCTATTTATA
Source organism: Tipula helvola (assembly GCA_963556165.1). Taxonomy (NCBI): domain Eukaryota; kingdom Metazoa; phylum Arthropoda; class Insecta; order Diptera; family Tipulidae; genus Tipula; species Tipula helvola. Next base: position 92,155,064 of record OY744482.1, read on the forward strand.
TGGGACAACTTAAAGTATTTTTCTCTGATTCAGAACTGAAAAACGCAAAACATTTAGACTAAATAAAATAAAACGTAAAACGTTCTGAATTTTAGCAAACATTTTTGCATAATCAGAACTTATTTTGCCAGAATAGACAAATTATTTTGAATTGAATAAAAATATAATTTTACAATATTTTGTTGCTAAAATTTTGCTTAACACTTTCTGAATAAATTCTGATTTTTTCTGGTTTAAGCAAACGTTTCCTCTTAGCAAACAAATCGTTACTTGGGCTCTTTACCGTTTAGATCAGTAAAGTTTTTAACCTTAAAGTCGTAGTCTTTCTAAAGGTTTTACTCGATCTTCTCGAGAAAGATGGTGGCATATATTGTACTTGGGGTCTTGGGAGTGACTTTTTTCAGTTTAGGTGAAATGATTTGCTTTCGCGATTTTTTTTAAGGAGGGTATAGGCCATTTCAAGTTGCATTCTAAAACTTCGGCTCAACAGCTGCAATCGGCCGAGCAACCTACCATACCATTGACATTGCATTCATTTCTCGAAAACTCATCATTGGCTTTTATCGTTACGTTAGCGTGGCTTACCTTATCTTCGTGTCGTTATTTGAAGGAGCTCAAAAAAGATTTTCGAAGATAATCACTTCAAATCTTTAAAGATCTTTTCACATGAGTCGCGATTTTTCTCGTACGAGTAAAAATGATTCACCGATTTCTCTTCAATTACATGGTGAAATATTTACTAGTCACTTGAAAAATAGTAAGTAAACGATTTCGAATGTAATACCATTGACAATTTTTTTAGCAAAAGCACATTTCTTAATATAATTACAAAATAGTGTTTTCTCGCGCGAACTTTCCAATATGGCGGCGATTTAAACATTTTTTCAGCTTTTATTAGGAAATGTGCGTTTGCTAGAAAATTTTTCAATTATATTACATTCGGAATTGTTTACTTATTATTTTTGAAGTGAGTAGTTTAAATTTTACTATGTAATTTAAGAGAAATCGTTGAATCATTTTTACTCGTACGAGAAAAATCGCGATTCATGTGTATAGACCATAAGAGCGTTTTGCTCATTTTTTGTATTAGTGAAAAATAAAATAGAGACACTAGGTTTGTTTTTAAGTTACTTTGAGTATTGCGTTAATATGTTAGTAAAAAATTAAACTTGGGGGAGCATTACTATTGTTTCCTGCTTAACTGCAAAATGTGGTCTCTCCTATTTCCGATGTAATAAAAAACACAACAAGTTTATACAAATATTTTGGCAAGGGTTATTGAAGTAATGTTTTTGACGCAGTAGGCTTCAGCCATCCGTTTCTTTAAATTTTAAATCCCTAACTCGACAAATCAGGTATTGGCTCACTGGATTACGTATCAATTAATTAAGTCAAGAATCGATCAATCAGTAAAGATAATTCTTTTAATACAATTTACTTTGTTTATTGGTGTCACCACTTTAACATTATTATTCACATTAAAAATTTATTTCGTTGATCTGTCGTAGAGGATTCGGGTGGGCGTCAAATTGATCTTTGTTACCGCTCCGAATCTGATAATCTTATTCTTTGAGTACCAAAGCGTTTCAGGTAAATTTCTTCATTTTCGAATTCATAACGTTTTAACGACATTAAATTAAATCTTTATTTTAGCGCTTGTCTAACAACCTATCCATAATTTAACCACTGTAGCTAAAAGCTATATTTTGACAGGAATTGTGCCACAAAACTACAAGAAGTAACTTGCAACGTCTCATTGTGTGGGCAAATTACCCGTCCTGTTCTGTTCCTTATTTTATGTTGGGCCTTATACATATTGATCTTTAAGAGCTACATAATTTCTTACTCTTTGAGTGCTAAACTTTTTAATCTTATCTTAGGAAATCGACGTTTGCACTCTGAGACCGTTAAAATGGCTTCCTACTAGAAGAAGTGAGTAATCGAACTTCTTGCACAAAAAATTACTATCAAAGAAAATATTATGGCAAATGTTAATAAGAAGATCTAACCAGTATTTTCATTTGTCATCGCTGAATGTCATTTTCACATCTCCTAACACAGAAACAAATTACATGTTTATCCCCATTGTCTCTCCACAAGAGCCAATATATGTTTCATTTGCTTAAGGCCAGATATTATTTCAGCTCATTTATTTGGCATTGAATCGTAATAATTGAAGGAATCTTAGATAATTGAAATAAAACTGTGGTCCAGCATCCAGGTTCCTTGATTGTCTCAATTAGTAATTGTTTGTTTTCAAATTATTATCCAATGCGAGTATGCTGCTGCTTTATTATGCGTCACTGTATTTATATGTATGCACAAAAGATCTTTTAGGTCGCAGTGCGGGGTGGCTTGAGCGCCAACATGGCCCTTACGTAATAATAATAATACATAATTTATATTTTATAATCCTATGGAATCGGTCCAAAAATATTTAAAAATTATTTAAAACATTTTTTGCACAATGAGATGCTGCCATTTTCAAACTTTTAAAACTAAATTGATAGTTCCATAATAGAGATCATCAGAAGCAACTTTGAATTATATAATATTGGTTTTCGTTCTTGGAATATTTGATTAAAGGCGATCCTATTCGTATATCTTCGATAGAGCATAGAAAATTGTTTATCACACGATGTTGGTACCCAATTCACTAATTCTTTCGTCTCATCTGATGTAACACTTCAAGTATAGGTCTTTCATTAACGGTTGCGTAATTACCGATCTCATTTTGAAAATAAATGAACTATAACTCACATCAAACAGTAACTCATGGATATTGTGGTTTCTCTAAAATCACTACTTGCCCTATCTCTCGCCTCCCTTCCGGCCGTAAGAAGTGTAAACTTTCAATATGTGAATATTGCTCTTCCCAAGAACCGTGATATCAGGTAATTGTATAAAATAAACAGGACTCTGGTGAGTAAACATGATATATACAGTGAAACGTCATTTCAACGGACACTCACTTCAAGGGATACTTCACTACAACGGACACACATTTAAGTCCCTTGCAAAACTTTTTCATGAAAACTTCCGTTAGTTAAGCAGACACTTTATTAGAGCGGACACGGCAGACATTTCTGCGATGATAGGAGCATTAGTTAGTCCTGGAATATGGCTAGTTAGGAACGAATTTGGCCATCTTTGATTCGATTTTGATGATATTCAGCATGCACGATGAAAATGGGATTCTAAAATGATTTTTGGATGCAGTTCTGGAATATGACCAAGTATGACCGAGCTTACCTTTTTCTCAACGAAATATGATGAAATTCGACATGTGCGTTGAAAATGGGTTTCTAAAATGATTTTTGGATGCAGTTCTGGAATATGACCAAGTATGATGGAAGTTGGCCATTTCTTATCCAACTTTGATGAAATTCAGCATCCACAATGGAAGTGGGATTCTAAAATGATTTATAGAACAAGTCATTAAATACATTGAATAACCATTGTAGTATCTCATTCCTAGGGAATGCTAGTGTAGGAATAGGTAAGTTATTATTATACTTTGCCATATTTCAGAACTTCATCCAATAATCATAATAGAATCATGATAGAAAGCCGATTTAAAAATAATCAAATTCCATCCTAATGGGCCATATTCCAGAACTTCATCTAAAAATCATTTTAGCATTCTATTTCCAATGCACATACCAAATTTCATCAATATAAGATAAGAAATAGCCAAGTTTCTTCCTAATTTGCCACATTTCAGAACTTCGCCAAAAAACTCATTTGAGAACCCCATTTCCATTTGAAATGCTTAATTTCATCAAAATCGGAAAAGAAATAGAATCCCAAGAAAATGTTTATAACAAAAAAAAATCACAAATCCTCAGTTCAAGGGACACCTCACTACAACGGACAACTTTTTTGGTCTCGTCGATGTCCGTTGAAGTGAGGTTTCTCTTTATACATAACCGCCTTTAGCACCAACCACAATATAAAGTATATTTTCGCAATTTAGCGGAGATCATGATAAGCTGATTTCATAAAAATTAGTTTCTGTCAATGATGGTTTCTGAGAAGGATTAATGAAATTTGAATTTGAATAATTTTTGTGAATAACAAAGAAGTACAAAATTATGTAATACATAAATAATAAATAATGTGTAAGATTTGAATCGGATTACATAAAGTACTTCTAGCCTAATTACCCATTAATTAATGAGATAAAATTAATCAGCGTTAAATTTTTAAACCTCGATAATCATTTATCTGCACACATGTTATAGTTTCCAGTCAGATATCTATAAATAATTCAAATTGAATACCGCCGTATTTTATAGACGGAATAAATATTGATGAAGTGAATTAATTAATTTCTATATAAATATGTAGGTACATGCGGTGCATTTTAAAATAAACAATAATAATCGTCTTTGATTGGTATTAAAGATTAGAAGAAATTTAATTGTTTTCCAGTGTACGGTATTGACCTTAATCACGGTCGTTTTGATAATGCATAATAAATAGTAGAAAAGTCGTTGATTTTGTAGGGCAGACTATTTGTTATTAAGATCTAGTTTACGATGGTCAAGCGACTTAACGCATAATCACGAATTATTTACTGTAATATATTAAATTTGTGATAAATTAATATTTACGTAACTTTTAAACACAATATCGATGGTTAAACAAAATATTGACATTTTGTGTTGAATGCAACAATTATGAAACAAAAATAATCCCAACCAAAGTGAGTTTGGTTAAACAAACCAAGTATATGTATATTTGCTAAAAAGCTTTTTAATTGATTTAGTATCGCACAAAAAATGAACTTAATGCATCTTGAAGGACAAGTAAATGTTTGTTTTAACCACACACATATATAAAATCAAGAACACATTTTATAATACCAAATCAAACACTTTACACGCGAACAGAAGTTATTTGATAAAATATTTGTGCTTTAATTAAAAAAAAAACAAATTAATAAATCGTACTTATGAATAACCATAATTGTGTTTGTATTTCGCGCGCTCATTAACGCGATTACGAAAAGCAAAAAAAAAAAAAATTAAAAATCTCACGAGAAGCAAATCCTTAAACTTGATGAATAATTAATTGTTAACTGAACCTTGAAGATTGAATAAATTGGCCAGAGGATGTTAACATACCGGATGTCATTTATATATTTCATATAAAATAAAAATCTGTATCAGGAAGTTAATGTATCTTAAATTATATCTCTTTACTTTATTTCATACATACTGGTACGTATACGTACTTAACAGTTTGTAAAAAAAGCTTTCGTACACCAACCACATTTGAGATTTTTAATAAATAGAAGTCGTTTACCTGTTTTTCGGTGTTGTTTTTTGCATGTACAAGTTATTGTATTCTGTAAAGGGTTATGCAAAATTATCGGAACAGTTAAATATCGATAATATTGAGATTTTGTTTAAAATGTTACAAATGTTTGAAATAATTAGACGGCCTGTAATTTGATTACAGAATCGTTTAGCTGAAGCTCTACAACTTTTCAGATTTTTTTCGTCCATCAACCACTTCGTAATTTACAGGTTTCTTTTTAATGCGTTTGGCTTATAGGCGTTGGCGAATATTTTGATTAACATTAGGTAAGAGATAAAATTTAACGATCAAATTGAAAGCATAGTATCCTTGCTTTTCTCTCCATGTTGACATTTTTACCACATGCACAGACCGGCGGGTATTTTGTTTTATCGCGCTATACATTTCGTTTTAATTCGTATTAATTCATTTTTTATAGGCCTGGTGTAAGTTTTTTACCTTACAGCTTTCATACTCACCTTTTTACAAAAAAAAAATTCAATCTCGTCGTGATATTTGACGGTTCCGGTAATTTTAAGGAACTCTCTAGCAAAATTGTGTTTTTTCTACACAAAAAATAAATTTAAATAAAAAAATTAAGTCTATCCGACTCCCTTGAACAACACTTTTCCCATAAGCTAAACCAACCATTTACATTTTTCAAACATTTTCGGGTATTTTGAGCAGGACACTCCTAAAAAAAGTATGGGGTTTTCTTAAATTTGGAGACCCTCTCCAATAATCCCTAAGCTGCCAAATCATAGACTCACAATTAATGTTAAATTATTTAGAACTAAGTACTAGATAAGAGTTTTTCTCTAGTATACTGTTGAAAATCCAATTCTTAAGACTTTAAATTACTCCGTTCAATGTTCAAAATTTATTTGCTGATGATTTGATGAGATGATTTGATTGACTGATATAATTCTTTACTCAGAGCTTCGATCTGAACGAACTATTGGTGTGTACCATTCATGCAATAGAAACAAATTAAATACAAACAAAAACAATACAAAATCTGAATTAATGTCAATAATCGTTTGTGACCGAAATCCCACCTCCTTGTCACATCGTATTACATTTTCTATTTCTCCTACCGCATCTCTTCTCAACCTCCTCCACCCGAGCAGCGTAATATTATTTAAGGGCGTCTCATATTAATTTACCATTAAGCTTTAGAAACCAGAATTAATACCCAGAGATTTAACTACTCATGCATAATACCTTTAAAGTCTATTTTATTAAACCCTATGGATAGATAAGATAGAAGCAGTGGAAGAGAGTGTCTATGCTCAGAAGTAATTTTTCCCATATACTCCTTCAGCGTTTTGCTTGACCGTGTGATTGTTATCTTCGTACTTGATCGTCGTCTTCAATCAGTTTTCATGCAGTATATCTTTTAATTTTTAATTAACCGACGACTAGTACAATTTTACAAGTGGCACACATCAAGCAAGTAAACAATTTTTATTATGACATAAAAACACTTATATGTTTGTCTATTTATAAGAGTATTGCGATGATTTCAATCATGTTAAATTTTTTGACAGATTTTAAACAGATTTTGTATATACTATGTATATGTAAGTATTTGTATGTACAATCGCAATTCGCGCTTGGTGTGAATTGTCCGAAATACGAGTGTTGATAGTTCTGTTCCTAAAGTTTGCTGAAATTAGTGAATTCATAGGACCAACTTTATGTGACATTAGCTCTAAGATGATTACCTATTAGGAACTGATCTGCCCAAACAACGCTTTTAAGTCCGATGAATCCCGTAAGCGGTTACTTTGATATTTTTCTTTATCAAAAATGTCTATCTCTTTAATTTCGTAAAAAATTGGCTTATGCAAAAATCTAGATGTCCATTGGATAAATCTCGGTGTAGATGCCCAGAGCATTGGCCAATTGGCCTCGTTGTATATTCATGTGAAATTTTACCGATTTAATTCCAGCTTTTTATAAGCCCTCTAAGTGAAGGATAACTGGTGCTACAAAGCGCCAATTAGTTCCATCGAGGGTCATCATTGCTGCTATGTCGCTTAGTAGCTTCGTTGTCGCGATTCAAGTAGATATTGAAGCACAGCCTACGTCTGGTTAAATATCTCTTATAGTAAAAAAGGATTCTGGTATTAAGTATTTGAATTGAAACATCGGCTCTATTTTGAAATTTTTCACAGTATCGATCAATTCGGTAACATCGAATTGTTAAACACAAAATTTTACAAAATATCTATTTTACAGGAAGACCCGTTTTTATTGCTAATATTGACTACAAATATTTTAAAGCGTTGAATATGATTAGACGTGCAAACGCTTCGCATACTTATCCATCTTGCTAATTTTATTTCCCGAATTCGTCAAGTTCGTCCGTCGCCTTGAGTTTCATCCACTTTGCTTTTAATTTGTCCAGTAAGCAGTCTTCCCATCCCATCCTATTCCAGTTGTCTAAGCTTTTTATTTTAAATTGTTGGCTAATAGTGGTTTTTGGTGACAGCCATCCTAAAGGGTCGAATAGCTTGGATGCATTCGATAGTTGTGATCATTTATTTAAACAACCAACCAATTTTTGATGCCATGGTCCTGCTACATCAAATTAAAATAAGTCTGTAAGCAAATGAGCTGCTCCGCCCTTCTGCGAGCGCAATTATTACTTAGTCTCAATACTTTCCGGATAATATCAGTTAAAACTCATGAAAGAACCCTAATCCACAAATAAGTTTTAGACAAAATCTCGAAAGGCATAATCTCGGCAAATCAAATATAGTTTCGAGATTTGATAATATTCAGAAGAAGAAGTGGGAACAGTTCATATGAATGACAATTGAGATTTTCAAAACGAGAATTTTATGTCCGAGCTTTTACTTTTCGGTCATCTTCGACCCAAATCGAAGAAATTAGTGATAAATTCACTCAAAAAGCTGGTATATGATTTGTTCCTTAACTATCTATTAAATTTGTAGCTTTCTATTGTAAAATGATTTCTTTCTTCAGCCATAGAAAAACTGTATACTTCATTTGCCAATTTTTAGTTAGATCGATGAGTGGCTTTCTTAATAAAGCCTTAGGATTTTGTACCTGTAGAAATTATTCTATTATGTTCTATCTGTTGGGCTTATTATCCGCGCAATTCACAGTAATTCGAGATTTTTTTCTCGAGATTTAATTTTTTACGATTTTACTACATGTACCGATTTCCACAATCCTTCCTTCACATTCATCAGTTTTGCTGGATCAGTTCTCAATAGTATTCTATGGTACTCTCGGCCTTTCCATCCATTCAGATTTACCTAGATATTTCCACACTTTCACAAATTTCGCGTCTTTCTTCGCCTCATTATGACGGCATCTGCGGCTCTTACCATCAATGGCTAAAACCTGGTTTTGGTTGCATTCACAGTTTTTATTTGATTTGTTTCATTTCAGTGACAGGTACGGAGATTTGCTTGTGGTGCGCCGTTGTTCATCTGCGCCTGTTTTGAGATTGTCTACTCTAGCACACGATGAATTCGTTAATCGCGCAGAATATTGAATTCTAAGATAATGTAGACAGTATGTAGAAAATTCGTAGACCATTCGTAAGGAGCAATTCTGTTGCAGCCAAATATTCAGAATTATTCAAAATTATTCGAGGTTAAATCGATATTATTTGAGTTTTGTAAGGTATTGGTTTGCGGCTAGCATTAGGTTTTACTTAATGGATTGGGCTATTTCCAAATTTGTTTGGGGTTGTTGAAATTAAATTCGACGATAATTTTGATTGTACGGGCCCCAGTATGGTACATACCACACACTAGTTTTGTACGCACTACGCTACGTAATATTTTATCGCTATCCCAAGATTTATTTAATTTTTGTGGGCTGCCGAAAGATGGTGCCGAAAAGGACGTCGTCTGTGATTTCTCGGAGCTAGTCAAAACTAATTTTATGCTGGAAAATTTTGTGGTTGAAGTGCTTACTGATAAACCGTCAAATTTCGCTAAGCACCGTAGAATACGGGAAATTGTTGTCAGGGCCGGCTCTGCAGTGGATTCAAGAGATGCAAAACATCCGGGCGCTTTTAAAAAAGGGCGCAAAAATATATACACAACGGTATTTTATTTATATTGTATATGGTGCGAGTCGGGTCGAGTTTAATCCTAGTTTAACTCTCACTATATACGGAGTCGAGTTAAACTCGACTCGACCTAATAATTTGTCGAGTCGAGTTAGACTCTACTCTTAAAATGCACTATATACGCAGAGTAGAGTAGAGTTAAAAAAACAACAACAAAATTAAATAAAAATTCATACACAATTTTCATTTTTATTTTAGATTATGTTGTTGAAGAATGAAAGCGTTATACAAAATATTTTTTCCAATCAAATTCGTTGTTTTATTTTAAATCTCTTGTTTATTAAGATTTTAATTAATTAATTTGCATAGTAATTTTTTTTCGAAAAAGATTATTCCAACATATCGGTCTATCCTTTAATTTTTAAAGATTTGAAAATTACAATTTTTTAGACAAAATATCACTGGAAAAATTAAAACAACACATATTATGGTGATCAACAAAAAGGGTAATCAATCTGATGATCATCTGTAATAATTTTTTGTTAAATTTTTTTATCGTTTATTTTAACTCGGTTTCAATCCTATTTGAACTCTGCATAATTTTAACTCTGCAGTATATACACCAAGAGTTGGTTAGAAAATAACTCGACTCTGTATATAGTGAGAGTTAAACTAGGATTAAACTCAACTCGACTCGCAGCATATACAATATAATTGTTGCAAAAGTAATATTTCGTTGGTTTTTTTCGAGTTATTTTCTGATTTTTGAAAAATAGATTTGATGGTTCTAATAGAACACAAAAAATATGAACTATTTTTGTAGTTGTGTTGGTAAACATATGTGTGTAGTTAAAATAAAATTGTTTAGATTGTTAAACTCACAACTCACAATACAACATTCAATTCACGAATGACGCCAACCAAAATGGTGTATTTGGATTTTTAAGCTGTCATTTATAATAATAAAAAATGGATATTTCTACGTATTAGTGAATATGGTAGAAACGTGGGGGTAAATCTTAAAAAAAATCGATTTCTGGAATTTGATCTAGATCAAACAATCTCTTGATTTTTGGGTATAAAACACAAAATCTTGATCTGCCGCCATTTTTTTTTTATTCAGATCAAACTTTTTGGTTGAATAGAACATCGAATTTAACATATGTCGAATTCTATATTCACTTCTTTTGGAAAATCTAGATTTGATGGTTCTAATAGAACACAAAAACATATGATCTGTTTTTGTAGTTGTGCTGGTAAACGTAGTTAAAATCCAATTGCTTGTTTTGTTAAACTCACAACACAACGCAACATTCAATTCACGAATACGTCAACCAAAATGGTGTATTTAGATTTTAGCTGTCATTTATAATAATAAAAAATGGATATTTCTACGTATTAGTGAGTTTGGTAGAAAAGTGGGGGTAAAAATGCGATTTGAGAAATTTAATCTAGATCAAACAAACTCTTGATTTTTTTGGGTAAATAAAACACAAAACCTTTATCTGCCGCCATGTTTTTTGATTCAGATGAAACTTTTTGGGTAAATAGAACATCACATAAGCTAAATGGAGATAAAATCAAATAAATTGTATCGTGGGGTTACCCTAATTACTTATGTCGAATTCTATTCACTTTTTTTGAAAAATCCAGATTTGATGGTTGTAATAGTACACAAAAACATTTGATCTATTTTTGTAGTTGTGCTAAACTCACAATACAACATTCCATTAACGAATGACGTCAACCAAAATGGTGTTTTTAGATTTTTAGCTGTCGTTTATAAAGAAAATGGACATTTCTATGGATTAGTGAATTTGGTAGAAAGGTGGGGGTAAATCTTTAAAAAATAGCGATTTCTGAAATTTGATCTAGATCAAACAATCCCTTGATTTTTTTGGGTAAATAAAACACAAAACCTTGATCTGCCGCCATTTTTTTTGATTCAGATCAAACTTTTTGGGTGAATAGAACATCACATTAAGTATAAATTTTTAATAAAAAAATTTTATTTTGTAATGTTGTAGTGTGAGATTAGAAAATCAAAATATAAATTTGCAGTACAAGTTTTAAGTTTTGTAGTTTCGTTTATTTTATGTGTGCACATTAAGTGCAAGAAATCGGCACAATGGCGAAATAAACATTTTGAGAAAGAAAAATGATAAATTGGCAACAAATTTATAAACAAATTAAAAATTAAACAATTGAAATTAAGTTTAGTTTAGTTTTTTATATCTTCGAAAATCGAGATTTATTGTTAAAATTGCTTCGTCAACCTTGCAGACACCGATCACATATTAAATAATTTGTATCGATTAAATTTGATGAATAAATAATTTTTTTTCTGCTCAGAAATATTATATTTCTTGCTACTTTATTAATTTTAATACCAAATGTTTTCCGCCACAATATTTACTCATGTCGTTCAAAAATATTGTTTGTATTCTCATATGTTTAAATTGTCCCTTATTAAACTTTTGAATCAAAGAAAAAATTATCCGGTGCAGAAAATCGAAAAATAAAAACAAAAAAAGACACCCTAGCAGATAGGCAGATAGGGAATTAAGCTTTGCATCGGGGCGGTACTGATGCAAAAGCCGGCGCTGATTGTTGTACCGAATGCAGATAACTAAAATCATGGGCACTATAAATTGCGTTCGCTACAATATTTGGTGGACCTATTTTTTTAACTAATAATAGCTGAGTGGAGCAGCTGAATGAGGAAATGTTGCTTATAACGGAAAACAGGGTGCGCAGTTATTCATTTTGCGCTGGATGGGAAACACCCGTTTAAACAGGGACTCATAACGTAACCAAATGATAATATTGTGAGTTTGGGTAAATTTTACATTAAATATTGATACAATCCCGAGAAAGTGGAGGATGGGTTCCATTCTACAATTTTTTTGCAATCTTTTTATTACTCGATTATCAAGTCGAATAGAGAAATATGTTTCCAGCTGATTTTCGCACTGTTGGCGAAAACACAAAATTTTGTGTAATACGTTTTTTCGTGTAGAAACACCGATGGCATTCTCAATTTAAGGATATCAATCGCCAATTTTTGTTTAGCTTTGACAAATATAAGCCATCAAATTGTTAAAGTTCGTTGCAAAATTTAAGATTTTATTTTGTGTTATTTACTAACTTTTTGGTGCTTTATTGTACTAATTTAAGCCCATCTCCGCTCTACAAAATGTATTTATGGGCAAATGGTGAAAGATGGGCTACTCGCCAAATTAGCCAACGTTTTATTGCCTCACATTTTATGTAAAATAAAGCAATCTATTTAACTGTTTTATCTGTTCCAGTACTTTACTAAAGAGTGGCTTTGACCACAAGGTTGTTTACCTTAAGGACGTTTTGACTAATTTGTTTTTGCAGTCTTGGCATTTTTTTTTTTTTTATTATTAAGCCAGTATTTATTTATGTTAATATTCAAATCGTAGCCTGAAACGATAATATAAGGCGAGTTGCCCAGTTTAAATTTTGTTGCTCAATTTTGCAAAAGTATTTTTTGCGTGGACCCATTGTTTTATTTCATACCATTGAGTTATACATTAAACCAACACTCCAAATTTGTTATTTATCCAGTTTTGATAGACAAATTGTCGAATTGAGCAACTTTTAATCTTTGAAACTTTTTACATTTATACTAAGTAGGATAGTGAAGAGACAGTTTGTTGGTCGACATAAATAGTTCGGTTTACATTACACAAAATCAAATATTAAAAAGAATAACATTTTGAGCAACTATTATATTTTTTGTAATTTGAGCAACACTCTAAATACTGAAAAAGTAATTGTGATTGGTAAAAAAGAACGTTGTAGTGCTGTAGCAATTGTAAAAATAAATAAATTGAGCAATTGTTGGTGAATAAAATATTTTACTAATGTTGGTAAGACCTCAAATCGAAATTCTGTTATGCTTGCAAATTTCTTTTGAGCAACTATTGAATTTTAAAAATTTCAGCAAGATTATTAAAACAATGTTAGGCCTTGCACTTTCTCCTGGCAAACTCTCTGCCTCGAGAAGTTACTCTGGGCTTAATTTATCCAAATTGGCAAATTGAGCCACATTAGCCTTTAAAACTTTCAATATTCTCATTAATTAATAAAACTAACGAAGAGGGAATGGTAAGCTCTTAGAAACAGATCTTTTCAGATTACCTAAAGCAAATTTTAAAATGAATAAAATGTTGAGCAACAATTAAATTTTATGTAAATTACGAGCAAATTTAAGAAACAATAATTAAATTCTAAAATGTTCATGTTCAGAATCTTATTTCAAATATCATTACCAACTTAGTTGGAATAGTTAGCAACTGAGCAACTCTTTAAATTTAATCTAGTTGGTAAAAGAAAGATATCAAATAGAAATTACTAGTGGTAAATCGAGTTTCTGTAAATTGAGCAATTATTAAATTTTAAAAATTTCAGCTAGTTAAAAACCCCAATTCGTTTTCTGACGAGCCGAAGTTGCTCAGGGTATTGATCAGTCCTATCGTCATGTATGGGTGTGAAAATTGAACCTTGTTTGATTGAAAACATGTTTGATTAATCCAGGTTTAGACTCTATATTTAGGTGTACGAAAACTTTTTACAATCACTGTACAAGTATTTTGACGTCAGCTGTCCAGTTTAATAATAAAATCGATTTTTTTTTGTTGTCGATATTTATCTGCGCAAGAATAAAAGAAGAAAACAAAAAATATTTTTGTTTTGTTAAGTCAATATTCTTGAAAATGTGTGTAGGCTTATATGCTTAAACGACTTTACGATTTATTTTTAGCCACGGATTTGTGTATTTTGAATTTACATAAAAATTATAATATTAATTATGTGAGTAAATACTTTTTTTTTTTTGGAGAAATTAAGAAACACACGACGTCTATTTTATAGTATAATCATGAACTGTTATAAAATTGTCGTTGTCGTGTGTGTTTGTGTATTGTGACGAAAGAAATGGCCAATAAATTGCATATAATTCTTTTAATACTGATATGTTTATTACATTATGATGATTTGGTCACACAGAACAAATATTTAGTTCATCAAACAACATTAAGCTGTTATCTTATATGTACTTAATAGATGGAATGTTGATGTGTTTATTTTAAAGCTTTGGCAAATACATACATAGGTTGATGCTTGTTTATTTGGCGCCGCCAAACGTAGTGAACCGTTTCGCAGTGAGTTTTGATTTTTGATCGAAGAATTATTAATATTTTTTATCAACTGCCTTATGATTAAGATGGATTAAAAATTTAATGATATTGTCAAATAATTGGGCCTACATATTTAGAAAAAAATGTTATTTAATAAATTATTTTAAATTGTCTACAATGATCACGGCAGATTTTAAATTTATTTTTAATAATCATGGTCTGCTGTGAACCGTTAAATTTCTGTTATTTTGATTTGTTGGATAAACCGTTTCTAATAACGGGTTAACATTGTTAGATATATTTCTTAATAAGAACAACATAAAAAGAAGTATAGAGGTTAAACACCCTAAGTTCGCGCACAAATGACAAATTATTTGAAAGGTTGTGTGCGCAAGCGCTAGTACATTTCATTTTTAGTTTTACCATAATTTTTATCAAAAGTATTAGACAATCTTCATTAGACATAGAATCCAGTGCAGCTGCTAATTTCTTACTTTCGTATAGCCGATGACAAAGAAAACTCCAAATATTTTTTTTGGAAAATATCCAACTTTAATTCTTTTTAGTTTTGCATCCTTTTGCGCCCGTTCATTGTTCGGAAGCCGTATCACTGCAAAAAAATTATCCTAGGCTGTCAAAAGACAACCCGCTAGTTTTTCGTTCGCTTTCGTTTCAGTTTTTAATTTTGATATTTAAGACTAATCTTTGTATAATAAATACTGTACACGAGTAATTGTAACATTTTGGGCATTCTGTATTTAAAATCCAATTGGAACCATGCCATTCGAGAACTTCTGTTAGAATAAATACAATATTGTCACCCTTTACCCTGAAAATCGTTCCAAATGCAAGTGAACATCTTTAGCAATGATTTTGAAAAACGAAAAATTGTTGACATTAGTTTTGAAATCAAAGATGAATCCTGTTCAATAATATAATTATTTTAATATAAGTATACTAGGTGTCTACGGTCCCCAATGTACCGGGATATGCGGCATGCTTTCTCAGATTTTGCAGATTTTAGCCCAAACAATTTAACAAACCAAATAAGACAGCTACAAATTTTAATATGGTAGCTACATGCGCACTACAACAGGAAGTCATAGTTCATAGATGCTGTCATCGCTTGCAAATTATTTAAAAAAGAGAAAGGGTTGGAGATTACCTCGTCAATTACCAGCAAAATTCCTGGTACAACTTCTTTAAACTCAACCCCTGCTACCCTTAAAAATATTGTATCTCACAAAACTCCCATTTTATGTATTTTTAATATCGGAACTCTTTCCATGAAGTTCTTTCCATGATTGCTTCACTGAGAAATTCGTTGAAGATTTTCAGCGTTTAGAAGAAGCGAACATTACAAATTTACCATCATTCTCCTTTTTCTTCCTTTGTCTACAATTACGAAACGTCGTGTACTCTTCACATCACGAAAATCTTTCTTGAAAAATTAGGGTATAAACTCGAATACCTTCGAATTACAATAATTGTAACCAGGCCTGGCAACACAACGCTTAAATTGATCGAGAATTAGAATCTGATCTTAAAGAATCTGGGAAATTCTGTAGATTAGTCGCCAAGTAACTCAAGGCTAAGTAAGCTAAGAAATTTTAAATATGTCTAAAATACTTGAATATTTCGAAAAATTTTACATAATCTCAGAAAGGATTGGTTGATCCAAGAATTGCATTTCTCCATTTAATCTACCTATATAATCGAATTTTTAATAATCTGGAATTACCTGTAAATCTGTAAACTGTAATAAGCTCAATGACAATATAATTCAGAATAACCTCTAACAGAGAATATCTCTAGAGAAAATCTGGAAAATATATCATAAAAGATATAATCCCATATACACATCAAGCAATTTAAAAACCATCCTAGAAAACTTTGGAGTTAGCTCGAAAAATATCTAAGGAAAGCTTTGAAAATATCGAGTATCAGATCAGATCGATTTCGAATGAAATATTTATACGATTTTATCAAAATGAAGTTAGAAGCGAAAAATGTGGATATTACGGGCCAAATGTTCTGACCGCCCTATTTGCGGATACTCATTACTTTCAGTGGGTTGCCAAATTATTAGGAACACTTCAAACTTGTCAGAACGTGTTGAATTCACGCAACTTATGTAGTTAGCTAAATATTTTTAAAGGGCAGCCGCAAGGAACTATTATGCTTAAAAATGTGATACATGTTAGGTGCATTCAAAATACAAAGCTTAGTTTTGTACTAAATATTATATGTACTAAAAGTAGAAATACATTTTATATCATCAGATAAAGTTATTTCTAGCAGAGCTGGCTCAAAATATTGAAGAATGTATTGTTCCGTATTATTGCTTCTACATACATACGAGAAACAGCTTTCGTATTTAAAATTATTACGTATTGGCAAATGTAATATTTAGTACTTATAATATTTAGTACTTATAATATTTAGTACACAAACAAAAATAGTTTTTATTGTGCCAAATTTACTAATTGTTCTTAAAATGTAACTTTTGTGTACTAAAAATTATAAGTACTAAAATTACATGTTCTAATTTATCCTAATTTTATTCATACTAAATTTATTTAACGTCCTGAGGGCCGTTTCTAGTCCATCGAGAACAAAACGCCTTCTAAAAGAAATGTAGAATTAATAATGTGGAATGCTTCTATTCAATATTACGAGCTAGCTGTAGCTCCGCTAAAAATAACTTTTTATGAAGATATAGTTTAGGTAACAAATACATTTTTAATTTTAGTACAAATATGTATTATTAAGTACAAAACTAAACTTCCATTTTAAATGAACCTAATATATAGAACAAATTTTTTTCAAGATAACAGTTTCTTAGGGCCACGCCAGTTAACAATAGAAGTCACCAGAAATCAACTTATCCCGACAGGATGCGATGTATGAGAAGTGACCTTTCACTAATTATTCTAGAGTTTCCTCCCTTTATTGGGTTATCTCTCCATTTGGCTTCCTAACGAATCCCAAAGGATTACTGTGTTCTAAGCAAGGCGCCTTCTGGAGCCGACAATTCGCAGTTTACGTTGGCAGTTTGTCTATTTTCTTGCTAACAGCCTTACCAGCTCTCCATCATCTTTACACATGTCCTCGTCTAGCCCAAAACAGGCTAAGGTTTCTAGGGGCATAACTTCTAAATGAGTGCGCATATTCAGTGCTTTGTCAACAGCTGAAAAACGTTGGTAGGTGAAAAATAATAACTTGTTTACTAACCGCTACCTAACCTAACCTAATCTTTTGGTCCCCACTAGAGCTGTGTTGTATTGGACGAGAGAATTTCGTTAGAGTATCTAGTTGTTTGTTTCCTTTACCATGTTTCGAACCCCCATGGAACCTATCGGCTCGTGCTTTTCAGAACGTCCTTTGTTCATTTTATGTGAACCAGAGACCTTGAAAGGTAATCAGTTATTGCCTCGGTAGGGCCATTTTCAACTCTATCGAGGTATTCGTTAAATCTGGCGGTATAGGCTGGCCCAAAGATATTAGAGGGATATTAATATAAAACCTGATGTATTTATGATCTAGGAAGGATTATTCTCTTGATAAATGACAATGATGGAATTTTGCTGATGAGCATTGCAATATTTGATAAAGCTACGACCAAATAACGGAGCAAGATCGAAGCGGCATTAATCATCTTTCTGTATCCCCTGGGTAAAGGCGTCTCCGCTGATACATCTCTGGTAATAAATTGGTTTAAAGAGACGATTTTCGACATGAGCAATTGCTTTAATCGGCCTTCTCACTTATGTGGCACATAGTAATTAGCTTACATGTGGTGCTCGACGAACCATTGATTGCCACTCTGCCTCTTGTGTCTATGATTTTTCTCGCACTTTATGGTGCGATTTCGTCGGTCTAAATGTGCTCGAGGTGCCAGTTCTGTTGGACCAAATCGGCTGTGCTGTCTTACTGCCACGTCCAGTGCATTTCGCCAAGATCACAGGCAAGTTTGGTTTCGCTGCTGCTTTCGTACTCTCGTCTCTCATTTTCTCCTTCTTTGGACGAAAGTAGAAAGAGCCGAACAGCCAGTTTACTTCATAGATGGAATCCTTCAGGATCTCCGCCTTTTTGCAAGAAACCGAGAAGGTTACCTGCCTGAAGGAAGTTACCTTTCCGTTCCTTAAAACTATAAGATTAGGAATCGAAATTTTCAACTGGAACGAAATTAATTTCGGCTTCAGTCTCGGCAAATTTAGGAGTAAGAAACCTAATTTTTCCTGGCGGAGTACACTTGTTTTCAGGGGTAGTTTTGTCGCCTAGTGTAACTAAAGGGCAAGGGATTTCTCACCAGTTGTGTGGATCATGTCAATTATTGAATATAGTACAGATTAGCGATGCCCCGCGTTTTCTTGATACAAACACTAGGTACTCACTTTTCTTTTCGATAACCAATTTTGTTTTTGTAAAAACCTTTAAAATTTCTCATCAACTGTGTATTGTCTAAATTTTAAATAAAACATTTTAGTGTGAGCTTATTAATTAAACCATTAATTAAAGGCCTGCCAATGTATCATTCATTTTGTATAAACGAAATCTTTTATTTTCTGTTAATTTCGAAATTTTACAATACGTGATCTCTAAATTTGATGTCATCAACCGCAATCTTTAATATAAAGAATAACAAATTATTTCTATCTCACAACCTAAGACAACATTCTATTCATTTGTATAACATCCTGCATTTCTTAACACTTTCTATATGCTTATACGGTATTATAGTATATAGGTACATACTCATTTCATATTACAAATGAAATGTGACAACACTCAATACTTTTAAACATCACGTATAAAATACAAAACATTAAAATGTATCTTAATTTATCTAATTTATTAACAAAAACAACCACGACATCAGTCCCAAAAATTAATTAATTAACATCTGAGTTTGTATATAGTTTTTATTGAGTGTGTAAAGTACGAAGAAAACATTTCAAATACACAAATCCATGTTTCCACACCTACTTGTCATCTTCTTGACTCGTTTGATTTGGTTACATACTATGTAACTATACATATAAACTCGATATAAATTCTTAAATATTAAGTTTCTTGCAATTGATCAAAGAAATATCAACGTAACAACACCTACTTGAAAGTGTTCAAACAATTATTACATTATTTATGTCAAAACATCATCGATTTAGAATTTTCAAAGCTGTGCGCAATTAACTGAAGATAATTCGTTATGATTGTGTGACACTGTAAATCATAATGTGCATACAAAATATTTTAAGTAGGTATACGATATTTAGCGTTCTTTAGAATTTATGGTGATACATATACGCGGTTTGGTAGATAAATCATAATTTAAAAGCACTAGGTATGTATGTATGTGTGTGTGTATGTGTAAGTAGCAGGCAGCAGCATGATTGATTCAATTTATATATTTCTGTTTGTTAAGATGCGATTGCTCTCATAAGATTGTGTATATGGTGGGTTATAAATTGAAAACGTTTTTTTTTTGTTTTGGTTTTAGTTTGCTTCTTGTATTATATAATCTTAAATTATTTTATATATACCTATGTACACAGTTTGTGTTGGCAAACATTCTAATTAGTTTCGGTTTTTAGAATTTGTAATTAAATTTTATATGATTTTGTTTAGCGATGGGAAGAATTTATGTATTGGGGCGCGCGCGGTCAATGAATTTTTAGCATATTGGAATTTCTCTATTTGCATACGAGATAATTTTAAATATATGAAACAACATGGTGTTACATTTATCAGGATTAATCTCTATTATCGGTCAATAACACACACGTAAATGATCTCATACATTGAAAATAAATCTCACCGTTTGCGCATATTAAATTTTCATATATAGTCTGTTGATAAAGATGTTTGATTAATTACTTGAACGCGAACTTTCATCTAATTTGAATAATATTTCATTTTTTTTTTGATTAATTATAATATTAAAACAAATGTATTTAAATAATATACATCTTGCAGATGTTTCGCTTCAGTTCACACTTTTAAAAGAAAATAATTTCGCTCTTTTACATTAAAAATGAGATTTCTTATCCCAATTGTGATCGGTTGCGCGCAGTTACAAAGTGTTGATTCTAGTTTGTTGTCTCTTTTTATTTTTTAGAAATGATTTATGTACTTATGTCGTTTTCACTCAAGTTTAGATTATGTATTCGTATTGATTTGATATGGATCTGACATTTAATATCCGCGATGTACTATAGGTGTCAAAATTTAATTAGTTTTGGCGGCATGCTGTTTGTATTTAAATAAATAACGTTTACAGATTATTTAGATTTATTCTACTTAACGCTTTCAAAGGCTTATATATATATCTAATTATATGATATATGACAGACTATGATTTGGTAATTTGTTTTATTTATGCCGTATTTATGACATTTTGGATAGTTAACATTTGATATTTCAAAAACAGAAATATAGAGGCGAAATCACAAGGCAAACGCTTTCAAATGGTAAGCCTGTCAGATAATGGCAGAAAACCCTTATTAGTTAAATATGTTAGTAGTCTAACCTTAGCTTAGTTTCTTAAATTTAAAAAAGCCAATTCCAAGTTTCTAGTTTTGAAAATTTTTAGATCTTGCAAAAATCGGATTAATTTTTAAAATTACATATTTGAAAACCCATGATATCAAGTTTTGATTATATTTCGATAAGTTTATGATTCCGAAGCTTAAGTTTTACTTCAAATTAAATTTGAAATTCTACAAAATTTATTTAATAGCTGGACTTACCGATTTAATGACACAAGAAATTAATTCATGATGTTAGGAATGGTTGAAAGAATTGCCTTCTTGTATTTGTTCCGAATAGCCTTCTTGTACTTGTAGCTCAGATTTGTAATCCGCTCCAATCAATCGTCGATTTTATTAAGACATAACGGATTTAGCCAACCAAAAATCTTTCAATTTTAAGCGGCTTTGGGAAGTTTACGGTTTTAATAAAAGGCTAATTATGTTTTTAAGACTAATTATCAATTTGAATTCTTTCATTTCTCAAAATTCTTAGATCTTGGAAAATTTAAATTCTTAATTTAATTAAAAGAACCATAATTTCTTTAATTTGGTGGCACTTCTGAAATTTATAAAGTACTTTGGAAAAGATTGAAATTTTGAGTCTCTTGAAAAATTGAAATTCTTAATTTAATTAAAAGCATTATGATTTCTTTAATTTCCTGTTCTTTAAAAAATATTCAAATTTCCAATTATCTGAAAATCCTTTAATTTCCTAAAATTCTAAATCTCTTGAAAAATTGAAATTATTAAATTAATTAAAAGAATCATAATCGCTTATAAAATTTCTGAAAACGATTGAAATTTCCAATTTCTCAAAAGTCTTTAATTTCTTAAAATTCTGAATCGCTTGAAAAATTTAAATTGTTAATTTAATTAAAAGAATCATAATCTTTTTAATTTCGAAACTTTTTTTAATTTCGTCACATTCTTGAAGCTTATAAAATTTTTTGAAAACGATTCAAATTTCTAATTTCTCAAAATTCTTTAATTTATCAAAATTCTTAAATGTCTTAAAAAACTGACATTCTTAATTTAATTAAAAGAATCATGATTTCTTTAATTTCGAGATACTTCTGAAATATACAAAGTTCTTTGAAAAAGATTGAAATTTCGAATTTTCTTAAAATCCTTTAATATCTTAAAATTCTTAAATCTCTTGAAAATTGAAATTTTTAAATTAATTTCTTTAATTTTGAGACCTTTTTTAATTTTTTGATATTCATTCATTTTTGTGAAGTTTATAAAGTTTTTTGAAAATGATTCAAATTTCTAATTTTTTTAATATTCTTTAATTTCTCAAAATTCTTAGATATTGGAAAATTTAAATTCTTAATTTAATTAAAAGAATCATAATCTTTTTAATTTCGAAACTTTCTTTAATTTCGTCACATTCCTGAAGCTTATAAATTTTTTTGAAAATGATTGAAATTTCTAATTTCTCAAAATTCTTTAATTTCTTAAAATTCCAAATCGCTTGAAAAATTGAAATTCTTAATTTAATTAAAAGAATCATTATTTCTTTAATTTCGTGACATTTCCGAAATTTATAAAATTTTTGGAAGAGATTCAAATTTTTAATTTTCTTAACATAATTTAATTTATTAAAATTCTTAGATCGAAAACTGACATTCTTAATTTAATTAAAAATAATCATAATTTCTTTAATTTCCTGACACTTCTGAAATGTACAAAGTTCTTTGAAAAAGATTGAAATTTCCAATTTTCTGAAAATCCTTAATTTTTCTTAAAATTCTTAAATAATTGAAATTCTTAAACTAATTTCTTTAATTTCAAGATCTTTTTAAGTTCGTGACATTCCTGAAGTTTATAAAGTTTTTGAAAACGATTCAATTTTCTAATTTCTTAAGATTCTTTAATTTCTTAAAATTCCTAGATCTCTTAAATAATTGAAATTCAAATTTAATTAAAAGATTCATAATTTCTTTAATTTCGTGAAACTACTAAAATGTATAATGTTGTTTGACATAGATTCAAATTTCTAATTTTCTTAATATTCATTAATTTCTCAAAATTCTAAGATCTTGGAAAATTGGAATTCTTAATTTAATTAAAATAATCATAATTTCTTTAATTTGGTGGCACGTGTGAAATTTATAAAGTTCTTTGGAAAATATTGAAATTTGTAGTTTCTTAAAATTTTTGAGTCTCTTGAAAAATTGAAATTTCTAATTTAATTTAAAGGAATGATTTCTTTAATTTCCTGACACTTCTGAAATGTATAAAGTTCTTTAAAAAATATTCAAATTTCTAATTATCTGAAAATCCTTTAATTTCTTAAAATTCTTAAATCTCTTGAAAAATTTAAATTCTGAAATTAATTATGTACAAGAATCATAAGTTCGTGACACTTGTGAAATGCTTCAAAAATTGAATTTCTTAATTTAATTGAAAGAATCAAAGTACGTGACACTTGTGAAATGTTTAAAATTCTTTGAAAATTACATAAAATTGAAGATAAATTCAATTAGAGGGAAATAAACCGTTTTATGTAAATTTCATGTTTTCTTGACAAATTTCGTTTAGAAATAAGCCTCTTGCACGGTTTCCTCGGATTGACTACTTTAAAAGCTGTTTTTCGTATTTTCTTTGTTCTTTTATTAAGAGTATCTCTTGCAGAGTGTATATTGCATCTTACGGAAATATTTCAGTTGCTAATTTAGCCGAACCATTGGAAATGGATTGACTTTTGCTAGCAGTGGTTAAGCACTTGCCTGTAGAAAACTTTGTTAAAGTAATAAATGATAAGTCCTAGCTTTTGTTGTTGACAGAATCTCCTATAAAATTGTTAATTGTTAATAGATGTATTAATCTTCCAAAAGTTTCTTTGTGGAAAGGTATACCGAAATTTTAGTACCGATTTAGTATGATATTTGATGGCAGAATATCAATCAGAAATCGCTGATAAAAGAACATAGGGAAACCGGGACTCGAACTAGGGACCAGCTAGTTGCAAAGCAAAACTGTTCCACCGAAGGCGACGAAGTAAGAGAGCTGTTATGTTTCATTAATTTAACGCAGGACTTCCACGAGTTTGATTTTCAGACAAAGTAAATGTTGTAAGTTGAGTTTTTAACACAGTTGGCCAGCCTTTATTGCAAAACCATCTAATAATTGTTCAATCTGTCTTTGCTGCACCATTTAAACTGAATGTAGCGAAAACCAGGAAAACCAGCTTGGTTAAGCCTAGATTTAAAATTTTCACAAAATATTATTTTACATGCCACTTTCCTCTTAGGCTTTATATTTTTCTCATCATAAATTGTTTTGACTCTGTAAATTTTTTGAATTTTACAAATTCTTTAAATTTTGTAGGATTTATGTAACTCCTCTGTTAGTACTATAAATCCTGCTCCATAATTGCCATTATATAAATTCTAAAACATCGTAAAATCTCTCTTATGTAAATTCTAAAACATCGTAAAATCTCAAAATTCACTAAGTTACGAATTTTATAATTCCTTTAAAGTTTGTAGATTCTTTGAGTTGTACAAATTTTTTCAATTCTGTCAATTTTATAAATTCTACAAACTCAAATTTAGCTTGTTCTAAAAATGCCATAATTTCCATTAATTTCATAAATTCTTTGAATTCTACAAATACAATTCAACAAATTCTATTAATTTCGTAATTTCTATAAATTTTATAAATTCTTTAATTTTTCTTACTTAATCATAATAAAACCGATTCGGCGCCTACGACGAGTAAAGACTGATTTACATTCAAAGATTTTCGCAGACGCAGATGTCAAATCAAAAATTTGTTTTCTTCACACATAAAAAATAAATTTCAACAAAAAATGTCATAAACAAGACGACGACTTTTGGGTTTGTTTCTCCGGTTTCAATTGACTTTTTTAAACAGATGATTATTTTTCTCTTTTTGTCTTTGCTGTTTTTCATATTTTGTGTTTCAACTTTTTTGCAGACATCGAATGTCGTTGAATGTAAATCAGCTATAAGCGTAAGCGGTTGTCGCTCGTCAGCTTGCTTAACAATGCTTTATATTCAGTGCTTTCGAAAAGCTTCCAATTTTTAAAAAAATGCGAAAATGACAAATTTCTTCAACACTGCTGCTACCTATGGCAACTTCCCATAATCTCATAGATGATGCTAGGTGTAAGGGTAAGCGTATATTTTCATAACGAGAAGAGGCTAAGCTTTCCGAAACAATTTTCGTTGTTAAGTATGTGAGACAAATTTTTGAAAATTGTGAATATGGCTATGGCACGATCTGTCCACTTCAAGAAAATAGACCAAACAAATTTCATATCGCAAAGCTTGGCTTGTCCACTTTATGACAATATAATTATGAGATTATATGATAAAGGGCCAATTAGGGAGATTATGTTTAACGGAAATTGTATCATCTTTAGCCATTTCACAATTTTCAAAAATTTGTCGAACATGCCCAACCCTTCTCATCGTAATAAAAAAATCGTTTCGGATTTAATCTGCCCACTTTATGAAAATATAGAGCTCGCTTGGTAACATCTTTAGAATTATCGGAAATTACTGTAGTTTATAGTAGCAATTTCAACCTGTTTAGGCTTTTTGACAATTCTTAAAAATTAACTGAATAATTCAAACCCTTTTTATTTTGATAACAAAAATTGTTTCGGAAAGCGTAATCTTTCCACTTTACAGGCGAAACCTGATGACGTTTCTAAGATTATGGAGAAACGTTTAGCCGTTTTTACTCATTTACCCATTTTTTATTTAATAGCGAAAATTGTTTCAGGAAGGCGGCAGTCGATAGCATCTTTAAAAAATGTCTTATTAATCATTGTGTTCCGCGAGTTAGTTGCACCTTTTTCAATGTAACTATGGCTTTCTAGTACACTTAGGTTTTCCACTAATTTGGGTAGCTAAAGTTCGTGCAAATAGGTATATAATGACTAGGCTTAGGATGTATAGGTTCTAAAACTCAAAAATATGTAACTAAAATTGCAAACTATGTGGTAAAATATGTGATTAAAATGAAAAATATGTGGTCAAATTTTTAAAAGAAAACCAAAACTAGACATTATCTTAAGAGGATTTCAATTCACTCATTAACAAAAACGTATCAAGTTTTTGGTTATAAAATTGTGTAAACTACAAAAATGATTCCACATCCATACACTTAAAAATTTGAACTGGTAAGCGATACTTAATTCAAAAGTACACCGTGATGGTTGAGATTAAAGGTTTCACGCTATTAAAGCAAGTTTTGTTAAACCAAGAAAAGCTAGATTACGCTCATATTTTTGCTGAATCAAATTGTAGTTCAAACTCAATTTTTAATTTCACTTGCCATCAAGATTATATTCAATTACAGTTTAGAATTTATATTTTATCGTGCTGATACTAAATAATTTTGTTGTTTTATTGAAATCATATGTTTCGTATTGCAATTTTTACTAATTGCAATGAAAATTTAATTTGGAATATCAAAGTTACACTTCTCGAATCATTTTAAAATGAAAGCAGAAATTGAACTGTAAATATTGTAATTAAAATTTCATTAAAAAATTATAACTCAATTTCTCCAGCCTATTTGTATTCAAAATATCACAAAATTTCTAGCACATTTTGACAAATTTAGGTTGGATTTTTTACTTAATTTGTAAACAAAATATCACAAAATATTTAGCTTAATTTCAACCATAATTTTGTGTTAATTAAATTTGGAATTCAAACTCAATTTTTAAATATTTTTTAAATAAATTGCTTCGACATTTTTACTCAAACTCTCGATTGCTCACTTTGTTCAAATCTTGTTTTAGCCCGTTCTAAATAAAAATGTTTCTCGAATACTTTTAAATACATTTTTAAAATCCACTCAAACTGTTATTAAAGGCAGTCCGGATTCCAAACTAAAGTTTTAAGCTATAAGCTCATGTATTTGCTTAAATCAAATTTTAATTTAAACTCTATTTCTAATATAAGTTCCTACTTAAGATTTTATTCAAGTACGTTTCTATTATAAAACAAAAAGCATTCAGAAATTTGCTCGATTTCTGATTTTCTAGTTGAACTAAAAAGTTTGTTTAAATCGTTTTTAGAATTTAAACCCCGTCACATAAAGTGCATTAAATATTTTGCTAAAACTGTTTTCGAAATGTGTTTCTAATAGCAATATAAAGAAGACTACATATTTCTACCTAAAATTTCACTCAAACTCATTTTCAGAATTCAAGATAATTTTTTCTCTTTAAAATTTCGTTCTCTTAATCGATGTTCTCTCTGTCAAATGCAGTTGACCAATTTAGACTAGATTTATGTTCAAAATTCCATTTATCATTTTGTTCAACTTCGAATAAAGCTTTGAACCAAATTTCTGACTAAAAGTCTTAATTTTTTTCGAATCCAGTTTGTCTTTAAACTAAGTTACTAGTCTGAATACCACATACATATTAAAAGGAAAATTACAATAATCAATTAGTAGAATACCTAAATATTTGTTAAAACTTTAAATTTCACTGAAATTTTTATTTCAATTTAATTCAATGAGCGTGATCAAAATTACAATCAACATTCAAGCACAGTTTGGAAGTTTAACTTAATCTCGGATTAAAATGTCACTCAAAGTTTCAAGTTTCATGCCATCCAAGGTTTTATTCGAAACCATTAAAACTATTTTCTTTTCCAGTCTTATTTTTTAGTCCACCTAATTTGCTCTCATCTTTTTGTTTTCTAATTGAAAATCCACTCAGAACATCTATTGGGCAATGTAAACTTATATTTGTCTCAAAATTTTGTGAAATCAAAATTCGAGTTTTAATTTTTCCAAAGATTTTATTTGGTTTGGAATGCCGAAACCATTTTTTTAAATTTAAATTTCAAATTCAAATTTCACTCAAAATTTCCGATACAAATTTCTAAACTAAATTGTTGGTTGTTTGAGATCAAATTTCATATTGCAACCCAATTTTTAAATCCGTTAGTTTTTTTAAATTCACTCAATACTTAGTCAAGCCCTGGCTGGAATTTACATTCAAAGATTGGCATTCAAAATCTATTTACAACTAAATTTATACTGAAACCTAGCTCGAAATTCTGATTTTATATTCGATATGTGGAATTCACAAACGTAAGTTGACAACCAATCGACCAGCCGCATGTTGAGATTTGTGCTCTAGGCCCATATATGTATATAGCCGAAAATGAATATTTCTGATAATTAATGGCTCTTAAGAACATTGATTGCCTGTGAATGTCTCGTATGATTTCGACTCGACATGATATCCACTTACTATGGTAGACATTTGAAGATCTGGATCTGTCTGGGCCATTATCTGGAATTTCAATATTTTACAAAAATGCATATTTGAATTCTGAGCTAATTTTGTTTCTAAATAAAATTTAAAATTTTGCCTAATTATTCTACTTAAAATTTTATTCACAATCATTATATCCAACTCAGAATTGAAGATAATTTTGTTACCTGTAGATTTCCCTCTAATTTTGCTCCAATCCATCGTGTTTTAATTGCAATTCGAAATCGATTTCGAATCAAACATTTTGATCAAATAATACAGTTAGTAGTTCACACTTAAAATAATCAAATTTACATTCAACATTTCCCTCAAACATATAAAAACCTGGAACTTTCCTGATTAAAAATTAGAAGATAGAATTGCATTTGCTACGTTTTTATAGTTAAAGGAATTTTAACGTTTGTTTGATTCATTTAAATTCCGATTAATTTTTTTACTTCCATATTTTGCCCTAATCAGATAAATGTCACAACGTGGATTATTTATCATTTTTGATAAAGACACATACGTTATCGAATAAAAGAATAATCACAAAATCTGCGTTTCTAGAAGAATTCCGGATTATCAAATAATGTGCAGTAAACTATTGAGATATGTTAATTTGACGTTTATTTTGTTCTTAATTTATTTATCTAACTTGTCGGAGTTTGGCCAAAGCACAACATTTTATAATGCATTATATAATGCTCAATGGTAAAACGTAAAATAAGTGGAAATATGTAAAAATATGTGGTAACATATATGTAGGGCTGATTCGCTTTTATTTGTTCTAAAAACAATAACTATCCCGAATAAAAGCCTAATAATGACCAAATCTCTCAAAACCTTTTTAAAATTTTTAATAGTGCAGGAATTTTATGCAAAAGTAGTAAATAATTCCAATAGAAACGAAATCTTACAGTGTTGTAGTACTACTTAAAAACAGTATTTTAGAAAAAATCCCCATCTCTAAAGCTTTGCCCTGCAACCAGGGTTGGAATTAGAGACCTGCACGGGCCGGGCTTTATTTATGTAAAACCCATATCGGGCCGGGCCCGGGCTTTTTGGTTTTAATAAAAATTAATAAAAATGCTGAGGTTGTATCGCATCAGGTAAAAACATGAAGAACTGGAAGCAGGTCGCTTAATGAAGACAGCTGTGTCTTCTCTGCAGCTATATCATACACAGTCTTCGATTTGGGGCAAAGAAGCCAAATTGTTTGACGTGCTGGTGAACATAAAAACACAAGCAGCATGAGGATGTCCGAGTCCTCTGCAGCAACCACACCACCTGATCCCCACGATTTGCAAAGCTCACAGCTATATTTTCGATAGAGGTATCTACGTCATCTTCCGCCTGATGTGTTGATATGTTCAAACAATGTAGGTGTTGCTTCAGTTTGCCGATGAATTTCGATTTATTATGGGTGTTTGCGAGAAATTCGCTTTGAGAAATTGTGCACGTCATATTGCTCTCTACATCGATGTTTGCTGAAATTTTGGCAATGGCTCTTGTCTTTTGTTCTTATCATGGTGGCGTAGTCCGGATAACCATCAAACACTACCGTTGTGTTTCTGCCATAATGTTTTAAAACATAATACCATAAATTTTTAGAATAGTGCCATATGTCGCTGGCTTTGGCTATACTACCGAGTGAAGCAGATGGCCTCCATCTACAACATACAGCAAAACCTTCAACTTTTAACGCTCCTCTATTTTGGACACTTTCATTCAGTCCCTTGAAAAATGCTCCTTTTCCTCTATATATTGGGCAACGTGTATATGTATATTGGAAATTGGACAACAAAAGTAGTCAGACAGCAAAAATGTTGAATTAACTATGGAATTAATCTGAATTCAAAATAAAAATGTTGATATGCAATTCATTAATTTTTTACTAAGAAAAGAAGAAATTTTCCTTATATTGGACACCTCCTTAAATTGGACATTCCCTTCGCTGTCCAATATATAGAGGTTTCATTGTATTTGCAATTTGTTGGAAAATTGTCCCTACCAATGTCAGCTATTTTAAATATGGTTTTGATGCTCGATTTTGTTCCCTTTCGTAGGAGACCGTCGTTGAAAAGGAAGGTGGAGCTGAAGCCAATTCATATTTAAAATAGGACTGAAACTCTTTCGGACTGTAGCGAGTTTATAACGAAAGTTTCGTTATTTATTTTTATTCCCTGAACCTGAACTGCAATTGGAATAACTTTGTGTTTTCTTGCGTAAACGACGTCCGCAAAACTCTTACCCAATGTATTATGCAGCCGCATTTTACCTTTATCCAAAGCACTATCACAGATGATGTTGGAACCAGCAACAAGTCCAGTTGACAAACTGACAAGATCACCAGCCCGATTCCGAAATGGGTTATGTTGTTGAAGCCATGAAATAAATTTGTTTTTGTCCAGATTATCTCTTGCTTTCCTACTGCCTCGGAGTTTAACATGTTGTTCGGAAGTAATTGATGATTGTCCTATAAAATTTTCCATCGCGGATATCACAAGCATGCTAGCGGGCGTAGAAACAATCCATTTTAAAATGGTGTCATCGGTAATACCTTGTCCTCGAGATAATCCTCCTATCGTCTTCATTGATCGCATAAGTGATGTTCTATGCACATGTCCGTCCAAATACCGCTCCATTGTACACTTTTTCTTCTTATCGAAAAGTATTTTTCTGGAAATTTTTTGTACTCTTCATTGGTCAGCTTGACTCGCAACTCCTTCATTTCCTGTAAATACAAATGAGCAGATTTTGCATATAAGTTATGACCGGCAGAATGGAAATATGGCAACATTTTTCGAATAGATTCCATATGCATCTGCCAGTTGCCAATCCTCTCAGCTCGGATATACTGCAGCACAATCATAACTTGCTCAAAATATTGGAGCCAAAGTTTGCATGTTCTGTTTGTTGTTCTTAGTCTGTTGATGTTACTTTTAAAGCAGCTCTCCAGGTCGCGTACTACTTCCAAATTATCGGTAACATGCTGTTTTCTATCAGTTTCTGATACGTTTCCATGACTTCAGCAGATTCCATTACAGATTTCAAATCTTTGAATTGTCCATAATCACGCAAAAAAACATGTCCGGTAAGCATGTGTTTGACTGTTGCATTGCCATAAATTATTTCCCATAATTCTTCTAGTCCGCTGCATTTCACGATATATCCAATTATGCCAAGATATGACAGGAGTAGATGAAATCCTCCAAGGCGTACAAGTATTCCAGATATATCACTGTTTTGCTCCGCAGACTTAACCATTTCAATTGACTTCATAGAGAGTGGTTGATCAAAAGTAACTATGCACATCTGCCCATGTTTTTTGCTTTCGCAGGCTGCATAAATTAAAGCTGAGTATAACGTCGTCAAATCACTTGCACTTAAATTGATGAACGGCACTGGTACTATTTGTGAAACTTCAAATGAACCTTGGAAAATTAAAAAAGTTTCTTAAAATTAAAACAATTATGAGATAAATTATTAATCTTACCAGAATTATTAACTGCTTGCATATATCCATTCCAACTTGGTAAATTTTCCAAGTTATTAAATCCAGCCAACCAAATTAAATCTAAAGACATGTTTGTAAGGAAACCGTGCACGTCATGTGTACCTTATATCCTCAATTAAAATTTTTCTTAATCCTGATGAATCAGGTTTTTTATAGGTATGTTATGTTTTTGTTTGTTATTTTGTGTAATCGATGTTCGTTGTATCTTTCCCACAATTTAACCGCTGTAGCAGGTGCAATGCATTTAATCCCGCCTAGAGGGTGAAATGTGTCTAAGCCGCCTAAATTACATACATTAACATCAGCAATGTCAAATAAAAATTGCATAAATCCTTTTTTTTCCACGTGTACGTCTGCAAACTCTGTTGTACATTTGATGTAATTGGCAGCCTCGTTGTATGATGCAGTTATCCCTATTGAATTCAATAGGTAGATTATATGCCTCGAACCAACTTTACGATGAAGGTGAACTGATAATCCATGTTGTATTATAAATTTGGGACTGGATGTCTTCTTTGATAATTGCTGCTGCTGCTTTAACAGTTCTAATGCGCTCTTCTTCCATAGAACTGCATTTGTATGAGTCCCAATTCTGCAATAACAATTCTTTGGGTAACATTAACATGTCCTTTAAAGTTAAAATTATGGTTTTGCCAAATATGTTGGTTTGCTATCAAATTTGGTTTAAAATGATTTAGAAGCAGTTCCCTCTAATAGTAGTCACCGTACAAATCTACATCATTGCCACTGAATTCCCTTAGTTTTTACTACATAAAGCTTCAAAACCTGCACGAAAGTTGTCATTTTTGGGTTTTCCTCTGGAAGGATTAGTGGTCACTTCTCTAAATTTGCAGTAGCATTTCAGATGATATCGTGCATTTTGTGTCCACAAATTAATTGACCCACCAATCCGTATATTGACGCAACTTTCCCATGCGTCATTGCGTTTACAAGAAAGATCCACGATAGTTTGTTGCATTTCGGTTGATTTCATAATACTAACTTGCTTGTACCGGCTTACATTCTTGGAGCCAATCTCTTGAATCACTTCGCCACAAAATAAACAATTAATTTTAAAATCAAATGATGGCACACTTGATCTTAAAATTTGTTGCTGGCTGCAAGCTGATGATGATGGTCCTGTTAAGGGAAATTACTATAAGTATCTGATATATTCATTTATATTAATTAATTAGTCAGACCTTGCTCATGCGCTCTTTTGCAAGCAACAATACTACTTTTCCTCGTGTAGTTTTTCCGACATTCTGTATTCAATAAAATTTCTTCGACGTTCTCTAACTTTTTACACAAATTATCATTTCTTGATTTTGAAGCTTCGATTAAGCTACCAAATAATACAATACAAATATCTTTATTTTCCTGCATTACAAAATTTACACTTTTCCGACAACTTTACTCTTTGATATTCAAAATTACACTGAATAATATTGCCCTAAATCCATACATGTAGTATTCAACAATATTATTCGGTTTATAATCCACGCGCTATCACACGTAATTCGTATGAATCACCCCTTTAAAAGATGCATAGTGCAGTTTTAAACATCTGCTAGCATTGAATTGCTCAACACATAGAGGTGAGGATTTTTCTGAAAAGTTGTGCCGTAGTATAGGGGACAACATTATATTAGTTAAAAGTTTATTGGAATTATTTAAACGTTTATATGGAGCCCTGTTTATGTTTCCTGGTAAAACCATTAAGAATATAATGCTCAATGGTAAAACGTAAAATAAGTGGAAACATGTAAAAATATGTGGTAACATATAGGGCTTCGGTAAGAATCCTAAGCCTAATAATAACCAAATCTGGTAAGAACTCTTTAAATTTTTAAAGAAAATTTAGAACTCTTAACTAGACGCACTAAATGTAGAGAATTTCGTCTCCACTAAAAATTATAATGAGCCTTTAATTTTTTGTTATTTTTACTTGAGCAAAATTTAAAAAATAACAAAATTAAATTAAACCCTAAAACCAATAAAAAAAATTTGAATTCTATAAAATTTTGCCACAATAATTATCTAAACAATTTATTTTACTAAATCGTTCAACCAACGGTTATGATAATGTGAAAAGTTTCTAGTGAAACATAGTTAAAATGTAATAGTGTTAAAGTTGCAACAACGAATCATCTATACAATATCCCACAAAACATCTGAATATTAAACATTTCGCTTAGAAGACAAATTCGTCATTTTGAACCCTAGCTTCCCAAGTGGCGAGATGCTTCGGTAAATTGCAACCATTGAACATTTCAAATTTAAAGCTTTCCACCCCTAAATCAATTTTGCATTATTCCGGTTTTGCATGATTCAAAAAAGATTAAAGCTTTTAAAGCTTTGCTAAATGTAATCAAAACATTACAGTTATTGACCTACAAAATATTCACATATTCCGGTTTCCCAAAACATTTCAATTACTTCATAAATTAGCATGTTACACCAAATAAATAAAATTGATTTGAAAAAAATGTAAAACAAGTTCAAAAACATTCATTAATGTTCCCACAATAAAGCTTACCTCAAGCTCAAATCAAACTCACGTGCGTAATGCGTATACCCTTAGGAGAAACATCAAAACAAATACATTTTTGAACAAAATTGAAAAACGAAAGTAGTTTCTAAGAATAATTTATTCAAGTCAATATACTAATATAATGAGTAATGACAACATATTTTCAGATTCGTGCCACGTGTA
Organism: Tipula helvola; assembly: GCA_963556165.1. Lineage (NCBI taxonomy): Eukaryota > Metazoa > Arthropoda > Insecta > Diptera > Tipulidae > Tipula > Tipula helvola. The sequence continues at coordinate 92,189,620 of OY744482.1, forward strand.
AAAAAAAGCGACAACCAAACGCGATAAGATTCTAAGAAAAGTAATAAGTTCAAAAAACTTTAGAACACAATAAAATACAAACCTTAAAACCCCATGACATATGCCTTACTCCAGTGAGACAATATTCTACTAATCTCAAACTTGATTAATAGTTCACGATTTTTGTATTACAAATTTATTATGGCAAACGCAACATTGTATACATACATACCTACAAATATACAGTAAATGAAGGCTATACATTTAATATCCATTTCACATAAGTGGTATGTATACATATATAAAGCATTATCATAACATTAATTTTTTTATTAAACTACACATATCACATAGTAAGACCCCATACGTAGCTTTTGACAACCGCGATAAAAAAACAATAAAAAAACGTTTTATCTTTTACGTTCACGTCATTTCAAATTGTCAATCATGTTGTATCTGTAAGTAAAGCATAAAGCTCTAAGTATAAAATTTACATATACCTATACCAGTATGCACATAATGTACACCTATTAAAAGTAATTATCCTAAAAATATGAATTTTTTTTTTTTTTTGCGTTCGATATCGATTGTCTTGGCCTTGAGACATAAAACAATCACTTCTTGTGAAATTTGGTCAACACAAAACACGAGTACACGGGATATTTATTTATTAAATCGAGTTTTTAACTTTTCTTGTATGTGTGTGTGTGTGTGTGTGTCAATTTTGCATAAATATTTTTTTTTTTTTTTTTTGCCAAACGGTTATTGTGGTTTTCAGTTGATACAATTTTTTGTGTCTTTAAGTTTGCGCCATTTATGTAATTAATCAAAGTGTATTTTGTTGAAGGTAAAAATGTGGTATGATGTAACACACACAAAATCTATACATATGTTATGTACGTGAAATGCAGGCAGCGAAAAAAAAATAAAAAATAGGAATACAAGTAATTTGCATTTTAAATTAATTAATTATTTGATTATTGTTTTGCCATCTGTAAATTTCTATATATAAATGTATAATATACGGGGTTTGGCCATATATGGGTACAATGCCATTAACCTTTCGAATTGTGCTGCGTAGTATATACATTTTGATAACGTTTTTCCCGGATACATATTTAGCTTCTCAGGATTTATGGTATGGTATTTCATCGTAATAATTACCAAAATCAGTTCTCAGGAGCTATAATATAAATCACAGTTTAATCTGAAAATTATTGACATCATCGAAGAATGGGATGATAGATGATGGCTGGTTTCAAAACAAAATAAAATCTGTTTTTTTTTTAAAATAATTGTTAAATTGGTAATGAAATAGTGATTAATGAAGTTAGATGTTTAGATTTTATGATAAAATTGTTTTATTCAATTGTTTTAGGTCAAAAGTACCAATATTACAGCATTCAGTTTTTATGTTGGTGTACTGGAAATTCCGGTTGCAGATGCAATACAAGGACACATTGTTTACAATTATTTCGACTAAAAGTCAAAGACTAGATCATAACTTGTTCTGTGATTTCCTCCTTATAAAAAGGGAATGTCTATATTATACTAGCTGACTCGGCGAACTTCGTTCCGCCCCAAATTACTTCGTTCCGAGCAAATACTTTTGTCCTTCACGAAAATTGATTTTGATGAGAGAAAAAATCAAACAACTCAACTCAATTCTCAATAGACGATTGACTTGAGTGGACATTTCATTCACTTTTTCATCGAATTCAACACTAATGTATTGAAAAGTGAGTTGTTTTTGGATTTTTTCTCTCAGTATAGAAATGAATTTGAGTCAGTTGGAATTCAAGTCGAATATAGCCGCAAATCAATATAATGCATTGTGGTAAACAATAATTTTCGTTTTGTTTTCCGGCGCGTAAATGAACAACGATGACAGTTTGCCAACTCTCGAACACGCGACTTACAACTAACCATGAGAAAAACACGGAAATTTTAGATTTATTCTGCACACTTCCAACGATTGACCTTGCGATTTGTGAAATGAATGCGCTTGAAGTCGAATGGAATGTAGAACATCTTCTCCTTTGAATTTGCCCTTGATGATCGTCGCTTGAATCACGTTGTTCATCAGTTTCTTCACAGCCAATCGCATTCTGTTGCACAATCTCGGATGGTTCAGATTGCGCAGCATGCTTATCACAGATCCGACCATGAGCCTCTAGTTATACGGTGGTATTCCCGGCAAATCAAGCGCATTCAAAAACTCGGTCGGATAGTTGTTTATCTCGTCTTGATTGGTCACACAGTCAACGGATTTGTAACAATGCATTTCCCCAGCGATTTGGTTTTGAATCAAGTAATTCAGACTTTCTAAATCCTTGTTTTTTGCTGTCAAAATCGCTCGTTCGCTGAGCTAATCGTGATTCATATAATTTCGGCGGATGTCCGGAAACACTTTCGTGATAGGCTCTTCCTTCGACGTCGTGCTCGTGAACATACAAAATTTCGAGGGTAACGAAATCAATCCGGTCGAAACATCAACAGAAATTTGGCCATTGCGAAACGTGTTTGGCAAAATCAGCAGTTGATGAGTCGTTCTGTAACGCGACTCTCATGTTCGTAGTCAACTGCAACATCTTCACATCGCTCCACCAAAACGTCTTGAGTCACTTCGTTAATCCTTCATCGTTCGATTGAATGCTTCAAATGATCGTTTGTGTGCCATTGTGCACTCGTCCCAGATGATGATTTTGCAATCTTGCAATACTTTGGCCATAGCCGAGTTCTTGGAAATTGAGCACATTGACTTGTCATTCGTGTATTGATTTTTCCTTGAACTCGACTAATTATCAAGAGCATGGTGGAGTTGTATGTTATGCTGAATTTTTTCTCTACATTACTGATACAGCTGTAAATATTCGAATGAACAACTCCACTAATTCCAAGTGCAAATATGAAATAATGTGAACAATTTTTATAGTTCTTCAACTAGTTCCCCCATATGCTAGCAGTTATAAAAAATTTCGAAAGATTTACGAAAATTAGATAGCCGATGCTAATCGAAACTGTCGTCCGATTAGTAGTGTCTCACTAAGTTTTACTCGGAGCCTTCATGACGACCAAAGGCTATATAACGCACCAATAAATTCTAAGGATATTACATTAGTTTTTGTGTCTGACCGTGAATGAAATCTGATATAGATTTCGCTGTTTATCTCAGTAATAGTAGACCATTGAAACGCATAAACTCGTACTGATGTACGAAATAAAATTACGACCCTCCAATTTTATTCATTTATAAAATTGTAGTACGTCAAACTATCTTTAATCCGCTTCATTATGGTGGCAAACTATTTCAACAATATTTGGTGTTTGTCTACGCTCGATTTGAAACTAACCGGTTAAATTTTATACGACATAATCAAAAAGCTCTTGGTGCTTAATCTTACAGAGGACTTTTGGATTATGTAAACTGCGATGGTCTTGAAAATAATACCAGAGTTACTAATATTTATATTCTTCCATCTTCGTTTATTGGTGGTCCAAGGTTCATGTTCAAATTGTACCAGACAATATTCGCCGCCCCGGTGGCACAGTTGCTAGCATGCTTGCATTAAGCCCCGGAGGTCCCGGGTTCGATTCCCGGCGGGTGATGAAAAAATCACGGCTGGTTAATGTAAGGATCAATGAATTAATCACTCATTATCCGTTAAAAAAATGATTACGAAACTTCAATATGAAACTTCAATATGAAGCGGCCAAATCCCTCTATGGGATGTAGCGCCAGCGAAAAAAAAAAAAAAAAATATGCTTATTGTTAGGAAGTTTGTAACAAACCGTGGTCACAGTTTCATAATTCACAAACTATGGCAACGGTTGTTAGCAGAAATATCACTGTAGTTTTTTCCTTGGTGCGGTTTGCTTATTTTCTGACTATGACTCGTCGGTGTGTCGTGGGTGATCCAAGGCTACAGCAATCTTGTATAAACCGCATAAAATATAATTATAACACTAACGATGTACAATACATAGTACCGAAGGATGATGATCACACTCCTGAACTACAACTACCACTTCTTTTAATTTCACTCAAAAAAAAAAATTTAACACATCATTGAAATATATCCGGATTCAAAAAGCAAACGAAAATCCATGCTTACAAATGAAAACTAAAACTAAGTATAATACTTCAAATATAGTTTGACGACAAAGAATAATGAAAAGTAAATTACTTAAGAATAATAAGTATGAAATTTGATTGTATCTTCAAATTTGAAGATACAAGTAAGAAAATAATATGTAATAAGATAAAAATAATAGAATAATATAATAGCAAAATTTGTAACAATAAGATACAAGTGAAAACAAAAAAAAATGAAAATGAAATAATAAAATAAATATAATAACTGCTGAACTAATAAAGAACTATAAAATATATAAAAATAAATGTAAATAGTAAAAACTTGCGGTTTATTAAAAAACTATATCGACGTAACGGCCATCAGAAATACTTCAAACTGGTCAAAAATTACTGCTTTGCTGGTATACTGGAACCGTTGCTCGTGCACCCCAGAATTAACAATGATAGATCAACTGACCGTATGATGGTCTGACAAGAACAAGCGCAATCAACACAACAATATCAATGGTTGAGTAATTGATATGAATGGGATCAATGCAATTAATTTTGTTTTTTATATTTTGTTCTTAAGTTTTGTGCTTTACTTGTTTTTGTTTGGTTTTCTTTTTTCACTGAACTTTTTCTAATACACCATGGTCTCTTCCAAAAACACACAAGTTAACAAAAAAAAAACAAACAGTTTTCATATGCGATTTATAACATAAGCATTTAACTGAATTTATTCATTGAAAAGAAATATATAAAATAACGTTTACAATTGTTCTTTACAATGTTTGTATTTATTAGTAATAGGTATTATGATTTTTTTTATGATTAAATAATTTGAAAATGGTGTCTTTTTATTATTTTTATTTATGAACAATAATATTGAGTTAGAATTTGTTTATAATTAGCACACACTTAGAGTTTCTCATGGATTTTCAATTTGGTTTCTAAATTATTGCGATCGACAATAAATAACCGTCTTCATAAATTAACGGCACCACGTTTTATCGTTCCACTTTACGCGAGAAAAAAAAAATTCAGTATATTATTTTTTGTATAATTTAATAATATAAACTGTTTATGTTCATTAGATTTATACGTATCAAGTACACTATGAATTATGGTTTATCGATCGACTTAAACACTATAGTACATTTAAAGATTTTACTTATAGTGACACTATCACTAATCAAATTAATAAACTTTGGTTTTTTAATGTATATTTTTTTTTTTTTGTTTGGTGATTGTATTTTTATACATATTTACAATTGCACCATATTGCTTTTATGACCGAACTGCACTCTTTAAAATACTTGAACCAACTGTCCCTCATGTACCTATTTTTTTTTTTATCATCAACAATTAACGAATAAAAAAAAATATCAAGATGGGGAAAATTCAATAACGAATAACGCGTAACGACATTACAATTTGTACAGCATGCCTAAATAAAAAAACTTGTGACCAACAGGGTGCGTCACAAATCGTGGGGACGACCCACATGAGAGAGGGTCTCATTAATAGCCGGGCTTAAGAAAATCAGAAGTACGTTCACGATCGGATGTCCTTTAAATGATATAACCCTAAAGGTTTCCCATTTTCATCATTCATGTGGTATGCAACTTGGCCAACTTTCTGATGGACGATTGCTGGTACAAATTTATGATGCAGCTTAGCAGCAAATTTACGTGTCGCATCACTTTGAGCGAATGATCGTACGAAGACCCTTTGTCCCGGTTTTAAATCACGGGAACGGCTTCGTAAATTATAGGTATGAGCGCTCTTCTCGTAAGCCGATTTTAAATGCATCAATACTTTCTCCTTAACCAAGTTAAGTCGGTCAGATTTAGAAGTTATGTTCAGATAGTTATCATTTAACTCATCAAGCAAATTTCTTAATTTGTATTCCGAACCATGTAACACCATGTATTGTCCAAATACCAAAAAATGTGGAGGGTATTTTGTAGTACCATGGATACAATTTCGGATAGCGGCAGCCACTTCATGTATATGTAGATCCCAGTTAGAATGAGAATCTACTAAATAAGACCGAATAGCTCCAATAATTGTTCTATTTACTCTCTCCGAAGCATTAGCCTGCGGAGAGTATATAGGTGAACGAAAGTGGGTTACTCCATATTTAAGTAAGAGTTCTTGAAACTGTTTGGAAACAAACTGCTGACCATTGTCAGATACGACCGTCTCTGGCACCGAAAATACGTTGAAAATCTGGTGTTCCATAAAATCACATAAAGATTTAGCAGTAGCTTCTCTCAAGGGCTTTAATAAGATAAATTTGGAAAAATGATCCAATACAATCAATAGATAGCAATTTCCACTCTTGGATCTTGGGTATGGTCCCAAAAAATCGACATACACTCGTTGAAAAGACCTGCAGGATTCGGGTTGCTGTCCCATAGGAGGCTTTAATAAATGATTCACCGGTTTATTCATCTTACACGTATCGCATTTGAGGACAAATTCTCTAACGTCAGAAGCCATAGTCGACCAGTAAAACTGGCGCTGCAATCGTTCCAAAGTCTTTTGCACTCCCATATGTGCTGATGACGGAGCGCTGTGTGCTTGCCTAATCATATCTGCCTGTAATTCCTCTGGAACTAACAATTTCCATTCAGATATATCAGTATTTAGATATTTAGATCCATACGTAAGTTGAATTAGAATCATACCATCCCTAACACAATAATTACTATCGCTTTGGGAACCAAGACTTTCAATATTTCTAATTTTATCCCGATAACTAACTGATGAGAATGCTGCGGAGTTAAGGTTGATATGCAACGGTGGTAACTGATCATCACGAATTCCCACAACTGGGTCGGATAAATTATCGATAGAGCATAGATAAGAGATCGAGTCAGTTTCAATATCTAGCTTATATTGTTTTAACCAGTCTAACACACTAGCTGTGTTAAGCGCTTCGCAAAAAGCTCTTGACAACGAATCCGCAACGGTATTTTCTGAACCCTTCCGATAATCAATTTCGAAATTATATGATTGGAGTTTTAAACTCCACCTCGCTAATCTTCCCGAGAGGTCTTTCTGAGCCATCAACCATCGTAATGCAGCATGATCTGTATATATTGTAAACTGATATCCCTCAATATAACACCTAAACTTTTTAACACTGACTACGGCGGCTAAGCACTCCAACTCTGTTACCGTATAGTTTTTCTGGGCGGCGTTTAGCTTCTGCGAGATGAACGCTATTGGACGCTCTGCCCCATCGTCATCCACTTGAAATAAAACGCTGCCGATACCTTCAGAACACGCGTCACATTGGATGAAAAACGGTCTCTTAAAATCGGGGTTAGCCAACACAGGTGCCGTAGAAAGAGCTGTTTTCAACTTCTCAAAAGCCTGCTGAGCATTAGGAGACCAAACAAGTTTATTACTCTTTTTAAGGAGGTCAGTTATCGGTGAAGCGAGTATGGCAAAGTTCCTGATGAATCTCCTATACCAACCACATAATCCCAAAAATCGTCGTATTTGTTTAACCGTCCTTGGTGTCGGGTAATCCACAATACCTTGAATCTTCTCTGGATTAACCTTCAAGCAACCATCCCCCACAACATATCCCAGATAAACGATTTCCTTAAGTAGGAACTTACATTTGAGGATGTTAACGGTGAGTCCTCCTTTTTTTAAGAGATGAGCTACTAAATCCAGAAGTTTAAAATGTTCCTCCAAAGTTGCGGATGTTATAAGCAGATCATCTAAGTAAGTAAACACAGACTCGTGAAGTTCGGTTGGGATCACCTTATCCATAAGGCGACACATGGTTTGCGGAGCATTACACAAACCGAATGGCATGACCGTGAACTGGAACAAGGGTCGGCCAGGTACGGTGAAAGCGGTTTTGTCACGGGAGCTCGAGTCGAGGGGTATTTGCCAAAAGGCATCTTTGAGATCAATTGAACTGATATATTTTGTTTTCTCCAATCGACCTAATAACCCCTCGACAAGAGGTAGTGGGTAAGCATCTTTGACCGTAACCTTGTTCAGTTCACGGGCATCCAGACACAACCGCGCTTTACCATTCGCCTTATGAACAAGGGTGACTGGAGATGACCATGCGCTCTGACTTACTTCGATGACCCCAAGAGAAAGCATTCGATCTAATTCATCGTACATCAGTTTTTGTTTAACCGGGGAAATTGCATAAAAACGCTGTTTAATGGGTTCAACTCCTTCCCGGATTTTAATGGTATGGGACACAAATGTAGTTTTACCAAGCCCGATGTCAGATGAAGATGGGAACTGATTTATTAATTGCTCCAATTTACGACTTTGCTCCTGGGTTAAACGGTGATGTTTAGACTCATCAATGGCAGGAGCTAAGCTATTTACGGTTGGAACCGTTGGAGAAATTTGGAAACGATTCCAGAAATCTATACCAAGATATAGAGGTTGTTTTAGATCTGGCACGATGTGTAAAGGAAGTTTATGGATCTGATTATTGAATGTAATTTCCGCCAAAATGTATCCGAATACTCTCTTCTTGTCACCACCGGCAGTATTTATATGGGAAAATGAATTGTGAAAATGAGCGGAGGAACTATTGAGATATTTTTCAGAGCCTGCACCTAAAATACTGACGGTAGCTCCACTGTCTAGCAATCCCTTATAATGAATCCCGTTAATTAATACGTTAGCATACGGTCTCAAATCATTTATTTCGGTATCAATAATGGAAGCTGAAACAGCGAATCGTCGTCTTCTTTTAGTATACCAGTAACTCCGAGAACGTTCCTTTTGAGATTGATTATGAACTCGCTTCTTAGATTTTGGTAACGAAGGTTTAAGCAAGGCAGAATCAGGTAATTCAGAAATGTTAGTTGGTTGACATGGTAATGGCATATTTATTAAATTTGAATGTGGTGTAAAACTATATTGTTTGTCTTGGGTTGAATCATAAGAATTTAGGTACGTGGATGAGACGACTGTATTTGTACTGGCTTGTCGACATTTTGGCTGGGGGTCACTTGCTGAGGTGCAGTGATCCCAGACCTCCACTGACCCTTCGGCAAGTTTCCCATACAGTGGCGCCCAATGGACAGGGACAGGATACCGTTCCTAAACTTTAAATAGAATCAGTACATAGTTAAATATTTGTGAGCGAGTGCAAGAATTTTATTACCATCTTAAAGTGTGATGACTGTTAGTTCATTTTCTGCTATCTGCATTTGATTTTGCGTTTTATTTATGAACAATAATATTGAGTTAGAATTTGTTTATAATTAGCACACACTTAGAGTTTCTCATGGATTTTCAATTTGGTTTCTAAATTATTGCGATCGACAATAAATAACCGTCTTCATAAATTAACGGCACCACGTTTTATCGTTCCACTTTACGCGAGAAAAAAAAAATTCAGTATATTATTTTTTGTATAATTTAATAATATAAACTGTTTATGTTCATTAGATTTATACGTATCAAGTACACTATGAATTATGGTTTATCGATCGACTTAAACACTATAGTACATTTAAAGATTTTACTTATAGTGACACTATCACTAATCAAATTAATAAACTTTGGTTTTTTAATGTATATTTTTTTTTTTTGTTTGGTGATTGTATTTTTATACATATTTACAATTGCACCATATTGCTTTTATGACCGAACTGCACTCTTTAAAATACTTGAACCAACTGTCCCTCATGTACCTATTTTTTTTTTTATCATCAACAATTAACGATAAAAAAAAAATATCAAGATGGGGAAAATTCAATAACGAATAACGCGTAACGACATTACAATTTGTACAGCATGCCTAAATAAAAAAACTTGTGACCAACAGGGTGCGTCACAAATCCTGTAACAAACCGTGGTCACAGTTTCATAATTCACAAACTATGGCAACGGTTGTTAGCAGAAATATCACTGTAGTTTTTTCCTTGGTGCGGTTTGCTTATTTTCTGACTATGACTCGTCGGTGTGTCGTGGGTGATCCAAGGCTACAGCAATCTTGTATAAACCGCATAAAATATAATTATAACACTAACGATGTACAATACATAGTACCGAAGGATGATGATCACACTCCTGAACTACAACTACCACTTCTTTTAATTTCACTCAAAAAAAAAAAATTTAACACATCATTGAAATATATCCGGATTCAAAAAGCAAACGAAAATCCATGCTTACAAATGAAAACTAAAACTAAGTATAATACTTCAAATATAGTTTGACGACAAAGAATAATGAAAAGTAAATTACTTAAGAATAATAAGTATGAAATTTGATTGTATCTTCAAATTTGAAGATACAAGTAAGAAAATAATATGTAATAAGATAAAAATAATAGAATAATATAATAGCAAAATTTGTAACAATAAGATACAAGTGAAAACAAAAAAAAATGAAAATGAAATAATAAAATAAATATAATAACTGCTGAACTAATAAAGAACTATAAAATATATAAAAATAAATGTAAATAGTAAAAACTTGCGGTTTATTAAAAAACTATATCGACGTAACGGCCATCAGAAATACTTCAAACTGGTCAAAAATTACTGCTTTGCTGGTATACTGGAACCGTTGCTCGTGCACCCCAGAATTAACAATGATAGATCAACTGACCGTATGATGGTCTGACAAGAACAAGCGCAATCAACACAACAATATCAATGGTTGAGTAATTGATATGAATGGGATCAATGCAATTAATTTTGTTTTTTATATTTTGTTCTTAAGTTTTGTGCTTTACTTGTTTTTGTTTGGTTTTCTTTTTTCACTGAACTTTTTCTAATACACCATGGTCTCTTCCAAAAACACACAAGTTAACAAAAAAAAACAAACAGTTTTCATATGCGATTTATAACATAAGCATTTAACTGAATTTATTCATTGAAAAGAAATATATAAAATAACGTTTACAATTGTTCTTTACAATGTTTGTATTTATTAGTAATAGGTATTATGATTTTTTTTATGATTAAATAATTTGAAAATGGTGTCTTTTTATTATTTTTATTTATGAACAATAATATTGAGTTAGAATTTGTTTATAATTAGCACACACTTAGAGTTTCTCATGGATTTTCAATTTGGTTTCTATATTATTGCGATCGACAATAAATAACCGTCTTCATAAATTAACGGCACCACGTTTTATCGTTCCACTTTACGCGAGAAAAAAAAAATTCAGTATATTATTTTTTGTATAATTTAATAATATAAACTGTTTATGTTCATTAGATTTATACGTATCAAGTACACTATGAATTATGGTTTATCGATCGACTTAAACACTATAGTACATTTAAAGATTTTACTTATAGTGACACTATCACTAATCAAATTAATAAACTTTGGTTTTTTAATGTATATTTTTTTTTTTTGTTTGGTGATTGTATTTTTATACATATTTACAATTGCACCATATTGCTTTTATGACCGAACTGCACTCTTTAAAATACTTGAACCAACTGTCCCTCATGTACCTATTTTTTTTTTTATCATCAACAATTAACGAATAAAAAAAAATATCAAGATGGGGAAAATTCAATAACGAATAACGCGTAACGACATTACAATTTGTACAGCATGCCTAAATAAAAAAACTTGTGACCAACAGGGTGCGTCACAAGTTTGGCCGTCCAGGCTTATTTATAACTACTTCTTACACTTTCTACCGTAGGCACTTGGCGAAACACACTTAATACACATATTTTTAAAAATTTTTAAAAACACTTGTTAAATATTTCGCAAAATTACAAAAGGTTTAAAAAATCACTCGATCGATTTCGGCTTATTATTCCATCATCAGGAGTATCTACTAAACTGTAAAAATAAAAATGTAGTTATATATATATATAGTTGGAAAAAGCAAAAAGTGAAACCAAAATATACCAATAAAAAAATGCATGTACAACCAAAAAGCAGACGTTTAGACAACTTAGAATCTTACGAAATCCGAAAAGCTATATTTCTTAACCAAAATATCCTCAACGAACAGAGAGAAATCCGTTTCTCACCAATTACCGACCCCGCATTGTTTTATTCACATACTCATTCCATACCATAAAATTACTAATTCGTCGGGTTATAAAAATGAAAAAAAAATAAAAAAAAAATCAACATCTGGAATTTTGTTATTCGACCGTTGACCAATCAATAATCATATACCTGTGTTTAACTCACCCCCCTTTTAATTTTTATTTTTTAATATTTATTGCTCTCACCAATTTTATTGTTTACCACTCCCACATTTTTTTATTGGTATATTTTGGTTTCACTTTTTGCTTTTTCCAACTATATATATATATATAACTACATTTTTATTTTTACAGTTTAGTAGATACTCCTGATGATGGCCTAATAAGCCGAAATCGATCGAGTGATTTTTTAAACCTTTTGTAATTCTGCGAAATATTTAACAAGTGTTTTTAAAAAATTTTAAAAATGTGTGTATTATTTATAACTTTTACGTGTAATCCGGCATTGGCAGAAATAAAGTCAGAACTTGAAACTTTTCAAAATTCTTCAGATCGTCCTGATATCGTAACCCGAGTTTTTAATTTAAAATTACAGGAATTCCTTAGTGATATCGTAAAACACCAAATTGTTGAATATGTCGTGTGGTCGTGTCGTGTATTTATGTTTATTTATTGATAACCGTTTTATAGTTCCAAAAAATGTCAATTTAAGCTTGAAATATAACGCACATATAAATGCCGAAATGCTCTACTGTCAAAGCAATTAAATTTATCCACAAATATGTATAAAACTAAAGGACATGATTGTGCGTGCGTTGGGGTTTAAATCAACTCATTAAATAATAACTGAAATAGGGTTCAACACGATGAAATATCGCAATATCTAAACTGGAAAAAAGATGGACAGTAGGTTTACTTTCAAGAAAACAATATAGGAATTGCTTTGTGACGATAATCTGCCGCGTGTTCTACTTTGACAACATTTTTTGAACTTAATCTCATATACACCGACGCTCGTCAATTTTTTGTATAGCGACATGCCGAATCAATATGTATTCAAGAACTCGGAATGGGAAAACGATCTATAAATTCTCATTTTGGTGGAAAAAATAATAGCAAAATAATAACAGTTTCAATAACAGCATTACCATCTTCGACTAATTCTTCTCTCTGTTAAAGGTACTGAATCTGCTTCATTTTAAGCACTGAAAACTTTTAATAATGTAATATACTTAACCTTTAAAGAAGCAGCAAGAGCAAGGCGATTAATTAATAATAGCAGTGAGTGGGAGAACTGTTTATCTGAGGCTCGCGAGCATATTTTACCTAAATCTTTCAATTGAAATGCATTATGATGGAAGATTTTATTCAAGGCATGAACCATAGTACAGCTTTTAGTAGTTGTATGATAGACTAAAAATTCAACGTGAAAAAGTAGGTTTTGATTTTCTTTCAGTAGTGGCAATACCAAAGGTCTCTGAAATTTTGAATATTCCTATTATTTTGCCAGCTAACAATATTGCTGAAAATAATTTTTGGGAAGCTCTAAATAAATACTGATCAACTTTCGGCAGCATCAGCGATTTTTTCATCAGTATTAGAATTTATTCCACAAAAATATATTATCCTCGATTGTATCTGGAATTGAAGCAGAAGATCTCTAATAGTAATAAAAAAGTAATGTGTATAGCTTGGACTGGGATTTCGGTGAATCTGCTCCCCGATGGAATGACAAGTCATTCAGTTTTCTCGCTTCCGCGTAACATGGATATCGTTAAATATCCTCAACTATCCTTAAAAAACAATTATTATCATCAATTGACTGTCACCGACGGCATTAGTCAGGTATCGCACCTCAAATTGTAGATTTGCTAAATAAATATGTCTCACATAGGATTTAATTGTTGTCGTTTTTTTTTGGAGGGAATCGTTAACAACCAATGATATTTCTTCAATATCGCAGTACGCTATATTGTGTCCGAAAACTGATGAAGTCCGTGTGAGCTCAATGAAGAGTTTCTTGATAAATTGGTTTCCGAAAAAGCATTCTACTCATCCATTGACGCAGTAAAAAATGATGACGGGACATGTGACTCTGGCTTGCAAGTAAATTTTCCAGTTGAATACCTTAATTCTTTGAACTCTTCTGGTGTGCCTCCTGCCCCCTCCCCTCCCCCTATTAAAATTTAAAAGTCAAAATATTAAGGCATATCCCTCGAAATTTAAAAATAGCTCAATTAGTCTAAGACTGGTTCAAAAGTTTTGTTACTGAAACCAATTAACTAACTTACGAAACAAAACTAAAATTTCAAATTTTAGGTTCGAAATATGTATGTAATGAATACTGCATTTGAAATTTAGGTTCGTCAAATTAAATTTTGGCTTGCAAACGGCTGAAAATCGAAATACTTTGAAACTTTAAGTTTATCGAAATTTTACGTAAATTTAATTATTTTGCAAAACAAAAAAAAAAATAAAATGATTTTGAAATTCGAATCTACTCGAAATTTGATGTTCGAAAATAAATATAAAGAACAATTTTTAATTTTTTGTCATCCAGCCATATTCCGTCGAGAAGATCGATGCTACTGACTAAGCAGTTTTAGTTAAATTCGAAATTATTTGTTTGTTTGTGTGCATAGGATCGGAATTTCCGAAATTTCGTGTAATTATTAAAATCCGAAATTTAATAATTCCTTTAAACAAACATTCATAAATTGGAAGATCAATTCAAATTTTGCGCTATTCGAAAATTTTAAAATCAGCAACGAAATTCTTGTATCTTATAGAAAATATTGGTTTCTGATTTGTAAATTGATAAACATGTTCTCAGAATACATTTTCAATTTATTTGGTTTCGAAATTTTAAATTTTTTTTTAAACGATATGAATCGGTTTCATAGTTAACTGTGTCTATTTAAAATTTCATTTCTCGGGTCTTGAGATACGATAGACCAACAGGGATAATACAATATGTTTAACACGTTGGTGAATGATTCGATTATTGAGAAGTTTTATGCATCCTTTGTTATCTTCAAAGATACTGATTGGTGTTTCAATCCTTTCATCTAAGTCGTTAAGGATTCGTTCAATCCAAATAAGATCACGTACAGCTTCCGCAAATGCGATGAATTCGGCTTCTGTTGACGACAATGATACAGATGTTTGTTTTCGACTGATCCATGAGATCAAAGCGCCATTGAAAATAAAACAATATCCAGAAGTAGATTTTTGGTCTAATTGGTCTCCTGCCCAATCGGCGTCGACAAAATACTTTCGGTTAGGATCATTTTCTTCGCCTCCCAATTTGAGCTAGAACGATTTGGTTGCTTTCAAATATCTGTATAGGTATTATTTTCACCTCATTCCAGTCAACTTGTTTTGGATTACTAACTTTTCTCGCTAAAATTGACGTCACGATAGAAATATCGGGTCTTGTGTTCGTTGATAGGTAGAGTAATGATCCTATTGCACTACGATAAACCTCTTGTGATTGAAATGGATCCTGATTCATTGTTTGTTTTAAGTATCCAGCATTAATAGGTATAGATGATTCTATCGCATCTGATAAATTAAATTCGCATAACTTATTCATAATATATTTTTCTTGATTTAAATAAAATATTCCATTGTTATCTCTCGTAAATTGTATGCCAAGATAAAATTGCAAATTTCCAAGATTTTTAACTGTGAAATATTCATTCGTTAATTTTTCAAAGTCATTAATTAATTCAACATCTGTTGATGCTGCGACAATGTCATCAACATGATTGGATATATATACCGGGTGTTTCTTTTAAACTGAGACGATCAAATATCTCGAAAAATAGCCACTCTACGGAAAAAATGTTCATAATCAAAATTTAATCAAACCGCGGGGGAAATACATTAGTGCAAAAAAATAGTCCCCCACCCTCCGCTTTGTAGGTGGGGCGGGGGTAACTTTTAAACTAAGATAGGAAGCCATATTTTTTATTGCAGATGTACGTATGATTTGAATGAAATATTTTGTTCGGTTCATGATAGATGGCGTTGTAATCGACGAAATTCAATTTTTATCTCGGATTAAATATCTCGGAAAATAAGCACTCTACGAAAAAAATGGTAGAGATCAAAATTGAATTATTCCGCGGGGGAAATACATTAGTTTTAAAATTAGTAGCCCTCACCCCTCCATGTAGGTGGGGCGGGGGGTAACTTTGAAACTAAGATAGGAACCCCTATTTTTTATTGCACATTCGGATTCTACGGCTAAAAATACGTAGGATTTGTCTGAAACATTTTTATCGATTCATGATAGATGGCGCTGGAAATACATTAGTGTTAAAATGAGTACCCCCACCTAGAAGGAGGGGGTGAGGGTACTAATTTTAACACTAATGTATTTCCCCCGCGGAATAATTCAATTTTGATCTCTACCATTTTTTTCGTAGAGTGCTTATTTTCCGAGATATTTAATCCGAGATAAAAATTGAATATCGTCAATTACAGCGCCATCTAACATGAATCGAAAAAAATGTTTCAGTCAAATCCTACGTATTTTTAGCCGTAGAATCCGAATCTGCAATAAAAAGTATGGCTTCCTATCTTAGTTTAAAAGTTACCCCCGCCCCACCTACAAAGCTGGGGGTGAGGGGCTATTTTTTTGCACTAATGTATTTCCCCCGTGGTATGATTAAATTTTGATTATGGACATTTTTTCCGTAGAGTGGCTATTTTTCGAGATATTTGATCGTTTCAGTTTAAAAGAAACACCCGGTATATAACATGTTGTTTGATTTTCTTTTTGTATAAACAGAGGTCATTTTCACTTTGTATATATCCGTTTTTCTTCATAACCATGTCAAATTTCTTATTCCATTCGTTTGCGCCCTGTTTAAGGCCATATAAATTATTAATCAATTTACTTACCTGAGTATTGTCACCAATAGTAAAACCTTTTGGCTGCTTCATGTAAATATTATGTGACAATTCTCCGTTTAAGTAGGCCGCTTCTGTATCAAAATGTTTAACTACCTTTTTTCTTTTTCATGTTACAGTTAAAAGTATCTTTAATATTGTTGAGTTCGCTACAGGTGCAAAAACTTCTTCGTAATCAAGGCCGCATTTTTGTGAAAAGCCTTATGCCACTAGACGGGCTTTAAACTTGACGATGTTACCTTCCTGATCGGTTTTAGTCTTGTATACCCATTTACAGCCAATTGCCGTTTCACCTAGTGGTAGTTTTGTAATTTTTCATGTTCCGAATTTGAACAGTTTATCGCTTCTTCATATGTTACAGGATTCGTATTAATTTCCTTAGTTACCTTGTTGACTTCCGTAATTAGTCTTCTCGGTGGCACACCCTTATTTGCTCTTGTTGAACGTCGTACATTTTCACTTTCTGGAACCATATCTGGCGTATTATCTTCGATTTGATGTGTCGGTTCTTCGAGTTCATATTCATTTTGAGAGTAGCTGGGTACGTCGATGGTTGATTCATTATTGGTTTTAGCATCACTTCTGATAAACTTTACATCGCGACATATTTTTATCTTGTGGTTGTTAACGTCCAGCAATCTAAAACCTTTCGTACCGGTTTCATATCCCAGGAAAGTTAATTTTTCTGCTGTGTCATCCAATTTCTTACATTGATTTTTGGGAATATGTGCATATACCGGTGTTCCAAAAATATGCATATAACTTAAATCCGGTAATTTTCCATGCCAAAGTTCATACGAAGTACTCTTTATACTGTCAGTTGGTAGACGATTTATGATGTGATTAGCTGTAGACAGTCCCAATATTGCTTGTGTAATCCTGAACTTGTTAACAGACACCGCGTCATCTCGATTAACGTACGGTTTTTGCGTTCGGCTACCCCATTTTGTTCTGGTGTATTAGGTACCGTAAACTGGGTTCTAATTCCTTTTAACTTTATGTAATTACGCAGTTCATTGTCTAAATATTCGCCGCCTCGATCCAATCTAATTACTTTTGGTACTTTACCATACTGTGTTTTCATATTTTCCACAAATTCTTTTATCTTATACCGCAGACTTCTGATTTCTGTTTCATCAGATATAACAATACCTGGAATGATCATCTATAATTGTCAAAATGTATTTATTACCTCTGGGTGTAGCAATTTGCATGGGTCCGTATACATCTGTGTGTCAATCAAATTTTCATTTGATTTTGTGAAAGACTGTTGCGGAAAAGGGTCTCTGGTTTTCTTACACTGAATACATACTTCACACATATTACTATTTTCTTTATATCGACTAAATTGCGATGGCCTAGAACCTTATGCCAATCATGAACGCATTTCGATTTTACTGAAAAAATTGTGTTGAGTGCTTTATGTTGCTGATTTAACTTGTACACATCATTTTTGGATTTAACAACCAATAATATTTTTCCATTTTTACTTATTTCACAATTTTGTCCTTTAAATGTGATGTTGCATCCATTTTTAGCCAGCTTACTCACTGATAATAGGTTACACTTCAAACCAAGCGCGAATTGTACTTCTTTGAGCCTAATATTAGTATCTTCATCTTTAAAATTAATGATACCTGTTCCACATATCTGTAAGATACTGCCATCAGCTAGTGTCACTGAATCGTTCTTTGTTTTTACTAAATGCTTAAAAAATGCTTCATTGCAGCTCATGTGTGCTGATGCGCCTCCTGAGTCCATACATCATTCCGATATGTTCGCATGATGGTTGGCCATAAAACACACATAGCTATTCTTCATTGTCGCTATTGTTTTCAACTTTATTTACTTGATTACGACTGTTGGTACCTGCATTTCCCTTTTTCTTTTTCCATGCAGCATATTTTCGGCAATCATTCTTGATGTGACCCTTTTTCTTTGACTTTTCAAAATTAGTGCTTTTTCTTTCTACGCTTAAAGCTTGCCCTTCACTGCCATTTGTACCGTCGATATCTTATCGACGCCTGTATTCTTCTAGCAGTTTGTTTTTGACCATATTTTGATTAAATCAGCTTCTGCGCGAGACTCAAGTGCAGTAATTAACACACTGTAACTTTCGGATAAGCTGGACAGGTATAATGACACAGCAAATGTCTCAGTTAAATTTTCACCTAAAACGGTTAATTCTTCGATGCATTCATCCATTTCATTCAAATGGGACTGCATATTACCGCCTTCCGCTAAACTCATCCGACATAACCGTTTAGTAGTCGCACTTTATTGGATAGAGTGGATTTCTGATGATATTCTTGTAATGTTTCCCATATGGCTTTAGCTGTCACTTTATTTCGTACATGAATGATTTGATTGTCCTGGATAAATAATCCAATATGTGCACGTGCTTTCCCATCTTTCTTATTCCAAGCCGGTAATTGAACTGCATCTACTGGTGGTTGTTCGGTAATCACCGACCATAAATCCTCTTTTATCAATAGGAGTTCAAGTTTATACCTCCATACTTGGTAATTTTCGTCATTTAGTTTGTTTATTTGTACTTTAGTTGAATCCATTGTTACAAGGTTATATAACAATCAACTATAAAACTTTTCAACAAAACTTGGCAAATATTATATTTTTCTTAATTATTGTGGATTCCTTTATACGATATTGATGATGCTGGGCCTATAACCTCTTGATATACGGCAGACCAACAGGAATAAAAGATATTTGCCTTAGAGAAAAATCTCAATGCTTAATATATGAGAACTTGTTTCAAGAGTGAAAAAGCAATCGACAACGTTTTTATTCATAAAAAAGTATGTTGCTGAGTTTTACATTTGAAAGTAGTTTTTAGGTATAATTAAAGTATAATTCAAACGTTAAATATATGTTGTATTAACTAACATCGGGTTCGGGTTTATGTAATTTATTGTAAAATTCCAAGTTTTATGATTAATATTCTAATTTCCAAAACTATTAAAATTTAAACAAATATATATTTAGTTTTATTCGAAAGTTACTTAATTTTATTAATTTGGGGAGTGCCTACATACTTCTAAATTCTGAAAAAGAGAATTTTTTTCAGAATTTTTAGTTTCAAATCCGAAATTTGGTTCACCTGAAAATTAAAAAGGGTGGCTCGAAAATTTTTTTTTTATAGAATAGAGAAGATTCAGAATTTTTTTAATCAAATAAATTAAAATTAGGTTGGAATTGGTTAAACTACTGTGATACAGTCTACAGTTTCTTGGCAAATACGATAATTTTGGTAGCCAACAAATTTAAATTTTAACAACGTCAACTATAAAGAATTTTTAAGAGCTACTAAATTTTGGTTGCTAGGTCTTGAGTATCAAAATGCTGAAGCACTCATTAGCGGAATATGATAAGTGAGGGTTTTCGCTCATTTGTCGTTGCATTCAATATATATATATATATATATAATTATGTTTAACTTAATATTAAATTAATTTGTGTTTATTTTATATTTAAGTATTTTTTAGTGTTAGTTATGTAAACAACTGTAAGGGTTCTCGCTAGTAAAAAATAACTCCCGATACTGCTTTAATTAGTGCAGGGAATAATTTATTCATTTTGATTGATTAAAAAAAAATGGCTTACAAAAGATGTTCCATGATTTATTATTTCAACTATATTTAACTTCGATAGGTTGATCATAAGAAAAAAGGGTTTATTCTATTAAAAAGTTCATCTTAGGCTTGGCCTGTAGGTAAATCGGCACTGTGCACGGTAGCACCACTCTAGAACTCTTCTTTATTTTTAAAGATCTTAGCTACTCTTGCTTCCTGTGGGTGACTAGTGCCTCGGTCCAAAACACTTCTTTTAACGTTCTTTTCTGAAATAATTTAGGTTTAGGTGTAGGCATTATAATTTTTGATGTTGATTTCATTTTGTTGTTTTTTTCGATTTTCCATATCAAAAAATTATTTCTTATTTTTTTCTTCGATTTTGTACTGTAACTGTTGTCTTTTCTAATTATTGTTTGCATTGAATTGTAAAAATAATCAAGGCAAATTACTTGATCGCACGTTACTACGTGGGACGTGCGACCAAATGATCAACAACGCGGAAAGATACAAACATAGGTATCAAGAAAAAAATTATTTCCAAGCTTTTTATAGGAAAATGAAATTAAAAGATTAACAAACCAACAGTAAACAAGCAAATCTGCACTTTGTTTTAAAGAAAGACGGTTTCCACAAATTTAGAGCTTGATTTTCGAGCCGTTCATTGAAGTCGAATTCATGATTGCGTTTATTCGTTTGTTTATTTGTTCTGAAATTTTTTTTTGTAAAACGCTAAAAAATTAGACATTTCGACAAAAATAGGTCAACAACCTTTATTTATGGTCAAACCTGTCGAAAAGTCCCATAAACTATCGGAAAACTGGCCATAAACTGGCGAAAAGTATCAACAACTGTCCCGAGTCCCGTCAAAAAGTGTGGAAACACAGGTTTTGAAAGAGTATCAAGAAATCGTGTCAGATGTGTCGAACTCTGTGTTATAAATACTAGTTTTCTTCATTACTATTCAAATATTTCGCTTAACTTCATTTTTTTTCGGACCTATGTCTCCCAATCTTGCGATTAAATTTTTGAAAATGCTTCTCTAGAGTTTTATAGAATGAAGCAGTCTACATTATTGGCCTGACATCAGCCATGTTGGCTAATTTCTCAATTAACTCTTTAATAAAAATGTCAAATCTACGAGTATTGGCATTTACCGTATCCACCGTAGTGGATACGTATATTTTTTGAAATGAATTATTTCTTTATTCCATCATTATAGTGTTTTATTGTGACCCCTAACCGCCGGTACTTTTGTAATGGCCCGTATATTTTTATTGGACCGAACTTGTGTCATCCTGTCAATTTCAACTCTATCCATCTTCAGGATAATCTCAAGTTGCTTCAATGGTTTATATATGGTTGATAAACTTGGAATGGTGTCATTTCAGCAACCCTCCGGCGAATTTCTTTAAGGCTGACGAAGCTTTTGAATTCAATTATTGCATCAATTTTATTTAAAATTGTTAGAGTTTCGCTTATTACCACTGCACTTAAGGTTGACAAGCTTCTCGAAATCCTTCCTAAATTGGATCATTATGGTTCTAGCCGTGCTTGCATTGATTCGGGCAGTTTCAGCTGCATCGGTTGTGAAATATCAATGTTTATTCACTAGTTTTAAAAATAATTTGTTTTGGGCCTCCATTTTATATTTTCTTGGCCAGGTGACTGCTGAATTTATTTTGGACAGCCTCTTCTCGCTGCTGGTACACAACGCCATTCTAATTATTGGGCTATAAGGGATACCGGGCAGCCTTAGGGCACCGACAGTTTTAGAGTGACGTAGTAAAAATGTTTGTAAAGGGGTCACCTTAAGTAAAGCGGAGTCCAAATTGACCATGGATTGGTCAGTCTGTGTTTTAAACACTAAATTAATGGTATGTTTTTGAAAATTAACGATGCTACTGTTGTATATCCGATCATTATTTATTGAATTTTGATCAAGTCGCTTGTATTGAAGCATGTTTTAAAGTTAAATTCGCTCACTCTTTCAAATATCTCGGCCTATACTGATAATTCGATGCTTTGGAAAATCATTTTGATACTCTTCATAATTATCTGGCATTAGTGATTAGGAAAATGTTTATTTATTTTATCAATTGGTCAGCAAACAAGTAAAATCCAATAACATGCTGCCACACCGAACGAACCCGGGACCTCCGGAGCTTTGGTAGTTTATATTAAACAAGGGTATTCAGTAGCCGTTTAAAAAAATTATTTTGCTCTTGTGGCGTCTTCTCTAGATTCTTTCTTTCAAGCATTTATTTGCGTTCAAAATTATGAACGCTTTTTTTCATTATTAAGGGGTCCAGAGCTAGTCATTACGCAGAAAAAAACGCTTTTTTAAAAAATGCAAAAATAAAAATCGACCTTTTCATAATGCTAACTAGCCCTGACTCCTTATGTCAATCAGTCAAACGTCACTACTAGTTACAATTTCAGAAATGTTCAGTTCATTCGCCATCAGAAATTTACAACGGCCAATTTTCAAAATATTTTACACAATTAAAATCATTGTAACAAAATGTCACATATAACAAAACCAAACTATAGGAAAGGAATGTTAGTACATATTATAGACTCGAACCGGTATCAGCCACCTTTGCAGTCGATAGTTAGTAAATTTTGTTATTATTTTCTTTTCCTTGAGTTTTTGATTTAGTGAATATAATTCGCTAAGTTAGTACGTTCTTACCTCATACTTAATGTATCAAGTTAGAATTGTATTTTGTAGTTTGGTCGTAGCTACCTGATGAGTAGACCGAACTTTTTGTTCGTGCGACCTTGTCAGTACGAAAGAATCTTATTGGTAGATATATTATAAATGATTGGCCTCCTCATTTTTTCTGATTAACAAGTCGAAAAACGTTCTGAATGCTATTATTGTTAATATATTTTGTCTATAAAAAGCCGAAAGAATCTTATTGATTTTATAACAAGTTATTAGTCACAACTCACAAGAGAACACAATCTTCTAATCAGCGTTCCCCGTTAGTGCCGCTAGTTTTTTCAAAAGCTCTAAGGATTTTTTTGTTGTCTCAACTATTTTTCCATCGGCGGTTGTGAGTGATGGGGGCGAGATTTCGTTCCATCATCATGTTTCCATGCGGCATGCGGTCACCCAAATTTTTACTAACTGTAGCAAGTATTGTTTGATGTTTTAGTTGAAGTTTTTTGTGTCTCTGCTGTCTCGTTTTACTCGCCCGCCTAACTAATACAATTTATTTATAAATCATTATAAAATATGGTCCATCTGATTTCCGAAGCAATTTTATTACGAAATAAAGAATATTCACTTGGTACAAATAATTTTGACCATGACTGTATTAGGTAAACTTCGAGGCTGAAAAATTTCGTTCAAAGTAAACTGCGCTCAAAGATCTGCCTAATTATGGCTTGACCCTGCTCATTTTACTCAAATTTGCCAAAATATCAGTAGAATTTCGGATTATTATTAGAAAAAACTTTGCGCCCTTCGGTTACGATTTCAGTTTTATGACGGTTTATTTTTTCGTATCAGTCAGTTCCTGTCCGAACCACTGGTCCAAACAAATATTTTCTATATAATATTCTAACAACTAGTTATTTCGAATCTTTCCGATTATAGTTAGTAAAATCGAAGAAATTTTACATTTTGGATAACTGAAAAAAATAGATGAACTTAAATTAATGCATTCCCAATCGCACCCAATGTGTAGTATAGTATCCCTTAAATGATGAACAGCTCAAAGACTAGATATAAGGAGAGGACTATTTCTCTCTTCTCCACAGTTTGCAACTATAAACAGTTTATATCTTGCTGCAAATCATTTTATGTCCCAAAATTATTTCATTTGTATCTTTTTCACAGCGACTTGGGAAAGTTCGTCTAAAGGGATGCTATTGTAACTTCAATTACTTGATTAACATCCTTCTTGCGTTCCCTTTTTTACTAGAAGAACAACTAAAATCGGTACATTACGTTCCACAAACTACCTCGTGCTTCAAAGAACTTTATCGGTAAATATTTGTAATCAAAAGCTCATGAATTAGAAGGCCATTAAAAATAGGAATTGGTAAATCTAGAATTTTATCAAACCCAAAGTAAATTAGGAGAGCTAGAGCTTTTATTGCAACCCCCTAGAAATTCAAAATTCCAGGCGCAAAACAAATATTTTAGATAGTTTATCACATGGTGCGTGAAAAGCTTAAATTGTAATCGATTGCTTAAGCGTAATTTGCTTTCCAGCTATGGCTCGTTATTTCTCGATTATTTAATTTAAATTTCTAAAAATTTGGGGTGGATATATCGTAATTATCAAACCGTTTTAAAATTTTTGCACTATCAATCAATATAATAGTTGGAACGTGACCAATCAAATCTGATTCAATTAGTAAAACGTGATGTAATTTCTGATATTTACGAAAAAGAAAAACCACAACAGTCGCCACGAGGTCAAAATGCACAAACCACAATTCCGCCTATGTACAGTATAATGGTATAGACTGGTGATTAAATATCTTTCGTCTCGATAAGACAAACCACCAAATTAAATATTAAAAATATGTTAATTATTTACGAATTACGAATAAGGCGTCCGTCATTGAATGCACACAAAAAAAGAAACACAAGTTGGCAACCACAAGATATCGGAAAAAAAAAAATTAAATCACCGAAACCCACCAAAATAACAGACGTAAAATTCAAATTGCAACGTCAGCCGAAGCGTATTTCAACATAATTATTATATAAGTAATTACATCTAAGTATTTGTTGTTGTATAACTATCATAAAACCACAATTAAAATACTAAAAGCCATTGACAGACATAACGACACCATAAAATTATTCGAAATTGTCCTACACACATTAATCAATACACAATTTTTGATTTTTTTTTTTCGTTACTTAAGATTTATATCAAACCATTTATGTATTTGTCTTATTATTTTCTTACTTATTTTACCTATACAACAATTTTAACTTTTTTTTTATTTTTTTATTTCCAGGTTATTGACTCAAAAAATATATCAACACCAAATGGTATACAGCATTCACAACGTAAACAATTAGAAATATTAAAAGCACATACATCATCTGGGTCGTTGCAAGTGGTGCGCGCCCAAACCGTACAAACTTCATCGTCACGATGGTCATCGTCTGGAACGAAAGCAGGGAGCTTTTTACATCCAAATCCTAGTAAATCAATTGAATATTACAACGATAATAATAATAATAATAAAAATAGTGATAATAGTAATAATAGCAGTACACCCAACAATTACATGAACGTAAGTACCTACATAAATGTCTATACAACAAATTGATTTTTTTGTTTTGTGTTTATTTTAAATCTTAAATTGATAGTTTTTTGATATGGTGTCCAATTATGATTTCCGTATTACGAAAATATTCGATCAATAGTTATTTTTAGATGCATTAAACAACAACAGCAATGTTAAGTGTTTTTTTTCGTTTCGTTTTCATTAGGCATAACCTTATAAATTATAAACGATTTTAATGTATATCACTACGTGAATCTTTGAATTAGATACGTATTTAGCGCGAGCACACAAAAAAAGCACAAATCATTAGGCTTTTAAATGTTGTTGCTATATATAACTTCAAGTTCACGTTTTTTTGTAGTTTTTTGGTTGTTAAAAAGTGATTATCCGTAATAATGGGTGAGTCAGAGTGTGTGGTGCCTCAGGGATGTAAAAGATTAGTAAGACTTGACATTTAAATAGATTTTCTTACACAAAAAAGCAAATTAGTTTGCAATTTTATCATGCTATACTGGTTTAGGTTAGTGGTTAGAATTTACCTCATTTCCATATTTTAGAAATTCGCGAATCTGATAGATTTCTAACTAAATTCATAAACCGTAAATTAATTTTTTTTGTTCCTCGTCTTTTGCTGTCGAAATACATATAACCGACTATAAGTTCAATTATAAGTTAGTTTTAAAAAAAAAGCATAGGTGTTTGACAAGAAGCATTTTTAGGGGTTCAAGTAAACTTTTCCGAGGATCTCGAAATTTGTTTTGTTAAACCACTGTTATCAGTACATTCTTTTTGAGGCCCTATTCCGGCAACTCAACGAGGAATTTATGAATTCAATATTAAGCGTATTTGCTTGGCAAATTTACAAAAATTACATTGGATAAATCCCCGCAAGAATAACATTAACCCAAAAAAAAAAAATATATAAAGGGCTAAAACTTCATGAGATGATCAGAACTTCGGTCTAGATTAATTCAACTCCCAAATCAATCCCGGTAAAGACCTAATATGTCAATCTGCGGCTCAGCCTCCAACTCAATTTACAACTCAACCTCCATTCAAATCGCAACACAATCCTAAACGCAATCACCTAATTAGTCGCCGAACCAACCCTCTACTCAATCACCAAATCAACTCCAAATCGACTTTCAAATCAAACCTTAAATAATCCCTCAACCGAACAACACACTTAACCATGCAAACTAATTAAATCCTAACTCACTTCAACTAAACTTAGATCGAACCAAATCTCAACTCTCTACCCTCAGCATACGTACCCTCATACCGTTATAACCTTAAACAATCTTTCCACCATATCATTATTCCATAATAGCATGCCATCATGAGACTATACCATTAAACTACAATACATCCATACCATCGTACCATAGTAAATTCGAACCATCACACCATTATTTATATCATACCATGATTTCAGCATGCCGTCATACCATCACACCATCATACTACCACAACATCATACCATGGTACCATTATACCATAATATTATCATACTATCATACCATCATACCATCATACCGTCATATAATCTCATACCATCATATTTCAGAACTTTATCCAAAAATCATTTTAGAATTCCATGTCCATCGCAGATGTCAAATTTCACTAAATTCCGTTAATAAATAGCGTTCCGTTAAGTTCCGTCCTTATTAAAAATCAGTTTAAATTTCCAATGAACATGTCAAATTTTATTATACTCTGTTAAGGAATATCTAAGTTTCATACCACTTCGCCATATTCGGACAACTTTTTTGGTCCCGTCGATTTTCATATATATAGATAGGTTTCCCTATATATAGATTGCTCAAGTGCTCACTAGCCCCTAATCCAACCCCAACTCAACACTGATTCAACCGGCAAACGGAACCTAACCCAACCCTCAACACATGTCAAATTTCATCAAAATCGGTTGAGGAATAGCCAAGTTCCACCCTATTTGACCATATTCCAGAACTTTATCTAAAAATCATTTTAGAATCCCATTTCCAACGCAAATGTGAAATTTCATCATAATCGATTAAGAAATAGCCAAGTTTCATCATACTTGGCCGTATTCCAGAACTTCATCTAAAATAAGAATCCCATTTCCATTGGACATACTGAATTTCATCAAAATCGGATAAGATATAGAATCCCAATACATTTTTATAAAAAAAAATCATAAATCAAGTTTAACTGCTCCCTACATCCTAATCCCACCCCAACTCAACTCCAACTCAACTTCAACCCAACCCGGAAATTGGTCCGTAACTTAACCTTCAAATCAACTCCAAACTTAATGTCCAATTAAATAATCAAACCAGCATATAATAAAAAATTGGGTCAATCCGACTCTCGGACGACACTTTTCCCATAAAGCATCCGTTAAAGACCACCAAACCAACCATTTATATTTTACAAACATTTTCCGTTATGTTGGGCTGGCACAATATGGCACGGCTTTTCTTAAATTTGGAGACCACTTCCCCAATATCACTATTGATCAGGACAATTTCAATCTTTTACTCTTATACCGCCAAATCACAGATCCACAAATAATGTTAAATTATTTAGAACTGACACGTGTTGAGTAGCAATCAAAGTCGTATTTGCCATTTTCATCTTCGACATTTAACAATTAGAGCCAGTTATACATATCTAGTATACCGTTGAAACTCCTTAAGAATTTAATTTACGCCATTCAGACAGTATCCACAACGTTGAAAAATTTATTTTCTGAAAATTTGTGCCGTTTGTTCAGATCACCATATTATATCTGAGCAACGTGAAATTGGTCGATATAATTCTTTACTCAGTGCTTCAGTCTGGGCAGGACCATTCGAAAATTCAAAATAATACACAAACAATACAAAATCAGAATTAACGTTAACTATCATTTGTTACCGAATCCCATCCCCTTGTCATATAGCATTTCATTTTATATATCTCCCAGCGCTCCTAAACGTGCGCCACTCTAGTGGCGTGATATTATTTTAAAGCCTCCCATAGTATTTTTTTTTTCGCTGGCGCTACATCCCATTGGCCGCTTCATTGTTGTTGAGTTTCGTAATCATTTTTTCAACGGATAATGAGTGATAAATTCATTGAACTTTACATTAACCAGCCGTGATTTTTTCATCACCCGCCGGGAATCGAACCCGGGATCTCCGGAGCTCAAAGCAAGCATGCTTACAACTGTGCCACCACAGCGCACAAATAATGGGGCGGCAAGTAATTTGCTATTAGGATTTATATACGACTTTGAATACCAAGAGAATTTATTATTCAGAAATAATACCTTTAAATGCGATTTTATTAAAGCAAATCAGAAATAATGTATCGATCAACATGTCGTTGAAATTTCAATTATTAAAATGTCAATAAAACGTCACAGAAATGTTAATGTCAGAAATATTAATGTCATAGAAACGGGAATATCTTGCTATATTTAAAAGCTCACTAGATATAATTATTTTTAAATGTTGACGATATTTTTTGCCATCAGCAAAGTGTTTTAGGTAAATTTAGAAATATAAATTTCATATTACACGGTAATCTATTCATTTTATCTTAAAGCCACTTAGGGAATAATTGTTGGAATTTGCAAGGTGTATTAACTGTAGAATAATATTTCTTCGAAAAGTTTGACATTACCTCGGTAAACAGATAAACAAATTTATATTACTCCTTTTTGTTAAAATGACACCCACACAATGCTTCAATCGACTTCAAATTTTGTGAACAAGTTGATGATGAATTCCTTCCGTCCGTCCGTCCTTCCGTCCTTCCAGTCGCACATTTTTAATATTTTTGTTTTGCCTCCCATTCTCACAAATATTGATAGTTTTGGTCGAAATTTTGTACAAAGATATATTTTAGTAATAAGCAGTTTGTGTTAACTTTAGGTCCATTCGAGTATAGAATAGAGGGAGTTGCAGTGGAAAAGAAAACTGCCAAACAGATTTTCTCAAAAACGGAACCGAGGATTTTTTTGTTATGTTGATGATGAGTTTCACAATGCATCATCTACTTGTTCACAAAATTTGAAGTCGATTGAAGCATTGCGTTCCGAAGAAATATATTTCTACAGTTAATACACCTTTGAAAATCCAACAATTGTTCCCTAGGTGTCTTTAAGATAAAATGAATAAATTACCGTGTAATAAGGAATTTAAACTTCTAAATTTACCTAAAATACTTTGCTGGTGGCAAATAATGGTGTCGATTCAATGTAAATCTTCTATTTTTCTTTTCTTCTATTCTGCTATTATTTCTAAGAAAACTCGAAGGATTTTAAAAAAAATCGACACTAATTTATGGACTGTTCGAAAATTGAATCTAGTTTCCATAGAAATAATAGCAGAATAGAAGTAAAGAAAAATAGAAGATTTACATTGAATCGACACCAATATCGTCAATATTTAAAAATAATTATATCTAGTGAGCTTTTGAATATATCAAGATAACTATTCCCGTTTCTATGACATTGACATTTCTGTGAAGTTTTTATTGACATTTTATGACATTTTAATGATGGAAATTTCAACGACATGTTGATCGATACATAATTTGTGAATTGGTTTCATAAAATCGGCATTAAAGGTATTATTTCTGAGTAATAAATTCTCTTGGTATTCAAAGTCGTATATAACTCGTATGAAGTTAGTATGGGACGCTGTAACATAATATCACACCATTAAGGTGGAGCAGGTTTAGTTGAGCTTGGAGTTATATAAATATTTTAAAGACCTTGCTTGCCCAAAATAATGGAAAATGTTTGTAAAATATAAATGGTTGGTTTGGTGATCTTTAACGGATACTTTCTGGGAAAAGTGTCGTCCGAGGAATCGGATAGGCCCAATTTTTTTATCTGGTTTGATTATTGAATTGAGCATTGAATTGGGAGATGATTTGAAGGTTAAGTTAGGGACCAATTTATGCGTTGAGTTGAAGTTGAGTTGGAATTGAATTGGGGATGGATTAGGATGTAGTGAGTAGTTAACCAATTTTTTATATGATGGAACTTGCCTATTTATCAACCGATTATTATGAAATTTGACATTTGTGTGGAACTGGGATTCTAAAATGTTGTTTGGATGAAGTTCTGGAATATGGCCAAGAATGATGGAACTCGCCTATTTCTCGATTATGATGAAATTTGACACGTGTGTTGAAAATGGCATTCTAAAATGTTGTTTGGATGAAGTTCTGGTATATGGCCAAGTATGATGGAACTTGGCTATTTCTTAACCGATTATAATGAAATTTGATAAGTGTATGGAAATGGGAATATTTGATATTTGTGGAATATGGCCAAGCATGATGGAACTTGGCTATTGCTTTACAGGGTGTAATCAAATTTGACATGTGTATTGGGAATGGAATTCTAAAATGATTTTTGGATAAAGTTCTAGAATATGGTTAGAAATATATGTAAGTATAATTTTATATACTACTTTCGTGTTAAATTGGATGTCTGTCCCGTGCTACTGAAGCTTTTGACTTGTTTGTCTGTTGTTGTATAAGTAAACAAATGTTGGTTAAAATAGAAATCAATACTTTCAAAACTGTCACACCAACTTTATGACACAGGTGAATGCTATCCCCCATTGAAGACACCAAAGACCGAAGTTCTGATCACCTCTAGAGGTTTCAGCCCTTTATATATATTGTTTTTTTGCTTTTTGAGACTCAGAAGAAAATTGCGGAGCAAAACAAATGGAGAGGAAAAATTCGGAAGGTATCTTCAATTTTAAGTAAATAATATAATTCAAATTTTAAATCCAAGCATCGAAGGTTCCTCTAGCATCAGTTTTATTGAAAACGAATTGGATTCCTGCGTTTCAAATTTAAAAGAAGCATTTGAAAAGGAAACAAATCAAAGGCAAAGAATATACTTGCTAACCACATTACCAGCTAGTTGGAGTAAAACGCGTATACAAAAAGAATTTGAAGTAAGCAGACACAAGCAGACAAGTGATACAACTAGTTTCTACTAAAGGGCATTATAGTTACTCAGACCCTATTGCGGGTAATCCATTATCAGACGATGTAAAAAGCAGAATTTTGGAATATTATTACGACAACAAAGTAAGCCGAATATTACCTGGCGTGAAAGATATAGTGAGCGTCCGTAAAGGCACAGTAAAAGTTAAAAAAACCAAGAGGTTGATGTTGCTGTTTAGGTTCAGAACCTAAAGAAGGCATACCATAAATATAAACAACAAAATGAAAACGATCGCGTCGGACTTTTAAAATTTGCAATGGAACGACCAAAAGAATGCGTTTTGCCAGGTGCTTCAAGGACACACTCAGTTTGTGTTTGTATAACGCATCAAAATTCAAATTTAGTTATATACTCAGCTGTCTCCAATTTAGCACAACCAAAAGATATTGAAGAAGTTTTAAAATATGTTATGTGCAATGTTCAAAATAATGATTGTAGCTCGAGTACATGTTCTGATTGCAATACAAAGGTTAATGATTTCATAGCAGAGATCCAATCAAAATTGAGCGAACAGGGCACGGAGAAAATTAGATGTCATATGTGGACACAACAAGATCGTTGCAGCCTCGAAGAAATCATAAAGTCAACGGAAGAATTTCTTTGAACTTCTGAAAAGATTGTTGTAGAAACTGAAGTTATCCAGTTTCACTGCTAAGCGGGAATCTGAATATCTTTGAACATTTGCCAGGGAAAATACATTATTATTTGTGATAAAAGCGGATCAATGAGCCCAACTTCAGCTCGAATGTTGTTTTTAAGTTGTTGAATTGTTTGTGGATGATTAGCATAAACTTTACCTTTCAAATAACCCCACAAAAACTTCATCGGTAAAGATGATTTTTAATGAAAACCTTAATTTCGTTAAAGCATCAAATTAATAAAACGACGACGATTTAAATGGTTTGGTGGCGTCAATTTTTAAATTAGTTGAATTTTGTATGAATGCAAATGAAGATCAAAATGCAAAATGTCATAATGTGGTTCGTGAATTATTTAGTTCTTGTGAACGATGCCTGGCTGATGTACTTGGTTCATTGCATGCCACTGCATCAGGAGTACGAACTGGATGAACATGTTGATATGGTCTACGGCTTTCCACTGAACCAGTTACTTCAAAACGATCAATAATTTTGCCAATTGCACGCTCAGTCGGACGTCCATGTCGACCAAAATTCTCACGTAATTTCCGAAATGTCATAATAAATTTGGACAATCAAAATGCTTTGTTGTGTTGTTAGCGATTCCATGATGATAAATGGTATGTTTATGACTTTTCATATGTCAAAAAAATTTTTAGAACAGAAAACATTAAGTACTAAAATTCATTGATTGGAAAAAAGATCAACAGATGGCCCACCCTGTATAAATCGAATAAATATAGTTTTAACAATTTTTGAGACATCGCGTCCAACTAATGTACGTTTCCATATGGAATGACCCTAAAGAAAGAAATCCAACTTAATAATTATAAAAACGAGCCAAAAATGTTTAACCAAATCTGAGATCATCAGTTGCGTAAAGTAGCTTATTTGGTTAACCTGTTTGAGTAAAAATTCAAAATGAAAAATCGAATAATCCAGAATAAAATATGAAATTCAAAATTAGATAATCCAACATCCAAAATTCAAAATAATCGAAAATTTTAAACTCTGAGATTCGTTGATATTTCTTAAATTGTGTTGGTTTTTAGAATACTATCAACTAAAACTACTGCCCTGTTGCAATATGTTAAATTAGAGGGAGATCCGTTCATTATGACTTGTTTCAGAACAGCATATTTCATTATGGAATATGATACTACGGTATAAGTAAGGTAAACCACGGCATGTTTCATTATGGTATATTGCAATATTGCTGTTGCCATATTGATGTGTATTGTATGTATTGATATGTATTGTATGTATTGATGTGTGTTGTACTGATGATATTTTTGACAACATTTGAATTAAGATGAAAGCGAAAGATGGTGGATTTCTTGTTATTTGTTTCAAATATTTTCTGTTAAATTCAAGTAAGTTTGAATATTAGAAAAATGTTTGTAACATGTTTTTTGAATTAATGCTTAATTCTCCTAATGATTATCAATTTCTAGTTATATGTGATTTCAACTTCCCCAATGTAACTTGGAATAAGAGTTGTAACGACATTTATACAGAGCTTTCATTTGGTAGGAGTTAACTTATTATTAGAAACAATAATGCTTGTTGAACTAAAATATCATATTCATGTCAAAAATGCTCTTAACAGGATTCTTGTGCTTTCTAATATTGATCGATTAATGTAAGTCGAAGTAGTTACCCTTTGACTAAGATTGATGCTCCCCATCTTCCATTACTTATAAATAACTTATAAGTGTTAAATTGTACTTTGTGTCTGATGAAATGTTTGCCTTATCAGCAGTTATTCTGCTTGCCTTCAAAGGTAACTTTAGCCAATTGACTGGGATTCCATTTTTATGAATTGTGACAAAATTCTATAAAATGTTATATTTTGTGTAATATTCGTATTTCGTAGGTGATATGCTGATCTAAGGTAAAATCAACATTTCCAGCTTGGTACTTTTTAAAAGTCAATAAATTAATTTGTGTTAAGGATATAAGTATCATACTATATATCGTAAATTTAACAATGAAAACCGTGTTAAAAATGAAACCCGTAAATGCTTCTCAGACTAATGCCCGGTTTCACAAAAAAATATCCGATCTCCAGTTAGTTAATATTTCCTCCCTTTTTTCTTTTATAAAATTGCGTTTTGTTTCACAATAAAAATTCAATGCAAGTTGATTATATTTTTATTTTACGTAGAAATATTTAGCCTTCAGCTAAATAATTAGCTGGACGAAATATGGCAGCTAAATATTTAGCTCTCCAGTTAAACTTTTCATGTAGAAAAGAAATAAAATTAGCGTGCATTGAATTTGTATAATGAAATAAATCGCAATTTCATAAAAGAAGAAAGAGATGAAATATTAACTCATTAGAGATTTCCTGTTTTTTTTTGTGAAACCGGGCATAAGTAAAATATATTGAAATTAATAAAAAAAAACTCCAAGTTGCTTTGGAGTTATTCCCTATCACTTTCTATCAGAGACTGGAACCGAAAACCGTAATTAACCGCTATTTTCAATGAACCGAAAACCGGAACCGAACCAAAATAAAATAAAAAATTGAACCTGAACCGAAACTGGAATCGAAATTAATTTTCGTTCCGGTTCAAGTTTTTGCTATCCAAAAAAATGTATACAATTATTTTGAGTTTTTAAAATTGTGCAAATTAAACTAATCGAACTATCCAAGACGGTAATTTTTTCGTTTAGAAGATTTTTGTATCTATAATAAAAACTATTTTCGTATAGTAAACGAATTATATTGCCCAGTTCCAAAATTTGGGATCATAAATAGAAATGTTTTATTAACAAACAATTCTTGAAACAATTTTGGAATCAAACTGGAACCGAACCGATATTTAATGGCGAAATTTAAAAATTAGGAACGTAACCGAAAACCGGAATGAAAAACATTTCGGTTCCAGTCTCTGCTTTTGGTCAATTGGTACCCTTGGTTTCATTCTTAAAGCGATACATTTATTAATATTAAGATCCATCAGATTAGCAGTACACCAAATTAAGTTTTGTTCAAGCCCGATTGCAAAATAATACAGTCAGAAAAATAATAAATGGACCGGTATACCTTAAGATCTTCAGCAAAAAGCAAAACCTCACTATCAATATTAGTTGAAATGTCATTAATAAAATAAAGAAATACAAGGGCCCCAAGATTGAACCTTAAGGCATTCTCGATGTTATTTGAAATGGTCGATGTTGAAAGGCCGAATGTCGGAAGGCCGAATATCGAAAGACCGAATGGATCGGAAAGCCGAATGTCGAATGGCCGAATGTGTAATGTCGAAAATTTGAATGGATCGAAAGGCTGAATGTGTCGAAAGGCCGAATGTCGAAAAGCTGTATGGGTCAAAAGGCCAACACACATTTGTGCTACATCTATCAGTAGAAGCGATAACAGCGATACAATTCCTTTGATCTGTGTTTGCAAGGTTGACGAAGCATTTACACAGCATTAAATTCGCAATTCACTCCAATACATTCGTGGATGCCATACTAACCCAACAAATTAAGCCAATCACAAAATAACTTGAAACATTAGTGGTAGAACCACAGATAAGAATAGACAGATGTACATCTTGTATGGGCCAAATTTACATTAGAAATTTCAATACAATAATTCCAATCCAATCCTTTTAGAGCAGGACGTACATTTATGTCTCTTTTTTTTTTTTTACGTATGGCTATTTTGATTATATCAAAGCAAACATGGCATGGCTATTTTGATTATATCAAAGCAAACATAAACCAACTTCAAACAAAATTGTATTTTACAATATATACGTCCTGCTCTAAAAGGCTTAGATTAGAATTTGGTATTGAAATTTCTAATGTAAATTTGGCCCATACAAGATGTACATCTGTCTATTCTTATCTGTGGTAGAACTATCAGTAGAAACGATATGAGCGATAAGATTCCTTTGATCTGTTTCTGAAAGGTAGACGAAGCAATTTCCTTTATCGTAAATATTAAGATCTTTAATTTTAATTTGGTCCGCACTTTGATAATTGCGTTTCTGGATTTTGTTTTCGGGATTTTCAGTTTCTGTATTTTTTTTTTCTAGATAAGGTAGCCAACTCAAAAAAATGTATTTCTTTTTCTTTTTTATTATAATTAATTTATTTTTAATTATATTACAAAAAAAACGTAAGAAGATTTTAATATTTAAGGCAATTTACTATTAAGCATTTGTATACAAAAATTTGGTTGGCTACCTTATCTAGAAAAAAATAATACTGAAACTGAAAATCCCGAAAAAAATCCAGAACACTAAAATCCCAAATTAAAATTAAAATTTATACAACGTCTGCCGAATTTGACTTTTTCCGTAAAGATCTTAATATTTACGATAATGGGAATTGCTTTGTCAACCTTGCAGACACAGATCAAAGGAATCGTATCGCTCATATCGCTTCTACTGATAGTTCTACCACATATGTTTCAAGTTATTTTATGGTTTTCTTAATTCGTTGGGTTACTATGGCATCGACGAACGTATTGGAGCGAATTGCGGATTTAATGCTTCGTAAATGGCTCGTCAACCTTGCAGACACAGATGAAAGGAATTGTATCGCTTCTACTGATAGATGGACCACAAATGTTTCAAGTGATGTGAAAAGGCTAAAAATGCCTAGAAAATTTAATTTTTTTTTTCCTTTATTTTAAACAAAATATTTTTTCTGGATTGCTTTTCCGTTAATTTCTAGATTTTTTCGGAATTTTATTTTTCTGGATTTGTACTTTTCAACTATTCTGGATTTTAAAATTTCTGTATTTTTTTTCAAGCAAATGTAGTGATCCCACAAAAATTTTGATAAAAATATAAATTTTGGTTATCATGAAAATAAAAATTTTGAAAATGTTCATTCCAAAAAGATGAAAAATTAAAATCAATTTCGACACAAACGGCCTATCAGCATTCGGCCTTTCGACACAATCGGCTTTTCGACATTCGTCCTTTTGACACGTTCGGCCTTTCGATATTCGGCCTTTCGGCGTTCGGCCTTTTGATATTCGGCATTTCGACAATCGGCATTTCGACATTCGTAATTTCGACATTCGGCATTTCGACATTCGGCCCTATTCCGTTTGTAACACAATGGATTGAGGGTTATTGATTTTCACTATCACCAAATTTTTATACAGGAATTATTTTCTTGATTTTAGAACTTTGAGTGAAAAAAAACAAAATGGCGGCGCTAGAGGTGGTCGAACTTGGCTCCTAGAGTTTTCGCCATGGAACGCCTAGATAGTTAACTAAAATCAACGAAACAAGGCATGAACCTAAATTTAGCAACAAAACAAAATTGGAAAATTGAGGACAAAAAGGAAAACAAATTGTTTTGGCGAAAACTTAAGGAGCCAAGTTCGAACACCTCTAGCGCCTCCATTTTGTTTTTTTTTGTCACACAAAAATTTTTTTTTGTATTCATTTGAACGTCAATATTATTATGTAATTTGATTCATTGCAATATGTGCGCTCAATTGTTTGTAAAAAATTATTGAAAAACCTGTTATCAGGGGGACGTTCCGCCCTTAAGGGGCCAAAAACACCATTCTTCGGCATGTCTTATAAATTAGTTACTTCTGACAGGACTAGCTTCTTCCTTAGCCAATCTTTATTTTACTAAACCCACTAAAACAAAACGTTCAGCAAACAACATACTCAAGTAACTGCTTTAAATGTTCAAATAACGTTGCAGAACACATTTGCGACATGATGTGGGATTTTATTTTTCTTGGAAAAGACCGACATCTAGAGCAGCAAGTCATTTAAATTGCAAACGCTTTCCTATTTTACGGAGTGTGATACGGTAAAACTTCTCTTGGTCTGAGTCCGATTACTATACACACATTGAATCATCCTACTCTATACAAGAGCAAATAAGCCAGGATTATTTCTGGAAGCTAGCATGAACAACTCATTCGACTGGATCCATCCCGGAACTACTTTTCGTATTACTTCGGGTTGGTGTCTCGTATTTCACCTTCCTAGGCTCATCAAATTATGACACGAAGTGGTGATCCGCTTTGGTTTCTTTAACCTTAGAATATTTTCTATGTAGGTCACTACTATATTCCAATTTGCCTTCCAACGACGGAATTGTCCGTTCCTGTTGTCGTTAGATATTTCTATTTTTAAGCGTTAATCGTAAAATTTTGGAACAGGGTCAATCTCAGTAGCTTTATCAGAGGAAATTAATTTGCCAACATTTAGTAGTCATTTAAAAAAGAATTTCATTGATTTCGTAGCGGACAGCAGAAAATAATTAACGATATCATTTTGTCCTGCATCTGTCATTGGCATTTCTATTGGCGTAATTCCGTATTTGACACATTGTTTTCAAAACTCATCTTTGATACCCCATGATCGTTGGATTTTTTTGATTATTATCGAGAATCAGCATCAGTTTGAGAAGGAAACATTTTATGATTATTTATTACTTATTTAGAACTTGGATTCGCAGATCGATACCTATAGATGAAAAGTAAGTTCGGTTTGAAACCACAGGCTGATTTTGTTGAATAAGAAAGATGCTTGTGGAACTAAACGTTGCGTGAAATTGGTACAAAAATTAATATCAATAATTCATTTTGTAGGTTAAATTCCAAAAACAATAGCGGACTTTCGATTAAGCCGCCCTTAACCAATAAACTTAAGTTTGGTACAACAATAAATGTCTTGTCATCAATTCAAATGAAATAAAATGTATTGTTGTACTAAGCCGAAGTTCAATAAATTCGTATACAAAATAATATTTTTGGCTTAATTTTCGTCGTTCGGCAAGCCGCCTTGCGGAACGAGATATTGTACAATAAAAAATTGCTCATGTGTAGGACTCTTAACTCACAACAACTCAACCCCAAATAAATCCACTGCTGAACGACTGAATCAACACCAAATTATCCCTAATCTAACCCACCCAACCCCAGCTCGACTTCAACTCGGCCCTCAACTCAAAAACATGTCCAAAAACATGAACGCGTACATGATATCAATTCCAGCTAATTTCCAATTCAATCCTCAATTGACCGCAAAACTCCCAGCTCAACCCTCAACTCAATCACAAACTTAACAATCAACTTGATCCGAAAATCAACTCGGTCCGAAAACTGATTGCCTATACATGAACTCAACTCAAATCTCCAACTTAACCCCCAAGTCAACCTTCAATTAACCTCAAACTCAAGCTTTAACTCAAACCAACTTCCAACTCGATCCCAACGCAACACCAAATAATTGCCCAACTGAAGCGCTGTCTCAACCTCAACTCAACCCTAACTCAACCTCAACTCGTTTCTGGCATTAAAAACTACATGCGTACATGAACTCTACTCAAACTAACGGTAACTTCCGATCCCCAAGTAAACCTAATCGACATTAAACTGAATTTTTACACCAAGGGACCTATTATGTGTACCGAATGAAATTTGTGATTCCCAAATTTATATTATCTCATAGGTTACTACGCAAAAGAAAAAAACTGGTACCGTTATTTTGTAGAAAAACAATTTAAAAAAACGAATAAACGTCAAATTGGACATTTGTTTTATTTGTTTCGAAATGGACGCATCATAAGGAGAAAAATGTGATTTAATAATTAGATTGTGCAATGATCATCCCGAGTATACCAATAAAAAAATTGGTAAATTGGCCGGTGTTTCCAATAATACGGTAACAAATGTAAAAAAAAATGTCAAATCAATCTTTCTGTATCACGCAAGCCCAGATCCGGACAAAAATCAGGTGCTCCAAATAAAATGTTGGATCAGAAAATGGTAAGAGTCATTTCGAAACATCCCTCGATGTCTGTGCGAGATTTGGCCAGAAAAACCAAAACAACCAAATCGATTGTGGAACGAGCTAAAACCAGAAATAATCTACGGACATACAAGAAGTCAAAAATCCCCAAAAGAAGTGTTGAACTATTTAATAGAGGGATCGATCGAGCAAAGAAACACAACAAATGGTTGAACGAAAGAAAAGATTCTTGTTTCGTAATGAACGACGAGACCTACGTCAAAATGGATTTCTCGACACTTCCAGGTCCCCAATATTACATCAAAAAGAAAGGTAAAGAACTGGACGGAGCAATTACTACCATAGCTGTTGAAAAATTTGGCAAAAAAACATATGGTTTGGCAAGCAGTTTGCCAATGCGGCTTAAGATCACATCCATACATAATAAATGGGATTATGAAAAGGTGAATGTTCGCCGTAAAATGAACAAAAAGTTTGAATGAATACGATTATTTAAAAACTGTACAATATGTGCAATAGAACAAGTACAGAAAAATAATGATTATATATTGTCGTTTAGTTTTAATTCTTCATGTACAAATCACAAATTTCATTCGATACACATAATATTCGTATCGTATTCAGGAGTAGCCACTCACATAACCACGTGGTTTTGGGTAACTTCGTATGTCAGATAGGCACCCGATCCTCTTGACGTAGAAGTTTTGGTTATTTTTCGCAGGATTTCAACGTTTAAAACTTTTATTCAAGATGGTAAGAGGTTGACATAACATAATCGTTACTAAACGATAGACTTTTGGTTACTGGTTTTTCAATTAAGTTGCGTAATCCTGTGATTAAAAACCAAACGTTGATAAATAGCCTCATTATAGTTTTACCACACAAATAATAAATAGAGATTCCCCAAACTACAACTACTATACATCAAAATCGATTGTATATCAATTCCTAGTACAATTAGTACCATTGAATAACTGATAAAGTGATAACAGTTGAAAAAAAAATTGTTTTGTATTTTTTTAGTTAAACATTCATCAATACAGAGTGTTTGGTTTAGTTGATTAAAGTGTGATTTATTTATATTTAGTTTTAAATAAAATAATTGGCGTGTAAAATTCTAGTTGATCAATTGTTGAAAAAGGTAATGAGGCATGTTGCCATAAAATACATAACTTCCGCGCACTGTGTAATCTAACAAGATGTATTTATACGCAGTGTGGACATTGGCCATAAATAATTAAATTTACCTTCATCTTGACACAATTTATTTGTTTTATATCTCGCGAACGGAAATAATTTTTTAAGCTTTTATGCACATAATACATAAAACGAATTATGCAATCGCCGCCATATTATCCAAATTCATGAACCACAAATGCGAAACGAACAATTATTATAAAATGTGTCCACCAAAACATTGACCTTTAATTCACGCAAGAATAATTCGTATATCCTACACTAAATAACTGCCGCCTCGAGTCATAACTACTTTCAAAATTTTATTGTAAATATTTACTACTGTTCATCCAAAATGTAATATATAGAATACAAATGTTTGAGACAAGAATTAAAATTCAAACCGCGTTTAAATATTTTTCGGTACATTTTTGTGCTAAACTCGTGTGTGTGTGTGTATCAGGATTCCGATCTGGATCACGTGTTTTATAGTAAAACATGTCGTCTAAACTCTAATTCGCCGCCGCTTACATGCGGGTTCAATAAACGTATTTAAAATGTTGTCGTCGTCTTCTACGACCATAAATTGCACCAAAAAAATTATTTAAGTTGTTTTCTTTTTTTTTATTTCTTTACAGAATATTGCAT
This sequence comes from Tipula helvola, assembly GCA_963556165.1. NCBI lineage: Eukaryota > Metazoa > Arthropoda > Insecta > Diptera > Tipulidae > Tipula > Tipula helvola. The sequence goes on from OY744482.1 coordinate 92,231,639, forward strand.
CAATCCCACATATGGCTAGTAACAATAATCATAGTAATAATAACAATAGTACTAGTAATAATAATAATTTCACATCACTAATTCAACAACAACATGAAACTACTCAAGATTTAAGCCAGCAACTTCATGACGTTAAAATGAATACAACAGAACTACAACATATATTAAGACCTACAGATATTTCAACAATATCAAATGTAGGTGTTGTTTTTCGCAGAAAACCAGCAACAACATTGTCGTTGTCGAGGGTACCACAAAATCATTTGCATGGGATAAATGAAAGAGAAATTTTATTAAATAATAGTAATAGTAATAATAATAATGACAACAACAATTATAATAATAGTTCTCATAGGTGAGTTTTTATTTGTATATATTTGTATTCTATTCATATTTAGTATAAGTGTGCTAAAATATACAGCGGGTACAAAACTGGATAAAAATCGGTACAATCATAAAAAAAACACACACTCTCGATTATAATTGATTTATGCGCTATTGTTATGTTGACACAATCAATTATTACTATGATTGTTTTCCGCGGTGATTAGTCATAAACATTTTGTCATAACTATTTAATGTGTTTAACTGTTTTATTTATATAGTTGCAAGCGCTACCGGAATTACCAATATAAAGTAGTTTAATCGACTGTAGCATTTAATCGACTAGGGAAGTTTGAACAATATATACTGGGCCTCCTTACGAATAAAGTTTAATATGGACGATGGATGGAGATTTAAGTATCGTGTAACGATCTTTGTATTAAGCCTCATATGTTTGGTGCAACAAAATTCCAAAATTGACTAAATCACTGATGATTGAATATTTGATATTATGAAGATTAGAAATGTTTCGCAAAGCTTTGTTATCTAAATAAATTAAATTAAATTAAACTTTATTCAAGAGACGAGATTTTTTTCAAAAGTGACTTTGAAACAGTGTGTGGATTTTTTGTTAAATTTAGAAATGTTATCAAATAAATTCTGGCGAAAAGACTTATTGAATTTTCAAAATTTTACCCAAGCTTCATGTACTTAAAGCGTTTTCTAATCCAATGGAGAAGTGATAGTAGGACCCCATTATTAAAAAAAAACTTAAAACAAAACTAAAAATCAATAGAGGACGGTTGTCCTGCTTATCCGGGATTTGTCCTTCTTAAAACAACTGTCCATACTAATTCTTTCCAGAAATTGTTTTCTTTCCCCTTCTTGAAGTAAAATCCTGCCAGAAACATAAAACCACTGCTAGAAACAGCTACTTAGATTGTATCCGATACCAGTGATAAATAGTTTTTAGTACACATTTATGACATTTATTAGAAAAAACCGCATGCAATTAAATTTGTGTTTTTCGGGATTTTTTTTTTTTTTTTGTTGTGAATTGAGTCACCTCAATTACGATTATAGTGAACAAATTCCAAAATTTAAAGTCAATGTACATAATTTGGGTTGGTATCGTTATCTAAAATAAAAAATATCCCCAAAAAAACAAAAATCCCAAAAAATCAAGTTTTCTAAATATGTATAACAAATGTTTGAAATATTATTTTAATTCGTTTTATACCTTAGGGGATGGGTTACCGCCCCAAACCCTTGCTTTAACGATTTTTTAAAATTCTAACATTCATATATCGGAGCATTTTTGAAAAATTTACGTGTTTTAATAATTATTCACAGACTAAAATAGAGAACTCCCCAAAGCCGCTTAGCATTGGTCTGTTCTGCGCAAGGATGACATGAAATTATGTAGATTCTTTTTGTTTTCATATTGTAGTTAACAAAAATTGAATGGGATCTTCCTTTTCGATGGGACAGTCTACTTTGTATTTTTCGGTATTTTTTTTTTTGGAATTTTTCGTTTGGGAATATGATGGTATCCCACATAATTATTATTTGGAAAAACTGATATTGATAATAAAATTTACGTTGGTTTTTCCTTTTGATTTTTATTTTTATATGAATTTAACTAGATGAGAGCGAGTCATAAATAATTCTAAAAACTGACATTTGGAAGAATCTGATGATCATATTATAAAATAGTGCTTCTTCACAAAATCACTGATTTATTTTAAGCTTAAAATTAATTGAAATAGTTTATTTAATTTTTCGGCAACGTTCGTTTGGCTAGCTCGAGGCAATAAAACCAGCGTTCAAGCAAAATTTTGATAAAAACAAAAATCAGAATTTTGGGTATTTTTTTAATTAATTTATATTATTAATAAAATTGACATAAATCAATTGATATAGATTAACGCTGGCTCTTTAATTATCCACTACCGTCATTAATTTCACTCGCCCAGATGCCGAATCACGATATTTGAATTTTATTCCAAACTCTGGTTTAATTCATTACTCATAGGATATGTTTTAGAATTGAGGATTTATTTTGGGATCAGTGTTTCATAGAGAAAAATAAAATTTTGAGTGGGCAAAATTTCGAAAACCAGTTTTGAACACCTCGAAAGAAAAAATTTCCAAAATAAAAAATCTCGAAAGCCATTTTCTCGAAAAAAAATCTCAGCACATGGAATACAATAGTTTCGAGAATTTATGAAATGTCTTTTATGACTTGTTGGGAAAAGAAGTTTTGAAATACGTTATGCTGAAAACAGATGAGCAGAATTCTGCAAGCAGAAAAATTAGAATACACACGTTTATACGGCATGAAATACATGAATTCTGCTTTCCGAGCAGAATTCTGCTTTGTGTCTCTATTTCTAATTTTGCTGCGAATCAGTAGGCTAAATTACGTAAAAGATAACAAATCTAGTACAATTTGTATACTTTTTATTTTTTTCAATGATTTTTTTAAATTTGTTGACAGAAAATAAGTTTTGTGTGGCAAGTGCCAAATTGGAGGATACAAATTAAATAATTTGTGACAAAATAAGGCATCATTCATTTAAAAAAATTGTACATTAAAATTAAATATGTATCAAATAAATACCACAAATTAAAATTTTGCTTGTCAAAAAAGACGCCCATGTAATTCAACCAAATTTCTGCCAGCAGTGCTGCTAGCAGAAATTCTGCTCATGTGTTTCCAGCATTAAGCTTATGAAAAAAAAGAAGATCCCGAAAAAAAATTATCTCGAACAGAAATCTTGATTTTTTATCAGCAAAAAAATCGGATTGGAGATGTTTACAATTTGCCCAAATATAAATATTAAATCCGATTAAGAATCGATCATTTTTTTCGATACTTTTAAGTCGAGTTATTTTTTCGAGATAACTATTTTTCGAGATTTTCACTACCACTATTTTTATTTTCGATCTTATACCTTTCGGTCATCTACACTCAACCCAAAAAAGTTAGGAGTAAATTCCCCCCTTAAAAGCTGCTCTTAACTGGGGTTACAACATTTTCCCGAAAAACGAATCCCGAAATTTTAAAACCCAGAATAGTTAATGAAACAGTTAAAATTTAGAAGAAAAAAATTCCGAAAAAAAGTTCAGACTAACCAGAAATAAAATATATTTCCATTGTTAGACTTTTATCACAGCTTTAAATATTTGTGGTATATTATCAGTTGATCTGTGTCAGTAATGTTGACGAAACGATTTCCACGATCATAACTATTAAGAACTATGTCTTTTATAATTTTTTTTTTAATCTTAACATAACGAGCACTTTGTCTGTCCAGCCATCGCCCTAAATTCTTAAATTTTTAAAATTCATATTCATAAACTTTCAAATGTTTAACCGAAATTCCTAAACTCTTTGTTTAGTCATAAATTTGAAGATCTGTAAATTTTTTAAATTTTAATTTAATTTTGAATTTTATATTTATAATTTGAAATATAACAAAATGAATTATTATTAAATTAGGAAAATTTTCATTATTTAGCTTGAAACATTCCAAAATTAATGATGTTCGTTTTACTTCGGAAACAAACTAATATTCAAAATGAAATTAATTTGAACTGCTACAAAATAGTCATTCATTTTTGTTTGTGAAATGTAATTTATATTTTCAAACACTATCCTAGGGATTTCATTTGCTAGCTCTAAATTAAAGAAAAAAAAAAATCAGCACTTTAAATGTTTATAATCTACAACGAGATATAATAGCAACAATGAATTCTTGTCAATTCAACACGGCCCTTTTCAGTTAAAAATAATGTATCAGGTATTTATTATACATATGTGTGTTTGTAAAGGTTATCAGTGAAGGTCGGAAAATCTTGGATAACCTTTGGTCATAGATTAGGTTTCTTAAAATTAGATTGGGTTTAAAAATATGTAACATTTTTTTAAAAATCGGAATTAGATGTGGGAGTAGCACCACAATTACAATATCCAACCGTATATCATCAGATATGGATTTAAGTCAGCAATTTAATATTCGACCGTGAATACTTATCACCACAGGTACAATTTAATCTCCGCGCATGACTCCATCGTTTAATAAGATCATCACCACCATTAAACTTTTCACTACCGACAAGAAATTTTCATTTGTCCTAATACGCATGGTAATGATCATGTTGATTGTGATGGTGATGATATTGGTGAAGGTAATGGTAATTGTGAAAAAGAAGATTGTGTGTTGAAATATTTTGGAAAATGGAGATTACGATTCTAATTTTAAATAAATCCACATTTTCCAGAATATTTTACAATTAAACCTCTATTTTCCACAAAATAAATTTTCCTTTTCCAGCAAAAATATTTTTATTAATTTAACATCAATATCACCTTCACCACCATCATCATCATCGAGTTTCATCATAATCGGTTAATAAATAGCCAAGTTACAGGCTAATTGGCAATATTCAAAAAAATCATTTAATAATTTTATTTCCATTGTACCTGTCGAATTTTATCATACATAATCTTTTAATTATGAAGTTAATATTTTTCTGAAAAATTGTAAGAGAATTTAATCCAGTTTCGGAACTGATGATTACGAAAAAAAAATCAATCCTCTCATTAGGCCATACTATATTTGACTGATTGTACCACCATTTTATTCTATATAGAATGTATTGTGCACAGTTAGTATTAGCGAATTATACTAATACAGCTAAATTCCCTTTCAATTCTCCCAATTTATTTACTGTTACAGTGTTTGATGGAAGATACAAATTTACGAAAGCGAGAACCCTTAGAAGCTTAAATAAGAATTTTATCAAATTTACGAATTCTGGAGTTTGGAAATTTTAATAGTTGCAAAATTAATTTAAGATTTTACAAATTTTATAAAATCGTTAATTTAGATTAATCATTTATTTGGAATTTGGAATTATTGATTTTAGAAATAAACAAATTTTGTAAGGTAGCTTGGAAAGAAAAGAAATTATAAAATTTAGGAAAATTTAGAAGTTTTGAGATTTTGGATTAAGTTGAAGGTTTTGGAAATTTAGAATATTAAGTAATATTGAAATTTAAATAAATTAGAATAATAGAAAGTTCATTATTGAATCGAGAAAAATAATTTTTAACGCCGCAGATCAATATCAAAAACTTCGAGTAATTTGAAAATTTTCAATAATTTCGAAATAATCTCAAAAATATTGGTCACAAAGGATCTTAATAATTCTAAATACGAATAATTATCAGTGAGTTAAAGGACTTCATGAATTTGAATTTGGCAGCTTGAATTTGATTTGGAAAAGAGTGAATATGTTTTGGATAAAGATAAATTTGATTTGCAAATTGATGAACCTGATTTATAAAAGGTGAAATTTGGAATGAAAAACATATTTTAATATTACATACTAAATTTACCTAAGTAAAAGCATATTTTGTACGAGTACTTTATTGCGAATATTTCGCGAATTTTTTTTTACTCGAAAAATAACAAATAATTGTTTTGTTACTATGTACTGTCAAAAAAAGTAAGTAAAACCAATTCGAACAATTTTACATATTATTTAAGAAGGCGTCGAATAAATCAATAAGTATTAAGTAAGTTGTGTCTTGAGATTTGAGGGAGGTAAAGACACCGTAATTAAAGGCTATAGAGATCTCATTTTTTACCGTAGACAAACTGCGTTTTAGTTAATCCGAGTTAGTTAAACTTGTTCAAGTATTCTATGTACGTTCAGCTCATTTTTTTACTGAATTCTATTTCTTTGTTTGCTTCCAAAAGTCCTATCACACAAAACTTCTGCAACAGTGTTTTCCAAAATAAGCATCATATATAATTTTCTATGTTCCACAACTCTGGATCTTGGAGGAATTTTACTAACGAGACAACATCCTTATTTCTTTTAATGGCTAACTTATCATTTAGAAACTTTGGTGGTCGTTCCCTGTTCTTTTAAATTTGTAAACATAATAGCTGGACCGCATTCCTCAATATTCGTTCATTCCACTTTTCGCACATTTTCAGTTCCCAAAGTGCTATTTTCACTGAGGAGGGTCGTTTCAATGTACCCTCTGAAGAGCCCCAGCGGTTGTGGCTATAACGTATTTTTATTTTTTATAGGTTTAATTTCATGAAATTAAACATGCTAAACGACATAGGGAGAAAGAATCTTAAAATTAGATTTTGCAGTCCCGGGAAATATTCACAACATTCCCGGGAAAGGTAAATACTTTTAATTTCTTAAATTTCCAGTAATTCCACCCCGGGAAATTCCGGAGGACAAGCTTTAATATGAACCTATTTTTTTGGAATTTGAAATTTTTAATTTAGAAACTATATATTTGGGAACTTTCGATTTAGAAAACAAAAATTAGTTATTGAGAACTGTTCAATTTATGAAATTTTTAAAATGTAGGGCTCTCAAAAATGAACAATTCTGAAATTTGAAGATATTGGAATACTCTATTTTAGGAACTGAATACTATATTTTAGAATTTGGCATTATGTATTTAACGTTCGCACTTAATTAAGTATGTACTGGAAAATGTACGTACAAAGAGTTAAATTTGAAAATTTATTTATGATTAAAAATAGAATCTTACAAGTAAGAAAATACCTTAAAAATTTTAAATGTTGGAAATGAAATTAGAAAAAGAAAGAATCTAATAAATTTTTTATTAAAAATAAAATTTTAAAATTAGAAATTTCCAAAATTAGAAAATTCAGAAATGTGTAAATATAGGCATAATACAGCGCTTTACAAGTTTGAAGATTTAGAAAATTTGGATATATGGAAAATTAAGGTTCCTGTATTAAAATTATGAATTAGGTAATTCAGAACCAAATAAATTTAGTGTTTTATAATTTTGATATTCAGTTGTGTTAAAATTTAGAAATTTCAAAATATAGGTACATATATGAATTTAGAAAATGTTTAGACTCTGAAAATTAGATACAAGAAAATACTCACATTTCGTGTTTATGTTGTTAGTTGTAGGGTTAACTTTTTGTTTTTATAAATTTCGATTTCATCCAGTCGATCCATTTAAATTTTGTTCGAAAGACTTTCCAGACTGGCCAATGGGCCCAAACGATGGGCAATGCGAATATGTTAATTTATAGACACCGATAACCAAAATGGTGTTATCCTTGGTTTGAATTTTTAGCTCCGTTGAAGTTCCATTTTTAATTATTTTATTGAATATGTTTACTAGAATTTAGGTATTATTCGTTAATTTTAATCCGGTTAGTTTGTTTCCCTGTAATATTTGTTTTTTGGTTTCGATTTTCGAATGTCGTAAAACAGAAAACAACCCACAATTTTTTTAGCGTCACAAATTTCGTAGCGTACAATAATTTATCTGTGATTTTGTTGAGAGTTGTGGAGGCTTTAAAAAATTATTGCTTGGAGGTGAAACCGCAGTGAAAACCGCAGTGATAAACTAGAGTAATCTATATTCTAACACGAATGCTTTCATTTCGCTAGATGTAAACTGTGTACTACAAAATAAAATTTAGCGTTGGAATTTTCATTTTAGGTTTCACTTATGTTTCCTTTTGATTCGTAAAGCCTAAGTATGTAGTATGCAGTTGAAGAATTTCGTCAAATTTTCGGCCTAATTCCCAAACGTGACTATAATCGTGTAACGTCACTTGAAAATTGAAATTCTTGAAGGAGAACCAAGCAACATGAATGCCTCTTGAAATATATTAGGCAAATTAGAAATAAAATAGTTTTAAAACAGTATATAAAATTATTCAAAAACAATATTTTAAAATATATAAAGTAAAATGAATGACGTATCTTCCATTTTGTGGTATTCATCTGTCACTTGCAAATATCAAATGACATCTGTCGATTCAAGTGATTTTGACATGAAAAGCCGTGATACGACTATGAGAATTTGGGTGAAAAAGCCAGTGAAAATGTTTGGAAATAAAACAGAGACATCTATGTTTTAATATGAACAATTCATTTTTCGCTAACTAAATTGCGTACTACAAAGTGAAATTCGGCGGTTTTGATTTCACTTGCTTCATTTTTACATGAACAATTTCATTTCTTGTCTAGTACATACTGGCTCCGTATTCTTAAAATTCACCGAAAAAAGTCGCCGGTGACTTTAGTATAAAACAATTTAAATTTTCGACTTTTTTCAGGTGAATTTCAAGAATATGGCCCCTGGGCTTTAAATTTGAGTTGGGTTTTCCATTCGACAACTCTTTAGTGGCGCAACTGCAAATTTCGGGCCCCTCCCGCAAAATATTTTTGGGCCCCTAAAAATGCTTATTGTACCTATGAACAAATAAAGCTTTAAGTGAAAAACTTATTTCTTCCTATTATCTAGTCTCGCATTAATTAAAAGTATCTGATTTCGAGAGTAGATGAGACGAAACATCTTGCAACTCAATGCTCTGCCGATTTCTAAATATATTGATAAAGCACCACAAATTTCGAATATATTTTGAAAATATCAAGAATTTCGAAATATGTACTCTCAAAAATGTCGAATTTTCAAAGTATGTATCTTGCATATTCTTGAAAGTTCTCAAATAACGAATTATCCGTAAGTATTTATTAATAAATTTTATAAGCATAAAATATGTATCTGCAAAAATTTTCAATTAGTTTTAAATTTGATAATTAATTTAAATAAATTTGGATTTTAAGTTAACATTTAATGCTGAGTCTTTTTCATACTTTAGGTTTTTGCTAAAATGTTTTATGTATGTATATGCAAAAAATCAAGAACTTGAAAAATAATTAAAAAATGTTATAAGCTTTCAATTATCAAAGCTTTTTTAACCAAACCATTTAACTCACAAGTATGATTTTAGTAGCAGAATTTAGAATATTTAGAATTTTAATTTATTTAGAATATTTAATCTTAAAGTTAATCAACAATCATCAAAAGCTTTTAGTTTTAAAAGGTTTTCAAACCAAATCATTTTACTACGAAACTTGATATTATAAAGGAAAGTGGTATTTTCAGATAAATTTAGAATATTTTTTCAGTGAGCTTTAAGCTTGATAATTAATTTATACCTTTTGGGTTTTGGCTTAACATTTTGGAGATTTTTCATAATTTATGTTTTATGAGTAAACATTTTTAAGAGCTTTTAATTAGAAAAGCTTTTTAAACCAAACCATTTTACTCAGACATTCGATTTTACATGTGATAATGGAATTTGGGGATAATTAGTATATTTGTTCTCAATGTAAATTTTCAAGAGCTTTTAGTCAAACCAAACCATTTCACTAGGAAACTTGGTATTATTATAATCTTTCGTTTATCGAAGCTTTTTGAATCAAATCATTTTTCTCCGAAATTTGGTATTAAAAAGGAGTACGGAATTTTGGGATAAATTTAGAATATTTGTTACAATGAGCTTTGGGCTTGATAGATATAAATTAATACTATGTATTTGTGTTTAAACTTAACATTTCTCAGACTTTAATTAATTTCAGGGTTTTGTTACACTGTTTTATGTGCAAAAAATATGTTTTTGTAAAAAGTTTCATGAGCTTTTAGTTTTAAAAGCTCTCACTGATCGAAACTGTTTCAACAATTTATCTCAAAATTACCCTTTGTAACGGAATTTTGGGATATATTTAGAATGTTTGTTTCCAATGAGCTTTAAGATTGATAATTTATTTATACTTTTGAGTTTGAACTTAATATTTTTGAGCTTTTTAATAATTTCTGTTAATAAAATGTTTTATGAGCATTAATTATGTATTTGAAAAAATTGTCAAAAGCTTTAGTTTTAAGATTTTTAAACCAACCATTTTACTTCGAAACTTCTTAAAACAATTAATTACAGAATTTTGGGTAGGATTTAGTATATTTGTGCTCAATGTAAATTATTAAGAGCTTTTAGTTTTAAGAGCTTTCCAAACCAAACCATTTGACTTTTAAATTTTATCACATATTATATTCTATTATGTGAATGTCGATTGATTTCGATCAATTTCAATAATACAGAAAAATCTGGATATTAATGAATAGTATCGAAAAGACTGTAAAAATCTCGAAAACCTACGAAAATTTTGAAATTCCGAAAATTCGTGTAAATTTGGAATTAGTTGTCAAGTAACTTAATCTTACTAATACTACTAAGCAAGTTAAGGCTAAGCTAAAAAAAACGATATGCAATAAGAATAGAACCCTCGGATCTTATCGGGTAATTTTGTAAATATCGAACAATCGTATTCTTCGAATGGGCTCTAAAATTCTTGAATAACCTGAGTGTTTCATAACACTGAATCATCAATTAAGCCTCAAACATCACGCAGGCGAGAATTTCCAAAATCAAGTTGCAAAATTAAGTTGGCATTTTTTTAGTTTTTCAAAATAAACCGGTAAATTTAATTTTTATTTACCGTTTACTGGTAATCAAAAGATCCGCTAAATGAGAAACTATAGTCGAACGAACGCTAATTGTTTATAGAGACTGACTGGTTTGGCTCAAGTGAAGGAAACAAAAATGTATTTTCAGTCGCGGTTATGTGTTCTTCTAGTTTTTCCTTGAGGTTTATGAACATCACAATAATAGATCGCAAGCTGCTAACACCAGCACATTACTATATAATATGCTCCCTTTTTCAAATCAATTTTAAATTTATTTATTTTTCAAATCTAATCAAAACGTGTTTCTAAAAGGTTGAATTGGTTTGACCTTTAGATTTATTAAGCTTTTAGCTCAGATTGATTTGTAAAAGTTTGAATTTTAAATGCAAAAGGGGTAAACTTGGAATTACGCAAAACGTATAATATGTACAATTGTACAAATTAACTAACGCGGCAAATACTAAAATTGTTGTCGTTTGATGTAGAAAGCTTTGATTTCAAACGAGTTTTGCTAAATATCGGTCAGAACCTAAAGGAATTTTTACTTCTATTGAGTCAGAACCGAGAAGAAATTTTTGAGCCGGTCTTAAGAAAATATTTAATAGCAACAGGAACAATTTCTTCTTTTTCTAAAAATTAGAACACCGTCTTTTCCAAAAAGTTTCCTAGAAATGTACCGTTCTGTAAATTTTAAAAGCTAAGCTTAATCTGAGCTATCTATTCTTAAATTTGAACTAATATAGGAAATCTCGTGGGCCCCAACAGCCGCGGGTAGTTACGCCACTGCAATTATTCGATAGCACGATAGGTATAAATCGAATTTAGTAAATATAAAGTCAAATATTAGCAAATTTGTAAATTAAATCATTAATAAGTAAATATTTAGATTGGCTCCAAAAAAATATTAGTTTTGGTGATTTATACTTGTTTCACATAATCTCTCCAATTGGAGAGTTTATACCGAGCAACGATAACACAAAAAATCTAATAAATAATTTTCTAAAAACGTTTAGATCGGCCTAATCTAATAAAAAAATCACCATTATTTGACTTGAAATTCACCAAAAATTGAGTTTTCGGAATTTTTCTAAAAATTTTTCAAACTGGTCTGGTTTAAACGATTTAACTTGTTTATATCTTAATTGGAGTTGTTGATTTAAATAAAGGGGAATTTCGAAAACCAGTTTTGAACACCTCGAAAGAAAAATTTCCCAATGGGATACAATTTCCAAAATAAAAAATCTCGAAAGCCATTTTCTCGAAAAAAAAATCTCGGCACATGAAATAGTTTCGACAATTTATGAAATGTTTTTGTATGAATTATTAGGAAAGAAGTCTTGAAATATGTTAGGCTTATGAAAAAAAAAAGATCTCGAACAGAAATCTCGATTTTTTATCAGCAAAAAAAACGGATTGGCAATTTTTACAATTTGTCCGAATATAAATATCAAATCCGATCAAGAATCGATCATTTTTTTCGATACTTTTAAGTCGAGTTATTTTTTCGAGATAACAATTTTTCGAGATTTTCACTGACAATATTTTTATTTTCCATCTTATACCTTTCCGTCATCTACACTCAACCCAAAGAAGTTAGGGGTAAATTCTCTTAAAATCAGGTCTTAACTGGGATTACAACATTTTCCCGAAAAACGAATGCCGAAATTTTAAAACTCAGAATAGTTAATGAAACAGTTAAAATTTAGAAGAAAAAATTCCGAAACAAAAGTTCAGACTTACCAGAAATACAATCCAGAAAAAATATTTGTTCTAACATAAAAGAAAAATTCAATTATTTATATTGTTAGACTTTTATTTATTTATTTATGTAGATTCAGAGGCGTACCTAGGGTAAATGGCGCCTATGGCAAACACCGATCTTGCGGCCCTCTCCGACGATACAAGCCCACAAATTCTACTAACACTTTATTACAAATTTATCTTTCTTGCTTTAACTGACGCAAATTTTTTAATTATATTATCAGAGTCAATTTCTTCGGTCATTTCTCGTTCTATGCTCAGTAGAACAATCGAGGCTCTCAAATATGAAAGTATATCAATTTTAATTTGCTACACGACCTTTCGCAACTGGCAATATAAACCAAGATTGTTAGCAATATTTGCAATGCTATACGCATATTGGGAAAAACATTTTCATTTCCATACTGAGCTATAAAATTAAGTAATTTTTCGGTGCTTGACATTTTCTCGGTACGGCTTGTTAGCAGTGTTCTAAAATCCAAAATTTCTTCATATAATTCTTGCCCATTAACATCACAACTGTAGGCTTCTTCAAATTTTCACTAACGCTCTTTCAAGTAGTTTATTTCGGCTTTAAAACACAACCCTTCCATATCAAGAGGAAATTCAAATTTTTCATCAATTTTTTGTAAACGAACGTTTCTACTTTTTGATTCATTGAATAGACGGCCGACAGTGGCTTTCATAACTCTTGCCATTTCTTCTTTAGCTGATAAACCAGCATCTCTCGATGTTTCGCCATCCACTCTTTTCTTTTTTCTTTGACGTCTTTCAAATTCAATGTCCCATTCATTAGAAATTCGAATTCCTTATTTCAGTGAGTCACTAACTAACACTTCTCTTTCATCTTGAAAATAATTTTGAAAAGCTTTTAAATCTAAAGCTGCATCATGAAAGTTCATTTTAGGATTCTGCAAAACCCTAGCAACGTTAGATAGTCATATGTTAATATTCGATTATAGAGTTGGTTTGCGCCGCATTTAGTTTCACTATAGTCGCGGTTCCATCGTCCATTATGTTCTCGAGAACTTCCACTATTTCCTCAACTTCGTTATTTTGCTTTTTCATACGCAGTCTTTAATACACATATTTATATCTATAATAATATTTTTTTATTTTCATTTTTGTATTCAAACGTTATGCGCCTCGCGGCCACTTCAGTTGGCGCCCATGGCACTTGCCATGCCTGCCATAAAAAAACAAAAATTAAAATTTAAAATAATGGAGAATGTTTCTCTGAAAAACGTTCCTCGATATCTCAAAATCGAACAATTTTCAACCGAGTTCAACAGAAGTGTCGATTTGTAGATCAATTCATTCTTCCCGTAATGTATACTTCTATTAGGTAACTGCAAAAATGCACGTCTTCTCAAATTATGAGACGGAACATAAAACGAATAAAGCTTTAAAAGCTTAGAGCAGTCAATGTGTCCCAGAATCACGTCACGCGCTAACATAGCAATCGCCGCGTCCCTACGAGCACTAAGCGATTCCAGAGGTAATAACTGGCATCTCCCATTGTAAGGTGGCAAAATGTAATCCGAACCACGGCCGTTACGAGGCAAGCAGCTAAGCGCATATTTAAGAAAATGCTTTTGAATGCTTTCGATCCTATCTGAATAGTTATGATAAAAGGGCAATCAAATAACAGCAGCGTACTCGATATGGGATCTAGCAAATGCCATATATAAAGTACGCAGTGTGTATCTCTAAATTCCCAGCACTGTCTTTTCAGAAAGCCTAACATACAACATTCAGAAAGCCTAACGTCTTTGCAATGACGCTGTCAATGTGCGCTAGGTGTGTAAAGAACACCTGAGTATCGAATTATATATCGAATTATATGGTCTGGTTTAAACGATTTAACTTGTTTATATCTTAATTGGAGTTGTTGATTTAAATAAAGGGGACCGACAAATTGCCTAGCCTTTCTTGATTCCTTGCTTTGTATGGAAAATTTTAAAGCTCCATAGAGTTACAATTTTTAGTTAAATTCTTACATATTTGCGTAAACGCATGCGATGAGTCTTTCGGACTCATATGTAATTTTAAATAAAACTGAAAACATTTACTACATTATTAAAAATATTTTATTTACTAATTGCAATAACAAAAATAAAATTAAATTTGGCAGTTACCTAGCTGGCGAACCTTCTTAAGTGCTGGATCAAAAATGTACCACTTCAGCTTTTTATATGTTACTTTACTATAGAGGCCAAATAATCGTCGCGTAACATTTCCACAAAATTTAGTATGAAAATTGCACGGAAAAAAATAAACTGGTCCTCAGCTAAGAAAACGGACTTTTAATTCAAGAAAATGTACTTTTTCTTGATTTAAAAGCTAATTTTCTTATTTCTTTCGAGTTTTTCTTCATTTCAAGAAACACAATTCTTACATGAAGAAAACCTCGAAAGAAATAAGAAAATTAGCGTTTAAATCAAGAAAAAGTACATTTTCTTGAATTAAAAGTCCGTTTTCTTAGCTGAGGACAAGTTTATTTTTTTCCGTGTGGTAGGTCGAATTATACTAAGACACAGTAAGTGCCTAGATTTGAAGAACTGTGAGACCTGCGTTTATTTCTATTTGATTCAACGAATTCCTGTTCTAAATTTACAAGAAATATTTGGTAATCGTTATTTATCGTTTGTTATAATTGGCTTGCTGTAGCATTACAATTACTTCTATACTCTCATCTACATTTTATAAAGTAAGGTCATTGAATAGGTTTCTTTTTTTGAAGAAATATGTGTCACCGAAAAAATGGACGAAATAAAATGTTGGCTCGATTTTGTTCTTGAGCAAGCCTAAATTTTTAGAAAACCGAAAACATTTCATTCATTGGGCTTGCACACTTGAGAAGTAAATCCTAAAGACCTATCAATTTGTCAAAATCTACTATGTTAAAATATATGAAATCCCATACTCAACACTCTCTGTACAAATTCGAAGCTACTAAACCTTCTCCAATATGACGTTGCAATGACTATTGCAGTACACAGCTATTCTTCCCCATTTTTTTAAAGACGCTCGTTGCATTCCTCCGAAATTCAGTTTTAGATGAAATGTGTTGCTGGAAAGAAATCTTTCTCGAAATTGTTACGCAAATATTGGCATCTTTTGATTTTGTTTTCTAATGGCTGCAAACATTTCTGCAGAAATGATTTGATTTTTTATTTGGCATCTCTTGCATAATCACATTTTGTCGCAATTTTGGAAATATTCTGTAAACTCATACACACATTTTTTTTAAATTTTTTTAAAAACACCTGTTAAATATTTCGCAAAAATTACAAAAGGTTTAAAAAATCACTCGATCGATTTCGGCTTATTAGGCCATCATCAGGAGTATCTTTTTTTTTTTTTTTTTTTCGCTGGCGCTACATCCCATGGAGGGATTTGGCCGCTTCATATTGAAGTTTCGTAATCATTATTTTAATGGATAATGAGTGATTAATTCATTGATCCTACATTAACCAGCCGTGATTTTTTCATCATCCGCCGGGAATCGAACCCGGGACCTCCGGGGCTTAAAGCAAGCATGCTAACAACTGTGCCACCGGGGCGGCACAAGTCTAAGCGGATAAAGGCAATACGATCACTGTTCTAGAATCGATTATTACAACAAAATTTCTGATTTCATTACAGAAAGCAACGCATTAGAGCTCAATATCCTACTAGGTCATTTAAGACTTTGGTCAGTAAGTGTATCAACCACTGCCCAAAGGTCTTTGATGGCACTGGTTGGAAGCACACGGTTATGAATCCATCTGCCCCAATTCTTTATGGTTTACCTAAAATCCATAAAGAAAGCATTCCAATTAGACCAATAGTAGCGTATTGCAATGCACCTGCCTACAAGCTATGTAAGGGTTTCATAAACTTTTTCAACAGTCATACCAATTTCGTTTCGGCTTTCTCGGTTAAGAACTCGGTAGAATTGATTAGCAAAATTCAAAATGTTGATATTCCACTACACTCAAAATTAGTTTCGTTTGACGTTGCTAGTCTTTTCACTTCTATTCCAATTAACATTTTGTCTCAAATAGTTTATACTTACTTATATAGGGACGTTGCAGATGGAAGCCTTCGGAATGAACTGAAGCTGATATTTGAAACTTGTATTAAACAAAATTATTTTTGCTTTGATAATAAGTATTTCAGATTCACTGATGGTCTACCGATGGGCTCCCCTCTGTCACCTTTGTTAGCAGAAATTTTCATGAATTTCTTCGAACAAACGATTGTATCAAGCAATAATCCTTATTTCCGTCATATGATCTTTTGGTACAGATATGTTGATGACATACTATGTCTATGGAATGGAACTGATACGCTATTAACCTCTTTTCTCACTTGGTTAAATTCTCAATATCCCACCATTAATTTTACGGTAGAAAAAGAAGAAAACAAATCTATTAACTTTCTAGATATAACAATAACCAGAATTAATTCTTCATTAGAGTTCAAAATTTATCGAAAACCCACGTATACAGACGCCATTATACCTCACTCTTCAAATCATCCCCATAATATTAAAATGTCAGCTTTTCACTTATTCTTAGATAGATTAATAAACATTCCTTTGACCATATCCAATTATAACAAAGAGCTTAATATAATTTTAGAAATAGCAGCGAATAACGGTTATGCAGCTAAGACTATATTAAAGCTATTAAACAGAAAACTGAAACATAAAGCTATAGCTAACATTTATCCACCTGATAGCCCAATGCCGAAAAATTGGCGCCGCTTAGAGTATATAGGAAAACTAGCCAACGGATTAGTAACATCGTGACACAATATACAGATATTAGCTTTACTTTCTATAACAATAATACAATTAAGAAAATGATTTTTAACAACAAACCAAAAATTGATCGCCTTTCCAAGTCTGGCGTTTATAAGATCAATTGCAATGATTGTAGTTCCTCTTATATCGGACAGACTGGGCGCAATTTTGAAGTTAGAGTTAAAGAACATTTATCTGGTAGCCATGAATCATCCCTTTATAATCATTTAACGTTAGAAAATCACACATCCAGTTTAAACAATTTAGAAATATTACATGTACAACCAAAAAGCAGACGTTTAGACAACTTAGAATCTTACGAAATCCGAAAAGCTATATTTCTTAACCAAAATATCCTCAATGAACAGAGAGAAATCCGTTTCTCACCAGTTACCGACCCCGCATTGTTTTATTCGCATACTCATTAACTCATCCCATTCCATAAAATTACTAATACGTCGGGTTATAATAAAATAAAGAGGGGGAAAAAAATCAACATCTGGAATTTTGTTATTCGACCGTTGACTAATCAATAATCATATACCTGTGTTTAACCAATGCCTACTAGATATACAAGCCTATGACTACAAGCAATTTTTACAAATTGAAGCACATTAAGTCTCCCCGCTACGCGGCAGTATAATAAAGAAAAGATATTTTTTTGTTTTTGTTTTGTCCAAAAACATTTTAATATTGATTTAGTTTTTTTAGTGCAGCATAATGCTTCAAAGAAGGAAGACATGCACTTTCTGATCAAAGAGGAATACCATGTGAATTTTATTTATTCATGTAAATTAATTTTTTTTAGATAAGTGTAGTGCATTATGTATTTTAATAATAAAATATTAGAAACATTATTGAAAATAAATTAAATCAAATAAAAATTAATTTATGTACTCGATTTGAAAACAAATCAAAGCGTAAAATAAACGCGTGACATCTCCCTTTGACGTAATATAATGCACTAAATCAAAAAAAAACAAATCATCATTATCATTTCGATTTTTTGTTTATTTTTCGCTTCTCTACTTTGTTTAGTTATGTTTCTTGTTTATAAATCAGTGTTGTGAAACGAATCAAATTTAATTTCGTTTCAGTTTTCGTTATTCTCTAAATTAAAATAGCGGTTTTCGTTTCAGTTATTGTTTCGACCAATTAATTTGGTTACGTTTTTCGTTACGTTTCCGTTACGTTTCGGTTACAGTTACGATTTTGTTATACATCACTCATGAATAAATAAAATATAAAAGTAATAATTGGGAAATGAATTATGGATAGTAATTAACTTGTTACATAATATTATTCATTAAATTCAGTTTATTACCTGCAATAGCTGAATTTTTTAATTTATTTTTGTTTTTTATTTTTTCAAATTTCAAGGTGAATATGATATAATAAAAATAAAATATTATAAATATGTAACGTAATAACCTGAAAAAAAATAGCGGTTTTATTACGTTTTTCGTTATAGTTAATATGGATTATATCGTTTCCGTTTTGGTTACGGTACGAAATTTAAATTCCGGTTTTCCGTTTTTGCGTTACGTTACAATAACGTTTCACAACACTGTTATAAATAAATTTTTGTTTCCTCTCTTTAGAAAAGAAATAAATCGATCGCTGTCGCTGTTTCATTTCATTCCCTATTCCTTTCCTTCCCTTTGTTTTTTATACGAGGAGAGAAAGAGATATTTTATTATTTTGAATTTCGTTCTCCAAATAAAAAAAAAAAATTTTTTTGTTTCCTTCCGCAGAGAGAGATTAAAGAAGGGGACGAAAAATGAATTTTTAACATGAAAGATGAAACAAAACAAAAAAAAATCTTTACTTTACTACACTGCCACGTAGCGGCGGAGACTTAGTGTGTCGTCACTGTTTGTAGTCATAGGCCTGTATATTCAAGACGGCATTGGTTTAACTCACCCCTTTTAATTTTTAATTTTTAATGTTTATTGCCAAGAATGATATATTACAAGATTATTCAACTCTAAAAACGTTACTCTCTTTTTTCCGAATTTAATAAAGCGTAGGGACCAGTCTCTATATCTTTCTTTTTTTTCCTATCGTAATATCATTTTATTTCACTAACAGCTGGTTCATCTATCATTTCGTGTATTTTAATCAGCTTGATTGAATGAATGAATGAGATACACAATCAATAACGTACGATCAATCCAACTGCACGTGCTATTATATATATATCTCTGTTTTACTTTCCATAGTATTAAACATTTGTTGCACTCACACAGAATGATTATGAAATTTATTTTAGTTTTATTTGTTCTACAGTCAAAATTAAAATAAACGTTCTGCTCTTAGTGTGATGAAAGCAAATCGATGCGTTTCAGTGCAATATTTAATATCACTGCTGTGTAGTATATAAAAGCAAATGAGAAAATAAAAATCCAAAGAGAAAACAAAGCGTAGGGACCAGCATGTTTACTCTCCATAAGAGTTGGACAATCTTGTAATATATCATTCTTGGTTTATTGCTCTCACCAATTTTATTGTTTAACACTCCCACATTTTTATTTGTATATTTTTGTTTCATTTTTTGCTTTTTCCAACTATATATATAAATAACTACATTTTTATTTTACAGTTTAGTAGATACTCCTGATGATGGCCTAATAAGCCGAAATCGATCGAGTGATTTTTTAAACCTTTTGTAATTTTTGCGAAATATTTAACAAGTGTTTTTAAAAAAAATTAAAAATGTGTGTATTAAGTGTGTTTCGCCAAGCGCCTACGGCAGGAAGTGTAAAAAGTATTCTGTAAACTCGTTTGTCCACGACTCACGTATAATGTGTTCATTATACGTTTGTTTCATCACTTATAATGATATCCATTATTCACTGCTAGTTTATCTAGTAGTTTCTTCTTTCATTATTCAATACCTCCAAATTATTTAATTTTTTAAATTTTATCTAGTAGTCTCTTGGCATTTTCATTATTATTAAACTGTGACGTCAAAATGTCGACGAAAATTATTTGAAGAGTATTTAAAGGATTTGGTTATAAAACATAATGATTTTGTCGGTCGTGGACAAAGTATCGTATTCTACTCGCATATAATGGCTGTTATTCACTCAGATGATTTACGACACTCGCCTATCGGCTCGTGCCGGCAAACTTCATCTTCGTGAATAACAGCTATCATTATATGCTCGTTGAATAATATACTATTAATTACGGCTCCACGAAATAAAAAAGGCTGAATTAAAAAATGTGTTCATTAATGAAATAAAAAAAGCGAATATTGTATGAAAAAATATGAACACCTGTTACTTTTTTTAATTCATTTTTTTCACAAATTTTCTGAAATAAAAAATGTATTCTTTTTCATACAATATTCGCTTTTTTTATTTCATTAATGAACACATTTTTTAATTAAGCCTTTTTTATTTCGTGGAGCCTTTAATTACTTATGTACATAATAATAAACACGCCAATGTTTAATTTACCTGCATTGTAATTGTCTTAATAGGGATTATTCGATATGTTGCTCACTTACAGGTACATCGATATTTTCGATATTTTATGTGGTTCTTCGAGGTTTATAATTATAACCTTATTCGAAATTTGTTTGAGGTGTTATATATTTACATATGTATAGTATATGAGATATTAAGCGAAATTTACTCTAGAATTCTAATTTTATTGCGATTATCTAGCTTAATCGAGTTTGTTCGATTTATGTCGAGATTTTTGATATTTTATAGGATTTATAGGAAGATTTTAGCTTATTTGTGGTTTGTTTGGCACGGAATGTAATGCAGTAGATATTTTTAAAATTTTAAAGATTTTTAGATTATTCGAGTTTTGGTTAGAGTTCGATTCACTGTAGTATTCTGTTTTGTGATCTTATAAAGATGATATTCTAAAGTCAGATTTTTGGATTTATCTATATTTCGAAATTGTTAGTGTTGAAGAGCGTTGAGTTGCGGTTGACAGCAAAATTATAACAATATTTCCGAGAATATTCTAGGCTTTTGCAAAATCTGCTTGATATTTTTCAGATTAATCGAGATCCTTAGTGGTTTCTCGTTTTTCAAGTTTATTATAAGATTCCAAATTTATTCGAGTTTTCTGGGAATAATCGAATTTTTTGTGAATATGTCAGCTAGAGATCTCTAGAAATGTAAGACGATTTAACCATTTTGAGATTATTCGATATTTTCAAAATTTTACGGGTTTCTCAATATAAGCGTTTGTTACAAGATTAGTGATTTTTTTCAAAATTTTCATAGTATAGTGCTACTGATTAACTTGGAGGATGTGAGTTATATACATGAAATTTTTGGGGAATTATTTCAAATTTTCAGGGTTGCTTGTTATCGAGATTATTTTTGAAGATTTGTGAGATTCTCAGATTAAAAGTTTTTTTTTTCGAAATTGTTGCAGATTTGGTTTTATACTGAAAATTTTACAATATTCCCAAAAGAAATAATTCAGAGAAGCAAAGTTTTATTGGAACAAAACTTTTGAAACCAAATTGTTTTTGACCATTTGAGGTCGTTTAAATCAATAGACTCAAAAAAAGATTTTGCCCTGCAATTAAAATTCCGTTTTCTCCACTTAAACAGCAACTACATACATAGGTAGTTGATGAATGAAAATAAAACGAAAACTCAAGTTGCCTAAAATTGGTAGTTGTGTTAGAACTTTGTGGGACACGTTAAGAAAGACATAAAAGAACAGTTATAGTTCGCACAAAAACTTGATGATGAAATTGAACAATTATTTTTGCTTCACGCGTTTATTTTCTATTGATAAATTTGGAATTTCTTACGCATGCAGCGAATGCGTTACATTCACAGACCACCCACTTCCGATTGTGGTATATAATCCAAATGCAGAAAATGACAGATACACCTTGGCAGGCATTGCATTTTATTCTACCAGTAATTTGTAAAAAGTCTAAAATGCTGAACTTTTCTTATAACCAAGTTAGGCCTAACATAAAGCTCAATTTCTCAATTTCTGCTAGACTCAACTAGGGTTAAAACCGCCTTATTATAATATGTTCTATTCACATGCTTCTAACTTGTCTTGAAGTAAAAAACGGCGCTGCCGATGTTTAAAATAAACACAACACAATACCGTTGTATTTACTATACTGAATGAAAATAATTGGCCTATGTACAATTTCCGGTTGACAAATTAGCACTATTTCAATAATGCGGACCAAGTCTAGACCGCACAACAACAAATATGTCACCTCAATTTTAATATTTACCCGCTGTATTTTATTTACATATGTAATTATACGTATTCAATCAAATACAAACATGTATGTATGCATTAAAAAAAAAGTAATAGTAGTAATAATATGAGTAAACTTTAAGTTTTAAGACAACTTTAGAATGAATCAATCGACGAGAGTGTGTGGTTGGTAACCAACAAACAAACAAAAAACCGAAAACTACCAAACTAAAAACTATCGAGGAATACATACAATTTTTCTCTCTCTCCACCACACGTTTTTTTTATTTATAACTTTAGTATTAATTTAAAATTCAACAAATAAAGTCGTTTTATAATAATAATAATAATAAATAGTTCTGTATAGTTTAAGTGATTTATTATAGAGTGGTTTAAGTGAAATTTTGTGTATTTTAATTTCGTTACAGTAGTTTGTCACGCGGTAAAAGTGTATCGAATGAGGATTTAACAATTGAAAATCCGGACATAAATTTAGATGAAAATGGTGAACCAATCGAATGGAAACGTGTTAGTAAACTTCGCCGATCATTGCAATATCCAAAATCGTCAACATCTGTAAATCTAAGGTAAGTCAGTTTTTTTTTTTTTTTGTATGCACTAGTTTTATAGTTTGTTTTACGAACTGGACATGAATAAATAATAATGAACAAGAAAATGCAAGAGAATTAAAAATAAAATTGGGACACAGTCACACACAGATTTATATGTTCACGTTGCAATTAAGCGATTTAAAAATTGAAAGCAGCAGCAGCAGCAGCAAAAAAAAAAAAAAGTTTTATGCAAATTGATAAACATTTTTAACATGAGTTGAATTTTAATTTTGTGTTTTTTTGTCAAATTTGACGGATGATTAATAATTTGCGCGTACCGTGATGAACATTTTTAAATTTCTTCTAAATTTAAATGAATAATTTATGTATGTGTGTAAACACACTGGAGTGTAAAATTATTGGCATGGAGGATGATGGTACACGATTGAACGATCGATCGATGACGGATTTTTTATTTTCTTTTTATTTGGTTTAATTAAATGCATTTTTTGAAAGGTGTGATATATTAAGAGAGATTTTAATGTATTTCAGTTTCATAAAATGCTCATTTCTGCGTAGGACTGACTGGTGAACCTACAAGTTTTTTTTTTCATATTTTTTTGATAAAATCTTTTGTAATACATATAGCGATTGTTTTGTTGAAAATTTTGCCTCCTCTGTATTTATAAATTAAGAGACTTGGGTTAAAAGTGGAAAGAATATGACAGAAACTTTTAACATTTTAACTTTTAGCTTTAAGGTGATTTATATCTGTTTCATACTATATGTATATCCACCTTTGAGGTTGCAGTTGTCTAAAGTCAAAGTACATGTTTTAAATGGAAATGTTGAGTGAGGTTATTTACGGGAGCTGCAAACTGTTCACCTAAATCCAATATAAAAATTACCTTGGGCGGTGGCGTACACAGAAATCAGATTCGGAAAAATAAAATTTGTATAATTGAATGGAACTTTCGAACTCTTCGTTTGTTGTTTAAAAATGTGCTTCAAATTCGGATTTCAGGATTTATCTCAAAATTTAACCAAACTTTAATCATTGTTTCAATGTTAGACAAACCAAAGATTTTGGGAGATATTCCAACATTTTTAAAAAGTTTATTATGCATATTATACTATGTATTTGATAAATTATTTATTGTACAAAGAATTTCTAAAAAAAATATTAAGAGGATACATAACAATTAAAATCAGACTATAATGTTCAGATTTTGATTTAAATTTAGCTTGCGAAAGTCAGTTTTAGTTTATTTAAAATATTAAATGGACCATGTTTCAAGAAATGTATCTGATTAACAACCGGTTGACCACGATTTATTTTAATATGCTAAAATTCTTCAAAAATGTTATTGAAATATACAACTGGTTACAAACATTGTGCATTTAATTACCCTATAAAACCCATGAATGTAGCGAACAACTTTTGCTTTCATACAATAACGCTGAACAACATCATTTCTGCAATATAACCTTGTTAGATCTGGGCTAAAACTCGGTACTAACAAATAGACCTGGTATACCGGCTACCGGATAATTGTTGGGTATACTCGGTACATCACTACTCATAATAAACTGTTAAGTAACTTTGAAAATTTTGCAAAAATGTCGAGAAATTTTGAATAATCTGTATCAAATTTCTAACAAATAACTAAACATGTATTAGAAAGTTCACTGTTAATGTATGTATTGTAATTTCAATAAGAATTTTGGACGTCCGAATATCAATAATTCTCGCGTTTAACGTTATTTGAAGTTATGCAGTTTTTTTAAATACGGGGAATAATACGCTTAAGTGTCATGAATTAAATGGTGTATCCGCCATTTATCAACGGTCGGGAGGAAGCCCAAATTTAAAATTGTTTGGTATATCATGCTGCGTTTGTTCGTTTGAGTAATTTATTGTTCAAACCAATAACATAAATATCACATAGGGATTGTGGCAAATTGCCATTGATGCCATTGATGAGGAAAAATAACCATAAAGAATACACCACACGTTTTATTATTGTAGGGAATTGTGAATAAAATGCAGTCAGTAAATTTTAATTAGCTTTGATGTAATATTAATTTGGTCTGGTATGACCACTCTCAATCCCACACAATTCCGCAATCTCATCAAATCATCCGTTTCGAATGGCATCTCTCTTGAGGTTCCAGGCCAGGACTTAATTATATCAGCACTCTTCATTGTCTTAATAAAACCATCAATAGTATATTCACATTCTCGGTGGTCCGAGATATTTAGCTTGTAGCTTAGGCCGCCAAATTGAGCTCTTTGTATAGCGACAAGATCTCATATTACTTCCTTGCTTCTTATCGTTTCTTATTAAATTATACTCTATTTTCCTCCGGAATTTTTGCAATATTTCTCCTTGGATCTTCTAAACTGTCAATTATTTTATATAATTGGTCCTCTTCTTTTAATCTCATCGTTTCCGAATGCAGCCCGAACTACATAGATCTAACTTTTGAAGTGTTTCCTCGGTGATCAAGGGAATAACCAGGTAAACTTAGTAAATCCATCAACAAGCGTAAAAATCCATCCCAGACATTTTTTTCTGCACTGTTTAAAGTGTTCGAGCTCTAAAATCCATCCCAGGATTTTTGTTTATTATAAGATTTTTTTCCCGTATAGTTAAAAATAAATAAAATAAAAATACCAAAAAAAAATCCTTCTGATCAGGATTATTCTATTGGCCACCTCTTGGCCAATTCTGAACGCGGTTCGCTTGTTAGAATTTTTGCTATATCAATATATGTGTGGTCTCCCCATAGTTAAAAATGAATAAAAAAAACAAAAACAATTCTTCTGATCATAGGATTATGGTGGACCTGGAAATTTGTTATGTCGATTTAGTTATGGGTCCTATTGACTACCTCTTGGTGAAATCTGAATGCAGTTCGCTTGTTAGACTTTTTGCTACATCAATAAATGTGTTGCCAAAATTTAAAAAAAAATCTTCTGATCAGGATTACGGTAGGCCTGGAAATTTGATGTATCGGTTAAGTAAGGGCATCCATTTATTACTATGGGAAGGCAACACATTTATTGATGTAGCAAAAATTCTAATAAGCAAACCGCGTTCAGAATCGTCCAATAAATAAAAATCCTGGGATGGGTTTTTTCGCTCGAGTAAAAAGTCTGGGATGGATGTTAGAGCTTGTGCACTTTAAATAGTGTAGAAAAAAAAGTCTGGGATGAGTTTTTACGCTTGTGTTGTCGGAGGTAATTTCAAATTTTCCTGGGACGAAAGTCTGGGATAACTTCAATCTGGTCGCGATCTAAGTGCTCGCTAACGGGCGTAAATACAAAACTTCTCAAGGAGCTCAGGGCAATCGATTTTAGAACATAAAACATCACGAACGAGTACTACAACACTTTAATTGCTAAAGTTTGTAACTTTAATAACAATAAATGGTTTACGTAAGGTTTACGGTTCACCAACAAAACCATAGGCAATTGTCGCAGTGTATACATTAGAAACTGTTTCTGGATACTCTCAACTCTATCAGAATGAATCTGATAGGATGGATTCCATATCACTGAGGCGTATTCTAGAAATAGTCTAACATAAGTAACGTAAAGGGATTTTAAAGTTAACGGGTCACAAAATTCTTGTTGAAAGAAACGTTAGACGAAAAAACAACTTCTAGGTCACAAATATCAGAGAATCTACTGATCTGTGTATCTAATAAAACGTATGGGATCTCTGCACAAGACAGCTGCATCCTGCACAACGTCATATCTTTAGATTTATTAGTATTCAAGGGCAACTTATTCCTTACGGACCATTCACAAAAAACATCAAGTTCATTTTGCATACGGTCAGAAACAACAATAGAATTAATATTCGCATAGATTTTTAGGTCGTCGGCATACATAAGACACCTACAAAACTTGAAACACGGGACAACATCATCAATAAATATCATTAATAGAAATGGTCCAAGGTAGCTGCCCTATGGAACACCGGAAGGTATCTGAAGGTATTTGATTTATATACAAATTTTAGCTGAACCCTTGGATAACCTTGTTATTTTCTTCTTTAAGAAATTTCACTTTAGATCTGTATCTTATTACGTATTATAAAGAAATTCGTTGAGAACCTTAAATTCTTTACATAATATGCGATATATTAATTTGTCGTTTACATTCCCAGACCGCTTATATGCCTTAAACGCTCTTGACTTCCTGTTGGCTATATTTTTCAAGCGACGATTGAATCATGGTTAAACGTAAACGGAACCCGCTAATTTCTTCGGAACAAATAAATCAAACCCGGATGACAAAATTGTATAAAATTCAGAGGCGGCGGCCGACAAACTCCAATCAAAAGGAACATCTGTATCCCCAAAAATCATATTCAAAATCGTTGTTAACAAACTTTTCTAATCACAATCAACAAAATAAAATTTATTTAGAAGTGGTGTGTGTGTGTGTGTGTGTGGTATTTACTAAAAAGCCCCATGTGATATATAAATACTAGGATATTGTATACTTATTGAATTGATGAGTTTCAATATTCGCAAAGCTATCTAACACATAGCTAGAAGTGATATCAATAGTAGAACCCATAAAACATTCGTCTATTCAGCACCATGAAATTCTTGGTAGATTAAAATCACCAACAAATAATACCCAGTCATTAGCATTAAGTAACGACAAAACATCATCGTGAATAAATTCCTGCAGTGCTTCCAAAAGGTATGTAAACCGCCACAACAAATATCCAAAAAAAGCCACATTTGACCTTGACGACAACTGACTCCTCCCATCATAATCCATATTATTTTGCGCCGCAGTAATAACGCCACCCCCAATGCGCTTCATATTTGTGATTGACCCCAGTAGCGCATCCCACTGTTGTTGTGATACTAAATATGTAAGCTATCCTTATTGAATTTATTGTTGTTTTGATTTATTATCAGTGTGTTGTTGAACTGGTCAACTGGTAATAATGGTGGCACAAGCACACGGCAGGACGTGGCTGTAAGTAAGTGTAGACCTCGGGACTAACCGAAAACTACAGGATGTACGTTTTTTGGATGGGTCACAAATTCTCTCACCACAATTACTGGAGGCCAAATGTCGGATTGTAGTAATTTCATGAAAAGTGCCGGTTCTTAAATGAAACAAAGATGAGGTGTTTAATTTTCTTGGTAGCTGACACAAGCAATCGGCAATCAAGGGCTTCCTCAGACACGACCAGTTGATGGCCTTAATAGTTTCATCTGTCTTACAACTACCAACAATGCAGTTATTATTCAATATTTGAGGGCGACTCGAAACGGAATCAGATGGAATATCTCAAAGATGTTGAATCCCATCACTTAAAGGAGTGGCAGGCTTCAGAGCAACTGGTGCATTCAAATTCAATTGGTTGAGTTTATCTGAAAACTGCAGAGCGAATTCCTTAAAATCATCATCTATTTACTTTTTACTGTGCCGTAATCGTCTGAGCTATTTGTAAAAATTGTTGCGTAAAGTGATAAAATTCGATTCACTAAATGCGTCTATTGGCGCCACGGTCAACAGATAACTAGAATAACTTTTCCCCGTTATGTTTTTATATTTTTTGAATTAGTTTGGAGTACTCTTAACGGCTTAAGACATACTATAAGTCTCGTAAATTAATCATGACCGATTTGAGTATGATACATCATAATTTGGAATATAATGGGGTAATCAGATCTGAAGCTGGCAAGTATAGTGATACACTGTCTGAAGGATTAGAGCATCAGATAATATTTTTCCAACCATTAGAAAAGTGATTTGGTTCAAAATGTGCAACACTTAAAATTAATAAATTAGGTTACGGTAGCGTAAACCTGACTTGTGACTAAAATAATGATTGACCGATCAAATAGCACAGTGCTGCCAGCAAAACCTCTCACTAGAAGTGAACTGTAAAAGATTCTTCTTTTTCTTAAAATAAGCGGCTGTGTTCTTCCGTTAAATGAAATATTTCCCGCCCTTGAGCTGAAAATACATCAGCTATTGGTAGTAAACTTGGCTAATTAATGCTCCTTTTGATATAGAATTCAACTGTAAACTTTATACAACAATTTAAATGAATTCGGTTGTGGGTAGGAATTTAGCAAAAAATCTCACAACTAAGAATCATTTAGTCGGTTGAATTGACATTCAAATGCTATTGTAAAAATTCAAATCTCGAGAATCAACTGTTCCATTTTATGGCAAACCGATATAGAGTGTGTGCTTAGTACATTAATTACATTCTGTTCTGAGTGATTCTCTGGTTGGGTTCTAATTTGTTCTTTAATTAACTCTAATCATCATATTATGGCTTTATATAAGTTTTCTTATTTGTTTCAGATTTTGTTTTTTAGGTTTCTGCTAATTGAACCCATTCGAAATTAAATTAAATTTAATACACGGATAAAACGCCACTAAGTTATATGCAGGAAGTCCTAACCTTTGTTTAATACCCATACAGTATATCTTAATGCAATATAATATTAATTAAAGCTAACTTTTCACACACTTCAATTCAACAAAAATAAACGTAAGTAGGTTTCTGTTTATCTCTAGCAGAAGGTAAATGATGAACTCATCGGACTTAATGCATTGAGTAGTGTATTAAATATTAGATGATGTTTCTCAGGGTTGCGAGACTAATTTCATTTACACACATGTTCTATGTTCTCGATGAATATTTCCGTGGCAAATTGGATTAGCTTAGGTGTTCCTTCTTTGCTTATCAAAATAAAAGGATAAACCATTTATTCCTATACGGAGCTCGTTGGAATCTCCTTTATATTTACAAATTGATTTAAATGGACACCACTGAAATTATTTACAAATCAATATATTCTTTGTCTATTTAATCCAATTGCAACGCATCACGGGTTACACATACACACAAACTCATGAATAACACAAACATTTAACAATCCACCTACAACAACATCTCAACCATATAAAAAAAAAAAAATAATCGCCTCGCTAAACGCGTATTTTCTCACCAATTCGCACCGCCTAGGCTGAATTCTAATAATTATATCGTTAACACAAAATAAGCCGTATCTTGTACATACATCTTGATATAGTGGCACAAAGATCATAAACTAATAAACTATACAGTATATAAAGACAAAGATTAGTTTTTATTTCCAAACGATGATCAAAAAATCACAAAACACGCCCACCAGCAAAAATTCTTAACAAACATACAGAAGAAAAACGATCACCTCTGTCTCTATATCACTCTCGATGTACACAATTTAATTATACAATTTGCCTCAAAAAATTAATCATCTGTACAATATGGCAAAAGCTCATCAAATAAATAACTAACGTATGATTATTATCTGTCAAATAACGCGATAAAAAAAAAAAATATGCACACACGAATGATGCATCACACTCGTAATGTCGACAAATTTTTTGCATGCTTCTTAATAAAGCGAAATGGTAAATATTACCTAAATTGTGCAAATCACTATTGAGTTAAAATGCTAATTAATTTGTTGGCAGCACGATGATTGATGCTTTAAATGCCAGAGGATAATTAAACATGTAACTGATGCATGTATATGTAATGTATGAACGAGTTATGCGCAGTCATACTCAAATTGTCGGTGTTAAATGTCAAATTAGATATCTCAACAAGAATTTCAACAGGCATTTGGTACGCCTTGTTTGACCCGTTTCATAATATTTTTAGTATCCCGTAAAATAATAATTGATAAAGGTATTTGTATATGGGATAAGTGAGTGTAGCCTAAAAAAACGGTTATTTAGCCTGTAGCGTAAACTAAGACATAACTGAATTTGTATTTCTCAAAAATTATAATTTCTAAAATCGTAAGTAAAATACCTTTCATCAAAAGAATAAAATTTGTATTTTTGATCCAATTTTTTAGAATAATAAAAAAATTTGCCGAATTTTATGATTATAGGGAACTTAAAACTGGTAAAGTGGTAAAGATAGCCGGTATTATGATTCTGGTCTGTTTGCCGACTTTTTCAGCAGTTGAAAATCCAAATGGAATGAGGAAAAAAATGTATATGCAAAATATTCAGAGTGCGAGTGTGCATGATGCAATAACCGAAGAAATTTAAAAATTAAGCAAAATTCGTTTTTGTAGCGGTCCACATACCAATCGTGTTTTGATACTCGTGGTCTAGGGCAGGATCACCATAGCAATTATACGAATTTAGTTAATCTAAAATCAAATACATATTGTTAAATTTTTGAAATGTTCCCGAAATGTTCCAAAATCATCAATTTTCAAGCAATGCTCTAGTTCTGGATAATCTTTCCATTTGGAGTGTTTATTCAGAAAATACTCTTTTTTAAGGGGTCGTAACTAAAATTACTTCGGTCTAAAAAGACCAAAGTATTGAAATCCTGTCAAAAATGACGAAAAATTTGGTTGGTCCAAAACCACTTTTTTCGACGTTTTGAAAGTCCCTGAGTCTGAAAATGCAAAAAAAAAAAAAATGTCCGTCCGTCTGTCTGGATGTCTGGATGTCTGTGTGTCTGGACCCATGGTATCTCGAGAACGGCTTGTCCGATTTTGTTTTTCTTTTCGCCAATCTGTTTCTATGGTCAAGGCGGAGATTTGAAAAGCTTTTGGAGACTGTACGTCAAGGGGGGTGAGGTACCTGCCATACGAATTGACCCAAAATACCTGGTTTTATAAATATTTACGATTTTTTTATGTATGCTGGTTTGATTATTATTGTATTGGGCATTGAATTGAGAATTGATTTGAAGGTTGAGTTAGGGGTAAATTTGAGGGTTGAGTTGAAGTTGAGTTGGAGTTGAGTTGGGGTTGCATTAGGATGTAGTGAATAGTTAACAAATTTTTTATATGATGGAACTTGCGCTTGCCTATTTATCAACCGATTATCATGAAATTTGACATGTGTGTCGGAAATGGGAATCTAAAATGATTTTTGGATAAAGTTCTGGAATATGGCCAAGTAGGATGGAAGTTGCCTATTTCTCAACCGATTAAGATGAAATTCGATACGTGTGTTGGAAATGTGATTCTAAAATGATTTTTGGATGAAGTTTAGGAATATGACCAAGTATGATGGAGCTTGACTATTTCTCATCAGATGTGCGTTGAAAATGGGATTCTAAAATTGTTTTAGATGAAGTTCTGGAATATGGTCAAATATGATGGAACTTGGCTATTTCTCAACCGATTACGATGAAATTCGACATGTGCATTGGAAATGGGATTCTAAAATGTTTTTTGGATGAAGTTCTGGAATATGGCCAAGTATAATGGAACTTGCACATTTCTCAACCGAGTATAATGAAATTCGACATGTGCGTTGAAAATGGGATTCTAAAATGAATTTTGGATAAAGTCTGGAATATGGCCAAGTAGGGGGCACTTGCCCATTTCTCAACCGATTTTGATGAAATTCGACATGTGTGTTGGAAATGGGATTCTAACATGTTTTTTGGATGAAGTTCTGGATTAAAACCAAGTATTATGAAACTGGCACATTTCTCAACCGATTTTTATGTTCGATATGTGTATTGGAAATGGGATTCTAAAATGAGTTTTGGATGAAATTCTGGAATATGGCCAAGTAGGATGGTACTTGGTTATTCCTTACCCGATTATGATGAAATTTGACATGTGCGTTGTAAATGGGATTCTAAAATGATTTTCGGTTGAAGTTCTAAAATATTGTCAGTTACACGGTTAGAAATATCAGTATAATTTTGTATACTACTTTCCATATTTCTATTCCTTATGTATTTCCAGTATACTAACCAAAGACCGAAGTTCTGATCACCTTGTGAGGTTCCAGCCCTTTATATTTTTGTATTGATTTTTTATTTGTTAAATATTGTAGGAATTTGGATGTAACTTATTCAATTCAAAAATTTGACAATATTTGATTTTAAATTAATTATATTCGAATAATTGCTATCCCGCTCTAGCGCAGAAATCAAAATACGCCTAAAAATGTCAAATTGTCATCGTTTTCTTTTTTAGTCTTATACCGTTGACAGACTGCGATTTATTAAATCCAATTTAGCCAATCTCGTTTTAAATTACGGTTAATACACGCATAAACTGTTATTGTTTTCATAATATTTGTCCAGCTAGTACACTTCTATTACATCGTCTTAGTCACTAAACTCAAAATAAAGCATAAATACCGTAAATCTAACTATGGCTAATCTCGAAAATTCACTAAATCGAATTTATTAAACCATATCCTGTCTAGGGCTTTACTTTGGGAAGTTTACAACAACAATGCCGTATATTTTTATTACGGAATGAATAATTTTCATTCCACTGAGAAGTAGGTCTAGAAAAATTCTCTTCTTCAGATAGTTGTAGTGTTTACCACCAGAGTATATATATATTGTTACGTTTTTGCCTTGTCAATCAAGGTTCGTATCACTCGATTGTGAATAAAACACAACACTTCAATTTATCACAAATGATTTTATTTATTAACACTAAAAATTAATTCAACACAATTTGTTTACAATAATTCACAAAATCACTTTTTATTATTTTTGCACAATTTCACTCTTTACTTATAATTTTTATTTAGCACTAAAACACTTTTTACATCACTTTTTAATTTCCTTTTTAATCTTCACTTTATCGCTTACCAAAAACTAATGTTCTAATTCGAATTCGTTCGCTATACTCAAACCAAAATTTTTCGAAATTTCATGACTGTTCCGGTTAGAACAGTTTAGAAACATTTCGAACAGTTTTATCATAGAAAATTCCATTTTAGTACAATAGAACTTTGCACTATCAATAGTGTCACCGTAACACTACGCCTCACCTAAGCCTGTTCGTCCCGAACAAGACCCAAATCACCTCCTCGGCGTCCATGTATGCTGCAACTTCGACAATGAATCCTCCTTCCCTCGATGCTGGTTGTGGAGCCGTACCGTAGTGTTACTAGTGTACGTCAGATGTCCAAGATGTTTACAGAAAAATACGAAAAAATGTTATTTAATCACAAAATTGCCACACGTTCTTAATATTTTGTGAAATTGTTTTGCTTTTCCTACAATTTTTGAACTTGAAATTTCCCCAGGCGCTAATTTTTGGATTTTATCAAATTTTTACTGTCATCACTGCCATCTATGTATGTAAAGTATATTGACTTAATGAGCACACGATTTGTAGTAAGCTTTTATTTCAATTTTACCAGAATGCTGTTGATATAAATTTGTTTTATATTTTGGTTTAAATAATAAATCAATTATTATAAGAAAATGAAAACGATTTTCTTAAACGACATTCATATATGTTGAAATTCAAACATTTATGAAGATATTTCAGAAATCATAATTAAGAATTTGTAACGTTTTCATTTAACAATTTGTCTTAGGAAAAAAAATATTTTCCATATGTTTTATGTGTTTCGCTATGGAAAGTTTGGTTTTTTCCTAAATGCACATACATTTTGCTGAGAATTATGTTAATAATCAATTTACATACAATCAATAAACAACTCAGGTGAGAGATTTATCAGCCTCACGTTCAGTGGTCAGGAACTACTCATGATAGTAGGATTTAGAAACATGATTTAGCATCTTGGTTTTTAAATCCTTCTTCCTTCTTCCGCTGGCACTACATCCCATGAAGGGATTTCGCCGCTCCAACGATGCTACTCCAAATAATCCGATCAGCCACAAGAGAATGCCAAACACGGTGACCGAGTGTGTATAGGTCCCTCTCAATGTCGTCCATCCATCGGGTAGGTCTCATCGCGGTCTCCCACGAGGTCCTACTTTCGCTGGTGCCGACGCCAAGGCCTGTTTAGTGGTCCGATTTTGTGAACGTAGTACGTGCCCAGGCCATCTCAGCCTTGACGATTTTATGAATCCTATGATGTCGACTTTATCGAGATCATTTCTGATCTCGTGATTCATTCGCATTCTGTACGTTGCTCCCTCTTTAATGGGACCGAGAATTTTTCTTATCATCTTACGCTCAGTTACAGCGATTTTCTGGATATTTTGCGCTGTTAGTGTCCAAGACTCGCAACCGAAGGTGACAACTGGTCTTATCAGCGCCTTGTAGATGTCCAATTTTATTTTGCGCGATATATGAGAAGACTTGAAAATTTTGATATTGGCGTAAAATGCTCGTTAGCCTGCTGCGATCCTCGATGAAATGTCTACAGAAACGGAGTTTTTCTCAGTGATCCTAGGTATTTAAACTCATTCACCTTTTCATATTGAGTATCTCCTGAAATGAAGTCCCACGAGTCTGCCTTCTCGCGGTCACCATGTATTTGGTCTTCGCTTCATTGATCTGAAGGCCTATTTGTTGGGCTGTTAATTCCAATGGGAGGAGGACCTCTTTCAGAGAGATGATGTTGCGACCCAGAATGCAAATATCGTCGGTGTATGCTAATAGCTGGGTTGATTTATAATACAGGCAGCTACGCTGCGCTATATTAAGCTGACGAATGACATACTCTAATGATAGATTGAATAGAGTTTGAGCTATTGGGTCTCCTTGCCGCACTCCAGATGTTATTTCAAAGGCATCCGAAATTTTGCCTTCTATTAGCACCTTACATATTGAGCCATTCATTAAAAGCTGGCACATTGAAACCAATTTTGACGGTATGCCCAGGTAGGACAATACGTTCCATAACGTATTCCTCTTAATGCTGTCGTACGCCTGTTGAAAGTCTATGAATAGACTGTGTACAGGGATGTTCTTTTCATAGCATTTCTCCAGCAAAATCCTCAGCGTAAAAGTTTGATCGGTCGTTGATCTATTTGGTCGAAAACCACATTGATAATCACCCAAGATCCTCTCGCTATAAGTTGATAACTTTGCTGCGACTACGTTGGCCAAAACCTTGTAGCCTGTGTTCAGCAAAGCTATACCGCGGTAGTTGTTACAGTACAATCGTTCTCCCTTTTTATGAAATGGACATAAATATAAGAGCCGTCTTCCATTCTACTGTGATTTCTTCTCTAGACCAAATTGTTGATATTAGCTCAAACATGCGGCAGAACAGATAATCGCCGCCATATTTGAGCATTTCGTTGCAGATACCATCCTCACCAGGTGTCTTGTAATTTTTCATCTGCGATATCACGTTCCGCACTTCATCATATGATGGAGGAGGTGGTGGTGTCATCTCGACGTTAATATCGTGTTGAAGCAAGAGAGGTTGTTGCTCGGGAGGTGATGCCTGTTTATTTAAAAGCGAGGAGAAGTAATTTCGCCACACTTCGAGGACGGTTTTGGTGTCCATTTCCAACTCACCGGATTTGTCGCGAATAGCGCTGCTACGTGGATGAAAGTCCGTAGCTAATTCTCTTATGCAACGATATCTATCTCTCAGGCTAGAATTTTGAATGTTGCGTGCCTGTTGTTCATGCTATTCCCGTTTTTTCCGTCTACATAGCCGATTATCGATTCTCCTCGCAGTCATGTAAGCGTTATGGGATTGCCTTGTTCTTTGCGATAGATCTCGTTCTCGTGCGCGATCTTTTTCCCGAATAGCACCAATACAATCATCATCAATCCAGAGATTTTTAGGCCTTGATGGATTTTAGCCTATGGTGGACTTTGAGGCATCGGTTACCGCCGTTTTGATAATGTCCCACTGTTCTTGAACGGAGTCAGGAAGTGGTTTATTTTCCAAGATTTCTGATACAGTCATCCCGAAGGTGGTTCTGGTAACTTGGTCGTTCAATGCCGCAGTGTTCCAACGAGTGTTGCGCTGGAAGCGATGATTATATGTGGTTGATAGACGAAATTTTAATTCAGCAACTACCAGGAAATGGTCTGAATCAATGTTAGCTCCACATTTAGTTTTGATGTTTTTATAAGGCTAGAAAAATGTCTCTTGGACAAGAGGATGTGGTCGATTTGGTTGACCGTTGTCCCGTCGTTTGATTTCCATGTGGCTTTATGAATGCGCTTATGTGGGAAGTATGTATGTGCTAGCAACCACCAAGTTGTACAGTAAAGCTAGCTCGATGGTGTGCATCCCGTTGTTGTTTGATGTATGGTGCAAGGAGTTTGGTCCAATAGTGCTTCGATATGTACTGCCAGCACTGCCAATTTGAGCATTGAAGTCGCCCAAAACAATTTTAATGTCATGTTGCGGAATTTTGCTCAGGACGGTTTCGAGCTGGTCGTAGAAAGCGTCTTTGATTTGATCAGGCTTCTCCTCGGTGGGGGCATGCATGTTCACAAATGTGATGTTAAAGTGACGTCCATGAAACCTGAGTGTACAAATCCGATTACTGACAGGCATGAAGTCAGTCACAAATTGACGGCATCGATTGCTAATCAAGAAACCGACGCCAAATTCATGTTTATCCATGTTATTGCTATGACAGAGTGTTAGCCCGAAGCGACTATAATCAGTGATGTCATTGCCGATTAGCCTTGTTTCCTGTAGCGTTACGAGGTCGAGTTTATACGTAGATGCTTGTTCGAAGAGTTGATGGAGGCTCTCCGGGCGGTTTAGGCTGAGTACGTTCCATGTTTCAAATTTAAAATCGTTGTCCTTATATCGTGGCCGAGGTCGTTGTTGTGAATCCAAAAATATCCGAGGCTCATGTTGAGGTTTCGTAACAAAAAATTTTTACAGGTTGGGCTGTTAACCCAACGCCAACCTTCTGTAGAAGGACCACAGCATCACACTTTAACCTACTCCTTTAACAGAGTAGTTTCTAGTAGCCGCCACGAAGAGGCAGTGTGAGCACTTGCTGAAGTTGCATGCAGTTACGGCACATGAAGCGAGTCTTGTGTTTATCCCCCTGCATACACAGCAGCCTGACCACCAATTTATCCTATCTGGAAGGATTTTTAACCAGACAGGAGAAGTTAAACTTTAACAAAATAGTCCGAAAAGGTTTCAACGGTTGTTAATTTGTTGCGCAGCTTTTCTATCCCGTACACATATGTACATAATGAATACATACACAAAAATTAAAATTTATTAACAAATTCAAACAATAACACTTGAAATCTAGCAAGAGTTTTAACACTTCTAATCTCGACCGGAACCTGATTCCATAACTTGTAAACAAAGTAAATAATGGCGGGCTGTTGTAAACATTGGAACGACTAACTGGAACCAATTTTTTATTTTTTTTTTTATTATTTCACCAACAGGATAAATCCTTTTTTGATTACAATTAAATACAATTTTTATTTTAATTCTTAATTATTTTGTTTAAAAGACATTTAGACAAATGGAAATCAATTACATTAAAATTAACATTAGACCGTCGACAAATCGCCGGGATAGGAGCATTATATGCATAATTAGTTTTATAAATAAACAGGAACTTGATTAATGATAATTTTATAGAGGAGTAATAATGATCTATAATAAAAAAATTGAGTCATTGTGCAACCAAATAATTCTCTAAACTTGACAGAGATATGATCATATTTTTTCAATCCGTTGCCGTATCTGGCTATATTGTTCAAAGTAACTTGTAAAATCTCCCTCGAGTTACAATCACAGCTCGTGTAAAGAAATTCACAATACAATACATGCGGGATTACCAACGTTTTAGCTAGTAAAATTCTAACGGTTTTAGGACAAATGTTCAATCCATATAATGTGGAGTTGATTTTACTATATACATTTATAATCTGGGAATCCCAAATAAATCTATTGTTAATACAAATGCATAAATTATTAAATATCTGGGATATGACTAAAATATCACGCTTTGAAATAAAAATCGTCTGCGTCTTTGAAATATTCAATGAGATTCCATTGCATATAAACCAGTCTAATATGTTGGTACGTCATTATTAATTTTATTAAAGGTTTCAGAGATCTTTTTCCTTAACGCCCTCGAGGTAAATTTGACGATCATCTGCATACAAACGACATTTCGAGTATTTCCAAACCTGTGGTAGATCATTGATAAATAGGGAGAATAATAATTTCCCAAGGATAGTTCCCTGGAAAACACCAGAAGGAATACGTTGCGGAAGTGAAGCAACTTAGCCAAAAAGTGAGTTTGACGGTTTTAAATGCCGGTTTTCCGTTTTGAATGGGGCAATATGCCTCAACTGAAATGAAATTAGCAGTGAAACTACTTGTAGCATTAAAATCCGGAAGAGGAATGACAACTGACTTGTTAGGTATACTGCAAAAATAAGAATTTACTACAGCGCAGGGTCAATGTTAATTAAAACATCAGACCTACTTTCTGAGTTTCCGAGATTTATCTAGCGTTGAGTTACACCCCTCAGTTAGTTAAGTGACATTGATGTCGAGCTATCTAGATCTGAATTAAGTTTAGCATTATTACCGAGATAAGATTTGTCGAGAATTTGTTGAGATTTTGAGTTATGTATGTTCGAGATTACTCGTTGAGAATGCGTGTGAAGTTTATAACAAAAATATAACAGGTATATATACGTTTTCAATTCCAATTGGAAGTGTGTCTTATTTGAGGATGTTACACTGTTAAAACCACAGTTTTACGAAAGTGAAATTTAGATCCGAGTGTTAGCAAAGTTTCCTCATATGTAGACGTGCAGTCATAGACTGTAGAAATCAATCAATCAGAGTTCAGCGAAAATCTACATCAAAACCTTTATTTCCAGAGCAATGAAAAAAAATATTGTGGACAATTTTTTAAATCGTACTGCAATTTAGAAATCGTGTTCCAATATTATTTCTTCACGATTTGATTCAAAGCATTCTTTCCTGCCTTTTGACACGTTCGTAGAAAAATTAATTTTATCTTAAATTCAAGGAAGGTGAAGGTATGACTGATTTCTGGTTCCTTCATTTTCAGTATTCTTGTGATATAAGGCCAATATTTATTGTATTGATTAAGTATTTTACTGTTCAAACCAATAACAAGAATTTGACAGTGATTGTATGGGGGGGGGGGGGGGAATAATAGCCATACGTTTCGTGAATCAAATGGTATTTAAGCCACACTTAATCACTGATGAAGGTGAATTTAATCAAAGCCGCTCAGGGTTTTCACATTATTTTTTCATAATTCACTCATATTTCTCTCATTATTCACTCATAGTACAGTGATTATTCACTCATCATTCAATTATCATTCAGGCATTATTCATTGATTATTCCCTTAATATGCATTCATATTTCGATTATTCACTCTTTACTCACTGAATGATGAACACTGCGCAGTGAGTGTTGGGTGACTAATTAGCAAATAATCACCCCTATTACAGGCGAATTGAACAACACCTCAAAGTCCGGCCTATGACGTCTCCATTACTGCTACACGCGAGGAGGACCGAAATCACTCAAAACGGCGTTGGCCCGCTTTTTGCTTTCTCTTATCGACTATTGGTCCTCCAGTGGGGCCCGGGTTCCATTTTTCTTAAAAAAAGTCTTGCGTTGTTTTTGATTTCTTTCTTGTTTTGTGACTTTTGTTATCAATGGGGTTTCTATAAAATAGCCTATTGGGTACTGGAAAATGGCCAGTCTGAATGGAACTTAGCTATTTCTGAACCGATTGGGATGAAACTCAGTGTTTATGATGAAAATGAGATTCTAATAAGAGTTCCGGATGTGGTTCTGGAAAATGCCCAATTTGAATGGAACTAAGCCATTTTTAAACCGATTTGGATAATACTCGATTTGTATGATGAAAATGCGATCTCAAAATGAGTTCCGGGTGTGGCTCTAGAAAATTTACACTTTGAACGGAATTACGCCATTTCTTATTCGAATAAGATCAAATGCGGTGTGTTTGATGAAAATGATGAGATCCTAACATGAGATCCTGATATTGTTTTGAAAAATTACTAAATTGAATGCAACTCTGCATTTCTTAACTAAGTGGCATGAAACTTGAATTTGTATAATGTACATGGAATTCCAATATTAGTTCCAAATATAGTTCTGGAAACTGGCTTATTTTGTTTTGTTTCTATTCCATGATTAAAATTTGATTTCAGTATAAATTTCGGATTTGGATCTAAAAATTGGAACTAGCTCATAAGAAATGAACTTATCAATTTAAAACGGCTTGTAATGGCAATTTCGATGGAGTTAAGAAATTCAGACGTGAATTGGAGTGCCTTCTGGGTGATCTTTGACCAGCGGCGTAGCGAAGGGGGGGTTGCGGGGGGTTGAAACCCCCCCCCTGAGTTTCACATATTATACTAAAATCATTACATGGTGATGTGTTAATCCACAAAAAATAATTTATAATTCGAATAAGGCTCATTACCTGTTATAATACGCATGTAACCTATTTTTGATTCTTCACATAAAAGAAATGTAAACAAAGCGGCGTAATATTAGACATAATTTTTACAGATCTGTGTAGACCTTTTTTCCAGATTAAGTTGAAATTAGATTACATAAGCGAAGTTAATTAAAATGTTTAAAAGACGGTCAGGTATCTACCGATTGAACGCTTGTACCTATAATAACAAAATTAGCACAAAATATTTGTCAGATTTTTAGTAGTACTCTTAACCTGGATAATCTCTCTAATTGAAGAGTTCTAAGACCTTCAGGCGCCTTAAGAATTACCTAAGAAACACAATCGGTGGGAAGCGATAAGCGACTAATGATTGGCATCATTAAATATTCATAGAGATGTGGTTATATAAATAGACTGTGTCCTCGATGAATTGGCCTATGTGTCACGACGAATCAATATAAAACTATAAAAAATTATTAAATAAATGAATTCAAATAAATTCGAATGCATTATTTTCTTATAGAAATTATTATTTTTTTAAAAACCCCTCCTCGACG
The DNA here is from genome assembly GCA_963556165.1 of Tipula helvola. NCBI lineage: Eukaryota > Metazoa > Arthropoda > Insecta > Diptera > Tipulidae > Tipula > Tipula helvola. Next base: position 92,273,365 of record OY744482.1, read on the forward strand.
AATTTCTGGCTACGCCACTGTCTTTGACAATCAAATCTTTTATATACTTTGGAATCTCCAGTCAGTTAGTCGATAATATTGGCATTGATCTTAAGTACGTCTTTAGTCAGTAGCGCTAGTATAGTTCGATTCTTTATAGTTGTTATTGGCAGGAGACAGAAGTTCTTCCGGTAATCTTGTTTCATCAAACTGGTTCATCGGAAGTTTTCCGTCTTCCAATTGCAACAAATAATTTGCGAATTCTACCTGTGCGACAGCGGCACGCATATTATCCATCAGTGAAAATGAATTGAAGTGACTCCAGAGGTTACTTCGTTTAATTGATAGATCCAGCAGCACACTTTGGTTGGCTCGTGTCTAAACGGGCATGCATTGACGAAAATCATCTCCCAGAACCATAATCTTTCCTCCCATATGCTGACTGATCCCTAACTGATCTCGGTTTTATGTGTGAGATCGATTCAGATGTCAATGGTACTTTGAGTTCAAATGTCTTATGTGCAGTTCGTCCATTCGGTAGCTAATTCGACGCAATTCCTATGTGAATGCCATACAATTTTCACTCTGTAGGATGCAGTAGAGTGTCTTATAGATAAAAGTCTTGCCTGTGCCACCAGATCCACCAATAAAGAAACGCTTTGATACCGAAATGTCTGCCTTCTGTTGCTTCTGTGTTTAGCTTGTATGCGATTATCCCATACGCACGTTCAATTCCTTCTTCATCAGACTTTCCAGTTCGTCTGGCTTCTTGGATAAAATCTCCACACAAGTCTCGTTTAAACATGTCCCATAGGCGTTTTGGGTTTTCGGGAGAACCAAGGATCAGGATCTGTACGAACAACGTTCTCATTACTCTTGGCATTTTTGGCACGGAAGATTCCTGCAAACCTTCTATCTCCTGTTGATCGCCATACATGAGTTCTTAAAAGATGACTGAAACTTGTTGCGTTCTACACGTGATAACATTTGCATGTGATAAAGTTCCGGTTGGGCGGCGAAATTTACATTATGAATTCTGCCAATGACGCGTAGGTGACGTTTCTTAGGCTCCCATTTACTTGATGTTCCTACCCATTTATAATGTTCTGGTATCTACCAATAAGAATTCAACAGTATGTTGAATTCTTCTGCATGTTTGCCAAATCTTCTTGTACTTGGCCGATATTTGTGATCCTGTATTGGCCGGACAAATGGATGTCCAATGGTTGAACGAATTGTCCCTTCTTTTGGATCTCATTACCGAATAATCGCCAGCATGCTTCTGGTGAAGTAATACATCTACCTTCTACATAAGTGTCTACTGCATTAGAAATGAGTCTTTTTTCACCGTCGATTATTTTGATGGACGCACAGTCATAACCCTTATCAATGAATTTGTACAGATATTTTACGGCACGAATAGTTCCCACATATTCTACATTTATATGGCAATCGTACCGCTTTAGTAGATAAGCATTATAAGAGTGTTGGGGTATACAGCATGTTCATGTAAAAATTCGTCGGTATTGATGTTGATCCAATTTCGGATCGTAGCGACGTCGGTACTTTGGCTTCTCGTCATCCACTAAAGATGTTAAATCTTGGAAACTTTCGGGTAAAACAACGGATAACTAAAAGGTTCTACACGATTGTCGATATTCTTTAAAGTCACAAGAGTTTTACCAAGTTGATGAACTACTGGAAAATTTGATCGGCGTTTAGTGTGAGAATGCCACATACTTCATTTGATGCATTTGACACATTTAAATCTTTTATAATCGGCACCTTCTGGTAACGTAAACAGAAGCCGAACATGTGGATATGTGATTCCGGTGGTATTGGCCAGCTGGTAAACTTTTTGTTCTACTTCTCGTATAAAACCTTGCACGAATCTGTTTTGAGATCTATAATGATCTGCTCCAGGAATTCAATTAGAGCTTGACTGATTCCATGATTAAGAGGATGTCCAAGTCGCTTGGCAATAGCATCATCGGGGTCGCTTCAATTCACGTGGTCGCTTCAATTCACGTTGAGCATTTTGTGTCGGATAAACTACCATATTCATTTTATGGTAAATTTGTCCGCTTACGATAAAACTATAGATACCAATACCATGATTCTTAATGGTGCGATTGTCGTTCACGTTAAATGAAGCCGGATAGAAGATAGCCTTTAGAAATAACATAAAGAAACAGAAAAATGTTTAACCACATTTGTAACTTTTAGAGCGGAGCTCGGTGGCCAGGGACTTAAATAATATTATCAGAAAACCAATTCTCCATTCAGCTATCCAAATCAGTTATAACGATTTCGTTATAAACTTAAAATTTATCGGTTCGCGCGCATTTTTGGAATAAAAATCTATTAATTTCCAATCAAGATTCGAAACCGTATTGTTATCACCGGTGTCTTCTCTTCATATAATCCAAATGGTTTAGGCCCCCTTTGAAATGACAAATATTTCTTCTGAAATAGTTTTAACATAAAGTTTACTTCGTGACATGAATTATGGAAACCAATGTCATGCAGGACCTTTCATCATTACATTTTACACTCAAGGTTTAAATTCGTGTATAAGTCAAATAAATCTAACGGTATTAAATCGTATGAAATATAAGCACGGATTTTGGTCGTAAAATGAGATGTGAGAGTGATTTTCGTGTACGTGCTAGATATACGACAGAAACTTTTACTGTTGTTTAGTTTTCTTTTAATGCTATTGTACATCTTGTACCTCTTTGTGTTTCCTATCTTTATCTTACAAAAAGAAGGACGCTATTAAAATTTAATTTAACTTTTATGACCAAACTTTTAATTTCTTTGTACTCACTGTAAATTGCAATCATAACTTGAACTATAAGTACGCACACGCATGTACATAAGTCACTTTTTGTCACACAAAAAAACTAGTCATAATTGGAAATAGTTTGTATAAGGGGAGATTCCAATCTTAAATTTTAAATTTAAATCGACACTTAGCTGTTTCACGTACATACATAATACATATAAAAAACTAGAATATTTTCAAAAATGTAAATAAAACACACTAAGGTGTGACCAGAAAACGAGATTCATAGCCAAGATAATCAATACCACCCGCACAATTTTGTAATTTTCTATATTTGAATGCGACTCTTGTGTGTAAAATCGTGGTTATATAACATCGAGCGCGGTGACTGCAAACAGCCAGGCGCGATCTGTACACATATGCTATAAAAATTATACATTAAATTGCCATAAAATGATATACAAAAATGTTCAACAAACAAGTAACGAGTTACACAGGCGATGAAGATTGATTTCTTAATGCATGAGCGCACACTAAATTTGGTATGTAACAAGTTCCAACTTACTTAATGTACTCGACAATTATTATTAATAAACCAAAAAAGTTTTAAATAAATAAATAATTAAATTCCCAATTTGGTCACAACACTTTCACTCTATACTGTACCGTAAATATTTAAATTTTTGAACAGCGTTAAATTATTATGACGCATTAAATTGAAATCGGAACATCGCGAATTTATATGCATTTGTGTGCGATTAATTAAAAGCTGCTGCATCATACTATATATACGTAAACTTGTTGTTGTATAAAGCATACGAGAAAGTCTTATAATCTTATTAATTGTATTTTTATGTTTTTTTTTTTTTTGCAGACATTCATCATATTTCCGACCACCCGATCTGCCGGCTAATTCGGTTAGTGTCCAACGAATTAAACAGGAACTTGAAAATGGACGACGCCTTAGTACGGTAATGCGAAATAATCATATTGATTTGGTTGCATTAGAGAATATATTGAACGGTGATTGTTTGAAACGTGATTCAAAATCTACATCACCATCGATATCGTCTAGCTCGTCATCGTCGACAACGACCGATAAACGTGTATCATTTATAACGGCTGAATCTTTGAAAGAAATTCGCGGAAAATTACGCAAATTAAGTGACGAATCATTGTATAAAGACGATATGTCGCGCATCGAAGAAGAAAAAGTTGTTAATGTCCGAAAAAGTGGTTTAGCTGATCGGTCAGCGATCAAGGTTGCTGAACCGATTGTTAAGCAAGATAGTGAAATGATTAATACAAATAGTGGTAGTGTAACGAGTTCGCGAAGTAAATATAAAAATTTGTCGTCAACCAATGATTGGTATTTGCGGCGAAAATCGTATGGATTTGAAAAAATGTTGCCCCAATCGGATTCATCGTCAAAAATGTTAGAATCAACGGACAGTGGTATTGGACGTTCCAGTGAAATATCGAATTGGTCGGCGAACGAGTCTTCGGCCAAAGGAACGGTTGTTGCATTAAACGAGATAAATTCGGCGAAAAAGAATAACTCATCATCTTTGTCGATCACATTCACCAATGGATCGCACGACATTAAGCATAGTAATTCGCGACAAATGATGAATCTGCTGTCGAATGGGAATTGCGAGGATGAAATTAAGCGCCATTCGATAGCTGTCGATGAAGCAAAATATGTACGCGATAATTTGCGACGTGTATTTGAATCGAAAACGTCGATACACCTAAATGGTATGTACTCGGATGATTCATCATCGCAGACCAATAATTCCGACGACAATCGGGATAGTCGAAAAAATGCCAAACGTGTTGAATTCTGTAAGACGGAGGTACATTTCGCGGCCGAATCGGGTCGTGTAAATATTGTCGAGACCGATGGTAAACCACCGCCAACAAATAATTTTCGGCGTAGGCGGCGAATTAGTTCGGGCAGTAGTAACATTAGTGCATCATATTTGGAGGCAATTAATTCTGGTGTGCCAGTTACACATTTTGGTGATATCGAGAAAACTGGTACCGCCCCAGCTATTCCGGAACGGGGAACAAAATTAACGTCAACCGATATCGCCACTACAACAGCAGTGTCCGAAGTTATTAGTTCGGCGACGGCGGCGACCACAACAAAAGAATACGATGAAATACCGGATCATGATGATGAGAATACGTCGATTCGTGGTATCTTAAAAAATAAACCGATTAAACCACGTCCCTATCATCTTGGCGAAAATATCGAGAGCAGTGAAAGTTTATGGGGTGTACGCCTTCGTCCTGTCTCAAACGATTTTACAAATTGGCGTTCATCGTTATGCAATAATGATGAAACAAATGAAATTTCAACATCACCGCCAACATCGTCATCGCCACCGTCATCATCATCGTTGAATAAACAACAAAATATTAATAATTATAGTAGTAGTAGTAGTAGTAGTAATAATAGTAATAGTAGCAGTAATATTAACAACGATCGTGATAAAACAACAAATAGTATTACAAATCAACAAAATGATTCAACCTCAATGAATTTAGGTTATTCAACAAAAGTTAATCTATCATCAAATCCCTCATCATTTTCATGGAACAATAAAGGTAGGATGATTGATTTTATTCTTGTATAGATTGTTGTTGTCTTAATTACCTAAGATAAATTTAATCATTTCTGTGTAGTGATGTAATGGTGTTTTGGGACTATATTTTTAACAGTAAATAATTCGGTAATTTGATACTAAAATCCTGCTAGAAAACTAAATTTGTATCACATGCCAAACCAATTTGATTGATCGATCTGTTTTGATCATCGCCCAATTTTACTCATATTAAACCCGTGGAATTTTTTCGGGTGTTTAATGTGAAATATTTATTGTTTAGAAGGTTAAATTAAAAATTTTAATTTGAGGTTAATTTGATAATTTTAATAATAAGATCATGATTTATAATAAAGTCGTGATCTAAATATGTTTAGAAAATTTCCTTGATAAGTTCTTATGATTATAGGATTTGAACATATTGATTTAATAACAAAAGTAAAAGCGTTTTGGCGTAATAATATAGACTATAGAGTGTCGTGGGTATAATAATGCAGATTTTTAACAACGTACTGTATTGCATATATTGAAGGTTTTCGGTAGTTTTTTTTTTGTCATCGAATCAGTAAATTAAATCTATAGCCTCGGTCTAATTTGAAATGGAAGTCGATCTGATATACACAAATAGAATAAATTGATTTTAATTTAAAACTCATTGTTGAAAAAAACTGCAAGCGCCGATAAAATCATTGTTTGTTCAAATTAAATTTGTACAAAAAAATGTTTGGCTCTTGAAGGTCGACATTGACCTTTATTCCAAGTCACTACTGAGACCTTTCGAAACGTACGTGAAACTTTTGCGAACTTAATGGTAAAAATTTTCTTTTTAGTCATTGGTCCACATCGTCGGTTAAATTTGTTAAAAACTGCAATTTTACAAATTCGTGAATTCGATTTTTTTTTATTATCATGTATCGCCTACAGTGATTATAATCGATAATACAAACATATTAAAAAATTGTAAAATTAATTAAAGAGCACAAAGGATTGAAGGGCGAACTATTTAGTTCTTACTATGTTATAAAAATTTAAATGAAACTTTCTTAAACAAGATGCTCGCAAAATTGTAAAAACAGTCCATCGATCTTGCGTCTTGGTAAGGTGGCAGAACATATTCAATAGCCCTTACAGACGGGCGAGATAATCTGGATTAGAACAATCTGGTCGGTAAAGTCCTTACAGTTCCGCTTAACGAAGCCCAAAATACACGATTTAGGCATAATGGTACCCAGATCGGATATGAACTCTACTCTGTCAACATCTTAATTTTACAGACGATATTGATGGAAAAGAGGTGACCGAATACGTTAAAATGATAAGGTCCTACACACAGTGAGGCCCAGTGTATTACTAATTGGTCAACTACAAAATCTGCCCAAATCAGCTTGCAGCTTCACGCAATTGGACACGCATGTAATCCTGGCAAAAATTTTCATATCACGAACATAAGGTGAATAGGAGGTAGCTGGCAAACTCAAAACAGTCGCCAGATCGCGCGAAATAGCTGGGAATAAGAATCAAAAATCCTATCGAATTGTCAACGATTGGAAAGGTAAGAACGTTACCATTCAATTGGGGTGAACTGGCAATTTATGATCTTTAATTTGGTGATAATTGAGCGGTTGATCTTATCAAAAGCCTTAGAATATCAGTTAAACATCAAAACGTCAAACCGAGAAGCTAGCAACGAGAAGCTAGCCAAGTAGTCGATAATGGATAATGCCCTTTCGTCATCAACATCAAGCCAAGCTATATCGGGCAGATTAAACTCAACCACAATGATAAGTTGAGCGTTTGGATGTACTGACTCATTATAGGAACAGAATTTTTAACCACAATCGCCCCGCTCCCACTAAGCCAGGTATCAAAATCATATCTGTCCTTTCTGTGAATGACATAGTCAGGTGGAAAGTATTCTCCAGAATACATATTGATCGTAAGCCAGGTCTCGCAGACTATTATGATATCATAATCGTTGTCCAGAACGCGTAGGTAGGCGAAAAGGCTTGGTTTTACCTCGGATGCTAGAGGCATTGTGGTAATAAATTGAGTAAAAATACTGTTTAGACCGAAAAGGGTCAATGACATTGAAAAATGGGTGAAAATGTAATTTTTTATAAGGGGCTACTAGAGCTACGCCGAACGAGCCTTTTTTACTGGAGAAAATCAGTCATTCCTCGTAATTTTAGATTTAAAATGTTCAAATACAGTAGATAGGGTAAGGATTTTGCTGTTCATGGTGTGTGAATTGTTTTTATATATGTCTCTAACATCAAGCAAGATACAACCTCCTTTTGTTCTCTATAATAATTATGGATAATTTGATATTTCAGAGTTTTCTAGAATTTTCAAGATTCTTTGAAAGTTCAACATTTTCGAAATTATTGAGACTTTTCAAATTATATTCGACGCATGTGATCTTTATCAAATTGTGTAAACATCTTCAGAGCGTTAAGTTGATTGCATGTTGTTACATTTTATCGAGACCTTCGATGTTATTGGTTGGATTACATAAAATTTCAGAACTTATTAGAGAAAATGAATCATGTTTTATTTGGTCTCAAGCTTAAGTATTGCATTTATTTTATATAAAATACTGAGTATTGGATTGGAGCGTAAAATTTGGGTATTTCTCTATTCCAGTGATGGCAAACCTTTTTTTCTGGTGGGTCAACATTAATTTAAAAAAAATTCAATTTAGAGTCGCGGGTCAAACTAACTAGCTTTAAAATTCAAACAACAATTTAGTAAACAAATAACCCATGACCCGCGGGTAATGGGTTCGCCTTCACTGCTCTATTCAATAACGAGTTTTAGCAAAATGTTGATTAATTTTAAATTATCGGTAAAAGTTAATTCATTTTGCCTGTAAAAGATAAATTGAAAATTGTGAATTTTACTGGTTTTACCGATAGAGAAACTTTACCGGTAGTTAAGATAATTAACTTATTTTGAATCTGGTTCCAATTTTTTCAATCCCCGCAATTTTTTCCGCCGATCTTTTGACCCTCATTTTGTAAATGTTTTTTTTATTTCTCGATGTTTCTTCTCTTGAGCAATTAAAAATTCTCCAACAAGCCACTATTAATTTGTTTATACATCAAATGCAAAAAATAAAAAATTTAGGGCTCGAGGTTATGACTTTAAAGTTCCAATCTTTTACAAATTTTGTGTGAGAGAATGAGTTTCAAATCGATATATTTGGAATAATAATTTAGGGGAGTGTCTCCGGTTGTGGGCACCTCTGCATAACTTTTGACAGAATGTAAATATGGCTGATCTGACTGGTGTCGTACTTGTATTTTGACAATTCGCAGTTTTCTATTGTAGCTAATATCGAAGTGAATGGACGAGCGTGTTCATTTGCTGTGATCACATTAAAAAAAAAGTTCGTAAAAATCAACGCAATTGTAATTTTCCAATGTTTTAAAAGTTCGATAAATCAAAGTGTATAATCTCAAACAGGTGAGTGTTATCGATATTTCTACAGTATTTTCGTTGTGTTTTGGGATGCCACATCGATTTATATCAAAATCATAACGCATCAAATTTTGTTTGGTTACTCCGAGAATGGTCGTGATTTCCGGTTGTGGGCACTTAAATGTAACCGATTGTAGGCACCCTCTTTTTTGACGCGAGCAGCCATTCTCCCTTCCCCCCAAAGAAGAGTAAAAAAAGAATGCAACCCGTCGGCCAATCGCTTTAAAAAAAAATAACCCTCCATCATCTGATGATGGTATCGACTTGCATCATCTGTTTGAAGCCTCTGCCATCGAAATTGACTGAAGTTGAATAAATTTTTAAAAAGCCTTTTTTTGTTATGTTTACAGGGCTTTAAAATAAATAAACCTCGAAATTCTTTCAAATTAGGTGCGTTTCCCTTAAACTATTTCCATTTTCAGCGAATTTTCGAAGGGTGCCCATAACTGGTTACGATTTTTTTTTTGCCAAAAAAGATGACTTCACAAAATTGGTCGTACATTTTTTCTAGTTGACGGCATCAATGTAGTTACTTTAGCAAACCGTTAGCTAATGCCTCTAGCTTTCCATTGATATTCATATCTCCGCATAATATTCACTCAAACGAAAATTATGGGTCAAAAACAAAACTGTGCTCACAACCGGTACTACTAAATAATTTCTATCCCGGAGTACCAATATATCAGAGATCCTATTTTGTGGAATTGCAAATTGGGTACCTCTTCTTTTCTTGTTCGAATTTTGAAATTTTTCGCAAGCTTGGTATTTGTTAACTTCATTCTCGATGTCAATTACTTTCATATGCAGCCAATGGAATATACTTATGTGAATCATGAATACAAATATTTTAACATCTATTGGCGAAGTGTTTAAGATCTAAGTTATCTTCGACGTGTATCTCATTTTGTTTACTGCAATACAGTCTTAGAGGGTTTGGTACATTATTTTTTGAATTGCCCCAAACCAGTATTATGTATATGTGATTATCAAATCTATTAAAACTGGATCTGGAATTCCATGTTCCTGTTTGAAAAATTTGGTCCTTCGTTCATCTGTCATATATATTGTATTTGTGGGGGCTGTGTCATTATCTGTTTGATCTTCGTCAATTATTTGGGTGCATGCCCGAGATAAAGCATCTACTAAGTGCTTATATATGTACCTGGTAAATATTATGTGGCTTCAAGATCGTAGATCATTAGTTTAATCTTTAAACGTTGGAGGCAATTAGAATTTATTTCACTCACAGTTTTATTCATAATATTGAGTAATGGTTTAAGATCTGTGGTAACTTTTACCCTACATCGAGAAATGTAGTTATGAAATTTCTTACAGAAGAACAATATCGCAAGAAATTCCTTTCGATCTTTGCATCATTTATTGCTGCTGGACATACGCTTTTCGATTTACAGCAAACAGATTTCCCTTCTTGCAATAGACAACAGCCTGCTCTATTTCTCGACGCATCGGTTTGAATGGTAATTTCCTTATTAGCATCAAAATTGGCTAAAACATGTTTATTCGTAATGCTGTGTTTAAATTCATTAATCACTTATATGTGTGAATTGGTGACCAGTGCCGTACACCGTTATCTAATTTGTACTGAAACTTGGCTATATTAATGTTTTTTAACAATTTTTTGTAATATTTCGTCATGCTCTTCATTGGAAGAAGCTGAAATGAGGAGAACGTCTATATAGATAAAAGCTTCTTCGATATCTTCAAAATTTTTAAAGTACCAAATGGTAGCCTATTGTATTTGTAGCATCCAAAAGGCGTACCAAATGTACGAAATGTGTATGGTTGAAGGTCTTTTATGCGTTATTGGGACTAGAGTGTCTTGAATCGATCATCTGCACTTGTGTGTGATTATTGTACAACAAATTCAATTGCAACTGCTGCTGACAGTATGGTCTGCAATGAAATTTTGCATAACATTAAATGATTTATTTAAATGTCTGGGCATGCCTGCATTTATGCAAAAATTGTTTACAAAGTTTATATTTTGTTTTATAACTATATATCTTGTTTACCATAACCGTACGTTCGTGGTCAAACACAAACACAACATTCAAGAAGAATGATTTATTTATTTAAAGAAAATATTTGCCTGTGGAATGTGAAGCACCAGCGCCACCCAAATTTCGAGATAATAAAAAATTAATTAAAGGAAACAAACCCAAAAGCAAGCCTAGGCTTGCACGATAAGTTGTTTCAATTATCTGTAAGATTTGCAGAACAACCTGCTGTATGATAAATTGTAGCATCTGTGGAGCCTTTTAAATTGGGGTTTCATAAATCAGTTAGCCCTCTCTATTGTAAACATCGATTTTATGTTAACATGAATGTTAAATCCGTCTATTCTTTTATCAATACCGACCCATGGTGTATCATTAACCAATGCAGACAACAACCATCAGTAATATTTACCTTCTTAACAACAACCATCAGTAATATTTAACTTTCTCTTTTGAATTGGCAAAAGATCAGATCAAATGAACTTAGTAGCCTAATTCGAAATATTCAAATCCCACGTTTTCTCTAATGATGCTTAGGCATTGGAAGATTGCTTCTTATTCACAGTGCCTCAATTTTTATACATGTCTGAGATAACTTCAGCTGAAATATTTAATTCAGACCAGAGAAACATTACAAAGCGTAACCATCTCAAAAACTCAATATCCTTTACAAGACTATTTGTCAGGGGAGCAAACGGGTACCAGACCGGAGTAAAGTAGTGAATTATCACATTGAGATAATTCTTATTTTATAGTTCTTGATATTTCCAGTAATATTTCCATCAAAAGTTAACCAAAAAACTTAAAAACTATTGGCCGACTGTTTAAGCGGTGATAAAATTGAACCAAACTCTGATAAACCGGAGGAGATTTTACATAGTATGACCCTCTTTTGCTTCCAATTAAATAGTTTGGTAATAATATTTAACTTCTTTGGGAAGCTTAATGGTCCAGTGTTTGACTGTAAAAATAGGTTATTACCTCAGAATTCTTACGGACAATACCGATTGATGTGAAATTTGGACAATAAATAGGAAATGGATCAAGGAAGAAAAGTTATATAGTGCCGAATAACCGATATGTGCTTTTACCCTGGGGTGGATGCACCCCTCTGGGTGGTGGAAATTAGAACACTCAAAATAAACTTAAAAATTTTTAAAATTAAAAATGTCGATATTTTATCTAAAAAATGCATGTTTGAGAGCAATCAAAAAATTTCTCCAAAAAACGCGATTGGCTTTTTAACGATAACTTTCTTAATTTTTAAGATATATAATCGCTCTTAAAACCATTTTATCCAAGGGAATTTCACTTCGGTTTTGAGATTTTTAAGTTTAAAGTGCTCGGGGAAGGTGGTCCGTCCTAGTACTCAAATGCGAACTTAAAACGGTGATATCTCAATTAATTTTAATACGATAATAAAATAAAATACCAATTGTATACAATTTTTAGATATTTTTTATTAATATGATCGCTCTTCTGTTTCACTTGGTAATTTTTATTGAATTATAAAATTTCAAATGTACTGTTCCGAAGATTGTAAGAGAATTTAATCCAGTTTCGAACTGATGAGCTTATGATTATGAAAAAATCAATCTTCTATATAACAGAATGGACTGTGCTGGTTGTATTAGCGAATTTTACTAATACAGCCAAAATTCTCTTACAATTTTTCTTCTTCACGATATTCACACAGCCCTATTGATAAGAAAATTTTCAGAATTATCTATCAAATATTTGCAAGGATTTTATTCTGAGTCTGTTACGTGATCTATAGTCTACATACCCAAAACTAAGCTTTAGAGTTGCCAACTCGAACTAAAATCTACGGATTTTTTATGAACTTATTTTATATCCCCGTAAAAGTGATTCCATGCGCCAGGTTACAATAGTTATTGTGATAAATTAACCAAAATGGCGTTATGAAATAAATCTAATTTACATAAGTCATTAAATCAACTTCATATGGTAGTTTAGCTTACAAATAAATATTTACCCTCTTTGGCTTGTATGAAGATTACAGCACCTGTTGCTACTTAAAAGGCGAATACTTTTTCTCAAAAAATTGTTTGAAAAATATTTTGGATACTTTCATCAAGTATATGAACCACATAAAGTCGACTGATTACATGCATGGTTTGGAAATAGAAATTCACAGACAGCTACAAGCTGTTCATTAAGTCATTCAATTTATGGAAGCGATTCACGTAAGTTAATTGGTAAAATACTGTGATCTTCTAAGAAAAAATACAGATACTTGTCTCAAATGTCTGCAAATATTTTAACGTGTACAACTGTACAAGAAATTATTGAATTTTGCTTTGAAATGCATTGTCACTTACACACATTGTTGGTGAATGGCCCTCTGTTGTTTAACACGTTGACAGCCTATCCGAAGCGAATTGCTTGTTTGGTCGGGTACACCTATATCTGTTTTTACGAGGCAGATATGTATGTCCCATCGTGAAAAAATCGTGTAAAAAGAACTGTGTAAAAGCCGGTTTAGGAGTATTCATTTATTAGCGTCTAAAAACTATGAAAAACGACGAAATTACTTTATCTTATGCTGTGATCATTTGATATAAAAGAAAACGTGTAGGTAATAAGGACCGTATAAAAACAAGTTTAGCTGTACTAAACATATTCAAAATTATTTGGTTAAGTTATTTGAATTCTCGTCACGTCTCATTCCGACTTGCCCATCATTCATATGTACATTATTTTCCAAAAGCAAAATCTGCTTAAAACCAAAATGTCTTTCATAACTTGAACTTCAAAAACGACTTCGTTTTGGCATTTCATACAACTTCACAGGTCGGTTTGATTCTAGGAAATGGAGTTCAAAGGGAACATAGTAAGGATTTTGGTCGTGAATTGGGACTTTGTTCAACAAATAAATTTATTAAATTAGTTGAAAGTCGCAATTCTCAAGTTTCATTTTACGACAAACAAAATTTATGCAAAAATCGAATGTACTAAATTTATAAAAAGTGTATTTGGACTTGTAATTTTATAGGTTTAAAAAAAAATTTGCCGGTAGCAAAATATGAGGAATTCAGAGCATTAGAAATATTGGAATTTAGACATAAGAAATTAAAGTTTGAACATGATTTTCAAAATTAAGAAAATTTGAAATGTAATAATTTAAAAAATTTAGGTATTCTAAAATTTAGAAAACTTATTATTTTGAGTTGGTTACTTTGAAATTTAGAAATTAAGGAGTTAGGCTCTTGGTGGTCAATTGAAATCAAGTGACCAGGAATTTTTCTTTCAATAATGAACCGAGAGTAAAAAAATCAGTAATGCAGATTGTGTTATCCTAGCCGAAAATAAATATTTAAATCGTAATCAGTCGATAGTGTTTAGCCGAAAATTACTACAGATGCATTGATTTTGTCAACATTTTTAAGTGGCAAAACTTGCCTTCAGTTTCTCGTGGAAAATGGTAGAAAATTCGCGGAATTCAAAAACATATTTAAAATTGGTATAAAATCAGCCTCTAGAGTCTGTAAATGGATTGCCTTGATGTGACTTGTAACGAGCTATTGCAGGAAAAAATTCAGTTCAAGTTTCCCGTGGAAAATCTGGGAAAATTTGATTTTCCCAAAATTATTCGAAAATTTGTATCAAATCAACCACTAGAGTATTTTGTCTGGGAATGGATTGCATTGATATGCGTTGTCAATAGCTATCGCTGTCGAAGTGATCGAAAATCGTTTTTTCTCAGATTTGCCACGGGAAACTTGAACTGAATTTGTTCCCTGCAATATCTATTGACGAGTCACATCAATGCAATCCATCTCCAGACTTAACACTCTGAGGCCTATTTTATTCCAACTTTTTGGCTTCTTCTGATTTTCCGATATTTTCCATGAGTAGGTTGAACAAATTTTTCCCCGTAAGACTATTTACAAAAGTTTTAATTGCAATCCATGTATCCTGTTTAATATCGGCTGAAAACATACTGTTAAAGTTAGCCGAAAGTTGCCAGCCGAAAGTGAAAAGTCGATAATGCAGATTGTATTATTCCAGCCGAAAGTAAAATCCGGTAATGCAGATTGCGGTATCCCAGCCGAAAGTAAAAAAAAATCGGTATTGCAGATTGTGTTATCCCAGCCGAAAACAAAAAATGAAGTCGATATCAATCGGTAGTGCTTAACCTAAAAACTACAAAGGAATGAAAGGATGCATAAATATCATTGAATACCTTTCTTAATATTTCTATATGGCAAAACCTGGCTGCAGTTCCTCGTGAAAAATTGTGGAAAACTCGAGAAACCCAAAAAAAATTTTAATTGGAATAAAAACAGCCTCTAGAGTGTTATGTCTAGAGATGTATTTTATTGATGTGACTTGTCAATAGCTATCACAGGAAAAAAATTCAGTTCAATTTTCCCGTCAGAAATCGCGGAAAATTCTAATGATTTTTGGGAAATCGAATTTACCGCGACTTGAACTGAATTTTTTTCCAGCGATAGCTGGAATCTCCAGACATAACACTCTAGAGGCTGATTTTATATAAATTTTGTGAATTCTTCTAATTTTCAAATGTTTTCCGCGATTAGATTAAACGAAGTTTTCCACGTAAGACTATTTACAAAATTGTTTATTACAAGCGTATCCTATTTACTTTCAGCTGATAACCACAAACATTTTTATTTTCGGCTGGAATGTTAATAAGGTAATCTGCATTATCGACATTTTACTTTCGGCTAACTTTAACAGGGTCTGAAAACCACTAAATATTTTATTTTCGGCTTAAATGTTAACGTAATCTGCATTATGGACTTTTTACTTTCGGCTGAAACCTTACGGCTAACTTTAACAGCGCGTAATAATTTAAAAAATTAAGAATGTTATGTAGGTAATAAGAAATGTTGAAATTTAGATAATTAGGAATTTAGAAATTAAGTAAATTACGTTTTAAAAACTTAGGTATTTATATAATTTGAAATTATTTATATTGAACTTCGAGATTTTGGCACAAAATTGAAATTTGAAAAATTTAAAAGGCGATAGAAATTAGTAATTTTTAATGTTTCGAAATATTACAATTTTGAAGATTTAGGAAGTCAGAATTTTAGAATTAGAAATTATAATAATTAAACATTCAAAAATTTGAAAAAACTAGAATTTTGGAAGAATTCAAACAATGTTTATGATTAAATTAATATTGTTTTGGTGCGCACTAAGTTAATTCGTTTATTATCTTCATTACATAGCGAAAGCTGATATTTTCATAGTACACCAATAGATGCGTTCTTTTTAATTCAAATGGCGATTCTTGTGGTGTTAAGCATATAGTATAAAAGTGCCACAAAAAAAAATGTAATAACGTAGATTGTTTTTTTTTTATTGAATACGATTGGTATTTGCTAAGACGAGATCACGTCCGCCGGCTTCAGTCTTTCAAATTGTTTAAGTTCTTAGCAAAATGATCACCTTCTCGAAACCACAACAAATTCAATCAAAAAAAATTTAAAATTAAAAGACAAACTTTAAAATTTTTAATAAAATCTGTTTTATTAAAATTAATGAACGTTTTCGACCACTAAGTGGTCATCTTCAGATTTCATTTACAACTGCGACTAAAGGCATTAAAATGCCCGCGTAATTATTTTTGTATCTATTTGCGCTTTAATACATAAAAATAATACAGAGAGAAGAAATTCCTCCCCTGCCACTTAATGTGTATGTATGTGTATGTACAATTTAATACAGGGAATTAATAAAAAAATAAAAAATAAAAAAAATACAATACTGTCAAAAATAAAATGTAAATAAAAGGAAAAAAAATTAACAAGAAACTAATGTCGATTAAAATTTGAAATAAAAAATTATATACTATTTGTTAAAGAAATTGCTACGTTAAATAAATTAGAAGCAATCGGACTATCTTCGCTGTTCATCAACACGGATTTCAATAAAAAACAGTCTTTCAATAAAAAACATTTAATTTCGACCGTTTTGGTCAATTCGATCAAAGTGTCCGTGATGATAGGAGTCGAGTCAGCCGTGCGAGTACCGAGTACTTACGAAACAATTTTAAAACTAAATATTTTAATCTAAACAGAAAATATTAGCTTTAATGAATTGAGTAGGTAGTTGTATTAAGAACTTAGACAATTATTCCACTTAACAGTATTCAGGAAGCGGAATATCGGCATTAGAGCATTTTTATTCGCACATATTTTACTAAAATTATAACTTCCAGTTGAATTGTTTATAAACAAATATTTAATTTTATATTGGATATATGTATATAAAGCAACTGATTTTAAGTATTTTTGCGGAATTTCCTCCAAAACAGGTAGAAGCGAAATTCTTCAAGTCTGTATTTTTGGTACCTATCGGATTTGATTGAAAAAAAATGCATTTTTACCTACATCAAAATATCATAAAACTTTTTCGTTGTGTCGCCAACATGGGAGGTATATACAAATTCTCTATACCCATAATAACACATTATTATATTTTAGAGATGGGGATTATAAAATTCAGTGATCAACCTTCGTACAAACATAATACAAAGAAGAAAGAACCGATGAATCACATAAAGGTTCTGTACATATTTCTACGAATAAATTATGAATAAGTATGCATATGTGTACATATCGACGAAGGCCAGAGAGATCACAAAAACAATAGAAAATAAATCAAAAATCATCACAACAAAGAATATTATTCCACCTTATAGTACAGTTAAAAAAAATGCTGACATTGAGCAAAATATTGGAGTGAAAAAAAGGATCTCCTCGTCGCGCGCATCGCCCCACATTTATATTTATTTTAAAATTCAATACAATACCGAAATTACACACTTTGATTAATGTATGCACCTAATATAAACACCAAAATTCGAAATCGCTGATCTCATATAAATTTTATTTTTCATATATAGTATACGGTAACGTATGGTTTGATGAATTAAATCAGATTAAAGAGTTCGTACCTACTGTATCCTAAATGAAATAATTTTTTTTTTTGTTAATCTTAAAGTCATAATCTCTCGTGCGGTCATAAGAAGTTTATAAAGAAAAACCACAAAAACAATTGAACATGTTGTCCTTCAGTTTTTTTTTGTCAAACCAATATATTTGCATGTACTTTAAAAAGACACATAATCCTACGATTTTTAAATGTATCGAACAAAAATAAAATTTACGAGAAGGGCTGTATATCCCAACATTTCATTAATTTTTCAATTTTTTCTTTTTAGAAGCAAGATTTTTATTTCTCGAAGAACATCTTCGGCTCAAATCACGTGCAAGCACAACGAATCGGCAATCGTACACGTAACGCGTGGGTCGAACCAAATTTTGTACATCTAAATTAGTGTTAAGCTATAATTTATATACATACTTGTAGATTTAGAATTAAATTCATATACATAACCGTTCTGTTTAACTATAGTAAGTATATAAATTATTACCTTACATAATACATGAGTGTATGGCTTATCTACATTTTTTTTCGAGTTGGCTTACATTTGATAGATTGCACTTGAGCTAATTAAATTTAAAAGCTTTATAGCGTGTGGAATATCGCTACAATCAAAATTTTGAAACTATGCTTATCTCGAACAACCAAGTCCAAATCAATAATTAAATTTCGTAAGCCTATAGTTTTAGCGATTATAGAACTAAGCTATAGCTATTGTAGTTAAAGATTTCATTTCATGTTTTGGGTTGAGTTTCGGCGTAAGATTCGACTAGCTTATTTAAAGCTTGATTAACCTTTTAACCGTGAACTACAATGTATATACTTGATTAGTAATATTTAGATGTGTTTTAAAAATTCGTATCTGACTTAAAATTTAAGCTGGAACTTACTTAAGAAATTTAAACATGCTTACGCTTAGGATATGATTTTAAACCTAGATCAAGTTTAAAATCAAACCTCCTTGCAGCTTAAATTTAAGGCTTAAATCTCAAGCGCTAAGAGAGCTGCAGTTGTTAATTTATCTATTTAAGTAAAGAAATCGACTTTATCATTAACATTTATATTTTCATATAAAAAGAAATAATCACAAATTATTAAAATTTAAAATGAATATACAAACAAAACAAGAAATTTATAAAATAATAAAATTAATCAAAATTAAAAATGGTGGTCTTCAAAGTTGTAAGTTCTCTCAGAAAAATTAATCATAAATTTAAAAAAAAAAATTCAATTAAATCGAATTGATCCTACGTTATTTATGATTTTGCTAATCTATTAATTGGGTTGTATCGCCATTATTGGTGAAATGATGTTCTAGCGCCAAAAATCGGTGATTACGCAATGTCCTGCTTGGAATATTTATAGAGATATTTTCCAATAAATACGTTGAATCGAAGTGGCCAAGAAGGACCTTTTTGATAAAAGCAGCATTCAGAAGAAGACGTCTGTTTTCATGCAAATTTTATATTCTTTGTATCTTGATGAATATGGTGGTAAGCGAGCCACATTCTGATAGAAAGGTACGTTATAGTCATAGTGCCAGCCCGTTTTTTTTAAACAGAAATATCAAACACTTTGTTGTATGCTTTCAATTCTTTTGGTGTGCATATCGGTATAGTGAGGATTCCAGACGATTACAGTATGTTCTACTTGACAACTTATATAGGCGAGATATATGCTGCGTTTTATAGATCTCTATAAATTACCTCGAGACTTTCTCTATTTTTGTGATTAAATTGCAAATAATTCAGTTTAATTTTATCCAGTAGGACTTTTACGCTACATTTTATCGTTTTTAATTCATTTCATTGAATTACACAACTTTTTAATTGTACATAAAAATCTTGCTTTTCATCCAGATATTCTATCGAGACTCCAGATTTTCCCTTTCATGAGTACCATACCCATATTAAAAATTTGTATTTTAGCATGGAAACATACCAAAGTTAATTTTTAGTACATCTGTCATTTTCATTTAGTACAATAGGACTAAAGGCTGATTTACATTCAATCTTTTCGTTTTTTTTTTCAAAAGAATAAAATCACGAAGAAAGGGTATTTTACCCATATATAAAAATGGGACGGGCATATTTAAAATCTAGTTTTTTCCTTTCAAAATGTTACTTTGATGTTATAAATTTTGAGCAACTTTTACGAAAAAAGATAAACCAGTGCTGATATGTTCTAATATCACTTTCGATTCGTTTTCGATAGTATTTTGTCTCTTGTAACAAGAACAAAATTGTACGCTATTTTCTTCTTTCATTACAATTTTTCTAATGCGATCTCAGCTGATGGATTGGCAGATAATTTAAATAAAATGTCGATGGGTTTCCAAATTACTTTATTTTAATTTTAAATAATTAATAATATTTTGCGTTTACGTTCGCAATGCTAAAGCTCACAAATCAGAATAAGTTTTTTTTCCTGGACAGCTGAATAAAAAACAAACAATAAACATGGTAACTAATTAATAACTAAAAAATCAAATTTAATTGTAGTTTAAGTAAACTACGACGTTCGTATCGCAAGTGGACCATGTCAATCACTAGCCATCGGTGCTGGCCGAACATCCCGCGGGCCTTGAATCCCCTGGTTCAACATCTTGAATCGGCAATCGGCATAGTTTATGTATTGGTCGCTTTAATACATTATGTGCTGTCTTAACAGTCACCACTCGAACTCTGCCATCCGCACCAGGATGTACATCTAATATTTTCCCCAACTTCCACGATACTGAAGGATACTCATCTGCAATCAACACTACATCACCTATTTGGAGATTAGCCGCCTTATGATACCATTTGTCACGCCGTTGTAAGCTGCTCAAATAGTCCCGCTGCCACCGTTTTTGAAAGTGTTGTTTTATTTTGATCACGATCCCCCAACGGGCTAAAGGTGATACTTTCTGGTCCGATAAATCTGGTTCTAAAATGTCGGCCATGCCCCAACCGATCAAGAAGTGACCAGGAGTTAATATATCAGGTTCATTTATACCAAATGCACATATTGGTCTCGCATTCATGGTTGCTTCGATCTGGCATAACAAAGTGCTGAATTCCTCTATGGTAAGTATATGGTCACCGACTGTCTTTCTCAGGTGTGCCTTCATGGCTTTCACCGCTGATTCCTACAGGCCCCCCCATGTGCTGGCTCGATGCAGGATTATAACACCATTGGATTTCTTGCTTGTTTAATTCGTGCTTTATGAAGTGCTCGGATTTCTCCAACCAATTGTGCCACTGCCTTAGCTGGTTATTTGCGCCGATGAAATTCGACCCATTGTCACTGAAAATTTTACGGCACATTCCTCTTCTCGCAATGAAGCGTCGCAATGCACCCAAGAAACAGCTGGTACTCATATCGGTGGCCATCTCAATATGTACAGCCTTTGTACAAAGGCAAACAAATATATTATATGTACATACATACATTTTTGCTGGTACCTGACCCCGACGTCGGATTTGTTGTACCTTAAACGGGCCACAGTAATCAATTCCAACATTTATGAACGGATGTGTAAACGTGACTCTGGCTGGTGGTAAATCGCCCATCAGTTGGTTTTGTAATGTTGGCTTGTATCGTATACAATTTATACATTTATGTATCACGGATCTGGCTACATCTCTTGCCCTTACTATACAGTATTTGCTCCGAACTAGACTCACCAACGCTCCACACCCCGTATGTAACCATTTGAGGTGAAAATCCAGTGTTATTGCTCTGGAAATTGATGCACTGCAGGATAGAATCACCGGATGTTTGGCGTTGTACGTGGCCGTGGAATTATTTATTCGCCCTCCTACTTTGACAATTCCATCTTCATCCAAGAATGGGTTTAATGTTTTAATTGGGCTCTTTTTTGGGATATCTTGACATTTCTGCAATGATTTAATTTCGTTTATAAAATGTTGGCTTTGTACATACTTGATAATAATTTTTTCGGCTTGCAGCAATTCTTCCTGATTTAATAAAGTTGTCTTCCCCATTTTGACTTCCATAGGTTTGTCTCGACCAGCTGTCATCAATCGTTGCTCTCTCGCATGTTTGAGCTTGCTTATGTATCGCCTCGTATAAGCTACTATCCTCTTTTATTTCTCGAAGGAGTTATACCGAGCTATGACATCTTCTATAAAATGATTAGTGGCACTGACAGCTAACAATAAGTCCAAGCACTTGGATTTTCGCTCTTCTTCAGTCTCGTAGGATGATCTTTGTTCTGGCCACCATTCCTCTGCTAAGCATAACCAGT
The DNA here is from genome assembly GCA_963556165.1 of Tipula helvola. Lineage (NCBI taxonomy): Eukaryota > Metazoa > Arthropoda > Insecta > Diptera > Tipulidae > Tipula > Tipula helvola. The sequence goes on from OY744482.1 coordinate 92,295,433, forward strand.
CTGGTCCATTCCACCATATACAGGCTGGATTCAAGAACTCTTTTACCGGTATCCCTCGTGAAGCACAATCTGCTGCGTTTTGTTTTGACGGGACATGAGTACATGACGCCAATACTCACGTGTAAAATGTTCTACGATACTAGATATCCGATTGGCCACAAACGTGCTCCATTTTCTCGGGTGTGCTGCTAACCAATCCAGCACTATTTTACTATCACACCATAATATCTTTCTTGATATTTTTACGCCTTTCCACGAACCTACAATGGTTTGGATCAGCTCCGTCAATAGTACTGCTCCCAACAGCTCTAATCTGGGTAGACTTAATTGTTGAATCGGTGCTACTCTTGTTTTGCCTGAAATTACTCTAACGGAATTATTAGTTTTAGCGTACACAACTGCACTATATACGCTAATTCGCTGGCGTCGGAAAACCCGTGTATCTCAACCATGTCAGTAAACTTCAGCCATCTGGGAACAATCAACTTCTCAACCTCCTTTACCTCGTCCCGCAGTGTATTCCATCTGCTATATACATCGTTTGGTAGTGTATCGTCCCATTTGAGATCTCGAAGCCATAAGCTCTGAAAAAGTATTTTTATGCGTATGGTTAGAGGTGACAGCCATCCTAGCGGGTCAAATATGGTACTGGCTTCCGATAGCAACGTTCGTTTGCTGTGATTTACTCCGCAGTTGTCAGATGCACTGAAAAACAAAAAGCATCTAACTCTGGTTTCCATTGCAAGCCCAATAACTTAATTGTCTCATCCTCGGATATGAATTTTTCATCGCTATTATTATTAGTGTTTAATTCATTGCGTACCATAGAGCTGTTGGTCGTCCATTTTCTTAATGTGAATCCGGATGACTCTAGAATATTGGCGATATCTACTCTAAGCTGAATTAAATTGTTCTCATCGTTGGCTCCAGTCATCAGATCGTGAACATACATGTCCCTTTGTATGGCTTTAGCGGCTTCGGGATACTTCGATTGATTGTCTTTAGGTGATTGCATTAGGCATCTTGTGGCTATAAATGATGCGGGAGACGTTCCATACGTTAGTGTTTTTAATACATACTGTTTAATTCGTTCATTTGGGCTATTTCTCCATAGTATCCTCTGTACTTTAGCATCTTCCCGGTTGACCCAAATTTGCCGATACATTTTAGCTACATCCCCGGATATTACAAATCGTTACCGGCGGAATCTGATTAAAATATCTATTAACGATGATTGAATAGAAGGACCTGTCAGCAGCAAATTATTCAGAGATGTTCCATTTGAATCCTTTGACGAAGCATCGAACACTACCCTTAGCTTTGTAGTGGTACTTGTCTCTTTTATCACACCGTGATGAGGCAGAAAATAATCATTAGGATTGATGCTTTCGTGGATTTGTCTCATATGACCCAATTGCTCGTATTCCAGCATAAAATTTGCGTATTGCTCCTTGAACGTTGGGTTGCGTCGGAACTTGTTCTCCATGGCTTTAAGACGCTGTTCGGCTACCTTGGAATTGGACCCCAACTTCGTCAAGTTCTCACATGTGGGCAATTTTACGATAAATTTTCCGTCATTACTTCTTTCCGTCGTACGCTGAAACCAATCTTCGCAATACTTCTTCTCATCAGTCAGCTCGCTGGTTGTGGGAATCTTCTTAATTTCCCAAAACTTACGCAACGTAGCATCTACATCCATATAGTTACGTTTAGGTTGACTACATTATTCGTACTCTCTTGCACAGCAGTATGACCTCCAATCACCCTTGATTTCTTGCGCAATCAGAGATGGAGACACCTTTAGTTGTCCACTATCGATTATCGCAAAAAATACTTCAACACCCAGTAATACATCGATGTGGCCATTTTGGTTGAAATTTGGATCGGCGATGTCCATTGACTGCTATTTCTCAAATTCCATATAGCCAAATGTTGATGATGGGTGTAGTGTAGTGATTTTAGGCACGACATACGCTTGGAGTTGTAGTACCGGTTCCATTCCACCTGACATCTTGACATGACCTCTAATTGTGCAACTCCCTTTGTTCGTCCCAGATTCGATTGGCCTAAACCACTCACCATAATACGACCGCTCCCTATCTTAAGGCCTAATTTTTGTGCACACGCTCCAGTAATGAACGTAGCTTGCGACGCTGAATCCAATAGCGCACGACACAACATAAATTCCCCATTATTACCTCATATCCGCACATCTGCTGTTGGTAAATTGCCTGCATCTCGTAACGAACGTTGGTTTGGTAACATTGAGCTTGTGGATCAGGCGATTCCGATTTTGGGCTAAACTCGCCTTCCACCACTTGCGTTATGTGCGATGATACTGTGTTGGATTTAGATACATTGTACTCCTCGTATATCAAGCTATGATGTCTCCGTTGACATTCCTTGCATCTAGTTTTAGCACGACAATTGTATATGTTGTGTCCTTTGTGTAAGCAGTTGAAACATCGGCTATCCGCTGCCAACACTCCTTTCCTTTCTGCTGTTGACATTTTTGCGAACTGTGGAATTTAATGTAACAAAGTTTTCCATTCGGGTTAAGCTACCCTTTACTGCCGCACGTACTCTCTTAAGCGCCAATAAATCCGCCATTTTATGATGCACGTAATTACACTTCACAAGATTCACTTCACGAAACCACGAACTATTTAATTGAATCTTTGAAAGGTTTTATCTGCTTTGTGATTACAGTGCAGCTTGGTAGACTTGGATGAATTATGTAGATTTGTTAATCTCCGCGTGGGTTGACTTCTCAATAGCGTGGTTAAAATGTTGTAGTTTTATTACGGGTATTTTATATGCTGCTCGAATGACTTGGTAAAATATAAATCCCAATCGGATGGTGTAGCTTTAGCTGGATAATAACTGCAAGATGTTGCAACGATAACCTTAATGGCGTAGCTTGGATGTAAATCGGATGAAACGTTGGATGAATAACCTCAAAACGTTGATTGTATAATATCATTAGTGCCGTATCCGACTCGAAGGACCACTTGATGGATTGGCGGATAATTTAAATAAAATGTCGATGGGTTTCCAAATTACTTTATTTTATTTTTAAATAATTAATAATATTTTGCGTTTACGTTCGCAATGCTAAAGCTCACAAATCAGAATAAGTTTTTTTTCCTGGACAGCTGAATAAAAAACAAACAATAAACATGGTAACCACTCACAAATCACTTATAATAGATTACGCCTTGCGCACTTTGCCTATTTGGATCATAAAATAAACGGCATAAAATGACGTCAAATGAGAGTGAATAGGTTTGTTTCACAATATTGTTGTATGTAATTGAATCCAAAAATTAAATTAAATTAAATAAATAACGTGGTGCACCGTATTTAATTGTTGTAATAACAATATAAATAACTGTCCATATAATTTCCATTCTTTTCCAACAAATAAGAGATTGTTGAAAGCATGGATCCTATTTTGTCAGAGGAAAGAAATATTTAACCATAATATATCCATATTCAACCATAATACATCCATATATTATACATTTATTAGACAAATTCCTTATTTTGCATACATTTCCTATGCAATATCTTACTAGCAACTCTCAGTTGACGTAATGCGCAGTAAACTACGAAAACGAAATCCACGAAGGCGTAATCTATTATAAGTGATTTGTGGTAACCACTGATCTATAACTCATGGATGCGGCATAAAACTAAATTACCATAGAAAACAACAACAAACAATGGTACAACTTTTTTATATATTTCACTCACTTAAATTGTATATACCTCTTACTCTAAAATCGTATTTCCGAAAATGTAAAGTAAGAGCCGCACTGGGATAATTTTATTTCCGAAAATTATTCAAAATCTTTTTTTTTTCTAATAAACTTAAGATACACAGAAAGATATTCAAAATCTTTCATTTTTAAAATCATAATTTAATAAATAAACCACTTTACTGCGTATTTTCAGAAAATATTTAAATAAATTTTTATATTTTCCCCTTGAAATATTAAGTGCATATCTGAATTATGAACTAAAAAAAACACAACAAACGAAAAATTCGGTTTACATTGTCAGTCAAACATAAATAAACAAAGTTCATTATTTCAAAATTTATTGTTTATTTGAAAATGTTTAATATGTACAAATATTTATTCTGTACATAATAGCTACATATATCAATTAATTTCTAATCATTCGTGTCGGAAAATAATTAACCTGTTTAGCTGGTTAATAGTAAAAGAACGAAATTTATTAGGCACAACACAATAAATGTATTTTGTTGGAAAAATTTCAAAAACAGTTGCATTGCTCAATAATTGCTCGCCTACGTTTTTAAATAAATTTGAATTTGATTTCCGAAAATTCGAAATTCTAGACAAGGAAGATACATTTTTACTTTCTCTGTCGCACACTAAGAATGATTTTTAGTTTTCTTTTTTATACCATAGTTTTTTGGGTATGCCGTATCCATGAGTTATAGATCAGTGATGGTAACTAATTAATAACTAAAAAATCAAATTTAATTGTAGTTTAAGTAAACTACGACGTTCGTATCGCAAGTGGACCATGACAATCACTAGCCATCGGTGCTGGCCGAACACAGCCTTCTGTACACTTTTCCTTTTCTTCATATCGATAAAATATCGCAAACAAAATTTTTTGGGATAATGAGTGATGAATGAAAGTAGAAATAGAATGATGTTTTATGCGAGCATGCTGAGATCGCAATAGAAAAAGCTTAAGGGAGAACACCACTGTGACCTACCATTTTCAAGTGCTTAGTTTGATATTTTTTTTTGAGAAATGGGTTGGGTTTAGAGAAAAAAAAACTTTTAGGCTATATTTGGCATATATTTAAGTAAACAATAAAAAAATTTTATGTAAAAAAAAGTACAAAATGGCGGCGCTAGAGTAGCTTTAGTAGAAGTGATTTTGCCTAGAGTCGCTCCGCTGCACGCAGTAGAAATGTCTTAAATTTGTTCCTGGAACAAAAAATAAAATATTTTCATGAAATATATTAGTTTTAGCATCGAAGTACATGAGGAAATTAAAAAATTCGAAAAAATAAAAAATTGAGACAAGTTTGAAGAAAAAGTTTCATTTTTCGACTATAATTTTCGTATAAAAAGTTGTATATCTTTTTTAATTTTTAATGAATCAAAAAAAACTCATGTACTTCGATTTTAAATCTATTTAAGAAGCTACAGTTAAATTTTCAAGTCGATTGAACAAAAATTGATTGAGTTCTGCTGCGTGCAGATTTCCAAAACACGGTTTCGAGAAAAACGCGTTTAAAGTTTTTAGTATCAATAACTTCTCAATAAGAGCTCTCAGGAAATGCTTGAAAACCTTCTAAAAAAAATTTTTTTTAGCTATAAACGAATTTGTATCATATTTTTGAGGGTCTAAAGGATTTTTTAAAGGCAAAAAAAAAATCGGTTTTTTTAAAATCTCACAGTGGTGTTCTCCCTTAATTCAAAAGTCAAAATAGTATACAATTTTATTCTTGAAAAGAGAGACACGAATACTATCGAACATCGAAAAAAGTCATGTTAGAGCATCTCAGCACAGTTCATCTTTTTCAGGTTTTTCCTGCCTTTTTCACTAAAAAAAGTTGAGTGTTGCAGTAAATAGTATTGAATAATACTTTTTGAGTATTCCTTCTGATTTTAATGCAAGGAAATCATACTAAAACGCATTTTTTATTGTACATATTTTATCTTTTGAAAACGAACGGAAAGATTGAATGTAAATCAGCCTTAAGTAGTAGCTGATTAACATTTAATCTTTTGCTCTATTTTAAAAGGCAGAATATGTACGTTAAAAGTACATATTCATTTTTTTATTATTTCCTTCCATTAAGAAGAGGCATATTCAAAATGAGTTATTTAATACTATTTACCACAATCCACAAGTTTTTTTGGCGAAAAAGAATGGAACAATCGAAAAATGAACCTGTTAGCATTTTTCGTACAAGTTGCTCAAAATTTAAAAGATCATATGTAGTAACATTTTGAAAGAAAAAAAAGTTTTAGTATGTCGGTCTCATTTTTATATATGGATAAAATTTATTCGCACTTTCCTCATGTATTATTGCTTTTGGAATAACAAAATATAATGAAAACAACAATGACGTAGCGTTGTCAAAATAAATACAATTCTTAGTGCTGCGAGTACCAGTATTTTTAAATGGATGATAGAAGTAGCTAAAATTTCCCATTTTTTTTTTTTTTTGGGCAAATATCTGAATAGATCTAATATCTATCGAGAGTTATACAAAAACACAGCAACTGTAAATAAAATTTGTATATCCCTGAATTCCCCAGTCCATCGCTTGACAAAGCCAAATAAAGTGTTCGCTTTAGCAATACAGTTATCGATGTGCCCGTTAAAACTAACGTTTTCGAAGAAGGTGACTCCTAAATCAGTAATCTCTTGTACTCTCTGAACTTCATTGATGTTGTATGTAGTTATTATCGGATTAACTTTACGATGAAAGACATAATTTTGTTCTTGATGTTTAAGTGTAATGAGTTTTGATCGTGCACCACCCATTAAGTCTAAATTTGTTCAATCGTACGATAAATGGTTATGTATCCGCTATCTCTTTGGTGTTTGAGTTGCTGATATTTTTGAAGAGTACTCCCGCGATTTCACGTTTAGACTTAAAGTTTTTCAAGAACTGTTTTGGATTTGTTCTAATTTTTTCTTGGATACCAGCCCAATAAGACTTTTACTTAAATTTGAAATAGACATCAAATTCCTTGATGTGTGGTAAAAAGGATAGCTTGTCTGTTCTCAAACGTGATTTTATCATTTCGGTATAGGCCTTACAATTTCGATTTTTTAGGTTTATAAGCCGGTCATCGAACCATGGAGGGTGAATGCTTGGTGATATGTTGGAAATAGGCACACGGAGTTTCAACATTTTCATTCACATCCTTTGCATTTAGAATCTCATTGTTTGATTTGTTGCAGGTGTTCTGATTTTGGCATATAGTCGGTAGTGTCACAATATTCAAAGATTTATGATTGTTATCATTTACGACAAATGGATTGAGTGACTCAGTTACTTTAAACGCGTCTACTTCATTGGTGAAGACAAGATCCAAAAATCTGGGACAAATGTTACGGGAGCGCTCACTAAATTAGAATGCACGGCTATGATTACATCACCACCCAATTTCTTAGAATTTTCATACCCAAAATATTTAGAATTATTAATTTCGGGATTAAAGTTACTTTCACATAATAAAACAAATCCTCGTAATTCGTTTACTTCCTAGCGAAATATTTAAATGAACCTGTGTGTCTCAAGTTCAAACGGCAGATAGTAAATTCCAGCTTTGTTATAGCCCCTTGTTTCTTTATGATATTAACAACCATTCGATTAGTTCTTGGTCAAAATATTACAAAACTAACCCAGTTACTTTGGTACATAATACCGGAGCTCTGATATCGGGGGCTTACGAGGTTTCTGTCCTCGCATGGTAATTAACATTATGAGATTCAAATGCGAACGACATATGTAGATAGCTTTAAGGCAGTTTGATCATAAAATGTATTTTCCCGAATAAACGTAATGATAAAGGACCAAGCTTAAAGTTAAACCAACTTGTTTACGGCTAATGGCTACTATCTAAAACTTAACAAACCTAAAGGCAGTGGCGGCTTCTCTAACTTAAATTATCACGAATGCAGTAAATCGATTTATACTGAATTATTTATTAAATTTATGAAAAAATTGTCACAAAAATTTGGTTCTGCATAAGCCTCCTGCACACTTTAATTGCACAGCAAATTGTAATAAATTATAATTGATCCAAATTTCAATTTCGGTTACATCTGGTGGTCGATTATCTCCCATATTCCAAATTTCAGTATTGCAATTGCGAGGAAACACAGTACAAGAACTCAAAACGACAACACGTTTTGTATAGCAATTTTGAGAACAATTTTCGAATCTCTTGTAATACTTACATAGTTTGGGTGGTTTTACAGCTTTATTTTTCCGTTAAATTACCGACTTACAGATTCAGCGGGATTTTCAAGATTTTATGGTTTTTTCAAAATTAGCAACATTACTCAACATTTTCCAGATTATTCGAGGTTTTCTAGTTATTTTTGAAAGACATTATTTTTTTTCTTTTGAATTACTTAGCATTGAGATTGTCAAGATCATTCTAGGAATCTATTCGAGCTTATTGAAATTATTTGAGCCGTTACGTTATGGAGTGGTGTTGAGTGTTGTAGAATCTGTGATGTATCAATATTTTCTGGGACTTTCCGAGGTTTTTAAGTTTATTATTTAACATTTTGTAGATTTCGATAATATTCGATATTTTCGATATTATTCGAGTTTAGCTTGGAATTGAATTACGAGTAAGCATAGCACTTAATTAAATTGTCTTACGGAGAAGGCATTCTCGAAATTCAATGTTTTTGGATTTGTCTAGATTTTCAGATTTAAATATTATCGAATTTACTCCAACTTATTTAAGGTTTTGCAAATACTGTATACTATTTACAGATTATTGATTTTTTAATTTTTCAAAATTATTCTATGATTTTAGGTTTATCCAAGTGTTACTGAAATATTCAAAATTTTAAGTAAATATCGAGATTATTCTTGAATTCTAAGATTACACAAGCTTTTCGAGATTTCTTCTGTTACTCGATATTCCTTAAAATTTGCAAGGGCTTACTGATTTATCGAGAATGTTGTTTTTAAGCTTTCCAGTTAATATCCAAACTGCGAAATCGAATGATATTTGGCTACTTATTTTCGAGATTATTCGAAACTTTCGAGATTATAGTTGAATATGAGGCGAGATTATAGTTGAATCTCGAGGAATTTATGAGAGAAATTCGAGATTATTTCAAATTTAAAAGATTTATAAATGTTTTTATGTTTTTCATCTATGCAATCTTTTTCTGGGACTCAAGGAACTCCCAACTCTTTCGCAGTTTATTTTATCGCCCTACTTTACGCTGTAGTATACCCGTTGTGGCTTTAAATTGAGTTCCATCATGATATGTAACAAGGTAATTTTACAGAATTCATGGTTTTTGTAGGAAATGTAGGTCCATACATTATATAGACACACACAAATAAGTAATAGTCATGCATTATTCCCTCTGTAAAGTTGTATTGGGACAAAAAATAAAAAAAGAACGTTTTTGAACTCTTGGTCACAAAAGAGAGATTTTGGTCAAAACGACACAAACAACATCATTTCATCGATATGTTATATTCTCACTTGCATGCCCAACTGAAATTGCTTTTTTTCTCTATTGACGATTGGAGCATCACGGATTCCATCTAGTGGTACATTTTTAAACTGAGCTACCTGATAATTTGACGTTCGAAATTGTTGTAAATAATTCCAATTTTGGACTATAAAAACAATTTTTAATTACCCCATTGCTAAATTTTCTGTCGTCGCATTTGTGACAAATGTCATTTTATCAGCTGCATCATTTTAACTATTGTCCTCGAGAGGCGCATTCTTTACTTTTACAATCGTCAATAGAGGTTTTAATTTTTTACAATGGATATTGGATGTTTGATTTTAGAATATGACGAAAGAAAGAAATGAGAATAATGAGTTATGGGTAAGGAATAACAACTCTAATTAAAATAAGTATATAAATGGTTATAATGCTCATGACTGCATAAATTGCGGCTAATCTAAAGCTACGTAACTAGATTTCAAATTAAGTAAATAATATAACCAAGCTAATAACTTAAATACTGTAGTACGTTATATCGTGTCCGGATTTCAGAGGACACTTTCAAGGCTAAAGCACGGCCCAACCAAATTTTTAAACAAGACTTAATCAAAATTTTAATATTAAAATCTAAACTTAGTTCGGAAAATTAAGGTTGGTTTATCTTTTAATATTGGTAAAATTTTCTACATATAATTTTTTTAACTCCTGCCTAAAGGCTACAGGTGACTTTAGAGCTTAGTTTTGGCAAAGTTTGAAATTTTGCCTTTAATTGCAAATGAATACAATTATTTTGCTAAGTTTGGTAAGGCAAAAATTAAACCAACTGCAGCATATACAAAACTAATCGCTGATTAGCTTTGCTTCTATTGGTTAAAACTGGTAGGCATAGCATGAGCATTCATAAAAATTAAAATTTTAAAATTCTTATTTTCTGTAACGACCAAAAACTAAAGAATATTCTTAAAATAGTTTTTGTTACAGCTAACTAGCTTCAACGTTATTGGCCATTGATGTGCCTAGCAAATTATATGATTTAAAATTCGTTACATTTAAACAACATTTTCCCGTAGGCTCGCCCGTCACAGCTTTCTGGCCAATATAGAGATTTAGCTATTCGTGGTGAATGGAATGGTTCGTTTATCAAAAGTAAATTGATGCACTATTTCGCTTTCAATAACTGAATTGTTAGCAACTACTCACCACTTGAATTTATTAAAATCGGAAGAGAGACCAAATCCCGAGCGTACAAAATCCCGAGGATACAAAATCCTGAAGATACAAAATCCGTAGGGTATAAAATACCGAAAGCCTATTATAATTCCAAAATCTAGTTGTTGCACAATTGGTGCAATTTTCCCTGGGATACCATCATATTCCCGAACGGAAAAATTCCAAATAAAAATACCGAAAAATGTAAAGTTGCCCCATCGAAAGAGAAGACTCCAATAAATTTTTGATAACTAAAATATGAAAACAAAAAGTATCTACATAATTTCATGCCATCCTTACGCGGAAAGGACCAATGCTAAGCAGCTTTGAGGAGTTTTTTATTTTAGTATGTGAAATACAAACGTAAATATTTTTACAAAATGTTAATATTTTTGAAATTTTTCTGACGTTTTCCTGTCATCCTTGAGCAAAGAGTCCAATGCTAAGCGGCTTTGGGGAGTTCTCTATTTTAGTATGTGAATTATTATTAAAAAAATACAAATTTTTTAAAAATGGTTCAATCACTATGAATATTAGAATTTCAAAAAATTGTCAGGGCGGGGGTTTGGTTGCGGTAGCCCCCATCCTCCAAGGTATAAAACGAATTAAAACAATATTTCAAAAATTTGTTATTTTTAAAAAACTTGGTTTTTTGGGATTTTTGTTTGTTTTGGGATTTTTTTATTTTGGATAACGATACCAACCCCTTTTTAAAATCCCATTTTTCATAATCTTGCTTTTCAAAATCCCGATTTTTACGGTTTTTATTTTATATTAAATAAAAATTCGCCTTCACCAGAAGGGGCGGCCCGAATTAAAAAAAATATGCCTTTAACAACCAAGATTTTGGAAACCAAGATTTTGAAAATCGGGAATTTGGAAACCGGGATTTTGATTCCGGGATTTTGAAAAGCGGGCAAACTTACCCTCCCCGATTTAAAGATGTATACACACGGAAAATCGAATATCGAAAATAGTGATGGTTATAATATGTCATCCCCTTGGCATTTCCTCGGGAGTACGGGATTTTGAACCCACGTGATTTTTTACCCTCGGCATTTGGTATCCTCAAGATTATGTCTTCAGGAATATGTATCCTCGGGATTTTGTCCTTCAGGAATATGTCACCGACCCATTAAAATCAAATACAAGTTAATTGAGCTAATAAATAATGATTCCAAATGGCTTTTTCACCCGATAATTTTAGCCAATCAACTCACTGAGAATGACGGAAAGAAATTTATATTTTTCTAGCAGTGAGTTGATTACGAAAACCGAACTGATGATTTGGGATCAAATTTTCTACTATCGAATTTAACCATTTTACGATAAGCTTCTCAAAGACCTTTGACATCACTGGCAATAGCGAAATTGGCCTATCAGACGAGATTATTTGTGGTAATTTTCCGGGTTTTGGGATCAAAAGTACTTCTGTAATTTGCTACAAGCTGGGTACACATTTGATGTTTTAAATGCTGCATTTATAAGATTGGTGAACTACACCAGAATAATATTCTAAGATTATTGGCCATTTTTCTGTTTAAGGATGGCTCCCTAAAATCAATCGTTATTTTCAGCAGTTTTTCCTTGATTTCCGTTACTCTTCGTTACTTGAGCAACGGCATTTTACCAAACTGCCCATGAGTAGTTTCCAACAATCTACGATTTACTTCGGGTTGGTTCATCTCAAGTGCTTGCTTCCTGGCTAAACTTGGATTTTTAGCAATCACATTCTTATTTTTGGTGTTTGCAGTTCAATAGCAACGCTGCATCCTGTGTAGTTAGCCGGATGATTTTCTCCACAGTGAACGCATTTAGGCTGAACTTATACCTAAACATTTGACTGTATTTATATCTAAACATTTGACACAACTGGGTTCCTTCTTGTAATATTTTTGTGTATGCTCATAGGCTTGACATTGTTTACATTGTGGTATAAGCTTAGATCTTCTTTGAGCCTGAATAACCACTTTGCATCCCAGATATACTTAAGTTGATACATTTTTTTCGATATATTCATCACTTGAATAGAGAGGTACTTTGCCTTTTCGTGTTTAGCTTAATTGATGTTTCAGTTGCCTTAAATCCTTTTGCTTTCAGGTGCTCAATTATTTTTTCTGCTTTACACGTATAGTGTAGGTTTTTAGCCATAACCCTTATTGGTAAGGTTTGTTTGTTTTCAAACGTGTGGCAAGCGCGCTTTCCTTCGTTTAACATTTTTGTCATTTTAGTATGATGGTGTTTCCATTCATCAACCTTAAACTTATCAGTAGTAGTTATTGTTTTTATTTTCTCATATAGTAAATCGTAGTCTTTGACTTCATTTATTACTATTGGTGGTGATGGAAGTATTTTTTTTTGGTTGATTCTGGATAATATTTGGAACATCACCTTTTAATTGAGGTGGGAAGAGGGCATATTATTCCGTTTCCTTTTTTCTCTGACTTTTAAAACCCTTATCTACTCAGTTGCTCGAGCTAGTTCGTCTTCATCTGTAGAGTACTCTTGTTAAGTTGTATTCTGACTAAGAGTAGAACAGTTGTCCTCCTTTGGCTTAAGAGCGTCTTCATACATAAAGCTTTTATTCTTTTGTAGAACGAGTGTTGTTGCTGCTGGCCCCAATGCAGGGACTACAGCCTCTTATTGGAGAATACGATACTTTCTTACTCCTCCAGCAGGGATTTGAAAAATCCTTTTCTGTTTCACTCAATTGAGCTTGTTTATGCACCAACATGTGTCCCAGATTTCATGAGACCGACCTCCGAAGTGGGTGGATTTACCTGAGTTAGTTTCCATATCATTTATAGTGTACTGCATTCGCCTCTAGTATTTAGCCAATATTTTATATCGTTGTCCAGGTGTTACCACTTGAAGGTATACTAGACCACACGGTGGTACACTGGACCACGAGATACACAGTGACATCTGTTGGTAATAAATAAATCTACTTAATTTGGTAGTGACATCTGTGGGTACTAATATTGATTATACTTGCTATAGTTACCCTAACGGTGACAAGCTTACTTTGCGCTGCAGATGTTGGAGACAGTTAAAAGCCTCTGCTAGCGGTCCATTCTATTTAATGGTCTAATGTCTTAGGCATAAGTAAAACTGACTTACAAAATGAGCAGAATGCAATCTTCCTACATATTATAAAAAACTTATATTCATGCTTGAGCTTTGCATGCTTTATAGATAAACTAACATAGCATTTAAACTTTATTTAGACTAATATTTGAAATCATAGAAACTAGTATTTAAGTAATTTATATCTAAGAACTTTGTATTTGTGTGTAATTTGTGTAAGTAGCATTGAATTTCTTTTTTGTTGATTGAACTATCTAAATCTTTGCATAACCAACTATATTATATTTGTATTAGAAACAAACAAGCATTTTAACTAAAACCACTAATATCTTTCCAAAATTGTATTATTATAGTAACTAAAAATAATTGGCAATTTATCCATATCCTCATACTCTCAATCCTCTATAAATTTAGATGAGCAACCACATGAAAATCCAAAAATCACCGTAAAATTACGCGGCAATGAGAAGAAATCAACAAAGCAAGATGACAAGGAAACAACAAAAATTTGTATCGATATGTCAACATCATCATCATCGTCACCGACGACCGATTTAAAATCCACCTCATTAATCATGCAAACCATCCGGTCCTCGGGCCATTTCGATGAACTCATGAAAAATCTGGAGCAGGGTACCGATAAACTTAATCGTCTCAGCATTAGTGATGCTTCTGAACACAATAAAAAATACGTTGGCCCCCCCATTCAACCAAAATCCGCTCTAAAGCTTATCTCACAAATGAATGCGATTACAAAATCGAATAGTGCAAATAGCTTGGTAAAGGATACGTCAAAATTATCGTTGTACGATCAAAATAGTTTTGGATATGGTAAAAAATATTCATCATCGCTGGACGGTGGTGAATATAATCGTGATTATGATTCAGAGCTTGATAGCACTGACTCGACCAAATTGTATGTGGCCCGTAAACATTCGCTTCAAAGTAAAATCGAAGAGAACTATAAAATTATTTCGAACTATTCGAATTCATCGTTTAGTAGTTGCTCGGAAAAGTATGATTTTGGGTCGGCGGCCACGAGGGGCGGGGCACCCGATGAATTTGGTGATGATGATGAGACGAAAATACCGATTGCTGCGCCACGTATGAAAAAAATTGGTCCCGCCAATGTGCTGAGTCAACAGTTGTCCCAGTTGCGTCGCTTGTATGAGGCGGCCGATCAGGACAGTGATGATAGCGCAAAAGCGGATGAAGAAGTAAAACACTATTTGGGCAATTTGATCTCAATGGAGGAGCGAACAAGTGAGCTGAGCGGAAGTTGGAGCCGTGTGAAGGCGAAACGTAGCGTGATGAAAAAGGAGGAAATAAAAAATATTGAAAGTGGAAAGGCGTCAGGTATGGAAGATTTAGATAGTTCAATCGGCGCATAATTTTGTTTTTGTTTATATTTAATGTGTTTTTGGGTATTAAATTGATTGTCATAATTTAAAATCGGAAACATTTTATTTTTCAGAATATAAATATTCTAACGGACACAAGGACCTCATCCATTCGAATGTCATGTCGATTGCATTACATTCACCGACATCATCACAAAAACGTAGTACTTCACCGATTCCAATAGCAAAACCTCGTTCGGTTGTTGCTCCCATTACAACGAAAACTATGATTGGAACAGTCGCTACACCAACGGCAACCAAGCAACAGCATCATCAAACTGTTGTACGAAAATTAAATCCGAATGAAAAAGATGGCGATCGCAATAGTTTAAAACTAGCAAGCGGTGGCCCACGAAAATTACGCGAACATGAATTATCATATTTTGGTGTAAGTGTACCAAAATCTGGATCTAGTTCATCGTTGCAACAGCAACCAACGACAATACCAAATAATACACTCATCAATCATAAACCATTAACCACGGCCACAGCCGTATTGTCTGGATCGAAAAATTTATCAATGGCCAAATTGAATAATACGAACAGTAGTAACAATGATAATTTCTTAAAGAAATGGCAACTAACGCATGATAAACCGGATTTATTGCGTCATAGTCCCAATAACAATAATCCAGGTGATTATTCAAATATTAAATCGTCATCATCAACATCATCCATATTGACGACCACATCTTCATCGTCACTAGTCAAGATGAATACTAAAATGGTCGAAACTGGTCATCAACATGATAAAAAAATGCAAAAGACCAAGCTGGACGATGAACCCGTGTACGAGAATATTCGCAAGATACGTAGCTATGAACGAAAACATGATTTAAAACGGGATGAAATGATCTTGAATGAATTATCAAAAACGGCGGATCAAATTTTAAGTGTAAGTACATAATACAAGTTTGGTGATTATTTTTTAAATATTGAATTTTTTTTACATTTCACAGTCGATTTCCGGTTACACCGATGATGATTCAAATGAAGAAAATAAAAAAATCTCAGCAAATCATAAAAAAGCAACCAATCTGCATACAATTGATGAGCATAAATCGATTTCCCAGAAAACGATGCATTCGAAGGGGGTACAAGTTTCAACACCCGCATTCACTGGCACAAGTACGAGTTTACGTCGTAAAAGTAAAACTCCACCAGATTCTCGACATCACAGTCAGCAACATCATCACCATCATCATCATCGTTCACGAGTTTCTTCCGCATCATCGAACGAAAGTCTGCCGAGAGGTTCATTTTCTACAGTAACATCGGCGGTCGCAACAACAACAAGCCAAAAAACAAAACGTTTATGTCATAAACAACATGAGTCACAAAGCGCTGATTTACGTAGCGGCAGTTCAATGAATTCAGTTAAATCGATTACGCGCCGAAAAGCAAGTGATCGTATGCATCGAACGAGCAGCCGTGATACATTAAATTCGAATAATGCTAGTTCATCGGAGGATTTACAAAGTAGCATGGAAATTCCAAGACGGCCGAGACGTATTCGGACCAAAGATAAAAGTGAAAGGTGAGTTTATTTAGAATTTTGTACATCATTCATTCCTTACGTTATACATTTTTTTTTTTATCAGCCAACAAATTGCCAAAAAGAGCGAAACAAAATCGTCAACAATGCGAAGTGGTAGCGCTGATAAAACGTTAAGCTCTCATCGTAATACAAATCGATCGACATCCTCGTCGCATCGCAACAATGATCATGGCCCTGTAATTAAGGATAATAAGGGTAAGGGGCTGTGATTAAAAAATTATTTTGAAATATTTCGACTTAATTTGTATTATTTCTACTTTTATTCCCGTGTAGGCTCAATATTAATCGAACAACAGCAAAAGCATCGTATAAAATCCGGGGTTGTGACCACAACGTATGTATTACAATCATGTTTAGTACCACCGCCGCGACCCAAGCGTCGAAAAAATCGAAAAAATTTACAGCGACACAATTCGAATTCGTCATTTATTGCAAAGACACGAGAAATGAAAATGAAACGAAGAAAATCAATTGGAACATGTCTCTGTTCATGAAACAGGCCGGGCGGCGCATAAATATTTTGAATTTTTTTTTATTTTTGTGTATTTTGTGTTTGATTTTTTCTAGGAAAATTTTTTAACAAAAAGAAAAATTCGAAAATTTCTTGATTTTGTGTGATTTAGGTAGAGAATCTAGATTTTTTTTTTTTTATTAAATAAATAAAAAAGGACATGCCCTCTATTATTACTTAGTTAGTCTCTTGATATTTTCTATAATTTTCATTTTTCCTAACTTATTACTATTTATAGAATCTAATGAAATGCATGTTCCTTCGTAGAAAATTCTGTTCGTAGTAGAACTATAATATGTGCCGTCATCTCAACAACTACCCAAAATTAAAACTTTTACTTCTCGTACTCTCGGTCACTAGAACGTATTTTGTTTAGAATTTTTGTAGAGCCATAGAATTCGTACATAAAAGTAGAACAAAACTAAAACCTCTATTAATGTTTTTTTTTTTACACACAACTACTTAAGTAGACATTATGGAAACGTGATGATGTGTCATGTGACATGAGACTAATTTAATTACCAAAATAATTAATTAATTTTCATTTCTCGTAATCTTTTATATATATACATAATATACACAAACATTATTATCATAAACACAATCAAACGTTGACACTTTACCAATGCTTGAATACTTTTGAAACCATGAATCATTTTGATATGCGCTTAACAAAAATATTAAATATTAGAATTTTAATTTTCTAACCTTAGATTAGTATATTTAATACAATATAATTATGTACTAATTTAATAAACAAATTTATACTAAAAATTATTCCTGAATTATGATAATTTCAGTCCATCATCATCTTCCGCAACCGCCGCCACATCTTCAACACCAACAACAAAGCGAGGAACAACACGATCATCAGAAAAAGTATGGAAATAAGTCCGATGACGATAGTTCGAGTGTGCTTTTTGAACAATTTTATTAATTTTATTTCTTATTTATCTATAATTTAATTAAACTTTTTTTTTTATTTAATTTTTGTTCCTATAATTATTTTTTAAAATAGTCATAGAATGAAGAAAATTTATCGAAAGGATCGAAATTTTATAAAATGAAAAAGAAATCATGTGATAGAAGAAGGTTTTGAATATGAATTAATTTAAATTAAATAATTATTAATGTTTGACTGTAATATTTAAGTGACTTAATTTTCTATTAACCGATGTTTTTTTTTTTATTATGATTATTCATTTATGTATTCTGATTTTTTTAGTTTTTAACTTTAATTCTGATTTTAATCGAAACAAACATTTTTGTACTTTATAAAATAATGCATTTATAAATAAATATATAACAGTACTTACTACTAAACTACAATTTATGCAATAAAACAATATTTTTGCTTATTAAAAAAAAAAAACAGATGTAATTTTATTTTAAGCCCGTGAATGAATAAAGTTTGACGATTCATGTAAATGAGACGAACAAAGGTAAGTATCTGGGGATAATGCACTAGCGCCATCTATGTGTGAATACAAATTACTCGTATTCCGTAAACAAACCACTAAAAGCCAAATTATAATTTGCTAGGTTCTGTTATGTGTCTCGACTAAATTTTTGAAATACATATGTACATACTTTCCGTATAATATTCCAAGTTTGCCTATTCCAAAATTTTTTTAAATTGGCTTTACATATAGGTATAAATATCTGCATCTGCAACTAACTTTATCAATTTCTAATTCATTAGGTTTTTCATAATGCGGGAAATTTAAAATCAATGCGAGAATATCTTCGCCACCATTAGAGGCATCTGTTGGTAAACATTTGTCTATCGTATACACGAACCAAACGTTAAATAATTTGGTGAAAATTTGATTTTCTCTGATGTTGAATTTTATTGACGCAAGAAAACGGATCTCGATCAAAAAAAAAAACTGAACTGAGATCAATTTCTACTATGAAGAGTTTAGCATTTTTTGAACTAGGTTCCGTTTTTGTGAGTCAATGGAATACGACATGAATTATGTTTGCCTGTTATCACACAATTTTTTTTTATACACGGATTTTTAAAATTTTTTTTTACACCAACAACAACTTTAGACTTAAAAATGACTTTTTCTGAATTCTGTTTGCCTGGTATAAAATTACGTTTTACATGATTTTTGAATTTCATGCAATATCGGATCGACATGTACTATGTTTATGTATGCTTTGGGAAAGGTTGTTTCAACAGTAATCTTTAGATAAGGTTCTAGAATATGGCCAAGTTCTGGATTACGGGAAATTTGAATGGAATTTGGCTACTTTGTTGAAATTCGACAGTTACGATGGAAATGGTATCTTAGAGTGATCTTTAGATAAAGTTCTGGATTATGGCCAAGTAGAATAGAACTTGACTATTTCTTAACCAATTTTGATGATATTCTACAATTACGATGGAGGTGGGGTAGTAAAATGATTTTTAGATGAAGTTCTGGAATATTGCCAAATAGGATGACCTTCGCTATTTCTTAACACTTTCCCGAACAAAAAAGTTATTGCGGTATTTGCTAGGTCAAAAATTAATTTTCCATATAGAATAATATCTTTTCACTGAAACACTATCAAACTTTAAATGGGTTAAAATTAAAACCATGTAACAACTTTCGAATAAAATCATGGATTTGATTTTACGTCGAAAGCCATCACAGACTCTCAAGTGGTTATCCAGACAGCATAATTTTAACCGGCTAGGTTTCAGTGGATTTTAGGGGTTATTTCTGGACCACAGGAGAGCTTAAAAATGCTGTTGTTGAGAAGAAAAAAAAACATCACTATATGAAGCGTCAGCATTGCCGCTTCGTCACCAATACAACTCAAAAAAAATTACTCACTCATTATAAAAAAAAAACTCACTGAATTTTAAAAAAATTTAAATTTTAAAAGAAAAAAAAATGAAAACAAATGAAATATTAGGTATTAACTTGATTAATATTATTATCATTAATCAAATTAAATGAATTAACCTAAAATTTAATTAGAACAAAAAATAAGAGAAACCCATCAACATAAGAAACTAATTAGCTAATTCTTAATTAAATATTAACTATTATAAAAGAAAAATTCTTAATATTATTGATACCGTTGCGGATCCGATTACAGCTGTTTATTTTCGAAGAACGCTGCGAAGAAACGCTGATTGTATTTTTTTTTTATTTTAAGATTTAATTTATCAAATTATTTATTATTGTTATTAAATCGTATAAAAAACTTATTATTATTATATTTATAATTTTATTATTTTTATTTATTATATGTACACATATCAGTTGAGTAATATTTTCACTATTACGATCATTAGTCAAGTTTATTGGGTTTTGATTCACTGTAATGGGGTTTGTTTGTGTGTTTTTAATTTTTACCTGAACACAATCCAATATTGGACAACCACCATTTTAATTTTATGAACGTTTTCTTTTTTTTCCACTTTTGTAATCCATAAACTATATTATATTATTATTTTAAAATTACTAATTATTTATTATTATATATTTGGGTTTATTCATTACAATTTTTTTCCACTCAGAAGTTTTGTGTTTTCATTTGTAATGATCGATTTTTATCTTCCTCTTATTATCTTTTATTTTTATTATCTCTAGGACATCACATCACTGTCTACCCTCATCTCACGATTTCGCAAAAATTTTTAATTTTTTTTATTTCTATTTATTTACAATGGTAATCTTACTTATCTGGCAATTATACAATTTAAATGGCAAATTTAATACCTTAATTTAAATTACAGTCGGTAACATAATATTCTAAAGAGTAAATTAATTTTTTTTTCTTTTCTTTAAATTAACTTTATTTAAATAACGGCAAATACCGTCATGTCCCATTATATGCGTTTATTTGACGGCACATACCGTCACATTCAAAAAAGTGTCAACCGATTATGATAAATTTGACTTCGACGTTGGAAATACGATCGTAAAATAATTTTTAGATCCAGTTCTGGAAACTGGAACATAGTTAGGCACAGGGCCGTTCTTATATATTTAGGCGCCCTGGGCTAAAAATATTAGGCGCCTTTGTAGAAGCTAACAATTTTTTTTTTTCTAAAACCAGTACATTCGACACCATGAAATTCTAGAGAAAATACAAGACATGAAGTTCAAACAGCATTTAGAAAGAGAGGCAATTAATTCCAGAAACGAAGAAACGTTAGTGATTTCGACGATCAGAGACGATACAATGAATGAAATGAGAACACCGGATGATTGTGAAAATGCGTAATAGCATTGATACCTCTATCAATAGGCGTTGAGACCTGTAATTGTCATAAAAACGGCCATTTGGATCGGCCGAATATTTCTACATATTTCGTGGAAATTCAATTTTTTTGAAAATCAACTGAACTATAGCCCACAAATTCAGAGCCACAAAATTCTAAAATCAGCAAATGTGCTCCGATTTCATTGATTGATACCTCTATCAATAGGCGTTGAGACCTGTGATTGTCATAAAAACGGACATTTGGATCGGCCGAATATTTCTACACATTTCGTGGAAAATTTCTTTTTTTTTGAAAATCAACTGAACTTTAGCCCACAAATTCAGAGCCACAAAATTCTAAAATCTGCAAATGTGCTCCGATTTCATTGATTGATACTTCTATCAATAGGCGTTGAGACCTGTAATTGTCATAAAAACGGACATTTGGATCGGCCGAATATTTCTACACATTTCGTGGAAAATGCAATTTTTTTGAAAATCAACTGAACTATAGCCCACAAATTCAGAGCCACAAAATTCGATAATCTGCAAATGTGCTCCGATTTCGATGATTGATACCTCTACCAATAGGCGTTGAGACCTGTAATTGTCATAAAAACGGACATTTGGATCGGTCGAATATTTCTACACATTTCGTGGAAAATGCAATTTTTTTGAAAATCAACTGAACTATAGCCCACAAATTCAGAGCCACAAAATTCGATAATCTGCAAATGTGCTCCGATTTCGATGATTGATACCTCTATCAATATGCGTTGAGACCTGTAATTGTCATAAAAACGGACATTTGGATCGGCCGAATATTTCTACACGTTTCGTGGAAAATTCAATTTTTTTGAAAATCAACTGAACTTTAGCCCACAAATTCAGAGCCACAAAATTCGAAAATCTGCAAATGTGCTCCGATTTCGATGATTGATACCTCTATCAATAGGCGTTGAGACCTGTAATTGTCATAAAAACGGACATTTGGATCGGCCGAATATTTCTACACATTTCGTGGAAAATGCAATTATTTTGAAAATCAACTGAACTATAGCCCACAAATTCAGAGCCACAAAATTCTAAAATCTGCAAATGTGCTCCAATTTCGATGATTGATACCTCTATCAATAGGCGTTGAGACCTGTAATTGGCATAAAAACGGACATTTGGATCGGCCGAATATTTCTACACATTTCGTGGAAAATTTCTTTTTTTTTGAAAATCAACTGAACTATAGCCCACAAATTCAGAGCCACAAAATTCGAAAATCTGCAAATGTGCTCCAATTTCGATGATTGATACCTCTATCAATAGGCGTTGATACCTGTAATTGTCATAAAAACGGCCATTTGGATCGGCCGAATATTTCTACACATTTCGTGGAAAATGCAATTATTTTGAAAATCAACTGAACTTTAGCCCACAAATTCAGAGCCACAAAATTCTAAAATCTGCAAATGTGCTCCGATTTCATTGATTGATACCTCTATCAATAGGCGTTGAGACCTGTGATTGTCATAAAAACGGACATTTGGATCGGCCGAATATTTCTACACATTTCGTGGAAAATGCAATTATTTTGAAAATCAACTGAACTATAGCCCACAAATTCAGAGCCACAAAATTCTAAAATCTGCAAATGTGCTCCAATTTCGATGATTGATACCTCTATCAATAGGCGTTGAGACCTGTAATTGGCATAAAAACGGACATTTGGATCGGCCGAATATTTCTACACATTTCGTGGAAAATTTCTTTTTTTTTGAAAATCAACTGAACTATAGCCCACAAATTCAGAGCCACAAAATTCGAAAATCTGCAAATGTGCTCCAATTTCGATGATTGATACCTCTATCAATAGGCGTTGATACCTGTAATTGTCATAAAAACGGCCATTTGGATCGGCCGAATATTTCTACACATTTCGTGGAAAATGCAATTATTTTGAAAATCAACTGAACTTTAGCCCACAAATTCAGAGCCACAAAATTCTAAAATCTGCAAATGTGCTCCGATTTCATTGATTGATACCTCTATCAATAGGCGTTGAGACCTGTGATTGTCATAAAAACGGACATTTGGATCGGCCGAATATTTCTACACATTTCGTGGAAAATTTCTTTTTTTTTGAAAATCAACTGAACTTTAGCCCACAAATTCAGAGCCACAAAATTCTAAAATCTGCAAATGTGCTCCGATTTCATTGATTGATACTTCTATCAATAGGCGTTGAGACCTGTAATTGTCATAAAAACGGACATTTGGATCGGCCGAATATTTCTACACATTTCGTGGAAAATGCAATTTTTTTGAAAATCAACTGAACTATAGCCCACAAATTCAGAGCCACAAAATTCGATAATCTGCAAATGTGCTCCGATTTCGATGATTGATACCTCTACCAATAGGCGTTGAGACCTGTAATTGTCATAAAAACGGACATTTGGATCGGTCGAATATTTCTACACATTTCGTGGAAAATGCAATTTTTTTGAAAATCAACTGAACTATAGCCCACAAATTCAGAGCCACAAAATTCGATAATCTGCAAATGTGCTCCGATTTCGATGATTGATACCTCTATCAATATGCGTTGAGACCTGTAATTGTCATAAAAACGGACATTTGGATCGGCCGAATATTTCTACACGTTTCGTGGAAAATTCAATTTTTTTGAAAATCAACTGAACTTTAGCCCACAAATTCAGAGCCACAAAATTCGAAAATCTGCAAATGTGCTCCGATTTCGATGATTGATACCTCTATCAATAGGCGTTGAGACCTGTAATTGTCATAAAAACGGACATTTGGATCGGCCGAATATTTCTACACATTTCGTGGAAAATGCAATTATTTTGAAAATCAACTGAACTATAGCCCACAAATTCAGAGCCACAAAATTCTAAAATCTGCAAATGTGCTCCAATTTCGATGATTGATACCTCTATCAATAGGCGTTGAGACCTGTAATTGGCATAAAAACGGACATTTGGATCGGCCGAATATTTCTACACATTTCGTGGAAAATTTCTTTTTTTTTGAAAATCAACTGAACTATAGCCCACAAATTCAGAGCCACAAAATTCGAAAATCTGCAAATGTGCTCCAATTTCGATGATTGATACCTCTATCAATAGGCGTTGATACCTGTAATTGTCATAAAAACGGCCATTTGGATCGGCCGAATATTTCTACACATTTCGTGGAAAATGCAATTATTTTGAAAATCAACTGAACTTTAGCCCACAAATTCAGAGCCACAAAATTCTAAAATCTGCAAATGTGCTCCGATTTCATTGATTGATACCTCTATCAATAGGCGTTGAGACCTGTGATTGTCATAAAAACGGACATTTGGATCGGCCGAATATTTCTACACATTTCGTGGAAAATTCAATTTTTTTGAAAATCAACTGAACTTTAGCCCACAAATTCAGAGCCACAAAATTCGAAAATCTGCAAATGTGCTCCGATTTCGATGATTGATACCTCTATCAATAGGCGTTGAGACCTGTAATTGTCATAAAAACGGACATTTGGATCGGCCGAATATTTCTACACATTTCGTGGAAAATGCAATTATTTTGAAAATCAACTGAACTATAGCCCACAAATTCAGAGCCACAAAATTCTAAAATCTGCAAATGTGCTCCAATTTCGATGATTGATACCTCTATCAATAGGCGTTGAGACCTGTAATTGTCATAAAAACGGACATTTGGATCGGCCGAATATTTCTACACATTTCGTGGAAAATTTCTTTTTTTTTGAAAATCAACTGAACTATAGCCCACAAATTCAGAGCCACAAAATTCGAAAATCTGCAAATGTGCTCCAATTTCGATGATTGATACCTCTATCAATAGGCGTTGATACCTGTAATTGTCATAAAAACGGCCATTTGGATCGGCCGAATATTTCTACACATTTCGTGGAAAATGCAATTATTTTGAAAATCAACTGAACTTTAGCCCACAAATTCAGAGCCACAAAATTCTAAAATCTGCAAATGTGCTCCGATTTCATTGATTGATACCTCTATCAATAGGCGTTGAGACCTGTGATTGTCATAAAAACGGACATTTGGATCGGCCGAATATTTCTAAATATTTCGTGGAAAATGCAATTATTTTGAAAATCAACTGAACTATAGCCCACAAATTCAGAGCCACAAAATTCTAAAATCTGCAAATGTGCTCCAATTTCGATGATTGATACCTCTATCAATAGGCGTTGAGACCTGTAATTGTCATAAACACGGACATTTGGATCGGCCGAATATTTCTACACATTTCGTGGAAAATTCAATTTTTTTTGAAAATCAACTGAACTATAGCCCACAAATTCAGAGCCACAAAATTCTAAAATCTGCAATTATGCTCCGATTTCGATGATTGATACCTCTATCAATAGGCGTTGAGACCTGTAATTGTCATAAAAACGGACATTTGGATCGGCCGAATATTTCTACACATTTCGTGGAAATTCAATTTTTTTGAAAATCAACTGAACTATAGCCCACAAATTCAGAGCCACAAAATTCGAAAATCTGCAAATGTGCTCCAATTTCGATGATTGATACCTCTATCAATAGGCGTTGAGACTTGTAATTGGCATAAAAACGGACATTTGGATCGGCCGAATATTTCTACACATTTCGTGGAAAATTCAATTTTTTTGAAAATCAACTGAACTATAGCCCACAAATTCAGAGCCACAAAATTCTAAAATCTGCAATTATGCTCCGATTTCGATGATTGATACCTCTATCAATAGGCGTTGAGACCTGTAATTGTCATAAAAACGGACATTTGGATCGGCCGAATATTTCTACACATTTCGTGGAAATTCAATTTTTTTGAAAATCAACTGAACTATAGCCCACAAATTCAGAGCCACAAAATTCGAAAATCTGCAAATGTGCTCCGATTTCATTGATTGATACCTCTATCAATAGGCGTTGAGATCTGTGATTGTCATAAAAACGGACATTTGGATCGGCCGAATATTTCTACACATTTCGTGGAAAATTTCTTTTTTTTTGAAAATCAACTGAACTATAGCCCACAAATTCAGAGCCACAAAATTCTAAAATCTGCAAATGTGCTCCGATTTCATTGATTGATACTTCTATCAATAGGCGTTGAGACCTGTAATTGTCATAAAAACGGACATTTGGAT
Organism: Tipula helvola; assembly: GCA_963556165.1. Lineage (NCBI taxonomy): Eukaryota > Metazoa > Arthropoda > Insecta > Diptera > Tipulidae > Tipula > Tipula helvola. Next base: position 92,321,819 of record OY744482.1, read on the forward strand.
CGGCCGAATATTTCTACACATTTCGTGGAAAATGCAATTTTTTTGAAAATCAACTGAACTATAGCCCACAAATTCAGAGCCACAAAATTCGATAATCTGCAAATGTGCTCCGATTTCGATGATTGATACCTCTATCAATAGGCGTTGAGACCTGTAATTGTCATAAAAACGGACATTTGGATCGGTCGAATATTTCTACACATTTCGTGGAAAATGCAATTTTTTTGAAAATCAACTGAACTATAGCCCACAAATTCAGAGCCACAAAATTCGATAATCTGCAAATGTGCTCCGATTTCGATGATTGATACCTCTATCAATATGCGTTGAGACCTGTAATTGTCATAAAAACGGACATTTGGATCGGCCGAATATTTCTACACGTTTCGTGGAAAATTCAATTTTTTTGAAAATCAACTGAACTTTAGCCCACAAATTCAGAGCCACGAAATTCGAAAATCTGCAAATGTGCTTCGATTTCGATGATTGATACCTCTATCAATAGGCGTTGAGACCTGTAATTGTCATAAAAACGGACATTTGGATCGGTCGAATATTTCTACACATTTCGTGGAAATTCAATTTTTTTGAAAATCAACTGAACTATAGCCCACAAATTCAGAGCCACAAAATTCGATAATCTGCAAATGTGCTCCGATTTCGATGATTGATACCTCTATCAATAGGCGTTGAGACCTGTAATTGTCATAAAAACGGACATTTGGATCGGCCGAATATTTCTACACATTTCGTGGAAAATTTCTTTTTTTTTGAAAATCAACTGAACTATAGCCCACAAATTCAGAGCCACAAAATTCGATAATCAGCAAATGTGCTCCGATTTCGATGATTGATACCTCTATCAATAGGCGTTGATACCTGTAATTGTCATAAAAACGGACATTTGGATCGGCCGAATATTTCTACACGTTTCGTGGAAAATGCAATTATTTTGAAAATCAACTGAACTATAGCCCACAAATTCAGAGCCACAAAATTCTAAAATCTGCAAATGTGCTCCAATTTCGATGATTGATACCTCTATCAATAGGCGTTGATACCTGTAATTGTCATAAAAACGGCCATTTGGATCGGCCGAATATTTCTACACATTTCGTGGAAAATGCAATTATTTTGAAAATCAACTGAACTTTAGCCCACAAATTCAGAGCCACAAAATTCTAAAATCTGCAAATGTGCTCCGATTTCATTGATTGATACCTCTATCAATAGGCGTTGAGACCTGTGATTGTCATAAAAACGGACATTTGGATCGGCCGAATATTTCTACACATTTCGTGGAAAATTTCTTTTTTTTTGAAAATCAACTGAACTATAGCCCACAAATTCAGAGCCACAAAATTCTAAAATCTGCAAATGTGCTATTTCGATGATTGATACCTCTATCAATAGGCGTTGAGACCTGTAATTGGCATAAAAACGAACATTTGGATCGGCCGAATATTTCTACACATTTCGTGGAAAATGCGATTTTTTTGAAAATCAACTGAACTATAGCCCACAAATTCAGAGCCACAAAATTCTAAAATCTGCAAATGAGCTCCGATTTCGATGATTGATACCTCTATCAATAGGCGTTGAGACCTGTAATTGGCATAAAAACGGCCATTTGGATCGGTCGAATATTTCTACACGTTTCGTGGAAAATTCAATTTTTTTGAAATCAACTGAACTTTAGCCCACAAATTCAGAGCCACAAAATTCTAAAATCAGCAAATGTGCTCCGATTTCATTGATTGATACCTCTATCAATAGGCGTTGAGACCTGTGATTGTCATAAAAAACGGACATTTGGATCGGCCGAATATTTCTACACATTTCGTGGAAAATTCAATTTTTTTTGAAAATCAACTGAACTATAGCCCACAAATTCAGAGCCACAAAATTCTAAAATCTGCAATTATGCTCCGATTTCGATGATTGATACCTCTATCAATAGGCGTTGAGACCTGTAATTGTCATAAAACGGACATTTGGATCGGCCCGAATATTTCTACACATTTCGTGGAAAATTCAGTTTTTTCGAAAATCAACTGAACTATAGCCCACAAATTCAGAGCCACAAAATTCGAAAATCAGCAAATGTGCTCCGATTTCAATTGATTGATACTTCTATCAATAGGCGTTGAGACCTGCAATTATTATACTAATGGGCCATTTGGGTCGGCCGAATATTACTACACATTTCGTAGAAAATTTCTTTTTTTTTTAAAATCAACTGAACTTATAGCCCACAAATTCAGAGCCACAAAATTCGAAAATCAGCAAATTTGCTCCGATTTCGATGATTGATACCTCTATCAATAGGCGTTGAGACCTGTAATTGGCATAAAAAAACGGACATTTGGATCGGTCGAATATTTCTACACGTTTCGTGGAAAATTCAATTTTTTTGAAAATCAACTGAACTATAGCCCACAAATTCAGAGCCACAAAATTCGAAAATCTGCAAATGTGCTCCGATTTCGATGATTGATACCTCTATCAATAGGCGTTGAGACCTGTGATTGTCATAAAAACGGCCATTTGGATCGGCCGAATATTTCTACACGTTTCGTGGAAAATTCAATTTTTTTGAAAATCAACTGAACTATAGCCCACAAATTCAGAGCCACAAAATTCGAAAATCTGCAAATGTGCTCCATTTCGATGATTGATACCTCTATCAATAGCGTTGAGACCTGTGATTGTCATAAAAACGGACATTTGGATCGGCCGAATATTTCTACACATTTCGTGGAAAATTTCTTTTTTTTTGAAAATCAACTGAACTATAGCCCACAAATTCAGAGCCACAAAATTCTAAATCAGTCCAAATGAGCTCCGATTTCGATGATTGATACCTCTATCAATAGGCGTTGAGACCTGTAATTGGCATAAAAAACGGCCATTTGGATCGGTCGAGTATTTCTACACATTTCGTGGAAAATCAATTTTTTGAAAAACAACTGAACTATAGCCCACAAATTCAGAGCCACAAAATTCGATAATCTGCAAATGTGCTCTGATTTCGATGATTGATACCTCTATCAATAGGCGTTGATACCTGTAATTGTCATAAAAAACGGCCATTTGGATCGGCCGAATATTTCTACATGTTTCGTGGAAAATTCAATTTTTTTGAAAATCAACTGAACTATAGCCCACAAATTCAGAGCCACAAAATTCGATAATCTGCAAATGTGCTCCGATTTCGATGATTGATACCTCTATCAATAGGCGTTGATACCTGTAATTGTCATAAAAACGGACATTTGGATCGGCCGAATATTTCTACACATTTCGTGGAAAATGCATTTTTTTTTGAAAATCAACTGAACTATAGCCCACAAATTCAGAGCCACAAAATTCTAAAATCTGCAAATGTGCTCCGATTTCATTGATTGATACCTCTATCAATAGGCGTTGAGACCTGTGATTGTCCATAAAAACGGCCCATTTGGATCGGCCGAATATTTCTACACGTTTCGTGGAAAATTCAGTTTTTTTGAAATCAACTGAACTATAGCCCACAAATTCAGAGCCACAAAATTCGAAAATCTGCAAATGTGCTCCAATTTCGATGATTGATACCTCTATCAATAGGCGTTGAGACCTGTGATTGTCATAAAAACGGACATTTGGATCGGCCGAATATTTCTACACATTTCGTGAAAAATTTCTTTTTTTTTGAAATCAACTGAACTATAGCCCACAAATTCAGAGCCACAAAATTCTAAATCTGCAAATGAGCTCCGATTTCGATGATTGATACCTCTATCAATAGGCGTTGAGACCCGTAATTGGCATAAAAACGGCCATTTGGATCGGTCGAATATTTCTACACATTCGTGGAAAATTCAATTTTTTTGAAAATCAACTGAACTATAGCCCACAAATTCAGAGCCACAAATTCGAAAATCTGCAAATGTGCTCCGATTTCATTGATTGATACCCTCTATCAATAGGCGTTGAGATCTGTGATTGTCATAAAAACGGACATTTGGATCGGCCGAATATTTCTACACATTTCGTGGAAAATTTCTTTTTTTTTGAAAATCACTGAACTATAGCCCACAAATTCAGAGCCACAAAATTCTAAAATCTGCAAATGTGCTCCGATTTCATTGATTGATACTTCTATCAATAGCGTTGAGACCTGTAATTGTCATTAAAACGGACATTTGGATCGGCCGAATATTTCTACACATTTCGTGGAAAATGCAATTTTTTGAGAAATCAACTGAACTATAGCCCACAAAATTCATGAGCCACAAAATTCGATAATCTGCAAATGTGCTCCGATTTCGATGATTGATACCTCTATCAATATGCGTTGAGACCTGTAATTGTCCATAAAAACGGACATTTGGATCGGCCGAATATTTCTACACATTTCGTGGAAACTTTCTTTTTTTTGAAAATCAACTGAACTATAGCCCACAAATTCAGAGCCACAAAATTCTAAAATCTGCAAATGTGCTCCGATTTCATTGATTGATACTTCTATCAATAGGCGTTGAGAACCTGTAATTGTCATAAAAACGGACATTTGGATCGGCCGAATATTTCTACACATTTCGTGGAAAATGCAATTTTTTTGAAAATCAACTGAACTATAGCCCACAAATTCAGAGCACAAAATTCGATAATCTGCAAATGTGCTCCGATTTCGATGATTGATACCTCTATCAATAGGCGTTGAGACCTGTAATTGTCATAAAAACGGACATTTGGATCGGTCGAATATTTCTACACATTTCGTGGAAATGCAATTTTTTGAAAATCAACTGAACTATAGCCCACAAATTCAGAGCCACAAAATTCGATAATCTGCAAATGTGCTCCGATTTCGATGATTGATACCTCTATCAATATGCGTTAGAGACCTGTAATTGTCATAACAACGGACATTTGGATCGGCCGAATATTTCTACACGGTTTCGTGAAAATTCAATTTTTTTGAAAATCAACTGAACTTTAGCCCACAAATTCAGAGCCACAAAATTCGATAATCTGCAATTTGCTCCGATTTCGATGATTGATACCTCTATCAATAGGCGTTGAGATCTGTGATTGTCATAAAAACGGACATTTGGATCGGCCGAATATTTCTACACATTTCGTGGAAATGCAATTTTTTTGAAAATCAACTGAACTATAGCCCACAAATTCAGAGCCACAAAATTCGATAATCTTGCAAATGTGCTCCGATTTCGATGATTGATACCTCTATCATAGGCGTTGAGACCTGTAATTGTCATAAAAACGGACATTTGGATCGGCCGAAATATTTCTACACATTTCGTGGAAAATTCTTTTTTTTTGAAAATCAACTGAACTATAGCCCACAAATTCAGAGCCACAAAATTCGATAATCTGCAAATTTGCTCCGATTTCGATGATTGATTACCTCTATCAATAGGCGTTGAGATCTGTGATTGTCATAAAAACGGACATTTGGATCGGCCGAATAATTTCTACACATTTCGTGGAAAATGCAATTTTTTTGAAAATCAACTGAACTATAGCCCACAAATTCAGAGCCACAAAATTCGATAATCAGCAAATGTGCTCCGATTTCGATGATTGATACCTCTATCAATAGGCGTTGATACCTGTAATTGTCATAAAACGGACATTTGGATCGGCCGAATATTTCTACACATTTCGTGGAAAATGCAATTATTTTGAAAATCAACTGAACTATAGCCCACAAATTCAGAGCCACAAAATTCTAAAATCTGCAAATGTGCTCCAATTTCGATGATTGGATACCTCTATCAATAGGCGTTGAGACCTGTAATTGGCAATAAAAACGGACATTTGGATCGGCCGAATATTTCTACACATTTCGTGGAAAATTCAATTTTTTTTGAAAATCAACTGAACTATAGCCCACAAATTCCAGGAGCCACAAAATTCGAAAATCATGCAAATGTTGCTCCAATTTCGATGATTGATACCTCTATCAATAGGCGTTGAGGACCTGTAATTGTCATAAAAACGGACATTTGGATCGGCCGAATATTTCTACACATTCGTGGAAAAGCAATTTTTTGAAAATCAACCTGAACTATAGCCCACAAATTCAGAGCCACAAAATTCTAAAATCTGCAAATGTGCTCCAATTTCGATGATTTGATACCTCTATCAATATGCGTTGATACCTGTAATTGTCATAAAAACGGCCATTTGGATCGGCCCGAATATTTCTACACATTTCGTGGAAAATGCAATTATTTTGAAAATCAACTGAACTTTAGCCCACAAATTCAGAGCACAAAATTCTAAAATCTGCAAATGTGCTCCGATTTCATTGATTGATACATTTCGTGGAAAATGCATTTTTTTTGAAAATCAACTGAACTTTAGCCCACAAATTCAGAGCCACAAATTCTAAAATCTGCAATTATGCTCCGATTTCGATGATTGATACCTCTATCAATAGGCGTTGAGACCTGTAATTGTCATAAAACGGACATTTGGATCGGCCGAATATTTCTACACATTTCGTGGAAAATTCAGTTTTTTCGAAAAATCAACTGAACTTTAGCCACAAATTCAGAGCCACAAAATTCGAAAATCAGCAAATTTGCTCCGATTTCGATGATTGATACCTCTATCAATAGGCGTTGAGACCTGTGATTGTCATAAAAACGGACATTTGGATCGGCCGAATATTTCTACACATTTCGTGGAAAATCTTCTTTTTTTTTGAAAATCAACTGAACTATAGCCCCACAAATTCAGAGCCACAAAATTCGAAAATCAGCAAATGAGCTCCGATTTCGATGATTGATACCTCTATCAATAGGCGTTGAGACCTGTAATTGTCATAAAAACGGACATTTGGATCGGCCGAATATTTCTACACATTTCGTGAAAATTCAGTTTTTTCGAAAATCAACTGAACTATAGCCCACAAATTCAGAGCCACAAAATTCGATAATCAGCAAATGTGCTCCAATTTCGATGATTGATACCTCTATCAATAGGCGTTGAGACCTGTAATTGTCATAAAAACGGACATTTGGATCGGCCGAATATTTCTACACATTTCGTGGAAAATGCGATTTTTTTGAAAATCAACTGAACTATAGCCCACAAATTCAGAGCCACAAAATTCTAAAATCTGCAAATGAGCTCCAATTTCGATGATTGATACCTCTATCAATAGGCGTGAGACCTGTAATTGGCATAAAAACGGACATTGGATCGGCCCGAATATTTCTACACATTTCGTGGAAAATGCATTTTTTTTGAAAATCAACTGAACTTTAGCCCACAAATTCAGAGCCACAAAATTCGATAATCAGCAAATGTGCTCCAATTTCGATGATTGATACCTCTATCAATAGGCGTTGAGACCTGTAATTGGCATAAAAACGAACATTTGGATCGGCCGAATATTTCTACACATTTCGTGGAAAATGCGATTTTTTTGAAAATCAACTGAACTATAGCCCACAAATTCAGAGCCACAAAATTCTAAAATCTGCAAATGAGCTCCAATTTCGATGATTGATACCTCTATCAATAGGCGTTGAGACTTGTAATTGGCATAAAAACGGACATTTGGATCGGCCGAATATTTCTACACATTTCGTGGAAAATTCAATTTTTTTTGAAAATCAACTGAACTATAGCCCACAAATTCAGAGCCACAAAATTCGAAAATCAGCAAATGTGCTCCGATTTCATTGATTGATACCTCTATCAATAGGCGTTGAGACCTGCAATTATTATACTAATGGCCATTTGGGTCGGCCGAATATTTCTACACATTTCGTAGAAAATTTCTTTTTTTTTTAAAATCAACTGAACTATAGCCCACAAATTCAGAGCCACAAAATTCGAAAATCAGCAAATTTGCTCCGATTTCGATGATTGATACCTCTATCAATAGGCGTTGAGACCTGTAATTGGCATAAAAACGGACATTTGGATCGGTCGAATATTTCTACACGTTTCGTGGAAAATTCAATTTTTTTGAAAATCAACTGAACTATAGCCCACAAATTCAGAGCCACAAAATTCGAAAATCTGCAAATGTGCTCCAATTTCGATGATTGATACCTCTATCAATAGGCGTTGAGACCTGTGATTGTCATAAAAACGGACATTTGGATCGGCCGAATATTTCTACACATTTCGTGAAAAATTTCTTTTTTTTTGAAAATCAACTGAACTATAGCCCACAAATTCAGAGCCACAAAATTCTAAAATCAGCAAATGAGCTCCGATTTCGATGATTGATACCTCTATCAATAGGCGTTGAGACCTGTAATTGGCATAAAAACGGCCATTTGGATCGGTCGAGTATTTCTACACATTTCGTGGAAAATTCAATTTTTTTGAAAAACAACTGAACTATAGCCCACAAATTCAGAGCCACAAAATTCGATAATCTGCAAATGTGCTCCGATTTCGATGATTGATACCTCTATCAATAGGCGTTGATACCTGTAATTGTCATAAAAACGGCCATTTGGATCGGCCGAATATTTCTACACGTTTCGTGGAAAATTCAATTTTTTTGAAAATCAACTGAACTTTAGCCCACAAATTCAGAGCCACAAAATTCGAAAATCAGCAAATGTGCTCCGATTTCATTGATTGATACCTCTATCAATAGGCGTTGAGACCTGTGATTGTCATAAAAACGGACATTTGGATCGGCCGAATATTTCTACACATTTCGTGGAAAATGCAATTATTATGAAAATCAACTGAACTATAGCCCACAAATTCAGAGCCACAAAATTCGAAAATCTGCAAATGAGCTCCAATTTCGATGATTGATACCTCTATCAATAGGCGTTGAGACCTGTAATTGTCATAAAAACGGACATTTGGATAGGCCGAATATTTCTACACATTTCGTGGAAAATTTCTTTTTTTTTGAAAATCAACTGAACTATAGCCCACAAATTCAGAGCCACAAAATTCTAAAATCTGCAAATGTGCTCCGATTTCGATGATTGATACCTCTATCAATAGGCGTTGATACCTGTAATTGTCATAAAAACGGCCATTTGGATCGGCCGAATATTTCTACACGTTTCGTGGAAAATTCAATTTTTTTGAAAATCAATTGAACTTTAGCCCACAAATTCAGAGCCACAAAATTCTAAAATCAGCAAATGTGCTCCGATTTCATTGATTGATACCTCTATCAATAGGCGTTGAGACCTGTAATTGGCATAAAAACGGACATTTGGATCGGCCGAATATTTCTACACATTTCGTGGAAAATTTCTTTTTTTTTGAAAATCAACTGAACTATAGCCCACAAATTCAGAGCCACAAAATTCTAAAATCTGCAAATGAGCTCCGATTTCGATGATTGATACCTCTATCAATAGGCGTTGAGACCTGTAATTGGCATAAAAACGGCCATTTGGATCGGTCGAGTATTTCTACACATTTCGTGGAAAATTCAATTTTTTTGAAAAACAACTGAACTATAGCCCACAAATTCAGAGCCACAAAATTCGATAATCTGCAAATGTGCTCCGATTTCGATGATTGATACCTCTATCAATAGGCGTTGATACCTGTAATTGTCATAAAAACGGCCATTTGGATCGGCCGAATATTTCTACACGTTTCGTGGAAAATTCAATTTTTTGAAAATCAACTGAACTTTAGCCCACAAATTCAGAGCCACAAAATTCTAAAATCAGCAAATGTGCTCCGATTTCATTGATTGATACCTCTATCAATAGGCGTTGAGACCTGTGATTGTCATAAAAACGGACATTTGGATCGGCCGAATATTTCTACACATTTCGTGGAAAATTCATTTTTTTTTGAAAATCAACTGAACTATAGCCCACAAATTCAGAGCCACAAAATTCTAAAATCTGCAAATGTGCTCCGATTTCATTGATTGATACCTCTATCAATAGGCGTTGAGACCTGTGATTGTCATAAAAACGGCCATTTGGATCGGCCGAATATTTCTACACGTTTCGTGGAAAATTCAATTTTTTTGAAAATCAACTGAACTTTAGCCCACAAATTCAGAGCCACAAAATTCTAAAATCTGCAAATGTGCTCCGATTTCATTGATTGATACCTCTATCAATAGGCGTTGAGACCTGTGATTGTCATAAAAACGGACATTTGGATCGGCCGAATATTTCTACACATTTCGTGGAAAATTCATTTTTTTTTGAAAATCAACTGAACTATAGCCCACAAATTCAGAGCCACAAAATTCTAAAATCTGCAAATGTGCTCCGATTTCATTGATTGATACCTCTATCAATAGGCGTTGAGACCTGTGATTGTCATAAAAACGGCCATTTGGATCGGCCGAATATTTCTACACGTTTCGTGGAAAATTCAATTTTTTTGAAAATCAACTGAACTTTAGCCCACAAATTCAGAGCCACAAAATTCTAAAATCTGCAAATGTGCTCCGATTTCATTGATTGATACCTCTATCAATAGGCGTTGAGACCTGTGATTGTCATAAAAACGGACATTTGGATCGGCCGAATATTTCTACACATTTCGTGGAAAATTCAATTTTTTAGAAAATCAACTGAACTATAGCCCACAAATTCAGAGCCACAAAATTCGATAATCAGCAAATGTGCTCCGATTTCGATGATTGATACCTCTATCAATAGGCGTTGATACCTGTAATTGGCATAAAAACGGCCATTTGGATCGGTCGAGTATTTCTACACATTTCGTGGAAAATTCAGTTTATTAGAAAATCAACTGAACTATAGCCCACAAATTCAGAGCCACAAAATTCTAAAATCTGCAAATGAGCTCCAATTTCGATGATTGATACCTCTATCAATAGGCGTTGATACCTGTAATTGGCATAAAAACGGCCATTTGGATCGGTCGAGTATTTCTACACATTTCGTGGAAAATTCAATTTTTTAGAAAATCAACTGAACTATAGCCCACAAATTCAGAGCCACAAAATTCGATAATCTGCAAATGTGCTCCGATTTCGATGATTGATACCTCTATCAATAGGCGTTGATACCTGTAATTGGCATAAAAACGGACATTTGGATCGGTCGAGTATTTCTACACATTTCGTGGAAAATTCAATTTTTTAGAAAATCAACTGAACTATAGCCCACAAATTCAGAGCCACAAAATTCGATAATCTGCAAATGTGCTCCGATTTCGATGATTGATACCTCTATCAATAGGCGTTGAGACCTGTAATTGTCATAAAAACGGACATTTGGATCGGCCGAATATTTCTACACATTTCGTGGAAAATGCAATTATTATGAAAATCAACTGAACTATAGCCCACAAATTCAGAGCCACAAAATTCGAAAATCTGCAAATGTGCTCCGATTTCGATGATTGATACCTCTATCAATAGGCGTTGAGACCTGTAATTGTCATAAAATCGGATATTTGGATAGGCCGAATATTTCTACACATTTCGTGGAAAATTTCTTTTTTTTTGAAAATCAACTGAACTATAGCCCACAAATTCAGAGCCACAAAATTCTAAAATCTGCAAATGTGCTCCGATTTCATTGATTGATACCTCTATCAATAGGCGTTGAGACCTGTGATTGTCATAAAAACGGCCATTTGGATCGGCCGAATATTTCTACACATTTCGTGGAAAATTCAATTTTTTAGAAAATCAACTGAACTATAGCCCACAAATTCAGAGCCACAAAATTCTAAAATCAGCAAATGTGCTCCGATTTCATTGATTGATACCTCTATCAATAGGCGTTGATACCTGTAATTGGCATAAAAACGGCCATTTGGATCGGTCGAGTATTTCTACACATTTCGTGGAAAATTCAATTTTTTAGAAAATCAACTGAACTATAGCCCACAAATTCAGAGCCACAAAATTCGATAATCTGCAAATGTGCTCCGATTTCGATGATTGATACCTCTATCAATAGGCGTTGATACCTGTAATTGGCATAAAAACGGCCATTTGGATCGGTCGAGTATTTCTACACATTTCGTGGAAAATTCAGTTTTTTAGAAAATCAACTGAACTATAGCCCACAAATTCAGAGCCACAAAATTCTAAAATCTGCAAATGTGCTCCGATTTCGATGATTGATACCTCTATCAATAGGCGTTGAGACCTGTAATTGTCATAAAAACGGACATTTGGATCGGCCGAGTATTTCTACACATTTCGTGGAAAATGCAATTATTATGAAAATCAACTGAACTATAGCCCACAAATTCAGAGCCACAAAATTCGAAAATCTGCAAATGAGCTCCAATTTCGATGATTGATACCTCTATCAATAGGCGTTGATACCTGTAATTGGCATAAAAACGGCCATTTGGATCGGTCGAGTATTTCTACACATTTCGTGGAAAATTCAATTTTTTAGAAAATCAACTGAACTATAGCCCACAAATTCAGAGCCACAAAATTCGAAAATCTGCAAATGTGCTCCGATTTCGATGATTGATACCTCTATCAATAGGCGTTGAGACCTGTGATTGTCATAAAAACGGCCATTTGGATCGGCCGAATATTTCTACACGTTTCGTGGAAAATGCAATTATTTTGAAAATCAACTGAACTATAGCCCACAAATTCAGAGCCACAAAATTCGATAATCTGCAAATGTGCTCCGATTTCGATGATTGATACCTCTATCAATAGGCGTTGAGACCTGTAATTGTCATAAAAACGGACATTTGGATCGGCCGAATATTTCTACACATTTCGTGGAAAATGCAATTATTTTGAAAATCAACTGAACTATAGCCCACAAATTCAGAGCCACAAAATTCGAAAATCTGCAAATGAGCTCCAATTTCGATGATTGATACCTCTATCAATAGGCGTTGAGACCTGTAATTGGCATAAAAACGGACATTTGGATCGGTCGAGTATTTCTACACATTTCGTGGAAAATTCAATTTTTTAGAAAATCAACTGAACTATAGCCCACAAATTCAGAGCCACAAAATTCGATAATCTGCAAATGTGCTCCGATTTCGATGATTGATACCTCTATCAATAGGCGTTGAGACCTGTAATTGGCATAAAAACGGACATTTGGATCGGCCGAATATTTCTACACATTTCGTGGAAAATGCAATTATTTTGAAAATCAACTGAACTATAGCCCACAAATTCAGAGCCACAAAATTCGATAATCTGCAAATGTGCTCCGATTTCGATGATTGATACCTCTATCAATAGGCGTTGAGACCTGTAATTGGCATAAAAACGGACATTTGGATCGGCCGAATATTTCTACACATTTCGTGGAAAATGCAATTATTTTGAAAATCAACTGAACTATAGCCCACAAATTCAGAGCCACAAAATTCGAAAATCTGCAAATGAGCTCCGATTTCGATGATTGATACCTCTATCAATAGGCGTTGAGACCTGTAATTGGCATAAAAACGGACATTTGGATAGGCCGAATATTTCTAGACATTTCGTGGAAAATGCAATTTTTTTGAAAATCAACTGAACTATAGCCCACAAATTCAGAGCCACAAAATTCGAAAATCTGCAAATGTGCTCCGATTTCGATGATTGATACCTCTATCAATAGGCGTTGAGACCTGTGATTGTCATAAAAACGGCCATTTGGATCGGCCGAATATTTCTACACGTTTCGTGGAAAATTCAATTTTTTAGAAAATCAACTGAACTATAGCCCACAAATTCAGAGCCACAAAATTCGATAATCTGCAAATGTGCTCCGATTTCGATGATTGATACCTCTATCAATAGGCGTTGAGACCTGTAATTGTCATAAAAACGGACATTTGGATCGGCCGAATATTTCTACACATTTCGTGGAAAATGCAATTATTTTGAAAATCAACTGAACTATAGCCCACAAATTCAGAGCCACAAAATTCGAAAATCTGCAAATGAGCTCCAATTTCGATGATTGATACCTCTATCAATAGGCGTTGAGACCTGTAATTGGCATAAAAACGGACATTTGGATCGGTCGAGTATTTCTACACATTTCGTGGAAAATTCAATTTTTTAGAAAATCAACTGAACTATAGCCCACAAATTCAGAGCCACAAAATTCGATAATCTGCAAATGTGCTCCGATTTCGATGATTGATACCTCTATCAATAGGCGTTGAGACCTGTAATTGGCATAAAAACGGACATTTGGATCGGCCGAATATTTCTACACATTTCGTGGAAAATGCAATTATTTAGAAAATCAACTGAACTATAGCCCACAAATTCAGAGCCACAAAATTCGATAATCTGCAAATGTGCTCCGATTTCGATGATTGATACCTCTATCAATAGGCGTTGAGACCTGTGATTGTCATAAAAACGGCCATTTGGATCGGCCGAATATTTCTACACGTTTCGTGGAAAATTCAATTTTTTAGAAAATCAACTGAACTATAGCCCACAAATTCAGAGCCACAAAATTCGATAATCTGCAAATGTGCTCCGATTTCGATGATTGATACCTCTATCAATAGGCGTTGAGACCTGTAATTGGCATAAAAACGGACATTTGGATCGGCCGAATATTTCTACACATTTCGTGGAAAATGCAATTATTTTGAAAATCAACTGAACTATAGCCCACAAATTCAGAGCCACAAAATTCGATAATCTGCAAATGTGCTCCGATTTCGATGATTGATACCTCTATCAATAGGCGTTGAGACCTGTAATTGGCATAAAAACGGACATTTGGATCGGCCGAATATTTCTACACATTTCGTGGAAAATGCAATTATTTTGAAAATCAACTGAACTATAGCCCACAAATTCAGAGCCACAAAATTCGAAAATCTGCAAATGAGCTCCGATTTCGATGATTGATACCTCTATCAATAGGCGTTGAGACCTGTAATTGGCATAAAAACGGACATTTGGATAGGCCGAATATTTCTACACATTTCGTGGAAAATGCAATTATTTTGAAAATCAACTGAACTATAGCCCACAAATTCAGAGCCACAAAATTCTAAAATCTGCAAATGTGCTCCGATTTCGATGATTGATACCTCTATCAATAGGCGTTGAGACCTGTAATTGTCATAAAAACGGACATTTGGATCGGCCGAGTATTTCTACACATTTCGTGGAAAATGCAATTATTATGAAAATCAACTGAACTATAGCCCACAAATTCAGAGCCACAAAATTCGAAAATCTGCAAATGTGCTCCAATTTCGATGATTGATACCTCTATCAATAGGCGTTGATACCTGTAATTGGCATAAAAACGGACATTTGGATCGGTCGAGTATTTCTACACATTTCGTGGAAAATTCAGTTTTTTAGAAAATCAACTTCACTATAGCCCACAAATTCAGAGCCACAAAATTCGATAATCTTCAAATGTGCTCCAATTTCTATGATTGATACCTCTATCAATAGGCGTTGAGACCTGTAATTGGCATAAAAACGGACATTTGGATCGGCCGAATATTTCTACACATTTCGTGGAAAATGCAATTATTTTGAAAATCAACTGAACTATAGCCCACAAATTCAGAGCCACAAAATTCGAAAATCTGCAAATGAGCTCCGATTTCGATGATTGATACCTCTATCAATAGGCGTTGAGACCTGTAATTGGCATAAAAACGGACATTTGGATAGGCCGAATATTTCTACACATTTCGTGGAAAATGCAATTATTTTGAAAATCAACTGAACTATAGCCCACAAATTCAGAGCCACAAAATTCTAAAATCTGCAAATGTGCTCCGATTTCGATGATTGATACCTCTATCAATAGGCGTTGAGACCTGTAATTGTCATAAAAACGGACATTTGAATCGGCCGAGTATTTCTACACATTTCGTGGAAAATGCAATTATTATGAAAATCAACTGAACTATAGCCCACAAATTCAGAGCCACAAAATTCGAAAATCTGCAAATGTGCTCCAATTTCGATGATTGATACCTCTATCAATAGGCGTTGATACCTGTAATTGGCATAAAAACGGACATTTGGATCGGTCGAGTATTTCTACACATTTCGTGGAAAATTCAGTTTTTTAGAAAATCAACTTCACTATAGCCCACAAATTCAGAGCCACAAAATTCGATAATCTGCAAATGTGCTCCGATTTCGATGATTGATACCTCTATCAATAGGCGTTGAGACCTGTAATTGTCATAAAAACGGACATTTGGATCGGCCGAATATTTCTACACGTTTCGTGGAAAATTCAATTTTTTTGAAAATCAACTGAACTTTAGCCCACAAATTCAGAGCCACAAAATTCTAAAATCTGCAAATGTGCTCCGATTTCATTGATTGATACCTCTATCAATAGGCGTTGAGACCTGTGATTGTCATAAAAACGGACATTTGGATCTGCCGAATATTTCTACACATTTCGTGGAAAATTCAATTTTTTAGAAAATCAACTGAACTATAGCCCACAAATTCAGAGCCACAAAATTCGATAATCAGCAAATGTGCTCCGATTTCGATGATTGATACCTCTATCAATAGGCGTTGATACCTGTAATTGGCATAAAAACGGCCATTTGGATCGGTCGAGTATTTCTACACATTTCGTGGAAAATTCAGTTTATTAGAAAATCAACTGAACTATAGCCCACAAATTCAGAGCCACAAAATTCTAAAATCTGCAAATGAGCTCCAATTTCGATGATTGATACCTCTATCAATAGGCGTTGATACCTGTAATTGGCATAAAAACGGCCATTTGGATCGGTCGAGTATTTCTACACATTTCGTGGAAAATTCAATTTTTTAGAAAATCAACTGAACTATAGCCCACAAATTCAGAGCCACAAAATTCGATAATCTGCAAATGTGCTCCGATTTCGATGATTGATACCTCTATCAATAGGCGTTGATACCTGTAATTGGCATAAAAACGGACATTTGGATCGGTCGAGTATTTCTACACATTTCGTGGAAAATTCTGTTTTTTAGAAAATCAACTGAACTATAGCCCACAAATTCAGAGCCACAAAATTCGATAATCTGCAAATGTGCTCCGATTTCGATGATTGATACCTCTATCAATAGGCGTTGAGACCTGTAATTGTCATAAAAACGGACATTTGGATCGGCCGAATATTTCTACACATTTCGTGGAAAATGCAATTATTATGAAAATCAACTGAACTATAGCCCACAAATTCAGAGCCACAAAATTCGATAATCTGCAAATGTGCTCCGATTTCGATGATTGATACCTCTATCAATAGGCGTTGAGACCTGTAATTGTCATAAAAACGGACATTTGGATCGGCCGAGTATTTCTACACATTTCGTGGAAAATGCAATTATTATGAAAATCAACTGAACTATAGCCCACAAATTCAGAGCCACAAAATTCGAAAATCTGCAAATGAGCTCCAATTTCGATGATTGATACCTCTATCAATAGGCGTTGAGACCTGTAATTGGCATAAAAACGGCCATTTGGATCGGTCGAGTATTTCTACACATTTCGTGGAAAATTCAATTTTTTAGAAAATCAACTGAACTATAGCCCACAAATTCAGAGCCACAAAATTCGAAAATCTGCAAATGTGCTCCGATTTCGATGATTGATACCTCTATCAATAGGCGTTGAGACCTGTGATTGTCATAAAAACGGCCATTTGGATCGGCCGAATATTTCTACACGTTTCGTGGAAAATTCAATTTTTTAGAAAATCAACTGAACTATAGCCCACAAATTCAGAGCCACAAAATTCGATAATCTGCAAATGTGCTCCGATTTCGATGATTGATACCTCTATCAATAGGCGTTGAGACCTGTAATTGTCATAAAAACGGACATTTGGATCGGCCGAATATTTCTACACATTTCGTGGAAAATGCAATTATTTTGAAAATCAACTGAACTATAGCCCACAAATTCAGAGCCACAAAATTCGAAAATCTGCAAATGAGCTCCAATTTCGATGATTGATACCTCTATCAATAGGCGTTGAGACCTGTAATTGGCATAAAAACGGACATTTGGATCGGTCGAGTATTTCTACACATTTCGTGGAAAATTCAATTTTTTAGAAAATCAACTGAACTATAGCCCACAAATTCAGAGCCACAAAATTCGATAATCTGCAAATGTGCTCCGATTTCGATGATTGATACCTCTATCAATAGGCGTTGAGACCTGTAATTGGCATAAAAACGGACATTTGGATCGGCCGAATATTTCTACACATTTCGTGGAAAATGCAATTATTATGAAAATCAACTGAACTATAGCCCACAAATTCAGAGCCACAAAATTCGAAAATCTGCAAATGTGCTCCAATTTCGATGATTGATACCTCTATCAATAGGCGTTGATACCTGTAATTGGCATAAAAACGGACATTTGGATCGGTCGAGTATTTCTACACATTTCGTGGAAAATTCAGTTTTTTAGAAAATCAACTTCACTATAGCCCACAAATTCAGAGCCACAAAATTCGATAATCTTCAAATGTGCTCCAATTTCGATGATTGATACCTCTATCAATAGGCGTTGAGACCTGTAATTGGCATAAAAACGGACATTTGGATCGGCCGAATATTTCTACACATTTCGTGGAAAATGCAATTATTTTGAAAATCAACTGAACTATAGCCCACAAATTCAGAGCCACAAAATTCGATAATCTGCAAATGTGCTCCGATTTCGATGATTGATACCTCTATCAATAGGCGTTGAGACCTGTGATTGTCATAAAAACGGCCATTTGGATCGGCCGAATATTTCTACACATTTCGTGGAAAATGCAATTATTTTGAAAATCAACTGAACTATAGCCCACAAATTCAGAGCCACAAAATTCGATAATCTGCAAATGTGCTCCGATTTCGATGATTGATACCTCTATCAATAGGCGTTGAGACCTGTGATTGTCATAAAAACGGCCATTTGGATCGGCCGAATATTTCTACACGTTTCGTGGAAAATTCAATTTTTTAGAAAATCAACTGAACTATAGCCCACAAATTCAGAGCCACAAAATTCGATAATCTGCAAATGTGCTCCGATTTCGATGATTGATACCTCTATCAATAGGCGTTGAGACCTGTAATTGGCATAAAAACGGACATTTGGATCGGCCGAATATTTCTACACGTTTCGTGGAAAATTCAATTTTTTAGAAAATCAACTGAACTATAGCCCACAAATTCAGAGCCACAAAATTCGATAATCTGCAAATGTGCTCCGATTTCGATGATTGATACCTCTATCAATAGGCGTTGAGACCTGTGATTGTCATAAAAACGGCCATTTGGATCGGCCGAATATTTCTACACGTTTCGTGGAAAATTCAATTTTTTAGAAAATCAACTGAACTATAGCCCACAAATTCAGAGCCACAAAATTCGATAATCTTCAAATGTGCTCCGATTTCGATGATTGATACCTCTATCAATAGGCGTTGAGACCTGTAATTGGCATAAAAACGGACATTTGGATCGGCCGAATATTTCTACACATTTCGTGGAAAATGCAATTATTTTGAAAATCAACTGAACTATAGCCCACAAATTCAGAGCCACAAAATTCGATAATCTGCAAATGTGCTCCGATTTCGATGATTGATACCTCTATCAATAGGCGTTGAGACCTGTAATTGGCATAAAAACGGACATTTGGATCGGCCGAATATTTCTACACATTTCGTGGAAAATGCAATTATTTTGAAAATCAACTGAACTATAGCCCACAAATTCAGAGCCACAAAATTCGAAAATCTGCAAATGAGCTCCGATTTCGATGATTGATACCTCTATCAATAGGCGTTGAGACCTGTAATTGGCATAAAAACGGACATTTGGATAGGCCGAATATTTCTACACATTTCGTGGAAAATGCAATTATTTTGAAAATCAACTGAACTATAGCCCACAAATTCAGAGCCACAAAATTCTAAAATCTGCAAATGTGCTCCGATTTCGATGATTGATACCTCTATCAATAGGCGTTGAGACCTGTAATTGTCATAAAAACGGACATTTGGATCGGCCGAGTATTTCTACACATTTCGTGGAAAATGCAATTATTATGAAAATCAACTGAACTATAGCCCACAAATTCAGAGCCACAAAATTCGAAAATCTGCAAATGTGCTCCAATTTCGATGATTGATACCTCTATCAATAGGCGTTGATACCTGTAATTGGCATAAAAACGGACATTTGGATCGGTCGAGTATTTCTACACATTTCGTGGAAAATTCAGTTTTTTAGAAAATCAACTTCACTATAGCCCACAAATTCAGAGCCACAAAATTCGATAATCTTCAAATGTGCTCCAATTTCGATGATTGATACCTCTATCAATAGGCGTTGAGACCTGTAATTGGCATAAAAACGGACATTTGGATCGGCCGAATATTTCTACACATTTCGTGGAAAATGCAATTATTTTGAAAATCAACTGAACTATAGCCCACAAATTCAGAGCCACAAAATTCGAAAATCTGCAAATGAGCTCCGATTTCGATGATTGATACCTCTATCAATAGGCGTTGAGACCTGTAATTGGCATAAAAACGGACATTTGGATAGGCCGAATATTTCTACACATTTCGTGGAAAATGCAATTATTTTGAAAATCAACTGAACTATAGCCCACAAATTCAGAGCCACAAAATTCTAAAATCTGCAAATGTGCTCCGATTTCGATGATTGATACCTCTATCAATAGGCGTTGAGACCTGTAATTGGCATAAAAACGGACATTTGGATAGGCCGAATATTTCTACACATTTCGTGGAAAATGCAATTATTTTGAAAATCAACTGAACTATAGCCCACAAATTCAGAGCCACAAAATTCTAAAATCTGCAAATGTGCTCCGATTTCGATGATTGATACCTCTATCAATAGGCGTTGAGACCTGTAATTGTCATAAAAACGGACATTTGAATCGGCCGAGTATTTCTACACATTTCGTGGAAAATGCAATTATTATGAAAATCAACTGAACTATAGCCCACAAATTCAGAGCCACAAAATTCGAAAATCTGCAAATGTGCTCCGATTTCGATGATTGATACCTCTATCAATAGGCGTTGATACCTGTAATTGGCATAAAAACGGACATTTGGATCGGTCGAGTATTTCTACACATTTCGTGGAAAATTCAGTTTTTTAGAAAATCAACTTCACTATAGCCCACAAATTCAGAGCCACAAAATTCGATAATCTGCAAATGTGCTCCAATTTCGATGATTGATACCTCTATCAATAGGCGTTGAGACCTGTAATTGGCATAAAAACGGACATTTGGATCGGCCGAATATTTCTACACATTTCGTGGAAAATGCAATTATTTTGAAAATCAACTGAACTATAGCCCACAAATTCAGAGCCACAAAATTCGATAATCTGCAAATGTGCTCCGATTTCGATGATTGATACCTCTATCAATAGGCGTTGAGACCTGTAATTGTCATAAAAACGGACATTTGGATCGGCCGAGTATTTCTACACATTTCGTGGAAAATGCAATTATTATGAAAATCAACTGAACTATAGCCCACAAATTCAGAGCCACAAAATTCGAAAATCTGCAAATGAGCTCCAATTTCGATGATTGATACCTCTATCAATAGGCGTTGAGACCTGTAATTGGCATAAAAACGGCCATTTGGATCGGTCGAGTATTTCTACACATTTCGTGGAAAATTCAATTTTTTAGAAAATCAACTGAACTATAGCCCACAAATTCAGAGCCACAAAATTCGAAAATCTGCAAATGTGCTCCGATTTCGATGATTGATACCTCTATCAATAGGCGTTGAGACCTGTGATTGTCATAAAAACGGCCATTTGGATCGGCCGAATATTTCTACACGTTTCGTGGAAAATTCAATTTTTTAGAAAATCAACTGAACTATAGCCCACAAATTCAGAGCCACAAAATTCGATAATCTGCAAATGTGCTCCGATTTCGATGATTGATACCTCTATCAATAGGCGTTGAGACCTGTAATTGTCATAAAAACGGACATTTGGATCGGCCGAATATTTCTACACATTTCGTGGAAAATTCAATTTTTTAGAAAATCAACTGAACTATAGCCCACAAATTCAGAGCCACAAAATTCGATAATCTGCAAATGTGCTCCGATTTCGATGATTGATACCTCTATCAATAGGCGTTGAGACCTGTAATTGTCATAAAAACGGACATTTGGATCGGCCGAATATTTCTACACATTTCGTGGAAAATGCAATTATTATGAAAATCAACTGAACTATAGCCCACAAATTCAGAGCCACAAAATTCGATAATCTGCAAATGTGCTCCGATTTCGATGATTGATACCTCTATCAATAGGCGTTGAGACCTGTAATTGTCATAAAAACGGACATTTGGATCGGCCGAGTATTTCTACACATTTCGTGGAAAATGCAATTATTATGAAAATCAACTGAACTATAGCCCACAAATTCAGAGCCACAAAATTCGAAAATCTGCAAATGTGCTCCAATTTCGATGATTGATACCTCTATCAATAGGCGTTGAGACCTGTAATTGGCATAAAAACGGCCATTTGGATCGGTCGAGTATTTCTACACATTTCGTGGAAAATTCAATTTTTTAGAAAATCAACTGAACTATAGCCCACAAATTCAGAGCCACAAAATTCGAAAATCTGCAAATGTGCTCCGATTTCGATGATTGATACCTCTATCAATAGGCGTTGAGACCTGTGATTGTCATAAAAACGGCCATTTGGATCGGTCGAGTATTTCTACACATTTCGTGGAAAATTCAATTTTTTAGAAAATCAACTGAACTATAGCCCACAAATTCAGAGCCACAAAATTCGATAATCTGCAAATGTGCTCCGATTTCGATGATTGATACCTCTATCAATAGGCGTTGATACCTGTAATTGGCATAAAAACGGCCATTTGGATCGGTCGAGTATTTCTACACATTTCGTGGAAAATTCAGTTTATTAGAAAATCAACTGAACTATAGCCCACAAATTCAGAGCCACAAAATTCTAAAATCTGCAAATGAGCTCCAATTTCGATGATTGATACCTCTATCAATAGGCGTTGATACCTGTAATTGGCATAAAAACGGCCATTTGGATCGGTCGAGTATTTCTACACATTTCGTGGAAAATTCAATTTTTTAGAAAATCAACTGAACTATAGCCCACAAATTCAGAGCCACAAAATTCGATAATCTGCAAATGTGCTCCGATTTCGATGATTGATACCTCTATCAATAGGCGTTGAGACCTGTAATTGGCATAAAAACGGACATTTGGATCGGTCGAGTATTTCTACACATTTCGTGGAAAATTCTGTTTTTTAGAAAATCAACTGAACTATAGCCCACAAATTCAGAGCCACAAAATTCGATAATCTGCAAATGTGCTCCGATTTCGATGATTGATACCTCTATCAATAGGCGTTGAGACCTGTAATTGTCATAAAAACGGACATTTGGATCGGCCGAATATTTCTACACATTTCGTGGAAAATGCAATTATTATGAAAATCAACTGAACTATAGCCCACAAATTCAGAGCCACAAAATTCGATAATCTGCAAATGTGCTCCGATTTCGATGATTGATACCTCTATCAATAGGCGTTGAGACCTGTAATTGTCATAAAAACGGACATTTGGATCGGCCGAGTATTTCTACACATTTCGTGGAAAATGCAATTATTATGAAAATCAACTGAACTATAGCCCACAAATTCAGAGCCACAAAATTCGAAAATCTGCAAATGTGCTCCAATTTCGATGATTGATACCTCTATCAATAGGCGTTGAGACCTGTAATTGGCATAAAAACGGCCATTTGGATCGGTCGAGTATTTCTACACATTTCGTGGAAAATTCAATTTTTTAGAAAATCAACTGAACTATAGCCCACAAATTCAGAGCCACAAAATTCGAAAATCTGCAAATGTGCTCCGATTTCGATGATTGATACCTCTATCAATAGGCGTTGAGACCTGTGATTGTCATAAAAACGGCCATTTGGATCGGCCGATTATTTCTACACGTTTCGTGGAAAATTCAATTTTTTAGAAAATCAACTGAACTATAGCCCACAAATTCAGAGCCACAAAATTCGATAATCTGCAAATGTGCTCCGATTTCGATGATTGATACCTCTATCAATAGGCGTTGAGACCTGTAATTGGCATAAAAACGGACATTTGGATCGGCCGAATATTTCTACACATTTCGTGGAAAATGCAATTATTTAGAAAATCAACTGAACTATAGCCCACAAATTCAGAGCCACAAAATTCGATAATCTGCAAATGTGCTCCGATTTCGATGATTGATACCTCTATCAATAGGCGTTGAGACCTGTGATTGTCATAAAAACGGCCATTTGGATCGGCCGAATATTTCTACACGTTTCGTGGAAAATTCAATTTTTTAGAAAATCAACTGAACTATAGCCCACAAATTCAGAGCCACAAAATTCGATAATCTGCAAATGTGCTCCAATTTCGATGATTGATACCTCTATCAATAGGCGTTGATACCTGTAATTGGCATAAAAACGGACATTTGGATCGGTCGAGTATTTCTACACATTTCGTGGAAAATTCAGTTTTTTAGAAAATCAACTTCACTATAGCCCACAAATTCAGAGCCACAAAATTCGATAATCTGCAAATGTGCTCCAATTTCGATGATTGATACCTCTATCAATAGGCGTTGAGACCTGTAATTGGCATAAAAACGGACATTTGGATCGGCCGAATATTTCTACACATTTCGTGGAAAATGCAATTATTTTGAAAATCAACTGAACTATAGCCCACAAATTCAGAGCCACAAAATTCGAAAATCTGCAAATGTGCTCCAATTTCGATGATTGATACCTCTATCAATAGGCGTTGATACCTGTAATTGGCATAAAAACGGACATTTGGATCGGTCGAGTATTTCTACACATTTCGTGGAAAATTCAGTTTTTTAGAAAATCAACTGAACTATAGCCCACAAATTCAGAGCCACAAAATTCGAAAATCTGCAAATGTGCTCCAATTTCGATGATTGATACCTCTATCAATAGGCGTTGATACCTGTAATTGGCATAAAAACGGACATTTGGATCGGTCGAGTATTTCTACACATTTCGTGGAAAATTCAGTTTTTTAGAAAATCAACTGAACTATAGCCCACAAATTCAGAGCCACAAAATTCGATAATCTGCAAATGTGCTCCGATTTCGATGATTGATACCTCTATCAATAGGCGTTGAGACCTGTAATTGTCATAAAAACGGACATTTGGATCGGCCGAGTATTTCTACACATTTCGTGGAAAATGCAATTATTATGAAAATCAACTGAACTATAGCCCACAAATTCAGAGCCACAAAATTCGATAATCTGCAAATGTGCTCCAATTTCGATGATTGATACCTCTATCAATAGGCGTTGAGACCTGTAATTGGCATAAAAACGGACATTTGGATCGGCCGAATATTTCTACACATTTCGTGGAAAATGCAATTATTTTGAAAATCAACTGAACTATAGCCCACAAATTCAGAGCCACAAAATTCGATAATCTGCAAATGTGCTCCGATTTCGATGATTGATACCTCTATCAATAGGCGTTGAGACCTGTAATTGGCATAAAAACGGACATTTGGATAGGCCGAATATTTCTACACATTTCGTGGAAAATGCAATTATTTTGAAAATCAACTGAACTATAGCCCACAAATTCAGAGCCACAAAATTCTAAAATCTGCAAATGTGCTCCGATTTCGATGATTGATACCTCTATCAATAGGCGTTGAGACCTGTAATTGTCATAAAAACGGACATTTGGATCGGCCGAGTATTTCTACACATTTCGTGGAAAATGCAATTATTATGAAAATCAACTGAACTATAGCCCACAAATTCAGAGCCACAAAATTCGAAAATCTGCAAATGTGCTCCAATTTCGATGATTGATACCTCTATCAATAGGCGTTGATACCTGTAATTGGCATAAAAACGGACATTTGGATCGGTCGAGTATTTCTACACATTTCGTGGAAAATTCAGTTTTTTAGAAAATCAACTTCACTATAGCCCACAAATTCAGAGCCACAAAATTCGATAATCTGCAAATGTGCTCCAATTTCGATGATTGATACCTCTATCAATAGGCGTTGAGACCTGTAATTGGCATAAAAACGGACATTTGGATCGGCCGAATATTTCTACACATTTCGTGGAAAATGCAATTATTTTGAAAATCAACTGAACTATAGCCCACAAATTCAGAGCCACAAAATTCGAAAATCTGCAAATGAGCTCCGATTTCGATGATTGATACCTCTATCAATAGGCGTTGAGACCTGTAATTGGCATAAAAACGGACATTTGGATAGGCCGAATATTTCTACACATTTCGTGGAAAATGCAATTATTTTGAAAATCAACTTCACTATAGCCCACAAATTCAGAGCCACAAAATTCGATAATCTGCAAATGTGCTCCAATTTCGATGATTGATACCTCTATCAATAGGCGTTGAGACCTGTAATTGTCATAAAAACGGACATTTGGATCGGCCGAATATTTCTACACATTTCGTGGAAAATGCAATTATTTTGAAAATCAACTGAACTATAGCCCACAAATTCAGAGCCACAAAATTCGATAATCTGCAAATGTGCTCCAATTTCGATGATTGATACCTCTATCAATAGGCGTTGAGACCTGTAATTGGCATAAAAACGGACATTTGGATCGGCCGAATATTTCTACACATTTCGTGGAAAATGCAATTATTTTGAAAATCAACTGAACTATAGCCCACAAATTCAGAGCCACAAAATTCGATAATCTGCAAATGTGCTCCGATTTCGATGATTGATACCTCTATCAATAGGCGTTGAGACCTGTAATTGTCATAAAAACGGACATTTGGATCGGCCGAATATTTCTACACATTTCGTGGAAAATTCAGTTTTTTAGAAAATCAACTTCACTATAGCCCACAAATTCAGAGCCACAAAATTCGATAATCTGCAAATGTGCTCCAATTTCGATGATTGATACCTCTATCAATAGGCGTTGAGACCTGTAATTGGCATAAAAACGGACATTTGGATCGGCCGAATATTTCTACACATTTCGTGGAAAATGCAATTATTTTGAAAATCAACTGAACTATAGCCCACAAATTCAGAGCCACAAAATTCGATAATCTGCAAATGTGCTCCGATTTCGATGATTGATACCTCTATCAATAGGCGTTGAGACCTGTAATTGTCATAAAAACGGACATTTGGATCGGCCGAGTATTTCTACACATTTCGTGGAAAATGCAATTATTATGAAAATCAACTGAACTATAGCCCACAAATTCAGAGCCACAAAATTCGAAAATCTGCAAATGTGCTCCAATTTCGATGATTGATACCTCTATCAATAGGCGTTGATACCTGTAATTGGCATAAAAACGGACATTTGGATCGGTCGAGTATTTCTACACATTTCGTGGAAAATTCAGTTTTTTAGAAAATCAACTTCACTATAGCCCACAAATTCAGAGCCACAAAATTCGAAAATCTGCAAATGTGCTCCAATTTCGATGATTGATACCTCTATCAATAGGCGTTGAGACCTGTAATTGGCATAAAAACGGACATTTGGATCGGCCGAATATTTCTACACATTTCGTGGAAAATGCAATTATTTTGAAAATCAACTGAACTATAGCCCACAAATTCAGAGCCACAAAATTCGAAAATCTGCAAATGAGCTCCGATTTCGATGATTGATACCTCTATCAATAGGCGTTGAGACCTGTAATTGGCATAAAAACGGACATTTGGATAGGCCGAATATTTCTACACATTTCGTGGAAAATGCAATTATTTTGAAAATCAACTTCACTATAGCCCACAAATTCAGAGCCACAAAATTCGATAATCTGCAAATGTGCTCCAATTTCGATGATTGATACCTCTATCAATAGGCGTTGAGACCTGTAATTGTCATAAAAACGGACATTTGGATCGGCCGAATATTTCTACACATTTCGTGGAAAATTCAGTTTTTTAGAAAATCAACTTCACTATAGCCCACAAATTCAGAGCCACAAAATTCGATAATCTGCAAATGTGCTCCAATTTCGATGATTGATACCTCTATCAATAGGCGTTGAGACCTGTAATTGGCATAAAAACGGACATTTGGATCGGCCGAATATTTCTACACATTTCGTGGAAAATGCAATTATTTTGAAAATCAACTGAACTATAGCCCACAAATTCAGAGCCACAAAATTCGATAATCTGCAAATGTGCTCCGATTTCGATGATTGATACCTCTATCAATAGGCGTTGAGACCTGTAATTGTCATAAAAACGGACATTTGGATCGGCCGAGTATTTCTACACATTTCGTGGAAAATGCAATTATTATGAAAATCAACTGAACTTTAGCCCACAAATTCAGAGCCACAAAATTCGATAATCTGCAAATGTGCTCCGATTTCGATGATTGATACCTCTATCAATAGGCGTTGATACCTGTAATTGGCATAAAAACGGACATTTGGATCGGTCGAGTATTTCTACACATTTCGTGGAAAATTCAGTTTTTTAGAAAATCAACTTCACTATAGCCCACAAATTCAGAGCCACAAAATTCGATAATCTGCAAATGTGCTCCAATTTCGATGATTGATACCTCTATCAATAGGCGTTGAGACCTGTAATTGGCATAAAAACGGACATTTGGATAGGCCGAATATTTCTACACATTTCGTGGAAAATGCAATTATTTTGAAAATCAACTGAACTATAGCCCACAAATTCAGAGCCACAAAATTCTAAAATCTGCAAATGTGCTCCGATTTCGATGATTGATACCTCTATCAATAGGCGTTGAGACCTGTAATTGTCATAAAAACGGACATTTGGATCGGCCGAGTATTTCTACACATTTCGTGGAAAATGCAATTATTATGAAAATCAACTGAACTATAGCCCACAAATTCAGAGCCACAAAATTCGATAATCTGCAAATGTGCTCCAATTTCGATGATTGATACCTCTATCAATAGGCGTTGATACCTGTAATTGGCATAAAAACGGACATTTGGATCGGTCGAGTATTTCTACACATTTCGTGAAAATTCAGTTTTTTAGAAAATCAACTTCACTATAGCCCACAAATTCAGAGCCACAAAATTCGATAATCTGCAAATGTGCTCCAATTTCGATGATTGATACCTCTATCAATAGGCGTTGAGACCTGTAATTGGCATAAAAACGGACATTTGGATCGGCCGAATATTTCTACACATTTCGTGGAAAATGCAATTATTTTGAAAATCAACTGAACTATAGCCCACAAATTCAGAGCCACAAAATTCGAAAATCTGCAAATGAGCTCCGATTTCGATGATTGATACCTCTATCAATAGGCGTTGAGACCTGTAATTGGCATAAAAACGGACATTTGGATAGGCCGAATATTTCTACACATTTCGTGGAAAATGCAATTATTTTGAAAATCAACTGAACTATAGCCCACAAATTCAGAGCCACAAAATTCGATAATCTGCAAATGTGCTCCAATTTCGATGATTGATACCTCTATCAATAGGCGTTGAGACCTGTAATTGTCATAAAAACGGACATTTGGATCGGCCGAATATTTCTACACATTTCGTGGAAAATGCAATTATTTTGAAAATCAACTGAACTATAGCCCACAAATTCAGAGCCACAAAATTCGATAATCTGCAAATGTGCTCCAATTTCGATGATTGATACCTCTATCAATAGGCGTTGAGACCTGTAATTGGCATAAAAACGGACATTTGGATCGGCCGAATATTTCTACACATTTCGTGGAAAATGCAATTATTTTGAAAATCAACTGAACTATAGCCCACAAATTCAGAGCCACAAAATTCGATAATCTGCAAATGTGCTCCGATTTCGATGATTGATACCTCTATCAATAGGCGTTGAGACCTGTAATTGTCATAAAAACGGACATTTGGATCGGCCGAATATTTCTACACATTTCGTGGAAAATTCAGTTTTTTAGAAAATCAACTTCACTATAGCCCACAAATTCAGAGCCACAAAATTCGATAATCTGCAAATGTGCTCCAATTTCGATGATTGATACCTCTATCAATAGGCGTTGAGACCTGTAATTGGCATAAAAACGGACATTTGGATCGGCCGAATATTTCTACACATTTCGTGGAAAATGCAATTATTTTGAAAATCAACTGAACTATAGCCCACAAATTCAGAGCCACAAAATTCGATAATCTGCAAATGTGCTCCGATTTCGATGATTGATACCTCTATCAATAGGCGTTGAGACCTGTAATTGTCATAAAATCGGACATTTGGATCGGCCGAGTATTTCTACACATTTCGTGGAAAATGCAATTATTATGAAAATCAACTGAACTATAGCCCACAAATTCAGAGCCACAAAATTCGAAAATCTGCAAATGTGCTCCAATTTCGATGATTGATACCTCTATCAATAGGCGTTGATACCTGTAATTGGCATAAAAACGGACATTTGGATCGGTCGAGTATTTCTACACATTTCGTGGAAAATTCAGTTTTTTAGAAAATCAACTTCACTATAGCCCACAAATTCAGAGCCACAAAATTCGATAATCTGCAAATGTGCTCCAATTTCGATGATTGATACCTCTATCAATAGGCGTTGAGACCTGTAATTGGCATAAAAACGGACATTTGGATCGGCCGAATATTTCTACACATTTCGTGGAAAATGCAATTATTTTGAAAATCAACTGAACTATAGCCCACAAATTCAGAGCCACAAAATTCGAAAATCTGCAAATGAGCTCCGATTTCGATGATTGATACCTCTGTTGTGATACTCTTAAGTTAAATTGTATTATATGTATAAATGTTATACACTCCTGCATTTAATAAATTGAGATTATATACTTATTGTATTATGCTAATAGATATATATAATTTTGTACATAACAATGATGACTGAAAATCAATAATAAAATATTAAATGGTCATTACTGTTGTGACCGTCGTTCAATTACAATCATCAAATATTGTATTAAAAATAATAAATTTAAATATTCTTTTGTGGAATTTAATAAAATCTAAAAACTAAAATCAAAGTATTTTTAAATTAAAAGCCTTAACCCCGCTCGGTTCACAACAGTTGGTGGCAGCGGTGAAATAAAAGTTTATTCAGTTTCTTAAAAAAACTGTTACAATCCGGGAAAAACGGTATGTTAAATCATGTGATAATGGTTAGATGTTAACCATTAAGTGATGAAAAATGCTTGCGAATAATTTGGAAAATAGTGCAAAATTGTACATACTACGTACTAAATCTATTTAATTTTCCAATAAAACATGAAACAAAACAAAAAAAAACGTACGATATTGAAATAAAAACAAATTTAACGATAATTATTCGTGAGGCACGTGTAGTGAATTTCTCTGTACCTATATCAAAATAACAAAATGTGCTTGTATTTTATTCTACCGTATATAACAATAAAAGTCCTCTATGGAATTAAAAACATTTAATTACAAAAAGATACAACAAAAAAAAAAAATGCGAAAATTCAATCACGCAAAATTGACAAACAGTACCAAACCCGTATCTTAGTAGTGAAATACGTTAAAAAATTATGTGCAAGTGAAAATAACTTTAACTGAGCTAATATAAAAAGAAAAATAATAAAAATTGTGTCTAGAAGCCATAAGAAAACAGTATTAAGTGGTATGTTGAAGTGTTATAAAAAAAAAAATTGAAAAACCTAATATGTAGCTATCTACATAAAACAATAATAACTGTAAACTAAAAATAACATGTTAAAACTTTAAGTTCGTTTACTCTAATACAGTTACCTAATAATAATTAACGAATTTAATAATGAATTATAATAATCAATTACATAATAATAAATTTATCAATGATATCTCTAAAATGAAATATAATTCTAATTAACATAATACGTATCAAATTTAACCATGTCTGATAACAAAGCCAATTATCGAATATAAATCACATTTACATATTTCATCAATTGAATTTTTGTCTATAACCCGAAATTACAATGGATTGTTAAAGAGTTTATGATATTCATAAATTATACAATAATTGACGACTTGGACCAGCAAAAATAAACAACCATAATCTTTGATATCAGGAAAATCCATGGATGATCAACAATTTGTTAAGTACACCTCATTATACATTATATTTATTTTATAATTTTCAATATTTCATAATTTAATTTTTCTTAATAATTAAAATAGTTCTATATATTTTTTTCTCATTATTTTAAACTATGATTGAAAATTTAATTTAAAATCAAAATTCAAACAATTATTGAAATTAATGATTCTAAAATTGTTAAAAAAAAAAAATATCAAAAAGCTAATAATTAGAACAAAAACAATTTAATTTTATAAGCAAACAAAAGTACATATTTAATTTAATTTTAATATTCGAAATAATTTTTAATTTAAATGTTGGTGTTTGAATTCAATTAAGCCGTTATTTTCATCAATTATTATTCTTTCATAAATTTGTTATAAATTTTTTTAATCTAAAAAAAATAATAATAATTTGATTTTCGCACAATTTAAATTTCGGTTAAATGCGCTCATATACGATTAGTTAATATTATGTCAGAAAATGATTCTAGTGATATAGAATTAGTTGATGATTTAGATAGTTCTACCAGATTCTTGCATTTACGAAATATTGCTATCGAATATCAAACAAATAAACCTAAAGATAAAAAAACTAAAGAACCTCAAAATACTCAAAAATCTTCTAATTTGACTCAACGGGTTATTGTCTCTCCTAAGACTGAACCCATTTCACCAGAATCATCCAGCACAAATAGCCATTCCTCTAACAAGGTAAAATCACTAAATACAAATCAATCAAAAATTGAATATTCTTCGTCAAATCAATTTTCAACAACAACTATTAACAATACTCCGGTCGTAATAGAAAATCATTCGAATCAAATAGCAGAAGAAATGGCTGCCATTGATATAAAATATGTTCTTAAATTAGTACCAAATTTTGCAGGCAATCCAAGAAATTTGCATAAATTTGTCACTGCTTGTGAAATGATACACACTGGGCTTCGTGAGCAAGACGTGCCACAGTTTCTCCAGTTAATTAAGCTAAAATTAGATGGAAAGGCCTATGATCTGATGAAATATAAAACATTAGATACTTGGAAAAATTTATATGCATTTATGGTATCCCCGACGAAATTCTTACAGATCAAGGAACCGACTTTATGAGTAATCTGTTCAAGAATATTTGTAAGCTTCTCAAAATCAAAAAACTCTCTACCACTGCTTATCACCCTCAAACGAACGGTGCACTAGAGAGATTTCATAAGACTTTAGGAGAGTATTTAAGGAATTTCGCTCAATCTAATACTTCCAACTGGGACATGTGGCTACCTTATCTCACTTTTTGTTATAATACTACTCCTCATAGTTCAACAAATTATATGCCTTACGAACTAGTATTTGGTTTCGCACCGAACATTCCTTGTTCAATAATCAAGGAACCTGAACCTATTTATACAATAGATGATTATTGCCAAGACCTCAAATATAGATTACAAACTTCATTCGCCATTGCAAGAACTAACGTAATCCAAACAAAAGAAAAATCTAAATCGTATTATGACAGATCTTTAAATCCTTGCATGTTTAAACAAGGAGATCTTGTGTTAGTTAAAAATGAAACAAACAAAAAATTAGATCCAGAATGGCTTGGTCCATATGAAATTGTTGAAATAATTTCTCCGGAGGACTCCTCTGTTAAGATTGGTAGAATAAATAAAATCATTCATAATAATAGATTAAAAATATTCAAACAAAGGAAAATTGATTAAAATAATAAAACTATTGAATTCAAATACAATCACGTTATTATTAATTATTTATCAAAAATATTATAAAAAAAAAAAATATTTAAAAACTAGAATTAAGGTTGTAATTTTAATTTTAAGTAAACTATTTTGAATTATATAAAAAAAAAAAAAACTAAAAAAAATTTTGTATAAAAAAAGAATTAACCAAAATAAAAATTGTAATCATAAATTTTAATTATACTATAGATATATGTATATACTGAAAAAAATTTAATTTCAATTAGTTAATCAAATCAAAATAAAAATATTATATTATACTAATTATTTAATTCTTTATACAAAAGATTATCCACCGGATAACTTTTGATTTAAGCAGGGAGATGTTGTGATACTCTTAAGTTAAATTGTATTATATGTATAAATGTTATACACTCCTGCATTTAATAAATTGAGATTATATACTTATTGTATTATGCTAATAGATATATATAATTTTGTACATAACAATGATGACTGAAAATCAATAATAAAATATTAAATGGTCATTACTGTTGTGACCGTCGTTCAATTACAATCATCAAATATTGTATTAAAAATAATAAATTTAAATATTCTTTTGTGGAATTTAATAAAATCTAAAAACTAAAATCAAAGTATTTTTAAATTAAAAGCCTTAACCCCGCTCGGTTCACAACACCTCTATCAATAGGCGTTGAGACCTGTAATTGGCATAAAAACGGACATTTGGATAGGCCGAATATTTCTACACATTTCGTGGAAAATGCAATTATTTTGAAAATCAACTTCACTATAGCCCACAAATTCAGAGCCACAAAATTCGATAATCTGCAAATGTGCTCCAATTTCGATGATTGATACCTCTATCAATAGGCGTTGAGACCTGTAATTGTCATAAAAACGGACATTTGGATCGGCCGAATATTTCTACACATTTCGTGGAAAATTCAGTTTTTTAGAAAATCAACTTCACTATAGCCCACAAATTCAGAGCCACAAAATTCGATAATCTGCAAATGTGCTCCAATTTCGATGATTGATACCTCTATCAATAGGCGTTGAGACCTGTAATTGGCATAAAAACGGACATTTGGATCGGCCGAATATTTCTACACATTTCGTGGAAAATGCAATTATTTTGAAAATCAACTGAACTATAGCCCACAAATTCAGAGCCACAAAATTCGATAATCTGCAAATGTGCTCCGATTTCGATGATTGATACCTCTATCAATAGGCGTTGAGATCTGTAATTGTCATAAAAACGGACATTTGGATCGGCCGAGTATTTCTACACATTTCGTGGAAAATGCAATTATTATGAAAATCAACTGAACTATAGCCCACAAATTCAGAGCCACAAAATTCGAAAATCTGCAAATGTGCTCCAATTTCGATGATTGATACCTCTATCAATAGGCGTTGATACCTGTAATTGGCATAAAAACGGACATTTGGATCGGTCGAGTATTTCTACACATTTCGTGGAAAATTCAGTTTTTTAGAAAATCAACTTCACTATAGCCCACAAATTCAGAGCCACAAAATTCGATAATCTGCAAATGTGCTCCAATTTCGATGATTGATACCTCTATCAATAGGCGTTGAGACCTGTAATTGGCATAAAAACGGACATTTGGATCGGCCGAATATTTCTACACATTTCGTGGAAAATGCAATTATTTTGAAAATCAACTGAACTATAGCCCACAAATTCAGAGCCACAAAATTCGATAATCTGCAAATGTGCTCCGATTTCGATGATTGATACCTCTATCAATAGGCGTTGAGACCTGTAATTGTCATAAAAACGGACATTTGGATCGGCCGAGTATTTCTACACATTTCGTGGAAAATTCAATTATTATGAAAATCAACTGAACTATAGCCCACAAATTCAGAGCCACAAAATTCGAAAATCTGCAAATGTGCTCCAATTTCGATGATTGATACCTCTATCAATAGGCGTTGATACCTGTAATTGGCATAAAAACGGACATTTGGATCGGTCGAGTATTTCTACACATTTCGTGGAAAATTCAGTTTTTTAGAAAATCAACTTCACTATAGCCCACAAATTCAGAGCCACAAAATTCGATAATCTGCAAATGTGCTCCAATTTCGATGATTGATACCTCTATCAATAGGCGTTGAGACCTGTAATTGGCATAAAAACGGACATTTGGATCGGCCGAATATTTCTACACATTTCGTGGAAAATTCAGTTTTTTAGAAAATCAACTTCACTATAGCCCACAAATTCAGAGCCACAAAATTCGATAATCTGCAAATGTGCTCCAATTTCGATGATTGATACCTCTATCAATAGGCGTTGAGACCTGTAATTGGCATAAAAACGGACATTTGGATCGGCCGAATATTTCTACACATTTCGTGGAAAATGCAATTATTTTGAAAATCAACTGAACTATAGCCCACAAATTCAGAGCCACAAAATTCGATAATCTGCAAATGTGCTCCGATTTCGATGATTGATACCTCTATCAATAGGCGTTGAGACCTGTAATTGTCATAAAAACGGACATTTGGATCGGCCAAGTATTTCTACACATTTCGTGGAAAATGCAATTATTATGAAAATCAACTGAACTATAGCCCACAAATTCAGAGCCACAAAATTCGAAAATCTGCAAATGTGCTCCAATTTCGATGATTGATACCTCTATCAATAGGCGTTGATACCTGTAATTGGCATAAAAACGGACATTTGGATCGGTCGAGTATTTCTACACATTTCGTGGAAAATTCAGTTTTTTAGAAAATCAACTTCACTATAGCCCACAAATTCAGAGCCACAAAATTCTAAAATCTGCAAATGTGCTCCGATTTCGATGATTGATACCTCTATCAATAGGCGTTGAGACCTGTAATTGTCATAAAAACGGACATTTGGATCGGCCGAGTATTTCTACACATTTCGTGGAAAATGCAATTATTATGAAAATCAACTGAACTATAGCCCACAAATTCAGAGCCACAAAATTCGAAAATCTGCAAATGTGCTCCAATTTCGATGATTGATACCTCTATCAATAGGCGTTGATACCTGTAATTGGCATAAAAACGGACATTTGGATCGGTCGAGTATTTCTACACATTTCGTGGAAAATTCAGTTTTTTAGAAAATCAACTTCACTATAGCCCACAAATTCAGAGCCACAAAATTCGATAATCTGCAAATGTGCTCCAATTTCGATGATTGATACCTCTATCAATAGGCGTTGAGACCTGTAATTGGCATAAAAACGGACATTTGGATAGGCCGAATATTTCTACACATTTCGTGGAAAATGCAATTATTTTGAAAATCAACTGAACTATAGCCCACAAATTCAGAGCCACAAAATTCTAAAATCTGCAAATGTGCTCCGATTTCGATGATTGATACCTCTATCAATAGGCGTTGAGACCTGTAATTGTCATAAAAACGGACATTTGGATCGGCCGAGTATTTCTACACATTTCGTGGAAAATGCAATTATTATGAAAATCAACTGAACTATAGCCCACAAATTCAGAGCCACAAAATTCGAAAATCTGCAAATGTGCTCCAATTTCGATGATTGATACCTCTATCAATAGGCGTTGATACCTGTAATTGGCATAAAAACGGACATTTGGATCGGTCGAGTATTTCTACACATTTCGTGGAAAATTCAGTTTTTTAGAAAATCAACTGAACTATAGCCCAAAAATTCAGAGCCACAAAATTCGATAATCTGCAAATGTGCTCCGATTTCGATGATTGATACCTCTATCAATAGGCGTTGAGACCTGTAATTGTCATAAAAACGGACATTTGGATCGGCCGAATATTTCTACACATTTCGTGGAAAATGCAATTATTTTGAAAATCAACTGAACTATAGCCCACAAATTCAGAGCCACAAAATTCGATAATCTGCAAATGTGCTCCAATTTCGATGATTGATACCTCTATCAATAGGCGTTGAGACCTGTAATTGTCATAAAAACGGACATTTGGATCGGCCGAATATTTCTACACATTTCGTGGAAAATTCAGTTTTTTAGAAAATCAACTTCACTATAGCCCACAAATTCAGAGCCACAAAATTCGATAATCTGCAAATGTGCTCCAATTTCGATGATTGATACCTCTATCAATAGGCGTTGAGACCTGTAATTGGCATAAAAACGGACATTTGGATCGGCCGAATATTTCTACACATTTCGTGGAAAATGCAATTATTTTGAAAATCAACTGAACTATAGCCCACAAATTCAGAGCCACAAAATTCGATAATCTGCAAATGTGCTCCAATTTCGATGATTGATACCTCTATCAATAGGCGTTGAGACCTGTAATTGTCATAAAAACGGACATTTGGATCGGCCGAATATTTCTACACATTTCGTGGAAAATTCAGTTTTTTAGAAAATCAACTTCACTATAGCCCACAAATTCAGAGCCACAAAATTCGATAATCTGCAAATGTGCTCCAATTTCGATGATTGATACCTCTATCAATAGGCGTTGAGACCTGTAATTGGCATAAAAACGGACATTTGGATCGGCCGAATATTTCTACACATTTCGTGGAAAATGCAATTATTTTGAAAATCAACTGAACTATAGCCCACAAATTCAGAGCCACAAAATTCGATAATCTGCAAATGTGCTCCGATTTCGATGATTGATACCTCTATCAATAGGCGTTGAGACCTGTAATTGTCATAAAAACGGACATTTGGATCGGCCGAGTATTTCTACACATTTCGTGGAAAATGCAATTATTATGAAAATCAACTGAACTATAGCCCACAAATTCAGAGCCACAAAATTCGAAAATCTGCAAATGTGCTCCAATTTCGATGATTGATACCTCTATCAATAGGCGTTGATACCTGTAATTGGCATAAAAACGGACATTTGGATCGGTCGAGTATTTCTACACATTTCGTGGAAAATGCAATTATTATGAAAATCAACTGAACTATAGCCCACAAATTCAGAGCCACAAAATTCGAAAATCTGCAAATGTGCTCCAATTTCGATGATTGATACCTCTATCAATAGGCGTTGATACCTGTAATTGGCATAAAAACGGACATTTGGATCGGTCGAGTATTTCTACACATTTCGTGGAAAATTCAGTTTTTTAGAAAATCAACTGAACTATAGCCCAAAAATTCAGAGCCACAAAATTCGATAATCTGCAAATGTGCTCCGATTTCGATGATTGATACCTCTATCAATAGGCGTTGAGACCTGTAATTGTCATAAAAACGGACATTTGGATCGGCCGAATATTTCTACACATTTCGTGGAAAATGCAATTATTTTGAAAATCAACTGAACTATAGCCCACAAATTCAGAGCCACAAAATTCGAAAATCTGCAAATGAGCTCCGATTTCGATGATTGATACCTCTATCAATAGGCGTTGAGACCTGTAATTGGCATAAAAACGGACATTTGGATAGGCCGAATATTTCTACACATTTCGTGGAAAATGCAATTATTTTGAAAATCAACTGAACTATAGCCCACAAATTCAGAGCCACAAAATTCTAAAATCTGCAAATGTGCTCCGATTTCGATGATTGATACCTCTATCAATAGGCGTTGAGACCTGTAATTGTCATAAAAACGGACATTTGGATCGGCCGAGTATTTCTACACATTTCGTGGAAAATGCAATTATTATGAAAATCAACTGAACTATAGCCCACAAATTCAGAGCCACAAAATTCGAAAATCTGCAAATGTGCTCCAATTTCGATGATTGATACCTCTATCAATAGGCGTTGATACCTGTAATTGGCATAAAAACGGACATTTGGATCGGTCGAGTATTTCTACACATTTCGTGGAAAATTCAGTTTTTTAGAAAATCAACTTCACTATAGCCCACAAATTCAGAGCCACAAAATTCGATAATCTGCAAATGTGCTCCAATTTCGATGATTGATACCTCTATCAATAGGCGTTGAGACCTGTAATTGGCATAAAAACGGACATTTGGATCGGCCGAATATTTCTACACATTTCGTGGAAAATGCAATTATTTTGAAAATCAACTGAACTATAGCCCACAAATTCAGAGCCACAAAATTCGATAATCTGCAAATGTGCTCCGATTTCGATGATTGATACCTCTATCAATAGGCGTTGAGACCTGTAATTGTCATAAAAACGGACATTTGGATCGGCCGAATATTTCTACACATTTCGTGGAAAATGCAATTATTATGAAAATCAACTGAACTATAGCCCACAAATTCAGAGCCACAAAATTCGATAATCTGCAAATGTGCTCCGATTTCGATGATTGATACCTCTATCAATAGGCGTTGAGACCTGTAATTGGCATAAAAACGGACATTTGGATAGGCCGAATATTTCTACACATTTCGTGGAAAATGCAATTATTTTGAAAATCAACTGAACTATAGCCCACAAATTCAGAGCCACAAAATTCTAAAATCTGCAAATGTGCTCCGATTTCGATGATTGATACCTCTATCAATAGGCGTTGAGACCTGTAATTGTCATAAAAACGGACATTTGGATCGGCCGAGTATTTCTACACATTTCGTGGAAAATGCAATTATTATGAAAATCAACTGAACTATAGCCCACAAATTCAGAGCCACAAAATTCGATAATCTGCAAATGTGCTCCAATTTCGATGATTGATACCTCTATCAATAGGCGTTGAGACCTGTAATTGGCATAAAAACGGACATTTGGATCGGCCGAATATTTCTACACATTTCGTGGAAAATGCAATTATTTTGAAAATCAACTGAACTATAGCCCACAAATTCAGAGCCACAAAATTCGATAATCTGCAAATGTGCTCCGATTTCGATGATTGATACCTCTATCAATAGGCGTTGAGACCTGTAATTGGCATAAAAACGGACATTTGGATAGGCCGAATATTTCTACACATTTCGTGGAAAATGCAATTACATATTTTGAAAATCAACTGAACTATAGCCCACAAATTCAGAGCCACAAAATTCTAAAATCTGCAAATGTGCTCCGATTTCGATGATTGATACCTCTATCAATAGGCGTTGAGACCTGTAATTGTCATAAAAACGGACATTTGGATCGGCCGAGTATTTCTACACATTTCGTGGAAAATGCAATTATTATGAAAATCAACTGAACTATAGCCCACAAATTCAGAGCCACAAAATTCGAAAATCTGCAAATGTGCTCCAATTTCGATGATTGATACCTCTATCAATAGGCGTTGATACCTGTAATTGGCATAAAAACGGACATTTGGATCGGTCGAGTATTTCTACACATTTCGTGGAAAATTCAGTTTTTTAGAAAATCAACTTCACTATAGCCCACAAATTCAGAGCCACAAAATTCGATAATCTGCAAATGTGCTCCAATTTCGATGATTGATACCTCTATCAATAGGCGTTGAGACCTGTAATTGGCATAAAAACGGACATTTGGATCGGCCGAATATTTCTACACATTTCGTGGAAAATGCAATTATTTTGAAAATCAACTGAACTATAGCCCACAAATTCAGAGCCACAAAATTCGAAAATCTGCAAATGAGCTCCGATTTCGATGATTGATACCTCTATCAATAGGCGTTGAGACCTGTAATTGGCATAAAAACGGACATTTGGATAGGCCGAATATTTCTACACATTTCGTGGAAAATGCAATTATTTTGAAAATCAACTTCACTATAGCCCACAAATTCAGAGCCACAAAATTCGATAATCTGCAAATGTGCTCCAATTTCGATGATTGATACCTCTATCAATAGGCGTTGAGACCTGTAATTGTCATAAAAACGGACATTTGGATCGGCCGAATATTTCTACACATTTCGTGGAAAATGCAATTATTTTGAAAATCAACTGAACTATAGCCCACAAATTCAGAGCCACAAAATTCGATAATCTGCAAATGTGCTCCAATTTCGATGATTGATACCTCTATCAATAGGCGTTGAGACCTGTAATTGGCATAAAAACGGACATTTGGATCGGCCGAGTATTTCTACACATTTCGTGGAAAATGCAATTATTATGAAAATCAACTGAACTATAGCCCACAAATTCAGAGCCACAAAATTCGAAAATCTGCAAATGTGCTCCAATTTCGATGATTGATACCTCTATCAATAGGCGTTGATACCTGTAATTGGCATAAAAACGGACATTTGGATCGGTCGAGTATTTCTACACATTTCGTGGAAAATGCAATTATTATGAAAATCAACTGAACTATAGCCCACAAATTCAGAGCCACAAAATTCGAAAATCTGCAAATGTGCTCCAATTTCGATGATTGATACCTCTATCAATAGGCGTTGATACCTGTAATTGGCATAAAAACGGACATTTGGATCGGTCGAGTATTTCTACACATTTCGTGGAAA
Organism: Tipula helvola; assembly: GCA_963556165.1. Classification (NCBI taxonomy): domain Eukaryota; kingdom Metazoa; phylum Arthropoda; class Insecta; order Diptera; family Tipulidae; genus Tipula; species Tipula helvola. The sequence goes on from OY744482.1 coordinate 92,364,101, forward strand.
ATTCAGTTTTTTAGAAAATCAACTGAACTATAGCCCAAAAATTCAGAGCCACAAAATTCGATAATCTGCAAATGTGCTCCGATTTCGATGATTGATACCTCTATCAATAGGCGTTGAGACCTGTAATTGTCATAAAAACGGACATTTGGATCGGCCGAATATTTCTACACATTTCGTGGAAAATGCAATTATTTTGAAAATCAACTGAACTATAGCCCACAAATTCAGAGCCACAAAATTCGAAAATCTGCAAATGAGCTCCGATTTCGATGATTGATACCTCTATCAATAGGCGTTGAGACCTGTAATTGGCATAAAAACGGACATTTGGATAGGCCGAATATTTCTACACATTTCGTGGAAAATGCAATTATTTTGAAAATCAACTGAACTATAGCCCACAAATTCAGAGCCACAAAATTCTAAAATCTGCAAATGTGCTCCGATTTCGATGATTGATACCTCTATCAATAGGCGTTGAGACCTGTAATTGTCATAAAAACGGACATTTGGATCGGCCGAGTATTTCTACACATTTCGTGGAAAATGCAATTATTATGAAAATCAACTGAACTATAGCCCACAAATTCAGAGCCACAAAATTCGAAAATCTGCAAATGTGCTCCAATTTCGATGATTGATACCTCTATCAATAGGCGTTGATACCTGTAATTGGCATAAAAACGGACATTTGGATCGGTCGAGTATTTCTACACATTTCGTGGAAAATTCAGTTTTTTAGAAAATCAACTTCACTATAGCCCACAAATTCAGAGCCACAAAATTCGATAATCTGCAAATGTGCTCCAATTTCGATGATTGATACCTCTATCAATAGGCGTTGAGACCTGTAATTGGCATAAAAACGGACATTTGGATCGGCCGAATATTTCTACACATTTCGTGGAAAATGCAATTATTTTGAAAATCAACTGAACTATAGCCCACAAATTCAGAGCCACAAAATTCGATAATCTGCAAATGTGCTCCGATTTCGATGATTGATACCTCTATCAATAGGCGTTGAGACCTGTAATTGTCATAAAAACGGACATTTGGATCGGCCGAATATTTCTACACATTTCGTGGAAAATGCAATTATTTTGAAAATCAACTGAACTATAGCCCACAAATTCAGAGCCACAAAATTCGATAATCTGCAAATGTGCTCCGATTTCGATGATTGATACCTCTATCAATAGGCGTTGAGACCTGTAATTGGCATAAAAACGGACATTTGGATAGGCCGAATATTTCTACACATTTCGTGGAAAATGCAATTATTTTGAAAATCAACTGAACTATAGCCCACAAATTCAGAGCCACAAAATTCTAAAATCTGCAAATGTGCTCCGATTTCGATGATTGATACCTCTATCAATAGGCGTTGAGACCTGTAATTGTCATAAAAACGGACATTTGGATCGGCCGAGTATTTCTACACATTTCGTGGAAAATGCAATTATTATGAAAATCAACTGAACTATAGCCCACAAATTCAGAGCCACAAAATTCGATAATCTGCAAATGTGCTCCAATTTCGATGATTGATACCTCTATCAATAGGCGTTGAGACCTGTAATTGGCATAAAAACGGACATTTGGATCGGCCGAATATTTCTACACATTTCGTGGAAAATGCAATTATTTTGAAAATCAACTGAACTATAGCCCACAAATTCAGAGCCACAAAATTCGATAATCTGCAAATGTGCTCCGATTTCGATGATTGATACCTCTATCAATAGGCGTTGAGACCTGTAATTGGCATAAAAACGGACATTTGGATAGGCCGAATATTTCTACACATTTCGTGGAAAATGCAATTATTTTGAAAATCAACTGAACTATAGCCCACAAATTCAGAGCCACAAAATTCTAAAATCTGCAAATGTGCTCCGATTTCGATGATTGATACCTCTATCAATAGGCGTTGAGACCTGTAATTGTCATAAAAACGGACATTTGGATCGGCCGAGTATTTCTACACATTTCGTGGAAAATGCAATTATTATGAAAATCAACTGAACTATAGCCCACAAATTCAGAGCCACAAAATTCGATAATCTGCAAATGTGCTCCAATTTCGATGATTGATACCTCTATCAATAGGCGTTGAGACCTGTAATTGGCATAAAAACGGACATTTGGATCGGCCGAATATTTCTACACATTTCGTGGAAAATGCAATTATTTTGAAAATCAACTGAACTATAGCCCACAAATTCAGAGCCACAAAATTCGATAAATCTGCAAATGTGCTCCGATTTCGATGATTGATACCTCTATCAATAGGCGTTGAGACCTGTAATTGGCATAAAAACGGACATTTGGATAGGCCGAATATTTCTACACATTTCGTGGAAAATGCAATTATTTTGAAAATCAACTGAACTATAGCCCACAAATTCAGAGCCACAAAATTCGAAAATCTGCAAATGTGCTCCAATTTCGATGATTGATACCTCTATCAATAGGCGTTGATACCTGTAATGGCATAAAAACGGACATTTGGATCGGTCGAGTATTTCTACACATTTCGTGGAAAATTCAGTTTTTTAGAAAATCAACTTCACTATAGCCCACAAATTCAGAGCCACAAAATTCGATAATCTGCAAATGTGCTCCAATTTCGATGATTGATACCTCTATCAATAGGCGTTGAGACCTGTAATTGGCATAAAAACGGACATTTGGATCGGCCGAATATTTCTACACATTTCGTGGAAAATGCAATTATTTTGAAAATCAACTGAACTATAGCCCACAAATTCAGAGCCACAAAATTCGAAAATCTGCAAATGTGCTCCGATTTCGATGATTGATACCTCTATCAATAGGCGTTGAGACCTGTAATTGGCATAAAAACGGACATTTGGATAGGCCGAATATTTCTACACATTTCGTGGAAAATGCAATTATTTTGAAAATCAACTTCACTATAGCCCACAAATTCAGAGCCACAAAATTCGATAATCTGCAAATGTGCTCCAATTTCGATGATTGATACCTCTATCAATAGGCGTTGAGACCTGTAATTGTCATAAAAACGGACATTTGGATCGGCCGAATATTTCTACACATTTCGTGGAAAATGCAATTATTTTGAAAATCAACTGAACTATAGCCCACAAATTCAGAGCCACAAAATTCGATAATCTGCAAATGTGCTCCAATTTCGATGATTGATACCTCTATCAATAGGCGTTGAGACCTGTAATTGGCATAAAAACGGACATTTGGATCGGCCGAATATTTCTACACATTTCGTGGAAAATGCAATTATTTTGAAAATCAACTGAACTATAGCCCACAAATTCAGAGCCACAAAATTCGATAATCTGCAAATGTGCTCCGATTTCGATGATTGATACCTCTATCAATAGGCGTTGAGACCTGTAATTGTCATAAAAACGGACATTTGGATCGGCCGAGTATTTCTACACATTTCGTGGAAAATGCAATTATTATGAAAATCAACTGAACTATAGCCCACAAATTCAGAGCCACAAAATTCGAAAATCTGCAAATGTGCTCCAATTTCGATGATTGATACCTCTATCAATAGGCGTTGATACCTGTAATTGGCATAAAAACGGACATTTGGATCGGTCGAGTATTTCTACACATTTCGTGGAAAATTCAGTTTTTTAGAAAATCAACTTCACTATAGCCCACAAATTCAGAGCCACAAAATTCGATAATCTGCAAATGTGCTCCAATTTCGATGATTGATACCTCTATCAATAGGCGTTGAGACCTGTAATTGGCATAAAAACGGACATTTGGATCGGCCGAATATTTCTACACATTTCGTGGAAAATGCAATTATTTTGAAAATCAACTGAACTATAGCCCACAAATTCAGAGCCACAAAATTCGAAAATCTGCAAATGAGCTCCGATTTCGATGATTGATACCTCTATCAATAGGCGTTGAGACCTGTAATTGTCATAAAAACGGACATTTGGATCGGCCGAGTATTTCTACACATTTCGTGGAAAATGCAATTATTATGAAAATCAACTGAACTATAGCCCACAAATTCAGAGCCACAAAATTCGAAAATCTGCAAATGTGCTCCAATTTCGATGATTGATACCTCTATCAATAGGCGTTGATACCTGTAATTGGCATAAAAACGGACATTTGGATCGGTCGAGTATTTCTACACATTTCGTGGAAAATTCAGTTTTTTAGAAAATCAACTTCACTATAGCCCACAAATTCAGAGCCACAAAATTCGATAATCTGCAAATGTGCTCCAATTTCGATGATTGATACCTCTATCAATAGGCGTTGAGACCTGTAATTGGCATAAAAACGGACATTTGGATCGGCCGAATATTTCTACACATTTCGTGGAAAATGCAATTATTTTGAAAATCAACTGAACTATAGCCCACAAATTCAGAGCCACAAAATTCGAAAATCTGCAAATGAGCTCCGATTTCGATGATTGATACCTCTATCAATAGGCGTTGAGACCTGTAATTGGCATAAAAACGGACATTTGGATAGGCCGAATATTTCTACACATTTCGTGGAAAATGCAATTATTTTGAAAATCAACTTCACTATAGCCCACAAATTCAGAGCCACAAAATTCGATAATCTGCAAATGTGCTTCAATTTCGATGATTGATACCTCTATCAATAGGCGTTGAGACCTGTAATTGTCATAAAAACGGACATTTGGATCGGCCGAATATTTCTACACATTTCGTGGAAAATTCAGTTTTTTAGAAAATCAACTTCACTATAGCCCACAAATTCAGAGCCACAAAATTCGATAATCTGCAAATGTGCTCCAATTTCGATGATTGATACCTCTATCAATAGGCGTTGAGACCTGTAATTGGCATAAAAACGGACATTTGGATCGGCCGAATATTTCTACACATTTCGTGGAAAATGCAATTATTTTGAAAATCAACTGAACTATAGCCCACAAATTCAGAGCCACAAAATTCGATAATCTGCAAATGTGCTCCGATTTCGATGATTGATACCTCTATCAATAGGCGTTGAGACCTGTAATTGTCATAAAAACGGACATTTGGATCGGCCGAGTATTTCTACACATTTCGTGGAAAATGCAATTATTATGAAAATCAACTTCACTATAGCCCACAAATTCAGAGCCACAAAATTCGATAATCTGCAAATGTGCTCCAATTTCGATGATTGATACCTCTATCAATAGGCGTTGATACCTGTAATTGGCATAAAAACGGACATTTGGATCGGTCGAGTATTTCTACACATTTCGTGGAAAATTCAGTTTTTTAGAAAATCAACTTCACTATAGCCCACAAATTCAGAGCCACAAAATTCGATAATCTGCAAATGTGCTCCAATTTCGATGATTGATACCTCTATCAATAGGCGTTGAGACCTGTAATTGGCATAAAAACGGACATTTGGATCGGCCGAATATTTCTACACATTTCGTGGAAAATGCAATTATGTTGAAAATCAACTGAACTATAGCCCACAAATTCAGAGCCACAAAATTCGATAATCTGCAAATGTGCTCCGATTTCGATGATTGATACCTCTATCAATAGGCGTTGAGACCTGTAATTGGCATAAAAACGGACATTTGGATAGGCCGAATATTTATACACATTTCGTGGAAAATGCAATTATTATGAAAATCAACTGAACTATAGCCCACAAATTCAGAGCCACAAAATTCGATAATCTGCAAATGTGCTCCGATTTCGATGATTGATACCTCTATCAATAGGCGTTGAGACCTGTAATTGGCATAAAAACGGACATTTGGATAGGCCGAATATTTCTACACATTTCGTGGAAAATGCAATTATTTTGAAAATCAACTGAACTATAGCCCACAAATTCAGAGCCACAAAATTCTAAAATCTGCAAATGTGCTCCGATTTCGATGATTGATACCTCTATCAATAGGCGTTGAGACCTGTAATTGTCATAAAAACGGACATTTGGATCGGCCGAGTATTTCTACACATTTCGTGGAAAATGCAATTATTATGAAAATCAACTGAACTATAGCCCACAAATTCAGAGCCACAAAATTCGAAAATCTGCAAATGTGCTCCAATTTCGATGATTGATACCTCTATCAATAGGCGTTGATACCTGTAATTGGCATAAAAACGGACATTTGGATCGGTCGAGTATTTCTACACATTTCGTGGAAAATTCAGTTTTTTAGAAAATCAACTTCACTATAGCCCACAAATTCAGAGCCACAAAATTCGATAATCTGCAAATGTGCTCCAATTTCGATGATTGATACCTCTATCAATAGGCGTTGAGACCTGTAATTGGCATAAAAACGGACATTTGGATCGGCCGAATATTTCTACACATTTCGTGGAAAATGCAATTATTTTGAAAATCAACTGAACTATAGCCCACAAATTCAGAGCCACAAAATTCGATAATCTGCAAATGTGCTCCGATTTCGATGATTGATACCTCTATCAATAGGCGTTGAGACCTGTAATTGGCATAAAAACGGACATTTGGATAGGCCGAATATTTCTACACATTTCGTGGAAAATGCAATTATTTTGAAAATCAACTGAACTATAGCCCACAAATTCAGAGCCACAAAATTCTAAAATCTGCAAATGTGCTCCGATTTCGATGATTGATACCTCTATCAATAGGCGTTGAGACCTGTAATTGTCATAAAAACGGACATTTGGATCGGCCGAGTATTTCTACACATTTCGTGGAAAATGCAATTATTATGAAAATCAACTGAACTATAGCCCACAAATTCAGAGCCACAAAATTCGAAAATCTGCAAATGTGCTCCAATTTCGATGATTGATACCTCTATCAATAGGCGTTGATACCTGTAATTGGCATAAAAACGGACATTTGGATCGGTCGAGTATTTCTACACATTTCGTGGAAAATTCAGTTTTTTAGAAAATCAACTTCACTATAGCCCACAAATTCAGAGCCACAAAATTCGATAATCTGCAAATGTGCTCCAATTTCGATGATTGATACCTCTATCAATAGGCGTTGAGACCTGTAATTGGCATAAAAACGGACATTTGGATCGGCCGAATATTTCTACACATTTCGTGGAAAATGCAATTATTTTGAAAATCAACTGAACTATAGCCCACAAATTCAGAGCCACAAAATTCTAAAATCTGCAAATGAGCTCCGATTTCGATGATTGATACCTCTATCAATAGGCGTTGAGACCTGTAATTGGCATAAAAACGGACATTTGGATAGGCCGAATATTTCTACACATTTCGTGGAAAATGCAATTATTTTGAAAATCAACTTCACTATAGCCCACAAATTCAGAGCCACAAAATTCGATAATCTGCAAATGTGCTCCAATTTCGATGATTGATACCTCTATCAATAGGCGTTGAGACCTGTAATTGTCATAAAAACGGACATTTGGATCGGCCGAATATTTCTACACATTTCGTGGAAAATGCAATTATTTTGAAAATCAACTGAACTATAGCCCACAAATTCAGAGCCACAAAATTCGATAATCTGCAAATGTGCTCCAATTTCGATGATTGATACCTCTATCAATAGGCGTTGAGACCTGTAATTGGCATAAAAACGGACATTTGGATCGGCCGAATATTTCTACACATTTCGTGGAAAATGCAATTATTTTGAAAATCAACTGAACTATAGCCCACAAATTCAGAGCCACAAAATTCGATAATCTGCAAATGTGCTCCGATTTCGATGATTGATACCTCTATCAATAGGCGTTGAGACCTGTAATTGTCATAAAAACGGACATTTGGATCGGCCGAATATTTCTACACATTTCGTGGAAAATTCAGTTTTTTAGAAAATCAACTTCACTATAGCCCACAAATTCAGAGCCACAAAATTCGATAATCTGCAAATGTGCTCCAATTTCGATGATTGATACCTCTATCAATAGGCGTTGAGACCTGTAATTGGCATAAAAACGGACATTTGGATCGGCCGAATATTTCTACACATTTCGTGGAAAATGCAATTATTTTGAAAATCAACTGAACTATAGCCCACAAATTCAGAGCCACAAAATTCGATAATCTGCAAATGTGCTCCGATTTCGATGATTGATACCTCTATCAATAGGCGTTGAGACCTGTAATTGTCATAAAAACGGACATTTGGATCGGCCGAATATTTCTACACATTTCGTGGAAAATTCAGTTTTTTAGAAAATCAACTTCACTATAGCCCACAAATTCAGAGCCACAAAATTCGATAATCTGCAAATGTGCTCCGATTTCGATGATTGATACCTCTATCAATAGGCGTTGAGACCTGTAATTGTCATAAAAACGGACATTTGGATCGGCCGAGTATTTCTACACATTTCGTGGAAAATGCAATTATTATGAAAATCAACTGAACTATAGCCCACAAATTCAGAGCCACAAAATTCGAAAATCTGCAAATGTGCTCCGATTTCGATGATTGATACCTCTATCAATAGGCGTTGAGACCTGTAATTGTCATAAAAACGGACATTTGGATCGGCCGAGTATTTCTACACATTTCGTGGAAAATGCAATTATTTTGAAAATCAACTGAACTATAGCCCACAAATTCAGAGCCACAAAATTCTAAAATCTGCAAATGTGCTCCGATTTCGATGATTGATACCTCTATCAATAGGCGTTGAGACCTGTAATTGGCATAAAAACGGACATTTGGATCGGCCGAATATTTCTACACATTTCGTGGAAAATGCAATTATTTTGAAAATCAACTGAACTATAGCCCACAAATTCAGAGCCACAAAATTCGATAATCTGCAAATGTGCTCCGATTTCGATGATTGATACCTCTATCAATAGGCGTTGAGACCTGTAATTGTCATAAAAACGGACATTTGGATCGGCCGAATATTTCTACACATTTCGTGGAAAATTCAGTTTTTTAGAAAATCAACTTCACTATAGCCCACAAATTCAGAGCCACAAAATTCGATAATCTGCAAATGTGCTCCGATTTCGATGATTGATACCTCTATCAATAGGCGTTGAGACCTGTAATTGTCATAAAAACGGACATTTGGATCGGCCGAATATTTCTACACATTTCGTGGAAAATTCAGTTTTTTAGAAAATCAACTTCACTATAGCCCACAAATTCAGAGCCACAAAATTCGATAATCTGCAAATGTGCTCCAATTTCGATGATTGATACCTCTATCAATAGGCGTTGAGACCTGTAATTGGCATAAAAACGGACATTTGGATCGGCCGAATATTTCTACACATTTCGTGGAAAATGCAATTATTTTGAAAATCAACTGAACTATAGCCCACAAATTCAGAGCCACAAAATTCGATAATCTGCAAATGTGCTCCGATTTCGATGATTGATACCTCTATCAATAGGCGTTGAGACCTGTAATTGTCATAAAAACGGACATTTGGATCGGCCGAATATTTCTACACATTTCGTGGAAAATTCAGTTTTTTAGAAAATCAACTTCACTATAGCCCACAAATTCAGAGCCACAAAATTCGATAATCTGCAAATGTGCTCCAATTTCGATGATTGATACCTCTATCAATAGGCGTTGAGACCTGTAATTGGCATAAAAACGGACATTTGGATCGGCCGAATATTTCTACACATTTCGTGGAAAATGCAATTATTTTGAAAATCAACTGAACTATAGCCCACAAATTCAGAGCCACAAAATTCGAAAATCTGCAAATGAGCTCCGATTTCGATGATTGATACCTCTATCAATAGGCGTTGAGACCTGTAATTGGCATAAAAACGGACATTTGGATCGGCCGAATATTTCTACACATTTCGTGGAAAATGCAATTATTTTGAAAATCAACTGAACTATAGCCCACAAATTCAGAGCCACAAAATTCGATAATCTGCAAATGTGCTCCGATTTCGATGATTGATACCTCTATCAATAGGCGTTGAGACCTGTAATTGTCATAAAAACGGACATTTGGATCGGCCGAATATTTCTACACATTTCGTGGAAAATTCAGTTTTTTAGAAAATCAACTTCACTATAGCCCACAAATTCAGAGCCACAAAATTCGATAATCTGCAAATGTGCTCCAATTTCGATGATTGATACCTCTATCAATAGGCGTTGAGACCTGTAATTGGCATAAAAACGGACATTTGGATCGGCCGAATATTTCTACACATTTCGTGGAAAATGCAATTATTTTGAAAATCAACTGAACTATAGCCCACAAATTCAGAGCCACAAAATTCGATAATCTGCAAATGTGCTCCGATTTCGATGATTGATACCTCTATCAATAGGCGTTGAGACCTGTAATTGTCATAAAAACGGACATTTGGATCGGCCGAGTATTTCTACACATTTCGTGGAAAATGCAATTATTATGAAAATCAACTGAACTATAGCCCACAAATTCAGAGCCACAAAATTCGAAAATCTGCAAATGTGCTCCAATTTCGATGATTGATACCTCTATCAATAGGCGTTGATACCTGTAATTGGCATAAAAACGGACATTTGGATCGGTCGAGTATTTCTACACATTTCGTGGAAAATTCAGTTTTTTAGAAAATCAACTTCACTATAGCCCACAAATTCAGAGCCACAAAATTCGATAATCTGCAAATGTGCTCCAATTTCGATGATTGATACCTCTATCAATAGGCGTTGAGACCTGTAATTGGCATAAAAACGGACATTTGGATCGGCCGAATATTTCTACACATTTCGTGGAAATGCAATTATTTTGAAAATCAACTGAACTATAGCCCACAAATTCAGAGCCACAAAATTCGATAATCTGCAAATGTGCTCCGATTTCGATGATTGATACCTCTATCAATAGGCGTTGAGACCTGTAATTGTCATAAAAACGGACATTTGGATCGGCCGAATATTTCTACACATTTCGTGGAAAATTCAGTTTTTTAGAAAATCAACTTCACTATAGCCCACAAATTCAGAGCCACAAAATTCGATAATCTGCAAATGTGCTCCGATTTCGATGATTGATACCTCTATCAATAGGCGTTGAGACCTGTAATTGTCATAAAAACGGACATTTGGATCGGCCGAGTATTTCTACACATTTCGTGGAAAATGCAATTATTATGAAAATCAACTGAACTATAGCCCACAAATTCAGAGCCACAAAATTCGAAAATCTGCAAATGTGCTCCAATTTCGATGATTGATACCTCTATCAATAGGCGTTGATACCTGTAATTGGCATAAAAACGGACATTTGGATCGGTCGAGTATTTCTACACATTTCGTGGAAAATTCAGTTTTTTAGAAAATCAACTTCACTATAGCCCACAAATTCAGAGCCACAAAATTCGATAATCTGCAAATGTGCTCCAATTTCGATGATTGATACCTCTATCAATAGGCGTTGAGACCTGTAATTGGCATAAAAACGGACATTTGGATCGGCCGAATATTTCTACACATTTCGTGGAAAATGCAATTATTTTGAAAATCAACTGAACTATAGCCCACAAATTCAGAGCCACAAAATTCGAAAATCTGCAAATGAGCTCCGATTTCGATGATTGATACCTCTATCAATAGGCGTTGAGACCTGTAATTGGCATAAAAACGGACATTTGGATAGGCCGAATATTTCTACACATTTCGTGGAAAATGCAATTATTTTGAAAATCAACTTCACTATAGCCCACAAATTCAGAGCCACAAAATTCGATAATCTGCAAATGTGCTCCAATTTCGATGATTGATACCTCTATCAATAGGCGTTGAGACCTGTAATTGTCATAAAAACGGACATTTGGATCGGCCGAATATTTCTACACATTTCGTGGAAAATTCAGTTTTTTAGAAAATCAACTTCACTATAGCCCACAAATTCAGAGCCACAAAATTCGATAATCTGCAAATGTGCTCCAATTTCGATGATTGATACCTCTATCAATAGGCGTTGAGACCTGTAATTGGCATAAAAACGGACATTTGGATCGGCCGAATATTTCTACACATTTCGTGGAAAATGCAATTATTTTGAAAATCAACTGAACTATAGCCCACAAATTCAGAGCCACAAAATTCGATAATCTGCAAATGTGCTCCAATTTCGATGATTGATACCTCTATCAATAGGCGTTGAGACCTGTAATTGGCATAAAAACGGACATTTGGATCGGCCGAATATTTCTACACATTTCGTGGAAAATGCAATTATTATGAAAATCAACTGAACTATAGCCCACAAATTCAGAGCCACAAAATTCGATAATCTGCAAATGTGCTCCAATTTCGATGATTGATACCTCTATCAATAGGCGTTGAGACCTGTAATTGGCATAAAAACGGACATTTGGATCGGCCGAATATTTCTACACATTTCGTGGAAAATGCAATTATTTTGAAAATCAACTGAACTATAGCCCACAAATTCAGAGCCACAAAATTCGATAATCTGCAAATGTGCTCCGATTTCGATGATTGATACCTCTATCAATAGGCGTTGAGACCTGTAATTGGCATAAAAACGGACATTTGGATAGGCCGAATATTTCTACACATTTCGTGGAAAATGCAATTATTTTGAAAATCAACTGAACTATAGCCCACAAATTCAGAGCCACAAAATTCTAAAATCTGCAAATGTGCTCCGATTTCGATGATTGATACCTCTATCAATAGGCGTTGAGACCTGTAATTGTCATAAAAACGGACATTTGGATCGGCCGAGTATTTCTACACATTTCGTGGAAAATGCAATTATTATGAAAATCAACTGAACTATAGCCCACAAATTCAGAGCCACAAAATTCGAAAATCTGCAAATGTGCTCCGATTTCGATGATTGATACCTCTATCAATAGGCGTTGAGACCTGTAATTGTCATAAAAACGGACATTTGGATCGGCCGAGTATTTCTACACATTTCGTGGAAAATGCAATTATTTTGAAAATCAACTTCACTATAGCCCACAAATTCAGAGCCACAAAATTCGATAATCTGCAAATGTGCTCCAATTTCGATGATTGATACCTCTATCAATAGGCGTTGAGACCTGTAATTGGCATAAAAACGGACATTTGGATCGGCCGAATATTTCTACACATTTCGTGGAAAATGCAATTATTTTGAAAATCAACTGAACTATAGCCCACAAATTCAGAGCCACAAAATTCGAAAATCTGCAAATGAGCTCCGATTTCGATGATTGATACCTCTATCAATAGGCGCTGAGACCTGTAATTGGCATAAAAACGGACATTTGGATAGGCCGAATATTTCTACACATTTCGTGGAAAATGCAATTATTTTGAAAATCAACTTCACTATAGCCCACAAATTCAGAGCCACAAAATTCGATAATCTGCAAATGTGCTCCAATTTCGATGATTGATACCTCTATCAATAGGCGTTGAGACCTGTAATTGTCATAAAAACGGACATTTGGATCGGCCGAATATTTCTACACATTTCGTGGAAAATGCAATTATTTTGAAAATCAACTGAACTATAGCCCACAAATTCAGAGCCACAAAATTCGATAATCTGCAAATGTGCTCCGATTTCGATGATTGATACCTCTATCAATAGGCGTTGAGACCTGTAATTGGCATAAAAACGGACATTTGGATAGGCCGAATATTTCTACACATTTCGTGGAAAATGCAATTATTATGAAAATCAACTGAACTATAGCCCACAAATTCAGAGCCACAAAATCGATAATCTGCAAATGTGCTCCGATTTCGATGATTGATACCTCTATCAATAGGCGTTGAGACCTGTAATTGGCATAAAAACGGACATTTGGATAGGCCGAATATTTCTACACATTTCGTGGAAAATGCAATTATTTTGAAAATCAACTGAACTATAGCCCACAAATTCAGAGCCACAAAATTCTAAAATCTGCAAATGTGCTCCGATTTCGATGATTGATACCTCTATCAATAGGCGTTGAGACCTGTAATTGTCATAAAAACGGACATTTGGATCGGCCGAATATTTCTACACATTTCGTGGAAAATGCAATTATTTTGAAAATCAACTGAACTATAGCCACAAATTCAGAGCCACAAAATTCGAAAATCTGCAAATGTGCTCCAATTTCGATGATTGATACCTCTATCAATAGGCGTGATACCTGTAATTGGCATAAAAACGGACATTTGGATCGGTCGAGTATTTCTACACATTTCGTGGAAAATTCAGTTTTTTAGAAAATCAACTTCACTATAGCCCACAAATTCAGAGCCACAAAATTCGATAATCTGCAAATGTGCTCCAATTTCGATGATTGATACCTCTATCAATAGGCGTTGAGACCTGTAATTGGCATAAAAACGGACATTTGGATCGGCCGAATATTTCTACACATTTCGTGGAAAATGCAATTATTTTGAAAATCAACTTCACTATAGCCCACAAATTCAGAGCCACAAAATTCGATAATCTGCAAATGTGCTCCGATTTCGATGATTGATACCTCTATCAATAGGCGTTGAGACCTGTAATTGGCATAAAAACGGACATTTGGATAGGCCGAATATTTCTACACATTTCGTGGAAAATGCAATTATTTGAAAATCAACTGAACTATAGCCCACAAATTCAGAGCCACAAAATTCTAAAATCTGCAAATGTGCTCCGATTTCGATGATTGATACCTCTATCAATAGGCGTTGAGACCTGTAATTGTCATAAAAACGGACATTTGGATCGGCCGAGTATTTCTACACATTTCGTGGAAAATGCAATTATTATGAAAATCAACTGAACTATAGCCCACAAATTCAGAGCCACAAAATTCGAAAATCTGCAAATGTGCTCCAATTTCGATGATTGATACCTCTATCAATAGGCGTTGATACCTGTAATTGGCATAAAAACGGACATTTGGATCGGTCGAGTATTTCTACACATTTCGTGGAAAATTCAGTTTTTTAAAAAATCAACTTCACTATAGCCCACAAATTCAGAGCCACAAAATTCGATAATCTGCAAATGTGCTCCAATTTCGATGATTGATACCTCTATCAATAGGCGTTGAGACCTGTAATTGGCATAAAAACGGACATTTGGATCGGCCGAATATTTCTACACATTTCGTGGAAAATGCAATTATTTTGAAAATCAACTGAACTATAGCCCACAAATTCAGAGCCACAAAATTCGAAAATCTGCAAATGAGCTCCGATTTCGATGATTGATACCTCTATCAATAGGCGTTGAGACCTGTAATTGGCATAAAAACGGACATTTGGATAGGCCGAATATTTCTACACATTTCGTGAAAATGCAATTATTTTGAAAATCAACTTCACTATAGCCCACAAATTCAGAGCCACAAAATTCGATAATCTGCAAATGTGCTCCAATTTCGATGATTGATACCGCTATCAATAGGCGTTGAGACCTGTAATTGTCATAAAAACGGACATTTGGATCGGCCGAATATTTCTACACATTTCGTGGAAAATGCAATTATTTTGAAAATCAACTGAACTATAGCCCACAAATTCAGAGCCACAAAATTCGATAATCTGCAAATGTGCTCCAATTTCGATGATTGATACCTCTATCAATAGGCGTTGAGACCTGTAATTGGCATAAAAACGGACATTTGGATCGGCCGAATATTTCTACACATTTCGTGGAAAATGCTATTATTTTGAAAATCAACTGAACTATAGCCCACAAATTCAGAGCCACAAAATTCGATAATCTGCAAATGTGCTCCGATTTCGATGATTGATACCTCTATCAATAGGCGTTGAGACCTGTAATTGGCATAAAAACGGACATTTGGATCGGCCGAATATTTCTACACATTTCGTGGAAAATGCAATTATTTTGAAAATCAACTGAACTATAGCCCACAAATTCAGAGCCACAAAATTCGATAATCTGCAAATGTGCTCCAATTTCGATGATTGATACCTCTATCAATAGGCGTTGAGACCTGTAATTGGCATAAAAACGGACATTTGGAT